>OZ024730.1:37784373-39157500 GCA_964016875.1 Fallopia convolvulus | reverse complement strand
TCGAGGCAATCGAGGTCGTAATCGACCCTTGGAGGCTAGTAATCGCACGAATACGCTCCAAAGCACAAAAACAACGACACTAGCGGGTCGTGACCGACCGGATTCGGCTCATCACCGACCTCGCCGGGCAGAATTATGCTCGAAAATTCAGCATAATTGCCTTGTAATGGCTACCACAAATCCTAGAAAAAAAATCATATGTGCCCACAAACAACCAAACAACCAAGTATCAAGCAAGAAATCAACTCACAAACTGCAATTCAACATCATATCATGTAGATCTAACAACCAAAGCACACAAACAACACAAAATTCCACATTCAAACTCAAGAACACCCAAAACCTAGATTTTCAACTAACCCTTCGAAATTAATCAAGTAAACTTGAATTTAAGAGTAAAGGAGTAGATGAACATACCAAAAACGAGTGTAACTAGAAGAATGAAAGTAGAAAGAGGGTCGTAACCGAGAACTTAGAGCGGTTCGAAAATTTGGGTTTATGAGGGAGGGTTCAAATTTTCGGCTTTTGGTGAAGGAATTGGATGGATTATGTAGCACAAGGATGGATTTTGGTAGACTTGAGAGGAGTATTGATGGATCTTTGAAGTTTTAAGAGCAATGGAAGCAATGAGATTTTTGAGGGAGAGAGGGTCAATGGTGAGGTCGAAGTGGGGAAGAAAGAGGGGGAGGAGTAGGGTTAAGGGTTAAAAGTGCAGGGACTTACTTGCAATTTTCGGAAATTTCGAAATTTTTACCTTATTTGCTGGCAGGGTCGGTACCGACCGGGTTCGGGTCGTAACCCACCTCCCATGTACGTTTTGTTCCCATGCGTTGTGGTGTGTTCCGGCCCTCTTATTCCCTATCCACGCCTCGGGTCCCTACAAAACTTTATTGGAGATGCAAGACAAGAGTCCTAACTACTCTAAACTAATAAAAACAAATTAATCTAAGCTAAAAAGTCCAAAATGAAAAGAAAAGGGAAAAAGTGGGTTGCCTCCCGTAAGCGCTTTATTTAACGTCTTTAGCTAGTCAAGGAATACCTCAGCTTAGTCGGAAGATGTGAGAGCCCATGTGGCTCGGATTTTCTCATCGAGTTCGGCCCTTGTATAATACTTCTTCAATCGATGCCCGTTGACCTTGAAAATCCCTCCATTCTCGTCTATTAGGTCGACTGCCACATGTGGGTAGATGTGGTGAACCAAGAATGGTCCACTCCATCGGGTTCGTAGCTTTCCGGGGAAGAGTAAAAGTCTAGAGTTGAAAAGGAGTACTTGGTCACCGGCTTTGAAGGTCTTCAGGACAAGCTCCTTGTCATGCCACTTCTTGGTTCTCTCTTTGTAGATCTTGGCATTCTCATACGCCTTTAACCTCAGCTCATCTAGTTCTTGCAAGTCTATGAATCGTTTTGCTCCGACCGCGTCGAGGTCCATGTTGAGCTCCTTGAGAGCCCATAAAGCTTTGTGTTCAAGCTCAACGGGCAAGTGACATGATTTTCTATACACTAGATTGTAGGGAGTAGTGCGGAGTGGAGTCTTGTAGGCGGTGCGGTACGCCCATAATACATCATCAAGCTTGGAGGACCAATCCTTCCTTGAGCGGGAAACCGTCTTCTCCAAGATGCTTTTAATTTGACGGTTAGAGATCTCAACCTGACCACTTGTTTGGGGATGGTAAGGAGTTGCCACTTTGTGACATACCCCATACTTAGTCAAAAGTGCCTCGAAGCTCCGCTCAATGAAGTGAGATCCGCCATCGCTAATAAGAGCTTGGGGAACACCAAAGCGAGGAAAGATGTTGGTCTTCATGAACTTGGCCACCACTCGTACATCATTGGTTCTTATGGCTATGGCCTCGACCCACTTAGAAACATAGTCGACCGCCACGAGGATGTACTTGTAGGGGCTCGAAGAGGGGAAGGGTCCCATGAAGTCAATACCCCATACGTCGAAGAGCTCAACCTCTAGGATTCTTGTGAGTGGGTTCTCGTTCCTCAATGTAATATTTCTCGCGCGTTGGCACTCATCACACGCCGTTACATATGCTTGAACGTCCTTGAAAAGGGTGGGCCAATAGAATCCGCTTTGAAGAATTTTTGCGGTGGTTTTGAATCCCTTAGCATGGCCGCCCATTGGAAGAGTATGACAATGTTGGATTACTACCTCTATCTCATCGTCCGGCACAAAAGGCCTAAAGATATGATCACTCTCTTGCTTGAATAGGTAAGGATCATCCCAATAATATTGCTTGACGTCGTGGAGGAACTTCTTTTTAGCTTGGGAAGTCAATCCATCGGGAATAATGCCTCCTACAACATAGTTAGCAAAATCCGCAAACCAAGGGGTTGTCGCCCCTCTAATAGCATGTATATAATGGAAAGAGAGGATGTGAGGAGAAGAAGGAAGAGTACTAGTAGGTGCACAAGAAGAGGAAGAAGGGTGACCTGGTTTGACCCCAGCTAGGGTCGGAGTCGTGCGGTCTTGCTCGGAGTTGAACTTCTCTTGTACATGGGGGGGGGGGGGGTCGTTACCGACCCAAGGCTGGTCGTGACCGACCCAGGATTGGTCGTGATCGACCCAGGATGGCTGACATCGACCCGTAGAAGTTCGTTGCTTAAGAGGGTTTCGTTCGGGCGAGAGTCACTGATGGGTACTGCATCTCCCGACTCCATGATGTGCTCAATGGGTAACCTAGAAAGGCTGAGACGAGGATCATTTTTTATCCCTGATTTAAAACGGGGCGGGGATGGGGATTGTACTATCCGCCCCGAATTTCCACTATATAACTCGGTATGTTTTTTTATTTTTTTAATTTATAAAACATAGAATAAAAATAGATTTTAAATAAAATTGTAGTTTTTAATTTATAAGCTTATATATATCTACAAATTATATAATGAAATTTAAAATTTATGTTATTAAATTAGATATTTGTAAACTTTTTTAAAGTTTTAAATATTATTTTTATAATAATGGGTCTCGTTAACAACCCGATAACCGACGGGGATTCCCCGCACCGTTCCCCGCGGGGATTAGACGGGGGCGGGGCGGGGATGGGGGCATAATAGTATGTCGGGGATGAGGTTCCCCACCCCGCCCTCATGTGCATCCCTACATGGAATAGGGTTGTTAAAAAATAACCGAAACCTAAAAAATCGGACCTTTTTTTTGTTAACCAAACCAATATCTTTTATAATTTCGGTTTGGTTAACCAAACCAATATTTTTTGATTTTACATGTCAATTACAATTCGACGTATTGATATTCTCGGTTAACCGAAAAATCAATTTTTTTTATTTTTTAAATAAACCACTAAATATACTTTCAATTAATGAAATTGCATGCTTTATTTTGAGAACTTGGCATTATATTCGATTATCCATAAAAAATTTATACCATTGATAATTACTTAATTATACCTACTTTTAAAATATTTTATATATTATTATGAAAAAAGGTTATGAAAGAAAACCCACTTAGACGTTATGGCAAGAACACTTAAATAAATTTAAAAGGAATTGTAGATCATTAGAAGAGAGGAAGGTAGAGTACGAACTTTAGAGAATATATTTCTTACTCTTCATTACTCCAAGTTTTACAATGGATGTATTTCTTACTTTTCTTTGTTGTAAGTTTTAAAATGGAGGATGACTGTATTTATAGGCCAAGAGTGGGGTAAAACTTAGGTGAATCTCCTTGATTCATGCATGAAAATAAGGAGGTGAAGAATGTGAATAATTCACCTTGTACAAGATATCTCCAATTTACAATATTCAATTGTTCATCTACAAGCATATATGTGATATAAATAATAGATATATGTCTGGATAACTTGTTAATTAAAGTCATGTAACTTATTGGAGCAATAATATGTTGTAATCTTGGAGTTCATAAAAGATATACATATTTTGGAGACAATGTAAGGCATACCCATCATGTTAACGACCCCGCATAGGGTCGGTAGAAATCACAAACTCCTCTCGAAAAATTCTATCTTTTAGCCTCGTTAACGACCTTCACAGGATCGTTAACGAGTCTTTGTTTTGGCTTTTCTTCGACTTCTTCTCAACTTAAACTTGAACTTCGACTTGATCTTCTTATGCAATCTTCCTTATCTTCCATGTCTTCGATCCTCCACCACAACACTTCAGCTCAGCTCAAAAAGCGCTCCTTCTTGCTCAAAAACCTACAAAAAGACACAAAACGGAGTAGCTTACATACTTTTCACAAAATATGCAAACTTATCCAAAAATACACAAAACTAAATCTAAAAACTACTAAAACTAAACTAAACAAACTAAGAAACACACTAAAAACTAGGCTAAAAACACGGACATCAAAATACCCCATACTTATGCTTGCTTGTCCTCAAGCAATCACTAAATAATAATCAAAACCAAACAATCATGCTCATCAAGCAAATATCCATCAACTAAAAAGCAACATCAAAACATAGCAAAAAATAGCAAATGACTATTAACGTCATCACACATATATAAGCACTGAATAGACATAAGCAAATACAATCCAACCTCTCCAGGGGTATATGTGTTTCACTCAACTCTCAAATGTTTAGGCTTATAAATTCAATCTCTCAACTCATCTTATATGCAAAAACTCATATAAATTGGAACTTATATCATCAAATTCTCCACCTAAGATTTGTCAAAACAAGCAAAAAATCATCAAGAGCACTTAGACTCAATGAAAAACTTCATAGAAGCTTCCATTCGGCCGGGTTGTAATAGGGCTTGGTAAAGACAATAAGGCGTGGAAAAATTTGGTTATGTGGTGCTAATAATATCCGGGAATCAAAGACTCCTAAAAACTCAAACATAACAAAACTCTCATAAAAGAATAACATACTAAACTCAACATTGTGCACTTACTCACTCACCCAATATATCCTAGTAAGTCTTATAAAAACTCAAAAGAATCTCTGGCTAAACTTTTAAACACAAATGCACATCTTCCTTATCTTTCCTTGTGTTTTTCTTATCTTCTTTTATCTCTTTTTTTCTCAGCTCTCGAATAGCCTCGGTAACGAGCCAACCAGGTCGTTAACGAGCTACAATGAATACTCTCTCTTCATCAACTTCTTCCTTTTTTTCGTTTTTGTGCATCCTTTCTTACCAAGAGATCTTTTTACAAATCAAACCAAGAAACTTCCAATCTACCCTTCCCCAAACCCTTGATTTTAAACCAAACATAACATTTTTCACTCAACAAAACAAACCTCTCCAAACTAAGTCCTAATCTCCGGATAGGGTCAAGCTTATCTCGGCTAGGGAAAATTTTTGTGGAGCTAAAAATAAAAGGCTTAAGGCTCAAATTGGTTATCAAAAGAAGGATCATATAAGGGTGGATAAGGATAAATAAGGCTTATGAAAACAAGTTCTCAATCATATGACTTTCACAAGTAATGAACTATAAATCTCATATAGGTCTCAAGAAATAGATAACCATCACAATTCCAAGAGATAATATACATAAAGAGAGTAAAATCACACATGAAAAGAGGAGGGATTTTTAATGTTCTCCCTATAAGGCCAAAAATAACTCACAAGGTAGATTTTTTTGTTGTATTGCATCACTCATGCTAAAAAGTTATACATGCTCAATTTCATCAAATGCTATTCCTCTATAAAAACACCTTCATATCAAGAATCAGGCTATAACATCAAAAATATGCTTGCAAGGAATTATATGATCATGATAGCAACTACTATCATAGAACCAAAAGAAAGGGCATTTATCCATTCTAAAAACTCTTTTTGGAAAGTTTTGTAAATTTTTCAAAAAAAATTTGTTACTTTCTTAAAGCAAAAGACAACTAAACAAACAAGACAAACAAAACAAACAAGACACACAAGTTTTCTTCCCTTTTCCACCCCATACTTAAAATTACAATGTCCCCATTGTAATAAAAAATAATCAAAAGAGAAGGAAAGAAAGAAAAAGAAAAAGAGAGAAAAACATACAAGATCTTTGAAGCAGAAAAGGAACAATTCTTTAAAGCTGGATCAACGCCCTTGTGGTGGAAACCGGCGCTCAAAGTTCCCCATAAAATCATACATTGTCCTCCAACGCTCCGCGTCATCCATCTCCCTTTGCTGATGCCTCGCATCATCTAGATCCATACGAGCAGAGTAAACACTCTCCCACCGATCCATCCTCTGGTGGAGATGAGTCTGCTGCAAGTTAAGTTGTTGCATCTGAAGCGAAAGATCTGCGGCCCGTGGAGGTGGAACACTCGATCCAGTGTAAGTGGGATGAGGAGGTGGTTGGTAGTGGTTGTGAGGCTGGAAGTGGTCTTGAAAAATTACCGGATTGTAAGGCGTAAGACCATAAGAGTGTGGCTCGACAGGCGGCGGCGGGGGTCGTTACCGAAGCTGTGTGCATTGGTAGTAGCCTCGAAGTAGTCATTAAGGACCCTGGGTGGCTCGTTAACGAAGCTGTCAGTGTTGCCCAGAACCTCGGTACCGAGGTCGTCGTCCCCGATATCGAGCTCTTCCGTGCCCGCCTTTGTTCCTGCCTCTATCTCATCATCATCTTCATCCATGACATCTTCTTCCCGAGCAAACCTAGAAACACACGGCCTCAAAGACGGCTCATCTTGTGGCTTATGATCCAATGGGAATGCATGCCCCATCCAAGACTCGTACCAATTTGGCACGTAAAGCAGCTCCACTTTAGCCAAGGTAAGCGGGACATCTTGGCCATGAACCTTGGTAGCGTGCCCTCTCTCGGTCCGCACAAAAAATTTTGGAGACGAACCAATAGTTCTTGTCGAGCAATTGAGCGTGGTTTGGCGTGTAGAGTAAGAGGTTGACGCCGAGATTTTCCGCAAAAAGACTAACCAAATTTCCGCACCACACTTCCTTTGACTTGATCACTTGCTTCTCAACATATTGTAGCCACTCGTACCCCAAGTTCAACGGGGAGGGATCCTCAAAAAGTATGGTTCGGAGGCATGCAACTTCCGTCCTTGTTGGCCTATTCAACTCTCTCTTGGGCCAAAACGTAGCAGCTAGTACTCGGAGAATGATCTGGAAGATGGGGTTGATGATGCTTGCCCCGGGAAGTTGTGCGGCGGAAGGTTCAACTTCCCCAGAAATATAGCTCCAAGTTATGGTCACCTTATAATCCTTGATTTTGTAGTCCCGAGAAGGATTAGGGAGCTCGAGATAGCCATTAAACTCCTCCATGGTGCACTTGTGATTGACATTGCCTAGCCGAAATCTTATCCGTCCTGCCGAGGTCTTGGATTTGAAGTTCATCTCAAGAGTAGCCAAAAACTCGGAAGTAAGAGCCGAGTAGTGCGGTGTCTTTTCTTTCTTCAACAACCGAGGCACTCCGAGAATAGAAAAGGCGTGCTTGACATCCTCGTATATCCCCATTGACTTGGCACTCGGCCTCGAGAACCACTTAGTGTAGTGATCCTTCTCCAAAATGGCATTAAAGCGGCCAGCTTGTGCTTGAGTGTGCAATATGACATTGTCCATGCGGGGAGTAGACGGGGACGTTGAGTCCTCTTCTTCTTCCCGGCTCTTGTTGCAGCTCTGCTAGTGCTTTCCATATGGACCTACAAAAGAAACATTGTCCAAGATAAGATCTACTCAAACCAATTGAAAAGAGACCCCATACTTGGCCTTGGAAATGCTCTCAACTTGCCTCGTTAACGATTCAATTGGGATCGTTAACGAGCCTGGACTTGTGTTTAAAACTAGACGATTGGCAGGGTCGTTAACGAACCTGAACAAGTCGTTAATGAGCCTGGGCGAGAGCACTCGCGGTGTATTCCGAGTTCTAAACTCCAAAATTTTCCAATTAATCAATCATGGATCAAACACAATCACACATACGACACATAATCGGACTCATGTACCCCATACTAACTCGATTACCACACCCGAACATGTCAAAATTGCCCAAAAACTCATGGTGAAGATCAGCTCAATTCAAGAACAAGGTAGTTCATACTTTTTCTAATCATAATTTCTATGCAAAATTAAGCAAGAACAAACCAATATAATTCAAGATCAAGCACCATTGTAGACATGCAATAATCATTGTGCAATATAATCATTGTGCAAGATCAAGATATAAAATTTTTACCCCAAAAATCATGAATGTTGCAAATAGAGAGTTAGGGTTTAGAAATCATACCGTTAGATTGAAGAATTGAAGAACAAGATTGAATTCGGGATGGTTAACGGGCTTGATGGTTCGTCGGTAACGAACGCAAGGGTGGAGTGCTCGTTATCGTGGCGGGATTCGGGGCTTAGCAGTGGTGCTGGTTTCCGATCGGTGGTGGGCAGAAATCGGTGGATTTGTTTTGAGAGTTTAAGCTTTGGATTGAGATTTGAGTCTAGGATTTGGGAGTTTTTGAGAGGGTTTTATAGAAGGGGCTAGAGGTGGGGGAAAGAGGCGGCATGGTAAATAGATAGAAGATAGATTAGGTCAAAAAAAACTTACCTGCCCGTTTCCTTTTTCGGGTCGCCGAAATGGGTCGTTAACGACCCTAGGTGGGGTCGTTAACGAGCTTACATGACATGTTTTTCAGTGATTTTCCGAGCCCAACTCCTGTATCATGTTAGCCTAAAACAATTCTATCTTGCTAACTTCTAAACTACTAAAAACTCAAAAGAAAGTTAGGAAAAAGATCTAAAAAGAAAGGAAAAAACCTAAACTAAACTATAACCGGGTTGCCTCCCGTAAGCGCTATTTTTAACGTCGTTAGCCCGACGTATTTACCTCGGCTCAAGGTGGTTCCTTTGCGGCTATGTCGAGGTTTTGAGGGACCCCGTACTTAGCTCTGTAAGCATTATTGGCATGTGTCACTAAATTTGGTCCTTTATCTTCTAGCAATATGCCCAATATTCATACACAAGGGTTAGTGAAATCCGAAAACCAAGGAGGTTTGGACTCCTCTATAGCTTAGATAGTGGGATACGGTGTAGGAACAGAGTATGGAGAAGAATCATAACCAGTGATAGTGATTTCATGGTTAGAGTACTCACCTTGTTTTATTGGAAATGATGTTGACATCGAGGTTGTCGGGGTCGTTATCGAGCCTGTGCTAACGACTCCTCCATCATAGCATTGTACTGGGGACTCGACACTGGACCAAGGAGGGTCGGTAGGAATCCGAGTGCTACTCTTGTCCTTTCTGTTGGCTGGAGGAAAGTCGATAGAAACAACAATGTCGAGTTCTGACTGGGACAACTCGATTTGTGCGGCGCAGTTGGGTCGTTGGCATTTTGGTCAAGGCTGAATTCTACGCGTTCCTCTCCAATATCAAAAGTGAGGAGTCCTTTCCGTACGTCTACCCTGGCACCTGCTGTAGCTAGGAATGGCCTGCCTAATATGATGGGGACTTGAGGATCTTCAAGCATGTCGAGGACGATAAAATCGTTTGGAATGAAAAATTTCCCAACTTGAATGGGATAATCATCAACGACTCCTGTGGCTTTCACGCTAGACCCGTCCGCCATGTACAACCTCATGTCTAAAGGTTCTAATGGTCCCATGTTGGCCTTTGACCATATTGATAGAGGGAGTAAACTAGAATTGGCTCCCAAATCACATAGAGCTTTAAAATCTGTGGTCGCCTATGCCAATTGTTATGGCAAATCTCCTTGGATCGCCTAATTTCTCTGGTAGATCAATGGATCGGACCTCAGTAGGTTTGCATCTTGGCTCCATCAATTCATACTCGAACTCGTTCATCATGTTAGAGGCAAATCAACTCCACAAACTCTTTAATTTTTCAAGGTCTGAATCATTCAATCTAAAGCGAAATTGGAGACGTTCTTCAACTTGCATGGAGTGAAGTCGAAAAGTCGACTTCATGAAAGCTTCGTTCTTCTTTTCCAGTCAAATATAATAGAAAAATTTTTTGTTTTTATTTTTTTAATCTCGTAATCCTAGTCATCAATTTACATATGCTTTTCATTAATCCTAATCACAACTTCGACTGCCATATCATCAATAATCCCACCAGAAACAATCACGTATCAATCCCTAAAAATATAGTAAAAGTTGGTACCAAACTAATAAAAGTAAAAGTTGGTATTATTTTGAATAAATGAGTAAAAATTGAAATTATTTTAAGTAATTTTTTCATAAAATTAAAGGTAGAATTGATCTTACTTTTATAAGTTAAGAGCTGACATACTGACATCTCATCTATGATCTATGCATGAAAATACTAAACATTTGGCATTACGAGACCTATAGTTACCTCCTCAGAGCTGTAAATTGACTCAGCAGCGTCAGGCGAGGCGAACCCTAAAACCCTCACCGGCTCACCCCTCTTTCTCAACAGCCCCTACAAAAATGGACAACCTCGACGCCACCGCCACAGCCACCGCCACAGCCGCCGAATCTCTACCAGCGACCCACAACGACACTCCTATCGAACCCTCCGACCATGACCATCAGGAGCCAGCGAATCCTCCACCGGAAACCGCCGACGATTCGGGCGAGAAACGCAAGCGCGACGACAAAGAGGGCGAGGTCGACAAATCCTCTACGCTGCATCCTTTCCATAAGACGAGCTTGTGCGGGTTCTATCGTCGCCAGCAGAAGGGAGAATGCAGCCACGGAGACGCCTGCAGGTTCGCCCATAGCGAGTCTGAGCTCCGCCCGAAGCCCGACGGTTCTTGGGACCCAACATCGGAGCGGGCGAAGAAGAAGATGAAGTTGGAAAGAGAGGAAAAGGCGGCGGCTGAAGAAGCAGAGGAATTGAAAGAGGCGGAGAATATAATTATGATGCCGGAGTTTTTGGGTGAGAAAGATCCAAAATTGAGCAGGTGCTTGGTCCATGTGCCCAAAAATTGGAAGGCCGATCAATTGAAGGAATTTCTAACCGATCAGGTGAAATGGATTGATTAATTCTCCATCTGTAATTCTGTATCACTATTTTTTGTTGGTTGTCTTATTCAATTTTGTTTTTCATAGTTAAAGGTGTGAATTTCCTGAATTGAAATTTGACCAGGAGCTGCTTGCCTTTTGTAGAATGTTGTTTTTCAATCCGCCACTAAGAAGAAAGGCATGAGTGTGGCTTTTTTGAGTTTTGAAACTGAAGAGCAAGTGGAAAGTGCAACTGAGGTATTATAAGCACTTAAACAATATTTTCCTTGTATATTGATTTCAGCATTGAGTTGAAGTAAGTTATTTTTATTGTATTTTTCCTATATAAATGAAAGGTATTGCACGGCAAATCATTGAACCAGAAGAATTTGAAGGTTGCAAACGTCGTACCTCGCCGGGCAGGGGCAGCATCCCGACCTCCCCAATGGAGTGATTATATTAAGGAGTTAACATCAAAATCTGGTTCAGGACATGGGACAGATCTCTCAGTGTCTCCTGATGATGTTATGAATGGTGAGATACTTGATGAAGCTAGAGCAAAGGCAAAACATGTTCGTGATGTTGTGACCCCTCTTGCTTATATGCCTTACCCAGAACAACTAGAGCACAAGAAGAATGCTTTGATGCATACTCTGAAAAAGCTTGTTAGTAATACTGGTATTTTCGATCCATTATACTTTCATGAATGCTCAATATGTCAAGTATGATAATCCAGCACTGTTTCCTTTGTATTGCAGACTCGAAATGTGCGTAAATCTTGCCCAAATGGTGTGCCGTTGCCGCAGTGGATTGTCAAATCTAGAGACATAGGTTCTTGCCTGGCTTCAGTGTTTTCCCCTCCTTAACTCATTGATTAGCAAATCACCAAAGCATCTCCCATTGGTTGGATCGGTTCACTGGGATAGTAGGATTTACATACTCATGGAAAATGAAGAGCTTTGAGGATAAATTACTAGTTATATCTAAACAAGGACATAAGATAAAGCTTAGTTGCATATTTTATTCCTAATAAGCAAACAATAGAGAAATTCTCAGCAGAATTTTGATATAACTGGGATTGCTTGCAAGCAGACCTGAATTTCATAGGTCAATTGCAAGTTCAAAGCTCATCCCTAGTTAGGACTTGGGAACAAGACTGATTTGATCATGAATCAAAATCTACTATTTTATGTGGCATCTTAGTTACTTTTATTTTAGTTATGCTGTGCATGTGTTTGGAATATGCAAAGGCCATGGAACTACAATTACATTCATAAAGCACTATTTATATTCCTGTCTTTCTCACCATCTTTCTATATTAACTTGTACAGGTGCATTGCCTTGCAAGTTGGAGGGCATAATGGAATCACCTATTATAAATGGATACCGTAACAAGTGTGAATTTACACCTGGGTACTCTGCAGAGGGAAAAATTATCGTGGGATTTCTGCTTGGGAACTTCAGGTATGTGTTGTCAGATACTTTTGCTAAATGTTTATCGTGCCTTGGTTAAAATCTCTAATGAAATGAACAACTGTGTTTCAGGGAGGGTGTTACTACTGTTCAAGAACCAATTGATTGTCCTAATGTTTCCAAAATTGCTTGCAAATATGCCTCTATCTTTCAAGAGTTCTTGCAAGATTCAACCTTACCAGTCTGGAATAGATTCAATAACAAAGGCTTCTGGCGTCAATTAACAGTAAGCCAACTCTTATGGATGGAACTTGGACTAATGATTTGTATATTGCTAGTTCTTTCTCTGATATCCTCTAGTGTTATATGTTTCGCAATGGGAACAAATTAGTGCATGTGCATTGATTGAGTCAGCTGTGACCTGTTTCTCCTTTTATTTTGTTGTTTGAGTTTTCTTTACCTGTTGTTCTAAAGTCTATTTTTAATGAGGACTTGGTTATGCATTAATGTGATTGATTTTATATCAATATGGTAACTAAATGAAGTTGGCTCGTTGAATATCTTCATTTTTCACAAATATATATTGTTTCTTGGGATAGGTTCGGGAAGGGCGGAACCCTGAGCAAACTACTGTGGTTGACAGTGAGGTTAATGTTTCAGAGGTCTTGCTTATGGTTCAGGTATAACTTGTTTTTGTTGTTTGTTCTTTGTGAAGTTTTTGACTTCTGATCATGTGAATGCTAAATGCTCTTGGAAATGCATAATGGGTGTGTACTGCACAATTTGCTGAAACTAAAGAGCAACCTTAACTCAATATTTTTTCACCATCAATACTTCTAGTATTATACCATAATATTATTGGTAGTAGAATTTTGTCAGTCATGCATCTCATCAACCAGATGTCTTGGAGTTTATACCATAATATCTCAGTTGTGGGATTGCTTCTCTTGATTACCGCTCAAAATATGCAGGTCTGCTCATCGGATGTTGATGCTGCTGTTTTAGATGATGAATTTAAGAAAATGGCTCAAGCCCTTAAAACTGGAGCTGCTTCAAATTCTCCACCTTTACCCCTAACGTATTTGGTGGTTCAGGTAATAAACTTCAATAATGCTTGATATAGTGCAATACAATTAAATGAACGCAACAGGCAGGTCTACACTGGGTTGGTGTTGTTGTTGTTGTAATGCTTGATATAGTGCAATACAATGAAATGAACGCAACAGCACTTTTTCCAATCTTAGCTGATTGAATATTTTCTATTTTTTCTTACAAGTTTAGTGGTGCAGCATAAATTTATGAAAAATGCTTTTATTCTGTTCACTCACTCATTTAGATTCACTGGCTTTCTCTAAGAGAATCCTTTCTATTGCATTTTGTATATGTTCTTACAACCGCAAACTTTGTCATTCATAGAGGGCCATAGCATAAATTCAGCATCAATTTATTTACTTTTCACTGCAACTGATGGGTTTTTCTAGTTTCCCACTTTCACTTCATTTACTGTGAAGTTCCTTGTGAGTTTCAGTTGATATAAATTATATAATATGTGAAACCCGAATATACGAATTGACTGTTCATGATTTGAAATGGCCTGTTTCCACATTGGCGGTCAATATTGTCCAGGATCACACCGGTATATCAAATGTATCTCCTGCTGATGCTCCACTGCGCCAATTACCATTATCAGCAGAACACAGTAATTCAGCTGCAGAGTTAGCTGACATTAATGCTCTTAATGAAAGTCGAATTCATGATTACATTAGCAACCTTAAGTTCTCTATATCACCAACGGCTTTCTTTCAGGTTTGAGTTAGAATGTTTTCCATGTCATACTGATCTAAAAAAATGTACCTAACTGCTCAAGTGACATTTATATTCTTAAAATTTAAATTTGCAGGTCAACACTGTGGCTGCTGAGAAGTTGTATTCACTTGCGGGAGATTGGGCTGGCCTTGGGCCAGACACCTTGCTTTTTGACGTATGCTGTGGAACTGGAACGATTGGTCTTACTTTAGCACATCGTGTTGGCATGGTAATAATAAACATCCTTCATCTGTCTTTCATATTCTCTAATTCTGTACATGTATAATTTAAACGTTTTGCATGTTTTGTACTTGAAGAAATAATTGACCTTGGTAAATATTTCATAAATGTATGATGTTGAAAGAGTGTATTTTCTGGTGTTGACCTCTATTTTGTTCTTTGTTCTTTGACGTCTTGGCAGGTTGTGGGCATTGAAATGAATGCTTCTGCTGTCTCTGATGCACAAAGAAATGCCGAGATCAACGGCATTAAAAACTGTAGATTTGTCTGCTCGAAGGTAAAATTTTGTAATAATAATCATTCTCTATTGCAGAAAAGAGACGACATTCCAGTGATTTGAGACCTTCAGAATCTCTCTTTACTTTTTGCATGACAGGCGGAGAATGTCATAGATTCTTTGTTAAAGGAGTACCTACAACTACCTGAAAAGGAGGATGAGACTTCAAATTTCTCAGAAGGTGAAGATAAGGAAAACACCAAAGAGAACGGTAAAGATGCATCTCCAGATAAAGATACAGCACAATGCGATGAAGGAAATTCTGAGACATGTACAAGTGAGGCTGCAGAGGATGAACCTCAAAAGCAACTGGAAAAGATTCACCAATCTACAGAAAATGGAAGCCATGAAAAGAAACAATTTAAAAATGTAGTTGTAATCGTTGATCCTCCTCGTATGGGACTTCACCCAGTTGTAAGTATAAGCACCAACATCTTGCACTGTTTTTTATATTTATTTTCATTTCTCTCACTATGTTATTGTCTAAATGCAGGTAACCAAGACACTAAGAAGCCATCAACATCTCCGTAGGCTTGTGTAAGTCCTTGTACCATTTAACTGTTTTCAAATTTTCAGGACTTGAATCTTTACTCTTGTTCCTTTTTTTTTTATTAGTATTATTTTTCCCTCCCTTCAGATATATTTCATGCAACCCGGATACCCTAGTGGCCAATGCCATAGAGCTGTGCACGCCATCATCTGATAAAGGAAACAAGAAAGGGAACGGTAACCTGGGTTGGAGGAAAATGAGCAGCGCAGGATTGGCACGCCAGAGAGCAAAGTCAATGCCAAACTCAGAGCCTTTTACACCAGTCAAGGCAATGGCTGTTGATATGTTCCCCCACACACCACATTGTGAATTGGTGATGCTCTTGGAGAGGCAAACCGATTATTAATTAACCTCATGTTATTTGGGTGTCGCTAGCTTCCCCAGGGATTTTGACAGCAAGCGGGAGTGACCTCAATTTGGCATGTGTTGTTTGATTGCTTCTTCATCTCTTTAGCTAGGCTTGTGGGTCCCGGATAACGTTGAGGTGATAATATGTACTTGTTTGACGTTTCTAGCTCAAGTTTTAATTTGGAGTTTTCCCACAGAAATGGTTGGACTCGTCTACAAATCTATACTGTAATAAACAATGGTGCCATAATTGATTTAGGCAATGCAAATTGAGTTATGAGCCCAATGATGAATTGAAATAGAGCTTCCAGAATCCGGCCGTGAATGGCCTATGTTATTGGGCTTGAACAGGGTTCTTTTCAACCTTGCGCAACCTATTTGATTTTGTTTTTTTTGAATGAAGGGACAATTCAATTTTCGTAAGATAGTTTTCAAAAACGATTATAACCCTTACTAGACTACACATCATTGTCTACCAATGCGGTAACATATTATACTCGCTTAGTGTATTACTTAGTAATACGTCATCTGTAACACCCCGTCTTTCGACGAGGCGCTACTAGGGAATAGACTTTATAAGGTACTATTAATTAGGTTGACAACTACACTGTAGGACCTTACAACTCGGGCACGACGAGAAAACATAATAAAACATCCAACCTTTATTTAATAAAACTCAGAAAACATAATCATGCATGAATCCCCGAAAATTATAAATATTCAACTACGTCACAACGCCTATTGACTGCACTATTCGAACAAAGTTATAATGAGCAAAACACAATACCAATTCCATCTAACAATTATTAAAATCAACATCCTAACTATTATAAATAACTAATAAAAACCAATCCCACTATGACACGCGCTCTTTACCGCTCCGGCCCGCCATCTTGCCTCGGTTCCTGCACGGCTCCCTGATTCATACCTGGAACTGGAAAATGTTCCCCGAAGGGTCAGCGTCTAATCTACCAAGCTAGAAAGAATACGGAAACTGTAGAACACTTTAAAAATCATTTATCTAAGTCAGCATACAAATCCACAATCGCAACCATAACTCTAAAGGTCAATACCTAAATTAGTTATATCAGTCACACAGAGTCACATACGCATTTACAATCACAATCACACAGCAATACAATTCTTCCTTTGTCCACAATCCGACTTCCAAGGCGCTCATCACCGCGCCGAGTGCAGAGGCAGGCCCTCCCACTCCACTTCCAAATCTCCCTTCTAACTTGATGCGACCCCCGTCATGGATGCTAGCCAAGAGGAGGGCGCATTCACTCTTCGCTCGGATGGCCCCATCACGCGTGCCAGAACCCGAGCAATCCAAGATGCAACGAGGTCTCTTGTGGCGCGCCTCTCCACAGGCCACGGCGCGCCCTACACCGCAACCTCGTTCGGCACCATCACTACTATGGACGCCGAGGGACCTCGCGTCGAGCTCTCGGATCAACCTCGCCAAGGCGCGCCATCCTCGAGCATCGGATCGCAAGACGAGGTCTCTACCAGCCTTCGCCAAGACCTCGGAGCCAAACTTGAGGTTCTCGCATCGGACCTCGGGATCGAGTCTCAACTTGAGGTTCTCGAAAGCATCGGCGAACCTCAAGTCCTCGAGACCTCGCTAGCGACGTCACCAGCGTCCCGCGTCGTGCCAGCGACCTCGCCAACACCCCGACGCGCACCGTGACCTCGCCAGCGCCGAGTCCCAGCCTTGCCAGCGTCGCGACAGCCCTTGTCGTGACACTCCCGGCACGGTCACGGACGACCTATCCATTTTTAGTACTTTTATGCATACTTTCTATTATGGAACATTTCTATTATTGGTTTTACACATTTAGAAAGACTTTTATGGGCCTTGCGCCGATCATTTTCGGACCGCGCCGTTGGGCCTAAGTTTGCAAGCTTGCCCTAGGCGCGCCGCCGATAGATTAGGGTTTCTTTGCATTTGCTTCAGCCGCCTCTCTATATAAGGGAGAATAGGTTTATGTTTTCAATTAGCGCACATTTAGGGTTTAATTCAAGTTGAGGTTTCTCCTTAATTCTATCCTAGTGCTTGCGCCGCCTCTCTATTCTCAAACAAACACAATTACTCTCGAATTCTCCCTCTTGTTCGTACCAACTCACAATCAAATCAGCCTTCCGCTACGCTTAATTGAGACCCACTACTCAAGCCAACGATCGATCCGAAGCATCCCAAGCGAGGGACGCATCAACTGGCATCAGAGCCAAGGTTTGAGTAAGTCTCGTTCAACCCTTCTAGTTCATTCTCACACGTCTTTCCGCCAATTCAAACCCTAGATTCATCCTCCACTTCGCATAATCCGTCACCTAGGGTCCCAAATTTTTTTTCTTTGCTTCGTAATACATTCAAAAACAAAAAAACAATCAACCGTACCCTAACTCATTCGATCTATTGATTTTGGTGAAGTTGTTGCTTTGTCTTGCTAGTTGCATGAACATAGGACTTGTTTTGCCAATTTCTCTTGTGCTTCGTATGATTATTTGCGTGTTGATTATCTCATTATTCAATCGGTTCTAGAGGAGAAAACCTAGTCCGATTTAGTTGTTTAAAAAAAAAAAACAATACGTGTTCTTCGACTACAAAGCCAAAATAAGGTAACTAGTCGATTGGATTGATAAAAAAAAAATCTCGTGAAGATCACAAGCCAAAATAAGGCAAGATCCTTCACTTTTGTTTGCAAATTTCGCACCTTTCTTTCGTATCATTACTTGCCTTGAGTTTTTGGTTTCGAACTTGCCTTGTCTTGCTTCGCTTGCATTGTAATTTTCGGATCCACTTCTTTGATCGAGTTTGAGTGACCTTTAGCCTTGCCAATCCTTCAACGTGTGGCTTGAACACAAGGGTCGGCTTGACTTAAGCGAACTGTAACTCTTGTTTAGTTGCTTGTGAACTTCTTACTTGCTTCGATGACTGGTGTTACCATAGGTACTATGTCGGAGTCGGGAGACGGTGGAAACAATAACCCCACCGAGGGCCAAAACCCTACCAATCATGAGGCGTGGAATCCCGAAGCCGTGGCGCGCATAGAAGAGCTCGAACGCCTCTTGGCGGCGAGCCAAACTCAATCGAAGCACACCGTGCCACAACCGCATGGCTTAGCTTCCAAGATCCATGGCGTGCCAGGCGTATCCGCGGAGAACGTTGCTCGTGCCAACGCGAAGGGAAAGAAAAACGCACAACCGTCATCACAATTCGGCACCATGCAACGCATGGAGTCGATCAAAGAAAGTCGCCAATTTGATCGGCACGATGGTGGTCCCCGGACCACAGATCGCTATCAAGTGGCGCGATACTATAGGGACACACAAGTCCACGACGTATATTTCGATGAGGAGTACAACTCCGAGGAGTATAGACGTCGACATACGAGTGGGGATCCCAAAAGAAAGAAGAAGAACAAGTTGTCGGCGTATGTGTACGAAACCCCAAAGCGGAAGCACGGGGCCAAGTATTACGACGCCGACGCCTATAGAGTTGAGGACGACCTCGGGCATCAAAGTTCTCGTAGTCCGTTCTCGGAGTTTGAAAATGAGTACGATGAGTTCTCGGATTATTCTAATGAATCTTCGTTTGAGCATCCAAATGTGCAGGATCCGGAAGAACATGACAACCGACCTTCGGATTGGATCCCACCGCCGCGCCTTGCCAAGCATCGCACCGAGTACGATCGAGTCTATGGCTCGGGTCGCATGCACGGCGCGCATGGACGGCGCGACAGGGATCGCGACGATCGGCGTCCCCGGAGGCCTTACGGTGGAGACGATCCGGACGATGGAGATGATGATCCGCATCGAGGACAGCCTCAGCATCGACGCGACAGGCGCGCCTACTCGCCTCGGCGTGACAGCCCTCGGCGCGATCGAGATCGCCGCGATGCTCGAGATCTACGACAACAACGTCGGGATGTCAAGGTAAAATTCGAAACCTTTTCCGGTTCTTATGATCCTGATGTGTTTTTGGAGTAGTTATAGGGCACGGAGCACACGCTCCGTCATTTAGGTTACGAAGACGACGAGAAGGTGGAAGTTGTGACGCTCCACTTCGTTGGCGCCGCGAGGACATGGTGGAACCGTTTCGAGTCCGAAAGGATTCGAAAGGGAAAGCCCCTAATCCGAGAGTGGCATCAACTCGTCTATATCTTGAAAAAGAGGTACATTCCAGCCGATTACAAGGACAAGATGCACATCGAGATCATGCGCATCAAACAAGGCACAATGACGCCGGAAGAATATTTTTCCAAACTCGAGGACATGTTCTTCAAGGAGGGGATGAGCGTCTCACCGTCCGTAATGAAGACGAGGTTCCTTTCGGGTTTAAGGCAGTCGATTCAAGATAGGTTGGAAATCCTCCCAATTAAAGACATCAACAATTTGGTGCACACCGCAATGCAAATCCACAAACAAGAAATGCGCACCAAATCGGGATGGCCCAATTCGAGGTATGTGTCTAACTCTGGTCAATCCAGTTTATCTACTAATCGGTTTGCTCCTTCTTTGCCTAGCCCTTCTACAGGTTCCAAAGCAAAGGTCGAGGCTTCCCAAGCCAAGGCCCCAGCCGCGCCGCGCACTGCCGAGTCGAACGCCGATCGAGCTCGTGACATGGCATGCTAAAAGTGCGGGGGACGAGGCCATTTGCAACGGAACTGTCCAAACAACAAGAAAGTTTTGTTTACCACTCATGGCGAGCCATATGACAGTGAAGATGATGACGAAGTGGGGCTGCAGGAGATCGACGCCGCCGAGCTCGAGTGCGATCCATCGGATGCCCTCGGCGTAGCCAAACTCGGCCTAGTTACTCGGCGCGCCCTTAGAGTTCGCGAAGCTCCACGCATGGACCAACGCGAGCAACTTTTTCACACCCGATGCTTGGTCAATAATGTCTCTCTAAGTGTCATAATAGATTCCGGGAGTTGTGCAAACTTCCTTTCAAAAAAGGTTGTCGATCACTTCAAGTTGTCGACCACGCCACACCCTCAGCCATTCAAGCTTCAATGGATCTCAAATGATGGAGGGGATTGGGTCGACAAACAGGTAATCTTCAACTTTTCCATTGGTCAATACTCGGATTCTATTTTATGTGACGTAACGCCGATGGACGCCACGCACCTCTTGTTGGGGCGTCCATGGCAATACGATCGTCGCGTGCTTCACGACGGGTATTTGAACACTTACATGTTCAATTACCACGGGAAGCGCATGACTCTCTTACTTATGTCGCCTAGTGAAGCTCTACAGGATGAAGCCGAAAGGCAACGACATAAGACTAGCGACAGCGGCACCGGCGCGCCATGCAAGACGCCAACGGCGTCCGAGGACAAATCTGCTAATTCTACGGGCGCTCCTGGTGTCAATCCAACCAAAACCAAGTCTCTTGATGTTCAAGCAGAAAAACGCCGACAGTTTCTGGAGGAGGATAGACAGTTTGCGTCTAGAGGCATCGGTAACGCGCCGAACGCCGCCGATTTTGACAAAAAAGGCCTCAAACAGATTTCTGACACTTCTCTCGGCGTTCCAAGCTCCAAACCTCTTAAAATTGAATTTCCACCAGATCTGAACAAAAAACGCCCAGGAGATGTCAATTTGAGCAAGGGACCGCCGAGCACACCTCCTAGCGTCGCCCATCACGCCGTCGCTACACGAAAACTCGGATTCCAGGAGCTACGGGACGAGTTTCACGGCATTTCCAGGGGCAATGTTCCACAAATTCCAGGGGCTATCACAACACCACAACTCACTCCAGACGCTGATCGGACGAGCACCGACGCCGAGCCACCTTTGCTAGGCACTTGCCAGGATCGTTTGCTATTAGCCAGGCGTCGGGACGTCGAGAAATCCATTCAGGGGAGTCTTTCTTGTTTCATACTTGTTCCCCTTCTCTCCATTAATAAATCCGAGATTTCTTCACTTCCATCTTCTATTGTGTCTATTTTGAAGGATTTTGAAGATATCATGCCGGATGAGCTCCCGAAGGGCTTACCGCCGATCCGAGGGATTGAGCACAAGATCGACCTTGTGCCAGGCGCTTCCCTTCCCAATCGAGCTGCATATAGGACTTCACCTAGGGAAACCGAGGAGCTTCAACGCCAAGTTCAAGACTTGTTGGACAAGGGATTCGTCCGCGAGTCCTTGAGCCCTTGCGCGGTGCCGGTGATCCTCGTGCCAAAGAAGGATGGCTCGTGGCGTATGTGCGTCGACTGCCGAGCCATAAATCAGATCACGGTGAAGTACAAACATCCCATTCCACGGCTTGATGACATACTCGATGAGCTCCACGGCGCCGCCTTGTTCTCCAAGATCGACCTCCGGAGTGGCTACCACCAAATCCGGATGCATGAAGGCGACGACTGGAAAACCGCATTCAAAACCAAACATGGTTTGTACGAATGGCTTGTCATGCCTTTTGGCTTGACAAACGCCCCTAGTACTTTTATGCGGCTTATGAACTATGTTTTTCGAAAATTTATAGGACGCTTTGTTCTCGTCTACTTTGACGATATTTTGGTATTTTCTAAGGACATAGATTCTCACGCGAGGCACCTTAGGTTGGTGTTAGAATGCCTTCGCGAGCACTCTTTGTTTGTAAATTTGGACAAATGTTCGTTTTGCACGGACACGACGAATTTTCTTGGTTTCGTCGTGTCCAAGGATGGGCTCAAAGTGGATGACGACAAGATCCGCGCCATCCGAGAGTGGCCCACCCCTACGACCCCGACGATGGTTCGATCCTTCTTAGGGCTCGCAGGGTTCTATAGGCGATTCGTCAAGGACTTTAGTTCCATCGCCGGGCCACTCCACAATCTAACCAAGAAGGCCACCACAATCAAGTGGATGCCGATTCATGAGGTTGCCTTTCAAGCCTTAAAAGATGCTTTGTGTAGCGCTCCGGTCTTGCAATTGCCAGACTTCACTAAGCGCTTTGAGATCGAGTGCGACGCCTCCGACTATGGCGTAGGCGGCGTACTCCTTCAAGAGAGACGCCCTATTGCATACTTTAGTGAAAAATTAACGGGGGCAACTCTCAATTACCCGACGTATGACAAGGAGTTGTACGCACTTATTCGGGTTCTTAAAACATGGCAACACTATCTTTGGCCTAGTGAGTTCGTTATTCATACGGACCATGCGGCCCTTGCATATCTTAGGAGTCAAACGACTCAAAACAGGCGCCATGCTCGGTGGGTGGAATTTATGGAAACATTTCCGTATATTATCGCTCACAAGAAAGGGAAGGAAAATGTCGTGGCAGACGCTCTGTCACGCAGGTATGTACTTTTAACTCAACTGCAGGCCAATTTGCTAGGGTTCTCCTTGATTAAGGAGTTATATTTGCATGATCCATATTTTAAACCGATCATGGAGAACCTTGAGCAAAGTCGAATCCATGAGACATTCTTTTTGGACAATGGATATCTCTACCGAGCCGGGAAGCTTTGCATTCCTGCCTCGTCTGTGAGGCATCTTTTGCTCAAAGAAGCTCATGATGGCCGGGGCCACTTTGGCATAGCCAAAACCCTAGCAGAACTTCGTGAACACTTCTTTTGGCCACACATAGCTTCGGACGTTCACAAGTATTGTCGGGGTTGTGTCCCATGCCAAACTGCTAAGTCGAGGTTTCAACCTCATGGCCTTTACACTTCGTTGCCTATTCCGGGTACTCCGTGGGAAGATCTCTCTATGGATTTTATCACGGGTCTTCCGATGTCTAGACGCGGTAAAGATTCGATTTTCGTGATTGTAGACCGCTTCTCCAAAATGGCTCACTTCGTGCCATGCAAAGGAAACAACAATGCGACTGATATCGCAAACTTGTTCATCGAGCATGTCGTGCGCATACATGGCGTGCCTCGCACTATTGTTAGTGATCGAGACACGAAATTCTGTAGCCATTTCTGGAGGACGCTTTGGGGAAAGTTGGGCACAAAATTGGTCTTTTCTACTTCTTATCATCCCCAAACCGATGGTCAGACTGAGGTGACCAATCGGACCTTGGGCACCCTTCTTCGGACGGTGCTCAAAAATAACCCATGCCGGTGGGAGGATCTAATACCATTTGTTGAGTTTGCTTACAACAGGTCCTAACACTCGGCCACCAAGATGACGCCGTTTGAGATTGTCTACGGCCTCAACCCTCACTCCCCGATGGATCTCACACCTCGGCCTTTGAAGAACGGCGAACACATCGACGCCTCCAACCGCGCCGACGCCATCCGCAAGTTAAACGAGCGGACTAAACTTCAATTGGAGCGCCGCGCCGCTCAATACGAGGCTCAGCACAACAAGGGTCGGAAACGCATGGTTTTCAACCCCGGGGACCTCGTGTGGCTCCATCTTCGGAAGGACAACTTTCCGGATTCAAGGAAGACGAAGCTTCATCAGCGCGGCGACGGCCCTTTTCGGGTCCTTGAGCGAATCGGAGACAACGCATACAAGCTCGACCTCGACGGCAAGCACTCGGTTCACTCAAGCTTCAACGTAGCTGAACTCTCCCCTTATGTTGCACCCGCTTATGAGGAAACGGGGACGTTTCCCAGCCAAGTGGGGGAGGATGATGCGACCCCCGTCATGGATGCTAGCCAAGAGTACGACGCATTCACTCTTCGCTCGGATGGCCCCATCACGCGTGCCAGAACCCGAGCAATCCAAGATGCAACGAGGTCTCTTGTGGCGCGCCTCTCCGCAGGCCACGGCGCGCCCTACACCGCAACCTCGTTCGGCACCATCACTACTATCGACGCCGAGGGACCTCGCGTCGAGCTCTCGGATCAACCCCGCCAAGGCGCGCCATCCTCGAGCATCGGATCGCAAGACGAGGTCGCTACCAGCCTTCGCCAAGACCTCGGAGCCAAACTTGAGGTTCTCGCATCGGACCTCGGGATCGAGTCTCAACTTGAGGTTCTCGAAAGCATCGGCGAACCTCAAGTCCTCGAGACCTCGCTAGCGACGTCACCAGCATCCCGCGTCGTGCCAGCGACCTCGCCAACACCCCGACGCGCACCGTGACCTCGCCAGCGCCGAGTCCCAGCCTTGCCAGCGTCGCGACAGCCCTTGTCGTGACACTCCCGGCACGGTCACGGACGACCTATCCATTTTTAGTACTTTTATGCATACTTTCTATTATGGAACATTTCTATTATTGGTTTTACACATTTAGAAAGACTTTTATGGGCCTTGCGCCGATCATTTTCGGACCGCGCCGTTGGGCCTAAGTTTGCAAGCTTGCCCTAGGCGCGCCGCCGATAGATTAGGGTTTCTTTGCATTTGCTTCAGCCGCCTCTCTATATAAGGGAGAATAGGCTTATGTTTTCAATTAGCGCACATTTAGGGTTTAATTCAAGTTGAGGTTTCTCCTTAATTCTATCCTAGTGCTTGCGCCGCCTCTCTATTCTCAAACAAACACAATTACTCTCGAATTCTCCCTCTTGTTCATACCAACTCACAATCAAATCAGCCTTCCGCTACGCTTAATTCAGACCCACTACTCAAGCGAACGATCGATCCGAAGCATCCCAAGCGAGGGACGCATCATAACTCCTGGCTAAGCCTCCACTGGAGCGCTTGCCAAAAACACAAAGATAATAATTTTCGTTTGAAGGGGTACGATTTTCCCAGTCACACGGGTCAAAGTAGCCAACTCTTCCTCAACACCAGCTACAATGGGCCGTGTCGGAAATGGTACCAACACAGAGAAAACGTTCCAAAATAATTTCCGGTAAAACTCATTTAAAATCATTAACGCACACAACACACAAGGAGTTAAAAACAATTTAAAAGGTATTCGGGACTAGTTCCCAAAACCCGCCCTACAATATCGATACGCAATCTAACAAGGGAGAAAAGAACCGAGCAAGTCGAAAAACGACTTACCTTGAAAGAAGAATCCTCGGAAAGACGAAACTACAATCTCAAACGGAACGATTCCCTAAAGAATTATTAAGGGAAAGATTAACTTAAATATAAATCGATATACCTAACTTTTATTAAGAAAATTCTAATTAATAAATATTAGAGTATGCTAATTAACCCCTTGTAAAATTTATCTCAAAATTTATCAATCTAATTCATCCAACCCAACTAACCACATTGACACTAAGGAACAATTTTACCCAATTCGAAACCCCTCTCCATTAAATCGGACCAACCCAAATAAAAGAAGAAACCAGCCCCAATTTAAATACCCATCTCCCTGCCCAATTCCCCCCCTTTTTTTTCTTTCGGCAACTGGGCCGAACATCAAGCCCGTCTCCCCCTTGCCCATACTGGATTCTGGGCCAAACCAGTCGGCCCGTCTCCCTCAGCATTTTGTTGACCGAGCCAAAGGTTTGACTCCAAACGCGGACCCCACTCCCTTTGTCATCTTCAACCAACTTCGTCTTCTTCGCACGCCTTCTCCGAGGAGCACTTCGACGGCGCCGGATTTTCTCTCCACCCTTCGCTCGTTCCCGCTGCAAATCGAGTCTAACACCGGTGGTAACGGAGGCGAGCAGATTTCGGGCACTTTCTGCCGCCTATGTTCGCGTTTCCCCCTCCCGGCTTCCTCGAGTGGACGACACCAATGAGGGAATTGTTGTGCTTTTACCCAATGAGGGAATTGTGGAGAATAATATAAGATTGCATGCTTGATTTGTGCTGAATTAGAGGTAGATTCAATTTCGGACATTACTGGTTTCGCTTTCGGTGGCTCGTTAACGACCCACCCAGGCTCGTTAACGACCCTGCACTTCATCAATGCTTAATCCGAGGCCAGCTTCGTGAACAACCCAATTGGGTAGTTTATGAATAATTCCGAGGTTAATTTTGAGACCAAGTATGGGGTCTCGTACCTATTATTTTTGAGTGGATCTTATCTTGGAAAATTTTCGATTATTTTGTAGGATCCATGGCTAGTTCAAACAGACCCGCTACCCGAGCCCAGAAGAAGAGGAGAAACCACAGGTCTCCATCTCCACCCCGGGTGGACGATGTGATTTTGAGCAGTCAGAGCCAAGTACGGCGCTACAGGGATTTCTTGGAGAAGGACCATTACACCCGATGGTTCTCGAAGTCTAGCGCCGTCTCTACGGGCATCTACACGGATGTCAAGGACGCTTTTGCCATCCTTGGGGCCGCACACTTATTGAAGCAAGAGAGCTTGCCACATTATCCGGCCCTCACATCCGAGTTCTTGGCCACCTTGGAGACCAACTTCTCGTCGAAAATCTCGGCGGGACGCATTCGGTTCCGGCTCGGTAACGAGGACCGTGACTTCACCATGGCGGAGTTCAATGCAATCTTGGAGCTCCCAAACCCGTCTAGAGACTATAGCTTGAAGGACGACCGAGTGACCCGCACTTGGAGCTACATCACCGGAGAGGTTCAATCCTCCACCGCGGAACTATCCGGGGCAACCATAGTCAACCCCATCTTCCGGATCATCTTGAGAGTCCTCGCCGCACTATTCTGGCAGAAGAAGGAGTTGAACCGGTCTACAAGGACGGAGGTCGCTTGCTTCCGCACCATCCTCTTCGAGGAGCCTGGCCCCTTGAATTTGGGGTACGAATGGCTCTACTACGTCGAGAAGTCCCACAAGTCCAAGGAGGTATGGTGTGGCAATTTGGTTAGCCTCTTGGCTAAGAATCTTAGTGGATCTCACCCGCTACACACCGGCCCACGCTCAACTCCTCAACAAGAACTATTGGTATTGCGCCGGGATCTTCGTGCAAGCCGAGGGAGGCTACAAAGTGAAGGTTCGAGATCAAGTCGTCATACCTTCCCTCGACATGTACGAGCTACTCTACGTACCGAATTGGTACGAGGTGTGGACGGGCCAGCCTTACCCATTGGAGCCAAAACCGGAAGATGAGATCTCACTTAGGCCATGTCACACCCGGTTTTAGCGGGACGATGTGGACGAATATGAAGAAGAAGATGAGCAAGAGGATACCGAGGTCGTAGGCAATGATACCGAGGAAGCCGACACCGAGGGCGGCACTGAGGAGCTCAACTTTACAGAAGAAGACATGGAGACGGAGGAATTAGGAGGCAATATCTTCGTTAACGACCATTTCCAGCCACCACCCAGCACTGTTAACGAGGCAACCAGCTTCGTTACCGAGGTGCCGCAAGCTCCTGTCGACCCTCCGCAAGCTCCTGTCGACCCTCCACCAGCTCCTGTCGACCCTCATGCATATGGCTTAATGCCTTACAACCCGGTGATGTACCAAGATCACTTCCAGCCTCACTACCCACCACCTCCTCAGCCCGAGTACGCAGGATCGAGCATACCACCACCATGGGCCGAGGATCTTTCTGCACAGATGCAGCAGCTTCACCTTCAGACCGATCACATTCATCGGAGGATGGATAGATGGGAAACCGTCTATTCCGCTCGTATGTCGATGGAGGACGAGCGGCAACGTCAAAGAGAGGCAGAGGATGCTGAGCGTTGGAGGACGATGTATGACTTCATGGGGCACTTTGAGCACTATTTTCCTCCACCGAACCGTTGATCACGCTCAAGATGAAGTTTCCTTTCCTTGTTTCTACTTTTGTAAGTTTTATGTCTTTCTTTTTCTTTTTAATTTTTTGTTTTGTTTTCTATTTCTTTTCCCTATTCTTCTTATTTTTCTTACAGTGGGGACACTGTAATTTTAAGTATGGGGTGGGAAGAAAGTAGAAAAATTATGTCCTAGGTGTTTTTATGTTTTATATAGTTGTTACTTCTGTTAAATCGAAAAAACCAAAAAAATTGAAAATTTTGAAAAATCCAAAAAGAGTTTAGAATTGATAGATATCCCTTCTTAAAAGTTATATGATAGCAATCATTAGCTTGACCATATAATTCCTTGCAAATATGTCTTTGAAAGTATAGCCGGATTCTTAAAAAATTGAAATTATTGTTTTTTCGAAGAGAATAGCATTAGATGAAATTGAGCACATATACTTTATAGCATAGATGATGCAATCCAACAAAATCTACCTTGAGAGAAATTTTTGGCCTTATAGGGAGAACTTTTATAAATCCCTCTTCTTTTTTGTGTGATTTACTCTCCTTATGCATATTATCTCTTGGAATTGTGATGGTTATCTATTTCTTGAGACCCTTATAAGATTTTTAGTTCATTACTTGTAAAGATCATATGATAGAGAACTTATTTTTATGAGCCCTATTATCCCCTATCTACCTTTACATTATTCCTTCTTTTGATAACCAATTTTGGCCTGAAACCTTTTATTTTTAGCTCCACAAAAATTGTTCCCTAGCCAAGATAAGCTTGACCCTATCCGGGAATTAGGACTTAGATTGGAGAGGTGAAGTCTTGTGTTTTGTTGAAAAGAAAAGAGTTTCTATTTGCTTGAATTAAAGGGTATTTTGGAAGGGTAGATTTGGAAGTCTCTTGTTATTACATGTAAGAAAGGTCTCTTGAAAAAAAAAAAAAAGATGCACAATTAAGTTTAAAGGGAAGAAATGTATACGGTGGATCGTTAACGACCCGGATGTGGGTTCGTTAACGAGGCAGCGAAAGAGAAAAAAAAAAACATAAAAAAAAGAGAAAGAAAGAAGAAAAGTTGAAGTGCATTTGTGTTTAAAAATAATATCAAAAGATTCTTTTATTTTTGATTATGAGACTTTCTAGGATGATAAATGGGTGAGTGAAAATAAGTGTGCATAATATGAGAGTGAGTTTGGTTATTTTATATGAGAGTTTTGATGTTATGTGTGAGATTTTAGGAGTCTTTGATTCCCGGATATTATTAGCACCACATGACCAAAATATTTCCATGCCTTATTGTTATTACCAAGCCCCATTACAACTCGGCCGAATGGAAACATTTATGAAGTTTTTCATTGAGCCTAAGTTCTCTTGATGATTCTCTGCTTGTTTTGACAAATCTTGGGTGGAGAGTATTGGTGATATAAGTTCCAATTTCTATAAGTTTTTGTATATAGGATGAGTTGAGAGATTGAAATTATCAGCCCAAACACATGAAGAGTTGAGTGAAACACATTATATCCCTTGAGAGGTTGGATTGTATTATTTTATGTTTATTTAAGTGCATATATGTGTGAGGATGTTAATAGTCTTTTGCTATAATTTTCTTATGTATAGATGTTGCTTTTTGAAGATGGCTATGTCTTGATAAGCATGATTTGTTTTGGTTTTGGTTAGTATCTTGATTATTGCTTGAGGACAAGCAAGTCTAAGTATGGGGTATTTTGATGTTCGCATTTTTGATATAGTTTTTGATAGGTTTTCTTTGTTTATTAGGATTAATTTTGTCTAGTTTAGGTTTCGTATTAAGTGTTTTTAGTTAGTTTTGTGTAAATCTGCGAAAAAAGTGGAATCTACGCTATTTTGTGTATTTTGCAGGTTTTAGCTAGGAAAGGAGCTAAATGGAGATAAATTTGGAGCATCACAATGAAGGACGGGAAAGTGCAAGATTTAAGAAGTCGAAGCTCAAGAAAACGAGAGGAGGTGTTGAAGAAAACAAAACCCCAGGCTCGTTAACGAGGCTGTGAAGGGTCGTTAACGAGGCCACGACGAAGAAGGTTTCGGAGTATTATTTTATTATTCACCGATCCTGAGCGGGAATTTATTTCCGTATCGGTTGAGTATCTTTTTAGAATCTTTATGGGTTGATAGAATATGTATTTTAGGGTTTAATATCTTTTTAGATTTTATTTCTATCTTTTAGAGATTGTTTCTATCTTTTTAGGAAAGTTTTTATCTTTTAGCCTTTTTTGTTTTTTAGGACTTTCTAGTATAAATACCCTTCTATCTAGCATAGAAAGAAGGGGGGATTATTTTTGGAGTAGAGTTTTAGATTTGTTTTGGAGAAGGAAGGAAGGCCGAAGGAAAGGCTGCCGAATCGGAAAACGGTGACGAGGGGTCGGTGACGACGGTTTCCGAGGTTCATTGATCGAGTTTGTGGTTCGGTGATTGTTTTGTTTTGGTTTTTCTTCTGATTCTCTGTAAGACGATATTTTTGTTATTAATTTTGAGTTTTGTTTTCATGTTTGTTTTTATTGAAGTTTTTGGTTTCTTAATCATGAGTAGTGAGTAGTTATTTTTCTAGGGTCGGGGTTAAGCCCGACATAGTTGAGCATGTTTGATGAAGTAAGGTAGTGTTTTGAATGCTTTTATTTTTATTGAGATTGTTTGTTGTGCTTAATAACGAAACGGGAGTTGAGGTAATTTGAGTTTTAACTTGATTGAAAGAGAAAGTTAGTAACTTGAAGGTTGATATTGTTTGAAAACGGAAGTTTCAAGCTTTAGATCCAAAACAAGCAATTGAGTGAGTTGGTTTATGAAAATAGATTAATTTACCTGTCAAGTCAATGAAAGTTGATGACTCTATCTATTTAAAGGCATGATCTTATCTACTTACGAATTCTTATGCTTGGCTATGCTGTGGTGTCCCTTATCCTAGATATTTGTTTTTATTGAATTATTTCTGATAAATCTTCGTTGCTGAATGCTTGCTTCGGTACCGAGTATTAATTAGAATTTTATTAGTTCGTTAATAGATGTTTTTATATTCGGTGGTTCGGTAACGATCTTGACAAGGTCGTTAACGAGGCATCTCGTGAGTGATTGTGTTTGATTTTGTTTGATTTTTATTAGATTGATAGACAAATAACCTTGCTTCCTGTGGAACGATCCTGACTCCACTGTACTCAGCGGGGTCTTGACTTACAAATTTATTTGTTGGCCGAGAAACCCTTTCAACAGTTAATGGTGGCGAGCTCCGTTCACGGCTTCGATCGGCACTGCTCGTTTAAAGAGGTGACGAGAGAGGTCGCGTTCCACAATCTCGATCAACTTGGTGGACTTGAACGGAACTTGAACGCATTTCGGTCGACTTAAGGGTTCCAATTAAGTTGATGGTTGGTTTGATAAAACAAGGGTCAATAATCAAAGATTTGGGGATATATATATTTATTGGCTTAAGATAGATTCGGGTAGATTTGGATAACTAATTATCCAAAAGTAAATTAGATAGATTTTCCAATTACTGATTTGGATGGCAATATTTTCGGTTAAAGAAATAGATTTAATTAGATAGAATTAAGATTAGATATAATATATCCAACTAATTATTCAAAGATGGCAATATTTATAAGCGGAGGAAACCCGTTTTCCGACTTATGGAATCTAAAACGAATACGGATATTACATACTACCCCCCTTAAGAAAGTTTCGTCCCGAAACTTTTACGCGAAAGAAAGATAACGAGAGAAAGATATTCGAGGTTTTCACATCATCTATATTTTACACCGTCTTAAACCTGAATTATAACTCAACCTGCACAAACGTTAGGCTCTATCGATAGATTGATGTTCATAGACTTGTTCGTTCCTAACTCGCCAGGTGCATTAGATGATGGCAATAGTGCAAGGATGCAAGCATTCTAGTCATAATTGTAATCTTTTATGGGGGTGAGTTGTTGAACCCATCTATTGAGGTCCTCCATTTTCCATACTCTTGCTCGCTTGAAAAATATGTCAACCACCTGCTTGGTATAATGGCACTTGAAGCATAAGTGGTCAATGGCTTTTGTGTCTTGAATGCGAAGTGCAAAAGGATCATCATCAATGATCCCAATATGCTTTAGTTTAGCTTTCGTCGTCAACCCATTTTGCATCACCATCCAACTAGTAGAACATTATCTAGGGCTGATTAAGGGTGCGTTCGGCTGCAAGGTAGCCTTTTCCCCGCTACCCAAAACGCTAAGGGAAAATCTCCTTTTTTTTCTACACTCTCGTACCCCCAAGGGTGCAGAATTTGGAGATTTTAAGCTTCATCTAGCGGAAACAAGCTCCAAAAAAGCTGGTATCGATTTTCTATTGTGATCTTTTTCTGTAGGGATCATCATTAATGATCATAATAGGTATTCTATTGCTATTATTATTGACGCCTAAAAGGAATCCTCCCCCAATGACCACTATTCATTGGATTTTTTTGCTTTTTTCTGCTCAAGAAGGTAGAAAATTTTCCCTAGTAGTTATATATACCATACATGATAGCTCCAGCAAAATTTTTCTCAAGGTTAACACAACTCTCCTCGAACCGGTGCATTTTCGGTAAGAAGAGAAGGATCACCAAAGAACTCAGAACAAGGGAGATCAAGAGCGGTTTAAGTTGTTTTCAAAACAATGGAAAGCTTCTAAATTTTTGTGTGTTTTTAAAAGAAGAAAATAGAGTTTTTTAATAGAAGAAAAGTCATCACCGACTCAGGGGCGTAACCAAAAACTTCTCATTGTAGGAGCCAAGAAATTTTTCCAACATATCTAATGTACGTTTCGAGAAAGATGTAGAAATAAAAATTACAAATTTAGACAAAGAAGAGAACATATTTTATAGAGGATGGACTAAAATATTTCAAAATGTAATTACATTAAGAAAACAAGAGTTTATAATGACGACTTATATAATTATAAATTATGTTTCAGAATACATTTAGGTTAAGAAAACAAAAAATGTTTCAGAATAGAAATTAATTGAATCTAAAATATTAAAAGCTCGAGGCTAAAAAATAAAACCCAAACTAAAGCCCTCGTGCTAATAATGAATTGTATGATTCGAGATATCCCAACAATGATTAATTGTTTCAAAGTTTTTGGGTTCAATCACATTATGAAAGTAGGAAGTTTAACAAAAGATAAAAGCATTCTAACTAAGTAAATGACTTGTTAGAAGTGATTTGTATACGTCCAATCTTCAAACTTTCATAACTTTTTTCTAAAATATCATAATGGAGCTTATAATATATCAGATCGAAGCTATTGGGAAGAGGAACATATATACGGAAAAAAATAACAGCTATGCAGCGCACCCCTATTTTAGTTTACAGTTTTTCTTTTACGTAATATTACAAAATAAGCCCTCAAACCCTTCTCCTCCTATTCCTTCCTTCCTCTACTCTCCCGACTGTTTTGAAGACATCACTTGCGACCAGGCCAACGATTCTTTCTCCTTGTCCTTCCTCTTCACTTCCGTCCACACCCCACTCCATCGTCTCCCCGTGCCGCCTCCAACTACCCTTTAAAGCCAACCTCAAATGTACGAGTACATCCACTCCACACTCCATCGTCTCGTCGTCCAGATATTGCACCCAACAATTCGGTGTGCATTTATAATATCCACGCAATAATCCCGCGTGCACTAGTTGTACGTGCAATTTGTTTATGCACACAAGTGTTTGGCGTACAAGGCTTTTTTGCACATTTGTTAATTGTGTGCATAGTTCTTTTGCACGCAATAGGCGCACATACACATACAATTACGAAAATAGAAAAAACGCTTATATGAATGGTGAATGTACTATGGAATCTCAACTATGTAACAGTCTTTAGAGCTTCTTTCATTGTCATTTGACATTTGTTAAGAAATAATAGTATTAAGAAATTTAGATATGAATTAGGGTTATAGACAATAGAGAATGTGGAAAAGGAGGAAAAGTATATTTGGACTAATTTTGTAATTTCTAATAAATTAAATGTTGCAAACTAATTCTATGGGCGGTGCATAACATGGGCCAAAAACATTGGATTGGGGATGGGGCCAGGGGCGGATCTACATGGCGCCCAGTGGGGGCTGTAGCCCCCACTGGAATTTTCACAAAAAAAATTTAAAAAAATATAGTAAAAAATTAGGGTTTTTTGATCAAAACTAGCTTATTTGGTCAGAAAAAAAGCAGATTAATTTTTTTTATGTACATAAAATATATTAAAATGGCTTTTTGTATAGAAAAATACAATTTTTTTTCAATATTTTATACAAAATACAAAAAAAAATTCCTGACTTCGCCAGGAATTTTTCTACAGCCAAAAAAATTAGCCAAAGGAATTTAGCCCCCATTGGATATAATTCCTGGCTACGCCACTGGGTGGGGCCATGGCCCCCACCCGCCCCCAAATAGCTCCACCCCTGCATCGACTATAGCCTTTCATGATTTTCTCCACTCCTCAACCATTCCACAAATTTCATTTAGTTAAAACAAATCTGATTTTTAATTTGCACGAATCAATTTGTATAAAATGTTTTAATATAAAATTAGGAAGTAATTATATTGTATCATAACTCCAACTCCCTTTTATTTTTCAAAACAGAAACAGCATTTACCCAGTGGAACTTTCCTAGTGGGAAATCTGGGGGGTCAAGATGGAGGCACCCCTGGCTTAAAACAAAAAATCTGGGGGGTCAAAACAGAAAATCAAAAAATAAAACCGCAAAAGATCACTTTGATTTATTTACCGACTTATTTGAAGATTTGGTGCTCATACACAAACAATGAGCGCCCAATGACTGATGCAGTCCTTAGTGGGGAGGCTCTCGTTAAGAGATAACCAGAAAAATGAAGGAGTATTTTGGGTAGATGGTAAGATGTTCCAGATTTTGGTAATCTTGGGTTGGATGTTCCAGATTAAGAGTCATTGGTTAAATGGTTAGATGCCCAAGATGCCAAGATGGTGTGAGAGGATGAAGTAATATTGAGCACGTCCTTAGCAATGGATGCTTTATTCCAAGATAATAATTCTTTGAAGCCAAGCCCGCCCTTGTTCTTGGGGTTGCACACCGTCTTTCATGAAACAAGGGAGCGGTTCGAATCATGCCTATCAGACGAAAGGTAAGACCTGCCTAAGATAAACTTTTTTCCATCCAAGATCGCACTTTCCCTGTCATCTTCTAAATAATATAGTTGAAATCGTAGATACGTGGTTTCTTCGATCCCACAGGAACACCCAAGTAACACATAGGGAGAGAAACTTCGAAGAAATGAGTATTTTGGATAATCGAATCTTTTTAGTGTTTTGAGTTGCCTCCAAAGTAGATATGTACTAGAATATTTTATACTTTTAACTTAATTTTTTTGAATAGGCAAAAATTACGTTGAAACACATTTCAACATAGGGCATTCTTTCGGTTGAAGACGTGAAGTTCGAAGTGTTTCCTTATCTCATTGACACTACAAGTATGGTGTAGCCTGACAATCAAATTTATCATTGAATTGCAGACACTAGATCACGGACAGAATCTACTCCCTTGTAAGGCTTTTATGATCACCAATAACAATCTCCTAGAATCATGTATTATGTTATTATGTGAAATTGTGGGTTTCTTGTATTAATTGTGGGTTTCTTGTATAAATATAATATATCTTACTCATTAATTGTTTTACACAAGTTTATACAAATATCTATAGCAAGATCAAAGATAATTTTTTGTTCGCATCTTCAATGCAAACCATTCAAATTTTCGTACTCAAATATCTACCCTAATACATTATAAAGCAGAACTCAAGTTTATTGTAAAATTTGCGTTACGTGGAATTTTTGAATAAATTAATGTAAAATTATATTTTAATAAAATTTTTAATAACTTATAGTATTCTTACTATATACATAATAGATAACATGTTTATATAATTTTTTATGTATATAATTTTCAATCTATAGATTATGTATTAGTTTACTACAATTGATAACATATTTATATAATTTTATTTACATAAATTCCTATGAGATGATATTTTCCATATTAATTTAATATTTTTATCTCTTAACAAGATTTAGGATCTTAATATATTTTTTATCTCTTAACAAGGCTTGAGCTCCAAGTATAAAATTTATATCTATATAATGATATAATTTTAAATAATAAATTTTATTATGTTGATATATTTTTATTTTGAGAAAAGATTTAATTTTATGTTGATGACTAAGATTATATGTAAATGTAAAAAAAATCGAATTTTAATTTAAATTAATAAAATTAGATTTTCTTTATCTTTTTATGCATTTATATTAAAGATTTTTTCTTAAATCAAAGTTTTATAAAAAAAATAGAAAAATTTACAATCTTGAATTCTTGATGATACTTGCTTAAATTGAATTTTGATAAAAAATTACATTAAATTTTTCTTAATTTCCTTTTTATTTTATTATGTAAATATATAATATTTTTTTATCTAGCCCCACCTTACATTTAAATTTTTTTTATCTCTATGTTTTTTATAATTTAATATGGATGATTGGTTGATTAATAAATTGAATTTTATAAATTTTCATATACATTAATTTTCTTTATATTTTAATTCTTCGTTATGTAAATTTAGTATGGAAAAAAACTTATAATCTAATATATATATAAAAGCAATAAGGTTTGGAGCCTTCTCATTACGCCACCTAGGATTTCGCCACATGTCGATCCTATATTAAGCCACCTCATATTTTTACACGTGTCATTTTCTTATAATTTAGACGTCTTTATAAATATTCCATGTCATAATCCACATGTCAAAAATTTTCCATAACACTCATATATTATGTACACATCATATTGCCACATAATCCACAAATATCAATCAATTTTTTAATATTTTTTTATATTGGATTACAATAATGTTTTTTTGGAAATTTATTTACATATAAAAATATTTTTTACCATATCTTTACGATCTTAACAACTCTCCAATATAATCTACCAAAAAAACTCATATAAATATATACCGAGATCTTATCCTATAATATACTCCCTCCGTCCCATAATGTTTGTCCGATTTCCTTTTCCGTCGTCCCAAAATGTTTATCCACTTTCCTTTTATATCTATATCTTTCTTACAATATTACCCTCATTCAATATCACCTTTATCCATATTATCCAATCAAAAATCTACTCCAATACCCATTTTAGTCATTTCCTTTTTTCCTTCTCTTTCTTCTCATCTTTATCCATCAACATCACACTTTCTCTCCTCATTCAATATCACCTTTATCCATATTATCCAATCAAAAATCTACTCCAATACCCATTTTAGTCATTTCCTTTTTTCCTTCTCTTTCTTCTCATCTTTATCCATCAACATCACACTTTCTCTCCCACTCCATTGGCTACTTTTTCTTCACTTTATTTTCTTAATCTGTGTGAAAACCGTCTTTTTGGACTAACATTATGGGACGGAGGGAGTATATCGAGATCTTATCCTATAATATGTCAAGTCAAGTTTATATGCTAATCCATATTAAATGTCCCATTATTTTCATTTTCATTATCAAAATCTTTAATTTAGAATTATGCGTTTTTTACAATTTATATAAATCACCAATTCACAATTATTATTTATATTATATTTTTATTTATTAATATCTTTTTTATAGTATATCTAAAAAATATCGATTTATAGTCGTGCAGGGCACGACGGGGACAACTAGTTTTTAATTATTTCATAATCTCTATCAATCAGCTTGCGAATCTGGATGCCCATTTCTAGCATTCCAAATAAGTCAATGTGAGAAACGTTTTGGGCATAATTTAGGGACAATCGTGACGTTATATAGCTAATTTTTCAGACGATAAGTATGACTTCTAGTGATTGTTTGATAAAAGAATAATGATATATATTACATGATTTTATATATATTCACGTAAATATCTATAACTATATATTAAAGTTATATTTTTTCGAGTCAACAAGAATGATTCTGATACCACTTCATATTTACAAAATTAATTTTTATTCTTAATATTTTAGCTTTTTCCTATTAATTTTTTTTTAATTATTTAAATCTATCTTTAATTTCAAACAAATATCTATTTATTATAATAATATCTTTTGAAAACTTCCTTATACAAATTAATGATAAATACTTATAATATTAAAAATTAAAGATAACCAATTTAAAATATTTAAAATAAGTATAAATATCTTTTATATTTTAGCATGATATCTTTTCACGAATTTATTTATAGATATATATTATATATATACATTCATATGTTATCTTTTTTTACATTAAATACCGAAAAAATATCATCAAGGAAAAAAGGGAAATGTACATTATTTTACCTTAATAATCTGTTTTATTTTCAACATTAAACTTAATAATTTATATTTATATTTATTTTATTTAATTTAAAAAATAAATTTGTACATTGTACAAGCAATAAATTACTTACATTAATTTTTATATATTTTTATTCAATATCTAAAAAATGTCGAATTATAGTCGTGTAATACATGACGGGTATAACTGGTATGTGATATTTTTCTAAATACGAGTCGGTTAAGTATAAGATGTAATGCAATCAAAGTAGATTAAATATAGTTTTCCATAAATGCAGCCTGTTTTTCTCTTCTTCTTCTTCTTTTTGGTAGAATGTGCAGCCCGTTTTTTTTTTCTTCTCGTCACTTATTTTGGTCGATTTTTTCTTCTCATCACTGAAATGCACGTACCTACGTAACAAATTAATGTTCCCCGTGACAAACCAAGTGGGCATTATTGGGCATGCAGCAGTAATTGGGCGCCTAAAATATACCCATATCCATGATTCATGCATATATACTATACTAATATGTTGAATACATATTAAACCATATCACATTATATACAAATAAATGATTCATTTCGAACCAAGTGGGCACCTAAACAATATAATGTCCATGCTAGTCCTATAAATAGACACCTTTCTCCCACATATATCTTCACCCAAATTCATTCTCCATTTCTCTACTCGATCACTAAAATGGCTTCCTCCTCCACCAAGTCTGCAACGGCCCTTTTCCTGGTCATGAACCTTGTGTTGCTTTCAGGGATTTCTGCAACCACTTGCCCTGCCACCGTCAACCTTACCTCGCTTCTCGCTTGCGGGGTGTTAGGAGTCCTACCCGGATCCAACTGCTGCAGCTCCTTCCCCAGCCCCGGCTCCATAACTAGCCTTGAAGCCGCCATCTGCCTCTGCGCCGCCATTGACGCCAACATCTGCCTCCTCGGGATCGGTGTCGACGCCACCGTCTACATCAAAGCCAAACTTGGCGGATGTGGCTTTACTGTCCCGTCCGACTACATTTGCGCCTAAATTAATGCCCTGCCCTGCCCCTTAATCATATCAATAATTAATCCTATCCTACGTCTGTATTAGTAATTTCAATAAGGTCCCGAGCTTGCTACTTAAATCACTTGTACGTATACGTACATACAAGTGCATGCATGTCAAAAGGGAATCTTTGCTTGTTATTTTGCATTTTGTTTTCCACGTACTATCCCCGAGATAGCCTCTTATTTTCAATTTATTCCATCGAGTTGGTGATCGGTTGTACGGTACCGTAACTGTTATCAATTAACTTGCATGTAATAATTAATTAATGAATTGAAAACATCTAGCTTGTGGGAGCTTATCATATACTATAATTGTTTTTATTTGCAGTAGGGGTTGTAAATGAACCGAGTCGTTCATGATAAACTCGGTGTTCGATTTGGTTAAGTTTCATATGTTTTTTTTTTCGATTTGTAAGGGAGCCAATCTCAGAAGCCATTTTAAACCTCAAAAGATAAATGAGTCGAGCATAAACAGAAGAAAACTTGATCGACTCGTTTGTTCATGAGCAAGCTCGATTATATGCTAATGAGTAATTAGTTGATCTCGATTATAAATTCATAAACAAGCTCTACTATATATATTAGGAAAAATAACTTACAATAATACCAAGTGTTCACTTTGAACCAATAAACTTTAAAAATCACTAAACAATTAATATACAAACTATCTACCTAGTACATTTTAAAGCAGAAACCATGTCTATTGAAAAAATTGCGCCACGTGGTATTTTTTTAATAAAATAATGTTATAATTTTTAATAATAAATATGATAATTACTTGTATCATTCTTTCTATATATGTAATTTTTTATAATATAATAATTTGATCTATATGTTGATATTTTACAAACATATTTTTTTTTATCTTGTAACAAGATTTTTGATCCCAGTATATAATTTTTTTATCTATATGTTGATAATAAATTGATCTAATATTTTTAGGTTAATTTTATGCATAATTTTTTTTATCTTTTAACAAGACTCGAGATTCAAATATATAATTTTTTTATCTATATACTGAGAAAATATGGGGCACAATCTTAAAAGATTTTTTATAAATTACATAATTTTATTACGATATTATATACAAGTATTTTAAATTTTATATTAATATAATAATATTGTATAATCTTTAGTAAATTATCCCGTGAGTATCACGGAAATTCAACAAGTTATAATATTAATCCAAAATAATACAAAGTTTAAAAATGACTTATAATAATGCCAAGTATAACTTTGAACAAATAATAATACGAAATTTATACAATCTAATGAATAAGAAAATTCAAAACTTTTTATCAAATCCACCGTTAAAACTGAGTACACCCAAATCCGGGGTCGTCGCGCCTCCACTACTACGTACGTACGTACAATAACGTCTTATTAAAGCGGTAACTCGTGGCGGTTAACCCTACTAAAGCGGTTTTTTGTGGCGGTCAAGCTTTTTTAGTTGTTTATATAACCATTTAGGTTTTTGTGACGGTTTATGTAGCGGTTTTATGTATCCTTAATGTGTTAAGCTGGTGTAACAAATGTGTTGTGGCGGTTCTCGAGCCTATAGTGACCGTTTGTTAACATAAATAGCTAGGCTATAGAAGCGGTTTTCAAAAATTTACCAATTGGATGGGGGCAAGAGCGGGAATATACATTTCTCTTTTCATCCCTTCGAAATCGAATTTGGAATTCCTAAACTTTTTTTCATTTTCAATCTCGTCAAAATTTCACAACAATTTCTCCTTGTCGCCGCCATCTTCGCCTCCAACACCTCCGCACGTGTCGTCGTTGCCACCATCACTTACTTCCACCAGCATTTAGCATGGTGATGAAACCATCCTTACACTACATCTCTAGGCTAGTTCGAACGAAGGAGAAGGTTAAGCCTCGATTCGTGCGTATCAAGGGAAAGAGGAGGAAGGAAGGGAGAGTGTGAAAAGGAATTTAATCCAACCCATCTCGATTTGTGCGCCATCACTTTTGCTTGTAAATGTCATCAAAACTCGTGTTGTTATAAATTCTGATCCCTCGTTTTGTTTATACTAGTATGTATTCCCCTATCTTGTACGGGTTTTTCTTTTATAAAATATTTTCAAATATATTTATTATCCGAGAAAAATAATCATGTAAATGCTTAAATATAAATTTTGAATAAATATTTAAAATCAATAAACTATAAAAGTTGTTTATTTGAAACAATAATATTTTATTAGTATTACGAATTAATTAATATCCAAAACATGATAATTTATTTAATTATGAAAATAGATAAGTAATAAGATAAAAACTTATCAATTTATTATATACATGGGACTAGAGTTGTAAAAAGTTGACCGAACCCATAAACCTGACCCGAACCGTCCGATAATTTTAGGGTCAAGACTCGAAAAGTTGAACCCGAAACCCGAAATCAACCAAACCCGATAGAACACGAAACCCGTTGGGTTGAAACCCGAAACTCGTTGGCTTGACCGATTTAGTATATTTATATAATTTTTAAAATTTATTTTGAAAATTATAATTATTTTATTATTATAATAAATGAAAATATTATATTATAATTAAATTTTATTATTAAATTAAAATTTTATTTTAAAAATCATAAAAGAAACGATATTTTAGACTCGTTGGTCAACCCGACCCGACCGAAAACCCGCTACAACCCGACCCGATTGACCCATGACCCATAATGAAACCGAACCCGATTTAACCCGAACCCGAAATGACCGAACCCGAACCCACCCGACCCGAACCAATTGACAGGTCTACATGGGACTGTTCAAAATAAACTTAATTATAGTGATATAATATTGTACGTACATTATACGATATTTAAATTTAAATTAATTATTTTGCCAAAGATTTGCTTTAATAAAAGTGGTGGTGTGGTCCAATATAAAAGCGACATGTGTCATTTAATAATTTTTTTAACTTCCAATTTAGTATATAGTTATGATTTCAATTATTTTAAATTTATGAATAACAACTTATAATGAAAATCCATATAAAAAATATATAATTGAGACTTATATCGAAATTTTACAAAAAAAGTTGTTATTATGCTAACTTGATAAATTTATAACTATATAATTTTATAATGCCACTTCTATAAAATAATAAAATAGGAATTTATTTAGGAGAATATTTAAATATGAATTATTAAGGAATAATAATTTATATTAAACTTTTAAAATTGTTATAAAGGAATAATGATTTTTACTAGTTACTACTATGTTTAGAAAGAAAATAAATTAATTCTAATTTATTTCATTGATTTCATGGACAACCCGAAGTTAAAGTTGGACAAGTTTTCGAGTCATTTCTCGCTCATAAATTAAATTGTAATACCGGATTTCTTTCGGGATGTTACATTTCCGAGCGATACATAGTTTTCATATTATCTTGGGTATTTAAATTTTTGAGCCTATTCTATGATCTGGGCCAGGTCATGAGAACTGGGCCTTTGCCTCTCCATTGTCATGTTGGGCCGGATTTGAAGACAGGGCCCAAGCCTTCACACCTTTCTACCACTACTCTTAGCCCTAATTTTGGAGACTACTGTTCACCATCTTCTCCAAAGAGAAGCGCCGCACACCTCCTCCCCAGTTCTTTCACTCGACTCTCTGGTTCCCAACTCTCTCTATCGATTCCTCATTCCCAACCTACGTTTTTCTCGCCTCTCGTTCCCGACCATAATCCTTTGCCTTCATTGAAACTCTCAATACCTCGTCTCACTTTCTTGTCGTTATTCGAAGTTGGCCGCCATAGTTGACCTCGGAGAGGCCCAGTGTTTGTCGCGAGTTTCGTTCCCGCTGTCGTTTGCCCAAGCTCGCCATCAATTAAACGCCCTCAGTTCTCGCCTCCTGTCCAATGTTCCAGATCGTCGAAGACCGTCGTTGACCTCGACGAAGCCAGGGCCCCGAATGCATCGTCTTTTCTACTGTACACCCAGCCTTCCGACTACCCTCAAGTTCCATTCGTCAAGACCCGAACTGTAGAGTTTCTGCCTGTTGTTGACGATGTAAGTGCGAAGTCGAATGTCAACGGTAGTGGATAGATTCTTGTTCAGTCAATTTCCGATCTCCTTATTGCTTTGTTAGATGAATCTCTTCATATATGTTGTAATAATAAGGGAATACCTATAATAAAGTCAATTAAGGCATCCTTGGTTTGGTCTAGTGTTGTGACATGTTGTGGTTCGAGGAGTCGTTTGAACTAATTAAAGGTTTTGGCCAATAATGGTGTTTATGGTGGTGATATCAATGGAACGTGTTGTTGGCTATTTTGTCCATACATGGAATTGTTGAATATATTGGTTTAGAAATTAGGTACTGAGATTGATCTCAGTAATACAAGGTTGCTACTAAAATTGGTTCAATTGTTCATTTAGTATTGGTTATTGAATTTGTCATGGTTTGATTGAATATCTTGATATGGATTAGTAGGTTAAAATACTACTATATCTATTAAGTAGATCCGACTTGTAAAATAAAAATGTCGCTTTAGAAGCGTGCTAGTAACTAGTAACCTAGGTCGGAATCGAACGGTTGACAAGGATGGGTTGGTTTGGAAAATTGTAAGTGTTCACTTAAAATCTTTATTGTCCACAATCATCGATTAGAAAGAACTCTTAGCTCGTTGGGGCATTAAGTTTGTGTTTCGGTTCTCTTCGGATGTTATAGTTTGGTTATTGATTTGATAGGAAATGTAATGTTCACGTGTGACTAGTTCGAGCCTAAATTCTGCAGCTACGTATTTGTGTTCGTCTCATGAGGTAAGTCGTTCTCGACTTGCTCCGCTCTATTCTAGTCTTGTTAGATTTCATGCCGTGATTGTGAGATTGGTTTTGGGAGTTAGTCCCGAATGTATGTTTTCCATGTGAAATGTTTTCATATGTGATGTGATGCGCTTTCCATTTCAAACGTTTTCTCGTAAAAGAAATAGTATCGCTTTCTCTGTGTTGGCAGCGTATTCGGCACGATCATGTGCGACGATTGTCGGTGGCGAAGAGGCGTCTAGCCATGGTCGTGTGTCGGTCAGGCCCCTTTAAAAATAAAAATTGATTGCTTGTTTTTGGCAAGTGCTCCAGTGGAGGCTTGACCAGGGGTTGAAAGGATGACGTATATGGAAAGTGGGAGGGCCTGCCTTTGCACTCGGGCGCAGGGAGTTAGCGCCGTAGATGGGAATGCGGTGGTGGAAGGGAGAATGGCATTTCCCAATAGGATTGTGAATGGTTTTGTTGTGTGCGTGTCTGTGATTACTTAGTTGGTTTCGACCATGTGAATTCTTGCTACGCTTGATGAATTGCTTGTTTCGTTGTTTTTCCCTTTATTTGTTGAATGTCGAAGTGTTGATTATTATTACGAATGCTTTACTTTTGTGCTTGTTAGTTTGATTGTGGTATGTCTTCTTGACTTTCCTTTCACCTATTTTCTAAGTTGTGGAAATGTGTGTTGGCCTATTCTGTTTTGTTCAATTCACTTATTAAAGGTTATGTTGTTGGCTAATTGTTGTTTTTCAAACGTCTTACCTTTGCCGCTTGTTATCTAGCTTGCCTTGGATAATAGCTGACCCCTCGGGGACTTATTTTTCAGTTCCAGGTACTCATACAGGTCCTGTGATGGAGTTTAGGCCAGATGCTGCAGTGGATCATTGTCGCACGTGTCATTAGGCGCTAGAGTGGTTTGGGTGTTATGGTTTAGTCTTATTTACGGTTTTTGGAAGCTTTCTCTTCTTGTCGACTTATGTGGGTTGTCAGGTTGTTTATGGTTTGTTTCAATTGTTGGGACCTCTTGCATGACATTTTACAGATATGTTTTAATAAATGATAGTTGGATGATTTAAATTCATTTTCTTGCCGTGCCAGAGTTGGAAGGTCCAGATGCTTAGATGTCAAACTAGTTCTGGTAGTACCCGAGAGGGTCAACTACCGAATAGCGCCCCAACGTCAAGACGGGGTGTTACAAATTGGTATCAGAGCGAGGTTGGCAACAAGGGCACATGGAACCGAACAACAATTGTACACGAGGTCCAACTAGAAACAAAAATCGGCCGGTGTTTTCAAAAAAAAAAGTTTTAAATGGGGTAGTCATGCTGCATATAGGGGTAGATGACACGATGCGACTCCGCTGCCATCCGCCGAAGGACCTCACGTAGAATGGTAATTAAATCGTTAACTTTTAATCAGGTTAAAAGTAATGACCGTTGGACTTTCTGAGAAGATGGTCCCACCAACTAGAGTCAGAGTTGTTGTTGCTAGCGGTAGAAGAACATCAAAACGTTTAATCTACATGAAGAATTTGCTTAGAGTGGGGGTCTGACTGTTGACGACCATCGGGATGCTAGCTTGTTTGTCGTTCAGGGAGGACCACAAGTTAATGGGGTCCAGTTTTGAGTTAATGCATCCCTAGTTGGGTTAGCACCAGAGATGTATCTTGCACCTCGGGACACACTTATAGGGCTGCTACAGAATCAATCGGGCCTCAAAGTCGTACTTTATTAGAATACTATTGTTGAGCTTCAAGAGAGCAAAATAAGGGCACCAAACCAGAGTACTGTTAGAATTGTTCAATTAGGAGGGTTACCAGAAGTAGTTGACTGTGTGATAGAGCTACTAAGACAGTGTTGTGAACCTCAGCTTCACAAGTGGCTTGTTGAATTTAGAAGACCGGGGTGCCAAGCTTCACCAGGGTCTCGGGTATCGGTGTAGAGCAATGGCTGAGTAATATGGCGTCAACATTGGAATGCTAATCAGACGCTAGAGGAGAAGAAGATTTATTTAGTGCAGAGTTCGCTACAAGCGAGTGCTTACGATTAGTAGGAATAGAGCCTGGACCGTCAAACAAATGTTATGTTCAAAAAGGGACAACTGACTGGGTTCATTTCAGCAAAACCGATCTGATTTTCAGTCATAGGGTCGTCAAAATGAGATTCAACAGGGCCAGTCTACTAGGGGCCAGGAAGAGTTCTTTAATTGTGGAGGCACTGATTATATTAAGAACCAATGACTGGAGCCAGTTCAAAACTACTTCATCTATGAGAAACCCGACCTTGTATGACAATATCGTAGGGTTGGTGCATCCTCTCAAGGATCTTCACCAGAGACGGTGAACTAGGGGGCATCGGGATCGATCAAAAGACGAGGTACAAGAGAAAATTCCCTGTGGGCCAACCAGCCTCGAGTGTTCGAGATGAGGAGGGTCAATGTATTACATGCACCGATTGCTACGGGTATGTTTTGGATACAGTCGAAGCTTATTCCTATTCTTTTTTGACACGGGTGTCACACACTCTTTCATGTCCTCTGCTTGCATGGATGGACTAGAGTTGACGTGTACAGAGGGGATATCTTTCGTGGGGGTGTATCTGATGGCAGTAAGGTGAGTAGAAATAGAGAGATTCTGCACTGCCCTATCAAGATAGAGGGTAGATACGGATATGCAGATTTTATAGTGATGTAGTTGTCCCTAGATGGCAATTTGATTTTGGGAATGAATTGGGTAAGACGCTTCATAGTGGTGTTGGATATACAAAGGGGTACATCCATAGTGACCACGAGTGACGGAACTGTACCGGTGAGTCAAAAGTTGGAGTCGGAAATAGTGCCTAGTATTATGAAGGCTGCCAAGTTGTTTAGTGAGGGGTGGTGCGTGGGATATAGAGAGAGATTGACTTCAGTATCAACCTAGAGCTAGGGAAGAGACCGATCTCAACTCTCAAGACCTTCGTATCGCATGACTCCGAAGGGAATGCAAGAGTTGAAGGCTCAATTGAAAGAGCTGTTATAGAAAGGGTATGTACGTCCGAACGTCTTACCTTGGGGAGCCCCAGTTTTGTTTGTAAAGAAGAAAGATGGACCCCTTCACTAGTGTATTGATTATCAGGAGTTGAACCAAGTCACCATTAAGAACAGGTATCCACCACCTCGCATTGATGATCTCTTGGGAGCAGTTAAAAAGGACTACAGTGTTCTTCGGAGGTGGATCTGAGGTCAGGATATCATCATCTAGGGATTCGAGAGGAATACATTCCAAGACGGCATTTCGGACACAATATGGGCACTAAGAGTTTGTAGTGATGTCGTTCGGTTTGACAAATGCCCACAGTGTTCATGGAGTTAATGAATAAGATTTTTATTGAATACTTGGATCAGTTCGTGGTAGTGTTCATTGATGACATCTTGGTTTACTCTCGGAGCCAAGATGAGCATGCTAATCATCTAAGGGTTATGTTGGGAGTAATAAGACAACACCGTTTATTTGCCAAGCTTTCAAAGTGTGAATTCTGGTTGCCCGAGGTCACATTTCTAGGGCATGTCGTTTCTGCAGATGGAGTGAAACTTGACCCAATGAAGACTGAAACAATAGTGTCTTGGCAACCTCCCAAAAATGTAAAGGAAGTACGCAGTTTCTTGGGACTCGCATTATATTATAGGAGGTTCGTCGAGGGTTTCTCAAAGATAGCTCAACCTTTGACCAAGTTGCTCTGTAAGACTACCAAGTTCACACGGACAGATGCTTGTCATATTAGCTATAAAGAGTTGAAAGGAAGGCTAACTTATGCGCCCATCTTAGCATTTCCACAAGGCTCGGAAAGGTATGTGGTCTACAATGATGCTTCGCTTGAGTTGTGTGTTAATGCAGAAGGATCGGGTGATTGCCTATGCTTCTAGACAACTTAAGACTCATGAGCAAAACTGACCCACACACGACCTAAAATTAGCAGTTGTAATCCACACCTTGAAGATATGCGACACTATTTGAATGGAACGACTTGCCAAATTTTGACTTATCACAAGAGCCTCAAGTACCTTTTTATTTACTCAACGATAGCTCAATATAAGGCAACGCAGATGGATCGAACTAATTAAGGATTATGATTTGGAGATCCTTTATCACTCAGGCAAGGCAAATGTCGTCGTTGACGCACTCAACCGAAAATCAACCCAAGGGCGGATGTTGTCACACTAGACTATTCAATCCTCTTTGAAAAAGGACTTGATAAGGAACGAGATTGAGGTACAGATCTAGAGATATCAAGGTCAGTTATGTTCCTTGGAATGTCAGCGTAGCTTTCTAGAGGAGATCCACCAAAAGCAAGGGTCTTGCTCGATGATTCAAGACTTGTGTCAAAAGGTGCATCGAGGTGAAGCATTTGGTTTTGAAATCCGAGAAGAGGGAATTTGGAGGTTGAATGTGATGTTCGCATTTTTGGTATAGTTTTTGATAGGTTTTCTTTGCTTATTAGGATTAATTTTGTCTACTTTAGGTTTAGTTTTGAGTATTTTTAGTTAGTTTTGCATAAATCTACGAAAAGGGTGGAATCTACGCTATTTTGTGTATTTTGCAGGTTTTAGCGAGGAAAGGAGCTAAATGGAGCTAAATTTGGAGCATCACAGTGAAGGACGGGAAAGTGCAAGATTTAAGAAGTCAAGGCTTAAGAAAACGAGAGGAGGTGTTGAAGAAAACAAAACCCCAGGCTCGTTAACGAGGCTGTAAAGGGTCGTTAACGAGGCCACGAAGAAGAAGATTTCGGAGTATTATTTTATTGTTCACCGATCCTGAGCGGGAATTTATTTCCGTATCGGTTGAGTATCTTTTTAGAATCTTTATGGGTTATTAGAATATGTATTTTAGGGTTTAATATCTTTCTAGATTTTATTTCTATCTTTTAGAGATTGTTTCTATCTTTTTAGGAAAGTTTTTATCTTTTAGCCTTTTTAGTTTTTAGGATTTTCTAGTATGAATACCCTTCTATCTAGCATAGAAAGGGGGGGCTTAATTTTGGAGTAGAGTTTTAGAGCTAGTTTTGGAGGAGAAGGAAGGCCGAAGGAGAGAGAACCGGATCGGAAGTCGGTGACGAGGGTCGGTAATGACGGTTTCCGAGGTTCGTTGATCGAGTTTATGGTTCGGTGATTGTTTTGGTTTTGGTTTTCTTCTGGATCTCTGTAAGACAATATTTTTGTTATTAATTTAAGTTTGAGTTTTGTTTCAATGCTTGTTTTTATTGAAGTTTTTAGTTTCTTAATCATGAGTAGTGAGTAGTCTATTTTTCTAGGGTCGGGGTTAAGCCCGGCATAGTTGAGCATGTTTGATGAAGTAAGATAGTGTTTTGAATGCCTTTTATTTTTATTGAGATTGTTTGTTGTGCTTAATATCGAAGCGGGAGTTGAGGTAATTTGAGTTTTAACTTGATTGAAAGAGAAAGTTAGTAACTTGAAGGTTAATATTGTTTGAAAACGAAAGTTTCAAGCTTTAGATCCAAAACAAGCAATTGAGTGAGTTAGTTTATGAAAATAGATTAATTTACTTGTCAAGTCAATGAAAGTTGATGACTCTATCTATTTAAAGGCATGATCTTATCTTCTTACGAATTCTTATGCTTGGCTATGTTGTGGTGTTCTTATCCTAGATATTTGTTTTTATTGAATTATTTCTGATAAATCTTCGTTGTTGAATACTTGCTTCGGTACCGAGTATTAATTAGAATTTTATTAGGTCGTTAATTGGTATTTTTGTGTTCGGTGGTTCGGTAACGATCCTGACAAGGTCGTTAACGAGGCATCTCGTGAGTGATTGTGTTTGATTTTTATTTGATTTTTATTAGATTGATAAACAAACAACCTTGCTTCCTGTGGAACGATCCTGACTCCACTGTACTCAGCGGGGTCTTGACTTACAAATTTATTTGTTGGCCGAGAAACCCTCTCAACAAAATGGCGCCGTTGCCGGGGATCGAACCCGGGTCACCCGCGTGACAGGCGGGAATACTTACCACTATACTCCCCGTTTTTGTTTTTAATTTTTTGTTTTCTTTGTTTGTTTTCTCAGTGTATGCCGGTAGGACGAAGAAGGCTTCAGTTTGATAGCTCCAGTTATTACTCAGAACCCGAACGTTCCCTGCACCGACGACTCCGAGAAAACCGAGTCATGGCCACAGCTGAAGAGATGGCTCGAGAGTTAGAGATCCTCCGGACCCAGATGGAGGCACTGAAAGCCGAGAAGGACGGCGCTGATGCAGACAAGGCTCGACTGCAAGAAGAGCTAAACGCCTATCCAAGGAATACCAAGCAATACATGCATCCGGAACTGAGGGTGCCAGAATCTCCTATTGTGCTTCCTGCGATAGAGAAACCTTTTGAGATCAAGTCTCAATTTATATCCTTGATTAAACGGGCTCAGTTTGAAGGGAAACCTGCTGAGTGCCCTATGGAGCATATTAGAAATTTTCTTGATTTATGTGACACCATAGCTGCTGAAGGTGTCTCACTAGAATATGTTCTGTTAAAAGCTTTTAGATGGTCACTTACTGGAAAGGCCCTGAACTGGTTAGAGAGCCTACCTTCTAAGTCTATCAGGACTTGGAAAGCTTTGTATGATCAATTTCTTACAAAATTTTTCCCTCCTGCTAAGACAACGGAGTTAAGGAAACGTATCACCTCTTATCACCAGTTGCCTAATGAGACGTTTGTTGAAACATGGGAAAGATTTAAAGAGATGCTTAGACAATGCCCTACTCATGGGCAACCTTTATATGTATTGCAAGAAATCTTTTTCCAGGGTATCAACGCGGAGACCAAGAACCGCATCAACACGCATACTGCGTGCGATTTTATAGAGATGAACCCGACAGAGGCGTGGGAACTGTTGGACAAGCTGGCGAATTACGATGCGATGTACGGAACCCAACAGGCTCCACAAACTCAAAAACGTCTCTATGTGCCCAATCGAGATGAAGTTGACCCCGATGTTAAAAATCAATTCTTACAAGATGAGGTCAACCGTTTGAGGAAACAGGTAAGTTTTCTGAAATCCTCTCAATCATGTCAAGAATGTGGTTCTTCTGCGCATAGTACTTCTGCTTGCACTAACATTGAGCAGGTTAGAACCGCTGAGACAATAGCTGAGATGAATTACATGAGAGGACCCTACAGGAACCAGCCTAATTATAATGACAGGTCAAACAACTATCCACCATGGGGCAATCAGAATACAAATCATAACTACACAGGCCCCCCGCAAGATAGACGACCTGCACCATATCGACCTCCAGGCCATCAGGAGACACCATCATGGGTTCAAGAGATTAAAGAGAGCATCAACGGAGTGAACAACATGGTTGATGACGTCCAAGCCAAACTGAACCGGCAGGATAAAAGATGGGGAAAGTTCGATGTTTGGAAGAGGAGTGTTGATTCCCAACTAGGAGACCTTGCTGCACGGATCCCAAGACCACAAGGGCAACTCCCGGGCCGTCCCGAGGAGAATGCTAGAGGCCAAATAGCAGCGGTACACCTTAGAAGCGGGAAGACACTACCGGAGAGAGTTCAAGCTGAAGAGAAGGAGGAACAAGATCTCGCCAGCCAGCTCGTTAACGACCCAGCGAGAGCTAGTACCGAGCCTACGAGACAAGATGACGAGGCTCCGACGATTCCTGACGAGCCCAACCCAGGTAAGTTCTCTAAACCGAGTCCTCCTCTAAATTCCAGGGTAGTTAACGACCCCATCAGGGTCGGTAACGACCCACCGAGGACACCGAACGACCCCAATGTCGACCCGGTACTCTCACCTCTCGAGCCTAACTTGGTTCCGAGAATGGTGAAAACTCTTCCATTTCCAACTAAGAAATCCATGGACTCTACTGAGAGTAAGTTCAAGCGTTTCGTTAAGATTCTTCAGGGCATTAATATTTCCATCCCATTCGCTGAGGCCCTAAGCGAAATGCCGGCTTACACAAAATTCTTGAAAGATATTCTTAGCAGGAAAAGATCTATTACAGAGCTGCAGGACGAGGTCAGATCCATAGCTCTTCCAGAAAAGCTTGGAGATCCTGGGAGGTTTGCAATCACAATCGGCATAGGCAACCACAAGTTCAAAGCTTTATGCGATCTTGGTGCCAGTGCTAGTCTTGTTCCACTCTCAATATGGTCTAAAGCCAATATGGGACCACTGGAACCAGTAGACATGAATCTGTACATGGCAGATGGGTCAAGTGTCAAGGCCACGGGAGTAGTGGACGATTACCCTATTCAAGTCGGGAAATTCTTTATACCAAATGATTTTATTGTCCTTGATATGCCTAAAGACCCTCATGTCCCCATAATTCTCGGGCGACCATTCTTAGCCACAGCAGGAGCAAGAGTTGATGTGCGAAAGGGACTCCTCACTTTTGATATAGGAGAGGAACGGGTGGAATTCAATTTAGATCAGAAGGCTAACGACCCAATTGGAGTGGCACAACTAGAGTTGACTCAACCCGAACTCGACACCACAGTTCCTACCGAGCCACATCTGCCGATCACTGATTCTCACGTACACAAAGGCCCTACTACAGAGGTTACAGAAAAGTCCAAACCACCTTGGCTTTCGGACTACACTAACAATCCAGGGATATCGAGCTTGCTGATAGAAGAAGAAGGTCCTAATTTAGCAATTCAAGTGCACAGAGGCAGTAAGGCTACAAGCAAGGTATCTCAAGACCACAACATGGCCAGACATGAACCACCATGAGACTAGCAAGAGAGCTCGTCGGGCTAACGACGTTAAACATAGCGCTTACGGGAGGCAACCCGCTTTTTTAGAATAGGTTTATTTTATTTTATTTTTATTTTTTCTTTTTAGATTATTTCTTAGCTTTCTTTTATTGTGTTTCTTTTTTTAGTTTTAAATAGGATAGAAATAAGATTTTTGAGCTAACAAAGATTTCAGGAAAAAGGGGTCGAAATTCACTCAAGGAGGCTACGGTGGCTCGTTAACGACCCACCCAGGGTCGTTAACGACCCAGTTCGGACGACCCGATTCGTCACAATACGGGGCAGGTAAGTAATTCTAACCTAGTTAATTTTTCTAACCCTAGCCGCCACCCCCCCTCTATCCTTACCCCTCCTATAAAAACCCTTCTACCCCTCCCAAAATTCTACCACAATCTCTCCTACATTCACTCTCAAACCCAAAACTCTCTCAACCCCTTTCCCTTCTCTCCCACCGAGTCGGAAATCCCACGCTAACGACCACCGGAGACGCCATCGTTACCGGAGTTCGGAAGCCAACCACCGACGACGAGCTCGTTAACCACCCCGATTCCGACCCTTGTCGTTTTAATTCTCGGTTCTCCGGTATTATTTCTAAACCCTTGCTTGAAATTGCATGATTGATTATCTATAGGGTTAAATTTCATATCTTGAATCATGATTTTTAGGGAGATCGATGAGCATGCTTAAATTCCGTTCTAAAAATTATTGATTGTGCTTAGTTGTCATGTTTTAGGTAAGTTTATTCATGTTAGATTAGCTATTGTAAACCTTTAGTTAAGAAAGCATGAATTTTTCTTGTTCTAGATCTAAAAATTCGCACTTTGCATGTCAAAATTCCGGGAAATTTTTAGCATGTTCGGGATGGGTAATTGAGTAAGTATGGGGTGCTTTTACCCAATGAGGGAATTGTGGAAGATAATAAGAGATTGCATGCTTGATTTGTGCTGAATTAAAGGTAGATTTAATTTCGGAAATTTCTGGTTTTGCTCTCGGCGGGTCGTTAACGACCCACCCAGGCTCGTTAACGACCCTGCACTTTATAAGATGATCGATCCGAGCCCAGACTCGTGAACAACCCAATTGGGTAGTTTATGAATAATTCCGAGGTTAATTTTGAGACCAAGTATGGGGTCTCGTACCTATTATTTTTGAGTGGATCTTATCTTGGAAAATTTTCGATTATTTTGTAGGATCCATGGCTAGTTCAAGCAGACCCGCTACCCGAGCCCAGAAGAAGAGGAGGAACCACAGGTCTCCATCTCCACCCCGGGTGAACGATGTGATTTTGAGCAGTCTGAGCCAAGTACGGTGCTACCGGGATTTCATGGAGAAGGACCATTACACCCGATGGTTCTCGAAGTCTAGCGCCGTCTCTACGGGCATCTACACGGATGTTAAGGACGCCTTCATCATCCTTGGGGCCGCACACTTATTGAAGCAAGAGAGCTTGGCACATTATCCGGCCCTCACATCCGAGTTCTTGGCCACCTTGGAGACCAACTTCTCGTCAAAGATCTCACCAGGACGCATGCGGTTCCGTCTCGGTAACGAGGACCGTGACTTCACCATGGCGGAGTTCAATGCAATCTTGGAGCTCCCAAACCCATCTAGAGACTATAGCTTGAAGGACTACCGAGTGACCCGCACTTGGAGCTACATCACCGGAGAGGTTCAATCCTCCACTGCGGTGCTATCCGGGGCAACCATAGTCAACCCCATCTTCCGGATTATCTTGAGAGTCCTCGCCGCAACATTTTGGCCGAAGAAGGAGTTGAACCGGCCTACAAGAACGGAGGTCGCTTGCTTCCGCACCATCCTCTTCGAGGAGCCCGGACCCTTGAATTTGGGGTACGAATGGCTCTACTATGTCGAGAAGTACCACAAGTCCAAGGAGGTGTGGTGTGGCAATTTGGTTAGCCTCTTGGCTAAGAATCTTGGAGTGGATCTCACTCGCTACACACCGGCCCACGCTCAACTCCTCAACAAGAACTATTGGTATAGTGCCGGGATTTTCGTGCAAGCCCAGGGAGGTTACAAGGTGAAGGTTCGAGATCAAGTAGTCATACCCTCCCTCGACATGTACGAGCTACTCTACGTACCGAATTGGTACGAAGTGTGGACGGGCCAGCCTTACCCATTGGAGCCAAAACCGGAGGATGAGCTCTCACTTAGGCCATGTCACACCCGGTTTGAGCGGGACGATGTGGACGAATATGAAGAAGAAGATGATCAAGAAGATATCGAGGTCGTAGGCAATGACACCGAGGAAGCCGACACCGAGGGCGGCACTGAGGAGCTCAACTTTACAGAAGAAGACATGGAGACGGAGGAACTAGGAGGCAACATCTTCGTCGACGAGCCAACCAGGGTCGTTAACGACCATTTCCAGCCACCACCCAACACTGTTAACGAGGCAACCAGCTTCGTTAACGAGGTGCCGCAAGCTCCTGTCGACCCTCCACCAGCTCCTGTCGACCCTCTTGCATATGGCTTAATGCCTTACAACCCGGTGATGTATCAAGACCATTTCCAGCCTCACTACCCACCACCTCCTCAGCCCGAGTACGCAGGATCGAGCATACCACCACCATGGGCCGAGGATCTTTCTGCACGGATGCAGCAGCTTCACCTTCAGACCGATCACATTCATCGGAGGATGGATAGATGGGAAACCGTCTACTCCGCTCGTATGTCGATGGAGGACGAGCGGCAACGTCAGAGAGAGGCAGAGGATGCTGAGCGTTGGAGGACGATGTATGACTTCATGGGGAACTTTGAGCACTACTTTCCTCCACCGAACCGTTGATCAAGCTCAAGATGAAGTTTCCTTTCCTTGTTTCCACTTTTGTAAGTTTTATGTCTTTCTTTTTCTTTTTAATTTTTTTGTTTTCTTTTCTATTTCTTTTCCCTCCTCTTCTTCTTATTTTTCTTACAGTGGGGACACTGTAATTTTAAGTATGGGGTGGGAAGAAAGTAGAAAAACTATGTCCTAGGTGTATTTATGTTCTATGTAGTTGTTACTTTTGTTAAATCGAAAAAAAAAATTGAAAAATTTGAAAAATCCAAAAAGAATTTAGAATTGATAGATATTCCTTCTTAAAAATTCTATGATAGCAATCACTAGCTTGACCATATAATTCCTTGCAAATATGTCTTTGAAAGTATAGCCGGATTCTTAAAAATTGAAATTATTGTTTTTAGAAGAGAATAGCATTAGATGAAATTGAGCACATATACTTTATAGCATAGATGATGCAATCCAACAAAACCTACCTTGTGAGAAATTTTTGGCCTTTTAGGGAGAACATTTAAAAATCCCTCTTCTTTTGTTTTGTGTGATTTACTCTCCTTATGCATATTATCTCTTGGAATTGTGATGGTTATCTATTTCTTGAGACCATTATAAGATTTTTAGTTCATTACTTGTGAAGATCATATGATAGAGAACTTATTTTTATGAGCCCTATTATCCCCTATCTACCTTTACATTATTCCTTCTTTTGATAACCAATTTTGGCTTGAAACCTTTTATTTTTAGCTCCACAAAAATTATTTCCTAGCCAAGATAAGCTTGACCCTATCCGGGAATTAGGACTTAGATTGGAGAGGTGAAGTCTTGTGTTTTGTTGAAGAAAAAAAAAAGAGAGTTTCTATTTGTTTGAATTAAAAGGGTATTTGGGAAGGGTAGATTGGAAGTCTCTTGTTACTTTATGTAAGAAAGGTCTCTTGATAAAAAGATGCACAATTAAGCTTGAAGGGAAGAAATGTATACGGTGGATCGTTAACGACCCGGATGTGGGTTCGTTAACGAGGCAGCGAAAGAAAAAAAAGAAAAAAAAATATAAAAAAGAGAGAAAGAAAGGAAAAGTTGAAGTGCATTTGTGTTTAAAGATAATATCGAGAGATTATTTTATTTTTAATTATGAGACTTTCTAGGATGATAAAGGGTGAGTAAAAATGAGTGTGCCTAATATGAAGAGGGAGTTTGGTATATGTTTTTATGAGAGTTTTGGAAGTGTGAGTTTTTAGGAGTCTTTGATTCCCGGATATTATTAGCACCACATGACCAAATATTTTCCACGCCCTATTGTCTTTACCAAGCCCCATTACAACCCGACCGAATGGAAGCTTCTATGAAGTTTTTCATTGAGCCTAAGTTCTCTTGATGATTCTTTGCTTGTTTTGACAAATCTTGGGTGGAGAGTATTGGTGATATAAGTTCCAATTTCTATGAGCTTTTGTATATAGGATGAGTTGAGAGATTGAAATTATAAGCCCAAAACACATGAGAGTGGAGTGAAACACATTATATCCCTTGAGAGGTTGGATTGTATTATTTTATGTCTATTTAAGTGCACATATGTGTGAGGATGTTAATAGTCTTTTGCTATAATTTTCTTATGTGTAGATGTTGCTTTTTGAAGATAGCTATGTCTTGATAAGCATGATTTGTTTTGGTTTTGGTTAGTATCTTGATTATTGCTTGAGGACAAGCAAGTCTAAGTATGGGGTATTTTGATGTTCGCATTTTTGGTATAGTATTTGATAGGTTTTCTTTACTTATTAGGATTAATTTTGTCTAGTTTAGGTTTAGTTTTGAGTATTTTTAGTTAGTTTTGCATAAATCTACGAAAAGGGTGGAATCTACGCTATTTTGTGTATTTTGCAGGTTTTAGCGAGGAAAGGAGCTAAATGGAGCTAAATTTGGAGCATCACAGTGAAGGACGGGAAAGTGCAAGATTTAAGAAGTCAAGGCTTAAGAAAACGAGAGGAGGTGTTGAAGAAAACAAAACCCCAGGCTCGTTAACGAGGCTGTAAAGGGTCGTTAACGAGGCCACGAAGAAGAAGATTTCGGAGTATTATTTTATTATTCACCGATCCTGAGCGGGAATTTATTTCCGTATCGGTTGAGTATCTTTTTAGAATCTTTATGGGTTATTAGAATAAGTATTTTAGGGTTTAATATCTTTCTAGATTTTATTTCTATCTTTTAGAGATTGTTTCTATCTTTTTAGGAAAGTTTTTATCTTTTAGCCTTTTTAGTTTTTAGGATTTTCTAGTATAAATACCCTTCTATCTAGCATAGAAAGGGGGGGCTTAATTTTGGAGTAGAGTTTTAGAGCTAGTTTTGGAGGAGAAGGAAGGCCGAAGGAGAGAGAACCGGATCGGAAGTCGGTGACGAGGGTCGGTAACGACGGTTTCCGAGGTTCGTTGATCGAGTTTATGGTTCGGTGATTGTTTTGGTTTTGGTTTTCTTCTGGATCTCTGTAAGACAATATTTTTGTTATTAATTTAAGTTTGAGTTTTGTTTCAATGTTTGTTTTTATTGAAGTTTTTAGTTTCTTAATCATGAGTAGTGAGTAGTCTATTTTTCTAGGGTCGGGGTTAAGCCCGGCATAGTTGAGCATGTTTGATGAAGTAAGATAGTGTTTTGAATGCCTTTTATTTTTATTGAGATTGTTTGTTGTGCTTAATACCGAAGCGGGAGTTGAGGTAATTTGAGTTTTAACTTGATTGAAAGAGAAAGTTAGTAACTTGAAGGTTGATATTGTTTGAAAACGAAAGTTTCAAGCTTTAGATCCAAAACAAGCAATTGAGTGAGTTAGTTTATGAAAATAGATTAATTTACTTGTCAAGTCAATGAAAGTTGATGACTCTATCTCTTTAAAGGCATGATCTTATCTTCTTACGAATTCTTATGCTTGGCTATGTTGTGGTGTCCCTTATCCTATATATTTGTTTTTATTGAATTATTTCTGATAAATCTTCGTTGCTGAATACTTGCTTCGGTACCGAGTATTAATTAGAATTTTATTAGGTCGTTAATTGGTATTTTTGTGTTCGGTGGTTCGGTTACGATCCTGACAAGGTCGTTAACGAGGCATCTCGTGAGTGATTGTGTTTGATTTTTATTTGATTTTTATTAGATTGATAAACAAACAACCTTGCTTCCTGTGGAACGATCCTGACTCCACTGTACTCAGCGGGGTCTTGACTTACAAATTTATTTGTTGGCCGAGAAACCCTCTCAACAGAATGGGAGAGTATGCATACCTCGAGATCAAGAGCTGAGACAGAAAATCCTGTAAGAGGCCCATGCTACGCTCTATTTAGTACATCCAAGAGCAAGTAAGATATACAAGGATCTCAAGCAGAATTACTGGTGGGATGGCTTGAAACTTGATGTGGTCAAATTTGTAGCACAATGTCAGATTTGCTAACAAGTTAAGACAAAACACCAGAGACTGGGAGGGATGCTCCAACCCCTCTCCATTCCCGAATGAAAGTGGGAAGACATATTGATGGACTTTCTCACAGGTTTGCGCACCTGTCGAGGTCATGAAGCCATCTGCGTTGTAGTGGACAGATTGATAAAAACGGCTCGTTTCCTTCTGATTAGGGAGATGTGGGCGGTTTCTAGATTGGCAATTTTTGTTAGACAAATAGTGAGACTGCACGGATTACCAAAAAAAAGAAAAAAAAAGGTCTTGGATCGATATGGTCTTTTCACATCGAAATTCACATCAAGTGCACAAGGCGTTAGGTACGAAACTACATTTCACGATAGGTTACCACCTGCAAGCAGGTGGACCATCAGCGAGAACGATTCAAACGCTTGGAGATAATAAAATAGGAATTTATTTAGGAGAATATTTAAATATGAATTATTAAGGAATAATAATTTATATTAACCTTTTAAAATTGTTATAAAGGAATAATGATTTTTACTAGTTACTACTATGTGTAGAAAGAAAATAAATTAATTGTAATTTATTTCATTGATTTCATGGACAACCCGAAGTTAAAGTTGGACAAGTTTTCGAGTCATTTCTCGCTCATAAATTAAATTGTAATACCGGATTTCTTTCGGGATGTTATATTTCCGAGCGATACAGAGTTTTCGTATTATCTTGGGTATTTAAATTTTTGAGCCTATTCTATGATTTGGGCCAGGTCATGAGAACTGGGCCTTTGCCTCTCCATTGTCATGTTGGGCCGGATTTGAAGACAGGGCCCAAGCCTTCACACCTTTCTACCACTACTCTTAGCCCTAATTTTGGAGACTACTGTTCACCATCTTCTCCAAAGAGAAGAGCCACACACCTCCTCCCCAGTTCTTTCCCAACCTACGTTTTTCTCGCCTCTCGTTCCCGAACATAATCCTTCACCTTCATTCAAACTCTCAATACCTTGTCTCACTTTCTTGTCGTTATTCGAAGTTGGCCGCCATAGTTGACCTCGGAGAGGCCTAGTGTTTGTCGTGAGTTTCGTTCCCGTTGCCGTTCGCCCAAGCTCGCCATCAATTAAACGCCCTCAGTTCTCGCCTCTTGTCCAATGTTCCAGATCGTCGAAGACCGTCGTTGACCTCGGAGAAGCCAGGGCCCCGAATGCATCGTCTTTTCTACTGTACACCCAGCCTTCCGACTACACTCAAGTTCCATTCGTCAAGACCCGAACTGTAGAGTTTCTGCCTGCTGTTGATGATGTAAGTGTGAAGTCGAATGTCAACGGTAGTGGATAGATTCTTGTTCAGTCAATTTCCGATCTCCTTATTGCTTTGTTAGATGAATCTCTTCATATATGTTGTAATAATAAGGGAATACCTATAATAAAGTCAATTAAGGCATCGCTGGTTTGGTCAAGTGCTGTGACATGTTGTGGTTCGAGGAGTCGTTTGAACTAATTAAAGGTTTTGGCCAATAATGGTGTTTATGGTGGTGATATCAATGGAACGTGTTGTTGGCTATTTTGTCCATACATGGAATTGTTGAATATATTGGTTTAGAAATTAGGTACTGAGATTGATCTCAGTAATACAAGGTTGCTACTAAAATTGGTTCAATTGTTCATTTAGTATTGGTTATTGAATTTGTCGTGGTTTGATTGAATATCTTGATCTGGATTAGTAGGTTAAAATACTACTATATCTATTAAGTAGATCCTACTTGTAAAATAAAAATGTCGCTTTAGAAGCGTGCTAGTAACTAGTAACCTAGGTCGGAATCGAACGGTTGACAAGGATGGGTTGGTTTGGAAAATTGTAAGTGTTCACTTAAAATCTTTATCGTCCACAATCATCGATTAGAAAGAACTCTTAGCTCGTTGGGGCATTAAGTTTGTGTTTCGGTTCTCTTCGGATGTTATAGTTTTGGTTATTGATTTGATAGGAAATGTAATGTTCACGTGTGACTAGTTCGAGCCTAAATTCTTCAGCTACGTATTTGTGTTTGTCTCATGAGGTAAGTCGTTCTCGACTTCCTCGGCTTTATTCTAGTCTTGTTAGATTTCATGCCGTGATTGTGAGATTGGTTTTGGGAGTTAGTCCCGAATGTATGTTTTCCATATGAAATGTTTTCATACGTGATGTGATGCGCTTTCCATTTCAAACGTTTTCTCGTAAAAGAAATATTATCCCTTTCTCTGTGCTGGCAGCGTAACCGGCACGATCATGTGCGACGATTGTCGGTGGCGAAGAGGCGTCTAGCCATGGTCATGTGTCGGCCCGGCCCCTTTAAAAATAAAAATTGATTGCTTGTTTTTGGCAAGTGCTCCAGTGGAGGCTTGACCAGGGGTTGAAAGGATGACGTATGTGGAAAGTGGGAGGGCTTGCTCTGCACTCGGGCGCAGGGAGTTAGCGCCGCAGATGGGAATGCGGTGGTGGAAGGGAGAATGGCATTTCCCAATAGGATTGTGAATGGTTTTGTTGTGTGCGTGTGTGTGATTACTTAGTTGGTTTCGACCTTGTGAATTCTTGCTACGCTTGATGAATTGCTTGTTTTATTGTTTTTCCCTTTATTTGTTGAATGTTGAAGTGTTGATTATTATTAAAAATGCTTTACTTTTGTGCTTGTTAGTTTGATTGTGGTATGTCTTCTTGCCTTTCCTTTCACCTATTTTCTAAGTTGTGGAAATGTGTGTTGGCCTATTCTGTTTTGTTCAATTCACTTGTTAAAGGTTATGTTGTTGCCTAACTGTTGTTTTTCAAACGTCTTACCTTTGCCGCTTGTTATCTAGCTTGCCTAGGATAATAGCTGACCCCTCGGGGACTTATTTTTCAGTTCCAGGTACTCATACAGGTCCCGTGCTGGAGTTTAGGCTAGATGATGTCATGCTGCAGCGGATCGTTGTCGCACGTGTCATTAGGCGCTAGAGTGGTTTGGGTGTTCTGGTTTAGTCTTATTTACGGTTTTTGGAAGCTTTCTCTTCTTGTCGACTTATGTGGGTTGTCAGGTTGTTTATGGTTTGTTTCAGTTGTTGCGACCTCCTGCATGACATTTTACAAATATGTTTTAATAACTGATAGTTTGATGATTTAAATTCATTTTCTCGCCGTGCCCGAGTTGCAAGGTCCAGATGCTTAGTTGTCAAACTAGTTCTGGTAGTACCCGAGAGGGTCAACTACCGAGTAGCGCCTCAATATCAAGACGGGGTGCTACATAAATCTTGCGCCTTTTCATGATTAACCATGCCTATCAAGGCAAGTAGACGATTCTCTCTTGTATTTTATTAAATGTGAAATTCTATTACATTTGATATTTAATTTTGTTTGGAGCCTCTTTATTTCTATGCGCATAAATAAATCTAGATCTATTTATTTATGTGCATAGAAACAAAGAGGTTATGTTATATCATTATTCTGTTAGTATTCAAGTTAGAAATAGATTACTAGGTTTGATATATGTGACCTTATATTTTTATAATGTCTTGTTTGAGATTTTGGTGTGCATTAATATAGTTTCAGGGATGGGAGTTCGGTCTCTGACAACATCTCATTAAAAGATTGTATAGGATGTACTTATACCCTAATATTGTGTCATGACACTGCCTGCTCTACGCTTTAGGGGTACTTCACACTTTTAAGTGAAAAAGTATGTATACATGAGTTGAAAGATTGCTTCTCTATATCTCGACAATAATCGAAACTAAAATAAAAGTCATCAAACAAAATGTTCTGTTTTAGAATTAAATAAGATTAAGTGCCTAATGCACAACTGTAACAAACCAAGATGGACAGTACGATGTGGCAAACCATTCAAGTTTCTATTTCCAATATGAATTCGCACAACACGTATGCGATAAGGTTGGTAATAAATCTGATTAATTGACAAAAGTTTTTTGAACTTATGGAGTATGTGATTAAATAATGTTCCCAACAAAGATCATATTTCCCGATTGAACCACAATCTTGTTGTGTCCTATCATAGCTTTACGTATACTATTATTTTATTCTAATTGAAATTTTAATTGTTAGATCATCTATCAGTTTTTATATGAGTTTTGACACTAATATGTTTAGTCATAGCCCTAACAACCCATTGTTTCTCCATTTGCTTAGTCTTTCATTAGACTAAACTGACCACCTTTTCCCCCTACTGTAACACCCAATGTTATTAGAATCGGGATTCTAGGTAGGATCGTTGAGGGTCTTTTCGATCGGATCGTAACATCGGATTGCTGAATCGTAAGATCCTACATTATAACTAAAAGTATGCAAGTATAAGCTAATAGATTGTATATTTTGTTATATATGAAGTAAGAATGATAAAACATTATTAATTTGATTGTTGAAAATGTTGTACGATGGACTAGTTAACTATTTTAATGGAAATGATACGTTAATAGTGAAATTATTAATAATATATAGTTGAAATTGTCATTTTATAGGATTGTACGAATCATTTGTTGGATCGTTAAAATCGTTTATAGGATCGTTAAAAGCGTATGTAAAATTGGGATCAGATTGAGATTGTATTCTAAATCATTTAAGATCCTACTCCAATAATATTATACTTGGAATCGTGGATCGTTTCACGTGTTATGAATCGTAGAATCGCTAAAATCGTAGAATCGGATCGGGATTCTAATAACCTTGGTAACACCCCTATTTTACAACATTGGGTATTACCGCCAGTGGCCTCGGACTTTACCGTCCAAAGTCACCCAAGGCTTTTAGAATGATATTGAACTCATAAAATGCGGAAATTGACATAATTTATATAATGAAAAGGTTGCTCTTGAAAGAGACTTTGTTCGTACAAACCTTCATTACAACACTTTTAATAAAAGAGAGTTTGATAATAGAAATTGTAAACTTGTTCTTGCGACATAAATAGAAATAAACCAAAAAGGTACGGAAAATACATCTTCACGAATCTTGCCCTTCCTTCTTGCCTCGGCTTCATCTACGCCTTGCTTGGGTTCCTAGGTTCTGACATAATTCGCGAGGGGCGAGAAAATGCCAAGCAAACATGCAGAAAAGAAGAATTAGCCTAAGAGACTAAGCAAGCGGGAACGGAACTTCCCAAGGGTAATTTGGTAATTTCTAATATTCGAGGGAGATATTATCGGATATGTTTTGAGGTATAGATCTTTATGTGGGGCTTAACGGGACGGAGAAGAGTGTATCTCGAGAGGAGATAGCTCGTTAATCGAGAGAAGAACTACGAGATTGTAGACTTATTTTAGAATAGAAAGTATGTTGGGAAGTTATTAATTCATACAAGTTTTTGAAAATCTCTTGCGCCTTTGCGGACCGAGAGCCGGATCGATCATTTGAGACCGGTCCAGTTTTGATGTCTTTTAATTGTGTATTGGCACTTATCTTAAATTGTGACGGAAAATGTCGATTATGTTAATGATTTTTAAAGAGTGTGGGGATTGCATGGCCCGGGCCACTTAAGGGAAATCCAGTTCCGACACTTAGCTACGGTGCCACTCATCCCTCCGTTCCAATCAGAGCGGACATGGATCATGATCCTGAAAGTTGTACTTTAAGCGCAGAGGCATACGATTTAGTAGATTATATAGAGGTGTTGGGTTAGTCCCGCACCCCTCTTTAATTCATTCGAACCGATCTCTTAACGAGATCGTAAAATTCAAGGTCACAAACAAGACTAGAATTATAGTCCTATCAAATATTAAATAGAGGAATAACGATAACAGAGGGGTCATTATTTCTAATAATCGATATTCCTAGGTTCGTTTATTATTAGCAAATAATAAACGAGAAATTTCACGAAATGAATTTATTAAGGCTACAAGGAGAAATTCCACTTGCCTTAGCTTGTAAGATTTTGTACTAGCGAATGAGCGGAAACGATGTTCTGGTCACGGAATGAAGGCTCGATCTAAAGACAAGACATATTCCGATAACTTTATTAAGAATGCTCCAATTCTTCTAAAGTTGTGAATATCTCTTTTATTCTTCTTAAGGGATGAATTTACTAAATTATTATATTAATAATTTAGTGGGACAAAAATAATAATATTCCTTACTATTATTTTAAATATTGTACTATCCTTTATTCCTTATAAAATCATCATTTTAGTACTATTCATTATTATTCTTGAAAGACTAGGTAAAAGCTTTATTTAATTTATTAAAATATTCCTTTATAACTTAACTTGTTCTCTTATTAATATAGATAAGCAAGGAAATCTTTATAAAATCTTATGATATAGTTTTCAACATTATAAGAAATATAGTTATTAATAAAGCCGTCTTAGGATTGTGAAAAGTCTAAAAAGCCCTTATTATTTAATATCTCGTATTCATAGTATTATTATAATATTATCTTTTATCAAACAATATCTTTTTATAACATGACCTTATTATAATATTTTCTCTTTAAATCATCATTTAAAAAACATGTAATATTAAATAGAGATCCGAAGGGGGAGAAGAGGTGGCTTGATGGTGCTCCAATGGTGTTTTTAAGGGGAAATTTCAGAAATTTAAGGGCTGATTTTTTAGGATTGAAAGAGAGCAATTTGATAGAAGAAGAGAGGAGAGTGTTTGTGTGTGAATTTGAAGAGGAATTCAGCCTTTTCTGATATGGAGTCTCACCAAGGGAGGGCAAGGTAGTGATCCATGGCTATGGAGTCTCACCAATGGAGAAGAGGGAGATGGAAGAGGATTGGCCATGAGTGTGCTTCTTTGATGATGAGGTAAGGAGGTCACTAGGGTGGTCTTGCAAGCAAAGGGGAAGAGGGAGGAGAAGCCATTGCCATGCAATGGTGGAGCATCTCATCAATCAGACAAGCGTCTGATTTGTTTTTTTTTTTTTTGGGGGGGGGGGGGGGGGGAAGAAGAAGAAGATTAAGATTGTATAAAAATAAAAGGGTGGGTTTAAGTATTGATGAGTTACAATAGCTTAGCGGTTTATGTGTGTAGGCGTGTGAGAGGTGATGCAAGAGGTCTCGGGTTCGAGTCCCGACTCTTGCCTCCTTTTTATTAATTTTTTATTGTACTATTATTAGCTTGTTGTACTATTTTTTATTTAATAAAATTCGAAATTAATAAAGCATTATTTTTATTTAAACGCTTTTATTCTTTCATAACCCTTATAATTAGACTTGTCAATCGGGTCGGGTTGGGCGGGTTCGGGTTCGGGTTCGGTCATTTCGGGTTCGGGCTAAATCGGGTTTCGGGTCGTTGTGGGTCACGGGTCAATCGGGTCGGGTTGTAGCGGGTTTTCGGTCGGATCGGGTTGACCAGCGGGTCTAAAATATCCTTTTTTCTTATGATTATTAAAATTAATTTTTAATTAAATAATAATATTTAATTATAATATATTATTTTTATTTATTTTAATAATAAAATATATTATAAGTTTCAAAATAAATTTAATTTTTTTTATAAATTTGCTAAATCGGTCAACCCAACGGGTTTCGGGTTTCAACCCAACGGGTTCGAGTTCTACCGATTTCGGTTTATTTCGGGTTCTAATTTTCGGGTCTTAACCCTAAAATTATCGGGCGGGTCGGGTCGGGTTAGCGGGTTAGGTCAGTTTTTGACAGGTCTACTTATAATACATTCTTGACTTTATTTATTTAATTTATTTAAAATCTCTTTTTATAGAGAAGAAGGGTTATAAATTATATTATGAATTCTCTTTTATATGGAGAAAAGGATTAAAAAATTATATTATAATGGTTTTAAAAACCTTGAAATATTGCGGATATTACACCTACATGATCGGCTGGTGTCAACCGTCTTCTTTAACGGTGCATTAGAAAGAAAAGGTATGATAATCAAGGAATAAAAATCCTTACTCAACACATCGATGTAAGCCTTCTCTTTGCTTTTCCCTTCATAGTTACCTTGAGGGTGTGTATTTACATAGGGTCCTTTTTGAAGCACTTGAAACAAGTAGCATACTTGATGTCACACTTGCTTTTGTTGTTCCTACTATCACCATTGTTCATGTGTGTCTCCATTGTTTTTGTCGTCACCGTTGTTGTTCCTCCGATACTTCCCTTTTTTTTGTATAAGGTAGGCATAGCCTTTGTGATAAGAGCAATTTTCTCATCATCATCATCATCATCTTTTTTTTTTCTCATCATCATCATCGTTATGACTATCATCTTGAGCATGTCTTAGCGCCTTTCCTATTCTGAAGGCGATGCCTTTCTTGGATTTTTCATTTTGTTTATCCGCTTCTCGCCTTGTTTCGTATGACTTAAGCTTTCCCAAATCTCATGTTCTTGTTCTCAGGGTTTTGTTTGAATGTTGTTCTATCATGTTTGCATTCACCTATGAGACCATTGATAACTTGAACTAACTTCTCTGTACCAAGACCATTGAATTTGGTACATAAAGTTTCAATGCGAGTTTTTCACCTAACTTTTCACATCTGATTCACATTTGAACTCCAATAATGTCTCAATTCTTGCTGGATTGAAACCCGTGTATCATCTTTGATCAACTTGGATGAGTTGAATTGGGAACCGAACAATAGTTATAATGTCATTATTATTAATTTATTATTATTATTATTCCTGCACATGAATTTATCCTTTGTCACATGTTTGATATGATAGAATCTGCAAATAGTACTTGGCATATCTAATTTGAAGATGGTTTTGTATTAGTTAGTCCCTAAGAATCAGGATGATTAAGCATCCAGAAAGAGTTCTCAACTTTCTTTCACATTACTACGTACAACACGAGCAATACTATGAAAAAACACAAGGCCGCCTCCTACATCTGCAAGGCAATGTTGTAAGAATTACCACAGCAGCATTCTACCTACTTTACATACAGTCTGCAATACATTTGAACCAAACCTTTTACCCCAGTTCTCCTTCATATTCAAGTATAAATTATGCAAGAGGGTTGATTCAGCAGAAGCTCGACAGCACATGTAGTTTTCATAATCATTATTATTCCTACTTCTACATTTGAAAATGCTAAGATTTCCTAGCAATTTCACAATGTCCCTTCACATGGATCCCTCTGCATTTGCACTACTACCTCGCCTTCCTGCTGTTGTATTCTTCAGTATCTGCACCCACATAAGTATACAGCTCAACCCAAGCCAAGAGCACAATATAAAACCAGCACATCAGACAACAAAATTTCCAATTTCTTTAAAATTAATCAACATCCACTTCATAAAAAGGCATTTCTACACAGACAATCAAACACCTATTATGAAGAAACAAATGACAACCTCAAACAATTACTATAATGCTCTAGCTCCAGAGGCAAACCACAAAATTCATAATTCATCACGAACAGCCGAAACAACACAAGCTTCAGTTTTCAAATGGCTATAATTTCCAGCCCATCTCATAAGCCAACTAAACCCAGCCCAACATCTTGGAAGCCCAATTTATCCTAACAGCTAATGATTCCTAGATCAATTGAATTATGCATAAGATGAAGTACCGAACTACTTGTTGGTCCCCTCTTAACCCACAAAATAACACTGCATACGGAGAATAACTTGATAATGATCCACCAAAGAAGACAAAAATATGAAAATGGCCAAAATAAAGGTGATGATGAGAAAGATTTAGAAAAGAACAAACCATGTTTCAAGGGATCAAAAAGAGCAGGAAATAGAGGATCTTACGTGTCTAAGCATTTGATTTTCATTCTGCAGGGTAGAAAGCCTCTCGTCCAGCTCAGAGTTCCTCTTCTCCAAGTCCTTCACTCTGGCCTCCAACTCAATCAAGTATGCCTTCTTCCTCTCTCTTGCCTGCTGTGCAGAAACTCTATTCCTCAGCAATCTGACCTCAACGCAGCCAAAGCAATTACCAATACTTGTTACCACCAATATCATCACTAACATTTGATGAACAAATCCATCTCTATTCAATACCTTTTCAAACGCTTGCTTTCCTTATCCGCTGGACTCCGGCCCCTCTTCCTCTGGCTTTCGACGGAAGGTTGGTGGGGGCGCTCTCGGCCGGCGGCAGAGTTCGCGTCTCTTCCTGAGGCGGAGGCGCCGCCTTGCTCGCCGCCGATCTCTGGTACTCTTCCGATCTCATCGTCACTCTCCATTCCTAAAATCGTTTTTTTTCTTAAAAAATAAATAAATATGGATCCATAAACTTTAACGCGCAACTAACACAACTAGAGACCAGTAATCAAATGTCAAAAGCCAAAACCTATTTAAAACGCCACATTTAGCGCAGTTCGAATCAAATGAAAGAAATACTAGCCGAAGAGCGATAATTGGGACAAATTCGCGCTTAATCTTACCTTCTTTGACTTCGATCTGAGCAGCAGAGCTGGAAGAGCGCTCACTACTAGAAGGCAGAGAGTTCGCTGCGATCGAACTGGTAGCATTGGCTTGCTCTAGCATTTTGCATTTAAGACGGATAAGAGAGGAGAAGAGGAATTGAGAATCCAATCTTCCTTCTAAAACGGGGGGGAGAGAAAGGGGGTAATACTTTGAGCACAGAGAATAAACAATTGATTAAGAATGAGGGAGGAATATCAGCCGTAGGATGGATCTTTGGATGGACGGTATCGAGGTTAGAGACGTGGAGTTTTATTTAGCCATATGGTGTTGGCATCATCAAAGGCCCTGAGTGGGGAAACGTGGAAGAATCAGAGACGTTGGATATTGGGTGTGGAAATCAGTGGTGGATGATGAGATTTTTGTAAGGTTGTGCCTTGCTATGCTGATCATGATGCCGCCATGCCGAATGTCAGTTGTATTCGGGGCCCACAATGGAAGGAGATGTGGGCCTATTGTCGGTGTATAATTCTAAGCAATGGTTTGGAGTGTGCTCTGATTATGGGCCAATATTGCTGAATACTCTTTCGGCCAGGCAGAACTTTTGGGCCCGAAAAACTCATCAACAACTCTTCTTTTGCTTTGAAGAAAAAGAAAGTGAAATTTGTTTCCAAAACCAGTAACTCCAGTAAGGATTCGAAATATTACACAAGTCCGGTAAATTAAGAGACGGAGGTGAAACTCGATATTCGAACATTCATCAGGTGATTCTCTCCGAGATTGGAACAACCGACGTGTATCTATTGAATGGCCTCCCACATTTCCTTTGTGGTTTTCACGTTTGCCACCCCATCACTGTCTTGCTCACACATCACATTATTGAGGTACATTTTGGCCATGTAGTTTGCTTCCATGCATTTCCATTCGTTTTGTCCCCATTTGGAGAAGTCGTTGCAAATAGATGGGTCGACTTTGAAATTCCTCACTTCAATGACACACCAAGCTTGGAAATTATGGTTGCGCATCCGGTCATTCATTTTGACTTTCCAGTTCTCAAATCTTCCAGCGACAAGCCTTGGAGGCTTGTTGTTCCCATGACCGACTTGAGGAAGTTGTTGAGATATTCTGTATACCTGCGAGACTAACACAGAAATCTAGAGCAACACCTACTCTGATACCAATTGTTGGATCGAGATGTGCTAGTAAAGAGGTTGGGAAAAGACTTTGGACTATTCCTAAGGCATCGGAAGTACTGTAATACAATCGCAAAAGTAATAAAAACAGATAAGAACACAATTCCTTTATAGAGAACCCCACTCCAACCAACTACTTGTATGGGTAAACCTCTACCTCCGCTTGGAGGATTTTGAACGATCTACTTGTTTTATTGATTGTTCCTTAGATACAAAAGGCAAGACTCACACTTCTCTGTTCCTAGCAGTCACCAAGGTCAAGCAACACTAATGAATCTTCTCAACATATTTCCTAAGCAAACAACTCAACTAAAGACAAATAAATCGAACCTTACACCTGGACTTGACTATCATAGTTCCCTTGCTCCTGGGAACCTTGGACTCGTCGTCGCCGAGATCGGACACTCGTTATCGGGGACTTCTCTTTATTGATTCGTTCTTCTTTCTTGGTTTTGCTTGAGGCTTTTGTAAGTTTTTGGAGAAGTGCATTTTCAGTGCACTATTCATTGGCTTATATATACTTTAGGCTAGCTTGGGCTGAATTCTTCATTTGCAATCGATGTCCAAAATGCCCTTGTCTTATTTGCCAAGGATGTCCTTTTTTCACATGGGACTTCATTTGAAATTGGCCAACTTTGGAGGTTAATCGGAGCATTGGATCATTCGGCTCAGTCTGTTCCTCAAGCTATGCCTCTGCTTTGTCTGAAACAAGATCTCGCGATTTGCTCTGCACTATTTGTCTTCACATGTGAGTTCCCATGTAATGAGAATCTCTCTCTCCTGATTTCCTTTGATAGGAACTGCTTTCTTTCATTCAAACGTCGTTATGTGCTTATGTGCTCTGGAGTTCCTTTAAAGAATTTATATTCAATCTAAAATGCCCTTGAAACACTTGATCGATTATAAAATGTTAGCTCCTATATATTGTTTGTCATTATCAAAACTGAAAAATACTTTGTTGTTTCGATGTTGTGGAATACAAGTTCCTGACACCAACAACATGTCTCCTACATCTATGAGTTTTGGAAGAAAACGTGACAGTGTATCCGTGTTCACGTCATGTTCGTGTCTGTGTAACATAGATTATGATTTCATGATGGATTGGTGACTTTGGAGTAAATGAAGCATTTAAGGGTGGCTCTCTCTCCGATCCGTCTATTTATATAAATCTCAACAACAAACAACTACTCATATGAAGTAATTCAAAACTGACCAACGTCAATTAAGCAATTGATGAATTACAAATCTCCTTTATGTTCCAAATTTACCCTTCATTATGACTATAGCTTGCCTTCATATACATAGGCTGTACTGAAAAAACCCTCTTAACGGTGCAACAATTGAGAATGGCAAGCAACTCTCGGCTGCTTGTACATCTAGGCGTCTTAAACTGGCTCAACGCGGACCCTTTCCCGATATAATGCTCAAGAATCTTTTTGAACGTTCCGGGCTTGACGACACGAAGCTAGAGGGGGCCGATTGAGTTCGTCTTTCGAGACACTACGTATCCGTGGTCAACGAACGCCACGTCCATCTCCCTACAGCATTCCTCAAACACCCCCTCCTCCACATCACCCTTGACCTCCCAGTATATGACGTAGTGACCCGGATCACATGCCACATCAGCGTGGCTTGTGAAGTCGACCAGCTCAGTAGCTGGATGCGACGTGGTAGACGATGACCTGGCGGCCAGTACGTACCGCCCTCTCTCTACCACCAGCTGGAGGTCTCTCTCTGTGCTCTTGTCAATGTTGATCGTTAGGATTAGCTTCCTTCTGCATATGAAGTTGAGCTTTGGAGTGGATTTGTGAAACCCTGATACTTCTACTATGTCGCCTAATCTGTACCTGTATAAACCTGGAAAAAATCATAATATTGAATTATTTGTCTTCCCCCATATACAATACATTCGTTCACAATATTGACTCTTGTAGATTATTAATTAAGAAAGTTAAAAATAGAAAAACAATTAGTATAAGAGTTGTTTTTTATGAAATGCATGTTGACTTAATTTTCATTTGTAGTGACTTGATATAATGATATCCATGTATATTTGTTTCCAATACAAACTCTCAAATGTAAAAATGAGAATTTCATTAATTAAAAAAGACTACATGTTGTCGGTGTGGAAAAGTTGACCAATGAAATCAATGTAACATTTCTATATATATTATTACCTTTTCATTTTCCGATGAATCAAAAGATTGAAAGGAATGCTTTAGCTAGATATATAAATGGAAGACTAAAGCTACATACTTGATGAATAAAAGATAAATGTTCAGTGACTGGGATACATATCCCACATTACAAACTTAGAGGAAAAATTACCCATATATATAGAGTAAGGTGAAATTTTTACCTATCAAGTTTTTAGATTTAAAGTTTGATTTAAATTATATTAAAAATAATAAATGATGCATTTTCTCGTCTCTGATTAGTTACAACCCATTTAGCATGGTATTAAAGCGTGTTCGGTATCGAGGTCGTTTGCTGGTTTAATTAAGCTAACCTGCCATAAGGGTGTACCTAGGCTATGCTTGTTTGGTTTACCGTCTTTAAGGCATGATTGAGCTAGCCACCCTTAAAGCCTTCGAACATGAGAGATTAATTTGGATTGAAAGTTGAATCCGAACATATAACAAATAATATAACTGATGTTTTTTCTCATCTCCGATTAACTACGGCCCACCGAAAATTTAACCATAAACTTGAGGACAAAATAGATAGTCCAAGTAGGTAAAGCTTTGGTATCAACTTTATATATATGCACATGTTGTTGTGGGTTGTGCTAGCATATTATGGGTTGTGCTAACATATTATTGCATCTAACTTTCTTGGGTTTGAATGGGAGACGGGAATAAAAGAGGACGTGATCATGTCCAAACAATTCAGTGGTTGAGAAACATTGCCCAATCGCATCTATATATCATCAATATATATATATATCACCATTATATTCACCAGTCTTCCTGTCCTACCGAGGAGGATAGAAAAGCTAGCAAGCTGACAGATCCTCCATAAATAATCCCATCTAGCTAAAACTAGCTTTTGGTTTCTAAGGTCCAAAATCTAAGCATGTCAAGCAATCCACATTTATGAGTGTTAGTTATCTTTTATTCATTCTTGTTTCTCCCAGTACAGTAAACCTTTAGACTAAAGTTAAAAGTTCCATATACCACCTTGTAGGAATTAAAGATGGTAGTCTTTTTTTAACTATTGTAGTTTCAGCAAGGCCCTTTTTTGACTAAAAGTAAAACAAATAATAAAAAAACAAATAATGTACCTGTGAAAGTGGTGAGGACGATTTCATACTGTTGGCCAAGCTGGACCTTAGAAAGTGGCACCGGCTTATCTTCTATGAAATCATCACCATTTTCTAATGAATCACATTTACCATTGGTGCAACCATTCTCATGCCTTGTATGCAATGGTATGAACTCAAAGTAAGAGAAAGTCGGCATAAGCGCGAACCGAACACAATCTGGGTCCAAACAAGGATCCACATTAACCCCAATCCAACTCTCCGTCGACCCATAATCCGCGCTAACCACTGGCAAATCCCCTACATAGTGCCTTAGCTTCTTAATATACGGCTCCATCGAGCCCGTCATGATCGAGTAAACATACTTAGCATTATGCCACATCTTCTTGATCAAACCGGCCCAATTCATCCCCTCCAAATCCTCACACTTTGCTCTAATTTCATCGGCCAAGGACGGGCTCGGCTTTATCATCTTGATAACTGATTCCCTAACACTTGGAATGGTGATCCTCCCGCTTAGACTTCCTTTATTGATGTCAATGCAGATTTCTCTCCATAGCTCCTCGAACGAACCAAGGGCCTGGACAATGCTGTAGGCGAAAGTGGAGGCGATGAATTCGACCTCTTGGGAGAAGATGAGGCCAAGGAGGATGTGACAGTAAGTTGTCTGCTTGTAGTCTCCACTTGAGATGACTTCCATTGGACTACAACTGAAGATTTTGGTCTTTTCTTGCTTGATTTTGAACTCTTTGCTTGCAAAGTAGTGGGTTGTTGCCGTGCCTGCTTTTAGCCCTCCTTTTGTCTTGGATTGCTTGCTACTGTATATGAATTCAAGGATTCTGCCCCCTTCCTTTATTGGGTATACCCTAAACGATAAAATCTATATCAGAATCAAAAAGGCCGACGGATCGGGGTCGTGCGTATATGTAAGCCCAGCACACAAGCTAATAGGGTTCCATCCTAAAACCAATTAGCGATAGGAGGAGTAACCCAATGATATATATATATATATACTAGGCTGGTTTCTCTTCATGTTTCAGATGTGAGATAGACTATATTCTCAACAAAAGTAGATCGAGAAGAATGAATGATTGCACCAACCTTGATCTGTAGGTTGCGGCTAATCTGAATATTTGGAGGGTTGTTTGTGCGCTGTGTTGTGTAAAAGGAACATACTTTTGCCTTCCATCCGTGATGCGACCCCCGTCATGGATGCTAGCCAAGAGGACGACGCATTCACACTTCGCTCGGATGGCCCCATCACTCGTGCCAGGACTCGAGCAATCCAAGACGCGACACGATCCCTCGTGGCGCGCCTCTCCGCAGGCCACGGCACGCCCCTCGCCGCGCCGACGCACACAGCCTTGTGCGTCCTCGACGTCGAGGAACCTCAACTCGGGCCAACGGGGACAACCTCCAACCCCTTGCCACCGTCAGACCTGAGCCTTGCACCGTGCCATGGATCGCTACTTGAGGTTCACGAGACCCTCTCGCCAGCGCCCTCGCCAATGCCCTCACCAGCGTCCGCGCCAGCGCCCGGGACCGTGCCATGACCTCGCCAGCGCCGAAACCCTGCCGCGCGCCAGCCTCGCGACAGCCTTGTCGTGACACTCCCGGCACGGTCACGGACGACCTATCCGTTTTTGTACTTTTATGCATTCTTTCTATTATGGAACATCTCTATTGTTGGTTTTACACATTTAGAAAGACATTTATAGGCCTTGCGCCGATCAGTTTTGGACCGCGCCGTTGGGCCCAAGCTTGCATGCTTGCCCTAGGCGCGCCGCCACTCTTTTTAGGGTTTCTTGCATTTTCTTCAGCCGCCTCCCTATATAAGGGGGCGTACGCATATGTTTCAATTCAGCACACATATTAGGGTTAATTAAAGTAAAGGTTTCTCCTTATTTTCCCTTCTTGTGTTGTGTCGCCACCCCCAATCTCTCGAAAGCTCTCAAACTCTCATTGTTTTCACTTGTTCCTGCCTTTAAACCAATTCAATCAAGCCTTCCACCGCGTAATTGGAGACCTAATACTCAAGCCAACGATCGATCCGAAGCATCCCAAGCGAGGGACGTATCAACTGGCATCAGAGCCAAGGTTTGAGTAAGTCTCGTTCAACCCTTCTAGTTCATTCTCACACGTCTTTCCGCCAATTCAAACCCTAGATTCATCCTCCACTTTGCATATCCACCATCTAGGGTCCCAAATTTTTTTCTTTGCTTCATAATTCATTTAAAAAAAAATCAACCGTACCCTAACTCATTCGATCTATTGATTTTGGTGAAGTTGTTGCTTTGTCTTGCTAGTTGCATGAACTTAGGACTTGTTTTGCCAATTTCTCTTGTGCTTCGTGTGATTGTTTGCGTGTTGATAATCTAATTGTTGCATCGGTTCTAGAGGAGAAAACCTAGTCCGATTTATTAGTTAAAAAAAACATTGTTCTTCGACTACAAAGCCAAAATAAGGTAACTAGTCGATTGAATACAAAAAAAAAAATCTCGTGAAGATCACAAGCCAAAATAAGGCAAGATCCTTCACTTTTGCTTTCAAATTTCGCAACTTTCCTTGATATCATTGCTTGCCTTGCGTTATTGGTTTCGAACTTGCCTTGTCTTGCTTAGCTTGCATTGTAATTTTCGGATCCAATTCTTTGATCGAGTTTGAGTGACCTTTAGCCTTGCCAATCCTTCAACGTGTGGTTTGAACACAAGGGTCGGCTTGACTTAAGAGAACTGTAACTCTTGTTTAGTTGCTTGTGAACTTCTTACTTGCTTCGATGACTGGTGTTACCATAGGTACAATGTCGGAGTCGGGAGACGGTGGAAACAACAACCCCACCGAGGGCCACAACCCTACCCAAAATCGAGAGGCGTGGAACCCTGAGGCCGTGGCGCGCATAGAAGAGCTCAAACGCCTCTTGGCAGCGAGCCAAACACAATCGAAACACATCGTGCCACAGCCGCATGGCCTCGCATCGGAGATCCACGGCGTGCCAGGCGTGTCCGCGGAGGACGTTGCTCGTGCCAACGCAAATGGGAAGAAACACGCACAACCTTCATCACAATTCGGCACCATGCAACGCATGGAGTCGATCAAAGAAAGTCGCCAATTTGATCGGCACGATGGTGGTCCCCGGACCGCAGATCGCTATCAAGTGGCGCGAGATTATCGGGACACACAAGTATACGACGTATATTCCGATGAGGAGTACAACTCCGAGGAGTATAGACGTCGACATACGAGTGGGGATCCCAAAAGAAAGAAAAAGAACAAGTCGCCGACATATGTGTACGAAACCCCAAAGCGGAAGCACGGGGCCAAGTATTACGACGCCGACGCATACAAAGTTGAGGACGACCTCGGGCATCAAAGTGATCGTAGTCCGTTCTCGGAGTTTGAAAACGAGTACGATGAGTTCTCGGATTATTCTAATGAATCTTCGTTTGAGCATCCAAATGTGCAGGATCCGGAAGAACATGACAACCGGCCTTCGGATTGGATTCCACTGCCGCGCCTTGCCAAGCATCGCACCGAGTACGATCGAGTCTATGGCTCGGGTCGCACGCACGGCGCGCATGGACGGCGCGACAAGGATCGAGACGATCGACGCCCGCGGAGGCCTTACGGTGGAGACGATCCGGACGATGGCGATGACGATCCGCATCGAGGACAGCATCGGCATCGGCGCGACAGGCGCGCATACTCGCCTCGGCATACCAGCCCTCGGCGCGATCGGGATCACCGCGATGCCCGGGATCCACGGCAACAACGTCGTGATGTCAAGGTAAAATTCGAAACCTTTTCCGGTTCTTATGATCCTAATCTGTTTTTGGAGTGGTTATAGGGCACGGAGCACACGCTCCGTCATTTAGGTTACGAGGACGACGAAAAGGTGGAGGTTGTGACGCTCCATTTCGTTGGCGCCGCTAGGACTTGGTGGAACCAATTCGAGTCCGAAAGGATTCGAAAAGGCAAGCCCCTAATCCGTGAGTGGCATCAACTCGTCTATATCTTGAAAAAGAGGTACATTCCAGTCGATTACAAGGACAAGATGCACATCGAGATCATGCGCATCAAACAAGGCACAATGACGCCAGAGGAATACTTTTCCAAACTCGAAGACATGTTCTTCAAAGCGGGGATGAGCGTCTCACCATCCGTAATGAAGACGAGGTTCCTTTCGGGTTTAAGGCAGTCCATTCAAGATAGGTTGGAGATCCTTCCAATTAAAGACATCAACAATTTGGTGCACACCGTCATGCAAATCCACAAACAAGAGATGCGCACCAAATCGGGATGGTCCAATTCAAGGTATGTGTCTAACTCTAGTCAATCCGGTTTATCTACTAATCGGTTTGCTCCTTCTTTGGCTAGCCCTTCGACAGGTTCCAAAGCAAAGGCCGAGGCCTCACAAGCCAAGGCCCCAGCCGCGCCGCTCACCGCCGAGCCGAACGCCGATCGAGTCCGTGACATGGCGTGCTACAAGTGCGGGGGACGTGGCCATATGCAACGGAACTGTCCCAACAACAAGAAGGTTTTGTTCACCACTCAAGGCGAGCCATATGAAAGTGAGGACGATGTAGAATTTGAGCCGCATGAGATCGACGCCGCCGAGCTCGAGTGCGATCCATCGGATGCCCTCGGCATGGCCAAGCTCGGACTAGTTACTCGGCGCGCCCTTAGCGTCCGCGAAGCACCACGCACGGACCAACGCGAGCAACTTTTTCACACAAGATGTTTGGTCAACAATGTCTCGCTGAGTGTCATAATTGATTCCGGGAGTTTTGTGAATTTTCTCTCAAAGAAAGTTGTCGATCACTTTAAATTGCCGACCACGCCACACCCTCAACCATTCAAGCTTCAATGGATATCAAATGATGGAGGAGATTGGGTCGAAAAACAGGTAATCTTCAACTTTTCAATTGGTCAATACTCGAATTCTATTTTGTGTGACGTAACGTCGATGGACGCCACGCACCTCTTGTTGGGGCGTCCATGGCAATACGATCGTCGCGTGCTTCACGACGGGTATTTGAACACTTATATGTTCAATTACCACGGGAAGCGCGTGACTCTCTTACCTATGTCGCCTAGTGAAGCTCTACAGGATGAAGCTGAAAGGGAACGGCAAAAGGCTAGCGACAGCGGCACCGGCGCGCCAAACAAGACGCCAGCGGCGTCCGAGAGCAAGACTGCACATTCCACAGGCGTTCCTAGTGCCAATCCATCCAAAAACAAGTCTCATGATGTTCAAGAAGAAAAACGCCGACAGAATCTGGAGGAGGGCCGACAGTTTGCGTCGAGAGGCCTCGGTAACGCGCCGAACGCCGCAGATTTTGACAAAAAGGGCCTCAAGCAGATTTCTGACACTTCTCTCGGCGTTCCAAGCTCCAAACCACTTAAAATTGAATTTCCAACAGATCTGAACAAAAACGCCCAGGAGATATCAATTTAAGCAAAGGACCGCCGAGCACACCTCCTAGCGTCGCGCACCACGCCGTCGCTACACGAAAACTCGGATTCCAGGAGCTACGGGACGAGTTTCACGGCGTTTCCAGGGGCAATCTTCCACAAATTCCAGGGGCTATCACCTCTCCAAAAATCACCCCAGAAGCTGATCGGACGAGCACCGACGCCGAGCCACCATTGCTAGGCACTTGCCAAGATTGTTTGCTCTTAGCCAGGCGTCGGGACGTCGAGAAATCCATTCAGGGGAGTCTTTCTTGTTTCATACTTGTTCCCCTTCTTTCCATTAATAAATCCGAGCTTTCTTCACTTCCCTCTTCTATTGTGTCTATTTTGAAGGAGTTTGAAGATCTCATGCCGAATGAGCTTACGAAGGGCTTGCCGCCGATCCGAGGGATTGAGCACAAGATCGACCTCGTGCCAGGCGCTTCCCTTCCTAATCGAGCCGCTTATAGGACTTCACCAAGGGAAACCGAGGAGCTTCAACGCCAAGTTCAAGACTTGTTGGACAAGGGATTCGTCCGCGAGTCCTTGAGCCCTTGCGCGGTGCCGGTGATCCTCGTGCCAAAGAAAGATGGTTCGTGGCGTATGTGCGTCGACTGCCGAGCCATAAATAAGATTACGGTGAAGTACAGACATCCCATTCCACGGCTTGATGACATGCTAGATGAGCTCCACGGCGCCGCCTTGTTCTCCAAGATCGATCTCCGGAGTGGATACCACCAAATCCGGATGCATGAAGGCGACGAGTGGAAGACGTAATTCAAAACCAAACATGGTTTGTACGAATGGCTTGTCATGCCTTTTGGCTTGACAAACGCCCCTAGTACTTTTATGCAGCTTATGAACTATGTTTTTCGTAAATTTATAGGACGTTTTGTTGTCGTCTACTTTGACGATATTTTGGTTTTTTCTAAGGACTTAGATTCTCACGCGAGGCACCTTAGGTTGGTGTTAGAATGCCTTCGCGAGCACTCTTTGTTTGTAAACTTGGATAAATGTTCGTTTTGCACGGACACGACGAATTTTCTTGGGTTCGTCGTGTCCAAGGATGGGCTGAAAGTGGATGACGACAAGATCCGCGCCATCCGAGAGTGGCCCACCCCTACGACCCCGACGATGGTTCGATCCTTCTTAGGGCTCGCAGGGTTCTATAGGCGATTCATCAAGGACTTTAGTTCCATTGCCGGGCCACTCCACAATCTAACCAAGAAGGCAACCACCATCAAGTGGATGCCGATTCATGAGGCCGCCTTTCAGGCCTTAAAAAATGCTTTGTGTAGCGCTCCGGTCTTGCAATTGCCAGACTTCACTAAGCGCTTTGAGATCGAGTGCGACGCCTCCGACTATGGCGTAGGCGGAGTACTCCTTCAAGAGAGACGCCCTATTGCATACTTTAGTGAAAAATTAACGGGGGCAACTCTCAATTACCCGACGTATGACAAGGAGTTGTACGCGCTTATTCAGGTTCTTAAAACATGGCAGCACTATCTTTGGCCTAGTGAGTTCGTTATTCACACGGACCATGCGGCCCTTGCTTATCTTAGGAGTCAAACGACTCTAAACAGGCGCCATGCTCGGTGGGTGGAATTTATGAAAACATTTCCGTATATCATCGCCCACAAGAAAGGGAAAGAAAATGTCGTGGCAGACGCTCTGTCACGCAGGTATGTGCTTTTAACTCAACTACAGGCCAATTTGCTAGGGTTCTCCTTGATTAAGGAATTATATTTGCATGATCCATATTTTAAATCGATCATGGAGAACCTTGAGCAAAGTCGAATCCATGAGACATTCTTTTTGGACAATGGATATCTCTACCGAGCTGGGAAGCTTTGCATTCCGGCCTCGTCTGTGAGGCATCTTTTGCTCAAAGAAGCTCATGATGGCCGGGGCCATTTTGGCATAGCCAAAACCCTAGCAGCACTTCGTGAACACTTCTTTTGGCCACATATGGCTTCGTACATTCACAAGTATTGTCGGGGTTGTGTGTCGTGCCAAACTGCCAAATCGAGGTTCCAACCTCATGGCCTTTATACTCCGTTGCCTATTCCGGATACTCCGTGGGAAGATCTCTCTATGGATTTTATCACGGGTCTTCCAATGTCTAGGCGCGGTAAAGATTCGATCTTCGTGATTGTGGACCGCTTCTCCAAGATGGCTCACTTCGTGCCATGCAAAGGGAACAACAATGCGACTGAAATCGCCAACTTGTTCTTTGCGCATGTCGTGAGATTACATGGCATGCCTCGGACTATTGTTAGTGATCGAGACACGAAATTTTGTAGCCATTTCTGGAGAACGCTTTGGGGAAAGCTAGGCACACAATTACTATTTTCTACTTCTTATCATCCCCAAACCGATGGTCAAACTGAGGTGACCAATCGGACCTTGGGCACCCTTCTTCGGACGGTGCTCAAAAATAACCCACGTCGGTGGGAGGATCTAATACCATTTGTTGAGTTTGCTTACAACAGGTCCAAACACTCGGCTACCAAGATGACGTCGTTCGAGATTGTCTACGGCCTCAACCCTCACTCTCCGATGGATCTCACACCTCGGCCTTTGAAGAACGGCGAGCACATCGACGCCTCCAACCGTGCCGAAGCCATCCGCAAGCTACACGAGCGAACTAGAGTTCAATTGGAGCACCGCGCCGCTCAATACGAGGCTCAGCACAACAATGGTCGGAAACGCATGGTTTTCAACCCCGGGGACCTCGTGTGGCTCCATCTTCGGAAGGAGAGGTTTTCGGATTCAAGGAAGACGAAGCTTCACCAGCGCAGAGACGGGCCTTTTCGGGTCCTTGAGCGAATCGGAGACAACGCATATAAGCTCGACCTCGAAGGCAAGCACTCGGTTCACTCTAGCTTCAACGTCGCTGAGCTCTCCCCTTATGTTGCACCCGCTTATGAGGAAACGGGGACGTTTCCCAGCCAAGTGGGGGAGGGTGATGCGACCCCCATCATGGATGCTAGCCAAGAGGATGATGCATTCACACTTCGCTCGGATGGCCCCATCACTCGTGCCAGGACTCGAGAAATCCAAGACGCGACACGATCCCTCGTGGCGCGCCTCTCCGTAGGCCACGGCGCGCCCCTCGCCGCGCCGACGCACACAGCCTTGTGCGTCCTCGGCGTCGAGGAACCTCAACTCGGGCCAACGGGGACAACCTCCAACCCCTTGCCACTGTCGGACCCGAGCCTTGCACCGTGCCATGGATCGCTATTTGAGGTTCACGAGACCCTCTCGCCAGCGCCCTCGCCAGCGTCCGCGCCAGCGCCCGGGACCGTGCCATGACCTCGCCAGCGTCGAGACCCTGCCGCGACAGCCTTGTCGTGACACTCCCGGCACGGTCACGGACGACCTATCCGTTTTTAGTACTTTTATGCATTCTTTCTATTATGGAACATTTCTATTGTTGGTTTTACACATTTAGAAAGACATTTATGGGCCTTGCGCCGATCAGTTTTGGACCGCGTCGTTGGGCCCAAGCTTGCATGCTTGCCCTAGGCGCGCCGCCACTCTTTTTAGGGTTTCTTGCATTTTCTTCAGCCGCCTCCCTATATAAGGGGGCGTACGCATATGTTTCAATTCAGCACACATATTAGGGTTAATTAAAGTAGAGGTTTCTCCTTATTTTCCCTTCTTGTGTTGTGCCGCCACCCCCAATCTCTCGAAAGCTCTCGAACTCTCATTGTTTTCACTTGTTCGTGCCTTTAAATCAATTCAATCAAGCCTTCCGCCGCGTAATTGGAGACCTAATACTCAAGCCAACGATCGATCCGAAGCATCCCAAGCGAGGGACGCATCAATCCGTGGTTCCCGAGCTGCAAAATCGACGACACCGAAAGAACACAAGATCAGCACATGAAGGAATAATGAGATTTCAAAAGATTACAATGTCTTGAAGGACTTGTTTTTACCTTAGAGAGAGATGGGTTATAGGTTGTTGCGTGAGAAGAGAAGAGGATTCTCCTTCGGAAATACGGAGAATGTAAGGCTCAATGTCTAAATGGGAGCAGAGTGGAACCATGGAAGTGTACAAAGACTCCAATGTGGCTCCATCCACTTCTTCTACATTTATGTCATCACCTAGCCACTTCCTTAGATACTCGACACCCTAATTGAGCTTTAAAATGCGTTCGAGCGTCTTGGTTTGGATGGGTCCTGCCTTCTCGGATACCTCCTCGAACCATCTTATGATGCCCTCGGAGCTGTCTTCGGGAAAGGGCTTGATATCAAGTTTGTTGTTATTATCCTCCATATATATCTTATGTAATGTTGTGGTGTTGTAACATAGAACGTTGTAAAGAAAGGTAGGGAGAAGTTCCTTCTCAAGAGAAGGGAAACAAAAAAAAAAGGGTGTCAAAAGTTTGTATGGAGTGTGCATTTTTCATGTGTCGTTTTATAAAGTGTTGGGAAAGGGGAATTGAAATGGGTGTATACATTGTAGACCACATGAATTCGGCTATTTGTCTTAGTGTAGAGAGAGGTCAAGAAGGAGACAAGTAAGATTCTTTGAGAAGAAGGGGACCAAGTTGCTGCTTTATAAAAAAACGATTTTTTCTAACTTATATCCGTAGTCATAGGTTCTGAATCTTAAAATAATAGTTTTTTGTTTAGTTAGTATTATTTTTTTAATAGACTTTATTAATTTTTTAAAAGGTTTTACTTAACAATAGCATGCTTAATAGCATGCTTAATCTATGTATGTCCTAAGGGAATCGGTTTAAAAAATCGTATGACAACTTGAATTGGATTGGAATTAAATGTGGTATATATATTGTTGATAGAATTTGTTCAGTTTCTCTTATCTATTTGGGCTTAGGTTTTCTTTCTATAGAATATTTAGATTGGATTTTGATCTAAAATAAGGGGTATTTCTACCGTATCACAAGTTTCCCTACTTGTACTTGTACATACACTAATTCTTGCCATTTGGGAATATTTCCTGCCATTTACCCTCTTATATAACATATTGTAATCTCACATTTATCATACTAGTTAAGTGCCCATGCTACGCATGGGGAAAAGTTTAGTAAAAACGTAATTGTAGCAGCCATTGCTACAGTGGTAATTGCACTCGAATCCACTCTTAGAATATAGTGTGTGCACCAGGTGTCCATTTGATAAATTATGGGCTATTATTTAATTCCATCCCAATGAGATATGTTAATATTAAACTAATACATGCTATGTTTGTTTTTCCCCTTACTGCTCTCATCAGGTAATTGAGCAAGATTACAACACAAGTTACAAGTCAACTCATTAAAAAGCCAAAGTGCTATGGAAAATACAAAGACAACATTATTGATACTAATGATGTACATGTAAATCCGGATGTGAATTCTCAACCTACACATGTGATAATATGCAACTGATTTATCGGTTGGTTCCACTGATGCTGAAGAAAATGATGGCTCCAACTCCGATTAACTTGTACAAGTAGAGCAAAAAAAAACTTTCTTTAGGTTAGAACATCTCCTTGTTAACAGATTAGTACATATATAAAATATACAACAAAAGATCTCAACTAAGATCTACCAAAGCTATTATTATGCATAGATGCAATATTTGTCAATCAAAGAGATATCATCATGCTTCCATCATTAGGTATGCAAAGTTTTAGTGTAGGGCATTCAGAATTTACATTTGATTCCCTGGGTACACAATGCACTCAATGGTAAGCAACTTAGTTGACAAATTCAACGCTACATTATTCTCTCCTTCTTTAGAGGAATCCTCTCGTTTGACAAATACCTTCTTATTGAATATTACGTAAACGAAGACCCAAGGTTATCAAGTAAGAGGAATGACGAATACAAGGATTGTCAGTTAGAAGCTTATAGAACAAACTTTCATTTCTCTCAAACATAACAACAAAATGGTAAATATCACCCTAAAACGTCAAATACTTTGTACGAATATTTGACCAGAAGGTCCATCAATTCATATTTGCATATAGAACAAACCATAATTATATATACCTGATGATCCATTCCAACCGTGTACTGTTGTAAGGGATCCTTTTGGTGGATATTATGCATCAATCGTTTCTCCTGATAAAAAAAAAACATGAAAAAAATGAGAAAAACAAAATAATGGATCCATTACAATATATATGTGCAACTGAAATAAGGCATGTAAGCAATGGTATGAGACTAACATGCAATTCTTGGGAGAGGACAATATGCAGAAGAAGATCGTGCAAGTCATGAAACTCCAAACTTAGGCATGACCTTATGGGTAATTTTTAACTAAGAATTTGAAGGCACTTGAAAATTTCTTGACCTAGAATGGATGATCCATCAGAGAATGTGTTCAAAACTCTTAAAATATTTTTTTCTTTAGATGTATTCAAATAAATGACCATGTAAAATATTTTTTCTTTAGTTGTGTTCAGATCTTCACTACCAACATAGGAGAATGTATTAACTATCAACTATATAAACTGCATGTTTTCTATATGCACAAAGTTACTTGTATATGTAGAATTCACTATTCCAACATGCATATCACTAATCCGATCGAATAGTTAGAATAAAAACTTAGGTCACTAAGTTTTGAAAGATATTTGATGGCTAATTACTTCTATAGAAAGAGTAGGAATTACATTTCATAAATTAGATATCACTTTGGTGCAGTATCCACTAATGCATAAATAAATTTCTAGTAAAGAATCATGTACCTGAGTATTCACCATCCTTTAAATTATTGTGTACTAAGATGTATATTAGAGATTGACTTACCTGCAACTTCAATGCCTTTAGGGACAACTGGAACTAAACCAGTAACAATGATGATGTTTGTGTAGTTGTTACATTGTTGTCGCCATATTTCACCTTGTGCATCCCCTGGATAGATATATTTAAGGAACTTAGCCACATTATGGATATAACAATGCATAAGAGATGCAAAACTTAGATATAGAGTCTAACTTTCTATCACATCTTCATAAATGCAACCATAGCACTTGACTTGATATGAATGTTCATTTGATTGTTATCATTAGTGCATAATAAAAAAGAAGTTGAAGTACCTACAATGAATTGGTCTGATTGTTTTGGATCTTTGTAGCAATATTATTTGCATAATCTAGAACTCATTACCTATCATAGGTAGCAGCCACAACCTGTTTCTTATTCAAATAGTGGACTGCAGCATTTCACACAATATACTAAAACAAATACCTCTATAAATTCACAACGTAAATTCTTTGATTGTGGGAAAAGTAGGAAGTGTACGACGTAAATTCTTTGATAGTTTTAAAAAAGAGTAGTAGGGATAGGGATATCCTTAATGGTTGTGCTTCATTTGAAGTAATATAATACTCAATCCAATTATATATAAATTTATTTAGTGGTGACTCGTTTTATGATGGTATAAAATAAAGATTTTAAATTGATGCTTCACAAACTTGAATCTTACCCATGTATTTATTGGTGGATGCGATTAATGTCCCCGAATCACCCAAATTTCCAAAGTTAATCGATACCCATGGATCATTGAGATAGTCATTGGTCGATCAACAAAATCCTCTCTAGGAGACTTGAAAAAGAACGTGCTTGATTAAATTATAAATGGGGTGGTAGGGTGAATAAGTTTTAATTTCAATGAAATGGTTAAATTTAATTTAAATCCTTTAAATATATAAGTAAACCGGCAAAACCTATGGGTTTCTAGAAAAAAATACCTATTTGTCTATTTTAAGTCATTTTAAAAGTCTTTTTTTTGTGTATTTTAAAATACTAAAGTATTACAAGGAGGTTACTTTAAATACTTATTTGTATTTTCATTATCTGCCTAAATGTAATTTCTTGTTTTGCACGCCTTTACAGATTTGAATGTGGATGTTTACTCTATGGCTGTCCTCTACATTGCATAGCTAGCTAGTAAGAACTAGAAAGTAAGGACTAAAGGGCTTGCATAAATATAGCTGTACTTACAATAACTATAACCTAAAACGGAGGTTAAAAAATTATTAACATTATCTGCCTAGATGATGTAAAGATCGACTTGTTGTCCCCGTGCACTTTTCATCTATGCATACGGCGTCGTATCATAACTATAACCTAAAACGGAGGTTAAAAAATTATTAAATAACACATGTCGCTTTTAGATTGAACCATATCACACTTTTCTTTTTTAAAACTATCATCATATCATAAATATAACCTAAAACAAAGGTTAAAAAAATTATTAAAAGAAAACATGTCACTTTTAGATTGGACAATACCACCCTTTTTTTAATACTAATCTTTGGCAAAATAACCATTACCTTTTAAAAGATTAACATTGATCTATTATTTAAATTTCTTTTAAAAATTAAATTTTTATTTAAAAAATATAGAATTATACACTATCTTTTAAAAGATTTACAATTATCTATTTTTGTAAAATCTATTTTAAAAACGAATTATGATTAAAAAATTGATAAAAACTTTTCTTAAATCAAAATTTGATTTATATTTTTTTTTAAATCTATTTTTTATAAAAATGATATGAATATAAATTACTCTTAGAATTAAATAAATATTTACATTATCTTTGCCTTCAAATCTATTTATGGAAAATACTTTATTAAAATATTTTGATAAAAAAGATAGTAATATACATTATGTCTTACAAGATTAAGAATTAAATAATTAATTAAATTTTGAACAAAATAATTAACTTTTTCATTTTCTCATAAGATATTTACAATTAATTACCTATGTTTAATTTTGATAAAAAGGATTAAATTTAAATTATATTATTTTGATAAAAGTTAAATTTTCCTAAAAAGTTAATTATAATAATTTTTTTCTAAACTATTAGATAAAAGATAGGTAAAATATTTTAGATAACGATATATATTAGAGTGAAAGTAAATGTGCAATATTCTTTTCAACTATGTGTGACTCTCCAAAACCAATTTTTCCTTTAACAGTTATAAAGTTTTTCAATTAAACCATAAACCTTAATGAATATTAGTTTTGATTCCATATTTTTCTGAGGAAAAAAATCCATAATACAAAAATTTCTACTATGTATTTATTTTATTTATATTTAATAAAATCCGTACAAAGTACGGGCCCTTACACTAGTCTAAACACTATAGCCGAAGAAGGAACTGAGAGATGCACAAAAAATCCGTGGGGATGAGAATTCGTGGAGACTCACACCTAATGGGGCAAGAATTCCCTGCCTTGGTGCGGAACGGGGCTGAGACGAGGATCATTTTTGTATCCCCGATTTAAAATGAGGCGTGGACGGGATTCTACTATCCGTCCGAATCTCCGCTATATATACCCGATATGTTTTTTTATTTATAAAACATAGAATTAAAATAGATTTTTAATATAATTGTAGTTTTTAATTTAAAAGCATATATATATCTAAAAATTATATAATAGATTTTAAAATTTATGCTATTAAAATTGATATTTGTAAACTTTTTTAAAGTTTTAAATATTATTTATAATAAACGGGGCTCGTGAACAACCCGATAACCGACGGAGATTCCCCGCCCTCTTCCCCGCGGGGATTAGAAGGGGACGGGGCAGGGATGGGGGCATAATAGTATGTTGGGGATGGGGTTCCCCGCCCCGCACCACCCTCATGTGCATCCCTACATGGAATATCTAGGCTTGTTCAAAAATAACAAAAGCCTAAAAAATCGGACCTTTTTTTTTAACCAAACAAATATCTTTTATAATTTCGGTTTGATTAACAGAACCAATATTTTTTGTGCTTTTATAGGTCAGTTACAATTCGACATATTGATATTCTTAGTTAACCGAAAAATCAAATATATTATTTATTTTAAAAAAAAAACATTAAATATACTTTAACTTAATGAAATTGCATGCTTTATTTTGAGAACTTGGCATTATATTCAATTCTCCATAACATTTTTATACCATTGTTAATTACTTATAATTATACCTACTTTTAAAATATTTTAACTCTAAAAAATGACTATATATATGATATTGTTATGAAAAAGGTTATGAAATAAAACCACTTAGGCGTTATGGCAAGAATACTTAAACAACTTTAAAAGGAACTTTAGATCATTAGAAGAGAGGGAGGTAGGGTAAGAACTTTAGAGAATGTATTTCGTACTCTTCTTTGCTCCAAGTTTTACAATAGATGTATTTCTTACTTTTCTTTGCTGCAAGTTTACAATGGAGGATGACTCTATTTATAGACCAATAGTGGGGTAAAACTTAGGTGAATCTCCTTGATTCATGCATGAAAATAAGGAGGTGAAGAATATGAATAGTTCACTTTGTACAAGTTAACTCCAATCTATAATATTCAATTGTTCATCGACAATCATATATGTGATACAAATAATAGATAAATGTGTGGATAACTTGTTAAAATCATGTAACTTATTGGAGCAATAATATGTTGGAGTCTTGGAGTTCATAAAGGATATACATATTTTGGAGACAATGTAATATTTATTTCTAACTTCTAACTAAATGATAATAATGTTATATAAAGTTGATAATTTTATTGTTATTTAAGTGTATTATTATAATCTAAAATCGGTTATTGGTTAAGCGAGAAAATCGCACTGAAAAATGTGGTTAATGATCCACGGTTAACCAAGATTAACGGGTCGGTTATGATTAAAATTTCAACTAACTGAAATCATGATTTATCGAAATTACGATTAATCGGGTGTAGACACCCCTAGCAACATTGACTGAAGCCAACTAGGCCTTGTTTTTTCGATTAATTAAAAATAAGAATTATTAATATAAATACTAGGGGTGTTCACGGGTCCGGGTCGACCCTGATCCGCACCGACCCGACCCGCCATATTTGGGTCGGTCTGCGGGTCAACATTTGGGTAAAATCGAGTCGCGGGTCGGGTCGGTCCAAACCCGACGGGTTGCGGGTCGACCCGCAGACCCGCACCCTTTTTAAAAAAAAATAAAAAATCTCGAAAAAATAAAAAAATGTCAGTAATTAGTGAAATCGAGTCGCGCATCCTCATTTGACATTCGGTTTCCACATCAAAAAAAACCCTAGGCGCCGCTCATCTACAGATCTCGCTCATCTCCAGTCCAGATCTCCACCGCTGGAGGTCGCCGGCTCCGAGAATCGTTGTTGGACAGTCGCCGGGTCCGAGAGTCGCTGCTCTGAGAATCGTTGCTCCGAGAGTCGTCGCTGAAGCAGTGAAGCCCGAAGTCGATGGAGGTTGGACTCGCACTGTCCGAGTGTCCGGTGTTCGCCACTCCGCCTGTCCCGCCGGTGTCCGCCTGTACCTGCTCGAACCTCGCATTGTCCGGTGTTGCACTTGTAATGTTAATGGTTTAATTGGTTATGACTTGTTTTTTCAATCTAGTAATAACAATTTAGGGTAGTTAATGACTTAATGGATAGGATTATAGAAATGTGCATGGATTCAATTCTGATTTGCTTCCATTGCTTTGCCGATTTCAATTTCCTCAAAGTGGGTACGATTCTAAAGGAAATAGCTACGTATGCGGGTTATCGGGTCGACCCGACCCACAAAACCCGCAACTCGCGGGTTGGGTCGCGGATCATGTCTAAAAAATTTGCGGGTCAACCCGACCCGACCCGTGAACACCCCTAATAAATACGTTGAAATTTGTGAAAAGTAACAGCTTAGTCCTCCAATGTTATATATGATTCACGTGTAACATGTGTTACCATTTTAATTTGCTTCACTAGGATGTAGGTACACCACTATCATTTTTTCAATTAGGAAAGAAATTAGTGAAGTCACATTATTAAGATGTAGTCCACCCTAGAGTATCTTTCCTAGAGTATCTTTACAAATGAGATCTAGAGATTTGAATTTCCTACCAAATGAAAGGATGTTGGTATATGGCCCATCTATTCATTTGTAGCCCATCATATATTGTTGCATTAGAGTCAATTAGTTATCAAATCATCTCAACTCAAAAAGAATGTTGTGAAAATAATTGTCAATATCCATAGGATAGCTTCAAACATCATTCAATGCGTTATCAAGCTCATGTTGTCACCTTTAATTTAAATTCGAGAGATTCCATGTCAAACGACATCGTAAATCCCATTCCTCAAAGCGAGCATTTTCACTATAATGAGCGAATATTTTTAGAGGAGCCCATTGTCCATAGTCACTGGTTTAGCATTGTTGTCTCTCATAATGTAGCCAAGAGTATTAATCATACTCTATCAAAGTTTAATTTGTAATAGTTAGTTTTGAGTCTTTGCCATTTTAATTTCCTCCTTTTTTCGCCTAGTGGTTCTTGTGGTGTCACGGTGTTGTTGGCCCATTTTTGTTGTACTCTTTATTTTTTTTGGAGTTTTCTCAATCCTTTACTTATTTTTGATTGAGTCTACATGTTTATTAATATTGGTTTCGATTGCTTGAATATCATTTTCACTATGTACTAAATACACCACCACGTTAAGACAAGTATCTTATTGTGGCTATTCAACTTTTTATTGTTTCGTTAAATTCAACTGGCTTTGATGCCAAATGCTTATTGATGACTTTGAAAGATGTCGAGGACAAAATGAAGATATATTCTTTGGGCCAATCACAAGGGAGAGAGCCAAGAAGATTAAGAATGAACTCATGCTCTTCTATCTCATTTAGGAGCCACAACGGAGCAAACTTTGCACCCTCCATGGTCACTCAATTATAGGCTCGGGTCGTGTACTGCCAATGCATGCCCATGCGCACCTCTCATATTAGCCTTGTCGTCATGAAACTCATGGCACATGGTCGCGCTCCTAGGCCTAGGTGTGCCTTGCAATCATGAGTATGCATTCCAACGCAACTTTTGGCTTTGGTCATGGGGTCACATGCACAGTCGTGCAGTTCGGCCCAAGTATTCCCTTGCATCATGTGGCATGTTGTCAAGGCCGAATTTATCTTCTAATCATGCTCCAAGTCCATATGATCATGGGCCAAACCTTAGTTTAGCTCATTTGTCATGCGCCTTATGCTAAGACCTACGTTAGCTTGCGTCTAGCTCTCTCGTATTTTGTTTTGACCTAGTTTCTCTTTTGAGTTGTTGCCTTCATAAATATATGTTTAGCATTAATTTGAGATTAAGCCTCTGTTTGAATTTCTTTATTTGAATTTATTAAGTAACATTAGATTTTTAATCGAAACAAGGCCTAAGTTGAATTTAATTGAGATCATCTTGCTAAAGTGCTTCTCAATTTCATCTCAAACACTTCTTGATTATTTTATAATTGCAATCAAATTCTCATTTTCTTTCATTAGTTCTACATATTCTTTGAGTTTCATTAAGAATTGTGAGTGATTAAAAGTGATAATCAGATCCAAATCAATCTCAATCCATCCATATACAAGGAGGTCAACTCAAGTTCTGAATCAAAATGAAACAAAAAGCAACTTCCGGTGCAAGATTGAGCCTTCATGTATCAATTGATATCGAATTATCGGGTCTTAGCATACCATTTCATTTTGTCCTTTGTAGTATTTGAACACATCTCAACATGTTGAAATAATCCTTCCATAATTTGACTTAATCAGATTATCGAATTACCTGTTCCCAACATGCATGCAAGATGGACAAGGCAACAATCAAGTACATCTCTTCAACTCTCCTTGAGCACCAACAATGAAATATTCCTTCCATAGTTAAGTAGCTCCATCAAGAAATAGATAAGCTTTGGGAGCCCAAGTTTGCATCCATTGAGGAGCATTTGGCTAGCCGGGAATCACAACTACCAACTTCCCCACCTCAATAGGAGTTGAGTAATCATAAGGTCGTCGGTGATCCGATGATTGTATTAGGAATTGGTTAAGGTAATTAAAGATCTTTTATTTCTTGAAGTTACTGCTGATACACTTTCTAGTTTTTTATGAATATAACAACCTTTACCATGAAACCTTATTTTGGAATATTATTTTATATTATATGTTCATACTCGAAATTTATCGAAATGGTTTCAACAGTTTTTATTACGTGTAGTCGTCTAAGCTCATGCCAGGATCGCCTCCTTCTAGCGAGGCACCATGACGTGACTAAGTCATTTCAGGGGAGTATGTTTTCTTTTAAGTCCTCTCCTTACTAATATTTCTAATTTGGATCGATCTCTACCTACATCTATTGTTTCTCTTTTGAAGGAGTTCGAAGACGTGATGCTTAAAGAGTTGCCGGAAGGGCTACCACCGATCCGCGACATTGAGCATAAGATCGACCTAATCCCGGGAGCTTCATTGCCAAACCGGGTAGCATATAGGGCGTCACCTAAGGAGACTCAAGAATTGCAACACCAACTTCAAGAATTATTGGACAAGGGGTTCGTTCGTGAGAGCCTTATCACGTGCACCGTGCCGGTGATTTTAATTCCCAAGAAAGACGGGTCTTGGAGAGTGTGCGTCGATTGTTGAGCCATCAACCATATAACCATCAAGTATAGGCACCCCATCCCATGCCTTGATGACATGTTGGACGAGCATCATGGCGCCGCCTTGTTTTCCAAGATTGATTTGAGGAGCGGCTACCACCAAATCCGGATGCATGAGGGCGACAAGTGGAAGACCGCATTTAAGACCAAGCATGTACGAATGGCTCGTGATGCCTTTTGGCCTCAGGAACGCCTCTAGTACCTTTATGCGACTCATGAACTATGTTTTCGTAATTTTTTGGAACATTTCGTTGTCGTGTGTTTTGACGACATTCTTGTTTTTTCTAAGGACTTTGACTCTCACGCGAGGCACCTTAGGTTGGTGTTAGAATGCATTCACGAACATTCGTTGTTTGTAAATTTGACTAAGTGTTGTTTTTCCATGGACACGACGAGCTTTCTTGGTTTTGTCGTGTCCGAGGATGGCCTTTGAGTGGATGACGATAAGATCTGCACCATCCATGAGCAGCCCACCCCTACAACCCTGATGATGGTTCACTCCTTCTTAGGGTTCGCGGGGTTCTATCGGTGATTCGTCAAAGACTTTAGTTCCATCACCGGGCCACTCCACAACCTAACCAAGAAGGCAACCACCATCAAGTGGATGCCCGTCCATGAGGCCGCATTTTAGGCCTTAAAAGATGCTTTATGTCGCGCACCGGTCCTGCAATTGCCGGACTTTAACAAGCGCTTTGAGGTAGAGTATGACGCCTCCGACTACGGCGTACTCCAAGAAAAGCGCCTAATCGCTTACTATAGCAAAAAATTGACCAGCGCGACACTCAATTATCCGACGTACGACAAAGAATTGTATGCTTTATTACGGGTTTTGAAAACATGGAAACACTACCTTTGGCCAAGCGAGTTCGTAATCCATAGACCACAAAGCCTTAGCATATTTAAAGAGGTAGACTACTCTTAATCGTTGCCATTCTCGTTGTGTGGGATATATGGAAATTTTTCCGTATGTTATCACCCACAAGAAAGGCAAAGATAATGTCATTGCCGACGCACTCTCCCGCAGGTACGTGCTCTTAACCTAACTTCAAGCCAAGTTGCTCTGGTTCTCCTTGATTAAGGAGCTTTACTTCCATTATCGTTTTTTCAAACCGATCATTTAGAACCTTGAGCACCATAGGATCCATGAGTCCTCTTTCTTAGACAATGGGTACCTTTATCGGGTCGGAAAGCTTTGCATTCCGAGTTCCTCGATAAGGAACCTCTTGCTCAAGGAAGCTCATGATGGTTGTGGCCATTTTGGTATAGCCATAACCTTGGTGCCACTTCATGAACACTTCTTTTGGCGACACATAGCTAAGGACATTCACAACTCTTGTCAAGGCTGCGTGACATGCCAAACGACCAAGGCGAGGTCTAATCCTCAAGGTCTTTATACACTGTTTCCCATCTCGGATGCCCCGTGAGAAGATCTCTCCATGAATTTTATCAAAGGGCCTCTCAATGACTCGGCACGGAAAAGACTACATATTTGTAGTTGTGGACCATTCCGCCAAAATGGCTCACTTCATTGCGTGTAATAGGAACAATAATACGACTGACATCACTAATTTGTTTTTTGAGCACGTCATGAAATTACATGGTGTTCCAAGGACTATCATTAGCGATAGGGACACTAAGTTTTGTAGTCATTTCTAGAGAACGCTACAAGGAAATCTAGGGACACAACTACTCTTCTCTACTTCATATCATCCCCAAATCGATGGTCAAACTAAGGTGACCAATCGGACTTTGGGCACCCTTCTCACCCCCTATATTGAGCTTGCTTATGAGGAAACGAGAACGTCATTTGGTCTTTAAGCCCAACACAACAAGGGGCGACATTGTTTGGTCTTTTAGCCCGATGACCTCGTTTGGCTACATCTTAGGAAGGAGAGGTTCCCCAACGCCCGCAAGACCAAGTTACATCCTAGAGGTGACTGACCTTTCCGCGTTTTGGAGCTCATTGGAGACAACGCCTACCGCATTGACCTCCCAAGCAAGTACACCGTACACCCCACAATGAACGTTGCTGATCTTACCCCTATGTTGAGCCTGCTTATGAGGAAACGAGGACGATTTTCAACCAAGTGGGGGAGGGTGATGCGACCCCAGCCTTGGATGCCCAACAAGAGGAAGATGCCTTGACCTTGCGCTCAGACGGACCGGTCACTCATGCCCGGGCATGTGCCATCACCGCCGTGACTCAATCATTAGTGTCGCACCTTTCGACGGGCCATGGAACGTTGGTCACCGTGCCCACGTATGTGACCTTGCTTTCCCTTGACCATGTCCCTGAAGTACCTCACCTGTGCCAGCCAACCCCATCCACCTTCTCGGACACGCTAGACGCGCCATGAGCCATTCCATCAGCGCACCCCATAGACCGCACTTGAGGTTCTCCATCCGGCCTTGTCGCACACACCAGCATGCCAGTTCCGCGCCAGTGCCCTCGCCAGCATGCCCTTCCTTTGCCGACACCGCGCCAAGCGCACCTTGGCCATGTCTTGATACTTGTGTCTCAGCGGCCAAGGACATCTATCTATTCTTACTTGTTTTAGCATGTTTCCATTATTAAACATTGCTACTTTGGTATATATGTTTTTAGAAGGTCATTTATGGGCCTTGCAACTTTGGGCCTTGTTTTCAAACAAGCCCTAGCCGCCACCTTGCTAGTAGCTCTAAGGTTTTTTCTAGCCTCCTCTACGTAAGAGGATCGAGGCATCTATGTTTAGGTTACACACACTTTTATCCTGAATTATATGTCCAAAGTTTAGCCTCATTTTCTTTGGGATCGTGCGCCACTATGTCTAGGTGACCTCCATAGCACATTAGCTAGCTCAACCTTTGTTGCAATCATCTTTTTTCTCGACTTTGTAATATTAGAGTGGAAAGTATGAGCTGTCTACAAAACATTTGATTTGATTTAAAGTGCGTTCTTATGCCTTGGACTAAAGTATTGATTTAAAGTGCAAAGTATGAGCTACCTGGTCTGAATTAGTGGTTCCACAAGTGACTGAAGATTGTGTTCCTATTCCCTCAACAAATTCACCAGTCTAGTTCAAGAAAATACATGAGGCTATAGATTGAACAATATAGACAATGTATGGCAAAGACATTTCAACTTACCAGATCATATGTAGCTTGAACACTAGGTGGTGGTGGTTCATTGTAATGGAATGTTGATGGTTGAGATGAAGTTTGCAAAAATAGTGAATACACATGAATTTGGAGATTGACAGAATATAGACAAAGTATGGGCTGTGCTATACAAAGACATTGCAACTTACCAGAGCATATGTAGCTTGAACATTAGGTCGTGGTGGTTCATTGGAATGGAGTATTGATGGTTGAGATGAAGTCTGCAACCAAAACACAATGAATACAATAAGCAACCAAAACACCATAAGAAAATATTAATGAACACCAAAAGAGAAATAAAGTGCATATACTACCTTTATTAGAACCAAATTGTACAATCTTAGGGTTTGTAGGCCTTCCTCATACATTCTTAGGCTTTCGTGGCTTAGGTGGTTTAGGGATGAACAAAGTTGTCTAACTTTGTTCTATCCTTCATTATACATAACATTGCATTTACATATGGGATAGCAGTGAGATCCTACTTACAACAACCACAAGTTTAATCAACCAAGTCAACAACATAAATTCGTCCATAATGGTCTACCTTAAATTTATCTCTACCTCTATACACAGGTGTACAACCGCTCTAACATTCTTGCATGGAAAATTCAATCCATTTCTTAGCATTTGGTGTGAACACACCCTCATACTTTAGCATGCCCTCACGCTTAGCCATAAACCTCTTCATCATCCACCTTCGAATCCATTCGTAGATTGACAATATAGGCCATACTCTAGCAAGAAGAATCACTAAATTAAACACTCAGAAACATTATTCAACAACATATCACATTCAATGTGATACTTGAAGGCGTGTCTTGACCATGTAGAAGGGTTTGCATCGATCAAGTACTTGTGTGCATTTTCATCCAATTTTTTTGACCTCCTCCATTGTAGAATTGAAATCAGGTATGTTTCGTGCCTTGACAACCCAAACAACATCTTTGTATGTCTTGCTTGGCCATTTTTCTTTAAAGTTGTTGTTTAAATGTCTCACGCGCACTCTTGTTTCATTCCTAGAAGCAACCTCATTTAATTCCTCAATCAAGCCCTACAAAACACAATGAATGATTAGTATACAATGAAATCATAAAATGCTAGGAAATGCAATGAAATATTAATGCACTCGACATTTTGCCTATCTAACATGAAAGTGGGTTTCTTTCTCCAATATATCACATCAAAATCTCTAAGAACCAACCCCATGTCTCCTCCCTCTCGACCTCAACAACTGCATAGGCAATGGGATATATGTTGTCATCTCATCCTTTCCAATAGCAACCAAAACCTACCTAATATATGCACCCTTCAAGTGACACCCATCAAGTCCTATTATTGGCCTACATCCCACCATTACCCCTTGCTTACAAGCCTTAAAATAAACATGAAATCTCTGAAACAATGGCTTATCTGGATTGTTTAGGCACACATGAGAATAAGCAAAGCTTTCTATATTCCATTTTTTATGGTTGTTTCATAAAACCATACCTTACCATATTGCACCCCATCATCACCTTGTGTCATAAGCATTAACCAAACCTAGCTTTCCATTCCTGGTTATATGTGATATCCATGTTATGGTCTCTTCTCAAAAAAATTAATAAAACCTGACAACTTCCAATCTGGATCATCTTTGTAGTGCTCTAAGTATTTATTTGCTAGCCATTTTGATTTCATCTTACTAATTTTATGTTGTCATCCACAATCATGCTTTGCAATCAACTTCTTCAATTGAAAACTACCATTTGTACCAAACTTTCTAGCACATGCAGTAAAGTGACAAACAATTTGCTTGCATACACACTTTTTCCTAGCATGTTTCATAGAACATTTACACTTATATTTACAATAAGCAAACACCTTAGTCTTATCATTATTCATGTAGTAATAATCTTCACCATTTTCTATAGACCATTGTCTCAAAGGTTGTCTAAAATTTTCATTTTAGCCAAAAATCATGACAGACTTGAGATTTATTTATCTTAAAGTCTACAAGAGGTTTAAACTTGGGATACCTAACTTGTCTTCCCCCCATCAGATCCACTCACACTACTCAAATCAACAAAATCATCTAATGGCTTCTCATCATCAATGTAAGGTACTTCTCCATCACTTGTTTCTTGAATAATGCCATTAGCTATGAACAACCCTACACTCTCATCAATATTTTCTACAAATAGGTCATCATCTTCACCTTCACTCTCTATGAATTTGAAATCATTGTCTGATTCAGAAGTTTATGAACTTAACACATCTTCATCACCTGACTCATTTGGAGCATCTAACTCTTCTTCTAGTTGGGCCTCTAGTAGATCTAGAATTCTGGCTTGATTACTGAGTAAGGTTGGCTTAGGTTTTGGCTTGTGTTTCCAACCACAACATTCTTACCACTAAAATGAGAAATGTGTTGGGCTATTAGGCTTTGGGTTTTCAAAATAATTGGACTAGTCTCATTTTCTTGGACCACATACAAGTGGACAAGTACATCATATCCAACACATTCTGGCCCATTTTCATGACATCAGTGTCTCCCTTAATCAACTTCAAACCATTGTGAATTTTTTATCTTCGTTGTGAGAACCAAATCTCTTTCACACTCATCATACTTACTTCTTCCCTTAATAAAGTTTCCATCACAACCTTGAATATCATGTCTGGATCAACATCTTTGTATAAATAAACTTTTTGTTTTCTGTAGCATAGTTCATTTAACTTGGACATATAAAATTGACCCTCATATTGAAATGTGAAAGTTATACTCATTTGGAAGGAAAGAGTAATAAATAGTATAAATGAGTTGTCATTGTCCCAAGTCCCTACCATGAGTTTTCCTTCAACAATATTCATATGTAAATGATTTTAAAATGCATGCCAAGACAAAGCTTCTGACTAATAAAGCACGACCTGTAAAATGTTGTCCAAACCCAGTTATTAAAACACATAAAGCAAAGCCTTTGATTGATAAAGCTTTAAACTCATTGCCATGACTCAGTTGCTTACCTTATCAGAACTCAGAAGAAGCCAACATGTCCTTCAATAATGCCCAATTCGTTGATTGATTTGGTAGTGGAATTTAACCCTGGTTCGTCACTCCACTCCAAGCCCAAATCATTCGATGGTTGCCCAGGTTTGATGGCCCGCCTAATACGATGGTCAATCTTGGTTTCTTGGTTTGATCGAGCAATCAAAAGCTTTAGGCTAACTCAATCGCACTTGTAACTCTCTCTTTTTTCCTTCAATTTGAGCAAGTATGAGGCTAGGTTTTTCAATCGATCGCCCCTCAATTTTTATTATTTAGATTTTAGAAAGAATGAAGTAAGAAAAGAAAAGAAAAAATAAAAAAACTGAATCCAAACGCGCTTAACGGGTTATTAAAGGGAGATGGACCAGGGGTGGTCAATTTTTTACGAAATCGTTTTTATGGGTGGTTTGTGGTAATTTGTTATTTGGTGAGTGGTTATTCACAATATGAGCTATCTTAAGAGTGGTTTCTGATAGAACCTACTTTTAAAAAATCCAAGTAAACTTTCGAATACCTGTCCAAGCATACACCTTTCAAAAACCTTCTTAAAGTTTGGGTTATTTTGTTTGTTTTGGCGTAATTTAAGGTTGAGGTTTCAATTCGCAGGGCGCATTTGGTTGGGCAACCGAGTACGTCGGATTTGGATCATTATAAAGTCAGATCAGATAATTTCAAAATGTAGTCGGAGTTTTGATCGGATCTTATTTTGTGCATGCCTACTGTATCCTCTAACCTTTCCCTCCCACCTATCAAAACTTTCAAAATAGAAATGAAATGACATCCACCCAAATTTGGAGTAAATAATGCCAATGTAGATGAGCTCGGTGATTCCTTTTACCTTTGTTCTATGGCTTATTGGATTTGTTAATTTTTTGCTATATTCTGTATGTGTGTGTGCTTGTGTATATGACATTGTACAAATATTTGTCAAATTAAATGACTAGTTGAAGGCTTTCTTCATTAGCAATATACTTCTAGAAGAATTGGTGTTTTCTGATGACTTGGTGGAAGCCATACTTGATGCTTATTTCTGATGATTTGGTGAAAGCCATACTTGAAAAGGTAATGTAATATAGTAAGTTCCAATATTAGAATCCAAAATGGCACATGAGTGATCACTACAACTATATATATTCATAATTGATTCTGATGTAGTTTTAATTTGGATCTAGCGAAATCTATGATCTAATACTGAATTTTGCATTGCCATTTGAATATCTTCTGCATCAAAAATATGTGACATGACCTAACCTTGAATAGTAAGCACTGCCACTTGAATATGCAGTTTGTTTTGAAGTGTTTAATATTAATCTGATTTGTTAAGTTAGTTTCAACTTGAATTATGGATCTTGTGAGTTGTGGGAGCTCTTGAATTATGGATCTTGTGAGTTGTGAGATAGTTTCAAATATGTACAACACATATGAAGTGAGTTGGTGAGCCTCTTTGTTTTATTTAAGCCTATTAGCTTAATGGGAAAGCAATGTGTTTTACACATCGATGTGGGTTCGAATCCCGCATAGGCTACAAAACCTATATGTGACATCTTAATTCTTGTTTTATAGTTTATACATGCCAATTTATGTCTAAATTCCTCTTTCTGGGAACTATTCTGCATTGTAGAATCTAAAGTTTGCTCCTGAGCATGAGATTCTCGATGTACAAGCTCATCTTTTTCAAATTCTTTTGCTTTTATGTATGCATGACATATGATCCACTTTTTATATCTAGTCTCGCTATAAAATCATAGAGCCTTATTTGGTTGTTAAATGAAATCATGATTTAAGGAGGAATTATGAACCAGCGCACATGTTTTCAATTCATTTTGACAATTGGGTTGGGCATATGTATGTAAATTTATTTTCTTATCCAAACTATTCAGCTAGAAGGCTAACATAAGAGATGTTTTATTACTGTCAATTTGTATCCACATAGAATCCCTTAAAATTGTGTTTTGAGTGTTAAATGACTACGTTAGACCTAGAATGTTAAAGATGTTATCAACGTGGAAAGATACTAAATAAAATCATGAATGAACTTAGAAGAACCTTTTGTTACCAAACTAATTTTCAAAAGAAAAAAAAATTGGAATCCTCACGTTTGTGAAGCTATTTATTTTATTTCCGTTCTATTTAAATATGACCAACCAAACATATATACTCTTTTTATCTTTAGTGACCCTATTTAAAAAAACAAAAAAGGAAGAAAGAATCAATAAAAATCTAATGTAATCCCTGGTCAAACAGGGTCCCATGGTCTAGTGGTCAGGACATTCGGTGGGACCTAAATGTTAATTCGATCATTTTATTGAATCACGTGTGTGTTGTATACTTCTCTCCGTTGGCTCCTTTTGCAACTTTTCACGATTCAAGGACGTTCTAAGATGATTGGGTTTTTTTTTGTCATCATACGAAAATTTTTGATAAATTTAACGAATGAAAAAGCACCGAACCGAAATAGCGAGTCTACTAACATAACATCTTCTTAGTTCTTATACAGCGTCTACATCTTTTAGACTTTTACATTGGATCTGCTTGATTATTTCCTTGACTTATTTTTAGAACACGATATTCATTTTAACGTACTGCATATCAATCTTCCGATGCTGAAAGTGAACTCATGGTGCTGAGGCTGAAGGAATTGGAGCTTCAGACCAAGGCTCATTCGGAACACCAGGAAATGAAGCAGGATTAATGCTGTCACCACCGCCGCCACGAGGCATTCTCTCTTACCTGTCCTATCTATTTCTATTCTATAATAAAGAAATAGCCGCCTTCTATTTTGAATCTTCCCGATTCCCGGGATGAACACACTCCCATCAGGCTCTATGAACAGCCACTCTGGTTGCTTCTTGCCCTCCTCCTTGGTGGCCCCTACACCGCCAGCTTCTCATTAGTCCTGATTGAGATTGATCATGGGGACTCAAGGAATTGCTTATACACAACTCTTTCAGCAGCTATATTTGAGTTGTAAGAGCCTGATTAAATAGGTGCCATGGTGATTAAATGATTGTTACTTTCATGGCTTCTGATCGGATATCAAAGGAAGGAGTGATTTGTGTTCAACAAACACTTCATATTTGAGCTTGAGTACATCTTCCCTTGAATTTTTTTTCCCTAACAAAGAAACAAGTGCATGGTTGGTGCAACTCTGAATGTTCATACGGCTTCCTATTTACTAACTTCACCTCTCATTCACCTATTTCTTCGGCTACTTATCTGTGGTTAATTGGTTAGAGTTGATTAAACCTGAATCAAAATGAGTTATGACTGGATTTTGTATTCATTAATTATTATGCTCAAGAATGTAACCCAACAAAACAAACTTTTGGGGTGAATAATATATAACCTAGTTAATTAACCTAAGGCTTCAAGGTCATGATTATCATATCTTGCCCTTTAACGTGTTTATCTTTAAGATATAATCACTTTCAAAAAAAACTCTTTAAAGATATAAATTTCTACAAGGGTACGAAAAGAATAGGGAGACCTTCAATTCCTTCAATATAATAGCAGAGCATATGGTTGCTTGGGCCAAAATGAGGCCCACACTCAAAGAGCCCCAACTTTTGGCCCATTAAAATAGCAAACAATCACTGAATCGGGCATTAGTGACGATGTGTAATCATACCAACTAGTCTTCTGGTTAAATCCAAATGCACATCAAGGGTTATTGCAGGTCAATTCAATTACTTTGTACATCATTCTTTTTGGCTAAACAGGCACTAAACACGCTATAAAGCTTCACAATACATAGCTATAGCAAATTCTTTGACATGTGCTCCTTCCTGCACATCAAAAGAATACCAAAAACAAGCTGCTGCAGAGATTAAGCAGCCCGCGATGCAGATTCGAGTTTACGAGCTTGGCCTTTCCTCAGAGAATCTAGGAAGCTGAATGAGCGAATTGACCCTCGTTACACCTTCCAGTCCTGACCAATTCTTGTCTTCATCAGTTGGATTTTCAGGGTTTGTTACTGCCGCGCCAGGCAAACTTTGAAAAGAATCATCTTCTTCTAATAACCCAACAGACATGATTTGTTCTGAAGAAAACCCTTGCTCAGTGTAGTCAGAATCTGCCTCCATTTTCCCATCCAAAAATAAACAGACAACAGCGCAGTCGTCCATCTTTGAGGTGGAGTATCTGAACTTCCATTCATGAGCAGCCGATTGCACAAGTATTTTTGCAGCTGAAGATCTGGAAGGAGCTGAGGAAACTATTTTCACTACTTCTTCATTACTCAAAACATCCCAAATCTGGATAGGACAAAGCAATTTAGTCAAAACTCACAAGAACAACTGTCACAATAACAAGAAGAGCAACATAATATCACAAGAACAAAGTAGTATATACCCCGTCTGTAGCAAGAACAAGAAACTGGTCACTCTCTGTGAGTGTCCTGTGTGTGAACAGCGGTTCAGAAATAACACCATATTCTTTCACACAATAATCCCCAAACGCTCGAGACATTGCTAGGCCAGGTGCATCACAGAATGGCAACCAAACTCTTGCCACTTCAGGTTCATCTTGCAAAGAAAACACCCTACCTTTACATCTTTCTATTCTCACCGCTTCCCCTGCAAGAAGTCATACAATTGATCATCACTTAGTTATTGTTCTTTTATTAAAGGTATTGAGGTACTAAACTGACTGGCCATTTCACATACTTGGCAAATCTGGCTTCAAATCAACAGTCAATTGAATAGCCCTCAAGGAACCATTGATATCTTTAGATCCCAATATTGCTCGTGAATCCCCAATATTTCCCATAAAAAGGTTCATACCCTGAAGTCGCCGCAAACACAATAAATTTATAGAAATTGTGATTCAAAATCGAAGAAAAAAAAGAGGTGGGTTGCTCAGTAATTTACCTGTTTGACAATAGTAACAGCAGTGCTTCCACTGCAAAAGCAGTTCATATTAGGATGAGACTTGAGCTCTCTGTCCATTGCCTTGTATGATTTAAGGAAAGCTTCCTTCCATAACTCATTGATCTTATCCTCAAACAAACCGTCCTCAGCCTCTCCATGATTTAAACTTTTATCTCCAGTATAGAAACCGGCACCTGATCTGAATTCCTTTTTCCGGTTCAAGAACGATATTAGCTTTATAGGCAAGGAATCCCTCACTTTTCGAGAAACAAGATGTCCGTGTGGGCCGTGACCATCGAAGATACCACAAAATGTCACATCATCTACCATGAAATCCTGTTAAAGGTAAATTAGAAACCAAAAACAAATAGCCTCGAGTAAGAAAACTCAGCTCCATGATTGAAATAGAAAACTACGGAGGCTGATCAGCAGAATGTCGCTTACTTCCCAAACAATCATGGCATCCTGGTTAATGCCTTTTCGACCCTGTTGCGTGAAGATACAAGACGTCTGGCTAGTTCCATTCATGAAGATACGGTTGGGAATCAATGATAAGTCCTGCAACGTGGTGACATAATCTGCAAAACCCCTCTTACTTGTTGAAACACATCCCCCCATGACCAGCACATTAGACAAAGGCTAAAGCTAGGAAATGACCTTTTCACCCTCAGCTTCCTCCTAAGCTCTCAAGCCCCAACTTTGCTAATTTCTCAGAACGCTGGGCGTATTGAAATGGAAACAAGAGACGAGAAATTTGAGCAATCAGACGCGTCAATGGAGACAAGAGAAGTGAACCTGCTAATAAGGTTTTAGTTCTTTGTCAAATTGTGAATCCCTTGGAAGGAAAGCATGTTGATAATGACAACAATACCAAATGAAATGCCACCATACATAAATGACAAAGCATTGACAAATTCTAATAGTTTACACCCAACGATCGCGCCGGGAATCTGAACTGGCTACATAAAGAAATCACAACTTGAAATAAAGAAACGAAACAATAGCAGATTATTTTTAATAAATTGTGCGATCCAGCAAATAAATACATACGCAAGGAGCATGTCCTGATCATAATGAATCACCAGTTTAAGCTTCAACCGGCTAATTTTTTCAAATCACTCGCTTATACTTGTAAAGGCCCCCGCACAGGTGAAAGCACAAAATAGAAGCAACAAATACCAAAACGTTGAAACAAAACAATATAATATGTTCCGAATTTGACAGTCAGGCCCGCTCAGACATACCTTCTTGTCTTTTGTTCGTCGCGCAACACGCTAAATGTATAAAACTAGGGCGAAATGTTTGAACTAGCACTTGACTTGACAAACTTGCTGCGAGACGAAAACAGTAGATGATAAACAAGGAAATGATGAAAAGAGGTAAAGGAGAGGAGGAATCGGGTTAAAAGCGACACAGAAAGCAAAGTGAGGGATGATCAAAAACTTCCGCCATTATTAGAAAAAGGAAAGCGAAAAGGAGAAAGAGGAAGAGAAACGAACCCGGAATTTTTGAAGAGCGGAAAACTAAGATCAACTCGATTCCTTCCTTACCTTACCTCATATTGGAAAAGAAGGGAAGGGAAGGGGGTTGGAGAATTCAATGCAAACGCCTAAGTTCAAGAAGACATGAACTTTGATTCTACAATTTTCTCTAAGGAAAATTACAAAATTATAGAAAATTAAATTAGAAGTATTCAAATTTTTTATCAGTTTTGACTAAACCAAAACAGCTCTTCAGGTTGGCACAATAAATGGCTAAATGCAAGAGATAAGCTCGGGATTTTTTTTTGAAAGTTTCCCAAATTTTGAATTTTTCTATTAAATCTTACTGGTGGTGAGTTTATGGGTCAACCCGTTAACCTAAAATTATAAAAAAATATATATAAAAAATCTAAAAATCAATGATATCAAATGTTGTGGTATGCGTTCATAATATTTCGTGCTCCAGATATTAGGAAAATCCGCAATTTTTTTGTTTTCAATGAGGCTGATTTGGTTAACACCCTCTCATCCACAATTGTTTTTGTTACTGCCGTTTACTGGGACAGCCGTGACCGTGTTACCTTGGTTCCGACCCCTATCTTCACGCCTCCTAGTCAACCCTTAAATGCTTGGAGAGCCCCGGCTGCTGACTGTGTCAAGCTCAATGTGGCGTTTCAAAAGGGAGAGCTGGTGGAAGAGGACTTTTCAGGAATTCCCAAGGTACCTTTCTTCATGGCTTTAGTTTTACTTGTGGCAACTGTACGACTTTAAAAGTTGAATTGTGGGCTTTGTTTTATGGGATAAAAGAGGGGATCAATCTTGGTTTATCCCACTTGTTCATCGAGTCTGACTCCGATGTCGCTATTAATTTGCCGAACTCGACCCTGCCTATTTCTCATCCTGATTTTGCCATCCTCTTTAAGTGCAAAGAGCTGTTAACATTGGCTGAAATGACTGTCCAGATTTCCCACATCAGTCGCACGACCAACAATGTTGCAGACCACTTAGCTAATTTAACTTTATTTACTAATGTCTCTTTCCAAAATTTCAATGTTGCTCCTATGTCTCTGCTATGCTTTTTGGATAAGGATACAGACTCCATGATGTAGACTATGTTCCGGTTTTCTTTAATATAAGAAGGGCTTAGCCCTCCTACCTTTGATTAAAAAAAAAACTGAATCCTAATTAACCAATCTTATGAGTGTTTTTAATTAATAATGAAGAAACATAAAAAAATATAATGTTATGTGTGGTATTTTTTAAATTATGTCTCTTACAAGTCGACTCATAACTAGGTGGGTCACTCCGTAACTCATTTTATGGATGACGAGTTAACCCGATGACCCATAAAAATTAATCTTGACCCATGATCTGACCCGTGACTAGTTTATAGGTTACGGGTTTTATGGATCAGGTCACAAGTCAACCAATTAACCCAAAATTATTTAATTTTTTTTTTAAACTAAGAATAAAAAATGTCATAGCATTTTTGTCAATTGGCTCCTAGTTAACCAATCTTACGAGTATTTTTTAATTAATAATCAAGAAATATAAATATATATAATATTATATGTGTGGTATTTTTTTAAAATTACTAGTCTTACAAGTCGATCCATAACCTGACTCGTAATCTAGTTTACAATTACAACACTACGCCATTCTACAGATTTAGCGACCATATTTTAGCGACCACTTCAGATGGTCGCTAATCAGCGATCAAGTAGTCGCAAAATGTCGCCAAAACCTAAAAAAAAGCATTAGCGACCACTTGGTTCCTATTTTTAGCGACCACATGGTCGCGGAGAATATGTGGCCGCTAATATTGCGCGCATGGGCAATCTTGGAGATAGACGTTAGCGACCTTTTGGTCGCCGATTTTAGCGACCATGTGGTCGTAGATTTCATGATCCATGTGAGCAACCATTTGGTCTCTAATTATAGCGACCATATGGTCGCGGGTATTTTAGCGACCATTTGGTCACTGATTTTAGTGACCATTTGGTCACGGGTATTTTAGCGACCATATGGTTGCAGACAACGTTCGTGGGATCCGTAACACGTGGTCGCTAAAATCAGCGACTACATGGTCGCTAAATTATAGCACCAAAATATCAATTTCGGCGGGCAACATCCTGCGTATTTGGCAACTACTTGGTCGATAAATACAATAGTTGGTAAATTTGCTGCCATTTCAACGTCTATACCTAGCTTTTAAATCTTCATTCTCATATTTCCCCCTTCTCACAACCTCATACATAATTCTCTACAAAAAAAATCACAAAAGGAAGAAAGAAGCATTTACAAATCTCAATTGCTTATAGGGAGGAATTTCGTCATATTTCACTAATAGCTCCATTACAGGTATGTATTTAATACCATTTCGTTAATCCCGTCATGGTACACTTGTACTCACATATAGTTGGTAGAAAATTTTTGTTTAAATAATTATAAGAGATTGTGTTATTGATGAGGTATATTTCAGTCGTTTACCTATCAAAGAACCTTATTTAACCAAACTGAGTAGAATGGTAAGTAAGAGTCGATTCCACAAAGACAAGTGTACTTGTGTTTTACTTGCGTGTCAAGTAAAGTAAATAGGGGGTTTATGATTGATTATCTATTCTAATATGCAAATTAAAGCTAAATACGAATGCCAGGATAATTATAACCATATGAGACAAGTGTGTTCAACTAGTTAAATCCGTTATGATATTGCTTTGTTGATCATTGATTCTCTTGATTCCCTTTACACCTTAACTAATCTATTGTGGATTTGTAATCCAAACTTCAGCTTTAGTTCATTGTCCGATCGAATCTAAGAACCCTAATCACCAAGTAACCTAGGAGACCTCCTCGATTCAACTTGACAACATCTTTACGATTCAAGTATCAATAGAAACAATTGCTAGAGCAACCAGACATCTAGAGTAAGTGTGCTTGAATTCTCTTCTTTAACCAACTTGTTCAAACGGTCCTAAGTTGATTAAAGTTCTACTATTGGTCAGATTAACATCGATCGGTAATTAACAAGATTTAGTTATAGCTAGAAATTCAATTAGGTGATCAATCTAATAAAACCTTAGTTTAGATTCAATTAAGCATAGAGAAATCAACCTAGTCAATGTTATTGGGAATCAATCAAATCTGACAACTCTGAAAATCACAACTTCAATTAACTAGTCCTACACAAGAGATTTAGCAAATGCATAATTGTATTAAAATAAACTTACAAATTTGGTTCAAAGAGCTCTTGAGAAACCTCTCTAGAAAAACCTAGTCTCCAAATATGCAAATCAAAAGTTATGAAAGAAAAGTCAAACACAAGGTTTAAATACCCCAAGACCACCTAAGATCAAAGTATCCCAAAAATACATCAAACACATCGGAAATTATATCATAAAAGCTCATCTCGAAGCCCCACTACGTCGGCCCAACTTGTCCGCGTAAAAGGTCATGGCACGAGCTCCCTCCAAACATGCGCGACCGTGCTCATTCACCTTCATGCCCGTGTCATACCCTCGGTTAAGCATTCAGGTGACACTTTAGAGGCTGTTTTGAGCCCCTTCGGGTTGGAATTTGGACTCGGAGAAAAACATGAATTGTAGCTCTTTGAATTAGCTTTCTAATGATATCAAAACCAACTTCATCAGAACACTATAGCTCCAAAAAAAGCCTTTACAATATAGATGTGTTGAAACAACAACTCTAATGCATAACCCGAATTTAAGCATTATTTTCCCAGAACCTCTTGGGCCTTGGTTCTTCCAATATCCACTTGAACCACTTCTTATCTTCATTCATGTCCTCAAATGCACCACCATAGTCAGCTGGATCACGTCCCACCTTTTCTCATGTACCTAAAAAACTACAAAACCGAGCAAAACAGATGAAATGTTTGCTGCATTGTTGGCTGAGTCTAGACAGAATGAAGGTTGTAGTAGTACTGATCTAGCACCACCAGTATTTGGGTATGATAATCAACTAGAGCAGATGGTCTATGGTGGTTTTAATACCCGAGCTCATTACAATGATGATTCTCGTCCAAAATGAGGATATAAGGCAAGAGGGAGAGCAATGTTATCATGAGGCACCCAATTTTAATGCACAACTGTTGACGGGCCTTTACTCTAGACAACAAATAAATTTATAAGTCAAGACCCCGCTAAGTATAGGGGAGTCAGGATCGTTCCACGAGAAGCACGATTTGTTTATCTATCGACTACTAATAATGAAAATCAAACAAAAACAAGCAAAAATACTCACGACCAGCCTCGTTAACGACTTTGTCAGGGCCGTTAACGAACCTGTATACTACTAACGACCTAAAAATAAGTTCGGTACCGAGACTACGAACTCAGCAACGAATATGATCAAGGAAAATTCAAATAAAAACAAAGATCTAGGACAAGGGTCACCACAACATAGTCATGCATATAAACTTGTAAGAAGATAAAGATCATGCCTTTAAATAGATAAATTTATCAACTTTCATTGACTAGTAAGTAAGTTAATCTACTCTCATAAATTAATTCACTCAATCACTTGTTTTAGATCTAAAGCTTGAAACTTTCATATTCAAACAATATCAACCTTCAAGTTTATATATTTCTCTCTCGATCAAGTTTAAGACTCAAATTACCTTGACTTTCATCTAGGCATAACCATAACAAGCAATCTCAAAATAGATAGAAGGCATTCAACACATCATCTTACTCATCAAACCATGCATAACTATGCCAGGTTTCAACCCCGACCCTAGATAAGAAGACTACTCACTACACATAATTATAAAATAAACAACTTCTATAAAGGAGAACATTGAAAACAAAACAACTACTTCAAATTAATATGAAAATATCGTCTTATAGAATTCAGAAGAAACCGAAAAATACAAAAACCGAATCGAAACTCGTGATTAACGACCCCGGCTAACTCTCGTCCACCTCAGCTCGATCTCTTTCTCTGACTCTTCTCTCTCTCTCTCGGCTCTTCCAAATTCATCTCCTCCTCAAAAACTACTTGCTTTTTCCCCCTCTAGGTTATAAACAAGGGTATTTATACTAATAAAGCTATCTAAATAAATAAGGATATAAGATAAAAACTTTCCTAAAAGATAGAAACCTACTCTAAAAAGATAGAAATGAAAACCTAGAAGGATAACAACACTTAAAATAAAATATAATAACCCTAAAACTCATTAAAAACACCCTACCGACACGGAATAAATTCCCGCACAGGATCGTAGGTCATCACTAAGATTTCTCGAAAAACCCTATCTCTAAGCCTTGTTAACGACCCTGCATAGCCTCCTTAACGAGCCTGGATTTTGACTTCTTCATCACTTCAACACTAAAAACTTGGACTTCGACTTCTTCATCTCGTATTCTTTCGTCCTTCACCATAGCATTCCAAATTCAGCTCCAAAAAGCACCGTTTCCTTACTAAAACCTACAAAAAGACACAAAACGGAGTAGCTTCCAGACTTTTCACAAAATATGCAAAACCATCCAAAAAACACACAAAACTAACCCTAAACTTATCAAAACTAGTCCTAATAAACTAAGAAAACATACTAAAAACTATACCAAAAACATGAACATCAAAATACAACATACCTAGACTTGCTTGTCCTCAAGCAATCACTAAACAATAATCAAAACCAAACAACAATTCTTATCAAATTATAGCCATCATCTAAAAAGCAACATCAAAACATATTGAAGAAAATAGCAAATGACTATTAATGTCATCACACAAATATACACCAAATAGACATAAGCAAATACAATCCAACCTCACAAGGGATATATGTGTTTCACTCAACTCTCAAGTGTTTGGGCTTAGAATAATCAACTCTCAACTCATCTTATATACAAAAACTCATAGAAATTGGAACTTATATCACCAAACTCTCCACCTCAGATTTGTCAAAACAAGTAAAAATCATCAAGAGAACTTAGGCTCAATGAAAAACTTCATAGAAACTTTCATTCGGCCGGGTTGTAATGGGGCTTGGTAATAACAATAGGGCGTGGAAAATATTTTGGTCATGTGGTGCTAATAACATTCGGGAATCAAAGACTCCTAAAAACTCACACATCCAAAAACTCTCAAAAGAAACCAAACTCTCTCTTCATTATGCACACTCTTTGCTCACCCAATATATCCTAGAAAGTCTCATAAAAACAACTCAAAAGAATCTCTGGTTTATCTATTAAACACACATGCACTTCTTACTTCTTTCTTTCTATTTCATACTCTCCTTCAGCTCATTTTTTTTACGCTGCCTCGTTAACGAGCCAATATGGTCGTTACCGAGCTTCATCGTGTACTCCTCCTCTTTATTTCTTTCAACAAACAATCTTATCTCGTGCATCTTTTGTACCAAGAGATCTTTCTTTTTACACAATTTAAGCAAGAGACTTCCAATCTACCCTTCCCAACAATCCTTTAACTTTAACCAAATCATAACATTTCACTCTCCTTTTTATTCTCCTTTTTTTTACACTCAACAAAACAAACCTTTCCAAACTAAGTCCTAATCTCCGGATAGGGTCAAGCTTATCTCAGCTAGGGAAAAATTTTGTGGAGCTAAAAATAAAAGGCTTCAGGCTCAAATTGGCTGTCAAAAAGAAGGATCATGTAAGGGTGGATTGGGATTAATAGGGCTTATAAAATAAGTTCTCTGTCATCTGATTTTAACAAGTAATGAACTATAAATCTTATATAGGTCTCAAGAAATAGATAACCATCACAATTTCAAGAGATTATATGCATATAGAGAGTAAATCACACAATAAAAGAAGAGGGATCTTCATGATCTCCATATAAGGCCAAAAAATCACTCATAAGGCAAACTTTTGTTGGATTGCATCACTTATGCTACATGGTATACATGCTCAATTTCATCAAATGCTATTCCTTCCTAAAAACAACTTCAAATTAAGAATCCGGCTATACACTCAAAGACATGTGTAACACCCCCTTCCTACCCTGGAGGTATTACCGCCAGTAACCCCGATTAAGACTAAACCGAAGCTACCCAAGGCTTTAAACTGACTGAACAAACTAAAACAAACATTACAGCGGAATAAATACAATTGGTCTTATACAAACCTTAACCCAAAAAGAATAAATAACTAAATAGAACAACCTTCTATTTACACAAAATCTTCATCAAGTCTTTCTTGATTTCTTACTTCTGAAACTCAGCTTCGCTTTGAAGTAGTTTAACCATGATCTTCACTCAAGTATAGCCATTGGAAACCTTTCTTCAACTTCTGGAGCTTCAAACATCTGAATTCGCCTCTTGAATCAACTTCCAAGAAGAACCTGATGTATCGTAAACCAACGATGGACACCATCCGACCATATAAAAGAAAAGAAAATGGACGGGTTAGTCTAATGAAAGACTAGCAAGCGGAGAAACTAACTTGGTTCTTATGGTTGTAACTAAACATATTGGCATTCAAAATCCGAATAGACTCGGATTATGATCCAACAGTTAGCAGTCTTATAGAGAAAAGAGGGAGACTTGCATAATCCATGAGAGAGAACACCACCGCTTGTGGTTTCTTTAAGAAGCATAAACAATTGTTGGGAACTCATATTAATCACATCACATTTTGAAAAGCCTTCGTCGACTAATCAGATTGACTTAATCAAAGTTTGATTAAGAATCATTCATAACCGGGAGCAAGAATGGTTATCGAATAGACTAACCATTCGGGTACATTAATGTGCCAAACGCACTTATCTTTATTACTTTCAGAACTTTTCACAAACATGTTGGTAACTTTTAAGCGGCTAAAACCGCAGAGAATCCACCTGTACATGGAGACGTCAAGATGAGAGGGATGAAATCCATGATCATTGACGAACACCTAGTACCAATTTGCACTTAGCTAGAGTGCATAAACACCTCTTCCAGCGTTGAGTGAGGTATGAGTCATGACCCGAATGTTGGGATATGATAGTAACGAGCTAAACCTCCCAACATAGACTGTGTTATAAAGAGGTCATCGGAGACTCGGCTCCTACCCCTGAAAACTAACTTACTTCACAATAATGTCTCAGCATGAGACAACATATAAGGCCACACATAACGGACCTAAATCCAGTTCTAACGCGAAACTGAATAAACAACATGGTCATTATTTCTAACAAATATAACGACCTATCATATTTTATTAATCATACAAGTTGTTCCCAACGCAAATATTAAATGAGATCCAATTCCTCATTTAATAACAATAACGCAAGAGAGAATCGTCCACTTGCCTTATAAGGCGTGCTCGACGTCCTTAGCAATTCCAACAGTAATCTGTATCATCCTTCTGACAAATATAACAAAAGGATTTTCAGCAACGAGCTCACAGAAACACCTCTTAGTTGTATTCTCAACTCCTACAACTTCCTAATCGATAAACGATTTAATTTCCGAATATCGATATATAATAAATCCTTAGTTATCATGCTTCATGGAGCCATCTTGGCGGAATTATAACTAATTATCCGCTTCTCTTTTGAAACAATTTTCTAAATAAAAATTGTTCATCATCAACAATTCGATTACCAAATTTCAGCTCAAACGGATTAACAACGAATCCTGAGTAATTATCCGAAGTCCTTTACCTGACAATCGGTATCCACAACTTGTCTTCGCTATAACGGAAGATCCGGACGTCCGTTTCACGAGCGGTTCGAACCTGTAGAACCGTATTAATGTCAAGATTATAAAAACCATAAATTTAATTAGCAAAGCGGCACCGAAAGGCCCTTACGGTGGCTCCGCAACCAAACCGCTAATTAATTTTGATCGTATATACCTTCACTCGAGCCCATGGCTCGTGTGGCTCGATCATGGCTCGATCCTTGAGCCCAAGGGTGGCTGGTCGTTGCCCGACAGCAGCTCCCATGGTGGTTGGTCCAGCAGAGGCTAACAGAGATGATCGACGGCGGCCCGAAACTTCCACCGAAGATTGCACAAAACGAAGGTTGTGGGGGAGGCTCACGCGGTTCGCCACAACAGGGCTGGGCACGAGCTGAGCTCGCCTTGGCTCGAGCTGCGGTGGTCCGGTGAGGCGCCTGCTTGTGGCTGGCCCAGGCGGAGTGGCCTCCGACGACGCACAACGAGGCAGAGATACGCCGGCGGTGATGGATTCGATTTCATTTCCCGAACTCGCCGTCGTCGTCCCGTCCTTTCTCTCGCTGGCTCCACTTGCAGCAGCCATGCCCAAGAAAAAAAAGAAGAAGAAGAAGAAGTGGTGATGGAGGTGGCTGGGCAAGGAGGTGGTCGGCGGTGGAGTATCTCCCGAGTCCGTCGTTCCCTCTCGCCTCTTCCTCTGTTTTCTTCTAAAAAAATGAAAGAAGACTATGACGGGGCAGATGAAGATATGTTGTGGAGAAGTACGGGCCCCACCCCCTATCTTATCTCATTTGATTCTTCCTTGCTACGCAAATTGAGAGGCGGTTTAAAACAAAACCCGTCTCGGAACGGGACTCGCGTTAAAGCGGTAAAATTATGTACCTCTGGTGGAAAAACTCACTAAACGAAAAACGTCCCGTAAATTATGTAGACCAATAAAATCAATTTTCCATGATTTTATCTTGCTACCCTTAATTTTTAAGGCTTCCGTTTCGTATTTTCAATCCTTTACTGTACATAATTTAAAAGACGACTTATCCAATAAATATTCTTTTTCCACCGAAAAATCCTAGGATTCACACCGATCCATAAAATCATTTCTTTGTGATTTTAGGATACCACCAACAATTTTCTAGGATTTAATCTCCAACAAAAATATCGGATTAAGCGTTAAAAAGATATCCGAGAAAATTCAAAAATATCCTCAAAAACCACAGTTATTACATTAGTACCCCCTTAAAAATGGTTTCGTCCTCGAAACCAAGGAGAACTCAGATCACAAGGAAGGATAGCATAAGCACACATACACACAACCACTACAAACCTATACAGAAGTTTGTAGTACCCCCTTAAAAACATACTGTTACTTCTGCACCAAGCACAGAACAACCACTGCTTAATTACCAAGTTTCTTCTTTTACAACGTTCATTGACTTTGGAAAATGACTCGACATCTCTTGTTTGGTTTCTCAAGTCTTTTCTTTACCTCCATTTATAGGCCAACGTAGCCTAACCGGAGATATATTGAACGCATACTATCAAGGAAAACATTCCGGATAGAATGCACTGAAGGTGGCAATGCCAATCGATAAACAAGCTTACCAGTTCTTTCCAGTATCTCAAAAGATCCAACATAGCGAGCATTTACGTTGTCTTGCTTTCCTCAGCGGAATACGCCTTTCAAGGCGGATACTAGAATAAAAACATCGTTCTTTACAATGAACTTAACATGCTCTCGCTTTAAAACAACACACGACTGTTGTCGCTTTTGAGCAGTTAACACCCTTGAACATGTTAGTGCGATATCAGTTGTTGTTCTCTTGGCCAAGTCTGGCCCATTAAGAACCTTGTCAGTGTTGGCATTCCAACAAATTGACAACCAACACTCCTGGCTTTACCAAGCCACAAAAGAGTCATTTTCTTTACTGTGCAATCAAAATTCTTGTATGTGAATTCACTCGAACTCAAACTACCATTCCAACTCATGTGGAATCCAAAATACATGTCCTCGGGAGTTTGAATTTGTTTTCTTGCATTGTTCATCACTTTGATGAAGGAAGCTTGCACTAAAATTCAATTCAACCCACAAAGCTTGATGTCACTCTTTTCAACACTTTGACATGAACCACCTATCTCAATCAGAGATAAAAGTCTTTGAAGTTTTATGAAGATTAAAAACTTCATGCATGAACACCTCAGCTAACTTCTGTACTCTTTAAGTCATCTTAATTGCATTAAAAAGAGTACTCTAGGTGAGTTTATTAACAATCTCCATATTGCATTTTTCTTTCATTAAGTCTTGAACGATTAATGACAAGAATCCATTGTAACATCTTCCCACTTTCCTTGTGGAACAGGAAGAGACTATAACATTTCATCTGGTGTTCTATGCTCAATCAGAACTTCCAAACAAACCAAATATATCAAAATGAACTCAGTGACATTTCACTTCATGTCAGGCCATCAAAAAGTTTATCTTAATCCTTATGCATTTACTTGTTCCAGGCTGAACTAATTAAGCAAATAACTATGCTTCCTTTGAAATAAGCTTTCAAAGCTCATCAACAACAGATACACATGAATAGTTTTGAACAACAAATCCCGGTGTCTTACCTTCTTGATCTTCTCCAATGATCTTAAATAACATTACTTTCTCATACCACTTTTCCTTGATCTGGTCAACAAATCTTGAATAACATCCTAGGGGATTCACACAACCTTGTTGTCATCCAAACTAAACCTTTAGTCCTTCTCAAATTATTTCCTTTACAAGGATTACTTAAAATCCTTACTCAATTCCCTTTTTGAGATAAAATCTCAGTATTACTTTAATCAAGAATATGAAACTTATCCAACACATGACAAGGTAATAACCTATCTTGTCAATCCTTTACATCCTTTTCCCAACCAAAACTCAGCTTGGGCACACTGACATTCAAAAGTAGTTATCTTTCTTTCAACTACTTCAAACTAAACTCTTATGCATTACTATACCAACATATTGGACAATAATATCTTTAGTCCAATAATTTCCAACCAAATTGTCTCCATTGACAATTTTTCAGTCTTTTTCATTAAAGAACTGTTTAGACTTCACTTAACATTCTGACTTGTTGAGCAACCTAACTCTTAGGATTAAAAACATATCCATACGTGTCCACTCTTTATATCCAACAACTTATCAGACTGAGATTGAATATCAATACTAATTTGCATATCCAAACTCCAGAGTCATTGGAGTTCTGCTTAAAGTCCTCACTTGACTATCTTATCTCAAAGAGATTTAAGTTTTCAAGACAACATGAAAACAAATAACAATTAATGGAGAAATTACTAGTACATCCTTTATTCCAAAGAAAGGATTACTACAATATCATTCCTTAGAAAGGGTTCCATTCCATGAGTCCATATCAACTTACTTTCAAGGACAATTCCGCTAAAAAGGAAATGACTTTCTTAGGTCATGACGTCAACCAAGATGAACTACTAGCAAACTGCTTAGAGAATTCCAATAATCGTTGCCTGAAAACAATCCCAAATTTTTAGAGAAGTACGGAGTTAGTCCATGCTCTTCAAAGACCAACACAGATTTGTAAAGAATCTTACCAAATTTCTTTACTTATAATCAAACTACTTTGGGAAGTTTGACCATATTCCTTAAATGGTATAATGCAAAAGAAAGCTTGCATCTTTTCATCTCAACCAATTACACTTGCAAAAGTCATATAATTGCAAAACTTATATGATTACTAAATCATACTAGAAACTATTCTTTAAAACCCAAGGAATTATGTGATCTTATTCCACCATGTGATCAAGATGGGAAACAAAATTAAACATAATCCTTTACTGCATTTTCATAGGAATAAGACATGTAATCTTGCCTTACCATGTGATCAAGATGGAAGACAGATCACATTCTTACTCACCACCATGAAAACCGTAAAAATTTATTCATGAATCCTTTATAACAAACTACCATTACTTTTAGAAATTCATACTTGAATTCTATAAAGTCCAAAAAATTTTCTCAAAAGAGAAAATCATGAAACGATCTCAACTATCCTTAAATTATAACAGCTTGACAGGAAACTTGACATAGGTTACTAACATACTTGCTTTAACTTGAATACTGTGGAAACAAAGATTAGCTATTCTCTTGAAGAATTGGGCGCGTCAAGCCAATGCATCGATTAAAATTACTGACCTTATCTTAATGATGCTACTAACGCTTTGCCCTAGTTCTGTGCTGACATTTGCACCTTAGCTGGCCTTACCAACTTGACCAAAGTTTTGAATCAAAACTGAGCCTCAAAGGACCTAAGATAATCCAATTCACTTCTGAGCCCCACATTTCTCTTCGAATGTGACACTTCCTTCCCTTCTCAAGGTAGAACCTGATGCAATATCTTGACTTTTTCTCAATTAGACATACTGCTAGACTTTTCTATAAACCATAGTATTGAGTAATCTCTACCTAATTTACTCAGACCTAGCCCAACTTATCTTCACAAGTTCAAGAAAAGAGTTGATCACTCCAATCCACTTACTTGCAATCCTTAGGAAAAATGTGATTCCGACATCTTCATACTCATAGCGAAGATTCTTCTTCGATCATTTTCAACTTGTATGCCTCCTTGACATACTACTTTAAAGTTATGCAAATATGATCCATTGACAAAATTCAATACTTGAGTTCATCCATTCACAAGACAACGAGACTTCTGCAAGTGAATCTTCATATAAATTCTGATATCCAAAAGTAAACTATCAAACTCTTCTGATGAGTTTAAGGACTTTCAATCCTCTTATAACTTAATCTTCTCGATACAAATAAAAGTGCACTGTCAGACTCTGTATCTAGTTTAAGACATTCAATCCTTATATCTCTCTACATATAAGGAAATTCCTTTAATCTCCAATTTCTTTTAATAACAGAATGAATGAATACACATGGCCAAACAAGATATTCTCAAACCTTGCTCAATTCAACATTGGTGAACAAACTAAACTTCTCCATCATTCTTGTCTTCTTACTTAACCATAAGGAGAAGACATGTACCTTTTTGATTAACTTAACTTCAAAACACATTGCAAAGGAAGAACTTGTGGTTAGGAGACTTGCCGATAACTTAACAGTCTCACCAGTTCCACCTTAGGCTTTGGATTTGACTGATATAAAATCTTCAAAATCCTACACAACTGAAATTATCCTTTTAGCGATAGAGTCTAAGCCTTATTGATCACAATATTGAATGATTGATATTTTTCTCCCAACCTTTTAAAATATCAAGACGAACATACCAAAATCATTCCTTGAATGATCTTCTCGAAACTGAACTTTATCATTTCCATCCTTGAAGAAACATAAGTCAATACCATTGACAAATTAGCACATCTCATTGCTGATTCCATTATTGGTCAATTATAGACCTCAAGTCTCTTCTCATTATCTCAAGTTGGGTATCATACAACGAAACTCCAATAACGTTGTCACGTAGGTTAGTCATCTGGATATCAACAACTCAGTGTCATCAATTAACACTTGTGCTAAGTAGTTAATTGAACATAAACACATTACTGATGAACATTTACCTGTTCAATCCATTTTGACCAATCAACCTTATTCACAACAACCTTGATGATTAACCACTTGTTCACAACTTAAACTGAACCAAAATTCTTCCTTTCTCTCTTACTATAATCATAAGAAATCCGCATTTCATTTAGGATTCTCAATCCTCTTAACTCAAAGGATTACAACATATATGAAAATCTGAGTTCGAATACTCTCATATTCAAAATTGAATTGCATCTTCCCATAGTTTAACAATTCAATCGATCCAACACTTGAGCACTTCAAAGCTCTTTAACTTCCAACTGAGCAAAGAAAAGTACAGAATATCCATGATTCTATACTATAGAGTCACAAACATAGTTGTTGAAGAAAGTTTCCAAAGACAATCCTTTTCTTTTCAGGATTCTTTTACATCCCTTCATGATCCATACTGATCTTTTTAGAATCACTCAAGGCTCATAAGATTCTCCAAATCTCAACATTGAGGAGTAGAGGTTCCAACTCCAAACTTCTATTGATAATCGAATTTCAACCAAATTCAGAAATTCCTAAGAAATATTCTCGGGAAAACTCTTACTCTTATGACTTCAAGACAACACTTGAACTTTCACATATCAAGAAAAGAAATTAACAATTTCTTTCACATAACTTTGAATCATGAACTTTCTAACAAAAATTCTTAACTTGAAATCTCCCATCATACAATCTTAAAATAGGAGACCTTCAAACTAGAAAGTCTTTATGAAGTACAATACTTAACTTCAAAATCTCACAAGAAGTTTCCTAATATGGAAGAAACAACGAGGGTACACCCAATTCAGACTCTCAAGAGGGAATAGAAATTCATTGAGAACTTGGTCTAGAACCGGATCAACTTTAGGAATCTTCACCTAATCATGCTCTGGATCCTTCTCGGAATCCATTCCCATTTCCAGGGAATCAAATGTCCACCATAGGACCTTTTTCACCAAAGCTATTACAAACTTATTACCTCATGTTCTCCAATTCCCTTTCCTCTTTCTATCTCTTCACGAATCTGGCTTCCAATCTTAACCACTTTCCGTAAATGGTTCTAAGACAACACCAATATAGAATTCTCCATAATTCTATATGGAAGATGAAAGTCTTAAGCAAGACTTAGGAACTTTTAGCTCTGATACCACTTCTGTAACACCCCCTTCCTACCCTGGAGGTATTACCGCCAGTAACCCCGATTAAGACTAAACCGAAGCTACCCAAGGCTTTAAACTGACTGAACAAACTAAAACAAACATTACAGCGGAATAAATACAATTGGTCTTATACAAACCTTAACCCAAAAAGAATAAATAACTAAATAGAACAACCTTCTATTTACACAAAATCTTCATCAAGTCTTTCTTGATTTCTTACTTCTGAAACTCAGCTTCGCTTTGAAGTAGTTTAACCATGATCTTCACTCAAGTATAGCCATTGGAAACCTTTCTTCAACTTCTGGAGCTTCAAACATCTGAATTCGCCTCTTGAATCAACTTCCAAGAAGAACCTGATGTATCGTAAACCAACGATGGACACCATCCGACCATATAAAAGAAAAGAAAATGGACGGGTTAGTCTAATGAAAGACTAGCAAGCGGAGAAACTAACTTGGTTCTTATGGTTGTAACTAAACATATTGGCATTCAAAATCCGAATAGACTCGGATTATGATCCAACAGTTAGCAGTCTTATAGAGAAAAGAGGGAGACTTGCATAATCCATGAGAGAGAACACCACCGCTTGTGGTTTCTTTAAGAAGCATAAACAATTGTTGGGAACTCATATTAATCACATCACATTTTGAAAAGCCTTCGTCGACTAATCAGATTGACTTAATCAAAGTTTGATTAAGAATCATTCATAACCGGGAGCAAGAATGGTTATCGAATAGACTAACCATTCGGGTACATTAATGTGCCAAACGCACTTATCTTTATTACTTTCAGAACTTTTCACAAACATGTTGGTAACTTTTAAGCGGCTAAAACCGCAGAGAATCCACCTGTACATGGAGACATCAAGATGAGAGGGATGAAATCCATGATCATTGACGAACACCTAGTACCAATTTGCACTTAGCTAGAGTGCATAAACACCTCTTCCAGCGTTGAGTGAGGTATGAGTCATGACCCGAATGTTGGGATATGATAGTAACGAGCTAAACCTCCCAACATAGACTGTGTTATAAAGAGGTCATCGGAGACTCGGCTCCTACCCCTGAAAACTAACTTACTTCACAATAATGTCTCAGCATGAGACAACATATAAGGCCACACATAACGGACCTAAATCCAGTTCTAACGCGAAACTGAATAAACAACATGGTCATTATTTCTAACAAATATAACGACCTATCATATTTTATTAATCATACAAGTTGTTCCCAACGCAAATATTAAATGAGATCCAATTCCTCATTTAATAACAATAACGCAAGAGAGAATCGTCCACTTGCCTTATAAGGCGTGCTCGACGTCCTTAGCAATTCCAACAGTAATCTGTATCATCCTTCTGACAATTATAACAAAAGGATTTTCAGCAACGACCTCACAGAAACACCTCTTAGTTGTATTCTCAACTCCTACAACTTCCTAATCGATAAACGATTTAATTTCCGAATATCGATATATAATAAATCCTTAGTTATCATGCTTCAAGGAGCCATCTTGGCGGAATTATAACTAATTATCCGCTTCTCTTTTGAAACAATTTTCTAAATAAAAATTGTTCATCAGCAACAATTCTAAAAGATTACCAAATTTCAGCTCAAACGGATTAACAACGAATCCTGAGTAATTATCCGAAGTCCTTTACCTGACAATCGCTATCCACAACTTGTCTTCGCTATAACGGAAGATCCGGACGTCCGTTTCACGAGCGGTTCGAACCTGTAGAACCGTATTAATGTCAAGATTATAAAAACCATAAATTTAATTAGCAAAGCGGCACCGAAAGGCCCTTACGGTGGCTCCGCAACCAAACCGCTAATTAATTTTGATCGTATATACCTTCACTCGAGCCCATGGCTCGTGTGGCTCGATCATGGCTCGATCCTTGAGCCCAAGGGTGGCTGGTCGTTGCCCGACAGCAGCTCCCATGGTGGTTGGTCCAGCAGAGGCTAACAGAGATGATCGACGGCGGCCCGAAACTTCCACCGAAGATTGCACAAAACGAAGGTTGTGGGGGAGGCTCACGCGGTTCGCCACAACAGGGCTGGGCACGAGCTGAGCTCGCCTTGGCTCGAGCTGCGGTGGTCCGGTGAGGCGCCTGCTTGTGGCTGGCCCAGGCGGAGTGGCCTCCGACGACGCACAACGAGGCAGAGATACGCCGGCGGTGATGGATTCGATTTCATTTCCCGAACTCGCCGTCGTCGTCCCGTCCTTTCTCTCGCTGGCTCCACTTGCAGCAGCCATGCCCAAGAAAATAAAGAAGAAGAAGAAGAAGTGGTGATGGAGGTGGCTGGGCAAGGAGGTGGTCGGCGGTGGAGTATCTCCCGAGTCCGTCGTTCCCTCTCGCCTCTTCCTCTGTTTTCTTCTAAAAAAATGAAAGAAGACTATGACGGGGCAGATGAAGATATGTTGTGGAGAAGTACGGGCCCCACCCCCTATCTTATCTCATTTGATTCTTCCTTGCTACGCAAATTGAGAGGCGGTTTAAAACAAAACCCGTCTCGGAACGGGACTCGCGTTAAAGCGGTAAAATTATGTACCTCTGGTGGAAAAACTCACTAAACGAAAAACGTCCCGTAAATTATGTAGACCAATAAAATCAATTTTCCATGATTTTATCTTACTACCCTTAATTTTTAAGGCTTCCGTTTCGTATTTTCAATCCTTTACTGTACATAATTTAAAAGACGACTTATCCAATAAATATTCTTTTTCCACCGAAAAATCCTAGGATTCACACCGATCCATAAAATCATTTCTTTGTGATTTTAGGATACCACCAACAATTTTCTAGGATTTAATCTCCAACAAAAATATCGGATTAAGCGTTAAAAAGATATCCGAGAAAATTCAAAAATATCCTCAAAAACCACAGTTATTACAACATGATTGTAAGGAATTATATGATCATGTTAGCAACTACTATCATAGAACATAAGAAAGGGATATCTATCAATACTAAAACTCTTTTTTTTTGAATTTTTTTTTCAAATTTTTCTATTTTTTTCTCTTTTATCCGTTTTTTATGGAACAAAAACTACTTAAAACAAATAAAACACATAAAACAAACAAGACACAAAACAACAACTTTTCTACTTTCTCCCACCCCATACTTAAAATTACAGTGTCCCCACTGTAAGAAAAATAAGAAGAAGGAAAGAAATAGAATAGAAAAACCAAAGAAAACAAGAAAAGAAAAAAGAAAAAAACTTACAAAGTCATGATTTAGAAAACAAGAAAAACACTTCTTCAAGCTGAATCAACGGTTTGATGGAGGAAACTAATGCTTGAAGTTTCCCATGAAGTCATACATCGTCCTCTAGCGCTCTGCATCCTCCGCTTCTCTCTGCTGATGCCTCGTATCCTCAAATGTCATGCGAGCAGAATAGACACTCTCACATCTATCCATCCTCTGATGAATATGGTTCTGCTGAAGGTGAAGTTGTTGCATCTGAGCAGAAAGATCTTCGGCCCATGGAGGCGGGATACTCGATCCAGTGTACTCGGGCTGAGGAGGTGGTTGATAGTGATTGTGAAGCTGGAAATGGTCTTGGTAAAGCACCGGATTGTAACGCACGAGACCATATGAGTGAGGGTCGATAGGAGGCTGGAAGGGGTCGGTAGATGCTCTTTTTTGGGCGGGTCGTTACCGAAGCTATGTGCCTCGGTAGGAGCACCGGTAGAGGCCTCGAAGTGGTCGTTAACGACCTTGACTAGCTCGTTGACGAAGATATTTTCGCCCAGAATTTCTGTATCGAGGTCTTCATCCTCGAGGTTGCGCTCCTCTGTGCCTCCCTCAGTAGCTGCCTCTTCAGTCTCATCTTCATCTTCATTCATTGCTTCTCCTTCTCGCTCAAATCTCGTCTCACAAGGCCTAAGTGATAGCTCATCCTCCGGCTTGGGCTCTAACGGGAATGCATGCCCCGTCCATGCCTCGTACCAATTTGGTATGTAAAGTAGCTCCAACTTGTCCCGGGTTACTACAACATCTCGCCCTTGAACTTTAGTAACATACCCATCCTGAACTTGAGTGAAAATACCGGAGCTAAACCAATAGTTCTAGTTGAGCAATTGGGCGTGATAGGGCGTGTAACGAGTGAGATCGACTCCAAGATTGGTCGCCAGGAGACTAACCAGATTCCTGCACCATACTTCCTTTGACTTGGTTGACTTCTCCACATAATAAAGCCATTTGTACCCCAAGTTCAATGGGGCGGGCTCCTCGAAAAGAATAGTGCAGAAGCAAGCAACTTCTGTCCTAGTCGGCCTGTTCAACTCTCTCTTAGGCTAGAATGTAGCGGCTAGGACTCAGAGAATGATCCTGAATATGGGGTTGATGATGCTTCAATGCCGCAATGGAGGGCTCTACCTCCCCAGTGATGTAGCTCCAAGTCCTTGTCACCTTATAATCTCGAGATGGATTTGAGAGCTCCAGAATAGCATTGAACTCCTCCAAAGTATACTCTCGGTTCACATTGCCGAGCCGAAATCGGATGCGTCCCGCCGAAGTCTTCGTCGGAAAGCTTGTCTCAAGAGTGGCTAGGAACTCGGATGTAAGAGCCGGAAAGTGTGGTAAATTCTCCTTCTTCAGCAAATGAGGCGCACCGAGAATAGCAAAGGCCTCCTTAACATCATCATAGATCCTCATGGGTTTAGCACTAGACCTCGAGAACCACCTAGTGTTGTGGTCCTTGTCTAGGATGGCGTTGTATCGGTCCGCTTGCCCTTGTGTGCGCAGGATCACGTTATCCATGAGAGGTGGAGATGGGGATCTCTGATTCCTCTTCTTCTTTTGGGCGCAGGTAGCGGCTCGGCTTGAACTTGCCATGTGGACCTACAAAAATTACGACTTTTCCAAGATAAGATCCACTCAAGTAGATTAGACAAGAGACCCCATACTTAGTCTTGGAATAGCCCTTGGAATTCCTCGTTAACTACCCAATTGGGTCGTTAACGGGTCTAGATTGTTTTTTTTCAACCTTGAAGATACGCAGGGTCGTTAACGAGCCTGGGTGGGTTCATATTGAACTTTCACAATTCCTATTGGAAACAAAGGGCAAATAACACACACATAAAATTAAATGACAAAAATACCAAATATTTCCACCGCATTGCCTCCGGCACGAGAAATAGAACAAACATAAAAGAAATCTGTACAACGGAGGGCACACAAATCACTAGTGCTGATAACATGTGGAACGAAATCAAACGTGATTTCCAAAACCGATTTCGGGCTCTTGTAATAAACTACGACAAACTCCAAAACATGACAAAAACTATCCAAAAAGAAATAACTGATGCAGACAGCCTAGAACTCATCAAGCCAGTTTCTAACACAGAAGTCAAGAACGCTTTGTTCGACATTGGGGATGACAAATCCCCCGGCCCGGATGGAATGTCGGCTAGTTTCTACAAAAAATATTGGCATATTGTTGGCCTGGATGTAACTAAAGCTGTCAAAAGTTTTTTTCACACTGGTAAAATCCTAAAACAAATAAACCACACCTTCATCACTCTACTGCCAAAGTGTGAAAATCCCAATTCTACCAACCACTATAGACCAATCAGCTTATGTAACACCATATATAAAATTATACTAAAAGTACTGACAAACCATCTAAAAAAAGTTTCGGGAAACTAATTCACCCAATGCAAGGAGCGTTCATTCAAAACCGAAGTATCCATGACAGTACCTTAATCGCACACGAGATTTTCCACTCCTTCCGTAACAAACAAGGGCGAGAGGGGTGGATCGCAGTCAAACTAGATATGGAAAAAGCCTATGACCACATAAGCTGGAAATTTCTAGCTGCAATTCTACAAAAAATCGGCTTCCACGAGAAATTGCTGGGGTGGATTCGTGAATGCGTAGAAACTGTATCTTTCTCCGTCCTCGTGAACAACGGGCCAACAGAACAATTCTTTCCTCAATGGGGACTTAGACAGGGTGACCCCCTTTCACCGTACCTATTCATCATTGCAGCTGAGATTCTGGCTAGACAGATCCATCTGGTAAGTACCAACCCCAAGAGCGGTGTCGGGATCTAAATCTCAAGAAATGGAACAAAAATACCATTCTTAGCCTTTGCAGATGACATCATCATCTTTGCTAAAGCCAACTGCCAGTCATGTAAAAACATGAAAGAAATCATTGATGACTACTACCAGATTTCAGGCTAGAAAGTCAATTTTCATAAATCCGCGTTCCAAGTCACAAAAAACACTAACAATAACACAAAAGAACAAATAAAACAACTGCTCCAGATAACAAACACAGTATCTCTAGACAAATAACGAGGCTGCCTGATAATCAATGGGAAAGTAACACAAAACACATTTAAACCCCTGATAATGAAATCTAAAGCTCAGTTATCAAAATGGAAAGCGAATGCTCTATCGCAAGAGGGACGAAAAACCCTAATCAAAGCGAACCTTTCTGCACAACCAAACTATATAATGAAATCATTCATGCTACCCCAGACAACTCTTAAAGAACTGGACCAAATCAACAAAAATTTCTTTTGGAACAAGGAAAACAATTACAAGCCTCTAATTAGCTGGAACTCCATCTGTCGGCCCCCTGCGCATGGTGGGGTTGGAATTGCTAAGGCGGAGGACATGCACTAGGCACTCCAGATGAAACTGCTATGGAAAATCTTAGCAGAACCAAATAACTCTTGGGTTAAAATAGTCATAAAGAAATATCTAAAAACGGATAACATCTTGAATTATAAGAAAAAACGAAATACATCATGGCAATGGTCCAAGCTTATGGGTCTTAGAGATCTGTTTCTGTCTGGACTCATCTGGCAAGTAGGGGATGGGAAAACCATTCGTTTCTGGAAAGATAATTGGATCGGGAATGGACCTATACAACCAAAAATTGGAACTGAGACTCAAATCAACTGGGAGGAACGAGTCGAATCGTACTTACGAGAGGACAACTCGTGGAACATATAAAAATTAAGTAAGGTTGTTAATCCTGATGACCTAGATAATATAGCCAAAATAATTAACCCTATTAACAAAATCCAAGACAGGCTTTACTGGCAACCAAGCAAAAATGGCTGGTATTCCACCCATTCTATTATGCAGTGGTTAAATCTCGCTAAAAAGGAACCGAAAATCAATCTAGAATGGATTAACAAACTCAATGTCCCACCTAAAATGCACAATTTCTTGTGGAAGGTGGCAAGAAATGGTCTGCCAACTAAAGTGAGACTGGCTGAAAACCATATCCAGGTACCGCAAGGTTGTACTGCATGTGATAACCAGTGCGAAGACACAAACCATATTCTGATTTCATGCCCCCTGACAAAGGAAACTATTAACACCATAAGACCCAAATTACGGAGGACGATCGACCTTATTTCCTCCGATGGAAAAAAACCTCACCAGGTCCTGGAGGAAATCAGGGAAAGACTAAATAAAGAGGAAATAGAACTCCTCACCAGTACCTGGTGGTGTATTTGGTACTACAGGAATAAGAGAGTGTTTGATAACAACACTAGAACAAACCTTGACGAAGCAAGCAAACTATGTGAATTTACCCAAAAACAAATCAGAGAATGGAAACTAGCTAAGGCTCTAGACTCCACTGATCCACAATCTAAAAAGGGGCCTGTAAGAACTGAAAGGAAAAATACTAAGTGGGTAAAACCCAAGAACGTCTATACCAAACTTAACTTTGATGGTGTTGTGTGTGTAGATGGCGTGGCTACTTTTGGGTTCATTCTTAGGGACTCGAGCGGCGCTCCCACCTCGTTCGACGGAGGACTGATTGGTCGACAGTCTGTGCTGATATCTGAGACCATCGCCTTACGCCAGGGACTCCTTGAGGCCATTCGCCTTGGTATTCCCCGGATCAAGATTGAAGGCGATAAGTTGCAGCTGGTCAAGGCCGTCCTTGGCGACTCGCGCTGCCCGTGGGAGATTTAAGTGTTGCGCGCGGACATCCACTATTTGTTCGCTCAGTTCCAGGACTGGAGTATTGCTCATGTCTACCGTGAGTGCAATGCTGTCGCTGACTTCATAGCTGGCTCCTTCCGATGTGTTTCTTCGGTTCCACTTGCAGATGACTTGGGTTTTCGTACCCTCATCCGTCAGGATGCCCTATGGCGGTCACTAGTGTGTTAGTGACCTCCCTAATTCCTTTCCTATTAAAAAAAACGAACCTGGGTGGGTCGTTAACGAGCCTGAACATGAACCAGTCGCAAATCTCCGAGTGTAATAGACTCTAAAATTAAGCCATGAATCAAGCATGCATCCTCCATAATCCTACACTAGACACACAATTGGATATACGCACCCCATACTTACTCAATTACCCATCCCGAACATGCTAGAATTGCCCAAAATTAACATGGTGAAGATCGAAGTCAATATCTAGAACAAGAAAATTCATGCTTTTCCAATCAAATTGCAATGGGGAACTAGGCATGAATAACCTTTCTTAGATCGAGAACAACTAAGCACAAACCAAATTCATGAGTAAGAGCAAGACATGCAATTCGACCACCTCTATAAACGCAATCTAGATACGAAATTTCTACCCTAAAAACCATGAATCATGCAATAAAGAGGTAGGGATGAGAAATCATATCGGTAGATTGAGAAATTGAAGAACAAAAGGATGAAAATTGGGTGGTTAACGAGCCCGGATCTCGTCGGTAACGAAAACAAGGGTGGCGGGCGGACTTCGTTAACGGGGTGTTTTCCGACGTTCGGTGGGGGTAGGAATTCCGATCGGTGGTGAAGGGTTCTTGGTAGGGATTTTGAGAGTTTAAGCTTGGGATTTGAGGATTTGAGAGTAGAATTTTGGGAGGTTTAGAAGGATTATATATGAGAGGGTAGGGATAGGAGGGGGTGGGTGGGTAAGAGGCGGCAGGGGGGGGGGGGTAGAAGATAGAAGATAGATTAGGGTTAAAAGGAAAAAACTTACCTGCCCGTTTGTCGAGTCGGGTCGCCAGACCGGGTCGTTAACGACCTTGGGTGGGTCGTTAACGAGCCACCGTACCCTCTTTGAATGGATTACGAGCCCATCTCCTGCATCTTGTTAGCTAAAAGGAAACTATCCTATTTTCTATCCTAAAAACTACTAAAAACTCAAAAGAAAACTAGGAAAAGATCTAAAAAGAAAGGAAAAATCTAATTCTATACTAAAAGCGAGTTGCCTCCCGTAAGCGCTATTTTTAACGTCGTTAGCCAGACGTACTTACCTTGGCTAATCCGACGTTGTAAGAGCCATAGTGACTCTAATCTCTTCATCTGGGTCGGGTTGCTCATGAAACTTTTTCAGTTGGTGTCTGTTAACTTTGAAAATTGTGCCTTGGTTATCGATCAACTCTACCGGACTGTGGGGATAGATGTGATGAACCACGAATGGCCCACTCTATCGTGTCCTAAGCTTCCCTAGAAATAAACGGAGTCTAGAGTTGAAAACAAGTACCTTATCACCAACCTCATAGGTTTTGGGCACTAATTTCTTATCATGCCACCGCTTGGTGCGCTCTTTGTAAATTTCAGCATTTTCGTATGCCTTAAGCCTCAATTCTTCTAGTGCTTGCAAATCCATGAATCTTTTTGCTCCTGTCGCGTCGAGGTTCATGTTGAGCTCCTTAAGAGCCCACAATGCTTTATGCTCCATCTCAACCGGTAATGACATGCTTTGCCATACACTAGATTATAAGGAGTGGTGCACAGAGGCGTCTTGTATGCTGTCATGTATGCCCATAGAGCGTCATCCAATTTGGAAGACCAATCCTTCCTAGAACGGGACATTGTCTTCTCCAATATGCTCTTTATTTGACTGTTTGAAACTTCAACTTGGCCACTGGTTTGGGGATGATACGGTGTTGCCACCCGATGTGATACCCCATACTTAGTCAAAAGTGCTTCAAAACTCCGCTCAATGAAATGAGAACCACCATCACTAATGAGGACTCTCGGAACGCCAAACTTGGGAAAGATGTTAGTCTTAATAAATTTGGCCACAGTTTTAGCGTCGTTGGTCCTTGTAGCAACGGCCTCCACCCACTTAGAGACATAATCGACTGCCACTAGGATATACTTGTAGGGGCCTGATGCGGGAAAAGGTCCCATGAAGTCTATCCCCCATACATCGAATAACTCGACCTCTAGTATCCCGGTTAGTGGATTCTCATGTCTCCAAGTGATGTTGCCTGAGCGTTGGCATCCATCACATGTTGTCACATAAGCTTGTATATCCTTGAACATGGTTGGTCAATAGAGACCACTTTGAAGAATCTTCGTCGTGGTTTTGAACCCTTTTGCATTGCCTCCGGTAGGTAGTGTGTGACATTGACGGATCACGTTCTCTATCTCCTCTCCCGGGATACAGCGTCTAAAGAGGTGGTCACTTCCTTGTTTAAACAAGTAAGGATCATCCCAATATTACTGTTTTACATCGTGGAGGAACTTCTTTTTCTTTTGTGGGGTTAGTCCCTCGGGAATCACGCCTCCTACAAGATAGTTAGCAAAATCCGCAAACCAAGGGGCTTTTGACCCTCTAACAGCATGAATTGATGTAGAAGAAATAGAAGTGGTAAGAGAGGAAGGAATTGAATTGAATTGAATGAGTTTTGGTTCAGAAATCTTACCTGACCCGGTCGTCACCAGACCTGAGTGGGTCGTGAACGACCCTGGAGACGTAGTATTATCCTCGGTAACGACCCCCCGTGGTATGGTAACGACCTGCCTGACTGATATGTCGATGCACCTAGGGTCATTGCTCTCGTGATCTATGCATTCCAGCCTCGTTAACGACCTTGAAGGGGTCGATGACGAGGGTCTTGTTGAGTTCGACCTCGTTCAGCATGAGGTGTTCGTCTGGTCTGGAATCATTTATTGGCACTTCATTTTTGGAATCAACGATATGCTTAACCGGCAATCTGAATAAGTGATCCGCCACTAGGTTCTCTGCTCCCTTCTTGTCTCTTATTTCATGGTCAAATTCCTGCAGTAAGAGCATCCAACGAAGCAATATAGGCTTGGCATCCTTTTTGGCCATTAGGTATCTAACGGCCTCATGGTCAGTGTAAACAATCACTTTATATCCAACAAGGTAGGGCCGAAATTTTTCAAAACCAAATACCACAACAAGGAACTCCTTCTCCTTTGTGGTATACTTACTCTGCGCCTCATCCAGCGTCTTATTGGCGTAGTAGATGGCGTGGAGTTTCTTATCCTTCAGCTGACCTAAGACTGCGCCGACTGCATAGTCACTGGCGTCGCACATTATCTCAAAGGGTAATGTCCAATCCGGGGACTGCATAATAGGAGCGGACACGAGGGCTGCTCTCAACCTGTAAAATGCTTCAAGACATTCTGGGGACAGCTCAAACACTACATCTTTCATCAGTAGGTTAGTCAAAGGTTTAGCTATCTTAGAAAAATCCTGAATAAAGCGTCTGTAAAAACCAGCATGCCCTAGGAAACTCCTAATGTCTTTTACAGAAGAGGGAGGAGGTAGTTTTTCAATAAGCTCAATTTTTGCTTTATCTACTTCTATCCCTCTCTTAGAGACAAGATGTCCTAGCACTATCCCCTCTTGAACCATGAAATGGCATTTTTTCCAAATTAACACAAGATTGGTTTCTTCACATCTTTTAAGCACACGTGCAAGGTTAACTAGACAAGCATCAAATGAAGAACCATAAACAGAAAAATCATCCATGAAAACCTCTACAATCTCCTCTATCATATCCGAAAAAATGGCCATCATACACCTTTGAAAGGTGGCGGGGGCATTGCAAAGCCCAAATGGCATTCTTTTATAAGCAAAAGTTCCATAGGGACATGTAAAGGTAGTCTTCTCCTGATCATCGAGATGCATGGGAATCTGCCAAAAGCCGCTATAGCCATCTAGATAACAGAAATAATCATGATGGGCTAAGCGTTCTAATACCTGATCAATGAAAGGAAGCAGAAAATGCTCTTTTCTAGTAGCACTAATAAGCTTCCTATAATCAATGCACATCCTCCAACTAGTAGTGGTCCTAGTCGGAATAAGCTCTCCCTTTTCGTTTTCTATGACAGTCATCGCCCCCTTTTTTGGGACTACATGGACCGGACTCACCCATTGGCTATCCGATATAGGAAATATGATCCCAGCATCAAGTAATTTAATGATTTTCTCTTTGACTACATCCTTCATGTTAGGATTTAACCTACGTTGATGCTCTATGGTGGGTTTATGATTATCCTCCATGTATATCCTATGCATGCAAAGAGAAGGAGATATGCCAATTATATCATCTAGGGAGTAGCCTATGGCTTTTCTATGCATCCTAGCACATTCAGCAGTTTTTCTACTTCCTCATCTTTTAATTTAGCATTAATGATGACAGGAAAGGTAGAATTAGGACCAAGGAATTCATACCTGAGGGAGTCTGGAAGAGGTTGAAGTGTTGGAGAAGGTTCAACTGGAATTAGAATCGGTTCTTCTGGCTCCGTTTTCAACACCTCTTCGAGGTATTCAAATGCTGAAATTTCATTGTCTTCGGCCAGGATCGTTAACGATGCTGATGGGGTCGTTAACGAGCTTGCTTCTTCTGCCAGGAGAATCGGTACTGGGGCTGGGGAGCTTTTTACCGAAACTGCAGGGGCTATTTCTTCCAACGGGGTCTCCACATTCGACGATCTCATTGTGGGTGTAGAGCATCTTGACTTCGGCTCTATCAGTCTCCTTCATTGACTGTTTGAACCGGAATTCCGTCACCTCATCCCCAATTTCGAAAGTTAGGAGTCCCCTCCTAACATCAATTATGGCTCCAGCTGTGGCGAGGAACGGTCTCCCCAAAATAATAGGCACTACCGAATCTTCGGGCATTGTCATGACAATAAAATCGTTTGGAACAAAGAATTTCCCCACTTGAACCGGAAAGTCTTCTACAACCCCTGTAGGTTTGATGCAAGAGCCATTTGCCATGTATAACCGCATGTTGATTGGCTCTAGTGGCCACATGTTGGCTTTAGACCAGATTGAGAGAGGAAGTAAACTAGCACTGGCTCCCAGATCACATAAAGCTTTGAATTTGTGGTCGCCAATGCCAATTGTTATGGTAAATCTTCCTGGATCTCCTAACTTTTCCGGTAGAGCAATAGATCGGACTTCATCCTGCAACTCTGTGATGGATCTTTTCCTGCTAAGAATATCTTTCAAAAATTTCGTGTAAGCCGACATTTCGCTTAGGGCCTCAGCGAATGGGATGGAAATATTAATGCCCTGAAGAATCTTTACGAAACGCTTGAACTTACTCTCAGTAGAGTCCATAGACTTCTTAGTGGGAAATGGAAGAGATTTCACCATTCTCGGAACCAAGTTAGGCTCGAGAGGTGAAGTTACCGGGTCGACACTAGGGTCGTTAGGTATTCTCGGAGGATCGTTACCGACCCTGATGGGGTCATTAACTACCCTGGGATTGAGAGGAGGGCTCGGATTAGAAAACTTACCTGGACTAGGGTCGTTGACGACCCCGGAATCCTCGTCGCCATGTTGTCCCAGTTCGATACTTGCCCTCGCTGGCTCATTACCGAGCTGAACCGTGGCGTCCTCTTCAGTCTTGTCCTTAGCTTGGACACGCTCCGGTAGTGTTTTTCCGCTCCTAAGGTGTACCGCTGCTATTTGTCCCTTAGGGTTTTAACCTCGGGATGGCCCGGGAATTGCCCCTATGGTCTTGGGAATCTGTGCAGTAAGGTTCCCTAGTTGGGAATCAACATTCTTCTTCCATACATCGAACTCTCCCCATCTTTTATTTTAGTGGTTAAGGTTGGCTTGAACTTCATTAACTTTATTGTGGACTCCAATAACGCTTTCCTATAACCCTTGTACCCATGATGGTGGCTCCTGATGGCCTGGAGGTCGATAAGGCGCAGGTCGTCTATCCGGTGGAGGCGCTGTATAGCTTGGATTTGGATTTTGATTGCCCCATGTCTGATAGTTGTTTGACTTGTCAAAATTACTAGGATGGTTCCTGTATGGGCCTCTCATGTAATTCATTTCAGCAATTGTCTCAGCGGCTCTTACATGCAAGTAGAAGTACCATGGCCAGAAGAACCACACTATTGACAAGATTGAGAGGACTTCAGAAAACTTACCTGCTTCTTCAGGCGGTTGACCTCGTCTTGTAGAAATTGATTTTTAACGTCTGGGTCAACTTCTTCTCGGTTAGGCACGTAGAGACGCTTTTGGGGCTGGGGAGCTTGTTGGGTTCCGTACATGGCATCATAATTGGACAGCTTATCCAGCAATTCCCATGCAGCCGTAGGGTCCATCTCTATAAAACCGCACGCTGTATGGGTGTTGATGCGGTTCTTGGTCTCGGCGTTGATACCCTGGAAGAAGATTTCTTGAAGAACATATAAAGGTTGCCCATGAGTGGGGCACTGTCTGAGCATCTCCTTAAACCTTTCACATGTCTCTACAAAGGTCTCGTTAGGCAGCTGATGATAGGAGGTGATGCGTTTTCTCAACTCCGTTGTCTTGGCAGGAGGGAAGAATTTTGTAAGAAATTGATCATACAAGTTCTTCCAAGTCCTGATAGACTTGGGAGGTAAGCTCTCCAACCAGCTTAGGGCCTTTCCAACAAGAGACCACCTGAAAGCTTTTAACAGGACATATTCAAGTGAGACACCTTCAGCAGCTATGGTGTCACATAAGTCAAGAAAATTTCTAATATGTTCCATAGGGCATTCAGTAGGTTTCCCTTCAAACTGAGCCCGCTTAATCAAGGATATAAATTGAGACTTAATCTCAAAGGGTTTCTCTATCTCCGGAAGTACAATTGGGGATTCTCGCACCCTCAGTTCCGTATGCATGTATTGTTTGGCATTCCTCGGATAGGCGTTCAACTCTTCTTGTAGACGAGCATTGTTAACTTGTTGACGCTCAGCCTCGACAGCAGCGTCTTCTTTCTCGGTTTTCAACGCCTCCATCTGGTTTTGGAGGACTTCCAACTGACGAGGCAGCTCTTTAGGTGTGGCCATGGCTCGGTTCTCTCGGCGTCTACGGTGCAGGGAACGTTCAGGTTTTGAATAATAACCAGCGTTGCCAAATTCAAGCCTTCGACGTCTTATCGGCATACACTGAGAAAACAGACAAAGAAAACAAAGATTAAAAACAAAAACGAGGTCTGGCTATTCCCTGACCCACAGATAAACAAACAAACTCGTTGCTTCCCCGACAACAACGCCAATTTGTTGACGGGCCTTTACTCTGGACAAAAAATAAATTTATATGTCAAGACCCCGCTGAGTATAGGGGAGTCAGGATCGTTCCACGAGAAGCACGGTTTGTTTATCTATCGACTACTAGTAATGAAAATCAAACAAATACAAGCAAAAATACTCACGACCAGCCTCGTTAACGACTTTGTCAGGGTCGTTAACGAACTTGTATACTACTAACGACCTAAAAATAAGTCCGATACCGAGACTACAAACTCAACAACGAATAGGATCAAGGAAAATTCATATAAAAACAAAGATAGGACAAGGGTCACCACAACATAGTCATGCATAAATTTGTAACAAGATAAAGATCATGCCTTTAAATAGATAAATTCATCAACTTTCATTGACTAGTAAGTAAGTTAATCTACTCTCATAAATTAATTCACTCAATCACTTGTTTTGGATCTAAATCTTGAAACTTTCATATTCAAACAATATCAACCTTCAAGTTTATATATTTCTCTCTCGATCAAGTTTAAGACTCAAATTACCTTGACTTTCATCTAGGCATAACCATAACAAGCAATCTCAAAATAGATAGAAGGCATTCAACACATCATCTTACTCATCAAACCATGCATAACTATGCCAGGTTTCAACCCCGACCCTAGATAAGAAGACTACTCACTACACATAATTATAAAATAAACAACTTCTACAAAGGAGAACATTGAAAACAAAACAACTACTTCAAATTAATAAGAAAATATCGTCTTACAGAATTCAGAAGAAACCAAAAAATACAAAAACCGAATCGAAACTCGTGATTAACGACCCCGGCTAACTCTCGTCCACCTCGGCTCGATCTCTTTCTCCGACTCTTCTCTCTCTCTCGGCTCTTCCAAATTCGTCTCCTCCTTGAAAACTACTTGCTTTTTCCCCTCTAGGTTATAAAGAAGGGTATTTATACTAATAAAGCTATCTAAATAAATAAGGATATAAGATAAAAACTTTCCTAAAAGATAAAAACCTACTCTAAAAAGTTAGAAATAAAAACCTAGAAGGATAACAAGACTTAAAATAAAATATAATAACCCTAAAACTCATTAAAAACACTCTACACGGAATAAATTCCCGCACAGGATCGGTAGGTCATCACTAAGATTTCTCGAAAAACCCTATCGCTAAGCCTCGTTAACGACCCTGCATAGCCTCCTTAACGAGCCTGGATTTTGACTTCTTCATCACTTCAACTCTAAAAACTTGGACTTCGACTTCTTCATCTCGTATTCTTCCGTCCTTCACCATAGCATTCCAAATTCAGCTCCAAAAAGCACCGTTTCCTTGCTAAAACCTACAAAAAGACACAAAACGGAGTAGCTTCCGTACTTTTCACAAAATATGTAAAAACATCCAAAAACACACAAAACTAACCCTAAACTTATCAAAACTAGTCCTAATAAACTAAGAAAACATACTAAAAACTATACCAAAAACATGAACATCAACAACGTATGTATGAAATGTTGTCGGCCGCGAATAGGTAGTTGTGGCCTAGATGTGATGTCACCCAGTTAGAGGCGGCGGCTGAGCTACTTAGCCTCAAGTCAAAGTTAAGGATGATGAAGCGCAGATACGACATGATTTCAGATTTCTGCGGACGCGTATCTCATCCGGAGACAACATTATTAGTCACATTTTACGACATAGTTGAGGGCCTCGGTCTTTCGTACAAGGCCATAGATTGTTGCCCAAATTCTTGCATGATATATTGGGATGCAGATGTAGAATACACGACTTGCAAGATATGTGAATATCATAGATGGAGGCAAGGCAGGGCAAATCTCATTCCCTATTCTCGTATGTTTTACTTCCCAATAACTCCACGGTTGCAAAGGTTATACGCATCGGTGGTGACTGCCGAACACATGAGATGACATGCAGAGCACGTACATGCAAGATGGGGTCATGCGACATCCATCAAATACAGAAGCATGGAGGCATTTTAGTGTAGTGTGGCTAGATTTTGCAGCAGAATCACGAAATGTAAGACTAGGTTTGTGCACATACGGTTTCAATCCGTTCGGGTCATTTGGACGTCAATATTCATCATGGCCTGTGCTTCAAACACCCTACAATCTTCCGTCGTCAATGTGTATGCGAGAAGATGTTATGTGTTTATCGGTCATTGTACCTGGACCGAAGAGTCCGAAGCAAAATTAGTTAGATATCTACTTGCAACCGTTGATAGCCGAGATCAAGAGTTTGTGGCTTAATGGGGTATGCACATACGATTCGTGGAGGAAACAAAAAATTTTAATGCATGAAGCTATACTATGGACAACTAGTGACTTCCCGGCATATTCCATGTTGTCAAGTATGTTGTTGTATATATGTTGAAATGCATAGTCAATATTATAATCATGCATATATGGGATTGGTGAAATTTAATGCGTTCACCCGATAAATGTTGTGTAGGATGGAGCACTTCTGAGAAATACACTTGTCCTTATTGCATGGAGGACATAGATACATTTTATCTAACACATGGACACAAAAATGTGTTGGTTCGATTGTCACAAAAGGTTTACATAACATGATCATCGCTTCCGATGTCCCTCTTTTTTATAAGGAAAGGGATTAGGGAGACCACTAACAAGCTAGTGGTCGCCCTAGAGCATCCTGACGGATGAGGGTAAGCAACCCTGGCTCAACTGCGAGCGGGAAGGAAGAGACGCGTCAGAAGGATCCCGCGATAAAGTCCACCGCAGAATTGCACTCCCGAGCTGCATGAGAGATACTCCAATCCTGAAGCTGGGCCAACAAGCAGTAGATGTCCGAACACAGAAGCTCAATTTCCCATAGGTAACGACAGTCGCCAAGCACGGTCTTGACCAACTGCAAATTGTCGCCTTCGATTTTGATCCGGGGAATGCCATGTCGGATGGCCTCAAGAAGTCCCTGGAGCAAGGCGATAGTCTCGGATGTCAAACGGACTGCCGACCCATCAGTCCTCCATCGAATAAAATGGGGTGGCCCGCAGAGTCCCTAAGGATGAATTCGAATGAAGACACGTCATCCGCATTAACTGCACCATCAAAATTTAATTTTCTAAAGTCCTTTTTGGGTTTTACCCATTGCTTGGGTCTCTTGACACCACTAGCATGCGCACAGTGAGTACGGGGGCTAAGAAGAGCAGGATCATTAGCCAGTTTTCATTCTTTAACCTAGTTTCGGGTAAATCGATGATGTTGTTGGCATTGTTCAAATTTGTTTCATTGGTGCCATCGAACGCTCGCTTGTTTCTGGAGTACCATATGCTCCACCGGGTGGTCGTGAGGAGTTCCATTTCCTCCTAGTGCGGTTTTTTTTGTCATTGGGGGTAATTTGCTTGGTGATCCGCCGTAGTTTAGAGCTAACGACATTAAGGAGTTCCCTCGTAAGAGGGCATGAAAGTAGAATGTGGTTAGAGTCTTCAACTTGACTGTGACAAGCAGAGCAGCCTTGCGGGACCAGTATATGGTTGACGGCCAGTCGTACTTTGGTTGGTACGTCGTTGCGTGCCACCTTCCAGAGGAAGATCTTCATTTTGGACGGTATGTTGAGTTTGTTAATCCATTCCAGGTTGATTTTAGGTTCTCCTTTGGATTAGTGGATCCATTGAATTGTTGAGTGGGTAGAGTACCAGCCATTTTTGTCGGGTTGCCAGTACAGCCTATTCGGGATTTTGTTAATTGGATTGATAATTTCAGATATCTTGCCTAGGTCATCATTCTTGACAACTTTTTCCAATTTCTCTATGTTCCAGGAATTGTCATCGTGTAGATAGTTTTCTATAGGTTCGTTCCAGTTGATAATGGTTTCGACTTCAGTCTTTGGTTAAAGGGGGTCATTTCTGGTCTAGTTGTCTTTCCTAAAGCGGATAGTTTTTTCGTCTCCCACTTGCCAAATGAGCCCTTTTATGAACAAGTCTCTAAGTCTTAAAAGTTTGGACCATTGCCAGGAAGTATTGTATTTTTTCTTATAGTTAAGAATGTTCTCCGTTTTGAGGTATTTTTCTGAGACTATTTTAACCCATAGGTTATGAGGTTTCACTAGAATTTTTCATAGCAGTTTCATTTGAAGTGCTTTGTTCATTTCTCCTGCTTTAGTGATTCCAGCCCCACCGTGGGGGGGGGGGGGGGGGGGTACAGATGGAGTTCCAGCTTATAAGTGGTTTATAGTTGTTTTCTTTGTTCCAAAAGAAATTCTTGTTGATTTGATCTAGTTCTTTCTGCATTGCCTATGGCAACAGGAACGTTTGCATGAGATAGTTCGGTTGTGCAGAGAGGTTGCCTTTAATTAGTGCTTTGCGTCCGTCTTGGAAAAGGGCGTTCGCTTTCCATTTTGATAATTGTGATCTAGTATGCATAGTGAGGGGTTTGAATGTGTTTTGTGCAACTCTACTGTTGATAATTGAGCATCCTAGGTATTTGTCTAGTGCTATAGTATTCGCTATTTGGAGGATCTGCTTTATTTGCTCTTTAGTATTGTTGCTTGTATTTTTGGTTACCTGGAAGGCGAATTTATGGAAATTGACTTTCTGGCTAGAGATCTGGAAGTACTCGTCAATGATATCTTTGATCTTTTTGCATGCTTGGTTGTTGGCTTTGGCAAAAATGATGATGTCATCTGCGAAAGCGAAGAACAAGATTTTAGTGTCATTTCTCGAGATTTGGATTCCAATTCCATTTTTTGAGTTTGTGCTATCGTGGTGAAGTTGTCTTGTCAGGATTTCAGCGGCGAGAATGAATAAGTACGGTAAGAGGGGGTCCCCTTGTCTAAGTCCCTGTTGGGGGTAGAATTGTTCTGTTGGTCCATTATTGACCAAGACAGAGAATGAGACTGTTTCCACGCATTCGCGAATCCAATAGATGAATTTCTCGTGGAAACCGAATTTATGTAGGATTGTGGTAAGGAACTCCAAGTTTATACGATCATAGGCTTTTTCCATGTCAAGTTTTACAGCGATCCATCCCTCACAACCACATTTATTGCGAAAAGAGTGGAAAATTTTATGTGCGATGAGAGTGTTATCTTGGATGCTTCGATTTTGGATGAAAGCCCCTTGCATTGGGTGAATTAGTTTGTTCAATACATTTTAGGCGGTTTGTAATAATTTTTTATATTACTTTGTAGATTGTATGCACAGGCTGATCGACCTATAATGGTTGGTAGAGTTGGGTTTTATGCATTTGGGTAGTAGGGTGATGAAGGTGTGGTTTACTTGTTTTAATATTTTACTTGAGTGAAAGAAGCTCTTAACAGCTTTGGTGACATCCGAGCCAACAATATGCCAATATTTTTATAGAAACATGTCGGCATGCCATCTGGGCCAGGTGATTTGTCATCCCCGATGTCGAACAATGCCTTCTTAATTTCCGAGTTCATCACTGGTTTAGTGAGTACGATGTTGTCAGCTTGAGTAACTTCTTAGTTGGTTGGTTGTGTCAAGGACTGGAGCTTCCTTCAGTTTACTTCCAGGGCTCTAAACCGGTTTTGGAAGTCCCTTTGAATTTCTGTTCTTATGTTTTCTGCCCTAGAGACTTGTGTTCCTTCAGTTGTGTAGATCTCTTTGATGTTGGTTCTATTTCTTCTGCCGGTAGCAATTCGGTGGAAGTATTTGGTGTTTTTGTCATTGATTTTAATATGAGTGTTTTTTTCTCTTTGTTTCCAGTAGGAGCAATGGAAGTTCACGAGGCAGGATCGCTTCCTCGACAAACATTCTTGTTTTTGGATCAGTTGTAGGTTGGCATTTTCAATTATTTCCTTCTGGATTTTGATGAGCTCATCGTCCAATTTTTTTATTTGTTCAAATATATTTCCAAACATTTGTTTGTTCCATGCTTTTGCTTTACTTTTTAGGAGTTGGTTTTTTTGTAAGGTTGTACATGTGTGACCCACCGGCATTCAGCCGCCAAGCCTGTTTGATGACGAATAGGAAATCCTTTCGAGAAGTCCACATCATTTCAAATTTAAATAATTGCGCCTTGAAAGGGATCCCTGTAGGGAGATCACATGAAATAGGGCAGTGATCTGAGGATGCGAAAGCATGGTTTTTCGTGGCAATGGATGGGTACCATTAGATGATTTGATTATTGACAAGGGTTCGATCCAGTTTTTCGAATGTATTGTTGTCTAAGTTTTTGGTTTCTTCATGTAAATTTATTTCCAATTGTAGGGATGTCGCACATGTCGCACTTGTTTTTAAAGTTGATGAGTCGTTCAAACCGGGAGGGGACCGGATATGCCCCTCCCAGTTTCTCGTCTAGGTGTTGAATTTCGTTAAGGTCTCCAATGAGAAGACACGGTAGGGTACAATGCTGAATGAAATCCTTCAGATTGTTCCAAAATGTGTCTTTTTATTGCGCTTTCGGTGGCGCATAGGCTAAAATCAGAATCATTTCTCTATTGACTTCGAGATTTTCATAGTGGAAAGTAATGAAGCGATTGTCTTTATGGAAGGTTTTGATAGTTTCATTTGTGAGCATTGAGCCCTTCCAAAGGACGCAAATACCGCCCAAGAAACCGGTGGCCGGATAAATTCGAATGAGTCGAAACCCGCTTTTTTCCAACATTTATCGTTTAGCGGCGTTTGGGTTTTTGTTTCTAGGAGTGCAATTACGTTGATATGCTCCAGGCGGCAGAACGCATTAACCTCAGTCTAGAAGGTCTTACAAAGTTTGATGCCCCGACAATTCCAAGTACAGATCTTCATAAAAAAACAGATTCGGTGTGGCTTTGGCCGTGGATGGTGGGGTATTTCCCCAGCGTTTTTGTGATTTCCTATTTATCGTCGTCATCAGTATGTTTTGGATGTAGCTATTTTTGGTGTTTCTCTTTATAGACTTGGTATGTTTTGATCCGCTCAGAATGGTTTTAAGCTCGACCCAACAAGCTAGAATGAGCATCTAGGTTTTAGATGAGATAATTTTCCTTAGTAACGGGTGTTCCGTTATTATGTACTTTTTTCTTCGCTCAAAATAAACTCCTTTCGTTCCGTTGGTAATGAAAGTAAGGGGTTTTGCGCTTGTTAGATTAAGCCTAGGGCCCCAAGGGCTCTGCTTGATTTGTGTGACCCTTTCTTCAAGGGGCCATTTTGTTGGTGCGTTTGTACCCTCCATGAGTTTAATAGAACTCATGGACGGGTGCCACAAATCATTTTTGTTACTACAAGCGTTACGCTTGGTGCACCGGGTTTCGGTTTGGCGTTTGGTCTGGGTATTTTTGACCCTAAGTTTCGTCTTTGGCACTTTGGGAGAACAAAAAGGGGCATGTCAGCTGATTTTACAAGAATATTCCAGGGTACTAAGAGAGGACTCAACAGAGAAACCCCAAATAATCTTTTAGCATAAATAGTACAAAAGAGAGAGCAATTCACACAACTACCGGTGTTAACCGAACAAGCAATACCAAGATTGTAACCAAGGATGTTATAAAAGAGTTCAGGATTGGAATTCAGTACATTATAAAGGCTTTTACCTTGAATTTTACGGTGATGATGTACAACATAATTGTACTGTAAAATCTCAACAACCAAGTACCAATGCAGAAAGAAGAAAAGGTACAAGATTCGAGACCAGCAGCACAAAAATGCCATACAAAGGACATGCTTCAAACCCAACCACAATTTTGAAACAATGAAACAACTGCCAGAACAAGCTGAAAACCAAAGAATTGACACAAACTTAAAAGGATGGTGTTTCCACTTATGTTTATCATCCACCAAAATTGGATTTTTCGGGTTCACTGGTTTGTGACTAACGTGTTTGAGTGCATTGGGAAAGTGCGTTTACACATCGACCCGCAGGCGAGATGGGTTGATTTTCCAAGGCAAGGATTGTTAAAAAGGTGTTTAGGGAGATTGATTACGGGCAAGGAGGAGTTAGGGTTTAAGCAAGAGCACCTTGAATGAGATTGTTGGACAGCCCGTGGAATAGAGGGTTGCCACCGGGGATGAAAAGAGATTAGCGAAACCATCGATCCACCAAAGGAAGACCGACAAATTAGTGGAAGCAAGGACACTATAGTGCTTACGAGGCAGTGGGCGGAACCTGCAGATTGGGTGAGGCCCAACCATGAGATCCGCAAGCACATCAAGGGGTTTGTGAGAAGGGGGATGAGATGCCGACCATCGAAAGTACCACCGGATTTCAGGCCACGCTGGACAAGGTGAGACGAAGAGACGCACACTCACACGACCCCTTACGCCAAACCCCGGGGCAACCTCTCCGTCGCCGCCATGGAAACCGCACCAGATCTGGATTAGGCCACCAAACGCACTTCGGGATTGATTGCGAAGGATTAATATCATTGCCCTCCTAAAATTATTGAACTTTGATTTTTTGCACCCTTTATTAAAATAGGATTTACTTTTTGCATTGAATTGAACGTGGGCAATATCCGTCGGATTCCCGATCAGCTTCGCGTGGGAAGGGATGGGTTGTGTGATACTTGATTTTTGAACCCAAGGGATCCCGGATCTAGCATGTATGGTGTTGTACTGAGGTTACATTGTGGTTGAGGGGGAATCTGAGCGGAGCCACAAAGGCGGCGTTTTAGTTGCCGCTATGATTTGGCCAGGAGGATGGTGAGAACACAGACGTGTACGAGCGCGTAGTGATGTCCTTTTAGCTCACCCTTAAATTCATGCTTAACATTGTGTTTCTCACCCTTAAATTAGTACTCGCTCCGTTTCTTGAAACATGTCCTTTTAGCTCATTTTTCATAAAACATGTCCTTTTAATATTTTTCCCACCTTTTCCAAATTTATCTCTACTTTATAGGAGTAATAATTAATCTGAACAATTTTCTAGGAGGGGTTAAGAGTACACATTTTTCCAAATGTAAGGGTAATTTGGGTAAAAAACTCATTCATTAAAAGGACAACTTTTGAGAAACGGAGAGAGTAGATTTCAACTCTTAAAATACTCAAATTCTAAGAGGTTGTTTAGAAGATTGTTTACAAATTTAAATTAAAATAATTAGATTATAAATTTGGGTGATTAAATCATACTAATTTAAGGATGATGAATAATAAATTTAAATTTAACTAATTTGAACTAAATTGTAACTTTAATAATAAAAGTCAAAATATGAAAGGTACCAAAAAGATAGTTTTTTATTAAGACATTTCTTTTAAAAAAAAAAAGGAAAAGGGGAGGGAGTAAAAGCACGTTAGCAAGCGTGGCCACATCTCCCTGAGAAGACACAAGACACGTCACACGCGCCACTTCCCTCGCCGCCTCTACCTCTCTCCGATCATTTTAACAGGTCATGGGTTCGGTGCTAAGCTCCGGAAAACCGACCTCCGAAGAGTTGAAAATGGCGTTGGAGAAGGCTCAGCACATCGTCGCCTCCAATCCTCTCGTCGTCTTCAGGTATCCCTCTTGCCGTGCGCGCTCCCGCTATATCTCATTTGTTTTGACTAAACCATCAATTGAACAAAGCAGGATCTACTTCTTCGATTTAGAAATCTTTGATTTGGTCTATCTGCTGAGAATTTCAAGGCCGTCTGGATTACTAAACCTATAATTACAAATCAGTCCACTTCTGTAACCTATTGAAAACCTAATTCGAGTACTTATGCGCAATATGTATGCCAATTTTTAGAGAATGGAATTTGATAAACGCTTTCCAGCCACGGACTTGTAATAATCTAGTCGTCTTAGAGATTCTTCGAATTGATCACCGGGTAGGTTTAAACTGACCTAGAGAATGTCTGGTTCAACATGTGCTTCTCGTTCGGGGTCTGTCTATACAAGTTTGTGTTTGGTGAATGTAGTGGAGCTAGTAACGCATTTGGCGATGAAATGAAGTGTCTATATTGCAATAAGAGTTTTCAATTGAAATCCCAATTTGGTCATGGAGTGCTTCTAGGAGGGGAAGTCATAACGAGGAAGGAGAATTTTAGATATTTGGGGTCAGTTCTACAGAGTGAACGGAGGTATGAGGAGGACATCACGCATTGGATCCAGAGGGGTTGGCAGAAGTGGCGGGCGGAGGGAAAGTTCTACAGAACTGTGATCAGATCGGCCATCCTAGTGTTGGCCACCACGAAAGCGCACGAGCAGAGGTTGATGGTAGCAGAGATGAGAATGTTAAGATGGATGAGTGGGTACACGTTAATGGACAAAATCAGAAATGAAGTGATCAGAAGCAAAGTGGGGGTGGCCAGTATAGGAGATAAGTTGCGAGAATCAAGATTGCACTAGTTTGGGCATGTTCAGAGGTGAGGCCTCGAGGAGCCAGTTCGACGGTGCGAGAGGCTGGCCCTTGGAGAAGTTTGTAGAGGGAGAGGAAGACCGAAGAAATGTTGGGAGGACAGTATAAGGCAGGATGTCAGCCAGTTGGGGATTTCTACGGATATGGCATTGTGTAGAGATGATTGGAGACAGAGGATTCAAGTGTCGGACAGCTAGACCGGTCCAAGGGGCCTTGAGGCGCCATTGGTCCGTTTTGGTTCTAAGTTTCTAAGTTTTTAAAGTTCTTAATTTTCCACGGTTCCTCGTTTTTCGTTTTCCGTCTTTTTCTACCTGTGGTCTGTGGTCGTATCGGGTCTTTTGGTCACACCCTCTTGCGTCAAGCTAGGAGTGCCCCATCTTGACCCCCCAGATTTCCCGCAAGGAGAGCCACACTGGGAAAATGTTGTTGTTATTGTTGTTGTTGTGTTCTTTGTTTTTCTTACTTCTCTCCTTATACTACGGAAATGATAAGATTGAGGAAGAATTTTCTTTCTCAATTCACAAGATTTTCAAGATATGATAGCTAAACCTTCAAGTACTGATTTCTGCTTGCATATGTGACTCTGTTTAGTTAACTCTCCAGGCTTTTAGGTTAGTCAAGGATCTTGTCTATTGGTAAATTGTATGAAAATATCAGAATAGAAACTTCACAATTTATGTTTGGGTATGACATAGTATTTTCATAGACAAAATATCTACCAAAGATATGTTATCGATGATCAACTTTTAGCATACCCACATTGATATAATCCGGTGATCATTGTCACAACATGCTCAAATTTAGCTAACTGTTAGACTCAAATATTTGGATGTAACATAATGCAAGGGAATAACATATATGGGGGAATGCGGATGATTCACTGAATGCCAACTTTCGCAGTGTCCCTCAAAACTATTTGTTTATGTTCACCACTTACTCGATAGCGAGCATCCATCTGGGAGCACCACTTTGTTGAGGTAGATTCTATATTTTTATGCTCCAAAATGGAAGATTCATTTGCTCTTTTGCTTGGCACCTTGCAGTAAGACATACTGTGGATACTGCAACAGGGTGAAAAAACTATTTGATCAGCTAGGCGCACGTTACCAGGCAATCGAACTTGACAAGGAGAGTAAGTGTATAGTTAATGTGTTGCCAGTTGCAACTTTGCATTTTCCTGCAGATATGGTTATATAATTTTTAAACTAAAGGCTCTGTCACTTGAACAGATGAAGGATTAGGGCTTTTTTTTGTAATTCTGTTTCATTTTGGCAGATGATGGAGGTGCCATCCAAGCAGCTCTTCTGCAGTGGACTGAGCAGAGAACTGTTCCTAGTGTTTTCATAGGAGGAAAGCACATCGGTGGATGCGATGGTATGCTATAAATCTCTCAGCCCTTTCTCCAGCCAGTCTCTTTGGAAATAGCAGGTTTAGATTACTGCACCAGCATATGGAGATGGAAGGTAGTTTCTCTGTTCTGATAGATTTTTATGATTGATTGCAGCGGTTATGGAGAAGCACAATCAAGGAAAGCTCGTGCCGATGCTGACTGAAAGCGGTGCTATAGCAATCGAATCCACTGCCTAATCAAAGCCGAGTTTGGCTTATGCAGTTGTGCGCTTTACTTTCTTGGCAAGACTGTGGGTCTGAGTGTAATGTAAATTGTACATTGTGTTTTTTTTTTTACACAAGGAAAACATTAGGTGGCCTTCCTAAACCCAACCAGTTTGGATTCTATTCCTCATATATGCTCCGTTTTGTTAATTGGTTGGATAACATCTTTGACAGAGGAAAACCAGTTTGGTTATTTTATACTCCACAAATATGCTCCATTTTATGATCTAATTTGTTAATTGGTTGGATAACATATATGACAACATGATATTTTCAAGGTACTTCGGAGTGTTGTTATGACTAATCAGTTGTTATGACTAATCACTAGTAATAGTGATAAGAGTATCACCAATAAATATTTTTTTATTCGTTAAATGAAATCTATCACAACTCTAGTCCATAGGGTTAAGGCCCGGTCCCGTGGCACCTAGTTATCATTAATATTTTTTTAGTAGGTAAGATTTCGGCTTACCAGATGGATCCGGTAAAACCGAGAGGCCAAATAAGCGGCAGTCGGAAAACCGAATAGAACGGATAGAAACGAACAAAACACACAAGTACAAGAGGCAAAAAAAGTACTAGAACGAAAAGAGTAGTGGGAGATGTGAGGGGCTAAAGATCAGCGTCTTTAGCATTCGGGTCAAAAGCAGACCAATATGGTGAAGTGGACTATTGACGTTGCCTCCACCAGAATAAAGGATCTTCAGCGACCTCGAGAACATCTAAGCGACCATGCCAATCACAAGCAAATTGTTGGAGCATTCGTTGATTTTGACAATAACAAACCTTGATGGTATAATATGTTTTTCCATGTAAATGATGTAAGCATTTCAAGAAAACAAGAGCATCGTCAAGAGTGAAGGAACATTGTGAGGAACAGTGGAGGAAACGAGTGACGATCTGAAAAGGCTACTCGAAGGATACACGACTTTCTATTTATGGCAAGTTACTAGATCTCTTACTAACGATCAACTATGGAGATTTAACAGCTTTGTTCGGTTGTTTGTGAGAAGATCGGGGAAGAGATAGATCAAATAAGAGAGATCTTATCAAGGAAATCCGAGATTGATCGATTATGGAAAGTATCTGTCTGGTTGAGGATTACGAATATTTTGTATCTTTTTAATCCTAATTGTGTGGGATCTGCCGAGTGGAATATCAACACAATTAGGCAAGAACTATGATTGAGATCAGACTCGGTGGTTGCCCTATAAAAGGCTAGGTTTAGCTAGGATTAGATAGTGGTTGACGACAAACAAGAAGAGAGAGAGTTTTTCAAGTGTTCCTGTTTGTGTGGCTTTTTCTGGTGAAGAATCCACGTTGATACGAGTACTTGGGTTGGTAGTTCACTTATTGTTTATGTTTACGTTTAGGGTAGAAGAGGTTGAGTTGGTTGAACTTTGGTGGGTGTCTTATTACCAAAGAACTTGATTTGCCTTATAACCGTTGAGAAAGGAGTTTTAGGAATAGAGGTTTTTTTTTGTACGACTTATTGATCGGGCAAAAAGTTTTTCTCTCTAAATATAGTATTTCTATTTCTTTACTATTTTCCTTGTCTAGGAAGAGTTTGGTTCAAATAAAACAAATTCTTATCCTAAAACGAACTCTTATCCTAAAACGAATGCACTTTTCATAGTTAGTAATGCACTTTTCATATAAAAGTGCATTGAAAAATACAAAAAGTGCATTACGAAAAAGTGCACTAAAAAAATTTGAAAAGTGCACTAAAAAATACGAAAAGTACAAATGCGAAAAAGTGCACTCTGAAGTATGAAAAGTGCACTACTAACTACAAAAAGTACATTCGTTTTAGAATAAGAGTTCATTTTAGAATAACAATTTATTTCATTTGAACCAAACTCTGTCTAGTAAACATTATTAATTACATGGACACACATTAGTCAAATTGTTTTCTAAATTATGAAGGGGCGATTCTGAGCTAAATGTTGGAACCCACGTGTAATAGGTGGCAGCCAATCAGCATTGATGCCTGATTGCTTAGACTCACTCAATGAAGCGGGGACCATTGTTGGCTTGTTGCCATTTAAATGGCAAACAAACGTGGGAAAAATAGTCAAAGAAGGTGCCCCCATCACACACTGTGGTATGCCCCACGTGTGTCCCACGACTTGAATTACAAAAATGACCTTTCTAGCTTCCTTTTTTGCATTTAATCTTTCACGAGGCAATAAAACTATTGGCTATCAACATTCAGTAAGAAATCAGCATTTGCATGAAATAATACTTTCTCAGTTTCATTGTAAGGTTACTTTAGCTTCAAATCACATTTTATAATATAAATTTATATTTTAATAAAGCAATGTTAAATTTTTTTTAAAAATAAAATATTATTTTAATTTTTACTTTATTTCTAGTTTCAATGAAACATAAGACTAATAAAAAATGAAACAAACGCTCATTAAAAAGAAACATTAATAATTAATTCAAAGAGCATTGAAATATATATCAAAATCCCATCATTTTCATTTGAAGCTTGTTTAAAAAGTGTGAATTTTTTAAAAAAAATGCCCATTGTGAATGAAGCAGTAACAAAAACAGTTCGTATTAAAGGTGTTTTATTATGACAAATTAGTAGTAAATATACCCCAAAAAAGTCAAAATTGCGAAAAAGGTATATCTTTTTTCAAATTTACAATTTTACCAAAATTAATTAAGTGGGTACCCATTTTTATTGCAAAAATGTCCACTCATCCCCCAAATGCAATTTTTTAGAACTAAAGAAAAAGATAAATTAAATATTTGTTTTAATTTTGTTTAATACGAAAATTGTCTAGAACCATAAGTTCACCATCAATCTCCGAGTCCGACCACCGCAATCCGGCACGGCGGCACAGTCCTTGGCTCACCCCGCCTTGTCCCCGTCGGGCGTCGGCGACGCATCGGAGTTTGCCCTGCCTGCCTCTGGGAGAGACTCGTCGTTCTCTGCTCTGAATGCGCTATGGTTCGCCCCTGCACTTGCTACTCTTCCACCTCGTCTTCTTCACCCTCTTCGCTCTCGTTCATCTCCTTCCCAGGCGACGCCGCCTTGAGCCGCTCGGTCGACGGCAACGGATTTGTTGGCAAAGCCTCGAATTTTTCCAATATTTATTTATAAATAAAAATTTAAGGAATGTTAATATTTATTTATAAACTAATTTATAAGGAATGTTAATATATAATGAAACTTAATTTTATGGAATGTTAATATAATAAGAACTGTTTTCATTTCAAATCTATCTTATGAATATATAATGTTTTATTTGTTTTAGTTTTTGTGCTAGTCTTAGTTCACGTACCCTGCACGGGATCTTATAAAAATATTTTATTATGTATTTTTATTTGTTAAGTTTTGATTAAATTGATATTGGCGAAGATATTTAAATAAAATTATACGTGCCTTATCTACAAAAAAACTACCATTTCTAAAAATAATTATTAGAATGGATATAGGAAATGATATTTTTAAGAAACTTGTAAAATTACTTTATTATTTAATTGTATTTGTTAATTTTTTAAATTGATATTGACAATGATATTTCAAAAAAAATTATATGTATCTAATCTACGAAAATACTAATATTTCTAAAAATAAAAGATTAATTTTTTAAAATTAAGAATGATATTTTCTATCCATTGATTATAGTGATATAGGATTGTACGTATATTACACTATCTTTATATTAAACTTAATTATCTAAACTTAGCATATGCATTCTATCTAAAAATAAAATAGTTATCCTAATATTTGTATAATATATAGCATAAAAAATATCTTAATAATCTTCATATTTATCATATCCAAAAATAAGAGATTATTTTTTAAAAATTAATGGTTATTTTGCCAAAGATTAGTTTTAAAAAAAAAGGGTGGTGTGGTCCAATTTAAAAGCGACATGTGTATTTTAATAATTTTTTAACTTTCGCTTTAGTATAAAGTTATGATTAGTTTTGTATTTTATACTCCCCTACCTGTATCCAAAGTTTGTTCTCTGAAAATGTGTTTATAATCCTTCAATTTATTTTATTGGTCTCAACAAAGTAGCACTCTTGTAAAAATATAAACTTGTTTTAAAGTGAATTTTATAAAATGATTGTAAATTTCAAACCTTATACATCATAAAAACTATACTCAAACAGGCATATGCAATAGAAATATGTCTATGTATTTAAGAGAAGCAAGTGTAGACTTAATAACGATAAATTTACAAGTTTTGAATATCCTAAATGTATAGGACATAACAACAAACCGCCAAAAAATTTTTTTTAAAATGTTCTTGTGAAAACCTTTCTAGGTAATTGATGCGTTTCGTCTTTTGGGTGGATCGTAAGGGTGTCCGATACAGGCTAGAGGTGCTGGAATGCTTCTTCAAGGATCCAACCTAGATGACTCGAAGAGACGAGTCTAGGGTTGAATAGGCCAAAGCGAAAGTTAGAACAATTGGATAAAATAAAAGATAAATGTGACGTCGGACCTAAGAGAAGGAGGAACACTCAACTTAACAATCTTAAACTTGACATAAATAAAACTGAATACAAAGGTTTGCTTAAATAGATAGAGCTAGCAAGAGATAGAACTAGAACTAATGGACCGGACCATATAAGCATATATAGGTCACACGCCCATTAAGCCTAAAATACTAAAATAAGAAACGTACAATAAAAGGAAAGTCTTAAACAAGAAACTACTAAATATACTAATATTTAATATAAAGGCAATAATAGTAAGATCTCGATCGAAACAGAGCGCCAAGGTCTTGGATGCATCGGGATTGTCGGAACTTGATGTGGGCATATGCTTGATCGCATCATACTCCCCCCCTTAGTTTCGAAGCGTCCTCGCTTCGAGGTGGCATCAGAAAGGGATAAAATATCACCCAAAGCAAAAGCTCGTCTTGATCAACATCGTATGCATAGCCGTACGTAGAAGGAATCTCGAGTGGAGAAGATGGCTTGATCTGAAAGGTTTGGGCTGAATTAGTTGGGCCAAGAGTAGAACAGTGGGCTTCTACGATTCCTAAAATTCTATCTTCGGTAAAGATATAGTTGTTGTAAAAAGATAGGACTTTATGAAAGGATAAAGTTTGTGGAGGATTTGGAAAGATAAGATTTTTTTAGTGGAGGAATTGGTTAAAGATAGATTTTTTTTGGAAATAATTATATCTTGTGGAAAGGCTAGGATTTTCTGATATGGATAGAATTTTTGGAAAGGCTTGGGTCGCAAGGCTAGGCGAGTACCTTGGATGGCAAGGTTGGTGCGCGACTTGGGTACCAAGGCAAGGAGTCGGCGCGAGTCTAGCGCGGGGCGCAAAGCAAGGGATGAGGGGACTAGCGCGAGTCTTGGCACGGAGGTTAGTGCGAAGCAGTGATACCGACTTAATCCTTGCAAAGCTTGGATGCCAAGTTACGCGAGCGATCTTCACACGGACTAGTGAAGGCTGATCCTTGGGTTCGCGATGCTGCAACAATATGATCGCGCTAGGGGTACGAGTCTGGCACGAGGCCGACGCGATCCTCGCACGGTGTGATCGTGATCCTAGCACTAGGCGATCACGACAGCGAGTCAAACCCGACACGGAGATGGCACACTACAGGTGCCATCTTCGTTTGTGGTGTGGAGGAGTCTCGCGTGGGTGCGACTCTTGATGGTGTGGTCTCAAGACTAGACCACGATGGTGAAGTCGAAGAATATAAAACTCTCGAGTTGTCTGGGCTCTAATAGAAGTTGATGCGTTCCTACTTCTGGTTGTATCGCAAGGGTGCCCGATCTAGGCTAGAGGTGCTAGAATTCTTCTTCAAGGATCCAACCCACAACGTAGGGTCGGTTATGGGTGCGTTTAGCATAGCACCAAGGGATAGATGACTTGAAGAGACGCATCTAGGGCCAAATAGGCCAAAGAGGAAGCTTGAACAATTGGATAAAAGAAAACATAAATGTGACGTCGGGCCTAAGAAAAGGAGGAACCCTCAACTTAACAATCTTAGACTTTAATTCATTTTTACGTAAATAAAAATGAATACAAAGGTTTGCTTAAATAAAGTGAGCTAGTAAAAGATAGAACTAGAACTAATGGATCGAACCATATAAGCATATATGGGTCACCCGCCCATTAAGCTCAAAATAAAAAAAAAAATACTATAAAAGGAAAGTCTAAAACAAGAAACTACTAAATATAGTAATATTTAACATAAAGCTAATAATAGTAAGATATCGATCCAAGGAGGGCGCCAAGGTCTTGGACGCCTCAGGATCGTCAGAACTTGGTGTGGGCATAGGCATGATCACATCATAATTTGTGCTAAGACTAACGTCCTTTCCTTTTTTACCTCAACGCGAAGCGAGGATGCTTCGAAACTAAGAGGGGGACTATGATGTGATCATGCCTATACCCACATTAAGTTCCGATGATCCCGAAGCGTCCAAGACCTTGGTGCCCTCATTAGATCGAGATCTTACTATTATTAGCTTTATATTTAGTATTACTATATTTAGTAGTTACTTGTTTTGGACTTTCCTTTTATAGTATGTTTCTTATTTTAGTATTTTGGGGTTAATGGGCGTGTGACCCAGGTATGCTTATAGTCCGGTCCATTAGTTCTAGTTCTATCTTTTACTAGCTCTCTCTATGAGAAAGCCTTTGTATTCAATTTTATTTACGTTCAAATTATCCCAAGTTCAAGTTTGAGCTGAGAATCTCCTTATTTGGGTTCGGCGATATCTTTTACTTTTCTATTGATCGAAACAACAAAGCCATCACTTTAGCAAGAACGACTCGTCCTTCGAGTCAATCTCTTGTCCGAGTCCTATTCTTGAGTATTCGCACTTTTGGTGTCTACTTCTGAGCCGCCATCTATCTAAGTTGAGTCTATCCATGAGACTTGACTTGTTTGACATCTCTTTGTTGGACCTCAAACCAAAGGCTTTCGTACAAGACAATTGGGGATTCCTCCCCTAGAATTCTACATTGGCCTAGACTTGAAGTGTGAATTGTCATCCAAGATAAAATCCGGCCCACTCTCAACGAACCAACCCTTTCATGGAGTGAGAACGCATCAATAATCGGAGTTTTATAGACATGTTGAATGAGACTGAAAAACGATGTACATGTTGAAGGTGAAAAAAAACTTTATATATGAATAAGCCTATATTGTTTTTATAAATTGCATTCTATATAATATCAAAAATAATAAAGAGACATAAAAGATGAAACAAATTATTCTTTGTAAGAAAATATTTTTAGATAATTGCATAAGAACTACTTAATATATTTAGAATTAATTTTTTTTCTCACAATTACCCTTATCCATATGTAGTAGAACTGTCAAAAACTGACATAATCCGCAAATCCGACCCGAACGGCCCGATAATTTTAGGGTCAAGACCCAAAAATTTGAACCCGAAACACAAAATAAACCAAACCCGATACAACCCAAAACCCGATGGATTGACCGATTTAGTATATTTATAGAATTTATAAAATTTACATTGAAACTTATAATATATTTTATTATTAAAATACATAAAAAATATACTATAATTAAATATTATTTTTTAATAATCATAAAAAATGATATTTTAGACCTGCTGGTCAACCCGACCCGACCAAAAAACCGCAACAATCCGACCCGATTGACTCGTGACTCGTAACGAAACCGAACTCGATTCAAACTGACACCGTCTGACCCGACCCGATTGACAGGTCTCATATGTAGTGATTACTTTGGATTCAAAAAAAAACTCAATAATGATTTTTTCTATAATAATTTTTCTTTCATTCATTCTCCTTTTTTTGTATGCTTGCTATTTATGATCTCTTTCCACCTAATTAGTAAAAAATAGGAAGGTTAATCATTTGGCTTCCAATTCAAAAAGAAGATGAGAAAGAATAATATCCAATAAAAACAAAATTAATCTCAAATACTCATTCTCCGGTAATACTTTTGATATTTAAAAAGTTATATTAAACTGTAATTTACTTAACTGAAAAGTGTGATTTTTTTTGGTATTTCAAAAAATCAAAAGGATGATTTTCTTGAAACAAATTTTGTTACACAAAAAGTATAATATTTGTTTATTATTACTACCTAACTATGCTAAACTCAATTTTAATAGGGTTAATAAGGGTACGATGTCTTGTTCAGAGACCCCCCAAAAAACGTTGCTTGTTTTGATGGTAGCTTTACATGTTCCCAATCTAGCCTACACGTATGAAATAGAAGATAACTAGAAAAATACTTCATATCCTAACTAAGTTAAACTCAATTTGATGGGGTTAAGAATTGGGACGATGTCTCGTCCTTTGTCAATATTTCATTCTTGAACTCTACCATCATGTCCGATGTTATATGCAAGAACGCGGTTCGCCCCAATATCCGCGAACTCATCCAAAACCTGTCATTGGAAATCCGTAAAACTCGCCAGGCGCTAGCGGTTCACCGTCATCAGACAGATCAACTTTATTCTAGCCTGGGAATTCCTCTCGTAGATGCGACCACGACGCCGCCAAACCCTGGCCCGTCAGATCTGGAGTTGAAGCTCCGTCAGATCGATATGGAAGCTGAGGATCGTCGTCGTCGGATACATCAGATTTTTGATCGATTGGAACGCCAGTCCGCAGTTGTGAAAGAGCCGCCGCAAAACCCTGTCCCGGCAACAGAGCCCGCGCCCGCGGACAGCATCCCCGCGATCGCGGCCCCTACCACCGTGGCTACCAGCCCAGTGTCCGATGCCAATCCTCCGGCGCTCCCGACCCATGCCCCCGCGTCCGCGACGGTTGCTGTCTCGGCTACCACCACGTCGGCCACCACTCAGGCCGTCGTCCCTGCGCACATGATTCAATCGTGCGCAACCCCATACCCGACCCTCGTTCCTGGCGGACTTCCGCCGATTGCACCCCTTGTTTATGCGGCACCGCTAACGGCCATGCCTGGAAAACCACCGCCGGGTCTCTACCATCACGCCGGTGCTAGCGTTCCGTCCACGCCTGAGCAGTTCGGCCACCATCAAGCCGGTGTTGTTCTACCGCAATTGGGACATGACGCCAATGCTATTCCGCTCCACGGTGCAGGACTACAACAACACCACCCTAATATGCGTGCCTTCAATGGCCTGCCTCAGTTGGGTCCCCCACGTCCCCAAGTGGACAATCGCATCCAAGTGAGAGCGCCTCCAGGCCATGATTTTATTCCCAAGATCCGTTTCGATGCCCTGCGCTTCAATGGATCGGATCCGAAAGGTTGGATATTCAAGGTACAAGCCTACTTTGCATCAATCGACTCATTTGTGTTCGACCCTGGAGGACCTGATTGACGCTTCCGCAACCTCTTCCTGATTCCCGCCTCGAGGACGAGTCGATTCTCAACGGGGGAGAATTGATACGCAATAATTATGCTAGATTAGAATAATTAGTTTGATTAGGTCTTATTTAGAATATTATGTTTCCTTTTATTTAGCGATTCGATTTTATCCGTTAAGTAACGTTATCTTTTAATTTCAGCAATTAGGGTTTATCTAGATATCAGGGTTATTATAATTACCCTCTTAGGTTGTTACTATGAAGGAAGGAATGAAAAGCCAGTTAATTAATTTATCCCTTTGCAATTTATTATCGTTCTTCAACCCCGTGGCAACCAACCACGTTTATCCCGAGTCGGAATCCACACCGGATTAGGCTCAACCCCTTGACCAACAAGGGTTCGATACGCGATCCACACTGGGTCCGTATCATAGAGCCCCCCGCGGACACGTTGTTTTTTATGGTAGTTTGCAGGTTCACAATTTGTACTCATGGTCGATGCTTTTGTGTTGCAAGGGGGTATCCAAGAAGTCGCCTGTTTTGGACATGTGGTTGCTCGGTTGCTCCCATGCTAAGATCGAGGGAGACAATCTTGTGTTAATCGACACCATTAGTGGCATGCATAGCTGCTTGTGGGGAATTGAGATTGCCTATTTTGATATTCTTTGTGATCTTAGCAACCTTCAAACTTGGAGCATCACCCACGTCTTCAGGGAGGACAACTATGTCATAGACTTTATAGTTAGATCTTTCCTTAGAGTCTTTTCCATGTACTTAGTAGCTAACCAGGCCCTCGCCCCCCGCGGCCTCATCCTTGAGGATTTCATAGGGCGGAGGATGTCGAGATGTTGATGCAAATCTTATCTTATATACATATAAGATTGAGTTTGGCCACCATTTATTGTTCTCATTAACTATACTCACAATAATACCTATATAATTTTATTGGCAATAACAAATTAAGAAAAATTGTGTAGCATAGTGGTGAGAGTGTTTTTCCAAGAACTCATAGATCATGGGTTCAAATCTCTTAGATGCATTATTTTAGTTCACTTTATCCTTCCATGATATCTATCCACTCATTAATTTTTCGAAATCATTGGTCATGGGTAAAATCAATTAGATTGATAAGAAGAAACATTTTATTAATTTTCCTACACTTATATAAGAAGAAACATTTCATTAATTTCCCCACACTTATATTTTATCTAATTATCATCATAAAATTTTTTGGGAATTAAAGTCCATTATTATTGACAAATAAAATTGATAAGAATTAAAACAAGGAATTTTTTTTATTAATTTTTCTATGCTTATTTTTTTATCTAAGTATCAACATATACATTTTTGGCAATTAAAGGGCATTATTATTGAGAAATATTATTTGGGTATATTTGGTATCATTTCATATCAAATCAAAAATATCTCTTTAGGTCATGGTGATTGTATATAAACCAAAAAGTTAAGCTTTAATCTATATGATATCATTTTATAGATATTTTTCAAATAAACATTTGTAACCATTTTTTTTAATCCCATTTGCAATGTAAATCCATTGTATTATATGAGATAGGATGCTTAAAATGAACAAAAAATTACCATAAACATAAACATGTATGATTATATAAAAATATATAATTACACTTTTGAATAAAATTAAAAAATATGTGATAAGAATATATATTTTTCTTGATGGTTAAAATTTTGAAATAATTTGTTATGTGCATAATCAATTATTATGGATCATTATATATTTTTATGAACTTTTTATCCCTCTACATAATTGAAACTTTAAAATTTGAAGCATGTATAAACATCTAGCAAAGAAAAATCATATAATTACTTTTGATGGCCCTCAAACCATCTTTAAACAATGATAATTAAAAAAAGAATCTAGAAGGATCCTTAGAAGCACAAAGAAAGAACTTTGAAGAGTAACACAACTTAAAGTACACAAGACGCAAACAACCAAAAACTCAAATGAGATACTACTTCTTTTAGACCTTCCAACCTCTCTTTTCATATTATTCCTAAATATTATCGATGACCATAATTGATATGCAATATACCAAGATAACAATTATACATATGTTTAATTTGTTGCTTATATAAGGACCGAATCACTTTATCGTATATATTGTGCAAGTTTCTGTTGAAAAATGTTTTAAGCATCGCAGTTGGCCGTTTAAGTCATTCACAATTTTTTAGTAATTTATAAATGTTTTTAGCTTCTAAAATACGATTTATCCTCCAAACATGAAGTAATTTTAAATAGCCTCTATACTTTAAAAATTTACTCAATATTAATTTTACATATTTTTAATTAGGTATCTAAACTAAATTATAAAGAATGTTTCTTTTTAATTTTCAAGATCGAATCAGTCGTTCAATAGTTGAAAAAATTATAATAAAAGAAGAAAGAAGCAATGTTTTCGATAATCAAGAGAAAAATAAAATTAACTTGAAGATTTTGTGAACCAAAGATCCAAGTTGCAAATATTTTAATTAGGTAACTAATAATTATAACAATTTAAACTTAAGAAGACAATAAAAAACATTATACATTTTAAGATTGGTCAAATTTGGGATAAATATATTTGTGAAAGAGGTAAAATTATTCTTTTGGTATAATTAATTTATTGTATACTTTTTCTCATCGATAACTAAATATATTTATATTGAGAAATGAGATAATTTAATTATTACATGAGTGGTTTCAAAAAAACAATTACATTAAATATATTGTTTAAGAAAAAAGAAATATACTTCATAATATTAAAATTGGATCCATGTAATCATTTTGTATGTCAACTTTTAACTAAAATGAACGCAAGATGACCAAATAAGTAAGGAAAATGACATAACTAAAAATTGTAAAAAAAATCTCAATACAGTATACGAAAAACTTGCCCCGTGCGTATGCACGGGCATCATCACTAGTTATATTATATTGAAGACTCTATTTTGGTAATAATCTATAACTATATATTAAAGTTGTCCATTTTCGAGCCACCAGAATGATTTTGGCCCCACCTCATATTTATTAAATAATTTTTATTTCTAATATTTTAACTTTTTTCTATTAAATTCTTCTTTAACTATTTAAATCTATCTTTAACATCAAACAAATATCTATTTAGTATAACAATATCTTTTGAAAACTTCCTTATACAAAAATTTAAAATTAAAGATAACAAATTTAAAATATTTTAAAATAAGTATAAATATCTTTTATCTTATAACATAATATCTTTTCACGAATATGTATATATATAAATATATTCTTTTATAATAATAAAAATAATGATAAATAATTATAATGTTTAAAAATAACAAAAATAGGTGATATAATATTTGATAGATATATTGAAATATTTGATAATCTCTAAAATTATGTACATAGAAGGTAATAAAATATGAATAATATAATATTTGATTATAAAAAGTATACATTTTACAAGCAATAAATTACTTATATTAAAGTTTATATTATATTTTTATTTATTAATTTGCTATTTATAATGTCTATAAAATATCGAATCGTAGTCGTACATGGTACGACGGGTACAACTAGTATGAGAAATTAAATAATTAGATATTTTGCATGATAGAACATATAATTTTCTTCAAATTCATTATATAAACATGAATAATTTAAAGAAATTAAAACTCATAATCTATGTATATATATAAAAGACGCAAGAAATAAGGCCACCACATTGCCCCACCTAGGATTTTCCTACGTGTCGTTCCCACGTTAAGCCACCTAGGATTTTTTATTTTGAAAATTTATATATGTTGATATTATTTTAGGATAATATAGAAATAGGATAAATTACTCTAGGAGAGATTCTATTTAAAATAAAAATGTTATCTATTATATATATTAGGAACTAGGATTGATCTAAATTTTTTTATCTAAAATTAAAATAAATTATAAAACATTAGATATTATTAAGATAGATATATTAATTTAGTTTTTTCAATTAAATTTCTATCTATTTATATCAAAAAATTAAATTCTAATTTTATTTAAAATTAGATAAAATTATTTTATCTTTATTTTTTTATCTATTTATGTAAAATATTTATCTTAAATAAAATTTTGATCAAAATAGAACTTTCAATCTATATAATTACTTGCCTAAAGTTACTTTTGATTAAAATATTTACGTTATCTTTTCCTTAATTTTCTCTATGAATTATTTATGTAAATATAAATGATTTTCTTATCATTACAAAATTCATTCTTTATTTATATTTTTTCATCGTCTCTATATTTTTAATTTTTATTCAAATTTTTTAAAGAATTGAATTTGATAAAAAATTACAAGAATTTATATTATTTTTACCTTTTTATATTTTTTGTAATTTTTTTTTAAAATTAAATGATTCTAATTCAAATAATTTTTATTCATTATTTTTGCATAAATTATCATAAAGCCATCAAAATTATAGTGGGCTCACCTTAATAATTTTGGTCCCGGTTCACATGACACCAATTGTAAAAATTTATATAATTTTTTTTCTAATAAATACGTTTTTTATATTAAATTAAATTATATTCATTAATTAAATAAAATATTAAATATATTTAGTCGTGCATGGCACGACGAGTATAACTAGTAATGATTCTATTCTTCTCAGATTACGAATTTTTTTTCGATAAAATAAATATATATCCATTCTTTTCGTTTTGCCTAATGAAAATTGAGCAAACGAGAGTTGTTCACCAAAATTAAAATAAATATATATTATTAATAATTCTGCAATACCTAGGATGAAATCAACTAACAATTTTATCATTAAAAATAATAACAAATATAGTTGGGTTTTCAATACGTGTCACACAATTTGGATTACAAAAATCACCTTTTTGACTTTCTTCTTTTATTTTTTGTTTTTAATATTTTTTTTTTGAGTAGCTAAATATTAGGTCGAAAAATCAGCTTATTACATCCTTACGGATGAGGACCCGAACTCCATGATGGCTTTGAATTTGATTGATGTTGCAAGAATGTCGCAAAGAAGCAATCAAATCCGCCGCTTGATACAGTCACGAGGCACGCATTGGATTCTAACAATCTCAAAGGATTGTAGTAATACCATTGTGTCAGCAATATGCATCTCAATTTTCCATGTGCATGATTTGTTTCCTTTTAGAGCATTTATAGTAAGGAGACTGTCTCCCTCAATTTTGATTTTATGCGAGTTCCTATTTTTGTTTTTAATATTTAATGTGGCAATACAACTATTGACAATCAAAATTCACTAAAACGGTATTTTTTTAGTATGTAAAAATGTGGTGAAACCCGAAAAGTTTAATTTGGAGCATCGAATTAGAACTTGGATTTTTGCATCATGATGAATCTAATTGACATTAATGTATGGTAAACGAACAACCGAATCAGCTACAATATTGCAATCATGAGGCACATGTTCTATTTTGTTCGCCTCCAAATATTGCATGTTCACAAGAGTGTCGACTATCATCTCAATCGGCATGGAGCACAATCTTCTGTAAAAAAGGACATTTATGACTGAAATATTAGCACCTTCTAGTTTAAATTTTTTAAACTATCTATCATTAGCCACTTGTACAACATTACACATTTTTATTGTTTCTGGTCGCACCGCGGTCCATTGTTGACTAGAGATAACATCCAAACATATTACCACTCCATATTGGTTTTGGATCACATAATCGACTGTTGCTTCTTCATCTTTTCTTTTGGAATCGTCAAATTTTTTTTAATGAAATCTAAACGTGGTTTGGTCCACCATCTTTGTTTTCTTAGCCTACAATGTACATTTGTTTGCATATGTAGAGGTTGAATGATCATCTTCTAGGACTTCGATCGTTTTCTAGTTTTGCAACTGATAACGAGTATATTCCTCTTTGTTTAGTATATTTCCTTCTCCGAATGCATTGTAAATGGTTTTGTTTCAATGATACCATGTGTCATATCAATCAGGCCGAACCACGATGATCTACTGTCCAAAAGGTTATTTATGACTGAAATGTTATCACTTTCTAGTTCAATTTTCTTAGCCACTCGTATAACATTATACTTTCCTTTTGCTTATAATGCATCGCGTTCCGTTGTTGACTATATATAGCATCCAAGCACATTACCTCCCCATAGTAGTTTCAGATCACATAATCGGTTGTTGCATCTCCATCTTTTCTTGTAGAACCGTCAAAATTAACTTTAATGAAACCCAAAGGTGTTTTGGACAACTGTCTTTTTTTCTTGGCCCACAACGCAGACTTGTTTATGCATGTAGAGGTGAATGATCCTCCTCTTCTAGGACTTTGGTCATTTTCCAATTTTGCAACTGGTAATGAGTATATCCCTCTATGTTTAGTACATTTCCATCTCCAAATGCATTGAAAATGGTTTTGTTTCACTGATATGAAATATCATCTCAATCGGCCAGGGACACGATATATTTTCCAAACGGGAATGTATTAATGAAATGTTATCACCTTATAGTGCAACGTTATACGTTCTTATTGCTTCTTCTTGCACTATGGTCCTTCATTGGCTAGAGATAGCGTCCAAACATATTACCTCCCCATAGTGGTTTTGAATCACATAACCGGTTGTTGCATCTCTGTCTTTTCTTTTGGAACCATCAAAAATAATTTTCATGAAATTCAAAGGTGGTTTGGACCACCTTCTTTGCTTTCATGGCCTACAACATGGACTCATTTGTGTATGTAGGACATTAGTCGTTTTCTAATTTTGTAATTGATAATGAGTATATTCCTCTATGTTTAGTACGCACGCATTGAAAATGGTTTTCTTTCAATGATACCAAATACCCCACCATGCTACAACAATTCTTGAAAACACTCCTTTGTTAAATCTACTCTTAAGGCTTCAATTGATTGGAATACACCATTGCAATTAGTTCGAGTTTCATTAGCACCGCATAAATTCATTGATTAATATGTTCTAGAACGAAAAAAGAGAAATTACATTAAAAAAATATATCAATGCTGGTTCACGCGGGTGGTTACAAAATAGGCATTCCACAAAGCTCAAGTAGTGGTTTATTCGTTATCTACGGATCTTTCGAGAAGTGTGTTGATTCATTGTCATCAATTTCCAAATCATACCACAATTGAATTATTATTTTATGCTCATTAGTTTTCCCACTTCCATTGAACATTTTTAGCAGGAATAAACTAGAATATTTTGCCCATATAGATAATTTTCAAGAGAGTTCTCACCAAAATATTACTAGGTTCCGTAAGTATTTTTCATAAAAGCACATTTATAAAGCGTGGTTCATATTCTCATCTCCATGGGCTCTCATGAAGTGGGGAATGAATATTGTTGGAAAGTTACCACTTGCGTCAGGACAACATGCTTACATCTTGGCAATGACAAACTACTTTTCGAAATGGATCGAGGTGGAGGCATTCATGAATTTATTTCCTTCATCAAGCGTAACATTTTGAGCAGGTTTGGAATTCAATCCACCATTGTTTGTGACAATGAATCATAATTCATTAACGAGAAGACGAAGGCTTTCTGTCAACGTTACAACATCCAAATCATAATGTGGACACCACGTTACCCGCAAGCTAATGGACAAGCAGAAGCAAATAACAAGGTGATCATGAATAACCTGAAGAAGAACCTTAAAGAGGCAAAAGGGTGTTGGCTGATGAGCTACCTATGATATTGTGGTTAGATCACACTACTCTAAAGGCTACAACTGGACATACTCCTTTTTCACTTATTTACGGATGTGAAGTAGTACTTCCATTAGAAGTGACCATCCGAACAACACGTTACGACCTAACTACAGAGGAAATCAATTATGATGTGTTGCTTCACCACTTAGACACAATCGATGAGATGCGAGACAACACGGTTATCGGGCTGGCGACATACCATTAGGGGGTAGCTCAAAGTTATAACAAGAATGTTCGACTAAAGGCTTTCCAAATAGGAGATTGGGTATTAAGGAAAACGTTCCAAAATATACAAGAATTGAACGTTGGAAAGCTAGGCGCGAATTGGGAAGGCCCATATATGGTCACTAAAGTTGTTGGAACGTGGCACACTTAAAGCTCTATCGTTTCTAAATTGCCACAAAACATGTTGGGAATCGACAACAAACAAGACAAAAGGTACTTAACCATTCCTCTTTACACGCATTAATACTTTCTTTTACATATTACACCTTGGCCTCAAATGCCAATGAATACAAAACTAACAAGTAACGCCTTATGATGTTACAACCTAAATGTAGGCCTTTCTTTCAAACAAGCCAATATGCGCATAAGAATAGTCGAAGATACTAAGTTGAGACCACTTAAGACACTCTAGAGCAAGCAGAGATCTTAAGTATCAACAACGACACAAAAAGATGTACATTTAAACATGCTTTAGTTTATTAATAAAATTACATTACATCTTTCTTTTGTGTTAACACGTTACACATATGTCTTCTTAGCATTCTAATAAAGTGATCCTAAGAAAGAAACTTGGCTACATGTTACGTCTTGATCTATTCAACAACTAGCCTTGCAACACCTGCAAACACAAACAACAAGATAAATACGCATGATAAATATTGTAAAGCATACTAGGCATTCACCCAAGGAAAGACACCCCGAGGGCATGAAATCTTGACCAACAAATCCAAAAACAAACACAAAGGGCCTAAACATAAGGCCACTGAAACCATAATGAGTTCTAAAAGCCTAAACCTAGGCTATACAAAAGTTGTTCAATTAAGGCAAGTATTTCATTCCTCTAGGGTGTCACCAACACCCTTTCCATCCTTGTCATCAAGGAGAATCTCTTCAGCAACATCTATCACCAAGGCCTTGCCAGTCAGCTCTAGAGGATACATGGTATCAAAATCTTTCCTTTCCTACATAGGGACCCATGACAAATGCTTATCGACTGCGAATTCTTCCATCACTTCAACACGAGAACAATACGGCCAATAGTCAGCAGCTTCCTCTACCTCCTTCAACATCAATGCCTCTTTTTCCTTAGCAGCTTTAAGTTCGACCCATAAGTCATCGACAACTTTAGAGAGTTCATGAACTTCTTTCTCTAAGTTTCTCTTCTTGGAAATCAAAGACTCGTTTAGCTTCTTTTTTTTAGTGGAATCTAGCCTCAGCCCAACTTAGCTTAATAGGGACATCTTTAAACATGTCATAAGAACCTAGCATGACTTGGAGACTCTTCGTGAAGATGAACAATTTTTAACATGGTGATTGAACAAGGTTATCACAATGGGGGCAAAGAAATCAAAGGTAAAGTAAAATGTCAAAGACTACCTGCCATTGAGCCGCCACGGCTTCACCAAAGATGTTAGCAAGTGACGATTGGTCTATGCCATCACAAGGATTAACAACACGAAGAGGGTAGACAACTTTGACGCATTTAGAAGTTGGGAGGTCTAGAGACAAAATCATGCCCGAAAGGTCTGGCAATCTAGAGTGGCACCAGATTTAGATGAGGAAGTCCCTCGAGTTGGAGTAGAGGATGGCTTTGGAAGGCGAGGAATGACTAAAGACGTATCAATAGCACTAGGAGCAGGGTCCACTTTCCTCTTCTTTTTGGCTTCAACTCGTTCAAGGGTGGACATCGCGGTTGCAGATCTAGTAGTTCAAGAGCATGCGAGTCACCAAGAAAAAAATAAAGACAAGATAACATGTAATGGGTAACAAAGTAACAACTTACTCCTCATACCAGAATACTCAAGAGAATCAACACAAAGCTTTAGTATTTTTGGAAAGGATCTTTGACCAGGAGGCAATGCACGAATTCGATCTATGATCTATGGAGAGATGTCTTGTGCCTTCAAAACTCTGACATCCACTACAAAAAACAAAAGAGGTGATCAAATGTGTTAATATTTCTGAACCAAAGTGTGGATTCAAAAGGAAAAACACGTTACCTAAGGGGTTCCACCAAGATCTAAGAAAATCACAAGCACAACTTAAAGAAGACTGTTTTACGAAGAAAAACATATCTTTCCAACCACGATCTTTGTTGATAGGGTTTCTCGGCCAACAAATAAATTTGTAAGTCAAGACCCCGCTGAGTACAGTGGAGTCAGGATCGTTCCACAAGAAGCAAGGTTGTTTGTCTATCAATCTAATAAAAATCAAATAAAATCAAACACAATCACTCACGAGATGCCTCGTTAACGACCTTGTCAGGATCGTTACCGAACCACCGAACACAAAAATATCAATTAACGACCTAATAAAATTCTAATTAATACTCGGTACCGAAGCAAGTATTCAGCAACGAAGATTTATCAGAAATAATTCAATAAAACAAATATCTAGGATAAGGGACACCACAACATAGCCAAGCATGCATAAGAATTCGTAAGAAGATAAGATCATGCCTTTAAATAGATAGATTCATCAACTTTCATTGACTTGACAAGTAAATTAATCTATTTTCATAAACTAACTCACTCAATTGCTTGTTTTGGATCTAAAGCTTGAAACTTTCGTTTTCAAACAATATCAACCTTCAAGTTACTAACTTTCTCTTTCAATCAAGTTAAAACTCAAATTACCTCAACTCCCGTTTCGGTATTAAGCACAACAAACAATCTCAATAAAAATAAAAGGCATTCAACACACTATCTTACTCATCAAACATGCTCAACTATGCCGGGCTTAACCCCGACCCTAGAAAAATAGACTACTCATTATTCATGATTAAGAAACTAAAAACTTCAATAAAAACAAACATTGAAACAAAACTCAAACTTAAATTAATAACAAAAATATCGTCTTACAGAGATCCAGAAGAAAACCAAAACAAAACAATCACCGAACACACTCGATCAACGAACCTCGGAAACCGTCGTCACTCGTCACCGACTTCCGATCCGGTTCTCTCTCCTTCGGCCTTCCTCCAAATCTCCTCCAAAACTAGCTCTAAAATTCTCCTCCAAAATTAAGCCCCCCCTTTCTATGCTAGATAGAAGGGTATTTATACTAGAAAATCCTAAAAAACTAAAAAGGCTAAAAGATAAAACTTTCCTAAAAAGATAGAAACAATCTCTAAAAGATAGAAATAAAATCTAGAAAGATATTAAACCCTAAAATACATATTCTAATAACCCATAAATATTCTAAAAAGATACTCAACCGATACGGAAATAAATTCCCGCTCAGGATCGGTGAATAATAAAATAATACTCCGAAATCTTCTTCTTCGTGGCCTCGTTAGCGACCCTTTACAGCCTCGTTAACGAGCCTGGGGTTCTGTTTTCTTCAACACCTCCTCTTGTTTTCTTGAGCTTTGACTTCTTAAATCTTGCACTTTCCCGTCCTTCACTGTGATGCTCCAAATTTAGCTCCATTTAGCTTTTTTCCTCGCTAAAACCTGCAAAATACACAAAATAGCGTAGATTCCACTCTTTTCGTAGATTTATGCAAAACTAACTAAAAATACGCAAAACTAAACCTAAACTAGACAAAACTAAACCTAATAAGCAAAGAAAACCTATTAAAAACTATACTAAAATGCGAACATCAATCTTGTTTCGAGACATCCAAAATCAAATATGATATTCCCTTATGGAATTTTAGCGTAAAACGACCAACATCGCTTTTCGACAAATTGTACACATGGAAAAAATCTCTAGCATAGATCGGGATATTATGAGCCGGACATAAAAAATCAACAACTACAAGAACCCTCCAGACTTGAGGAAGGAGTTGGCCAGGAAAGACATCAAGGATTTTGAGAAATTCAACAACTAAGGGTGACAATGGGAAGCGATGTTCAATATGAAAGAGATATTCATAAAGACACACTCAATCTTCACCAAAAGAATCGACCCATTCCCTTCACTTCAGAGTATATATGATGGAGGAAGAGGGCAAACCGACAAAAAAAGCAAGGGAAGAGGGGTCAACAAAACTATTAACCTTATGTTGAGAAGCAAGAAGAATTCTAGTCTGTGTGAAGAGAGGAGCTTCTTTTGGTTCGTAACAGTGAGAGATTGGAGTGGAAGAGGAATCTGAATCATCCATGGAAACAAGAGAAATGAAGAAACCCTAAGAGCAAGAAGACAAAGTGAGATTGCACATGAAAAGAAGGAGATTAAGAAGCATGGGCAAGAGAAAAGCCTCCTAAAGTTGTCATAAATAGAAGGAGTGATTGATGGGGTTACTGGGGTGAAATATTTTGAGGCGTTCTCAAACCCACTCAAAATTTCTTGAGGGAGTTTTTGGAGGGTTTGGGGGTATTGTTAGGCTCTAATTATGGGCCTCTTCTGAAATTAGGCCACTATCTAATGTACCAACGAAAGAAAGTAACGGCTTCGGAAAAAGGTGAGGAAGGCGGAATTGGATATTCATAAGGTTAGCCATTAGGAGAATTGAAGAGAGGGTGAAATCTACGACAAGGAGTGGAAGATGAGTAACGGTACTACAAGGCTAGCTATAAAGAGGAAGAAAGAGGAGATGGAGAGGACACGTTCACTTACGAGAACAATACTTCAAGTACTTGACATTCTTCCTTTCTCTCAAGCACAAATTCGTTCATCGATTCGTATATTGCTTGTTTTCTACTATTGCTCGTTCATTTTTGGTGTTTGCATATTAATTCTTACATTGTGAAACCTTTGAATCGCAATTCGCAATACACTAATTTATCACTTGCAAATTCTATTATAGCTTATTTCATTTTGTAACATGTTAACGTGTTTCAATTGGTGTTTGTTTAAGGTTTCCCACATTATAGCAAGTCTCACGTTTACGTGTTAGATTTACCCAAAACAATGTTGATTGGGCTATTAGGAATAAATTTATTTAAAAAAAATCTTTTCTATTATTGTTAGGATTTATGTTAGAATCAGTTATGTTATCTGATCTCTTCTTTTATTCTAGCTTGATAGGTTTCACTTTTCCTAGGATTTTATGATCTCTCTTGTATAAGTACGCAAAACATCTTCCAATAATATTAAGTAATTTCTTACAATCTTAATTATTCTAGCTTGAATAGTTTTCACTTTTTCCTAGGGTTTTATGATCTCTCTTGTATAAGTACGCAAAACATCTTCTAATAATATTAAGCAATTTCCTACAATCTTATTTCTCAATATGGGCATCCTATCCAAATTCCATGGAAGAGTAAAGACCAATGCACACATAGAATCATTTCATGGAAGAGTAGAAAGCAACAAACTATGTCTTTATCAAATGAATAAGCAGAATACAGATCTTTTCGCAAAATCACTAGTCAACTTGCTTGGTTCATAAGGTTATTAACAAAGTTTGATGTTTCAGATGTCACCCATATACTTGTTCGTTGTGATAATCAAGCAACAATCTACATTGCTCGCAATCTTGTGTATCATGAACGCACCAAACACATAGAAATAAATTGTTTTATTGTTAGGGAAAAAGTCCTTGAAGGTCTTATCTCTTTGTCCCATATTAACACAGACTCTCAACTTGTTGATGCTTTGACAGAAACTATTCATGGACATCGATTAATCCCTTTATATGGAAAATTAGGAATGGTTGACCCCCCTCCTAACTTTGCGGGGGTATTGGTATACATAATAAGCTATATCTGAGATCCAAATGAGTATTTCTCATTAGTTAGCTAGAAGCTTGTTTAACAAGATTTTATGTCTTTCATACATATACTGGTGTAAACTCTTTTTAACAAACACAATTAATCAATGATCTTTCTCTCATCTTCTATCACTATTTCTAATTCATAGTGAGAAACCAAATCGGAACTAAAATTGTAAATTAAATCAAATTATACTTGTAATAACTGTGGTTTTTTAGGATATTTTTGAATTTTTCTCGGATATCCTTTTAACCTCTTTGTCCGTTTTAACGCTTAATCCAATATTTTTATTGGAGATGAAATCCTAGAAAATTCTTGGTGATATCCTAAAATCACAAAGAAATGATTTTATGGGTCGGTGTGAATTCTAGGATTTTTCAGTGGAAAAAGAATATTTATTGGATAAGCCGTCTTTTTAATTATGTATTGTAAAGGATTTAAAATACGAAACGGAAGCCCTAAAAATTTAATGTAGCAAGATAAAATCATGAAAAATTGGTTTTATTAGTCTACATAATTTACGGGACGTTTTGTATTTAGTAAGTTTTTCCACCCGAGGTACATAATTCTACCGCTTTAATGCGAGTCCCGTTCCAAGACGGGTTTTGTTTTAATCCGCCTCTTCTTGCCTTAATATTGAAGGAACCAAAGAGATTGAATCAGAAAAAGGGGGGCTCGAACTTTGACAAAGCAAACAGAGGAGGGTCGAGAGAGTTTCAGGAACGACGGATTCAGCTGCCCGAAACCTTCACCGCCGACAATCCTCTTAGCCCGTCCACCTCATCATCATCTTCTTCCCCTCTTCCTTTGTATTTCCTTGGGTTTGGGCGGCTGCAGAAGAGGGACTCGAACCAGCGAGAGATCAGGCGGAGCGACGTACTCGAGAGGAAAGAGTTCTACACTGTCGATTAACTTCTTTGCCTCGCCAAACGTCGTCGTCGGCGATCTCTAGCTCCTCCGACCACCACCCACCGCAAGGGCTGCCGCCGGGCAATACTCAACCACCCTTGGGCTCGGGATCGAGCCACTATCGAGCCAAACGAGTCATGGGCTCGAGTGAAGGTATTTACAAACGAAATTAATTAGCGGGTTGATTGCGGAGCCACCGTAAGGGCCTTTCGGTTCCGCTTTGCTAATTAAATTTATGGTTTTTATAATCTTAACATTGATACGGTCTCACAGGTTCAAACCGCTCGGGAAACGGACGTTCGGATCTTCAGTTATAGCGAATACAAGTTTTGATTCCGATTGGCAGGTAAAGGACTTCGAATAATTACTCGGGATTCGTTGTTAATCCGTTTGATCCGAGATTTGGTCACCTTTAAGAACTGCTGCTAATCAACAATTTTTATTTAGAAAATTGTTTTAAAACTGAAGCGGATAATTAGTTATAATTCCGCCAAGATGGATCCTTAAAGCTTGATAGCTAAGGATTAATTATGAATCGATATTCGGAAATCAAATCGTTTATCGATTAGAAAGTTGTAGGAGTTGAGAATACAATTAAAAAGTGTATCCATGAGCTCGTTGTTGAGAAATCTTTTGTTATATTTGACAGAAGGGTGATAAAGATTACTGTTGAATTGCAAAGGACGTTGAGCACGCCTTCTAAGGCAAGTGGACGGTTCTCTCTTGCATTATGGTTAATTAAATGAGGAATTGAATCCCATTTAATATTTGTGTTGGGAACAACTTGTGTGCTTAATAAAATATGATAGGTTGTTATATTTGTTAGAAATAATGACATGTTGTTTATTCAGTTTTGCGGTAGAACTGGATTTAGGTCCGTTATGGGTGACCTTGTATGCTGTCTCACGCTGAGACATTGTTATTTAATTAAGGTAGTTTCAGGGAGGGGAACGTGGTTCCATATCCTCTCTTTAAAACAATATTACATTAGGAGGGGCCTAATCCTAATGGTGGGTCATGACTCTTCCCCTACTCTTCGTGTGAGAGGGGTGATGCGCACTCTAGCTAAGTGCAAGTTTTGCACGGTGTAGTGTAGATGAAAGGGTAATAGGCCTCTCTGATCTCTACCTCACCATATGCAAATGAAAGATCAAGGATAGCTTAAGTCATGTGATCTTGGTATAGGGTAGATGACTATGGATGAAATACTCCGATTATACCTGAATGGTTCGTCCAGTCGGAAGGCCATTCTTGCTCCCGGTTATGAATGATTCTTAATCAAACTTTGGTTAAGTCAATCTGATTAGTCGATGGAGGCTTTTCAAAATGTGATGTGATTAATATGAGTCCCAACAATTGTTTATGCTTCTTAAATAAACCACAAGCGGTGGTGTTCTCTCTCTTGATTATGTAAGTCTCCTTCTTTTTCTCTATAAGACTGCTAACTGTTGGATCATAATCTGTAACACCCCTATTTTACAACACTGGGTATTACCGTCAGTGACCTCAGACTTTACCGTCTAAAGTCACCCAAGGCTTTTAGAATGATATAGAACAATTAAAATGCGAAATAACACATAATACATAATGAGAAAAGGTGCTCCCGAGGGAGACTTGGTTCTTTACAAAATATCTTACATTATTTTCAAACATAAAGTTGTTCGGAATTGAAATGCAAAACCTGCTTGTCCTTGAAACATAATGAAACTAAAGTAAAATGATTGAAAGGTACATCTTGAAAATCCTTGTTCTTCCTTCGTCTTCACTTCACTTCGCGCCTTGTTGGGATTCCTAGATTCTGACATAATTCGCGAGGGGCGAGAGAATGCCAGGCAAACATGCGGAAAAGAAGAATTAGTCTAAGAGACTAAGCAAGCGGGAATGGAACTTCCCGAGGGTATTTCGGTAATTTCAAGTCTTGTCGAATGATATAGTAAGGTTGTGTTTATGATGAGCTTGTTTATGTGGAGCTAAGATATGAAAGATAGCGGTAGCATATCTAAAAGGGATAGCTTGATGAGCAAGAGAAGTACTACTTGATTGTAGTCTTCTTTAGAATTGAAGGTATGTTGGGAACATTCATTTATTCAAACAAGTCAAACACCACTCGCGCCCTAAGCGGACCGAGGGCCGGATCGATCATTTGAGACCGGTCCAGTTTTGTCATCTTAATTGTGCCTTAGCACTTATCTTATTTAGTGGCAAAAGATGTTCGATTTCATTTATGATTTAAATAAAGAGTGGTGGGACACGGATAATCCGAGCCACCCGAGGGAAAAACTCTGTTTCCCAGCACTCAGCTGTAGTGCGCTCATCCCTCCTTGCAATCGGAGCGGATGGAGATCATGATCCCGAAAGTCGTACTTCAAACGCGTAGGCACTTACGACTTAGTAAGGTGATATAGAAGCGTTGGCTATTCCGCGCCCCTCACTAGTTCGTTCGACGTTGGTCTCTAAACGAGACCATAAACAATCAAGGCCACAACCACACTAGCATAAATAATCCTATCAAATAATAATAGTGAATTATGCTAACAAGGGGTCGTTATATCTAACAATCGATATTTCCTAGGTTCATTTTTATTTAAGCATACAAGAAGTTCCCAACATCGAGAAATATCATATAGACGGATATAAAAGGGCACAAGGGGAAATTCCACTTGCCTTTGTTCTCACGAGTAGAATAGTGATAAGACGGAAAGTGTTGTTCGCGACTCCGAACAAAATTTCGACCTATTGACATGGAAAATTTACGAACGATCTTTAAATGCGAATTATTTTTAAGGTTGGGAGTTCTCTTATATATTTAGCATAAGAGAATGGGATTTCTAAATTATTATAATAATAATTTAGGTGGCTATATAAAATAATAATATTCTTTTATTATTATTTTCATTTTGTAATATCCTTTTATTCCATAAAAACCTTTATTCAATATTATTAAAATAATCCTTTTTAACTTCACTTTTTAATTCCCTTAATATAACTTAAGCTAGTATAATTTCATAAAATATCATCCTTTATCTAAAAAGGTATTTTTCTATTAAAAGTATCGTTCCTATTAAGCTTTAAAGAATTTACTTTCACCTTTTAACATACTTATCTTAATTAAAATATTACTCCTAATTTCCCATTATTCCTTAGTGAACTTAGAATATTATTTCCCTCACCAAGAATACTTTATTAATAATATTCTCTTGATAGATTTTTATTTAATTATATAATTCACACTAAATAAAGCTAATAGACTCATAATCTATTTTCTTGGAAGTTTCCATACTTGGGGCTTTCTACTATCTTTATAAGGTAACTTCCTAAATTCAACATGTATTATCTTAATCTTATTTATTTTACTCCTATAATTCTTTTCACATCATATGGTTTATAAAATATCTATGATCATAGCCTAAACTATATGATCATGGCTTATAAAATACAATCATGGCTTATAATATTCTACTTCATACTTATAGTCCATTATTATAATATTTTAGGTTATAAAAATAATATCTTTCCTATATCTTACTTATTTCTTTTCATGCAAGCAATCCTTATAACTATATATTATCAATATCATAATTTTTCTTATACTTAATTTAGAACTTATGTCTTGTAAGAAATCTCTACCCTTAGAGATATATTAAACTAATATTTTTCTTAAATAATAACTTTAGTAGTATAACTATTATTAATATTATCCTTTTTATAAAAACAATATTTATTAACAAACTATAGTCCATGGTTACAACTTTTATAACAATATTTCTACAAGAGTTCTCTTTAATTTATTTAGAATAATTATTATTATAATACGTCATAATTTTATCACCACTATCGTATTTAATAAATAAAACTATATCTATGAAAATCCTCTACACCTAGAGACAAGGTAACTTTAAATGATTTTATTTCTATTATTATAAATAATCTCATATATCTACAACCTCTTTATACTAGTGATAAGTAACATCATTATTTTTATGTAAACTTCATTCTTTTATGAAGGTGATATTTTTAATATCAAAACTCTATTTGATATGCTAGCAATTTTATAAAATAACTTTTTATAAGATTATCACATGTCTAGCATAATATTATAATCAAGATATGATTTAAATAATCTAGTAGGATTACATTTACCCTAGTAACTAATATCTTTTCTTAATTTATTTAATTCTATACTTGTTCTTATTAAAATACTTTATTCATAAATCTTACTAATACTATTCCAAAGCATATAGTAGGATTAAAGACCTCCGATTCTATTCTTCCTTTTTAAAAGAATCTTATTTTAATAAATCTCCTTTTCTTATATTATTTCTTTTATAATAAAGAGGAATGTGCCTAAGTTAATACTTTCCCAATATTTATCTAAATATGCTTAAAAATATTATTATTATGAATATTAAGGCTCTAGTAACTCATATATGCTTATTAAAACTATATTTCTCGTAGATGGGTATGTAAATTAATTTAATTATATAAATTTCTCCTTAATACCTACATGCAATATTTATTCAATTTAATTAAATAAATATTATATAAATGTAGAAATTATTTTATAAAAAGATATTAATTAACATTTGAGTCGGAAAATTATACCGAGCGAAAACGGGAGCGGAATGGACACGGGTTTCGAGGTGGACGGATTTTTGGGCCTCTCCTTCTCTTTTATCCCTAAAAGAAAACTGATGGGCTAATATTGGACATTTGGGCCTATTTGAATTAGCCCAAAATCAGCCCAACCCTTTTCTTTCTCCTTCTTCCTCCTTCTACGTGGAATGAACCAGAGAAGGCACTGGACGGAACGACGATGGGCTGGTGGCTCAGGCGGGGCAAGGTGGCGGCCTCCCGGTGGCGCGCGCGAGTTGGCCGGGCCCTGGCTGGTGGTCCGGTGGTGTCCGGCGGCCCAAGGAGTGGAGGAAGAGGTTTTGGGGATTTTTTTCCAAAAAAATCAGATTTGGGGGAAATCCATTCTAGGGATTTTTGGTTTGAAATTTGGATGAATTTGAAGAGGAAGATGAGAGAAATTGATGTGTGAATTTTACTCTTGCTACTACCCCTTTATATAGTAGATTTTGAGGCTTCCAATGGATCCATGGCAATGAAAATTGACCAATGGTGAAGGGGGTGATTGATGGGGATTGGTGGTGATTGTGTTTGTTTGAAGATGACATAGGATGATGAAGATGTTTTGGTGGTCAACTGAAGCAAACAATGGAGATTGGGAGGTCAATTCAAAGGCACTGATGTACGTCAATTCAATATCAGACAATTGACTTGTTTGGAGAAGAAGAAGAAAAGGATAGTTTAAAATTAAAAGAATTGGAATATGGGTAGACAAATTACATTAGCATAGCTGGTTGGAGTGTGTGTTTGGGATGAGAGGAGCGAGAGGTCTCGGGTTCGAGTCCCGGCTCTCAACTCCTTTTTATTTATTTTGCTTTGTATCATTTTTATGCTTGTTGCACTCTATTAATAAAATTCGAAATTTATAACAATAAAATGAAATTTATAACAATCTATTTTATTTGGGTAACTTTTACACTTTAATAATCCTTTATCATATTCTTGAAAATTATAAAAAGACTAAATTCTCTTTTTAAGAAAACTACTTAAATACTTATCCGACTTGCCTAAAATTTAATGAATTCTCAATTGTCATTGTAATAAACTTCTATAATCTCTTTATAATTTACTATGAAATTATACAAATTAATAGGTCCTCTACTTTAGAGAGAAAAAAAATTATTGGGATAAATATTCTTTTTTATTTTATTTGGAATTTAGCGGATATTACATAATCCGAGTCTAATCGGATTTGGATGCCAATATGTTTAGTTACAACTATAAGAACCAAGTTAGATTCTCCGCTTGCTTAGTCTTTCATAGACAAACCCATCCATCTTCTTTTCTTTTATATGGTCGGCTGGTGTCCACCGTTGGTTTACGACACATCAGGTTCTTCTTGGAAGTTGATTCAAGAGGCGGATTCAGATGTTTGAAGTTCCAGAAGTTGAAGAAAGGGTTCCAATGGCTATACTTGAGTGAAGATCATGGTTGAACTACTTCAAAGTGAAGCTGAGTTTCAGAAATACGAACTTAAGGAAGACTGGATGAAAATTTTGTTTAAATAGAAGGTTGTTCTATTTATTTACTAATTCTTTTTAAGTTAAGGCTTGTATAAGACTTTTTATTCTCTTTTCTGCTGTAAAGTTTTACTTAATTTTGTTAGGTTTTAAATGGTTTCATTTACCTTGTTCTAGTAAGTTCTGTCAGGTTAAAGTCTTGGGTAGCTTCAGTTTAGTTCTAATCGCGGTTACTGGCGGTAATACCTCCAAGGTAGGAAGGGGGTGTTACAATACTAACACATTCCAAGTGGATGATGGATTAACAAACACTTGTCACACACTTTATACTCTAATTAAAAAAAACGAGCAATATGATTAAGAAGGTGATTTTTCTAACCTATTCTTAAAGGACATAAGCTAAGAATTTTAAAATAAATAAATTTTATAAACTAATTTTTTAGGAATATTTAAATCTTTCATATATATTATTATAATTTTTTTATTCTTTTTTTAATTCCAAGGAAAACACTAGGTTGGCAAACTATTACAAAGCCAACCTACATAATCAAACTGGATAAAAAATCTCGCAACAACGTTGCTAATACGCGGCAAAATGAAGTTGATGATGTAGTCATTCCCAAGACATTTGATTGTTAGATATTATGAATGTATTGGTATTGTAGTTGAAGAGTCACTATCTTCGATCTAAAAAAATATATCATAAAGTTACATTCATTGTAACAATGAAACATCCAAACTCCAACAAATTTTTTTTGTCCATTTAGTGGTGGTGCACTTCGTGTCGGGTAGACCCAAACTCCAACAAAGTTAGTAACTAAATTTTGAATATCCAAAATGATATTAGAAATTTCCTAAGAAACTTTCCAAACTTGTTTTAAGAAATTAATGACCACTAAGTTATCTCCTTCAATAATAAAATTTTAAATATTTGAAGAGATTGTGTATTTGACCCCTTCAAGCAGGTTCAAAACTTTAGTTTTTAATGTAGAGATAGAAGGGATAGTTTTCCTATTTAGACCTAAAATATTAGTATTCTTATCTTGAAGAACAAAAAAAACTCTAGAAACACTATCTTCTTTGGAACAATCATATTTAAGTTTAATCCAATCCTTATTTGTTTTTTTTAAATATTTCCTTAAAATGTCTTCTCTTAGACTTAGATTTCAAATCCAAGGAACTAACATATTGCCATTGAACAAGTAAAAGCTAGATCTGAAGGTAAAAGATTAACACTTAACAAAGACAAATTAAAAAAATTGCATTTTTATGGCTCCAGATCGATAGACCACCACAAGAAACACTAAATATTATTATTATTATTATGTGAAGAGACTATGGTAGAAGCAAAATTGAAATTAAAATCACTAGAAGTGAAAAGGCAAAAGAAGTTTTAAACTTATTTTCCAAATTAGAAATTAGTCTAAGTGTAAAAGGGCATTGAAAAAGTAATGATATAGTTCTTCATTATCCAAATGAAATACAGAGCATTCATTCAACACTTATTTAAATGTTGATTGAGCCTTTTGGTTGTATGTAAATAATAAGAACAAGATTTCTAAAGGAAATTCTTTATTTTTAGTGTCAAGTTTTTTTTTCCCAAATTCAAATAAAATCAAGCCCAAAAAAAGAGGAATGGGATCCAGTAGAGTTACAAAAAAACTCTATGGATAGAGTTGGAGAAATCTGAATCGTTAAATAAAATATAGATGGTTGAGATTAGATTTACCTCTCGCCAAATCTAATTCTGATTTTTTTTTTTTTTGATTATTTCGCCTAGGATTTACTAAATTACTATAGGGTTTTAGTACTTCACCCATAAAGTTTCTAAACAACTCTACGGAATTCGGTTGTTGATTTCACAAAAAGGACGCTATCAGTTGAAGAAAGCCAATCCGTACCTCTTCAATATATGTTCGATGAATGCAAATTTGTTGACCCCCAAGATCCCATCTTTTTCGGGATTCCACTTGTTGTTTTTGTTTTTTAAGGAATGCGATTTTGTACAAATAAATTAACAACATAAGAAGGTAAAATATTTGTGAGACTTGGAACATTCCATGATCAATTATATATCCTAATGCATGATAAAGCACATCTTTGTTAAAATAATTATACCATATGGCATAATCTTAATAAATTAATTTTAAAAAGTTATTTCAATAATATATTAATGAATTATATTATGCTTGCTAGACAGACACGCTACCCTAATTATCTTTAATTTATAACATTATATTTTATTTATTTTCCTCTATATTATCTTCTCTACTAATCTTTATATTAATATTTTTCATATTTAAAAACATTATCCTATTAATTATGGAGTAAAAGATAAAACCCTAATCATAATATATAAGCTTAATAAATTAATTTTAAAAATTATTTTAATTAATTATATTATTCTTTCTAGATAACCAATCCTAATTATTATTATCTTCATAAAATAGAAAAATTTTATGCATATCAATATCTCAAAAAAATAAAAAAATATTTTAAAATATTCCATTCAAGTGAAATTAATATTTTAATAATTTCAATCTAAATATGAGTCAAGATCCCAAAAAATAAAAAAAATACTTTAAATAACTAGATTCAGTTGTCACGATGCCTTTTGTGATGGGGTGCATCCTCATGCTCATTGGCTTTTATACAATGCCTTTGGGATGGATATAACCCATATATCAATTTTGGTGCATTCTAACTAGATTCAGTTATCATTGTCACATAGCAGAATTTTAGTTTTCCAGACAATGATAATACTTAGGCCTTCTTCATACGAGTTTATATTGGGGCAAGGGTGTGTACATCATGGCCCCCAAATCCCGCAAGATGCGTGTTAACACTGGGTTAATGTTGTTGTTGTTGTTCAATTGAAAGCACGATCTAAAAAATTAATTTTTATAACTTACGTAATTTAATGATGATGTTATATACATGTATTTTGTATTTTATATTAATATTTAAATATTATGTAAATTTTAGTAAAATCATTATGTGAATATCATGGGACTTAAACTAGTTAGTGATAAAAGCATAAACCTTTAAACATGGATTTATGTTATAAAAAATGCAATAAATTAAAATTTTCAACCCAAATATTAGGCCAAATATCCGGGCTGTTAAGCCAAGGACCTCCCGGAGTTTTGGAACCACCCATTAGTGTGACCATTTCCCACATACCAACAAATACCTGAAGAAAAGATCTATCGAATATCGATTTTTCTAACTTGTACCCATTTATTAAATTTTATTATTTGGGATTATTTAACTTTTTGTATAGGGTTTATCAATTTATTTTTCGTAACACCCATATTTTGCAAAGATGGGTATTACCGCCAGTGACCTCAAACTTTACCGTCCAAAGTCACCATAGGCTTTATAAGGTATTAAACTTACGGAAATGAGAAATTTAAATGATAATACATGACATTAAAAGGTGCTCGAACATGAGTCTTTAAATATTGTCATTACATCTTTCCGTTTCAAAACACCATGGTAGAGTTAAGCAGCAGAATTAGTGAAACCTTATTCTTGCAAAATGTAGTGAATCCAAAATACGGGAAAAATATCTTCAAGAAGACTTGACCTTCCTTCCTTCAACTTCCTTGATTCTTCGTCATTAAACCTTCGAGGGAAGTTTCTTAGTCTGGCATTTGTCATTACGGGCGAGAAATATCAAGCAAAAATGCGGAAAATAGCGAAATTAGTCTAAGGAGACTAAGCAAGTGAGAATGGAAATTCTCAAGGGTAATTTGGTAATTTAACATTTTGTTAAATAGATAAGCGATATGTATTTGAGATGTAAAGACTTTATGTGGAGCTTAAGACGGAATGAGTCGATCTCAAAATGAGATAACTTTAATTTGAAGAGAAATAACTACGAGATTGTAGAACTTATTAGAGTACAATAATGTTGGAAACGTTTTAATTTACAACAAATTTTTGAAAACCTCTTGCGCCCTCATCGGCTTGGGGCCGGTCTTCTAAAACCGGTCTGGTTTTGATGTCTTTTAATGTGCACTAGCACTTATCTTTATTACGTGTCAAAACTTTACATAACATTAATGACTTTTAAGGGCTTGGAGGCTATGAAAGAGCCGAGTCCACTTAAGAGAACGGAGTTCTAACACTTAGTTAGAACATAGCATAAGTTTATTTAATGGATTGAACAAGGCAAACCTTTAGCCTTATTATAATTTTGAGTGTCTGCATAGCATAGACGTTAGTAAGAGACTTTAGTCGTCTTTTCCATTTTATGTGGTATTGCTTAAGACTTTAGACGAAACATTTTTATTTTGTTATTAAATTATAATGAGGTCTAAAATTTACATGCATGTATACGAGGTCTAAAATTATAATGAGGTCTAAAATTTACATGCATGTATGTACAATTTCATAAAAACTCATTTTATTCCACATGCATAACTTATTATGTTAGTTAAATAATTTGAGCTTGTGATAAGTCCCTTTTTTTAATCAAGAAGACCATTTTATTTCAACATTCTACCTAACTCCAATTTACATGCAAGAATGGATTTTTCCATAAAACTTTACAAAAATTACATGCAAAGACTTTTTAACTTAGTTAAGTAGATAAAACATTTATAAGTCTACTTTTAAATTAAAAAGGTCATAACTAAGTTATCTAAAAATCATTTTAAGTCTAAGTTGACATGCAATAGAGGTTTGAGTTATAAAAAGTCTTTTTAAGCTACATGCAAGGACTTATTTAGATTATTTAAGCATATTTTTTTCTTATTAAATTTTCATTAGTCAAAATTTCATACAAAAATTATTCCAAAGCTTATAACATGATTTGAAAGACATGCAAAAAGGTTTCTTTCATAAAAACTTTATTTTATTTAAGTCTTAAGTCATTTCATTCATAATAAAAGAATACTTCTATAATAAAGGAAGAGAAGTAAAAAAAATTCATATAATCTTTAAAAATCGGAATTTCATGTGAAAAAGTCCCTTTTATAATTTTAAGATTTATAAATTTTATTTTATAATTTATAAGAGCATTTTTCCTTAAAAACTCATGCATGCATGCTACTTTCCTTTAAAAATATCTACAAAGCTATTACTTATAAAAATCTGATTTTTTTTCTTCTTCTCCTTAAAAAAATCAGCATGTAATATGGTTCAATTAAATATCAATTTATTAAAATCAACAAGAAAAATAAATAAAAATAAAAAGGAGGAAAGAATCCCTCACCTTTGTGCTAAGTTTTTAATAAACCGAACAAAGAAGGGCGGAGCGGAACGACGAAGGGTGGGGCTGGCAGCAGATCGGCGGGGCCTGGTGGCCACTGGTGGCAGCCAAGAGAGGGGTCGGTGGTGTGGTGGCTAAGGATTCCCAAGGGAGGAGTCTAGATGTGTTTGCATGTGGAAAAATTAACCTGTAAAGACAAAGATATGGATGATATTTACTTGTTCTTAAGGAGAGAAAAGAGAGTGTTTAGGTGAAGAAAAGAGACTTTTTGTACGATGAAAGAAAGTGTAGAGAATGGGGTGTCTACGAATGAGCAAGAAGGCTTTAAAAGCCAACTAACAAGTGTTAGTGGGAGATCAAAATCATCATGACTGAATCCTTGGTCATGTCAGTGGAAGAGGACAAATTTGACTTAATAAAATAAGTCTCATGTGAGTGGGAAATCTCTACCCAAAATCCCACCCAAATTCACTCTTTAAATGATCAAACACATTCGTAAAAGGACCCAAAGTCGGTTTGAAACGCATACCGAAACGGTCGGGTTTTACGAATAGAATTTCTGTTAGTTATAAATTTATCAAATTCCGTCTCTAGTAAATTCATTTAATAGAATAAATATTTCATAAGAATATTATAATTTATTTATTTTAGAAAAAATAGATTTTTGAAAGAAAGATGTTTTTTAGATTATTTTATTTAATGCATAACTAAATATTACGAAAATAAAATTTATTCATTTAACGGAATATGTCCGAGTTATATTAAGTTTTTATGTGAATTAAGAAAAATCATTTTACATGATTACTTTCTGTTACTTGTAAATTCTTAGACCTAAGGTCCTAGCTTACGGTCAAACCAGGTAACGACTTCGCTAAGAGGATCTTAGAAAGTCGTCTAGAAAAAATATCAAATTTATCCTAAAAAAATCACGGATAATACATTTTTAGAGTTTTAGTTTTTATATATATTTAGTATTTTTAACCTATGCCTTTAGACCTAAGTTAGAAAAACCATTAAAAATCTACTAAATTCGCACTTTTTTCCATGGAGTTTGTTAAAAACTTTATGGATGAAGTCCGAAAACCATATAGGAAATTAGTGAACCAGTCTTATTCCCATGGAATTTGTTAAACACTCTATTGGTGAGGTTCTAAAACTCGTAGGAAATGAGTGAACTTTTCGGAAAAAAATTATAAGGAAAAAATAGTAAGTTAATATCGAGAGAGGAATTCCATCTCAGTTGTTTAATTTTTATTTAACAATTATGATTTTCTCAATTCTACCAATAGAGTTTTTTGCCAACACTATTAGAATTAATCTCATTCGCCAAATATTGTATTTTTCATAAATGAATCCAAATATTTATTTTTAATAACTCAAACTTACATATTAGGATGAAATAATATTTTTCAAAAAAAATATTTATATTTTCAACAAAAGACCACATCTTCTTGGCAATTTTGACGTTTGTTGAATATTAGACAACCTTTTTCTAAAGGAGTTAACTAGATTTTGGAAAATGGAAATACGATTAATTTTTGGTCAAATAATGGATTGAGGATTCCAATCTTCTTACTTTTTATGATAATGATAATCCTTTGCTTAAAGTTTCTACTTTTATCACTATTCATAAAACTTGGGATTTACATTCTCTTAATCTACCTAGTACAAATGTAAAGTAGAACCCAAGTCTTTAGAAAAATTTTAACCAAGTGTCACCATCTGAGTGGATTAAAATTACAATTACTTTAATAAATTTTATTAAAAAATTATCCATTATCCCACTAATCTCACTTTCTATAAAACCGCTATAACTTCTAATTAACTTTCATGGCTTTCTATAAAACCTCAATTACTATCCACTTTTACCTTCTCCATCTTCATAGCAATATATCTCCATCAAATTTATTGAAGTTGCCAGTGAAAAAAAATCTAAAAACCTATATCCTCTATTCTTCTTCTTCATTGTCTTACTTTATATCCCTAAAAACTTTCGTTAAGGGCTGAGCGAGAGTTTTCTAAACATTTACATTTCACAATTATTTTTTAAGTATTAAAAATTGTTGAAAAACTAATAAAAATATTTAAATCTGTCGTAACCCGTACATGGTTCGGGCCTAACACTAGTTTATTATTATCTCATGGGATGGTAAATTTAATATCTTATATCAGGATTCCTCTCTTTGATTTTGAGGACCGTATTGTTTGGCTTCCATCTAAAGATGGGCTTTTTCTATTAAATTAGCTTCTGTAGATGATTCACGGGCCTTTGTTTCGACCGGGTTATCTTGGATCTGTAAAAATAAACTACTGCCACCAAAAATACAATATTTCAAATGGAAAGCTTAGATTTTTTTAACTGTGTTACTCATTGTTGGTCACTTTATGATATTGAAAATGAAAATTTAAACCATCATTTTTTCCACTGTCCGTTCACAAAAAAAGATGATTGCAAAATTAGAAGGAAAGATTCAAAACTCTTTTGGCATAGCTACAACAAGAAGTTTTAATAATAATAATTTAATATCAGCTTTAAACTTAAACAATAATGTTTCTATCCTTTGCTTTTTATGGTGGTTTATTTGGAATCACAAAAATGTTGTCATTTTTAATCCATCTAGGTTAGATTCTCATCTTCTACCTTGTGATTTAACTTTTAGCTAGCATAACTATGCGTAAATTCTACACGAAAAAGGAAAAATAATGTTTTTTGGTTTAAACTGCCTCATCATTGGTTAAAACTAAATTTTGATGCTTAAAAATAGAGAAATTTATCCACTTTTGTTAGTTTTGTTGTTAGGGACCATACTAGTTTAATTAAAGGTTTTGACTGTATAATACTTGAACCTATGTCAATATTACAAGCTGAATCTCTTGCACTTTTTAAGGGTCTTAAAGTAGCAGTTAATATGAATATTGATAAATTAATTATTGAAGGAGATAATTTAATTCTCATAAATTCTTTAAAAATGTTTGTAAAGTATCTTGAGAAATTTATTCAATTATAAAGGACATCCGAAATTTGATTTCGGCTATTCATAATGTTGTTTTTATCATTGTTTTAGGGAGTGGAATTATGCAGCTGATTTCTTAGTAAAAAGGCATGCATGTCAATATTCAATAGCATCGACAAGTGGTCTCCTCAACTCCTGTGTCTTTCGGCTCAGATGATAATTCTTTACTTCAGTTAAGAAGTTTGTTTAGTCTTTAGCCTTTATTGTTTAATTTCTATGGAATCTTCCGTATAATAATTTAGAGCGGTCTTATAAAATTAAAATAACCTAATATTTATCTTGTAATAAACTAGTAATTCATTGTATAAAAAACGCCAGCCGCAGTTGATGAGAATTTAAACAAATTTTATTATAAAACTAGTTGAAGTCCCGTGATATTCACGGGATTATTTTACTAAAAAAATATACAATTCTACGATATTAATTTCAAATACTAAATATATTTATATAATATCATAATAAATTATGCAATAGAAAAATTATTATTTTTTAGATTGTACTCCATATTTTAATTGAATATATTTTTAAATATTTTTTCTCAAACTTTGATTTAAGAAAAAAATCTTTAATATAAAATTATAAATGCATAAAATGATAAAAAAATATAATTTTATTAATTAAAATTAAAATTCGAATTGTTTTTGACATTTACATATAATCTTAGTCATCAACATAAAATTATATCTTTTTCTCAAAATAAAAATATATCAACATAACAAAATTTATTATTTAAAATTATATCATCATATAGATATAAATTTTATACTTGGAGCTCAAGCCTTGTTAACATATAAAAAAAATATTAAGACCCTGAATCTTGTTTAGAGATAAAAATATTAAATTAATATGAAAAATATCATCTCATAGGAATTTATGTATGTAAAAATTGAGTTTGGTTCAAATAAAACCAACCCTTAACATGAAACGGAAGGATAGATGTTAGCCCTTGGATGACATGATCCAATGACTCGGATTACTTCTGTTTTTTATAAGAAAATAACAAAAAAAAAACACGGTGGTATTTTTGTAAATAAAACCAACTTTATACCCTTAAAATATCAAAAAAAGCTCCCAAACTCTCTCAGAATCAAACACTCCCACGAGCGAGGCCTTCGATCATATCGCTCACCTTCGATAAAAAACTCTCAGAATCAAAAACTCGCACCTTCGATTGCCCAAATCGCCGACTCACCTTCGATCGCTCCCAACTTTTTCGTTTCGAGATGCCTCCAAAAAGAAACCCAAAAGGTAATTCATAAACCCTAATTTTTGATTCCATGAGTGTTGTTTGTGAGAGTTTGGAGGAGCGAACTTAAGTAAGGAGTGGACTCGTAGAAGTAAGTTTGGAGGAGGTTGGACTAGGAGGCGTCAGTGGCGGAAGGGTGGGGCTGGATGCGGTAGATCCGGCGAGCGAGGCCTTCGATGAAGTAAGTGGCGACCTTGCGCATGGCGCCAACTTGGGAGACGGCCAAATGGCCGATTTGCTTCACCAGTGCATGGGCTAGGGTTAGGTTTTCGCCCTGTACCGCCTCCATGTAGGCCATTAGAGTGTGGACGAGCCAACTGGCTTCTTCAACTATCATTACTTCGTTCAATAATTTTGAGGAACTAGTCCTTCGTTCAATAATTACTTCGTTCAATATTCTTCTTCTACAACTATCATTAGCTCATTTACAGTATTTGAAATAAATGATAGTATAAGGAACTAGTCCTGATTTGAGATTGAAACTTTCTTTTGTTACTTTGTTCTTCTTGCAAAGTTACGTTTCTCAAATTGTTAGCTTGATTTCCTCTGTTAACTGGTTTTGACATTGCTAGCATTCAAGGGGGTTGACTCCTTTCTGAACTTGAAATAATTGATACTCTTAAAATCATAGAATTTAAGAGTTTCAGAAGTAGATTGAAAAGTTTCAAAAGTGCATTGTGACATAAGAAATGTGCATTGATAAATGGCATAAGAAAAGTGAATCATCTGATGGAAAAACAACATTGAAAAGTTTCAAAAGTGCATTGAAAAGTTTCAAAAGTGCATTGAAAAGTTTCAAAAGTGCATTGTGACATAAGAAAAGTGCATTGATAAATAGCTTAAGAAAAGTGCATCATCTGATGGAAAAACTGCATTAGAAACAATTGCATACATAATTGGTTAAAAGTGCATTCTTAGATATATAAAGTGCATTAGGAAGGTGGAAAAAGTGCATTACTAAATATATATTAGAAGAGCTTTTCCATAGTAGTTAAAGTGCAATATTAATAGATAAAAGTGCATTCTAAATTTTTTCAAGTGCATCCAAACTAGAAGTAGTGCATTTTACACTAACAAAGTGCATTCATAAATGCATATAATGCATTCTCAATAGATATAAATGTGCATTCCAATTAAAGTGCATTATAAAGTTTAAAAAGTGCACTCAAGAGTATCAAAAGTGCATTCCTAACAAATAGAAAGTCTCATTCTAAAACTGTTTAATTGCATTTAAATTCTTTTTTTTCCTATGATTTTAAAAACAAGTACAAGCAAGAATACATTTCCTCCCGAAACCGAAAACCAAAAAAAGGGCAGAATTGTGATCACAACTAAGTGTCCTAGTTTGGCAACTAGGACTGTGCCAAATATGTTTACAAAAGCTATACAATCCTTCAATGAAATCCAAAAAAAAGAGTGTTAAATCTATGGGATTTGGCCATCTATTCCACATTGAGATAAAGAACATCCCTAACAACCTTGCTTTGTGGTTGCTACAACATCTTGAAGTAGCTAGATGTGAGATACAAATCCATACTTAATGGATTTATGGTGCATGTTTAAAGGCATAATTTAAGAAAAGCTTATTAGCTCAAATGGAAGAGCAATGTGCTTATGCATAGAGATGTGGGTTCGAATCCCATATAAGCTAATTTGATCATGACCTTCTTTGAAAAATAGTGGTTAATTAGTTATTTGTCGTACAACGATAAAATATAATTTCTTTTTAGTACCTAACTAGTTAGGTTGAGAATAAATGCGTTAAGAATTAATTTATGTAAGATATCATATTAGCCCATGTAGGAATCGAACCTACGTCTTTGTGCACAAAGCACACCGCTCTACCGTTTGAGCTAATATGCTATTTGTACTAAAACAAAAATTTGACCTTTATATGGTTTCAACTCGGATGGACACGTGGGAAAATAGTATGTCGTTCCCCCTTGAGATAGCTCAATGAAACATCACAGTTTTTAGGTGATTTCTCATTCAGAATAGTAGTCAAAGAAGAGTTTGATGTCCCAACTACAACATAAAGGAAAATATAAAGGTGTTAGTTGAAAATTAGTAAAAGTGCATTGCAAGTATAATAAAGTGCATTACATACTAGGAAAAGTGCATTACTTAAACTACTAACTAAATCAGTGAAAAGTGCATTACAAAAAGATATAAAAAGTGGTATTAAGTAGAAAAAGTGCACTATAAAATATAAAAAGGGCATTATTAACTGTGAAAAGTGCAATAAAAATATAATAATTCAAAGACATGGTCATTTGGTCCATATCCACATTGAAGTCCAATGCCATTACCCTTAATTACAACCAAAATCTTAGTCATATTTTTGTATTATGAGGGTGATTATAAAGTATAAACTATGTTTTCTATACCAAATGAAATAAGATATACGGTCGTATATATGCCCTCTAAATACAAATGAAAAGTATGTTATTATGTATGACAAGTGCACTAGTAAGTCCAAAAAGTGCATTATTAAGTCCGAAAAATGCAGTATTAAGTCCGAAAAGTGCAACGAGAAGAGGAATTCATTTCCTAGTATTCTCAATTGTTAGTATTGGCACATACTACGCAAGCCAATTCCAGTTATCCAGTAGAAGCGTAGATCAATCAAATCACACACTCTTCTACTAATTGCTAGTATTAAGTAAAATTGGATTTGTGAATCCCTCTTCTACTCACACTCTTACATAGTTTATAAACCCTAAAATTTCAAATAACCTAACGAAATCACAAAAAGAGGAATAAAATACCACTTTCTATCGTGGTTTTCGTTCAAGCAATGTAGGATCGGAACGAGACTCGCGAAATCACCGAATCACCGTTGATGGAATGATACTCGCAATCGTCGTCGAGACTAGCCAAGGAACGAAGGAACGAGAGCAGTCTTCAATTCGTACCGATTCGCCCTCTTCAATTCGTCCGGTCGTCCGTCCAGTCAGCTCACCCCCCCCCCAAAACAAAAAAAAGGAGAAAATTAATTAATTAATTAGAGAGGGAAAAGACATAATTGCCCTCGTCTTTAATAAAAGGAGAAAGAACATTAGCCCTTGGATCTCCTTGATCCAAGGGCCTAGAATTCTCCTTCCGTTTCATGTTAAGGGAGTGTTTTATGAGAACCAAACTCTATAAGGATTATATAAATATGTTATCTATTGTAGTAAACTAATACATAATCTATAGATAGAAAATTATATACATAAAAAAATTTATAAACATGTTATCTATTTAGTATATATAGCAAGAATACTATAAGTTGTTACAAAATTTATTAAAATATAATTTCACATTAATTTATTCAAAAATGCTACGTGGCGTAAATTGTACAATATACTTGGGTTCTGCTTTATAATGTACTAGTTGTACCCGTCGTGCCATGCACGACTACGACTCATCAATTTTTAGATATATTATAAATATAATATAATAAAATAAATATACAAAAATAAATAAAAAGTCAAAAATAATGTAGATTCTTAAAAAAATTAATCAAATTCAATTCTTTACAAATCTTTTCAATAAGAAGTTAAAAAGATCATTAGTAAGAAAATATTAAAAAAATATAGATTTTATTAAAGATAAAAATTCTTCTATATTCACATAAAAATCCAAAAAGGAAACTAAGGAAAAGATAATATTTTTTTTATAAAAATTTAATTTAGGCAAAAAGTAATTATATAGATATTTAAAAATTTTACTTTTTTTTATCACAATTTTAGTTAAGATAATTTTTTAAAAATAGATAAAAAAATATAAAGATAAAATAATTTTTATTATTTTTAATTAAAATTCGAATTAATTTTTTTCACATAAATAAATAGAAAGGAATATAGTTGGAAAAATATAAATAATTATTTTTAAAAAGGTGATTCAGAATTAATGTGGTGGGTAGAAAAGTTACAACTTTAATATATAGTTATAGATTAGAGAATTTAGTTCAAATGAAACAAACTCTTATCCTGAAAAATAAAACAAATACACTTTTTCTAGTTCGTAGTGCACTTTTTCTACTTCGGAATGCAGTTTTTCACATTTGTACTTTTCGTAGTGCACTTTTCGTATTTTTTGTAGTACACTTTTCTGATTGCACTTTTACTAGTTAGTAATGCACTTTTCGTATTTTTTGTAGTACACTTTTCTGATTGCATTTTTACTAGTTAGTAATGCACTTTTCCTAATTAGTAATATATTTTTCATTTTTCAGTATAAAAGTTTGTTTCATTTAAACTAAATATATATATTAGGATAGATTTCTTTTACTAATCTGATCGATGTTCCATTTTTTAGTTAAAAGAGTCCAAAAAAAATGTTTTAACCTATGAAAACCGTTAGCCTAATTCCAGTTTCCATATAAGCCAAAGATTAACCTTATACAGTACTGTATTATTTTTTCTGACTAAAAAAAAACCTTATTTTCTTTTTTTTAATCATTTCTTTCCTTTTTAATTTGTATGTACTCCAATTTTTTTCAAGCAACGTGCCGTCACTAGTGCAGCGCCAAAGCGATTTGTTTCCTGATATCTGTATATTCATCTTTTGACACGTGACCGTCATTCTTCTGCTGCATTTTTCTATTCATTTTTATGTTTAGTTGGCGTTTTGTATGAAAATAGTTGATTTCGTCCGATATGCTTATATTTATGAGACATTTAGTATTTTGATTATGCAGAATATAAATTTATTCATGCGAATAAATATTTTATAAATACAAAATTATATTTGGTTAGCAAATCTAAGAATGCACCATATCTCCTCTGATCGAGATCTGAAATTATAGCGATATCTAACTAATTATGATAAACCATGCACCCTATTTTCAATTTTTTTTTGTTTGGTTTCACCCAATCTGAATTAGGATCTGTATATTGTAACAGTAGCAGTTTTTTTTTTGGGTCGCGTATACATGTACTTCAGAAGGTGGATTTTCATAACCAGAAGTGGTCCAGAACCTTCATATAAATTTGCACCAAAAAAATAACATTCAAATAATAAGTATTTCATAAATAATACAAATTGGATACTTATAACTTATAAACAATCAGAATTAATTAAGATCATGATCCATTTCATGTGAAAATAAAAATTAAGGAGCGAAATGAGAATAAATCTCAGTCGTTTGATCGGGTTATATCTACCGTTGAGATCGGATGCCGTAATAAAAATTTACCTCTGAGGTTGCAAAATCTATAAATGATTGTACCTTTTCACTTAATATGACTATGCATTTTCACATAATATGAATGTGCCTTTTTGATTAACACGACTATGCATGCCTTTATCTCATTGTGTGTGATTTTTTTCATGTGAGTGTATAGTGAGGGTGCAATATGTGACAAATGATTGTGCCTTTTCATTTAACATGACTGTGCATTTTCTATTAGCATGATTGTGCATTTTCATTGAACACGACTGCGCATGCTCTTATCTCATTGTGTGTGATTTTTTTCATGTGAGTGTGTAATAGGTGTGCAATATGTGACAAATGATTGTGTATTTTCACTTGATATGACATTGTATTTTCACTTAAAATGACTATGCATTTTCACTAAAAACGACTGTGCATGCTCTTATTTCATTGTTGTATGACTTTTTTCACATGTAATACAATGCACATTTGGTAAAAATGGCTACATAGTCATGTTAGATGAAAACATACAGTCACATAAAATATTATACACAATCATTTCTGAAATTCACACCACCAAGGTGAAAAAGCCTACATAGTCATGTTAGATGAAAACGCACAGTCACATAAAACATTATACATAGTCATGTTAGATGAAAAAGCCTACAAAGTCATGTTAGATGAAAACATATTGTCACATACAATATTATACGTAATCATTTCTTAAATTCACACCACTAAGGTGAAAAAGCCTATATAGTCATGTTAGATGAAAACGAACAGTCACATACAACATTATACAAATTCATGAAATACACAAACACATACAACATTATACATAGTCAATTATGTAATTCACACTACCAAGGTGAAAATGGCTACCCAATTATGTTAGATGAAGACGTACGTTCAAATACAACTTTATACATAGTCATTTTCGAAATTCACGCCACCAAGGTAAAAAGAAACTATTTTTACACACGCATAACGAGTGGTTGGGATTCATTCTCACTTCTCTCTTTGGGAATTATTTTTACCTAAAACTCACCCTTAATTAAAATGATAAGTATTAGAGACTTAGAGTATAAGAAGCGTGTCGTAAAGAGAATGAAGAGATATGAGCTACTCAATCAAGCTCGGTTTAATCTTCGTGGAAGAAGAAGATGTTCCTATACCGATTGTTTTTTACAAAAAAAAAAGATCCGAACTTATGTCATAGAAAATGAGAATTTAGAAACTATATTATCTTACATTCAAAATAGTTGTTTCAAAAGATATGAGATATTATATATTTTGCAAAAAACAAAATCATATTAAAATTAAGCTTAACAATTTTTGTTTTTCAATTGGGGAGTTTTAACATATGTTGAACATAATCATAGTCTAAAAATTAATAACAAGAAGTTAGCAAACCACAAGATATATGAGAGAAGATTTTATTTTTAAAATCAGAGTTTTTAAGTTTAAATTTTGTAAAAAAGTATATTCATGATGTATAAGATTATTTTAGCATACACTTTTTTGAACTTATTAAAGTTTATTTTTAAAATCAATTGACAATAAGAGGAGTAACACAAAAATTTATATTATAAGCTTGTTTAATTTTAATTTTTAAATGTGGGAAGATTTTATATTTTCAACCGAACTTATTGATCACAATGACATACTCCATTAGATCAAAGTAGCGCTGTTTAAACGAAATAATAATAAAAAGAAATGTTTATTTAATTATAATTTAATACAATAAATTGCATTAAATTATTTTAAGTAAATTATTTAATATAACATAATACATTATGTTGTAGAAGCAAAGTCTATCATAGAAAACCCCAAAGAAGATGACTACTTAAGCATGACATAGCCATGAACGAGTGATCAAACTAGAGAATTCATCATTAATCGAGCCTTTCAACTGAAAAAAAAAGTTTATGAGACGGTAATCTTATAAAAAAACACATAATGAACATTTATTTAATTTTTTTTGTTTAAAATAACGTTAACATTTATTTTGATGAGTCGTTGTCGTGGGCTCAACGAGAAGTCTAGACTCTAGAGAGTTCGTTCGCACAATCGCACCCATTTATTTCACGAAAAATTAAATTCATTTGGGAAAATCATGAAAAATATCCGGCAGAAGAGGGAAGTTGCGAATAGAGATTGTATAATATTATATGCATATAGTACCCATATCTCCAAATTATTTCCGAGTCAAATCATATTCATCGTCGCTTATATAGTCTCTCGATCTTCATCCTCTCTCCTCACTCCATCCCTCTCTCCAATTTGCTTTCTTCTTGTGCAGTGCACACAAGCAGAGCAGCTCTCTCTCAATCCCAATTTCTTTTCTGTGTTCAATCTTTCTGGTTCTGTTAGTGAGATTGAGAATGGTGTCGGAAAAAGGGTCATCTCGATCAAACCTCGATTCCTTTCTCCGTTGCACGACTCCTGTGGTCCCTTCTCAGTTTCTCCCCAAGGTTTTGTTTTTAACTATTTACTTCTTCTTTCTTCCGTTTAATTCTTCAATATTTTTTTTTTTTATGATTCAAACTGATCGACTGGGTTTTTTCTTCTAATTCATTTGTGTACTAGATTTATATCTCTGTGTTTCGTTTTGATGAAAATGTTGAATTTGTGGGGTTTTCTGGGTTGAATGCTTCTAGATTTTTTTGTTTTGTTTTGGAAGAGGAAATTTCTGGAATTTTAATATCCGAGTCTATCCATTGAAATGAAATTTTATTTTTATTATTATTTTACAGAAAACATAATGAGTTTTTTTTTTTAAAAAATAATTTGGCATTATCTATATTTAAATGAAATCTTTGTTTCTAAGCTGTTTCTAAATGGCATGAATTTTACTGATGAATTCTCATTTGCTTTGGTTCTTTGTTTCAGTCTGAGTTTAAAAATCTGAACAAGTTATGGTACCCATGGGAGAAGGAGAAATTGGAGTACTTTACATTGAGTGATTTGTGGAACTGCTATGACGAATGGAGTGTTTATGGTGCTGGTGTTCCAATTACCCTCAACAATACTACTGAAACCCTTGTTCAGTACTATGTCCCTTATCTCTCTGCTCTCCAGATCTTCACCAGCACTCCTCCTCCTCACAGCTTGAGGTACTCTTTTTCCCCCATTAACCCATTAATTTTCCATTTCTCTTGATTAAAAAAACCCTACAAAATTGCTTGAATTTTGTTCAATTAACCTTTAGGCTTACTTTAGCTCATTCGAATTAGTGAGTCGGATCATATTATTTTGGTCTCTGTAAGATTGTGCAGTTCAATCAAGGGACAATACTCAATTTGCTATAGGGTTGAGCTTTAGATGTTTGGTTTCATTTTTATCAGGGAGGATACTGATTCAGGAGATAGTGAGGCTAGGGATTCGTACTCCGAATCATGGAGTGATGAGAGTGAGAGCGATAAGTTATCATCAAGATGGGATGGATCTTCCTCTGAGGAAGGCGGATCCGAACAGGAAAGCCTCTGGCAACTCAATGCCAAATTGGGTTACCTTTACTGTCAGTACTTTGAGAGATCAACTCCTTACATCAGAGTTCCTCTTATGGACAAGGTAGTGATTATTCTTTCATCTAAGTATCTGACTTTCATACATGTTGCCTTGTTCTTATCTTTGTGTACATATTACCGTTTTGGTTGCTAATTTCTGTGCTTCAATATCAAATTGGGTATTCGATGATTTGTTTTAATTGCTCGTTTTTTGTTTTCCGGCGATTCTGGGTCCTAGTTATATAGCTGGGAAGCTGTCACATTCCAAATTGCTTTAAGATATTCAAGAATGTATATTTGATTCATCAGTAGTTTCATGTTTGGATGGAAATGAAGAACGTTTCTTTCTCGTAGATTAGTCAAATGGGATTTGATATCTCCTATGAGATTGAGGTGTTGAGCTAGATGCTCTGGAACTTACAGTATATCATAATCATTAATTATTGATGAACTGAATTTTCAAAGTACAGCACACTTTGGCAGTGTAGTAGGGCCCATGTGGAGTAACAACTCTCTATCTGCATAGACTTGACAAGAATCTGTATCAGCATAAGCATCTTCTAAGGATATTCAGTAATTTTGTACTTAATAGCTCATCATATACCAAATTTGCTTCTATTACCTTTTTTTATGCAGCCACTAATGGTGTTTGATAACAATCCTAACGCTACATCTCCTTTTTTGTGTGCGCTCAGTTCCTCCAGTGGAGGAATTATTATTTAATTGCTTTATTCTTTCACCTTCACTCTGGTGAAAGCTTTTCCTACTCTTTCCATGTAAAGAAGAAAAGGATAGTAGATCAACTTAGAAACAAGTTTCAGATTTTCATTGTAGATTGTGACAGTGTACCTGTAGTTATAATAGGCTAACTGCGTTGGTTACACATCCGTTTTGATTCGTTCCATAATTTTTTGTGTCTTTTCATTATCTATGCTTCCAGATCACCAGCTTGGCTGAACGAAACCCTGGACTGATGTCGTTAAAGAGCGTTCATCTCTCACCGGCTAGCTGGATGGCAGTCTCATGGTACATTTCTCTGGCTCTGGCTTTATCTAATGCTAATACAACATAGATTGAACAGTACATTTTATTATCATGTGGGCCCTTGATATTTAAACCACTATACGCTTAATCCGTAAACTACTTGAATCACAACGTGATAATCTTTCTTTTGTAATTTCCATTAAATGTGGCGCTGCACAATTCAGGTACCCAATTTATTCCATCCCCATGGGAAAAACGGTTAAGGACCTATCCACATGCTTCCTTACCTACCATACTCTCTCATCCTCCTTTCAAGGTATGACGAGTTTTACATTTAGTTGCAACGCAGTTAATGCTTTACTCCTTTGATATTTTCTTTTCAGGTCTATGACAAGTTTATATTTTTGTCTTTCGTTTTTTTTAATAGATACAGATCTCGAAGACGAGATAGATGGGGCTGATGCATGGACCAAGAGAAAAGAAGGGGAAGGAATCCCTCTCCCACCTTTCGGTCTCGCCACTTACAAAATGCAAGGCAACTTGTGGGGGTCTGGTAGGGATGGCCAGGACCAGGAGAGGCTCACATCCTTTTTAGGCGTGGCAGATTCGTGGCTTAAACAGCTGAGGGTCCAGCATCATGACTTTAACTTCTTCACAGGTATGCGGCACGAGTTAAATTAAAAGAAAAAGAAAAGGAATGAGTTGGAGTTGAAAAAATGCAAACAAACAAGCAAACCCCGATTTCCGAACTCCTATGAGATCATAATCCTTTCGAGTTGCTGGCTGAAAATTAGTTTTTTACTTGACGGTTGTGTCTCGAGTGAATCTTAGAGAGCTGGAGAAGTAGTTTCGCTTGCATGCGTCTTTATGAACTTATGTGACTGCTTTACATGTTGATGGCTGGAAAAGCATGGATCCTTTGAAGGGAGAGCATAGTTGTAGTTGGATTCTGCTCTTTTTTGAAGGTTTTACCCCAAAAGTGTCCTTTTATGAGACATTTTGATGTTAGGGACTTGAAACAACATTTTGTTTTCCCAAGGGTTTCTTGTTTCTACTTTACATCTTTTTGGTTTGTGTAGTAGAAAAGCTGGAATGGGTTCATTTAAGATGAATGTATATAAGGGAGGAGTTGGGTGACAAAATAAAAGGCAGAACTTGAGCTTTCTATACAAGCACTTGCTGAGATGCTTGTCTCTCTGTCAAAGCCCAGTGTTTGTGGACTTTTTTGTTGCCTGTGTGTGGTGTATATTCTCCTTCATGTCATGATTAAATCCATGAATTCTGCTTTTTTGGTAATCCTTCTTCCCTTGTACATTTTTTCACCATTTTTGTGGTCCTGTGCAAATCATTGCAGTTGTCATTTTGCTCCTAATTTTAGACCCGGATCAATGACTCAATAATTAAATAACCATCATGGGTTTGAGGGAAATATATATATATAAAAAATCATTTGTTACAATGTCAATCCTATCAGCACTTTGCCTATGTAAAACAAACAGAGATGAAATCAATTTCTAACTATTCACACCCGAAGAAGCCTTGCTAGTTGTCTTTTGTCAAGGCTATCGGTAGAGGAGGAGGTACGCTGGTAAATCAGTTATCTGATGAACATCTTCTAAGCATAGTTCCCTTGATAGTTGGGTTTTTGTTGCCCTAAGGACATCCTGTGAGAAGTAAAAACCCAGTTTAAGTTAGTATCACCGCTACCATTACCACTAGATTATGAAGATTGGTTAAGGATTGAAGCTTATGAGAGTCTCAATAGTTTGGTCAAGGATTGAAGCTAAGAGAGTACATTGAATTCCATGTAAGAAGCGTGCATTGCAAGCCACTGTGCGTCCAACATCACGAAAGCGACGCAAAATAGAATGTCGAATGCTTCTTCATTCTCTGCACTTTCACAGTAAGTGTAAATCAATGAACCATATCAGCCATCTTTTAAGTTATAGGTAGAGAGGTAAAACTTCTCTACCTTCTAATAGGTTGAAGAAATTGGTTCCTAGGCGAGTCCTTGGTTTCACTGCACAAGATATCAAGGCATATGCGTGCGATAAGTGTTAAAAGAGTCTCAAGACTTTAGTCATATGCCAAAATGGTGGGGACTGAAATGCCTGAAGATGACGAACCTGATGATAAATCCAACATCTGAATCAGCATAAATGTCACGTTTATACCAGCGACAGCAAAAGGGTATTCCCATGTTGCTCTCATCCCATCTTCCTTGAACAATATCCTTCTAAAAGAATCCTTCATTTCGAATGCATCTAGTCTAGTTAGTAATAATCCAGCCCCAATTCATTGAACAACAAACAAAGGTAGATGGAAAACAAAGATGGCATAACAAAGAAAGAAAAAGAAAACAGGCATACTGGATAGTTTCTGGCAAAATAAAGCAAATTCTCGAGTGAGATGAAACCACAACCCCTGTGCATAGGCATTTTATGAAGATTAACTTCAGCTTGAATTTGAAGAAGAAAGATGACAAAATTGTATACCAGAATTATACCTGAAATCTGTTGACGGATTAGTACCCTGCCACCCCATGTCTTTCCACTGCTCAGAGATCAACCCTCGAAGTGGTATGTCCGGGAAACTGGCATACCACAATGATATAAGTTCTTCCTGCAGAACAAAGCAATAATAAGAGAACTTGTCAGCATAGCATTACAGTTAGAAGCTTAGTGAAGCATATGACGGAGAAATGCAGCAAAAAGATACCTGATGATCAGGCCTAGTTTGATCAAATGGAACGTGAACTCGTTCTTGTAGCTTTTTAAGCCTTTGCTCCTGCAATTACCAATTGCAAAATCACAATACAAAATCTTCAAATGATTTTCACAAATAATGGAACCAATATTTAAGCAAGTACAAAGATATCAAATAAATAAATAAATAAACTCTTCTTCTTACCTGAATAGGATTCAAACTATACACCATAAATTTGTCAGCTACAGTCCGTTTGAGGCCAGTAAAAGAGATTATCCCACTCATCCATGTTCGTGGTCCAACCATGGCAGTAGCTAGATCCAAAAAAACAAAGAAATCAATGAGAAAGCAACATAAATGGAAAAATGACGATTCATGATTTGTATTCAGCGAGTATGTTCTTATCATATAGATTGCAAGCAGATTATGTTGTAGCAAGCAAAAAGAAAGTCAGAAACAGTCAAAAAAGAAAGAGCACATTCATGAGTTATTGTTTCTTGTATAATTGAGTTCAAGATTATTATTTTTTTTATAAAAAGACAAAACCAACTGAGGTGTTTAAAGGCGGCAGCTTACATTACAATATGGGCGAAGGCAACTTTAAGATTAAGAGGAGGATATTCTATATATTACATATTGATAATCATGAGAATGTCATTTTCATTGGAGACATGAGGGATAGAGCTTCACTCAAGAGTATTTCCATTTTCCAGAGACGCCTCAAAAAATAAGCAAAGGATAGTCTGTGGTGTTGACCAGATTGATAGATTCTAATTTCAAAAACGTTTAATACCTTTGATGCAAAATCAGCAATTAGTTTCTTGATCTGTTTCAAGCATGTATCAATTTTCTATGCATCATCAATGACAATCAGTAAGAAGTTGAGCAAAAGAATATAGAATCTCTACATTAAACATGGATTCACAAATTTCACAAGTGGGATATTAATAGCATATGATACACTGATCTAAGAAGCCGTACTCACTGAAGCATTGAGACAGCTGACATAATATACGAGCAGAATAGTTTGTATGTGCCGCTAAATCCTCGTTGCTTTTCTTCTTCCAATGATAATCATCTCCATCAACCTACATTTTTTAAGGACAAATTAGAGTGCAAATAAATTATCAGGTAAGAACATGTTGCAAAGCTGTAGCAATGAATTTCCTTGCCTAAGATTCACTTCATGGGCGGGTGATTCTACCAGAATGACCCTTTCAAATTAGGAATACATTTTTACAGTATAGATTCTCACATTATTCCCTCTAATCATACTTCTGAAAGCTTAGATCAAGAAGCATAACATAATTCATATGAATGATCAGATACTTCATCACCCAGTAAGCTGAGTGTCAAAATGAATGCAAAAAAAATGCCAATACAATGGAAATTAAGTCTACATATATAACTGCAGAAAATCAGCATAGTGTAGCCTACACATCAGCTAGTACATAAATATCTAGCATCGCCAAATTGAAAGGGGGAAGTGGAGAAAATCCACGATTGCTCACAACTCAACGAAAGACAACAACATTGATCCAGTGAGGTTCCGCTGCAGCAGAATCTAGGGGGTCAAGATGGAGTTACCCCTGCCCAAGGGAAGGGGTATGCCCGATAGACCCAAGAAAAACTGAAATTCAGCTATGTGACAATATTAACGGAATTTAGTTAGAATGCACCAAAATTGATATAGGGACTAAATCCATCTCAAAGGCGAAAGAAAACATTCTAAAGAAGAGGGGTCATTAATGGGCTTATAGCTTACTCTGTGGAGAGAAGAGCAAGAGGGAAAGCATTGCCGACGCCTTAATCTCATCAGGAGGCAAAACAATTCTAATTCATGGTATAGGGCCTCTACTTATGTTTTCTAACCGAAAGGAAAGATGGGGCAAAAAGTATAACGTAAATGATTGCACCAAACCCATGCTTTAATGTCTAATTTCAACCCCAGACAAAAGAAGTCAAGGCAAGAATGATCATATCTAGGGTAATTGGTCACATAGGGGAAAAAATCCCAGATGACAGTTATTAAAAGATTAATTATGGGGGAAACTCAATGCCGCGATCAAAGGGTTTGGGCGGATTCATTATCATTTCATTAGATTCCCAATTGACAAAATTCAGAAAGGGTAACATTGCAAAAAAGTTTCAAACCCATGAAAAAGAAGTCAAGAATGTGTCTCACATCACAAGACAAATACATACAAAATGTAAAGCTTTTTTTTTTTTTTTTGAAAGGTACCTGTTTTAGTATCTGAGCAAGGGGGGATTGATTCTGAGATTGATGCGGTGGAGGAGCTGGTGGTTGTGGCGGCGGAGGTGGTGGAAAAGGGAGAAAGATTAATGTCGGAAGGAAATTTGCATTGGCAATTCTGAGAGCCGAGGTAAAAGAGGGAAAAAGAGATTTCAAGGTTGCTTTTGCATCCCATTTTTGAAACTCTGGATCATTCACACATCTGTTACAAAAAATGTATTTATAGGGAAATGTTGTTATTATCCTAAATTTCATATTAGATTCTTGCGTTATTGTTAGCTAAAACTAGCTTGTTAGAAAAGTGATACTCATATCAAACACCTCATAAGTACGTTATGGTTGAAAATCGTAATTTGCAAGAAAAGAAAAGGAGAATTTTGTGATTAGTGATTACAAACAAAACTAGCTACTAGAAACTGTCTGATTACAAAACGTAGAGCTATCATACAAGCATACTCTCATGATCGACAAACAAAACTCTGGCCTAATGAAGCAAGAAAGACTCTTTCTTGTATCATAATACCAACCTAGCTAACTAGCTAATACACATGCATACTGATGGAGGTACGTAACACGATTAATTGGTCAGGGAACAGGAAATGACTTGCTCCTACACATGCACTTGTAAGCCATGGGACAAGTCTCGGCCTCTTGGAGCGTGGAGCACACGAAGCTCACCATCACTAGCCTGCACGGGAAGCACGACCCGCACGCGTGCGAGCAATCAGGCAAGCTTGACCCCGCTACTTGGAGTGTGTCCGGCTTTGATTTCGTCCTAGAGGGCCTTCTCACCCACCTGTAGGATTCCGGGCTCAATGTGCTTCCAATTCCAATGCTTGCTTCCGCCAACCCCGGATTTGGATTTGGATTTGGATGGTGGTGGTGACGGCCTAATGCATCTGTTAAGTCATTAATAAACAAGAGGTTAAGAACCATGATCGATTTAGATCCACAATATATTATCGTAAAGTAGCTAAAAAAATATCAGTTACATACGAGTGCGAGTGATTCGTCGGGAAGAAGCAATACAAGGAAGAGCAAGGAAGACAGAGGCGGCCAACAGCAGCATTAGAGCTATAACACCAGTTGATGAGCTCCTCATTTGATCTAAACTCTTCCTCCAGAAGCAAATTCTTTTGAATTACTGATCGAAATGGAAGTACATAGGAATATTTATAAGTAGAGGAATTGAAGCTAATGATGGCACGAGTGTCACAAGAAAGCGTGAGTGAGGTTCACAAGTAACGAATGCAGAAGAATTTGGTGGTGGTGGGTTTTATATATATTGATATTGTTGCATATATTAGGGCGGGCGCGGGAAACAAGTGAAGTTATTTTGGATGAGAATTTGAGTTTTTGGAGACTTGCTTTATTACGTGATTGTCTGACCAAAGCATGACTTCCTCTGCTCAATAAAATGACAGTACAGAAATTTGAAATTTCGAACGCATGAGATTAATTAAGGCGGGCGAGTACAGATTGAATGGAAGAGGGGGCGAGTTAATAAATGCGCAGAGGGTATGCAACAAACGTTGGTTTGTAGTTAATAAATGCGAGTACAGATTGAATGGAAGAGGGGGCGAGTCACAGTGAAATTTGAAATTTCACTGTGACTCACATTAATGCACTCTTCTACTCTCTCCTCATTCTTTCCTTTGCAATGCATGCAACAAACGTTGGTTTTGGATCTTGTAGTAAAATATAATGTAGTATTATGACAAGTACTGTATCATGTATGGTCACGGTCACGGCTATTGTGATGATAGAGCTTACGAACCAAAAACCTCTCTAATACGTGTCTCAAATTTTTGGAAAACTGGGCCGAACGATCCAACCCGAATTGCCAACAAACCACTTATGGCCCAAAGCCCCAATATTCCTCAATTACATTGTCACCTAATTAGCCATGGTCTGTCTGTCTGTACCTGTGAATTTGAAATTTTGCATCCTTTCAATAATTTTCATACTTCTTCCTATATAATGTGATGAAACGTGTGAATTTAAAGCAAGGTTTGGATAATTTGTTCCATGGGAATATAATAATAGATTGGGGGTGATAGATACCGGCACTCAAACAAGAATCTCTTTTAATTTGAGAAAATAACTCTAGGTAAGAATCTCACCAAAGAGGAATTTAGAAGGAAACTCTCATACGGACTCTTTCTATTCACTCATAAAAAACACCCTCCTTACAAAGACTCCAACTAAGCTTTAAATAGATGTTTGACTAAAATAAACAACCCACTTACAACTTACAAGTCATTTCTCTTAATGAACTTAGTGGTCTACTGACTTAGGACTAGAAAATAGAAAACCAACTTTGACTAACTATTCCAATCTAAAAATCAGGGAACTAACTAGCAGAAATAAAACAATGATAATTAAATAAATTAAACTAAAATAACGATTTGAACTAGGCTGACTTGGAATCCTATCATTGCATCCTCCTTGAAAATTCGACTTGTCATCAAGTCGATACTTAGGGCACTTGTTTTCTCCTATGTGACAAAACTCATGTAGCTCATCCATGGTTCACCCATGCCTTGACTTGTTGTGGACCTTTCTAGCTCTTCTTTGCATGACCTAAGATGAAAATGGAAGTTCTGTTATGTGGTTTGAGGCTGGTGGAGAAACAGGTGCCGAGGGTTGGAAAATAAAGGGATGGACTTTGGGAATTTTGGTTGTTTTGGGGATTTCTTTTTGGTCAAATTTGGCTTCAACCTCCATGGATCTTGACTTGGTACTCCCATGCACTTCCTTGGAGATCACTTGAACTAGCACATCATCATAAACAAGGTCCTTGGTGTTGTTAACCTCTTCTAGGTGGACTAAACTTTGTCCATGAATTTGCTTAATAGTTGTTTCCTGACAACTGTTGTTGATGGGCTGTCCACCATTGTAATGAACCTCGAGCTTTGAAATTTTAGCGGTTAAAAAGGGCAAAAGCTTATCCAAACAAGCAATGATTGAAGCCAATTGGGATTTAATGTCGGGATCAAAGGCCATGGGTAATAGTGGTGGTGGATTGGAAGCGGAATAATGTGTCATTATCATTCGGATCGAACGACTCTGATACCAAATGATAAATACCACTCAAATGAGAATCTCAATTTGAGGAACCACTCTTAGGCAAAAATCTCGCACAAGAGGAATTTGCAGAAAAACCTTCCTACGACTCTTTTTCATTCAATAATACTTAAAGTTGAATACAAGAGATGAGAGCCAGTTGATTAGATAGCAAATCTAAGCCTAACCTCCCACTAAACCCACTAACATAGCTAATTGGGTTAGTGCTTGAAACCTTCCTACGACTCTTTTTCATTCAATAATAATTCAAGCTGAATACAAAAGATGAGAGCTAGCTGATTAAATAAGCAAATCTAAGCCTAACCTTCTACTAAACCCACTAACATAGTTAATTGGGTTAGTGCTTGGAACTGATTACTGAACTGACCCTAGAAACTAGGGAAATCTTTTGACTCAATCTGCAATCCTAAACTATGAAAATAAATACGCTAATTGAAATAACTGACTACTTACTCATTAAACTGAAATTTAGGAACAACTGCATAATTAAATAATTAAAAAGACAATGCAAATTAAATAAAATTAACCCCTAGCTGCTACTAATGACCTCTTTCTTCTAAGCTATGATGGAATTCTATCAATGCATCCTCCCAAAAACTCGACTTTTCCTCAAGTCGATATTTTGGCACTTGTTATCTCCATTCTGCGTGACAACACCCATGTAGCTCTTCCATGGTTCACTCAGGCCTTGACTTATCGTGGACCTTTCTAGCTCTTCTTTGAGATGGCATAAGATGAAGATGGAAGTCTGCTTTTGCGGTTTAAGGAGGGTGGAGAAACCATTGATGGGGGAGTGGATAACAAAGGGCTGGGCTTTGCGAATTTTGGTTGTTTTTGGAAATTCTTTTTGGTCAAATTTGGCTTCATTCTCCGTGGATATTGGCTTGGTTTATTTTGAACTATCTGTTCCAACAGTTTCAACTCCAAGCTCCATGAATTGTGGCTCAACATTGTTGGCTTCTTTTGGTTGGACTAAACTTCGTCCATAAATTTGCTCTGTAGTTGTTCCCCAACCACCATTGTTGATGGGTTGCCCTCCATGTAATGAACCTCAAGCATTGAAATTTTAGCGGCTGAAAAAGGAAAAATCATATCCAAGCAAGAAAAGATTGAAACCAATTGGGCTTTAATGTCAGGATTGAAGGCTATGGGTGATGGTGGTGCTGGATTGGAAGAGGAATAGTGTGTCATTGCCATTTGGATCGAACGGATATGATACCAAAATAATAGATACCACTCAAACAAGAATCTCGTTTGAGGAAACCACTCTAGGTAAGAATCTCACCAAAGAGGAATTTAGCATGAAACTCTCCTATTGACTATTTCTATTCATTCATAAAAAAAAACACGCTTCTTACAAAGGCTCCAACTAAGCTTTAAATAGACGTTTGACTAGAATAAACAACCCACTAATCCACTTACAAGTGATTTCTCCTAATGGACCTAGTGGTTTGCTGACTTAGGACTAGAAAATAGGAGACCAACTTTGACTAACTATTCTAAGCTAAAAATCAGAGAAATAACTAGCAGAAATAAAACAAATACTGATAATTAAATAATTAATAAACTAAAATAACGATTTGAACTAGGCTGACTTGGAATCCTATTAGGCGGCGCTCATGTACAATGCAAATTAGAGTGCAATGTGTGGTTGAAGAAGAGGCATTGGATCTTTATAAATCAATGATTATAAATTGGGCAACATAATAAGAAAAAATAGGGAGAGGGATTGGATTAATTCAGGGTTAATTTGAATACGGGGGGATTGGATTTTAAATTTGGAAGTTCTTAAATTTAAGGGATTATGAAATAAAAAAACCCACGTTTAAATAAAAAATCCATGTTTTAATTTAATGGATCTTCATGATTTTAGAGATTGATAAGAGTGAGAAGATTTTTAAGAAATTTAAATAATCAAATATAAAAATACATAATCTTTGCAGAATCATAGAATATCTAGTTTTCGACTTTTGAAAAACTCAATATAATTGTTTGAATAATTATAGAATCGTAGAACATTTATAGTCAAGGTTTGAATAACTCAATATGATTGTTTGAATAACCACGTAATATTGTAAGAGACTTCTGGACAATTGCTATTTTTGGTTGAATAAGTATTTTTCTGTTTTTGAAAAAGTAAGCTTATTTGCATGAATAATAAATAGGCGTTGAAATGATTAAGAGTTTTGTGAATAATATCATGCATTTATTTGAACAATAACAGAATATTGGAAATGTCTATTGCACAACTGCTATTGTTTGTTGAATAAGTATTTTTATGTTTTTGGATAACCACGCAATATTGGAAGGGACGGTTGCACAATTGCTAGTTTTGGTTGAATAAGTATTTTTCTGTTTTTGAAAAATTAAGCTTATTAACTTGGATAATGTAATGGGTCTTTAAATGCTTAAGAGTTTTGTGAATAATATCATGCATTTATTTGAATAAAGTTGGATAAATACAATGAATAATACAAATTAAGGAGTGTTATATCTTGAATACATGCTCCAATAAAGAGTAAGGCCCCATTTGGTTGTAATTTATGGAAACGTAAATAGAATGGAAATGAATGTAGTCCATTTTAGTGTCACGATATATTGACAAAAAAAAAATCAACTTGTTTTGCACAACCTCTTATCCATTGTAAAAAGGGGCTTGCTCTACCTCAATCATTCTTCCATCAAGGGGGTGGGTAACAAAATGGTAGAATTACTCCCTTCTTTCTCACCCTTACAATGGACAAGTTGTTGGATGTTTTTTAATATAAATGTATTATGACACTAAAAATGGTCTAGATTCATTCCGTTTCCGTTTCCGTTTCCATATGTCAAGACAAACCAAACGGGGCCTAAATCTATTTATTTGTACGCACACTAATATGAAAAATAAAGGGAAATTCTTTTGGTGCCCCTAAGTTCTTGCCTTTTCCTTTTGGTGTCCAAGAAAAAAACTTATCCCTTTTGGTACCCTTGAGGTTTTGGCTTTTCCCGTTGATGTCCCTCTTCGATTCAAATTAGTTAAATTCAAGCTCACCATTGTGTCCCTCGCCCTTAAATTAGTAGGATTTGACTATTAGAACATCAAAATTCATAACCTAACTATCCCAATTTGAATTTGTGAATAATTTTTTAAACAACCCCTTAAAATAGAGGATTGTTTTGGAATTCAAATTAATGTTGTTTGGTAATGAATAGGGCTGTAAATGAACTGAGCCATTCGTGAGAAAATCGGTGTTTGGCTTGGTTAAATCTTGTTCGTGTTGAGCTCAGTTTGTAAACGAGCGAAGCTTGAGCACAATTTTAAGGCTCGAAAGATAAATGAACTGAGCTTGAGCACAAGATAACTCGGATCGTTTGCTCATGAGCAAACTCGATTTTATGCTCATGAGCAAGCTCGATTTTATGCTCATGAGCAAGCTCGATTATACACTCATAAAAAACTAGATTACATGTTCATGAATAAACTATACTATACTATATATTATATACAATATAACATTTAGAGAAAATTGCACTAAACCACCCGTTAAATAGGCGAATTTACACTTAACCACCCGTTATACGCGAATTTGTTTTAAACCACCCAAAACTTTCATTCCGTTAACAAATAGCCACCCACGAGCCTTTTCCGTCAAAAAATCCGTTAAATCTTGTACAATTACTACTTTGCCCTCGACTATTCCAAACATTTCCCCCAAATCCACCGTCTCCAAAGATACAAAAATTTTCCCCCAAATCCCGTTTGATTTCTAGGGTTCATCTCTCAAAATGAATGTGAAAGGCCTTGTTTATCAGTTGATATATGCCGACAGTGAAGTACTCAAACCGATCAATTTTGGAGACGAATTTGACTTTGTGGAGGTAGAAAAGATCTATGCTGGTGGTGAAGAGTTTTTCTCCCGAGTCCGTCGTTCCGTCCGGATTCTCTCTTTAGTTCACCTTCCTTGGGTTGTTTAACAGTTGAATGAACTTGGGCATGTCTGTCGAGGCAGAGAAGACCCATCGTCGGTGTCACCGGCGTCTTCAACCGCTCGCTCCTCGACCAACTCCGTCAATTGCTTGTTGTTGCTCCCTTGGCGTCACCGGCGTCGGAGCCTGCTACGTTCACCGTCGACAGTATCGTCTACCTCGCCAAGCATGAAGGAAAAAAATCAATGGAGGACTAGAGGCGGGAGATCTGAAACGAAGAGATAGATGAAAACAAAATTAGGAAATTTTTCTTTAAAAAAAATAAATAGGGATTTAGAGATGGTGGATTTGGGAGGAAATGTTTGGAATAGTCAAGGGCAAAGTAGTAATTGTACAGGATTTAATGGATTTTTTGACGGAAAAGGCTCGTGGGTGGCTATTTGTTAACGGAATGAAAGTTTTGGGTGGTTTAAAACAAATTCGTGTATAACGGGTGGTTAAGTGTAAATTCACCTATTTAACGGGTGGTTTAGTGCAATTTTCTCTAACATTTATGTTAAATTACATAGTTTTGGTGTTGTTTCTCAAACCACGTAGTTTAGTTTTTAGTTTCATTTGCTTGTATAATTAATCAAGTAAACGAGTTGCTCACGAATTTGTCTATCGAAGAAACTAAATGAGAGGTTCACGAACAAGCTCGAGTTCGGTGAACATTTAAATGAACGAAACTCAAACAATAATTTAAGCTCGAACCAAGCTCGCGTTCGAGCTCGAACTCGTCTATTTTTAACCGAGTCAAGCTTGAACAACTCAAAGCTCGGCTCGACTCGGTTCGATTACAACCCTAGTAACGAATTTAAGTGTTTTAAGAGTGAAATCCTACTATAAGGGTGATGAACATAATGGTAAGCCTAAAATTAACAAATTTGAACCAGAGAGGGACATCAACGGGAAAAGCCAAAACCTCAGGGGTACCAAAATGAATAAATTTTTTTCTTGGACACCAAAAGGAAAAGGCAAAAACTTAGGGGCACCAAAAGGAATTTCCCAAAAATAAATCATTGTCTTTGTTTTCAAACATCAACCATTTACACTTCTTCACCATTCTTGAATAACTCCGTAGAAGAACATGCAAATGTGAAAACCAATTATCGCATAACAAGATACGATATTCTTGAATAACTGCAAATTTTAAAGCGCATCTTTCCTATCAACAAACTAATAGATCATGCAGAACTCCAAATTCTCATACGGAAAGATGATCGAGGACGCCCCCGTAGGGGTTCTCCTAATTCTTACCTTATAAATAAAAGATCCATTAAGATTTTACACCTAAAACATTTTCTTCATTAATTCTCTGGGGTGCGTTTGGATGCACAATTTTAATGTAAAATACAAAGTAATGTATTAAATATTGCTACCGATGTGGTTGTAGCCTTTTTTTATAAGGAAAGGAGTTTGGGTGGTCACTAACAGACTAGTGACTGCCCAAGGGCATCCTGGCGGATGAGGGTGTGCAAACTCGAGTCAACTGCAAGTGGATTAGAGGAGACGTGTCGGAACGAGCCAACAATGTAGTCCGCCACTGAATTGAACTCACGATAGACGTGAGAGATACCCCAATCCTGGAAACGAGCCAACAAGCAATGGATCTCCCACAGGCAGCGCCAGTCACCAAGAACGGCCTTGACCAGCTGCAAGTTATCGCCTTCAATCTGGATCCGGGAAATGCTACGTTAACGCCCCTTGTCTAGGCTTAGAACAAGGGTATTTATACTGAGAAAGCTATCTATAAAAGACCTAAAAGATAGAAACTTACCCTACTTAAAAGATAACAAGATAAAAGATATTAATTTTGAAAGTCGGTTGTACTCTACTTGTAACACCCCGACAATTTATAAGGAATTGAGGTGCTCCCCATGTCAACAAGATCTCTTCCTTTTCTGGGTTCCAGTGAGGACAAATAACTCAGAAGTTAAGTGTGCAGGGGCGAGAGTAGTACCAGGATGGGTAACCTCCTGGGAAGTCCTCGGGTTGGAATGGGATAGCTCTTCTAAAGCCTCGGGCTTTACACTACCAACACAAGTCACCACGTTAACGACCTGCACAGGGTCGGTAGACTTGGTAACGACCTCACAGGTCGTTAACAAGCCTCTATTTTGGCTTCTTACGAACTCTTTCTTGGCTTTAACTTGCCCTCTAACATGATTTTCCCATGCAATCTTCTTTCTCTTCTTCCATGCATTCCACCTTCCACCACTGCACTTCAACTTCACTTCAAAAGTTCTCCTTTCTGCTAAAAAACCTACAAAAAAAACACAAAATGGAGCAGCTTCCATACTTTTCACAAAAATAGGAAAACTTATCCAAAAACACACAAAACTAACCCTGAAACCTACTAAAACTAAACTAAACATCCTAAGAAAAACACCTAAAACTAAACAAAAAACACGAACATCAAAATACCCCATACTTAAGCTTGCTTGTCCTCAAGCAATCATTATACAATAACCAAAACCAAACAATCATGCCCATCAAGCAATAGCCATCAACTCAAAAGCAACTTCAAAACATAGCAGAAAATAGCAAATGGCTATTATAGTCATCACACATATATAAGCACTAATAGACATAAGCAAATACAATCCAACCTCACCAAGGATATGTGTTTCACTCAACTCTCAAGTGTTTTGTCTTTTAAATTCAATTTCTCAACTCAATCTTAAATGCAAAAACTCATAGAAATTGGAACTTATATCACCAAACTCTCCACCTAAGATTTGTCAAAACAAGCAAAATCATCAAGAGAACTTAGGCTCAATGAAAAACTTCATAGAAGTTTTCATTTGGTCGGGTTGTAATGGGGCTTGGTAAAAACAATAAGGCGTGGAAATATTTTGGTCATGTGGTGCTAATAATATCTGGGAATCAAGGACTCCTAAGAAGTCACATAATTTCAAAAACTCTCTAAAAACACTACCAAACTCTCTCAAACATATGCACATACTCACTCACCTTTTATCCTAGAGAGCCTCATATAATCATAAAAGAATCTCCGGTTTAACTTTAAACACAAATACACATCTGTTTCATCTTTCATTCTTTCTTTTTCAGCATTTCTTCCCTTCTCTTTTTTTTTACTCTCGAACAACCTCGTTAATGACCCAAAAAGGGTCGTTACGAGCTACACTTTCTCCTCGATTTTTCTCTTATAACATCAGACCCACATATTTTTTTTGTGCATCTTTTATCCCAAGAGATCTTTTACAAAATAAAACAAGAGACTTCTAATCTACCCTTCCCAAAACCCATATTTTGAACCAAAACATTACATTTTTCACTCTACAAAGCATACCTCTCCAAACAAGTCCTAATCCCCGGATAGCATCAAGCTTATCTCAGCTAGGGAAATAATTTTGTGGAGCTGAAAATAAAAGGCTTAAAGGCTCAATTTGGCTTCAAAAAGAGGGATCACGTAAGGGTGGATAGGGATAAATAAGGCTTATAAAAATAAGTTCTCTATCATATGACTTTCACAAGTAATGAACTAAAAATCTTATATAGATCTCAAGAAATAGATAACCATCACAATTCCAAGATATAATATACATAAAGAGAGTAAATCACACAAGAAAAGAAGAGAGATTTCTGATGTTCTCACTATAAGGCCAAAAATAACTCACAAGGTAGCAATTTTTGTTGGATTGCACTACTCATGCTAAAAGTTATACATGCTCAATTTCATCAAAATTCTATTTCTCTATAATAAAAAAATTTCATATCAAGAATCAGGCTATACCATAAAAAACATGCTTGAAAGGAAATTACATGATCATGCTAGCAATTAACTATCATAGAACCAAAAGACCGGGCATTTATCCATTCTAAAAACTCTTTCTCTATTTTTTTTTGAAATTTTTCACTTTTTTGAATTTTGTTTTTGTGATTTTTATTTTTCAAAAACAAAGATAACTAAAAGACAAAACAAACAAACAAGCAAAACATCTAAACAAACACACAAGCGGATTTTCTTCCCTCCCCTACCCCATACTTATAATTACAGTGTCCCCATTATAATAAAACTAAGCAGAAGAAAAGAGCAAGAAAAAAGAAATAAACTCACAAGATAAATTGAAGCGGAAAAGAACATCCTTAAAAAGCTAAATTATCGTCGTGGTGGTGGTGGAAACTGACGCTCGAACTTGCCCATGAACTCATACATGGTCCTCTAGCGCTCCTCATCAACCGTCACCCTTTTCTCCATCGTCCTCCAACGAGCATCTGCCTGCTGATGCCTAGCATCATCCAAAGCCATGCGAGCTGCATAGACACCCTCCCAGCGCTCCATCCTCTGAGTAAGTTGTGTCTGCTGCAGGTTTAGTTGTTGCATCTCAAAAGATAAATCATCAGCCCATAGAGGTGGATCACTCGATCCTAAATAGGTGGGCTGAGGAGGTGGTGTGTAATGATCCTGAGGCTGGAAGTGGTCTTGGAAGATCACTGGGTTATAGGGCATCATCTCATATGACTGAGGCACGGTAGGAGGTGGCAGTGGCTCGTTATCGTGGGATGCGGTTGGGGTTAGGGCTCAGTGGTGCGCTGATCGATGGTGGGTAGAAATTTCGGTGGGATTGGATTGAAAACTTGAACATTTGTCTTGAGATTTGGGTGTGGGAGTTGAAGTTTTTGAGAGGGTTTTAATAGGAAGAGGCAAGAGGAGAGGCGGCGTGGGGGGGGGGGTACAAAGATAGACGATAGGATAGGGTTAGAGAACTTACCTCGCCCGCGTCTACCGTTTTCGCGTGCCGTCACAAGTTGTTAACGACCCTCATAGGTCGTTAACAAGCCTGGGCGACTCATATTTCAGCGTTGTTCCGAGCCCAACTTCCTATACCACGTTAGTTTCGAACAATCCTATCTTGCTAACTTCTAGACTACTAAAAGAAAACTCAAAAGAAAGATAAGAAAAAGATCTAAAAAGGAAAGAAAACTTAACTAAAAACTAAAAACCGGGTTGCCTTTCGTAAGTGCTATTTTTAATGTCGTTAGCCCGACGAACTTACCTTAGCTAATTTGACGTTGTGAGAGCCATGGTGACTCTAATCACTTCGTCCAGTTCGGGTTGCTCATAAAAATTCTTCAATCGGTAGCCGTTGACTTTAAAGATGGTGCCATGGTTATCGATCAACTCTACCGCTCCGTGAGGATAGATGTGGTGAACCACGAATGGCACACTCCATCTTGTCCTTTGCTTCCCTGGAAATAAACGAAGTCTAGAGTTGAAGAGAAGTACCTTGTCACCAACTTCATAAGTTTGGGAACCAATTTCTGATCATGCCACCGTTTGGTGTGCTCTTTGTAGATCTCGACATTTTTGTATGCCTTTAGCCTCAACTCGCAAGTCCATGAATCTTTTTGCTCCGGTAGCGTCGAGGTTCATGTTGAGCTCTTTGAGAGCCCATAATGCCTTGTGCTCCATCTCGACTGGAAAATGGCATGCCTCACCAGACACTAAATTGTAAGGGGTGTCTTGTATCCCATCCTATAAGCCTATAGAGTGTCATCCAATTTAGATGACCAATCCTTCCTCGAGCGGGATACCATCTTTTCTAATATGCTCTTAGTTTGCCTGTTTGAAACTTCAACTTAGCCACTAGTTTGGGGGTGATATGTGATGTGAGCCCCACCATGACGACGAGCCAAGAAGATGAAGACATGTTTGTGCGCTCCGACGGACCCATTACTCGAGCTAGGACCCGTGCCATAGCCCGAGCCACTACGTCCCTCGTCGCGCGCATCCTCGCAAGCGACGGCGCAGCCACCGGCGCGCGCCTCACCTGGTGCATCTCCTTCATCGAAGGCGCGCCGGCACTCCAGGCCGACGCTACGCACCGCAACACCGAGAACCTCACTCTCGATGTCGTGCCAGCCACGCAGGTCGAGCACCATGCCACGCCGGGCCACCCCGGCGTGGGAACTTGAGGTTCTGGTGCGCCTCGGCCTCGACACTCGAGGTCCGGGTGCGCACCATCCCCGACGCCGCCAAAGCCCCGTCGCGTCCCTTGTCCGTGTCACGACATGCCTTTGGCGCGCCGCAGCCTTGTCGCGACACTCGCGACTAGGCCACCGTGACCATTTATGTTTCTTACTATTTTTAGACCTATTTTCATTCCGAAACATTTCTATTTATGTATTTCTATTTATGTCTTGAATTTTGGGCTTGGGCTAGTGGTTGGGCCGCATGCTTGCATCCCCCTTCACTCCCCACGCCGCTAGGGTTTGCTAGGGTTAGGCGTGCCCTCTCCTCTATATAAGAGGCACGCCCCCTCCATTATTGTTCACGCTTTGATTGATTAATGTTATGCTGTCGAGATTTCTTCAAAACTCTTCATAAAGGCGTCACCCCAAATCTCTTCTCGTATCCCATATTCTTCCGGTTTTCTGTCAAAAGAGACCACCTTCTTAAATCCTTTCACTTCTTCCCTACCAAGTCTAGTCGTTAATTCGGCTCAATCCTATCCAAAACCAACGTGAGAAGACCATTTACGAGTCCAAGTCGAGATCCTCTCGTGAATCCTCAACGGGGTTCACCATATTGGGTTTTCGAGCATTGCTTGCATTCATATTGCCTTGTTTGAATCGATTGATTGTGTGTGTCGTGCATATTGTTGCTTGGTGCGAGATTTGGTCTGATTTGGCCTTATCTCAAATCTTTAATTGTTAGCAAAATCTTGGGAAATAATATCTCCAAAATCTCGTTAGTTGTCGAAAATAATAATAAAAAAGAAGATATTGTGGTAAAGCAAAGCCAAAATAAGGCAATCTTTATCCAATTAAAAAAAAAGATTTCGTAAGATTTTGTGAGATACACAAGCCAAAATAAGGCAAATATCTCACAAATATTCGGCCACTCTCTCTCTCTCTCTCCAATATTATCATATCTTGCCTTGCTTGCGTATCTTTGATTCTTTCCATTCTTCTAACAACACAATCTCGCCTTCCCTCTTAGGACGAGATCTTCTCCTTCTACTTCTCTCTCTTCCTCTCTTACGTGCTAAGGCTTCACTAAAGTTGACGCCTCTCTCTCTCTTTTCTTACTTGCTTGTGTGTTTGTCTTGCGTGTTCTTGCTCTTGTGTGTGCCTTACTTGTGCAACGTCGAGATCCTTAGCCTCCCATTCCTTCAAGTAGTTTTCGTGCAAACAAAGGGTACTTGCGTGGTGAGTCTTACAAAATCTGTACGTTTCTGTTGCTTGCTTGTTTTTGGAACTTTTGACTCGTTCATGTCTATGGTTGAGATAGGAGACGGTGGCATGGAAGGAGACGAGCATTCCAACTAGCAGGGCCTCACAAACCAACAACACAACAATCAACCACATGTGCCGGCGCTTCAACCGAGTCTTCTCGGAGCGCCCGGCTTGACGCAGCCCGGTGCCATGCCGCAGGCTGGTGCCGTGGCCGTTGTTGGCCTAGCATCGCTTGAGGCGCACTTTACCACCTTGGAGAGCATGCTTACGAGGTTAATCGCGCAGCAATAATCGCCACCAACCGTGACCATCCACATGCAACACGCGAATCCGAGCGTAACGCCACATGGTGTCTCGGCATCGCAGGCTACGGCGCAAGAGAAAGGCAAGGGCCCCTTGGTTGAAACGTCTGACCCGAATGGAATCCAAAGGTTGGAGTCTATGAAGGAAAGTCATCCGACTAATCAGGCTCAACATTTGGAGGATGTTGTTGACGTTCATTCCGATGAGGAGTATGTCTCCGAGGAGTGGCGACGTCAACAAGCAAAAAAGAAGAAAAAGGCGGTCACTCCGATGCCTAAGAAAAAGAAAAACAAAGACCGAGATGACTTCGATGTCGATGATTATCGCGGTCATCAAAGTCCAACAACTCCAATGTCGGATTCCGAGTACTCTATAACGGAGTACGAGGAGGATCTCGAGGAGGAATTTGACCACCCTCCGGTCCATGATTCGGAGGAGTGGATAGATCGGGATCAGGATTGGATTCCGAGACCCAAGTTGCACGAGAACCGCGTGGTGTATGATCGACTCGAACGCCGTGATAACCGCGAACGGCCTCGGCGCGGCAGGGATCGGCGTCGCCAAAACCGAGACCGCGAGGATCAACGGCGCCCTCGGCGCGATGGAGACGACGAGTCGAGCGACGATGGCCGAGGCCCCCGACGCCGACGCACACCGCCTCCGCATGCCAACCGGCGCGCCGATAATGAACGTCCGGTGCATGTATCACACCGCGACGTTAAGGTAAAATTTGAGGATTTTTATGGAAATTACAACCCTGATGAATTCATTTCTTGGCTGTAGGGAACCGAACACGTGCTCAAGCATTGCCATTACGAGGAGCACGGAAAAGTCGAGGTGGTGACCCTTCATTTCAAGGGTGCCACTCGTATGTGGTGGAACCGATTCAAAGCGGATGGGGTTCGAAAGGGTAAAGCCCCCATAAGCGAGTGGCATCAACTTGTATTCATAATGAAGCGGAAGTTTTTTCCCCCCGAATACAAGGAAAAGGTTCGGATCATGATCCAAGACGCACATCAAGGATCCATGACTCCGTAGGAGTTCTTTGCTCATTTAGAAGATTTATTTTTCAAAGCGGGCATAAGCGCTTCCCCGGGGGCGTTGCGGTCTCGCTTTGTGGTGGGACTCCACCAATGGATCCGAGATCGCTTGGTAGTCTTGCCGATCAAATATTTGGGATGGTTGATACACACGGCCATGGAGCTTTACACACAATTCAAGTGGCCGAAATCGTCCACATATCAAAGGTACAATTCTGCCTCTAGTCCTTCCGCTTTAGGTACTAACAAGTTTGTTCCTCCTTCTCTTGCTAAATCTAAGGTACGTACCCCAGCGACGGACTCCAAGGGCGGCCAAAACCGTGAAAAGGCAGCCCCTCCCCCACAATGGACTCGAGACATTGAGTGCTATCAATGTGGTGGCCGAGGGCACTTGAAACGGGATTGCCCCAACACGAAGCGTGTGTTGTTTTCGGCTCAAACCGCAGCGTACGAGAGCGTTGACGAGGGTGAGTCAGAAGAGGAGAGCGCGACGCCAATTGAAGACGGTGCATATTGTGCACCATCGGACATCGACGCCGGCGTTGACAAGTTGTTGCTAGTGACAAGTCGACCGCTTAGCATGAGGGAGGCCGTGCCCACCGATCAATGGGAAAACATTTTCCGTACTCGGTGCTTGGTCCAAAACGTCTCCCTTAGTGTGATAATTGATTCGGGAAGCTGCGAAAACTTCTTATCGAGAAAGGAAGCCACCCATTGACCACTTCAAGTTGCCGCAATCGGACCATCCAAAGCCCTACAAACTCGCTTGGATTTCGAATGATGGTGACCATTGGATCACGAAACAGGTTAGCCTTTCTTTTTCCATTGGTGTTTATTCTGATTCAGTTTTATTTGATGTCACTGACATGGAAGCCACCCATCTCCTTCTTGGCCGTCCATGGCAGTTTGACCGTCACGTGATTTACGATGGCCGGTTGAACACTTACATGTTCAATTACCATGGTAAACGCGCGACCATCTTACCCATGTCTCCTAGTGAAGCGTTACAGAATGAGGCCGAAAGGCAGCAAGCTAACGCTCGGGAGAAAGCCACGGCTGCACCTAAGCCGAATGCAATCACACACGGCGCTACTGGCCATGGCGAGGGTTCTGGCGGCGCACCTGGTTCGAACAACACAAATTCTGGATTACAAGGGGATTCGAGCCAGAAACGCCGACAGAAGTTGAAGGAAGAGCCTAGGACGCCGTCTGCGTCCTCAGATGCGCGCCACAACGCGCCAGCGGCGTTGCCCAACGGCGCTGGCCCGATCCAGCCACATTCCAGCGGCGCGCCTGGTGCCCCTCTTCCTCACTGGCAGGGGCCTGTTGGCCAGCATCATGGTGCCCATGGCGCGCCTCGGACAAGCGAGGACGTCGAGCCCCCACTCCTCGGCTCGGTGCAAGATTGATTGTTTCTATGCCGTCGGCGCGACGTGGTCAAGCACATCGAGGGGAGTTTTACTTGCTTCTTAACTTGTCCTTTATTTAATATTACTATTGATAAGACACACGTATTACCTCCCTCTATTTTCGCCTTGCTAAAGGAGTTCTCGGATATTATGCCTACCGAGCTCCCCGACGGGTTACCACCTATTTGGGGAATCGAGCATCGCATAGATCTTATTCCCGACGCTTCATTGCCAAACCGACCTGCATATAGGGCGTCGCCTAAGGAAACTCAAGAGCTACAACGCCAAGTCCAATCACTTTTGGACAAGGGTTATGTTCGTGAGTGCCTTAGCCTGTGTGCGGTCCCGGTTATCTTGGTGCCGAAGAAGTATGGGTCTTGGAGGATGTGCGTGGACTGTTGCGCCATCAACCAAATCACCATCAAGTACCGCCACCCGGTTCCCCGCTTGGACGACATGCTAGACGAGTTACATAGTGCCGTGCTGTTTTCGAAGATTGATTTGAGGAGCGGCTACCATCAAATTCGGATGCAAGAAGGAGACGAGTGGAAGACGGCTTTTAAGACCAAACACGGTCTTTATGAGTGGTTGGTGATGCCCTTCTGCCTCACTAACACTCCTACCTTTATGAGATTAATGAACTTTGTTTTGCGTAAATTTTTGGGCCTTTTCATCGTCGTGTATTTTGATGACATTTTAGTTTATAGTAAGACTTTGGATTCTCACGCGGGGCACCTTAGGCAGGTGTTAGATTGCCTCCGCGAACATTCTTTGTATGTAAATTTGGACAAGTGTGTGTTTTGCTCGGATACGACAAACTTTCTTGGTTTCGTCGTATCCAAGGATGGCCTATGAGTGGATTCTGACAAAATCCGGGCCATCCGTGAGTGGCCAACCCCAACGACCCCCACTATGGTTCGTTATTTTTTGGGGCTTGCTGGTTTTTACAAGCGATTTGTCAAGGACTTTAGTTCTATCGCCGTGCCACTCCATTCTTTAACCAAGAAGGCAGCCACAATCAAGTGGATGCCGCATCACGAGGCTGCCTTTGAGGCCTTGAAAGATGCTTTGTGTCGCGCCCCGGTCCTGCAATTGCTGGACTTCTCAAAGCGCTTCGAGATCGAGTGTGACGCTTCCGACTATGGTATTGGCGGCGTACTCCTTGAAGAGCAACGGCCTATCGCTTACTTTAGCGAGAAGCTAGCGGGGGCTACATTAAATTATCCGACCAATGATAAAGAGCTTTACGCTCTAATTCGGGTCCTAAAGACGTGGAAACATTATCTCTGGCCAAGCGAGTTCGTAATTCATACGGATCACACGACCTTGGCTTATCTCAAGAGTCAAATGACTTTGAATAGGCGCCACGCACGCTGGGTTGAATACATGGAGACGTTTCCCTACATCATTGCGCACAAAAAAGGAAAAGAGAACGTCGTCGCCGACGCTCTCTCTAGGAGTTATATTCTTTTAACCCAGTTACACTAAAAAAATGCTCGGGTTTGCTATGATCAAGGAATTATACGCCTCAGATCCGTATTTTTCCTCAATCATTAAAAACCTTGAGCATTCAAGGGTTCATGAGTCTTTCTTCTTAGACAACGGGTATCTTTACCAAACTGGGAAGCTTTGCATTCCGGCATCTTTGGTAAGACATTTGTTGCTCCAAGAAGCTCATGATGGTCGAGGCCACTTTGGCATAGCCAAAACGTTGGCAGCACTTTGTGAACATTTCTTCTGGCCTCACATGGATCGAGATGTTAACAAGTACCGTCAAAGTTGTGTGCCGTGTCATACTACCAAGTCTCGGTCCGAACCACATGGCCTTTACACGCCCCTACCCATTCCCAATACCCCGTGGGAAGATCTTTCTATGGATTTTATCACAGGACTACCAATGTCAAGGCGTGGAAAGAATTCCATTTTTGTAGTCGTGGACCGATTTTCCAAAATGGCCCACTTCATTGCATGTAAAGGGACTAATAATGCAGTGGAAATCGCTAATTTGTTCTTTGAATATGTTGTGAAGCTACATGGTATTCCTAGAACTATCGTTAGTGATAGGGATACTAAGTTCTGTAGCCACTTTTGGAAAACGCTTTGGGGGAAGTTAGGAACACGACTCCTGTTTTCTACTGCTTATCACCCCCAAATGATGGTCAGAATGAGGTGACCAATCGGACCTTGGGCACTCTTCTTTGGACGATGCTCAAGGCAAACCCACGTCGGTGGGAGGACTTACTTTGCCATGTTGAGTTTGCTTATAACAGGTCCTTCCACTCTGCGACGAAGATGAAGCCTCTCGAGGTCGTCTATGGGCGCAATCCGTGCACTCCCTTGGACTTTATGCCCCTGCCTTTCAAGACCGGCGAGCACGTCGACGCGACCAACTGAGCTGATCATATCTGTCGCCTCCACGAGCGTACCAAGGTCAAACTCCTTAAGCGCTCGGATCAATATGCCGCCCAGCGCAACAAGGGGCGTCGTAGTTTGATTTTCGATCCAGGCGACTTGGTATGGCTACATCTTCGGAAGGATCATTTTCCTGAGGCTAGGAAGACGAAGTTGCATCCACAAGGGGACAGTCCATTCAAGGTCCTCCGGCGCATCAACGACAACTCTTATATACTCGACCTCTCGGGTAAATCCAACATTTCCGCCTCCTTCAATGTCTCGGATCTCTCTCCTTACGTGGATCCCGAGTATCATGACGAGGAAACGGGGACATTTCCCACCCAAGGGGGGCCGGTGATGTGAGCCCCACCATGACGGCGAGCCAAGAAGAGGAAGACATGTCTTTGCGCTCCGACGGACCCATTACTCGAGCCAGGACCCGTGCCATAGCCCGAGCGACTACATCCCTCGTCGCGCGCGTCCTCGCATGCCACGACGCAGCCACCAGCGCGCCCCTCACCCGGTGCATCTCCTTCATCGAAGGCGCGCCGACACTCCAGGCCGACGCTACGCACCGCGGCACCGAGAACCTCACTCTCGGTGCTGTGCCAGCCACGCTGGCCGAGCAACATGCCACTGAGGCGTGGGAACTTAAGGTTCTGGTGCGCCTCGGCCTCGACACTCGAGGTCCGGGTGCGCACCAGCCCCGACGCCACCGAAGCCCTGCCGCGTCCCTTATCCGTGTCGCGACATGCCTTTGTCGCGCCGCAGCCTTGTCACGACTTTGTCGAGAACTCGCGACTAGGCCACCGTGACCATTTATGTTTCGTACTATTTTTAGACTTATTTCCATTCCGTAACATTTCTATTTATGTATTTCTATTTATGTCTTGAATTTTGGGCTTGGGCTAGTGGTTCGGCCGCATGCTTGCATCCCCCTTCACTCCCCACGCCGCTAGGGTTTGCTAGGGTTAGGCGTGCCCTCTCCTCTATGAAAGAGGCACGCCCCCTCCATTATTATTCACGCTTTGATTGATTAATGTTATGCTGTCGATATTTCTCTAGAACTCTTCATAAAGGCGTCACCCCAATTCTCTTCTCGTATCCCATATTCTTCCGGTTTTCCGTCAAAAGAGACCACCTTCTTCAATCCTTTCACTTCTTCCCTACCAAGACTAGTCGTTAATTCGGCTCAATCCTATCCAAAACCGACGCGAGAAGACCATTTACGAGTCCAAGTCGAGATCCTCTCGTGAATCCTCAACGGGGTTCGCATCAATATGGTGTTGCCACTCGGTGTGATACCTCATACTTAGCCAACAGTGCTTCAAAAATCCGCTCTATGAAGTGAGATCCACCATCACTAATGAGAACCCTTGGAACGCCAAACCTAGGAAAAATGTTAGTTTTAATAAATTTAGCCATGACTTTAGCATCATTGTTCCTTGTAGCAACGGCCTTCACCCACTTAGAGACATAATCAATCGCAACCAGGATATATTTGTAGGGGCTCGATGCAGGAAAAGGTCCCATGAAATCTATGCCCCATACGTCGAATAGTTAGACCTCTAGTATCCCGGTCAGCGGGTTTTCATGTCTCCAAGTGATGTTACCAGAGCGTTGGCATTCATCACATGTTGTCACATAAGCCTATACGTCTTTAAAGATGGTTGGCCAATAGAGACCACTTTGAAGAATCTTCGCAGTGGTTTTGAATCCTTTTGCATTGCCACCGGTAGGAAGTGTCTGACATTGACGGATCATACTCTCTATATCCTCTTCTGGAATACAGCGCCTAAAGAGGTGATCAGTTCCTTGCTTGAACAAGTAAGGATCATCCCAATAGTATTGTTTGACATCATGAAGAAACTTCTTTTTCTTTTGTGGGGTTAGTCCCTCGGGAATTAAGCCACCTACAAGGTAGTTAGCAAAATCCGCAAACCAAGGGGCTTTTGACCCTCTAATAGCATGAATTGATTGGAAAGAAGTAGAAGCAAGAGATGAGGAAGGAATTGAATTGAAAGGAATGAGTTCGAGTTGAGAAAACATACCTGACTGGGTCGTTACCGAATCTGATTGGGTCATTAACGACCCTGGAGCTGTGATATTACCGTCGGTAATGACCTCGTGTGGCTCGGTATCGAGCCTCCCAATTATGGTATCGATGCGCCTTGATGTATTGTCGTCAACGCTCTCCAGCCTCAGTGGGTCAGTACCGACCCCTTCAGGGTCCGTAACGAAGGTCTTGCCGTGTTTAACCTCGTTCAGCCTGAGGTGTTTGTCCGGTCTGGAGTCATTTATTGGCACTTCGTTGTTGGATTCGGTGATGTGTTCAACTGGCAACCTGGATAAGTGATCGGCCACCAAGTTTTTCTACTCCCTTTTTATCTCTGATATCATGATCAAATTCCTACAATAAGAGCATCCAACGAAGCAAACTTGGCTTGGCATCCTTTTTGGCCATTAGATATCTAACGACCTCATGGTCAGTATAAACAATCACTTTTGAACCAACAAGATAGGACCGGAATTTTTCAAAAATAAATACTACAACGAGGAATTCCTTCTCCGTTGTAGTATACTTACTTCGCGCCTCATCAAGCGTCTTACTTGCATAATAGATTGCGTGGAGCTTCTTGTCCTTCCGTTGTCCCAAAACTGCTCCAACAACATAATCATTGGCGTCACACATAATCTCAAAAGGCAATGTCCAATCCGAAGACTGCATAATCGGCACGGACACGAGGGCCGCTCTCAACCTGTAAAATGCTTCAAGACAATCTGGAGACAAATCAAATACTACATCCTTCATTACTAGGTTACTCAATGGTTTAGCTATCTTAGAAAAGTCATTGATAAAGCGTCTATAAAATCTAACATGACCTAACAAACTCCTAATGTCTTTTACAGAAGAGGGAGGAGGTAGTTTCTCAATTAGCTCAATTTTTGCTTTATCTACTACTATCTCTCTCTTAGAGACAAGGTGTCCTAGTACTATCTCATCTTGGACCATGAAATGACATTTTTTCCAATTAAGCACAAGTTTGGTTTCCTCACATCTCTTAAGAACACATGCAAGGTTAGCAAGACAAACATAAAATGAAGAACCATACACAAAGAAATCATCCATACAGTCCTCTACAACATCCTCTATCATATCGGAAAAAATGGCCATCATACACCTTTGGAAGGTGGCGGGGGCATTGCAAAGCCCAAATGGCATTCTTTTATAAGCAAAAGTCCCATAGGGACATGTAAAGTTAGTCTTTTCCTGATCATCAAGATGAATGGGAATCTATCAAAATCCGCTATAGCTATCTAAGTAACAAAACTAATCATGCTGGGCTAAGCGTTCTAATACTTGATCAATGAAAGGAACTGGAATGTGATCTTTTCTAGTGGCACTATTGAGCTTCCTATAATCAATGCACATCCTCCAACTAGTTGTGGTCCTAGTGGGGATTGGCTCTCCCTTTTCATTTTCAATGACAGTCATTCCCCCTTTCTTAGGAACTACATGAACCGGACTAATCCATTGGTTGTCCGATATAGGAAATATAATCTCAGCATCAAGTAGTTTAATAATTTCCCTTTTAACCACTTCTTTCATGTTAGGATTTAACCTACGTTGATGCTCTATAGTGGGTTTATGATTATCCTCCATGTATATCCTATTCATGCAAAGTGAAGGGAATATGCCGGTTATATCATCTAGGGAATAACCTATAGCTTTTCTATGTGTCCTAAGCATAGTAAGAAGCTTTTCTACTTCCTCATCTTTTAATTTAGCATTGATGATGACATGGAAAGTAGAATTAGGACCAAGAAATTCATACCTGAGAGAATCTGGAAGAGGCTTGAATGTTGGAGAAGGCTCAGCTGGAATGAGAATAGGCTCTTCTAGCTCTGTCTTCATAACCTCTTCAAGGTATTCAAAGGCCAAGATTTCATTATCCTCGGCCAAGGTCGTTAACGATGCAGTAAGGGTCGATACCGATCTATCTTCAATTTCCAGGAGACTCGGTACCGAGGTAGGTGGACTCGATACCGAGACTGCAAGAACAATCTCGGCCCATCTTCGACCTGAGAACACATCGCCTGCCAACAATCTTCCGACGGGGTCCCCACATTCGATGAATTCATTGTGGGTGTAGATCATCTTAACTTCGGCTCTATATGTCTCCTTCATTGTCGGGTTGAACCGAAATTCCACCACCTCATCCCCAATTTGAAAGTTAGGAGTCCCCTCCTAACATCAATTATGGCTCTGGCTGTGGCGAGGAACGGTCTCCCTAAGATAATAGGAACCACTGGATCTTCGGGCATCTCCATAACCATAAAATCATTGGGAACAAAGAATTTGCTCACTTGAACCGAAAAGATCTTCTATAACCCTTGTTGCCCTGACGCAAGAGCCATCTGCCATATATAGACGCATGTTGATTGGCTACAATGGTCCCATGTTGGCTTTCGACCAGACTAACAATGGTAGGAGACTTGCACTAGCACCGAGATCACATAAGGCCTTGAATCAGTGGGTGCCAATCCCAATGGAGATAGAAAATCTTCCTGGGACGCCTAGCTTCTCTGGAAGAGTAATTGATCAAACCTCATCTTAAAGCTCTATTATGGATCGTTTCCTGCTAAGAATGTCTTTCAAAAACTTTGTGTAAGCCGACATTTCGCTTAGAGCCTCAGTGAATGGTATAGAAATATTTAAGCCTTGGATAATCTTAACGAAACGTTTAAACTTGCCTTCAGTTGAGTCCTTAAACTTCTTAGTAGGAAAGGGAAGAGATTTCACCAATCTCGGAGCCAAAGCGGGCTCGAGAGGTGATGCTACCAGGTCGACATTAGGGTCGATTGGTGCCTTCGAAGGATCGGTACCAACCTTGGTGGGGGCAGTATCGAGCCTGGGATTAAGAGAGGAGCTCAGTGTAGAGAACTTACCTAGATTGGGGTCGTTAACGACCCTGGGAGTATCGGTACCTAGTTGTTTAGGTTCGGTAACGACCCTCGCTGGCACTTTGTCGATCTGGGCCGTGGCTTCCTCTTCCGAATCGGGGCTCTTCTCCGTTGCCTTGGCACGCTCTGGTAATGTCTTTTCGCTCCTAAGGTGCACGACCTCTATTTGTCCTCTAGGGTTCTCCTCGGGACGGCCCGGGAGTTTCCCTTGCGGTCTCGGAATCCGTGCGGCCAGGTCTCCTAGTTGTGAGTCGACATTTTTCTTTCATACATCGAACTCTCCCCATCTTTTCATTTGGTTGTTAAGGTTGGCTTGGACTCCATTAATGCCTTCTTGTAAACCTTGTACCTAGGATGGTGGCTCTTGGTAGCCTGGAGGTCGATACCGCGCGACCGTCTATCCGGTGGGGGTGCTGCATAGCTTGGGTTCGGATTTTGATTGCCCCATGCCGGATAATTTTTCGGCATGTCAAAGTTATTAAGCTAGTTCTCGTATTGACCTCTCATGTAATTCATCTCAGCATAAGTCTCAGCGGCTCTTACCTGCTCGATGTTAGTGCAGGCAGAAGTACTATGGGCAGAAGAGCCACACTCTTGACAATGTTGAGAGGTTTTTAGAAAACTTACTTGTTTCTTCAGACGATTGATCTCATTCTGTAGAAATTGATGTTTGACATCAGGATCAACTTCTTCCTTGTTAGACATGTAGAGACGCTTCTGTGGTTGGGGTGGCTGCTGGGTACCATACATGGCATCGTAGTTAGACATCTTGTCCAGCAGTTTCCATGCAGCAATAGGATACATCTCTATAAAACCGCATGCAGTGTGTGTTGATACGGTTCTTCATTTCTGCATTTATCCCTTGGAAAAAGATTTCTTGGAGGACATATAGAGGTTGCCCATGAGTGGGGCACTGTCTGAGCATCTCCTTAAACCTTTCACATGTCTCTACAAAGGTCTCGTTAGGCAGCTGATGATAGGAGGTGATGCGTTTTCTCAACTCCGTTGTCTTGGCAGGAGGGAAGAACTTTGTAAGAAATTGATCATACAAAGCTTTCCAAGTCCTGATAAACTTAGGAGGTAAGCTCTCCAACCAGCTCAAGGCCTTTCCAGTAAGAGACCACCTGAAAGCTTTTAATAGAACATATTCAAGTGAGACACCTTCAGCAGCAATAGTGTCACATAAATCAAGAAAATTCCTAATATGTTCCATAGGGCACTAAGTAGGTTTCACTTCAAACTAAGCCCTTTTTATTAAGGATATGAATTGAGACTTAATCTCAAATGTATTCTCTATCTCTGGAAGCACGATTGCAGACTCCAACACCCTCAGTTCCGGATGCATATATTGCTTGACATTCCTCGGATAGGCGCTCATCTCCTCTTGTAAACGAGCATTGTTCACTCGTTCACGTTCACCGACGGCAATAGCGACGTCTCGATCAGCATGTAACACCCCCATCTACCTCTAGAGAGCAGCCATCTGTTGTGCCATCTCTTCAAGTGTAGCCATGGCTTGGTTTTCTCTCTGTTTGCGGTGCAAGGTGCGTTCATGTTCAGAATAATAACCGGTATTGTCAAATTCGGTCCTGCGACATCCTACTGGCATACGCTGAGAAAACAAACAAAGAAAACAGAATTAAAAACAAAAACGGGGTTGGGCTATTCCCAAACCCACAAGTAAACAAACAAACATTATTACTTCCCCGGCAACGGCGCCAATTTATTGATAGGGTTTATTGACAACAAATAAATTTATAAGTCAAGACCCCGCTGAGTATAGCGAAGTCAGGATCGTCCACGGCAAGCAAGGCTGTTTGTTTACCTAATTAATGAATACAAGAAAACAAAGCAAAACAAGCAAGAACAGCTAAGACAGACCTCGTTAACGACCCTGACAATTCTACTGAAACAGAGTAATTAACGAGCTAAGTGCAGGCTCGGTACCGATCCAAGATGCCTCGGTAACTAGTGAAATCGAATGCAAAACTTAAGAAATTCAATGGATAAAAAGATCTAGGACAAGGGCTACCGCAATATAGCTATGCATATAAACTTATGTGAAGATAAAGATCATGCCTTTAAAGATAGATCTATCAACTTTCGCTGACTAACAAGAAAATCAATCAACTTTCATAAATCAATTCACTTTATTACTTGTTTTGAATCCAAAGCTCGAAACTTTCGTTATCGAACAATATCAACATTCAAGTTCACAACTTTCATTTTCGATCAAGCTAAAAACTCAAATTACTTCGACTCTCGTCTAAGCATAAACACAACAAGCAATTCAAAGGATAAAAGGCAATCAAAACATCAACTCATTCATTCAAACATGCACAACTATGTCGGGTTTCAACCCCGACCCTAGAAAAGTAAACTACTCACAAATCATTGAAATAAAGCAAATAACTTTAATCAAAGAGAACATGTGAAAAAAACAAAACTTACTTGAAATTGAAAGAATATTGTCTTACAATCACTTGCGGAATCCGAAAACACTAAGAACACCGAACAAGAGTTTGAATTATCGAACCACTCCTCTCTCTCTCGATCTATTCAACCCGACTTCTCTCTCTCTCTCTCTCTCTCTCTCTCTCTCTCTCTCTCTCTCTCTCTCTCTCTCTCGATTTCTCTCTAAAATAACTCGAATCCCTCCTTGTCTAGGCTTAGAACAAGGGTATTTATACAAAAAAAGCTATCTATAAAAGACCTAAAAGATAGAAACTTACCCTACTTAAAAGATAACAAGATAAAAGATATTAATTCCGAAAGTCGGCTGTACTCTACCAACACAAGGCACCACGTTAACGACCTGCACAGGGTCAGTAGACTTTGCTGAACTCCTTAACAAAAATTCTAATTTAGAGCTCGGTAACGACCCTCGTAGGTCGTTAATGAGCCTCTGTTTTGGCTTCTTACAAACTCTTTCTTGACTTTAACTTGCACTCTAACTTGATCTTCCCATGCAATCTTCTTTCTCTTCTTCCATGCATTCCACCTTCCACCACTTCACTTCAACTTCACTTCAAAAGTGCTCCTTTCCGCTAAAAAACCTACAAAAAAAACACAAAATGGGGTAGCTTCCATACTTTTCACAAAATATGCAAACTTATCCAAAAACACACAAAACTAACCCTAAAACCTATTAAAACTAAACTAAACATCCTAAGAAAAACACCTAAATACCAAAAACACGAACATCACACGACGAATGGCCTCGAGAAGTCCCTGGCGTAAGGCGATGGTCTCGGATGTCAAAACAGACTGATGACCAATCAGTCCTTCGTTAAAGTGGATGGGGGAGCTGCAAGAGTCCCTGAGAATGAACTCATAAGAACCACGCCATCCACATTCACCGCACCATCAAATTCAATTTAATAAAACCCCTTCTGGTTTTTGCCCATTTTGCAGGCTTTCTCTTAAGCCCACCTCTAGTCGTTCTAGAACGTGAGTTATCTGAGGCTGAGGCTTCCGCGTTTTTCCAATTTTTAATTTGGTTATGAATAAAGTCGCAAATGTTTGCGGCATTATTCAAGTTAGTGTTGTTGTTGTTGTCGAAAACTCTTTTATTCCTAGAGTACCATAGGCACCTACATGTGTTAACGATGAGTTCCATTTCCTCTTTTGTTGATCGCATTCTTATCTCATCCAAGACAAGATGTGGGTTTTTATCCTCTGTAGAAATTTGGTTGAGGATTCGCCAAAGTTTGGGATTTAAGGATTTGATGGTTTCCTTGGTTAAAGGGCATGAGAGTAACACATAATTAGTGTCTTCCTCCAAGCTGTTACAGGCCACACAGCCCTGCGGAACCGGGATATGGTTGGCAGCAAGCCTCATCTTAGTTGGCAAACCATTTCTGGCTACTTTCCAAATGAAATTTGGAAACATCTTAGTTAGTTGGCAGCAAGCCTCGTCTGGATTGATGACCTTGCTCAATTTTTCCATGTTCCACGAATTTTCCTCTCTGAGGTACTCATCCACGATTTCGTACCAGTTAATGAAGTTTTCCGCATTTGTCCTTGGGTTGAGAGGGCCCTTACCGGTCCAGTTGTCTTTCCATGCTCGGACGGTTTTCCCATCCCCAATCTGCCAGATAATTCCTTTCACGAATAGGTATTTAAGGCCTATTAGCTTGGACCACTGCCAAGAGGTGTTATGTTTTTTCTTGTAGTTTAGGATGTTTTCCACTTTAAGATATTTTTTTGTAATAATTTTTACCCATATATTGTCTGGTTCAGCTAATATTTTCCAGAGTAACTTCATTTGGAGTGTTGGGTTCATCTCTTTTGCCTTGGCAATTCCCACCCCACCATGAGCGGGTGGGCGACAAATGGATTTCTAACTAATGAGTGGTTTGTGGTTGTGATACTTGTTCCAAAAGATATTTTTGTTGATTTGGTCAAATTCTTTTAAGGTAGCTTGTTGTAGCATAAAGGATTGCATAATATAGTTGGGTTGTGCTGATACGTTTTCTTGGATTAGGGTTTTTCATCCCTCTTGGGATAGAGTATTTTTCTTTCCATTTTGCAAGTATCTGGTCCGCATAATTAGTGGTTTAAAAGTGTTTTGTGTTACTCTTCCATTGATAATTGGGCAGCCTGGGTATTTATCCAACACAACAATGTTTGTAATTTGGAGAATCTGTTTTATTTGTTCCTTAATTATTGCTTGTATTTTTGGGGACCTGGAGGTGGATTTGTGGAAGTTAACTGTCTGGCCAGATATCTGGCAATAATCATCGACAATTCCTTTGATGTTTTTGCATGCAGTGTTATTTGCTTTAGCGAAGATGATGATATCATCAGCGAAAGCGAGGAATGGGATTTTCGTTCCATTTCTAGTAATTTGGATCTCGATACCACTTTTAGGGTTAGTGCTTTGCAAGTAGAGTTGTCTTGCAAGAATTTCAGATGCAAGAATGAATAGGTAAGGTGATATGGGATCTCCCTGTCTAAGTCCTCGTTGTGAGTAGAATTGTTTTGTTGGCCCGTTATTAACCAAAACAGAGAAAGAAACCGTTTCGACGCATTCTCGGATCCAGCCCAAGAATTTATCATGAAAACCAAATTTGTGTAGGACTCTTGCCAGGAAGTCCCAACTAATTCGGTCATAAGCTTTTTCCATGTCTAGTTTGACAGCAATCCATCTCTCCCGCCCTTGATTTTTACGGAAGGAATGGAAAATCCCGTGCGCGATAAGGTTATTATCGTGGATACTTCAACTCTGGACAAACGCCCCTTGCATCGGATGTATGAGTTTGTTTAAGATGTTTTTCAAACGGTTTGTTATGATTTTTGATATTACTTTGTATATAGTGTTGCATAAGCTTATGGGTCTATAATGGTTGGTGGAGCTGGGATTTTCACATTTTGGTAATAGGGATATGAATGTGCGATTTATTTGTTTTAAGAATTTCCCGGTGTGGAAAAACTTTTAACGACCCTTATGACATCCGGACCTACAATGTGCCAATACTTCTTATAAAAGCATGCCAGCATTCCGTCCGGGGTAGGAGATTTATCGTCCCTAATGTCGAATAAGGCCTTCTTGATTTCTTTGTTTGATACTGGTTTGGTAAGCTCTATGTTGTCTTCATCGGTAACTTCTTTTTGGATGGTTTGTGACATGTTTTGGAGCTTTCCGTGGTTAATTTTCCATTCATAAATCGGTTATGGAAATCTCATTTGATTTCCTTTCTGATGTTTTAAACACCCGTAATGTGTGTACCTTCCGATGTTCAGATCTCTTTAATGTTTGTTCTATTCCTTCGTCCGGTGGCAATCCGGTGGAAATATTTGGTGTTCTTATCATTTAGTATTATGTAGATGTTTTTGGCCCTTTGTTTCCAATAGGAATTGTGGAAGTCCATGAGGTAGGACCGCTTCCTAAAAGTCGCTCTTGCTTTTGAATGAGTTCGACGTTGTTGTGTTCAATTATTTCCTTATGGATCTGAACAATGTTTTGATCGATTTTTTTGATTTGTTCAAAGATATTGCCGATCATTTGTTTGTTCCATGCTTTGGCTTTTTGATGTCTCTTTATTTGGTGGTGTTTTTATATATGATTTCCTTTGTAAATATGTTTCTTTTTCCCCTTTTCTTGTGTGTTTTGTTCCTTTTTAGCTTAGTTCCCGTATTTCTATGAGATTCGGAGACTATGCGCGTTTTATGTGTTTTGTAGGTGTTTTGGCATGGATCAAGGGTCGTTTTGAAGGAGAATCGGAACATGGAGCAAGGTCCGAGCTTAAGAGGGAAAGAGAGGAGCAAGCCATGAAGAAGAACAAGAGAAAAGCCAACAAGAAGAAGGTGGAACGAGGTCCGGATCGAGTTAGAACCAACGCCGGACCCGAGACGAAGTTTTCGACCTCGGACCGACTTGCCCAGTAAGTCGGGCCCGAGGTGCTCCGTGTCGGTCCGAGTCGGTCGCTGGATGGATTGGGCTCCAAGGCACGAAATTGTAAACTACCACTTTTGCCCCTCATCTATAAAGGCTCTCTTATCTTCTAATTGGAAGGGGGTTCCCACACACTTAGCAAGGAACCAACCCTCAAAAACTCTCAAGAGGATACTTGGAGAGCAAGGAGGAAGGAGAAGAGAAGGAGAAGAGAGGGAATCGGCATAGGAGAGGGAGATTTGATAGGTTTGGTTGATAGATTAGCTTTGCCTTGTTTTGATTTTGTGGATTTGGAAACCTTTGATTGGAGTTTGTGGATTGCTTTTGATTTGTGAATGAAACTTGGCTTTGGTTTGAGATTGATGATGTTGATTGCTTTGCTTTTTGATTTGTTTGCTTTCTTTGTTTTCCATATGGAGTAGATCTCCTTGATCTTGGGTTATGGGGGAAAACTCTAGCTAGGTTGGGCTAGAAACCCCAATTCCATAGCCTTGAGTGCTTGATCTAGGAACACACTCTACATAGAGCTACAATTCCTTACGAAAGTAAGGAATCAAGGCTTGTGATTGGCAAAGTAACGAAAGTGAACATGTGTCAATCTCAAGACCTTGCTTCGAAGGAGATTTCCCCAATGATCGATGTGTAGAAGTGGTTGGAACGAGGGCGAAAGCACTCGATCCTATTCTGATCATCACTTATTGCTTGAATTGGGGTGGAAAAGCCTTAATCTACTAGAGAAGGAACCCAAAAGCCCAAGATCTACTTTCAATCTTTGAGTTCGACAAACCCAGCTACATCGGGCCCGACTTGCTCTACGTCGGTCCCGACTTCCCTCTTGTCGCCAACATCGGGCCCGACGTGACACTTGTGTCGGTCCCGACTGTTCTCTTTGTTTTCCTTTGTTTTAAGTTCTCCTTTCCAGCTTTCTAGTGTTTAGGCACCTCAATCGAGTAGATTTCTCGAGCGTTCGACACCCACCACGTGCTACAACGGGGTCGGGTTATAAATTGTATCTCTAGACCCTCGCATTCCCGAGCGATCACTTTTGCTTTGAGAAGCTGTGTTTTTTTCACCATATTAAACATATGGGATCCTCCAATGTTGTGTCTCCAGGCTTGTTTGATGACGTTTTGTAAATCTTTTCTAAATGTCCACATCATTTCAAATTTAAATGGTTGTGCTTTAAATGCTATCCCCGTGGGGGAGGTCATAGGATATTGGAAAATTGTCGGAAGAAAAGAAAGCATGGTTTTTCGTCGCGATGGACTGGAACTATTGAATGATTTGGTTGGCGACCAGGGTTCGGTCTAGCTTTTTGAGCGTGGTATTATCAAGATTTTTGGATTTCCTCCACGTATATTTATTCCCTATTGTAGGGATGTCGCACATGTCACAATCATTTTTGAAATTAATGAGCCGCTCGAAGCGGGAATGGCCGGGTTCGCGCCCCCTACTTTTTCGTTTGGGTGTTGGATTTCGTTAAGGTCGTCCATAAGTAAAAATGGGTGGTTGCAATTTTTGTATGAACTCCTTCAAATTGTTCCAAAATTGGTCTTTTTTTTGCTGCCTAGGTGGCGCATACGTAAATATTAGGATCATTTTCTTTTTTGTTTCAAGGTTCTCGTAAAGGAACCCAACAAAGCGACTGTCTTTGTGGATGGTTTGAATTGTTTCATTTGAGAGGAGTGTGCTCTTCCAAAGGACGTATAGACCGCCCGAATATCCGCTGGCATGGATAAATTCCACGGAGTCGAACCCGGCCTTTTGCCACCCATTATCAGGTAGCGATTGGGCTGTGGTTTCCATGAGTGCAATGAGATTAATGTTCAATGCGACAGAACGCGTTAACCTCCGTCCAGAAGGACTTGCGTTTGATGCCCCTACAGTTCCATGCGCAGATTTTCATATACAACCGATTATGTTGTGGCTTTTGGCCTTGGGTGGTGAGGTATAGCTCCAATAATTTTGTATCTTCGTTTTATATAACTTGTGCACAACGGGATAGTTATATATAATTTTTGATATGTGTATTTGCATATGACGATGTTGTACTTTTTATTTTTGTTTCGGTTAATTAGTATTTTGTTTCTAAAGAAACCACGCGGGTTACGATTAATTAATATGGGGTTGAGATTTGAGAGGGGCGCCTTCGCCAAATTCTCCAGGGTATGGAGAAAATGGGTGGCAATGTTAATTATTTTAATACTACATCTGGGGTTTATGGCCCTTTCTTCTTCTATATTTTATAGGAAGACTAATGCAGTTAGGATTCTTCCCTTTTCTCTTTCCATGCATCTATTCTAATTTTTTATTTTTATATTATTTTGGTTCGATTTTCTCGAGTTCGCACCACTTTTAGCTTTTCTGCTTATTCCATGGATTTTTCGAATGTGGTTGTAGCTTACCAAGGACAATCTTTTTTTTTTCTTGAGAAATACCCAAGATTTTTTTTTTGAACGCGTCCTAAGAACATTTTATATACGAAACAAGTTATCATTTTATGCCAAGTAGATCATTTTTCCTATGTCAAAACATTAAATTTTGACGGCATAAGGATGGGTCGGCCATTGCCAGAAACAATACTAACTTTCATCATATAAAATAATACGAACTTTTAGCTATTTATCTAAATAATACGAACTTTTAAATTGACTAAAAATAATATGAACTTTCATCATATTAACTAAAAATAATACTAACTTTTATTGTATTAACTAAAAATAATATAACAGTGTTTTTTGTGAAAATTTTGGCAAAATATGTGATGTGGCCATTGAAATATGTTGGTTGGTAATTAATAATACCAAGTTTTGTTGATGCCACAAGGTGAAATGATAATTTATATAATGTAAATCGATACTATTATATGCGAAATGGTAATTTATATGATGATTGTGAGTAATAATCATATCAAAATCTTAGCCATCGATATTTTTTAAAGCTATAGTCAACAAATTTTGATAGAAACATCATATGTTTTGCCGAAATCTCCACCGAAAATGTCTTTGTACTGTTTTTGGTTAATACAATGAAAGTTGATATTATTTTTTATCAATTTAAAAGTTCGTATTATTTTGAGTTAATAGGCAAAAGTTGGTATTATTTTGAGTAATTTTTCCTTTTATATACGAAACAAGTTATCATTTTATGCCAAGTAGATCATTTTTCCTATGTCAAAACATTAAATTTTGACGGCATAAGGATGGGCCGGCCATTGCCAGAAACATTAGAGCTGATCCAAACAGCCCATATATAAATCTGGCCCAGCAAAACAATGTAGATTGGCATTTGACAGCTGCAGTCTCCAGACAAGGAGGGGAGAAGAGAGAGAATCCCTAATCTCAAATTCTGATTGGTTGAATATGTCTACGTGGCACATTCACCAACATGCAGCTTATCATCCCTCCTCTATCTATCTTGTTCGCCATTCCTCTTCTTCTCCGGAAGGCAAAAGCATTCTCCCATAGTCCAGATTCCAGAATAATATAACTCTATGGCTCTACAAACAGCAGCCTCTTTGCTTCCCTGTACCACCTCCATTCACAAAGAGGTAATCTGTTGTGGGTCTTAATTTTGGTTCATTTCATTCATTACCTGGGTAATCTGTTGTGGGTATTTTGCATGTCAACTCAATTGAGTTCTGTTTTGAAATCTTTTTAATCAGCTAAATTGGCGATTCACTCCAATTGCATTTCGATTTTCTGTGAGCAGGGCAGGTTCAGTGCTAAAGATACAAGCTTCTTTGGAGCACCTATTTCCGACCCACTCAAAACTGAATCCCTTCTGACTACACTAAGAATCAAGGTCTGAATTTTACGTTTACCCTTTATCCGTCTTCATCATTTCTTTGTACTTCAATTGAGATTGATGATGTTGATTGCTTTGCTTTTTGATTTGTTTGCTTTCTTTGTTTGCCATATGGAGTAGATCTCCTTGATCTTGAGTTATGGGGGAAAACTCTAGCTAGGTTGGGCTAGAAACCCCAATTCCATAGCCTTGAGTGCTTGATCTAGGAACACACTCTACATAGAGCTACAATTCCTTACGAAAGTAAGGAATCAAGGCTTGTGATTGGCAAAGTAACGAAAGTGAACATGTGTCAATCTCAAGACCTTACTTCGAAGGGGATTTCCCCAATGATCGATGTGTAGAAGTGGTTGGAACGAGGGCGAAAGCACTCGATCCTATTCTGATCATCACTTATTGCTTGAATTGGGGTGGAAAAGCCTTAATCTACTAGAGAAGGAACCCAAAAGCCCAAGATCTACTTTCAATCTTTGAGTTCGACAAACCCAGCTACATCGGGCCCGACATGCTCTACGTCGGTCCCGACTTCCCTCTTGTCGCCAACATCGGGCCCGACGTGACACTTGTGTCGGTCCCGACTGTTCTCTTTGTTTTCCTTTGTTTTAAGTTCTCCTTTCCAGCTTTCTAGTGTTTAGGCACCTCAATCGAGTAGATTTCCCGAGTGTTCGACACCCACCACGTGCTACAACGGGGTCGGGTTATAAATTGTATCTCTAGACCCTCGCATTCCCGAGCGATCAAAAGATTGGCGCCGTTGCCGGGGAATTCTAAGTGCATTGAGTGCCAATTTGGTGTATGCTAGCTCGTTCCTCCCGAGGAACACTTGAGCTTGAGTTTGTGAGTGATCCGGAAAGTATTCTCGAAGAAGCCCGAAGAAGGAAAAGGATGGAGAATCAAGCTCTCCATGGTGATGAGGAGTTGGCTCGACTTAGGGCCGAAATGGCTAGATTGCAACTTGAGAAGGACAATCAAGAGGCGGTGGCAAGAAGAGAACGGGAGCAACGGATGAGGGCCGAGGCTCAACTCAACGCTCTACCCCGAAATGCACGCCAATACATGCATCCAGAATTGAGGGTACCCGAACCGGCTATTGTGCTTCCCGAGGTTGCCAATAATTTTGAGATCAAGACGCAATTCATCTCCCTCATCAAGCGTGATCAATTCGAGGGCCGTCCACATGAGTGTCCCATAGAGCACGTTAAACGCTTTGTGGACATGTGTGAGACGATCTCTACCGACGAGGAGACGTTGGAGTTTGTGCTTCTAAAGGCGTTCAAATGGTCACTTGGGGGCAAGGCCACACATTGGATAAGCTCAATCTCCACACCGATTGTGGGTTCATAGACTTGACACCGGATCAAGCTTGGGAGCTACTTGACAAGCTATCCGATTATGAGGCCATGTATGGGGTGAGTCAAGGTAGCAAAGAGGTGAAAGTTCAAGGTGAAGGTGTAAGGAAGTTATATGATCCAAAGGGAGAAGACATTGACAAGGATGTGAAGCTCCAATTCCTTGAAGGTGAAGTGAGCAAGCTTAAGAGGCAAGTCCACTACTACAAGCAAAATGCTAGAGCTTGTGAGGAGTGTGGATCCTTTGCACATGCTACACAAGTTTGTCCGAATGAGAGCCAAGTGCGCATGGCCGAGCGAATTGAGGAGGCAAACTATGTTCGAGGAAATTTCGGTGGAAGAGGCAACTTCAACAATGGTGGTAATGGCTGGTGGAACAACGGTCGAGCTCAAGGCTACAACAACAACTTCAACCAAAACGAGCCAAGGGCGCCGCAACCACCACCATATAGGCCACCGGGATTCAATGAGCTACAATCATTTGCTCAAGAGATGAGGGATGGGTTCAAGGAGATGAGGACCCAATTCAATGAGTTTGGTGCATGGAGGAGGCAAGTCGACAATCAATTTGCCCAAATTGCAACTCAATCCCCGAGAGAGAATGGGAGACTTCCGGGCCGACCCGAGGAGAACCCCCGAGCTCAAAACAATCAAAATGAAGTCCGGGCAATTGGATTGAGAAGTGGCCGAAATCTACCCGAGCCACACATGCCTAAGAAGAATGAAGAGAGCCGGACCGACTTACCCAGCAAGTCGGGTCCGAGGTTCCCTGAAGTCGATCCAGCAGAAAGATTAACTCCTCTGCCCCGAACCGAGGTTGAGAGTGAGTCAGACCCGACGTACCCAGACGTCGATCCGACTACTCTGCCTCAGCTCTGCCCCAGGACCGTTGATCGCTCACGGATGCGAGGGTCAAGAGATACAATTTATAACCCGACCCCGTTGTAGTACGTGGTGGGTGTCGAACACTCGGGAAGTCTACTCGATCGATGTGCCTAGATACTAGGAAGCTAGAAAGGAGAGCATAAAACAAAGGAAAACAAAGAAAACAGTCGGGACCGACACTGAGGTCACGTCGGGCCCGATGTTGGCGACAAGAGGAAGTCGAGACCGACACTGGGTAAGTCGGGCCCGAGGTAGCTGGGGATGTCGAACTCAAAGATTTTAAAAGTAGATCTTGGGCTTTTGGGTTCCTTCCCTAGTAGATTAAGGCTTTTCCACCCCAATTCAGGCAATGAGTGATGATCGGACTAGGATCGAGTGCTTTCGCCCTCGTTCCAACCACATCTACACCTCGATCCATGGGGAAATCCCCTTCGAAGCAAGGTCTTGAGATTGACACATGTTCACTTTCGCTACTTTGCCAATCTCAAGCCTTGATTCCCGACTTTCGCAAGGAATTGTAGCTCGATGTAGAGTGGGTTCCTTGGATCAAACACTCAAGGCTATGGAATTGGGGTTTCTAGCCCTAACCTAGCTAGGGTTTTCCCCCATAATCCAAGATCAAGGAGATCTACTCCATGTGACAAGCAAAGAAAGCAATCAAATCAAAAGAGAAAGCAATCATCATAATCAATCTCAAATCAAAGCAAGGTTTCATTCAAACCCTAAGCAATCCACAAATTCAAATCAAGGGTTTTCAAATCCACAAGATCAAAGCAAATCAAAGCTAAACAATCAACAAAACCTCTCAAGTCTTCCTCCTCCTTGGCCGATTCTCTCTCTCTTCCTCCTCTTCTCCTTCCTCCTTGCTCTCCAAGTATCCTCTTGGCTCCCTTGGAACCCCCCTTTTTGTGTGTGTGAGGGAACCCTTTCTTAGAAGACAAGAGGGCCTTTTATAGATTAAATGAGGGGCAAAAGTGGAAGTTCACAAATTCGTGCCTTGGAGCCCAAGTAGTCCGGTGACCGACTCGGCCCGACACGGAGGAACCTCGGGCCCGAGGTACTGTGCAACTCGGTCCGAGGTTGGAAACTTCAAAGTCGGGCCTGACGTTGTTGCATCTCGGTCCTGACCTCGTTCCACCTTCTTCTTAGTTGGCTTCTCTTGTTCTTCTTCATGGCTCGCTTCTCTCTTTCCCGCTTTAGCTCGGCCTTTGCTCCATGTCTCGACCCTCCTTCAAATTGATCCTCGATTCATGCCAAATTACCTACAAAACACATAAAAGGTGCGTAGTCTCCGAATCTCATAGAAATACGGGAACTAAGCTAAAAAGGAACAAAACGCACAAGAAAAGGGGAAAAAGAAACATATTTACAAAGGAAATCACATATGAAAACACCACCAAATAGAGAGACATCAAAATACCCCATACTTAAACTTGCTTGTCCTCAAGCAATAACAATGTAAGCAAGACCGAAACATAATCTTCAAGTAAAGCCTCGTATGAACACACGTTTTAAGCACAAGTGATCGATATTCAAGCAAGATTACATCATCACACGTGATTAAGTGTTCCAAGGAATAAAATCAATGCAACTAAGCCTCACTTTAGGGATATGTGAATGTGTATCACTCATCATGTGTTTGGGTTTAGCAATGAACACTCAAGCTCAAAAATCATGCAAGTAAGGACTTTACTATTGAAGCTAATATCACCAATTCCTCCACCTAGAGATGCCTAATGCAAAGTACACAAAGAATTTCGAACTTGGCTCAATGGAGGTCCTCAAAGAGGTTCCATTCGTCCGGGTTGTAATGGGGCTTTTGGTATTTTTCAAGGTGGGAATTATTTGGTCTTGTGGTGCTTATAATGGGGATTGAACAAACTAAACTCTCACCAGTTTCACCAAATCCCACAATTACTTTTACACTCACCCAAAAGACTTAACATTTTCCTTTCAACCCAAAATTTCACTTAACATTCCACTTCATCTTTGCTCTTATGCTTTTTGTTGGATTTTCAACACTTTCTACATTTGGACCGACTTTCTTATGACATCGGGCCCGATGTTACTCGGTCGGACCATTTTCTTCACTTAAGCTCTTTGCTTTCATTCCACTTCACATTTCCAACATTTTCTTTCTTTTCTTTCTTTTTTTTTTTCATTTTTGTACAACAAAGATGCACTACCCACATGATTCATAACACCATTCCTTGCCCTTAAACCCAAGAGAATCTCAACTCTTCAAATACAATCCAAACCTCTCTTCTAAAGTCCAATCCCATAAGGGTCAAGTCATATAAGGCTAGGAATAATATTTTTGAGGAGTTTCAAACAAAGGCTTAGGCTAGAACGGGGCTACAATCAAAGGATTAACTTCATGGTAGGATATGGAACATTTATGTGACTAGAAGAATAAAGTTCAAAATCAATGTGACCATGCTAGGACAATTCTCATGACGGTCTTGGAAAATAGATAAACACCGCAATATCAAGTTTTACTAAGCATGAGTGAGCTAATTACACAAGAAAAATGAGGGATATGCAAATATGATCAAGCATCCCTAAAATGGCCAAAAATCAATCTCACAAGGGTCACTCATACTTAGTTGCATAAGAACTCATCCTAGAACTCACATGCTCAATAAAACAAGCAAGATATCATGATCACATCAAAAGCAACATCATTATAGAGGCTAAACTATCCAAAAATATGCAAAGGAATTTACATGCTCACATCATCATTAGCTTTTATTTTGGCAATCTAAGATGGGAATTTCTAGTCCAAAACCTACAAAACACAAAATCTTTTTGTTGTTTTCAACACAAGTTTTCAATTTTTTTATGGATTTTTTTTGCAAAAAATTTCTCTAAAACCAAAAACTCAAAGACTCAAACATTCCAAACACAAACTAGAAACACAAACTAAATATCCTCAAAATAATAAACAAACATAAACAAGTGAAATCATGAACACACTTACCCCACCCCATACTTAAAATTTTTGATGTCCCCATCAAACAAGGAAATCAAAACATAAAAGCAAGAGAGAAGAGTATGAAAAGCTCACAATTTCTTATTCTTCAATGGCATGTTTAGGATCAATCGGCGAGGACGAGAGCCCATTAGGCTCTAACTTCTTCGTTTGGATCGTCCTTGTCATAGAACTTCTTCACTCGATGACCATTCACTTTGAAAATATGTCCTTGTTCATCAACCAAGTCCACCGCACCATGAGCATAGATACGGTGGACTACAAATGGTCCGCTCCACCTAGTCCTGAACTTCCCGGGGAAAAGTTTAAGCCTTGAATTGAAAAGGAGAACCTTGTCACCGGTTTGATAGGTCTTTGGAATTAACTTCCTATCATACCACTTCTCGGTCTTCTCTTTGTACAACTTGGAGTTCTCATAGGCCTTCAACCTCAATTCCCCCAACTCATGAAGTTCTAGAAACCTTTTCTCACCGGCCAAGTTGATATCCCAATTCATCTCTTTGAGTGCCCATTTCGCCTTGTGCTCAAGCTCTACCGGAAGATGACATGCCTTGCCATAAACTAGATTGAAGGGTGTAGTTCCCAAAGGTGTCTTGAAGGTGGTTCTATAAGCCCATAGTGCATCATCGAGCTTAGAGGCCCAATCTTTCCTTGATCGAGATACGGTCTTCTCCAAGATAGCCTTGATTTGACGGTTTGACACCTCGACTTGCCCGCTTGTTTGAGGATGATAAGGAGTAGCAACTCGATGAGACACCCCATACTTAATCAACACATTTTCGAAGCACCTCTCAATGAAATGAGGTCCTCCATCACTTATGAGAACCCTAGGCACACCAAACCTTGCAAAAATGTTGCTTTTCAAAAACTTCATCACCACCTTAGCATCATTGGTTCTTGTTGGTATGGCCTCCACCCATTTTGAAACATAGTCCACGACTACCAAGATGTACTTGTAAGGCCCCGATGTGGGAAATGGTCCCATGAAGTCAATACCCCATACATCAAATAACTCAACTTCTAGAATGCCAGTTTGAGGAGTCTCATTCCTCCTTGATAGGTTCCCCTCTCTTTGGCACTCCTCACACTTCCTCACATAATCATGCAGATCCTTGAACATGGTTGGCCAATAATAACCACATTGAAGAATTTTTGAGGTGGTTTTGGAACTCTTAGCGTGACCTCCCGTAGGCAAGGAGTGGCAATGGTGAATTATGCTCTCAACCTCTTCACTTGACACACACCGTCTATAGATTTGATCACGCCCTTCCTTGTAGAGATATGGATCATCCCAAAAGTATTGTCTAGCATCATGTAAGAATTTCTTCCTAGCTTGATAAGACAAATTTGGTAGGATCACTCCCCCTACGGCAAAGTTAGCAAAATCCGCAAACCAAGGGGAGACCCCTCGTCTTACGGCACTAATCGAAAGAAGGCCAGTGGGAGAGAAAGAATCAATCAATTGAGAACGAGAAGGAATGGAAATCGAGCTAGGAAACTTACTTTCTTCCACGGACCGACATTGAAGTATACCGGGCCCGACATGGTTGGACGCCGGTCCAGCTTCACAGGCACACAGCTGCCTCGGGCCCGATGTTGAAGTCCTCGGTCCCGACTCACTCGCACTTGCCTTGCCTTCGGTCCGATGTTCTGAACCTCGGGCCCGACGTACTTGGTTCGTCGATCCACCCTTCCTTTCCTCCCTTCCTCTCATGAGAACTTCATCTGCTCTTGAATCATCTATAGTCATACCATCCTCCATTTCCAACATGTACTCGATGGGCAAACGGGATAGATGATCCGCTACCACATTTTCCGCACCGGTTTTGTCCTTGATCTCATGGTCAAACTCTTGGAGAAGGAGCATCCACCTTAGAAGCCTCGGCTTTGCATCTTTCTTCTTCATGAGGTATTTGATTGCCGCATGGTCTGTGAAGACTACCACCTTTGATCCCACAAGATATGAACGGAATTTCTCAAATGCAAACACTATCGCAAGAAACTCTTTCTCCGTTGTTGTGTAATTGCACTGAGTTTCATCCAAAGTTTTGCTTGCGTAGTAAATGGCATGCAACTTTCCATCCTTCCTTTGCCCAAGGACGGCCCCTACGGCGAAATCACTAGCATCACACATCACCTCGAATGGAAGATTCCAATCGGGTGCCGCCATTATTGGAGCCGAGATCAAGGCATCTCTCAACCTACAAACAGAACTCATGCAATCCTCGGAAAATACAAAGGGCACATCCTTCATCAAGAGGTTAGACAACGGTTTTGCAATTTTAGAAAAATCCTTGATGAACCGTCTATAAAATCCTGCATGACCTAAGAAACTCCTAACATCACGAACACAAGAGGGGGGGTAGTTTTTCAATTATTTCAACTTTAGCTCTATCTACCTCTATCCCCCTACTAGAAACTAGGTGTCCTAGTACTATGCCCTCCTTCACCATAAAGTGGCATTTTTCCCAATTAAGCACCAAGCTAGTCTCCTCACATCTAGTCAAAACCTTGTCTAAGTTAGCTAAGCAAACATCAAATGAGGATCCGTAGACGGAGAAATCATCCATAAACACTTCTACTATATCCTCAACCATATCGGAGAAGATGGACATCATGCATCTTTGAAATGTTGTCGGCGCATTACATAAACCAAAAGGCATGCGTCTATAGGCAAAAGTCCCATAAGGACATGTGAATGTCGTCTTCTCTTGATCATCGGGATGAATAGGGATTTGCCAAAACCCGCTATACCCGTCAAGGTAGCAAAAATATTCATGTTGTGCTAATCTTTCTAGGACTTGGTCTATGAAAGGAAGACGAAAATGGTCTTTGCGAGTGCCGGTATTAAGCTTACGGTAATCAATACACATATGCCATTTTGTTGTGGTTCTCATAGGTATCATTTCTCCCTTTTCATTTTGCACAACGGTGAGACCTCCTTTCTTAGGAACTACATGCACGGGACTCACATACTTGCTATCGGAAATTGGGAAGATAATTCCCGCATCCAACATCCTAAGTATTTCACTCTTTACCACTTCTTTCATGTTAGGATTTAATCTTCTTTGGGGTTCAATAGTGGGTTTATGGTTATCCTCCATATAAATCCTATGCATGCAAATTGAGGGAGAGATTCCCTTTAGTTCCTCTAGTGAATACCCTAAAGCTCCTCTATGTTTTCTTAGAACCTTCAACAACTTAGACTCCTCCTCATCATTCAAGTTGGCATTTATGATTACGGGTAAAGAAGAGTTGGGACCAAGAAATGCGTACCTCAAATCTTTTGGAAGCTCCTTGAGTTCTTGAGATGGTTCCGGTGGTGCTTGAACTTCTTCTTTCTCGGCCTTGAACACCTCCAAGTAAGACATCCTTTCCTCCAATTGCTCATGCTCAATCATATTGAGGGCTAGACCTTGGCGCTCTATCTCAATTTCTCTAGGTGGTGGGGTGGCTTTCAACCTAAGCTCCCTTGGCCTTGACTTCTTAGAAATGGCTTCCCATTGCAATCCAAGAGGAACTTGGATCATCTTAGCTTCCTTATGTACGGTCCCTTTTGAAGTTGGTCTAAAGAAAAACTCAATTTCTCTTCCTCCAATGTCAAGAGACAAGTGGCCCTTCTTTACATCAATGATTGCCCCAACCGTAGCAAGGAAAGGTCTCCCTAGTATGATCGGTTCACCCGGCACTTCTATCATGTCTACTACAACAAAGTCGATTGGGACATAGTGGCCTTCAATGCAAACGGGATAATCCTCGACGATACCAATTGGTTCGATGGACGACCCATCCGCTATTGTTAACCTCATGTTGACCGGAGCTATGAGACCCATAGATGTGGATTTCCATATGGTGTAAGGAATGATGCTCGTGCTTGCTCCAAGATCACACAAGGCTTGGAAATTTTGAGACCCCACACCAATGGTTATAGCAAAACGACCGGGATCTCCTAGCTTTTGTGGCAACTCCAAGGACTTGACTTCATCTTGCATTTCCACTATGGACCTCTTCTTGCACAAAATCTCCCTTAAAAACTTGGCATAAGATGGCATCTCACTCAATGCGTCGGTGAACGGGATGGAGATGTTCAAGCCTTGCAAGAGTTTGAGAAACCTCTTGAACTTGTTCTCAACAACATCTTTTGGCTTCTTCGAGGGATATGGGAGAATTGTTGCACCTTGAATCTTGCTTGGATCAACTTCTTTGGACTTCCCTACTTCAATTGCAACATTTTCTGAATGGACCGACTTGGGCACCATGTCGGGCCCGATGTTGTGAATCTCGGTCCTGGGCAAAGGAGTTGGATCGAGGTCTGTGTACGTCGGTCCCGAGTCGCTCTCAACCTCGGTCCGTGGTGAAGGAGTCGATCTTCTTGCTGGGTCGACTTCGGGGAACGTCGGACCTGACTTGCTGGGTAAGTTGGTCCGACTCTCTTCACTCTTTTTAGGCACGTGTGGCTCGGGTAGGTTTCGGCCACTTCTCAATCCAATTGCCCGGACTTCATTTTGATTGTTTTGAGCTCGAGGATTCTCCTCGGGTCGGCCCGGAAGTCTTCCATTCTCTCTTGGGGCTTGAGTCGCAATTTGAGCAAATTGATTGTCGACTTGCCTCCTCCATGCACCAAACTCATTGAATTGGGTCCTCATCTCCTTGAACCCATCTCTCATTTCTTGAGCAAATGTTTGTAACTCATTGAATCCCGGTGGTCTATACGGTGGTGGTGGCGCCCTTGGCTCGTTTTGGTTGAAGTTGTTGTTGTAGCTTTGAGCTTGACCGTTGTTCCACCGGCCATTGCCACCATTGTTGAAGTTGCCTCTTCCACCGAAATTTCCTCGAACATAGTTTGCCTCCTCAATTCGCTCGGCCAAGCGCACTTGGCTCTCATTCGGACAAACTTGTGTAGCATGTGCAAAGGATCCACACTCCTCACAAGCTCTAGCATTTTGCTTGTAGTAGTGGACTTGCCTCTTAAGCTTGCTCACTTCACCTTCAAGGAATTGGAGCTTCACATCTCTATCACTGTCTTCTCCCTTTGGATCATATAACTTCCTTGCACCTTCACCTTGAACTTTCACCTCCTTGCTAGCTTGACTCACCCCATACATGGCCTCATAATCGGATAGCTTGTCAAGTAGCTCCCAAGCTTGATCCGGTGTCAAGTCTATGAACCCACAATCGGTGTGGAGATTGAGCTTATCCTTCGTTACCGGATTGATGCCTTGGAAAAAGATGTCTTGAAGCACATATGGTTGTTGGCCATGAGTAGGACATTGGCGCAACATCTCCTTGAAACGGTCCCATGCTTCGAAGAGAGGCTCATTCGGACCTTGTTGAAAGCTTGCAATCTTCCTTCTCAACTCGGTTGTCTTTGAGGGCAGAAAGAACTTCATCAAGAAGGCATCATAGAGTGTCTTCCAAGTTGTGATTGACCTAGGAGCTTGGCTCTCGAGCCAATGTGTGGCCTTGCCCCCAAGTGACCATTTGAACGCCTTTAGAAGCACATACTCCAATGTCTCCTCGTCGGTAGAGATCGTCTCACACATGTCCACAAAGCGTTTGACGTGCTCTATGGGACACTCATGTGGACGGCCCTCGAATTGATCTCGCTTGATGAGGGAGATGAATTGCGTCTTGATCTCAAAATTCTTGGCAACCTCGGGAAGCACAATAGCCGGCTCGGGCACCCTCAACTCCGGATGCATGTATTGGCGTGCATTCCGGGGTAGAGCGTTGATTTGAGCCTCGACTCTCATCCGTTGCTCCCGTTCTCTTCTTGCCACCTCCTCTTGATTGTCCCTCTCAAGTTGCAATCTAGCCATTTCGACCCTAAGTCGAGCCAACTCCTCATCAACATGGAGACCTTGATTCTCCATCCTTTTCCTTCTTCGAGCTTCCTTGAGAATACTTTCCGGATTACTCACAAACTCAAGCTCAAGTGTTCCTCGGGAGGAACGAGCTAGCATACACCTATGAAACAAAAACACAAACCAAAACAAATCAAAAACAAACAAAGGGTTTGGGCTATTCCCTCACCCAAATCACTACAAAAACACAAGAAACTCACCAAATTGGCACTCAATGCACTTAGACTTCCCCGGCAACGGCGCCATTCTTTTGATCGCTCACGGATGCGAGGGTCAAGAGATACAATTTATAACCCGACCCCGTTGTAGTACGTGGTGGGTGTCGAACACTCGGGAAGTCTACTCGATCGATGTGCCTAGATACTAGGAAGCTAGAAAGGAGAGCATAAAACAAAGGAAAACAAAGAAAACAGTCGGGACCGACACTGAGGTCACGTCGGGCCCGATGTTGGCGACAAGAGGAAGTCGGGACCGACACTGGGTAAGTCGGGCCCGAGGTAGCTGGGGATGTCGAACTCAAAGATTTTAAAAGTAGATCTTGGGCTTTTGGGTTCCTTCCCTAGTAGATTAAGGCTTTTCCACCCCAATTCAGGCAATGAGTGATGATCGGACTAGGATCGAGTGCTTTCGCCCTCGTTCCAACCACATCTACACCTCGATCCATGGGGAAATCCCCTTCGAAGCAAGGTCTTGAGATTGACACATGTTCACTTTCGCTACTTTGCCAATCTCAAGCCTTGATTTCCGACTTTCGCAAGGAATTGTAGCTCGATGTAGAGTGGGTTCCTTAGATCAAACACTCAAGGCTATGGAATTGGGGTTTCTAGCCCTAACCTAGCTAGGGTTTTCCCCCATAATCCAAGATCAAGGAGATCTACTCCATGTGACAAGCAAAGAAAGCAATCAAATCAAAAGAGAAAGCAATCATCATAATCAATCTCAAATCAAAGCAAGGTTTCATTCAAACCCTAAGCAATCCACAAATTCAAATCAAGGGTTTTCAAATCCACAAGATCAAAGCAAATCAAAGCTAAACAATCAACAAAACCTCTCAAGTCTTCCTCCTCCTTGGCCGATTCTCTCTCTCTTCCTCCTCTTCTCCTTCCTCCTTGCTCTCCAAGTATCCTCTTGGCTCCCTTGGAACCCCCCTTTTTGTGTGTGTGAGGGAACCCTTTCTTAGAAGACAAGAGGGCCTTTTATAGATTAAATGAGGGGCAAAAGTGGAAGTTCACAAATTCGTGCCTTGGAGCCCAAGTAGTCCGGTGACCGACTCGGCCCGACACGGAGGAACCTCGGGCCCGAGGTACTGTGCAACTCGGTCCGAGGTTGGAAACTTCAAAGTCGGGCCTGACGTTGTTGCATCTCGGTCCTGACCTCGTTCCACCTTCTTCTTAGTTGGCTTCTCTTGTTCTTCTTCATGGCTTGCTTCTCTCTTTCCCGCTTTAGCTCGGCCTTTGCTCCATGTCTCGACCCTCCTTCAAATTGATCCTCGATTCATGCCAAATTACCTACAAAACACATAAAAGGTGCGTAGTCTCCGAATCTCATAGAAATACGGGAACTAAGCTAAAAAGGAACAAAACGCACAAGAAAAGGGGAAAAAGAAACATATTTACAAAGGAAATCACATATGAAAACACCACCAAATAGAGAGACATCAACCATGATACACGACATCGGGCCCGACGTGGTGCCTAAGTCGGTCCAACCAGGAAATGTTGCAAGTGAAGTGGGGAAGTCCAAGGAGGTTGATCCAAGCAAGATTCAAGGTGCAACAACTATTCCATATCCCTCAAAGAAGCCGAAAGATGTTGTTGAGAACAAGTTCAAGAAGTTCCTCAAACTCTTGCAAGGTTTGAACATCTCTATCCCGTTCACCGATGCATTGAGCGAGATGCCATCCTATGCCAAGTTTTTAAAGGAGATTTTGAGCAAGAAGAGGTCCATAGTTGAAATGCAAGATGAGGTCAAGACCTTGGAGTTACCGCAAAAGCTAGGAGATCCCGGTCGGTTTGCTATCACTATTGGTGTGGGGTCTCAAAACTTCCAAGCCTTATGTGAGCTTGGGGCAAGTGTTTCGGTGATGCCCGCTAGTATTTGGAGAAGGGCAAATTTAGGTGAAATTGAGCCGGCCGATATGTCCCTAACTATGGTCGACGGTTCCATCATCAAGGCTAAGGGAATATTGGATGACGTGCCGGTGCGAGTTGGAAAGTACTTTGTTCCCGATGATTTCGTGATCTTGGACATGCACGAGGACCCCTTGGTCCCAATAATCTTAGGAAGACCATTCTTAGCTACGACGGGGGCAAAGTTTGATGTCAAAAACGGCAAAGTTTCCTTTGAGATTGGTGAAGAAAAGGTCGATTTTCACTTCAACAAGGCTTTGAATGAGCCGGACGCCTTGGCTATCCTCAAACTTGAAGAGAGTGCCAAGAGGAAAAGAGAAGAAGTGGAAGTTGCTAGAGAGGTCATTGTGTTGAGAAGTGATGAAGGGTTCAATAAACAAATACAAGCAAGGGAGTTGTTGGAGCAAGTTGAGGAACAAGATGAGTCAAGGATCAATGCTAGCCCAAGGAGAAATGAAGAGTATCCTTACTTATATCCTTTTGATGTTGGTGATGACCACAATTCTTTCCAAACTTTTGATTCCTACATTTGTTTAAGTGATTTGAAAGATGACTTAGGAGACTCCTACATTTGCCTTAGTGACTTGAAAGATGAATTGGCAGAATCTCCTAGGAATTCTGTGGATAACTTTGGTGTAGGAAAAGAGGAACATGATGGAGCAAGTAAGGAGGAGAAATCTCATTCGTTGGAGGAGTATGATGAGAGAGGCCCGAGATCGGAGAGCCATGCCTATATAGACCATCGTTGGTGGTTTTATGGGTATGAAGGCAATGGGAATGGGAACAACAATGGCGAGCAATTCACCGTGTTTCACCCGCCATGAGATTGAGGTTAGGAAGTCAAGCTAGTGACTCTAAACGAGCGCTTCTCGGGAGGCAACCCGAGCTAGTAGCTTTCTTTTCGTAATTTTAGTTTGATTTTTCTTAGTTTAGCCTAGCTCTTCTCTAACCAATCTCTATCTAGTGTTTTGTGGATTTTTGGTGTTGTGTATTCTTCAAGGTTGTGTAGGATTTGAGGTGTGAAAAATATATAAATGGAAATATGGAGGAAGAAGTTGCAAGAGGATGGAGTAAAATTGGTAACCCGAACACACCACATCGAGCCCAGGTAAGTCGGGCCCGACACAGGGACGTCGGTCCACGACGTCGGTCCGACCCGATCGGATTGGGTAGAATGCCATTTTTGCCCTTTGGCCTAATTTGTCCCTTTCCCCCATTAAATGCCATCCCCCACCTACCCACCATCTTCATATTAACCACCATTCCCAAAATACAACCCATCTCCCTCACACTCTCAAAATCGGCCCCCTCCTCTCACCATACTCGATCCCCCATCCTCCCTTTCTTCATCTCGATCCAATCACGAAAAGGCCTCCCTAACCCGATTCCAAAGAGAAATTTCGAGTTCAATCTCGTTCTTCATCCCCCATCTCGATCTAGGTTGAGAAAGTTTGAGTTCTAAGTAGATTGTTTGTTTAAAAGTCTAATACTCTTCAAATCCGGTATGTGTTACTCGATCTCTACCTATTTCCTTGGAGATTTTGTGCTTTCATTGCATAGATTGAGTAATGCCATGTTTGATTGAGAGTTTGAGCTTGAGCATCAATGGTGGATTTGCATGATTTGTGAAATTGAGCTTCAAAGTTGTTTATGCATGCTTGGATCCATTTAGAACTTCGATTAGGGATGTTTGATGGTTGAATTTGAAATTTAAGTGCATGATAGAGTGATTTGGGTTGATTTGAGATTAGAGTCGAAGCATGAACTAGGTCGAGATCGACATGCCCAGGTAAGTCGGGCCCGAGTTGTGGAAGTCGGTCCATCAAGTCGGACCGAGGTTGAGGATGTGTCGGGCCCGACATAGGTTGGAAGTCGATCCATGTTGCTTTTGCTCTCTTCTTGTGATATCATGTGGATTCATGTGTTTCATTGTTGGCTATAGCTTAATCATGATGTAGTATGATCACTTGCTTAGCCATTGTTAGAAGATATCCATGATGATTCATGTTGGATTGTGATGCATGTGTGTTTAGAGACTAAGTATGGGGTTCCCCTTGGGTTGATGTGTTGATGTGTGTTGATGAGTGCTTTTGTTGAGTTGTATGGAGTTTATCTTGGACCCTTTTGTTTGGTTGGATGTGTGTAGGCACCATGGAGACTAGAGCTTCATCATCTCATGCGGAAAGGCCGAAGAAGAAGTCCAAGAAGTCAAGAAAAGAGCCAAAGTTGGATGATGTTTACTTGGAGGATGATGAGCAAGTTGAGAGTTATGCAAGATATATGGCGCTTGAGCATCACACAAGGTGGCTTGATTGGGAAACCGTGAGGAAGATGGACATGGATCAAGCTCTTCCAAGGTGCTACTCCCACATCGGTCTCAATGGGATGCTAAGGTGGGACAACACCCACTATCCCGCCCTCACCTCGGAATTCATGGCCACTTTTGAATGCACTTATGATAATATGGAGGATGAGGAAGGGGCGATCACCTTCCAATTGGGCAATGAGGACCACAATCTCTCTCTTAGGGACTTGGCTACCTACTTCGGGTTTCCATGTCCAAGAGAAGAGACCGACGTCGACAACGGGAAGGTGAACCAAGTGTGGCGGCATGTGGTCGGGAAGAGCGAGATGAGAAAGGGCGCCACCACAACCGAGATTGCTAGCCCTCTTTTTCGGGTCATGGTGCGAGTTTTGGGATGTGCAATCTATGCTCGTCATGAGTTGAGCAAGCCGATGAAGGAAGAGATTATGTTGCTACATGAGATGCTCTTCCACACCGAGAAGCCCATGAACCTTGCATGGGAGTGGGTCAAGATGGTGCGAGACTTCCAAAGCTCCTCTTGGATCTACTTCAGCGGGATGATAGCAAGGCTAGCCGTGCGTCTAGGAGTCGACCTTAACAAGTATTCTCCGGCTCCTAATGGTGTTGAGTATATGAACATGAAGTATTTCAAGAAGGCCAACATCATCAAGGAGAAGCTTTACATGACTTCTTTGGCCCCCCACTCGAGCTATGATGGTGTGTCCATCCAGTTGGTGCCCAACCTCTATGATCTTTCTCGGTATCACAATTGGTACCAAGTGTGGGCCGGCAAGCCACACTCATTTGGTGACCCCGAAGGTGCAAGAGAGGGGCGGCGACAACAACCTCAACACATTCGGTTTACCTCCCCTCCATCTTCACCGGATTTCGACCAAGATAACTTTGTGTTTGCACCTCGTGGGGAAGACATGGACGTCGATCAAGAGCAAAATGAAGAAGATGAGCGCTTCCAAGGCTTGATGGACAACCTCCGAGCCACGCACCAAGCTCCAATATTGGCGGGAGGTACACATGGAGTCGGGCCCGACTTCCCTCAAAGTCGGTCCGGTTCCTTCTATGGTGATGAGGTCCCGAGGCACTATGAGCATGGAGAGGGGAGTGGTGCAAGGCGAGAACAAGCTCAAGGTGGCGGTTATGAAGGCTACGCCCAATGGTATGGTCCGGGAATGGTGTTTCCCGAGCGTCAACAAATGGTGGACATGTCCTTCTTGGCCAACCAAATGACCCATCTTCAACTTCAACAAGAGAATGTTCTTCAAGAGTTCCATCAAGTGAATCTTCAACAACAATACATGTACCAACAACAACAACAACAATTGCTTCAACAACAAAGTGCTTTCCAAGCTAGCCAAGAAGAGATGAACCGAGCCCTCGGCTACACTAGGCGAGAGGTGGAGGAGCTTAGAGAGGTGGAGGACCAAAGGTGGCGGGTCCAAGATAGCTTCAACACATGGATGAGCGGGAACTTCCCTTCCCGTGAGGACCAATGGACGCGCCCGGATCCTCAACTCCAACCACCACCACAAGACTTCTACCAAGAGCAAGTGTACGAGAGGGAGCGGCAAGCGAGACTCCAAAGAGGACGTAGGCGTGACAACCCCTTCGAGTGATTCTAGACATGCCATTGAAGAATAAAGAAATTGTGAGCTCTTTGACTCTTCTCTCTTGCTTTTAAGTTTTGGTTTCCTTGTTTGATGGGGACATCAGAATTTTAAGTATGGGGTGGGGGTAAGTGTGCTCATGATTTCACTTGCTTGTGTGTGTTTGTTATTTTGAGGATATTTGGTTTTCGGTTTCTAGTTTGTGTTTGGGATGTTTGTTTCTTGGTTTGTGGTTTGATGAACGACATGGATGATTGATTTGGTTTTGAATGGATGAGTCTTTGTTTTTGGTTTTAGAGAAAGTTTTGCAAAAATCCATAAAAATTTGAAAAATTGTGTTGAAAACAACAAAAAAGATTTTGTTTTGTAGTTTTTGGACCAGAAATTCCCATCTTAGATGTCCAAATGTAAGCTAATGATGATGTGAGCATGTGAATTCCTTTGCATATTTTTGGATGGTTTAGCCTCTAAAAAGATGTTGCTTTTGATGTGATCATGATATCTTGCTTGTTTTATTGAACATGTGAGTTCTAGGATGAGTTCTTATGCAACTAAGTATGAGTGACCCTTGTGAGATTGATTTTTGGCCATTTTAGGGATGCTTGTTCATATTTGCATATCCCTCATGTTTCTTGTGCGATTATCTCATGCATGCTTAGTAAAACTTGCTATTGCGGTGTTTATCTATTTTCCAAGACCGTCATGAGATTTGTCCTAGCATTGTCACATTGATTTTGAACTTTGTTCTTTTAGTCACATAAATGTTCCATATCCTACCATGAAGTGAATCCTTTGTTTGTAGCCCCGTTTTAGCCTAAGCCTTTGTTTGAAACTCCTCAAAAATATTATTCCTAGCCTTATATGACTTGACCCTTATGGGATTGGACTTTAGAAGAGAGGTTTGGATTGTATTTGAAGAGTTGAGATTCTCTTTGGTTTAAGGGCAAAGAATGGTGTTATGAATCATGTGGGTTGTGCATCTTTGTTGTGCAAAAAGAAAATGAAAAAAAAAAGAAAAGAAAGAAAGAAAGAAAATGTTGGAAATGGAAAGTGGAATGAAGGTAAAGAGCTTAAGTGAAGAAAAAGGGTCCGACCGAGTTACACACCACATCGGGCCCGATGTCATAAGAAAGTCGATCCAGTGTAGAAAGTGTGGAAAATCCAACAAAAAGCCTAAGAGCAAAGATGAAGTGGAATGTTAAGTGAAATTTTGGGTTGAAAGGAAAAATGTCAAGTCTTTTGGATGAGTGTGAAATTGATTGTGGAACTTTGGTGAAGTTGGTGAGAGTTTAGGTTGTTCAATCCCCATTGTAAGCACCACAAGACCAAATAATTCCCACCTTGAGAAATACCAAAAGCCTCATTACAACCCGGCCGAATGGAACCTCTTTGAGGACTTCCATTGAGCCAAGTTCGAATTCTTTGTGTACTTTGTATTAGGCATCTCTAGGTGGAGGATTTGGTGATATTAGCTTCAATAGTAAAGTCCTTATTTGCATGATTTTTGAGCTTGAGTGTTCATTGCTATACCCATACACATGATGAGTGATACACATTCACATATCCCTAAAGTGAGGCTTAGTTGCATTGACTCTATTCCTTGGAACACTTAATCATTTGTGATGATGTAATCTTGCTTGAATATCAATCACTTGTGCTTAAATGTGTTTTCATACGAGGCTTTACTTGAAGATTATGTTTCGGTCTTGCTTACATTGTTATTGCTTGAGGACAAGCAAGTTTAAGTATGGGGTATTTTGATGTCTCTTTATTTGGTGGTGTTTTTATATATGATTTCCTTTGTAAATATGTTTCTTTTTCCCCTTTTCTTGTGTGTTTTGTTCCTTTTTAGCTTAGTTCCCGTATTTCTATGAGATTCGGAGACTATGCGCGTTTTATGTGTTTTGTAGGTATTTTGGCATGGATCAAGGGTCGTTTTGAAGGAGAATCGGAACATGGAGCAAGGTCCGAGCTTAAGAGGGAAAGAGAGGAGCAAGCCATGAAGAAGAACAAGAGAAAAGCCAACAAGAAGAAGGTGGAACGAGGTCCGGATCGAGTTAGAACCAACGCCGGACCCGAGACGAAGTTTTCGACCTCGGACCGACTTGCCCAGTAAGTCGGGCCCGAGGTGCTCCGTGTCGGTCCGAGTCGGTCGCTGGATGGATTGGGCTCCAAGGCACGAAATTGTAAACTACCACTTTTGCCCCTCATCTATAAAGGCTCTCTTATCTTCTAATTGGAAGGGGGTTCCCACACACTTAGCAAGGAACCAACCCTCAAAAACTCTCAAGAGGATACTTGGAGAGCAAGGAGGAAGGAGAAGAGAAGGAGAAGAGAGGGAATCGGCATAGGAGAGGGAGATTTGATAGGTTTGGTTGATAGATTAGCTTTGCCTTGTTTTGATTTTGTGGATTTGGAAACCTTTGATTGGAGTTTGTGCATTGCTTTTGATTTGTGAATGAAACTTGGCTTTGGTTTGAGATTGATGATGTTGATTGCTTTGGTTTGAGATTGATGATGTTGATTGCTTTGGTTTTTGATTTGTTTGCTTTCTTTGTTTTCCATATGGAGTAGATCTCCTTGATCTTGGGTTATGGGGGAAAACTCTAGCTAGGTTGGGCTAGAAACCCCAATTCCATAGCCTTGAGTGCTTGATCTAGGAACACACTCTACATAGAGCTACAATTCCTTACGAAAGTAAGGAATCAAGGCTTGTGATTGGCAAAGTAACGAAAGTGAACATGTGTCAATCTCAAGACCTTGCTTCGAAGGGGATTTCCCCAATGATCGATGTGTAGAAGTGGTTGGAACGAGGGCGAAAGCACTCGATCCTATTCTGATCATCACTTATTGCTTGAATTGGGGTGGAAAAGCCTTAATCTACTAGAGAAGGAACCCAAAAGCCCAAGATCTACTTTCAATCTTTGAGTTCGACAAACCCAGCTACATCGGGCCCGACTTGCTCTACGTTGGTCCCGACTTCCTTCTTGTCGCCAACATCGGGCCCGACGTGACACTTGTGTCGGTCCCGACTGTTCTCTTTGTTTTCCTTTGTTTTAAGTTCTCCTTTCCAGCTTTCTAGTGTTTAGGCACCTCAATCGAGTAGATTTCTCGAGCGTTCGACACCCACCACGTGCTACAACGGGGTCGGGTTATAAATTGTATCTCTAGACCCTCGCATTCCCGAGCGATCACTTTTGCTTTGAGAAGCTGTGTTTTTTTCACCATATTAAACATATGGGATCCTCCAATGTTGTGTCTCCAGGCTTGTTTGATGACGTTTTGAAAATCTTTTCTAGATGTCCACATCATTTCAAATTTAAATGGTTGTGCTTTAAATGCTATCCCCGTGGGGGAGGTCATAGGATATTGGAAAATTGTCGGAAGAAAAGAAAGCATGGTTTTTCGTCGCGATGGACTGGAACTATTGAATGATTTGGTTGGCGACCAGGGTTCGGTCTAGCTTTTTGAGCGTGGTATTATCAAGATTTTTGGATTTCCTCCACGTATATTTATTCCCGATTGTAGGGATGTCGCACATGTCACAATCATTTTTGAAATTAATGAGCCGCTCGAAGCGGGAATGGCCGGGTTCGCGCCCCCTACTTTTTCGTTTGGGTGTTGAATTTCGTTAAGGTCGTCCATAAGTAAAAATGGGTGGTTGCAATTTTTGTATGAACTCCTTCAAATTGTTCCAAAATTGGTCTTTTTTTTTGCTGCCTAGGTGGCGCATACGTAAATATTAGGATCATTTTCTTTTTTGTTTCAAGGTTCTCGTAAAGGAACCCAACAAAGCGACTGTCTTTGTGGATGGTTTGAATTGTTTCATTTGAGAGGAGTGTGCTCTTCCAAAGGACGTATAGACCGCCCGAATATCCGCTGGCATGGATAAATTCCACGGAGTCGAACCCGGCCTTTTGCCACCCATTATCAGGTAGCGATTGGGCTGTGGTTTCCATGAGTGCAATGAGATTAATGTTCAATGCGACAGAACGCGTTAACCTCCGTCCAGAAGGACTTGCGTTTGATGCCCCTACAGTTCCATGCGCAGATTTTCATATACAACCGATTATGTTGTGGCTTTTGGCCTTGGGTGGTGAGGTATAGCTCCAATAATTTTGTTTCTTCGTTTTATATAACATGTGCACAACGGGATAGTTATATATAATTTTTGATATGTGTATTTGCATATGACGATGTTGTACTTTTTATTTTTGTTTCGGTTAATTAGTATTTCGTTTCTAAAGAAACCACGCGGGTTACGATTAATTAATATGGGGTTGAGATTTGAGAGGGGCGCCTTCGCCAAATTCTCCAGGGTATGGAGAAAATGGGTGGCAATGTTAATTATTTTAATACTACATCTGGGGTTTATGGCCCTTTCTTCTTCTATATTTTATAGGAAGACTAATGCAGTTAGGATTCTTCCCTTTTCTCTTTCCATGCATCTATTCTAATTTTTTATTTTTATATTATTTTGGTTCGATTTTTTCGAGTTCGCACCACTTTTAGCTTTTCTGCTTATTCCATGGATTTTTCGAATGTGGTTGTAGCTTACCAAGGACAATCTTTTTTTTTCTTGAGAAATACCCAAGATTTTTTTTTTGAACGCGTCCTAAGAACATTTTATATACGAAACAAGTTATCATTTTATGCCAAGTAGATCATTTTTCCTATGTCAAAACATTAAATTTTGACGGCATAAGGATGGGCCGGCCATTGCCAGAAACAATACTAACTTTCATCATATAAAATAATACGAACTTTTAGCTATTTATCTAAATAATACGAACTTTTAAATTGACTAAAAATAATATCAACTTTCATCATATTAACTAAAAATAATACTAACTTTTATTGTATTAACTAAAAATAATATAACAGTGTTTTTTGTGAAAATTTTGGCAAAATATGTGATGTGGCCATTGAAATATATTGGTTGGTAATTAATAATACCAAGTTTTGTTGATGCCACAAGGTGAAATGATAATTTATATAATGTAAATCGATACTATTATATGCGAAATGGTAATTTATATGATGATTGTGAGTAATAATCACATCAAAATCTTAGCCATCGATATTTTTTAAAGCTATAGTCAACAAATTTTGATAGAAACATCATATGTTTTGCCGAAATCTCCACCGAAAATGTCTTTGTACTGTTTTTGGTTAATACAATAAAAGTTGATATTATTTTTTATCAATTTAAAAGTTCGTATTATTTTGAGTTAATAGGCAAAAGTTAGTATTATTTTGAGTAATTTTTCCTTTTATATACGAAACAAGTTATCATTTTATGCCAAGTAGATCATTTTTCCTATGTCAAAACATTAAATTTTGACGGCATAAGGATGGGCCGGCCATTGCCAGAAACATTAGAGCTGATCCAAACAGCCCATATATAAATCTGGCCCAGCAAAACAATGTAGATTGGCATTTGACAGCTGCAGTCTCCAGACAAGGAGGGGAGAAGAGAGAGAATCCCTAATCTCAAATTCTGATTGGTTGAATATGTCTACGTGGCACATTCACCAACATGCAGCTTATCATCCCTCCTCTATCTATCTTGTTCGCCATTCCTCTTCTTCTCCGGAAGGCAAAAGCATTCTCCCATAGTCCAGATTCCAGAATAATATAACTCTATGGCTCTACAAACAGCAGCCTCTTTGCTTCCCTGTACCACCTCCATTCACAAAGAGGTAATCTGTTGTGGGTCTTAATTTTGGTTCATTTCATTCATTACCTGGGTAATCTGTTGTGGGTATTTTGCATGTCAACTCAATTGAGTTCTGTTTTGAAATCTTTTTAATCAGCTAAATTGGCGATTCACTCCAATTGCATTTCGATTTTCTGTGAGCAGGGCAGGTTCAGTGCTAAAGATACAAGCTTCTTTGGAGCACCTATTTCCGACTCACTCAAAACTGAATCCCTTCTGACTACACTAAGAATCAAGGTCTGAATTTTACGTTTACCCTTTATCCGTCTTCATCATTTCTTTGTACTTCAATTCTGATCTTGCTGAAGAATCATGCAAATTTATGAAATTTGTACAGATACATTTGCAAGTTTATGTTATTCTATCTTCAAATGCTTTCATTTGCGTCAATTTCTTATATCGTATCCGGGGTTTAAAAGAGAGAGGAAAAAATACATCAGGTTTTTTTGTGCATTCTTATATCGTATCTTTAAGCAACCATTTGGGCTTTCTCCTTGTAGAAGATTGAGATAGAGTTTTCAACTAAAAAAAGCATAAGAAGAAATCAGTAAATGACAACCCAACCAAAATATGCAGGTCTCCAAAAATGACAAAACATTTGTAAGACCAATTCGAGCTCAAACAGCCACCACATCACCCTCAATCAAACAATCTTCACCAGGAGGGAAGAAGACCCTTAGAAAAGGAAATGTGATAGTCACAGGAGCGTCCTCCGGTTTAGGCTTAGCAACTGCTAAAGCTCTTGCTCTTACTGGCGAATGGAACGTCATCATGGCCTGCAGAAACTTCCTCAAAGCCGAAAAGGCAGCTAAGTCGGTTGGGATGCCAAAAGAAAACTACACCATAATGCATTTAGATTTGGCCTCCTTGGAAAGTGTTAGGCAGTTTGTGGATAACTTTAGGCGGTCTGGGAACCCGCTTGATGTGTTGGTTTGTAACGCGGCAGTTTACTTGCCAACAGCTAAGGAGCCTACTTACACTGCTGAGGGGTTTGAGCTCAGTGTTGGGACCAACCATCTTGGGCATTTCTTGCTTTCAAGGTTGCTCCTTGAGGATCTTAAGAAGTCGGATTACTCATCAAAGCGCCTTATCATCGTTGGATCAATCACAGGTATATCTAAAGAAGTGGTTGTTGATTCAGCTTCACATGAAAGAAACAAACAAAAATGACATAAGCTTCTCTTTTTTAAATGATGATGTGCTTCATTGAGACAAGCCTTTAGTATCATTCACTATAAAAAATAGTCTAATGTTGGTGACTTTTTGGATGCATAATACATGCATTGTAAGGCTAAAAAAAATTTAAGTGTTGTTTGATTAGCCCAAAATATAAGGCTTTATGATATATTGATATAAGGGGTGCATCCTCATGCTCATTGGCTTTTATACACTGCCTTTCAGATGGATTTAGTCTCTACATCAATTTTGGTGCATTCTAACTAAATTCAGTTATTATTGTCACATAGCTGAATTTTAGTTTTTCTTGGGTCTATCGGGCATACCCTTTCCCTTGAGCAAGGGTACGGGATACCCCCATCTTGACCCCCTAAATTCCGTTGTAGCGGTGCCTCACTGGGTCAATGATGATGATGATGATATATTGACATAGTGTATTTTGGTTTGTAAACCTTAATGCATGTTAAATCAAGTATTGCATTATGAATTTTGATACCCGATAATGTGCAAGTGTTTTATACTACATTGCATCCAAACAAACCCTAATCTAACAATGAATGTAAAATTATCACTTTTATAATCCTTTGCAGGAAATACGAACACTGTAGCAGGAAACGTTCCACCAAAGGCAAACTTAGGGGATCTGAGAGGGCTAGCAGCGGGACTTAATGAGCTGAACAGCTCACCAATGATAGATGGGGGAGAGTTCGATGGTGCCAAGGCTTACAAAGACAGCAAAGTGTGTAACATGCTAACAATGCAAGAGTTCCACCGACGCTTCCATGAAGAAACCGGGATCACCTTTGCTTCTCTCTATCCTGGCTGTATAGCTGAAACAGGGCTCTTCAGATCGCACATTCCACTCTTCAGGATTCTTTTCCCACCTTTCCAGAAATACATCACAAAGGGCTATGTATCTGAAGAGGAGGCTGGAAACAGGCTTGCGCAGGTTTGAATTCTTCTAACGTCTAAGAAAACCAGAAAGGGGAACATGTATATGAGTAGTGACTCAGATTTGATTGGTTTTGCAGGTGGTGAGTGATCCAAGCTTGACAAAGTCGGGAGTGTACTGGAGCTGGAACAAGAACTCATCTTCATTTGAGAACCAGCTTTCGAAGGAAGCTAGTGACGCGGAGAAGTCGCTTAAATTGTGGGAAATAAGTGAAAAGCTTGTTGGCTTGGCTGAAAATGAAGGCAATTGATGTCAATGATTTTTTTTTTACAAGGTTAAAGATTCGAGTTCTTGTTAGTTTACTTGTCTACCACCCTCCTTACTGGTTTCTCCATACAAGATGATGATGAAGTGAAAGAGGATTGTTAGTACAGGTGAGTAACAAGGAAATAACAAAGTTGGTTGCATATTCACATTTTATATTCATCTGAAGATCAATTGAGCATAAAATGAAAGAAATCTGAAGATTGTTAACTGCACTATTTCAAAACTAGAGATTGAAAACATCTTCAACCAAAAAAATCATTGTAAACATGTATATATGGACCATTTTCTGCAGACCTGGATTAAAAAGTGCATTTTCTGGATATTATTGCATTATCTGTTTAATTTCACGGTTGGCTAGTACCAAATAGGAACAATTTGTATCAAACTAGTTTTCTCGTTCTGATATTTATGGATTATTTAGTGCAAATGCTCTGATTTCTATCACATTATCAGCAAATCAAATCTTCTACTCTTTAAATATACTCCCTTCTATACTCCCCTACGAAGTGCATAACGTGATTGGGTGATAACTTTTCAAATTACATTAAAAAAGAAACTTAAATATAGGTAAAATATTAAAAAATATCTTCTAACCAATTAAATCAAGGGAGTACAAGAGAGAGTATGATTAGGGAGTAGAAAAACCGGACCGCATTATCAGCCGGTTTGCAATTGATGAGAAAAGAAAGGATGATAAATGTTGAGAGTTATCCCACATGAGAAACTTGAGACTAAATTATTTAGTATATAACCCAATGAGCTACTCCACTCATTGCCATATGGTTTTGGGTTGGAACCTCATTGGGCTTGTATGCTAAGTCCGTTATCGCACGACCCCTATATTGTCAGCCTATCGGACTTTATCAATAAAATACATAACCTATCGGACTTTATCAATAAAATACATAAAAAAAAGTGAGAAAATAAGTTGTGAAATGTAAAGAATTTTACTGTTTCATTTGTTTGGATAGACTTAGATTCTGATGAGAAAATACATGTAAGATTTTTTTTTAAAATATTTCTTATTTCAAAATCTGTATTTTTTTATGATCAAATTTCACCAATTTGATGTGATTTAATTTCCCATCATTTTTCTCCAAATTTTCTTATCAAATCTCAATTCTTACATAAATTATAACTAAAGAATAAAAAAATATTTCTTATAATTTCTCTTTCTAAAATTCCTATCAAATCCAATCATTCAAACATGGGTTATTGAACCAAGGATAAATGGATTATAAGGTCAAATACGGCATTGATTCGACTCTTTCCGTTGTGAGTGATGTGATGTTTTTTCAAGTCCGATTTGAATAGGGCACAAATAAGGAATTCAAACTTGCAAATTGACACCCAAAGTCTTGAAACACTTAAAAGGTTGACACCCAAAGTCTTGAAACAATGTGTACCAACTGTCTTGGTAAAAACATCAACAATCTGATCAAGAGACCACACATGATGAACAATAAGATCACCATCAAAAACATGTTCACATACAAAGTGATAATCAATCTTGATGTGTTTAGACAGTTGATAAAACACTATATTAGCTAACAGAAACGTGGCACTCGGATTATCACAAAGTATAATCGGAGCAAGAGTAACTATAATTGCCATTTCCTAGAGAAGTTGTTGCAGCCAAATCAATTTTGCAGTTGTGAATGCAATAGCTCTGTATTCGTCTTCTATACTAGACTGGTTTAACACCCCCAACACAATTTAAACACGAACAAAAAAATGAAAAAAATTCATTTATTCATATTAGAGTTATCTTTGATTACAAAGTGATTGTTTACAGAAGAAAACGACAACGGAATATAATTTTAATGCTACAGGTGATCCATATAAATACATGGTGTAAAACACCAAAACATTATAAAGTTCTTCCTTCAATTCAACAACTCCTCTATAGTCTTCACATGAGCTTAAGTACCATCTTTCAGATAAATCGCTCCAAGGTGGATCCTTCCTTCCTTCGCTTTGTCTGATCTTCATCTTCAATTCCTAAGAAACACTCATCTGTTATCAGATGTTTCCAAAAAGAAAGAGATGGGAAACACCAGGCAAAAGTTCAGAAGAAAAAGAAAGGTGAACAGATTAGTCTAAGAAGACTAGCAAGTGGAGCACGATAAGGTCTCCATGGTTGTAGCTAAACTTGGTAGCACCGAACTCCGAATTACAGTCGGTCGATGATGCAACGGTTAGTACATCCATCAAGAGAAAGAATATAAGAATCCAAAGGTAGAGGGATCATCATGATAGTTTGATCTCATCAGATTGAAAAGGAATACAAACTTCCAATACATATAGAATATCACAAGAATGTGATTCCACCGAAAAGAAAAGAATTACAAAAATTCTTCAGAGATAGAATACACGAGAGTGTGGTTCCATCGAAGGAAAATAATATTTGTGAGAGCTTTATTGTTTCACATCAAATTGAATACCACGATAATTTGATCTCATCAGATTGAAAAGGAATACAAACTTCCAATACATATAGAATAGGGTAAATGACCTAAAACTACCCAGATAATATACCATATTACATTAAACCACCCATTAAGTTTGAAATTATTTTAAACCACCCACGTAAAGGCTCAGTTAGCAAATGACCACCTCAGCTTACTACTCCGTTAGATCTTTGTTAAATACGTAACATTACAATCTTGTCCTCCTTTATTCAATGTATTATAATTAAAAAAAATCCAGAAAACACGTACATTTGGCCATTTGCCCATTGTCATGGAATATCAAAGAAGGATCACTAAAAGAATCATTCGACTTGTGAAACCGAACCGCTCAAATTCCTTACTGAAAATAAGCATCAACCTTTCTTAAAAATGCGGCACTTGAATTTTACACGATTCTTTGAGGTTTATTGCTTGATTTTGCACTCGAATATTATCGATGACGTTGCTGCCATTTTCATGGATCTTGTAAGGGAATAGAAACAAACAACAATTAGGGTTGCAGAAGAACGATTCGAGGCTGGCGAAAACCTATTAATCGATTACCAAAATATGTATCATGATTGAAGCCTAGGAGACGCGGCACTCGAATTGGGCAGATTGCTCATCACCGACGACGTTTGGGGTTCAATTTGCGACATCAATTTTCTGTGGATCCGGGATTTAAGATGGAGGAGGGAAGCAATTTCCGAGATCCAGTCCCCTTAGTTAATAATTTCGTTAGTGTTTTTTTCTAATTATTTTTGAATTTGTATTTTTTTTATTTTTCTTTATTTAATTCATTCAACTAATCTATGTATCTATATAAAAGACGCAGGGAATAAGGTCACCATGTTGCACCACCTAGGATTTTTTTAGGTGTCGTTCTCACATTAAGCCACCTAGGATTTTGCCACCTAGGATTTTTTATTTTGGAAATTTATATATATTAAGATAATATAGAAATAGGATAAATTAATCTAGGAAAGATTCTATTGAAAATGAAGATGTCATCTAATGTTAAATCATAAGTATTTAATGTTAAATATTTGATATGATAATTTATTTAACTTAAAAAAATTATATCTAACATAAAATAAACTATAGTAGACATTAGGTTATATTCTGAGTATATAATTGATTATATCTAAGAGATTTCATCTAAAATTAAAATAAATTATCTATAACGATATATTAAAGTTGTATCTTTTCGAGTCATCATATTGGTTATGATCCCACATTATATTTAAAAATTTTATTTTTATTTATATTAATTTAACTTTCCAATCAAATTCCATTTTATCTATGTATGTGAAAAAAATTCAAATTTTAATGATAAAATAACGAAAAATAGTAAAAAATAAAAAATAATTTTACAATTTTTTTTTCAATATAGATAATTACTTGACAATTTTTATATTAAATTAAAATGTATTCATTGAATTAAAAATATAGATATTTACGTTAACTTAACGGGTTTCAAACGGAATGGTTGGCAGGGGTGGTCATTTACTAAAAGAAGTCTTTATATGGGTGGTTTAAAATAAATTCGGATTTTAAGAGGTGGTTATGTGTAATATAGTATATTATATGGGTGATTTTCGGTTATTTACCCTATAGAATATCACAAGAATATGATTCCATCGAAAAGAAAAGAATCAGGAAAATTCTTTAGAGATAGAATACCACAAGAGTGTGGTTCCATCGAAGGAAAATAATATTTGTGAGAGCTTTTTTTGTTTCACATTATTAATTCAAGAAGTCTTTATTGATTTATCAAACAACTACTTGCGTTAGTTGATGACTTTTAAATTTGGCAGCTCAAAGGAGACTAGGCCAACAGAATAGGGGAATCATAATTCATGATTACCTATATTGTACTATATTATTCCACAATTTATTTTATTACTTTAGTGATTTTTCCGCCTGGAAGCTCAAAGAGTCTCATACCGCGCAAGAAACAGTTATTCCGATGCACTTAGCTAGAGTGCGAACACCTCTCAAATCCGAAATTAGGCAGGCAGAGTCGTGACTCGAGGTATTAAGGAGAACAATAGTAACATTGCTTCATTAAATAGATATGGGAGAGATATGTTTGAGATTTTTGAACTTTATGTGGAGCTTATAAGAGCAGAAACTAGTTTATCTCAAAGAGAGATAAACTATTTTACAAGAAGGATACTATAAGGTTTTAGTTCTTTTTAGAATATGAATATTGTTGGGAACGTTTTATTACACATTAAGTTTTATAAAAGCCTCTCGTACTCTTATCGGACCTCAACCAACCTCACCTTATTCGGAGCTCCAGATCGGGGAGGTGGCCCGAAGGCGCTTAAGAACCAAGCCCACCTAGACAAGCCGGAATAAGCATTCAGATTGAAAAGATGATCGTCAAAAGCCGGAGCAAAAATGGACTTTCCAAGTTGTACTCGATCCATCCCGGTTTAGTTATTATTGTGCACTAGACACTTATCTTTATTAAGTCATAAAACGTTGCATTTAGTTGATGATTTCTATATGTGGTGACTACAAAGGCCAATCCACATAAAGGAAACGAATGAATGCAAGCCTCTTTCATCCTGAGTATACAAGTCTCATTCATCCTGATGATATCGGGTCTCTTTCATCCCGGGTATATAGGTCTCTTTCACCCTATAGGCATCTAGCTAGTGCAAAATATTGCCTATGCTAATCCATAACAAATCTCGAAAAGAGATTGAAACACAAGTGTTGAGAGAGATTTACTTGACAACAAATAAATTTATAGTCAAGACCCCGCTGAGTATAGCGAAGGCAGGATCGTCCACAGAAAGCGAGGTTGTGTCTAATTACTAAACTAAAAAAAAAGAGAGAAAACAAACAAGGAACAAAGCAAAACAAAGCAAACTAACCAAACAAGCACACTGGAAGGTGGTCAGTATCGACCTTGTCAGAGTCGATAATGAGGTGCTAATTAGGCTGCAAAACTAAGTAAACAATGAAACAAACAAGAAATCTACTAGGGATGATCGTTACCGAGGTACCTGGGATTGAAACTCGACACACAAATAAGAGATAAAAATCTAGGATAAGGGTCTACCACAACATAATCATGCAAATTCATGCATCATAAACATCATGCCTTTAACATAAAGTCATCAACTTTAGTTAAATAAACAAGCAAATAAATCAACTTTCGTAAATCAATTCACTTTATCTACTTATTTTGATCTAAAGTTCTCAACTTTCGTCTCAAACTTTATTTCTATTCAAATTCACAACTTTCTCTTTCAATCAAGTTAAGAACATGAAATACTTCAACTTTCGTCAACGCTTTTGCACAAATAAGTAGAAGAACAAATAAAAGGAATTCAAATCATGCTATCATATCATCATTCATGTACAATCATGTTGGGTTTCTATCCCCAACCCTAGAATAAAAGACTACTCACTCATCATAATTGAAGACAACTAAATTAAATTAAGAAGAAAAGAGAAGCTTACAACCGAATCCAAACAAAACGTGTTCTCCAAGAAAACTCCACAAAATCCTCCTCCTCTTCTCCCTCACACACCTCCTCTCTCTTCTCCTCTACCCTAAAACTAACTTGAATGATTGTCCCCTCCCCCTAAAGATCACAGAAAAACTAGAGCTAGACAAGAGTATTTATAGAGAAAACTATTCTATCTATAAAGAAATAAATCTTTTAAAAGATATATCCCTTAAGGAAACTATCAAAGGGATAAATAACATTAATTGCACCGACTCTGACATGGAGCACCTCGTTATCGACCCCCACAAGGTCGTTATCGACCCCCTTCAACCTTGAAAACTGCCTTGTAACTGAGATATCATCTTCAGTAGGGGGTCGTTTGCCTTCGTTTTTGTTTTGATTCTTCATCCAAAGACTTGATAACGGGTCACTTAACTTCTTTCATGGCTCAAACTTGATCTTCATATCTTTCTAGAGTGCTTTATTCCTTCGGGTTCTCATCTTCTCCTAAAATATGCTCCAAACAACTCTAAAAACTATAAAAAAACCACCAAAGCTCATGTAGACTCCATATCTTAAGGAAATACGAAAACCCACACAAACGACTCAAAACAAAACACAAAAATAAAGAAAAAGACTCAAAGACAATAAAAACACTCCCTAAAAACACAACTAAAAAGGCGGATAACAAAAAGCAAGGCCACAAATAATCGGTCCTAAAGTTCAGTACTAGCGTAGTACCAATAATAATAACAATATGTCGTTATTCCTAAGCAAATGAATAACCTAAGTTCATTCATTTTTTAATAAACAAGTAGTTCCCAACATAGAAGAATTTCCTTAATGGAAACGAAATATATATAAAAAGGTTACAAGGGAGAATATCCACTTGCCTTGATTTGTGTACGTTTTATTTTGAACGATTCGGAATTCGATGACTTAGACGGATTTGAGACTTCGACCTAGCGACACGAGAGATGATGAGCAAATTTTTATTAAAATTCATTATCTCTTCTAAGATTTTAATTTCTCTTATTTTTCCTTTTTAAAAGAGAATACATATGAGCTAAATTATTTTATTTAGTACTTTAGGTGGAAGTTGTATATAATAATAAACCTTGATTATTATTCTCAAATATATCTTCTTAAAATAACTTTTATAAACATACTTCTATCCATTTAAAGATGCATGCAAAGGTTGGAATAATCCAATAATTTCATCTTTTAAAACATACTAGCAATATTTATTTAATTTGGGAAAACAAATATTATTTAATAATTCAAATATTATTAAAGACGTTTTCCAAAATTCTTATTAAAGTCTTTATGTTGGCATGCAAGGGTGAAAAGATTTGGTAAAGTCTTTTTATTCCACCAACAAATATTTATTTAGATTATTTAAGTAAATATTATATTCTTTAGAAGTCTACTTTAATTAAAAAGGTCATAAATAATTTATTTCAAAATTATAAAAAGGCTAAGTTGATAAGCAAAGGCATTTCTTAGTAATAGATCCTTATTTATTTATTTCCTTTATTTTTAAGCCATTTCTTTTATAATAAAGGAAGAAGATGCCTAAGTTAATCTAGGATATTACAATAGTACCCCCCTAAAAGTAGTTTCGTCCCCGAAATTAGGGAGAACTAGGATTATAAGGACAAAAAGTACGAGCACACAAAAAGGCTATAAACTGAACAACGAAGTTTGTAGCACCCCTTAAAAAAATTCCAACTAAGACAACACTAACTCTTGGAAATGATTATGCTTCTCATTTTCCAATTCCCAAGTTTTCTAAGCATCTTTTCACCAAAAATTTTCTACTAAAGTATACAATCCAAAGGTACTTCATTATTGCAAGGCTTCTTCGCTTCACAATGTACGATCAGATTGGCCTTTACTGTAGGTGTCACTCGACTGCATCATTGCATCATCTTAGTTGAGTTTACAAGATTAATTAGACACGTATAGTCCCATAGCGACATATAAAAGATATTACGATCTGTATTTGCTAACAAAGGTAACACCGGACAACTAACTTGCTTGTTTATATTTCCAAATACCTCGAAGGCCCATATAACGAGGATTGAGTTCTTCCTCGTTCTTTCAAAACAAAGCACATCTTCCAAACTTGGTGTTCATATGAGACCTTTTCACAATAAGTGAACCTATGCCTCTGCTTTCCAAGTCAAAATCAAATATTTGTCGACTCTGAGCAGTCAACCTTCCGTTATCGTATTTAAGCAAAATTCTCTCGACTATCTTGGGTTCGAGAAGAATCTTATTATTCTGAAGTTACTAATGAAAAAAAATCCTTTTCTTTAATAAGAATTCAAGAGGACAATGGGAAACGGGTAGGAGAATTACTATTGCCATTTTTTTTTCTAAATGAGCTATCACATTAGCATTCTCAAGAAGAGTTCCATTTGTGAAACTTATGTGGTTCAGATGAACCAGAAGGAAAGGATTTCATTCCTTTTAAATCATGTTAAACATTATCAACGAAAATTAAGGTTGGTATAATACTAGGAATAAAGTACAACTTCTTTTTCGAAACACGACACAAACGGAGAAAAGGCATATTAATTTCTTTTAATAGAATTATGACTCAAAAGAGAGTCTATTATGCTTTATTTATCCTTAAGGAGATATGCGATATTATTCCACCATGAGATCAGTATGAGAAATAAGTTTTCACATAGTCCTTTAATATACCTTCATAGGAACATGATATGAAATTTTACCTCAGTCATGTGATCAATATGGGAGATAAAACACATTCTTATTTACCACCATGAATCTATATTGAGAAATTCAAATAATATTTATGGAGTCATGTTGGCAGAAAATTCGATATGAATTTTGCAATAACAACGACCATTTTAAAGGCAAGTCACGAATTGACTTGAAGTGTTTGCTAATATTAAAGCAAACATTGACAAACAATTTGATATTTGGACTCAACAATTCACGAAACCATTAAATCCTACATCTTTCAGTAGGGGTTTAGACTTTGTTATCCCACTCGAGATACTCTGCTTACATATCATTGGGTAGGATGTTTCATTGAGCTTCTCGTCACCCATATAAGCCGAGAATAAGTGATTTATCATTTTAGTCTTGAACATTTCCCAGTTCAACCTCGGGTGTTCCGACAGGCCTGAAAGTTCCCACCATTCACGTGCATTTCCCCTTAGCTGATTTGAGGCAAGGGGCACCTTTTTAGTTTCAGTCCTTTCCATATTTCTTAGGAAGATGTCTACATGATTCCCCATATAGTTTATTCTAAGGGCTCACCTAGATTAGTTTGGAATTTGAACCGCTCTTTATATGGTTTGAAGCAAGCAAGTAGATAGTTGAAAATAGAGCTCACAAAGCATCTCACAATGATAGTATTTGTCCAATCAAAATAAGATTACTCCATGTTGTCAAGAGAATCCATGGTACAATAATAGTTGCATTAGTTTATGCGGACGACATGTTAATCACTAGTGATAATACATAAATCATTCAAGAAAGAAAGATTTTTCTTGACAAAGCATTCACCATTAAGGACTTGGGACTTGCATGCTATTTGATTGGATAGGAATTGCAAGATTTCCCATAAGCATCCAAATCAGCCAAAGAAAGTATGTACTTGATTTGCTCACTAATGTAGGACTATTAGAGTGTACTTCCTATGCTCTTAATAATGCATGGAAGCTGAATTCTAGGGGCTGACCATTGCCTCAAGTCGATATAACTAATTCTTTCTTACACAGGTTGCTTGAGGAAGATGTCTACATGATTCCCCTTCCAGGGTATTCTATGGGCTCACCTAGATTTGTTTGCAAATTAAACCGCTCTTTATATGGTTTGATGCAAGAAAGTAGAGAATGGAACATAGAGCTCACAAAGCATCTCACAATACAAGGATTTGTCCAATCAAACACTCCATGTTTGCAAGAGAATCCATGGCACAATAATTATTGCATTAGTTTATGCAAACGACTGATAGAGCATATAGGTATAGGTGTTAGAGCATATTTTTATTCCCGTTTTATGCATTTTTAGATAGAGTGTTACTTTAAGTTGTAGTTTAGGTTTTATTTTGGTTTAGTTCGGAATCTACGCGTTTGTGTGCTATATTTCGGGTCTGATGGTAAAACATGGTTGGTGTGAGGCTAAGGACCGCGCTAGGATGCATGGAGAGCATTGAAGTGAAGATTAGAAGAGCCAAGGCCCAAGAGCTTGTTTGAGAAGAACGCTTAAATCCGAGTGATGCATTGGAGTCTTGTTTTGACACCTCTATCTTGCTATGCTTGGTTTGGGAGCTATAGTGGTCGGATGAATCTGAATTTGGTATCACTCGAAAGCTAACTCGAAGATCTACAATTCATATTTTTACTCCGAGTCCAAATTCCAACTCGAAGGGGGTCAAAACAGCCTTCGAAGTGTCACTAAAGTTGTTGCAGGCAAAGCGCGGGCAAAGTGGGCAGAGCGCCCTCGCGCTCTCAAGGGTACCAAATCGCTCTCCGGCGGTTGACGCGGTGATGACTTGGGCTTCCGCGAGATCTTGTGGGCCGACTCTAATATTTCTTTTGGATATTTTTAGACATAATATAAATACTTTCTCTAGGTTTTATTTGGATATTATGCTATCTTTGACTTGTGTTCTATATTTGAACAATTTGGAGATTTGAGGGAGACAAAAACCCTAGTTTTGCAATTGAAGATCAATTTGAATCTTGTAAGTTTTGTTTCTCTTCAATGACAATTTCTAGCTAATTTTCTCATGTCCAACTAGTTAGTTGAAGTTGTGTGCATGATTGTTTGTGAGATTTGAATTATTTTAGTTTGCCTTGACTAGATTGAATCTATCCATGCTTAATTGATTAAATTCACTTAGGATTATAATAGCTTGATCACCTATTCTACTTCTAGGTTGAATTATAACTAGAATAATTAAATAGACGGTGGAATTTGATTATTCATGTATGAATCCTTTGATTAAACTTATAGACGGTAGAATAAGGTTAATCAAAGGCGGAGAATTCAATCACAAGACTTCATGAATAGACGGTGGAATTCATGACTATTGTTTCTATTGAATGCTTTGAACATAATTGCATGATCAACTTGACATAGAAGGCTTTCTAGGTTAATTGATTAAAAGGTTGTTAAAGACGGTGTATATTAACAACCACAATAAGCTTGAATTCATAAATTTACAATAGATTAGTCAAGGAAAATTGAAATAAGGATAATCGATGATCAAAACTCATGTATGCAATGGATACGAAACTAGTTGGACGCTCTTCTCTAATTTAAATGTTAAACCATTTTACTTGCTTAGCTTTAATTAGTTTAACTACTTAGATTTTAGTTTATAATCACAAAATCTCCCTTTAATTTAGTAACATTACTTAAATCCAAATAATCCGAGTCTTTGTGGGCTCGACCCTTGCTTCCACTTTGCTAAGGTTAGGAAGTTAGGAATAATTCTTTGACAGTGCTTTTATAACGACGTAAAAGTGCTCGTCAACGACATATTAATCATTGGTTATAATAAAAAAAATCATTCAAGCTAAGCAACAAAGAGCTATCTTGACAAAGCATTACCATTAAGTACTTGGGACTTGCACGCTATTTTCTATGATTAGGAATTGCAAGATTTTCCACAAGCATCAAAATTAACCAGAGAAAGTATGTATTGGATTTCTCCAAACCCTAAACATGTATAAACGGTATCTTTGCTATCATGCTCCTACTAATCGTTTTTACATTTCTCGCTTTGTCATTTTTTATGAGACCCAATTCCCCTTTTCCATTTATTCCAAAAAATATCCTCTCCTTGTTGCCCCAAACACAATCACAGAACCCAAAATTTTCTATCAAGCCACAAAAAGCCCTAATTGGCAACATGCTATGCAATTAGAATATGATGCCTTAATGAAAAACGAGACCTAGAACTTAGTTCCTAGGCCTCTTGGTGCTAATGTAGTTGGTTAAAAGTGGGTTTATAGGTTGAAGTGGAAATCTGATGAGACTATTGATTGTTACAAAGCCCGGTTAGTTGCAAAAGGGTTTAATCAAGAAGTTGGTGTTGACTTCTTTGACACTTTTAGTTTGGTTATAAAAATGACTGCTATTCGGCTTGTTCTTAACTTGGCCCTCTCCAAGTCTTGGCCTCTTCGACAAGTTGATGTCAACAATGCATTCCTTAATGGTGATCTTGCTGAAACAATTTTCATGACTCAACCTCACGGCTTTGTAGCTTCTAATCAGCCATCTCCTGTGTGTCGACTTCGCAAGGCCTTGTATGGCCTAAAACAAGCTCCTAGGGCATGATTTCAAAAAATAAAGGATGATCTCATATTCCAAGGCTTCAAAGGCCTTGCATGTTCTCATGATGTCTTTATTGACGAGTTTGTCGTTATCCTTAATTGAGCTTTCTCTTTGAATGATCTTGGCACTATCAACTATTTTTTGGGCATTGATGTGACTCAAACTAATTCAGTCATCTATCTTAGTCAACAAAAGTACATCAAAGACATCCTGGATCATTGTGGCATGGCTGGTGCGAAACCCATCTCAACTCCGGCCGAACCTGGTTCTCGTTTAATTAAATTTGGAGACCCATACTCTGATCCTCATATGTGTCGCAATATTGTTGGTGCTCTTCAGTATGCCACCATTACGAGACCGGAAATCTCCTATGTTGTAAAACGTGTGTGCCAGTATATGCATGATCCCACATAATTACATTGGGCAGTGGTTAAAACGGATTCTACATTATCTCAAAGGCTCTCTGTCGGTTGGTTTGTCACTCCATAAGGACTTTGATGATCATCTTGTTGCCTTTTGTGACGTTATTTGGGCTTCTGATTTGAATGATTGTCGGTCCCACCATGGCTTTTCCATTTATTTTGGCGTTAAACTCATCAGTTGGTATTTTGTTGAATTATATTAATTTAGTTTTGATTAATTTTTTCAATAGGGTTTATTTGTTTCCTTTTTAAGGTTTTAGTTCCTAACAATAGCATGCTTAATTTATGCGCTTAGGGCGTGAGTTAGAAAAACCGTAATTAATAGTATATGTCAACACTATTCATCATCATCATTCTATCTCACTTCCACTCAAGGGCGGAGCTATTTGGGGGCGGATGTGGGCCATGGCCCCCCAATCTAATTCAGTCATCTATCTTAGTCAACAAAAGTACATCAAAGACATCCTGGATCGTTGTGGCATGGCTGGTGCGAAACCCATCTCAAATCCGGCCGAACCTGGTTCTCGTTTAATTAAATTTGGAGACCCATACTCTGATCCTCATATGTGTCGCAATATTGTTGGTGCTCTTCAGTATGCCACCATTACGAGACCGGAAATCTCCTATGTTGTAAAACGTGTGTGCCAGTATATGCATGATCCCACATAATTACATTGGGCAGTGGTTGAAACGGATTCTACATTATCTCAAAGGCTCTCTGTCGGTTGGTTTGTCACTCCATAAGGACTTTGATGATCATCTTGTTGCCTTTTGTGACGTTATTTGGGCTTCTGATTCGAATGATTGTCGGTCCCACCATGGCTTTGCCATTTATTTTGGCGTTAAACTCATCAGTTGGTATTTTGTTGAATTATATTAATTTAGTTTTGATTAATTTTTTCAATAGGGTTTATTTGTTTCCTTTTTAAGGTTTTAGTTCCTAACAATAGCATGCTTAATTTATGCGCTTAGGGCGTGAGTTAGAAAAACCGTAATTAATAGTATATGTTAACACTATTCATCATCATCATTCTGTCTCACTTCCACTCAAGGGCGGAGCTATTTGGGGGAGGATGTGGGCCATGGCCTCCCAATCTAATTCAGTCATCTATCTTAGTCAACAAAAGTACATCAAAGACATCCTGGATCGTTGTGGCATGGCTGGTGCGAAACCCATCTCAAATCCGGCCGAACCTGGTTCTCGTTTAATTAAATTTGGAGACCCATACTCTGATCCTCATATGTGTCGCAATATTGTTGGTGCTCTTCAGTATGCCACCATTACGAGACCGGAAATCTCCTATGTTGTAAAACGTGTGTGCCAGTATATGTATGATCCCACATAATTACATTGAGCAGTGGTTAAAACGGATTCTACAGTATCTCAAAGGCTCTCTGTCGGTTGGTTTGTCACTCCATAAGGACTTTGATGATCATCTTGTTGCCTTTTGTGACGTTATTTGGGCTTCTGATTCGAATGATTGTCGGTCCCACCATGGCTTTTCCATTTATTTTGGCGTTAAACTCATCAGTTGGTATTTTGTTGAATTATATTAATTTAGTTTTGATTAATTTTTTCAATAGGGTTTATTTGTTTCCTTTTTAAGGTTTTAGTTCCTAACAATAGAATGCTTAATTTATGCGCTTAGGGCGTGAGTTAGAAAAACCGTAATTAATAATATATGTTAACACTATTCATCATCATCATTCTGTCTCACTTCCACTCAAGGGCGGAGCTATTTGGGGGCGGATGTGGGCCATGGCCCCCAAATCCAATTTTTTTTTGGTATATATGTTCCTCTTGTCAATAGTTTCAATTTGATATATTATAAGCTCCAATCTGATATTTGAATAAAAAGTTATGAACATTTGAAGATTAGACGTATACAAATCATTTGCTTTGTCAAAGTATATTTATCTTTTTCTAGAATTCCTACTTTAATAATATAATTGATCTTGAAAGCTTTGAAATAATAAGTTATTGTTGGGATGTATTGAATCACACAATTTATTATTAGCACAAAAGCTTTAGTTTTTAGTTATGGGCATTTAGTATTTATAGATTTAATCAGTTTGTATTTTGAAATATTTTTGTTTTCTTAACCTAAATGTATTCTAAAACATAATTGTAAAAGTTGTCTTCATAAACTATTGGTTTCTTAATATAATTGTATTATGAAATATTTTAGTCACTACCCAATAAAATATATTCTCTTCTTTGTCTAAATTTGTATTTTTTGTTTCTACATCTTTTTCAGTAATCTTATAAATAATTTTTTACTATTATGAAAAAGGTATGTATGTTTTAAGTTTTATTATAGGGGTCCAGTTCAGGTGCGAATGGGCGCCCAAGTGCGAAATAAGAAAGAACAAGAGTTGTTGGATGGAGAAAAATCAAATGTGCTGATCATTTCACTTACAAAGGAAAAAACAGCACGGGCAATTATTTTGCAAATTATTCGCGTATTTTTGAAAAAAATGGAAATAGGACGCGCGCTCAAATTGTTCATCAATACTGTGATTTTGTGCATAAATACACTATTGTTTGTGCATCAAAAATCTATTGTTTGTACATAAAAATGGACGAATATGTATCAAAAATTGTATGCATTAATATATGTGTGTGCATCATAATTAGCTATATGTGAGACGAAACTAATTGTTTTGATGTTAGTCTTGATATTGTATTGTTTGACTCATTTGAATTTGTCATTATTGTTGTTGTAAAACGTGTGGCTACTTCTTGGGCTCCAAACATAGCTAAGGCACAAGCATTCCTCTTCGGTATGCAGCTAGCTCGTTCTCTAAGAACACATCATATTATTGCAAAGTCAGATTTTTTATCTATTATCCTTTGCATTCAAACTTCTACATTAAACTTATCTTATTTAGGTATTATATTGAGCACTTTATTTGTTTCTTTTTGTTGTGCTCATATAGGTAGACATAACAATTGTGTAGATCACTTTATCACACATTTTTATCTTAATTCGGACATGAACAAGTCGTTGTAACTAACATTCCGCCATGTATAATTGACTCAACTTAATTGGATATTTAACATATTAACACTTTGCGCTCAAGAAAGGATTCTTATAACAACTACATAAACTAGATAAATATATGTGTGCAATGACACTAATTATATGTGTATGTGAGTGATTATTAATTATATAAGTAAGGAAAAAAAATAGGCTTAAAGCACAAAATAAATGCAAAAATGCACAAATAAATAGTCCTAAATGTACAAATTAATGGTATTGACACACAAACATAAGTTTATTTCAATTCACAAATAAGGGTATATTAATGAACAAACAAGTTTATATCAGTGAACAAATAGGGGTATATCCATGAAAAAATAGGATATATCAATGAACAAACAATGGACAAACAAGGTTTTATCAATGAACAAATAGAGGTATATCCATGAACAAATAGGGTATATCAATGAACAAACTATGGTATACCAATGAACAAAAATGACTAAATCAATGAACAAATAATGGTATACCAATGAACAAACAAGGTTATATCAATGAACAAATAAGAGTATATATATTAATGAACAAATATGGTTATATCGAAAATATTTATATGTGCATCAAAACTAGATAATATTGTATTCATACACATAGATAAGGTTAAAAAATAAAATTAAAAATTAAAAAAGTTCGAAATCGATGAATAATGTTATCAAAAATTCAATGAATAATTAGTTAGCATTGATGGACAATTGGTCAATATTGATGAACAAACTGGGCATGTCTTATAAAAACGTATTTTTCGAAAAATACGTGAATAATACGAGAAAAATTCGGTCGTGCCGTATTTTATCCTTCTTAATGAATGTTTAATCAAGGACGTTGATTTTTTGGAAGGGATGAGTGAGATTTATTCTTATTTCTCAATTGAGCGACTATTCGCACGTGACTCTTTCTCTTATTATAGTTATGTACTAGTTGTCCCCGTCGTGTCCTACACGACTATGACTCGATATTTTTTTAGATATACTATAAAAAAATATTAATAAATAAAAATATAATATAAATAATAATTGTGAATTGTTGATTTATATAAATTGTAAAAAAAGCATAATTCTAAATTAAAGATATTGATAGAAAAAATAAAAATAATGGGACATTAATATGGATTAGCAAGTAAAATTGACTTGGAATGTACTCTTATATTAACAAAAACAAATTACCAGGAAATTATAATTGAAAATTACAATTGTAATAGGCTAGATTTGTATGTAAATTATAAAAAAAATCAAAATTGAAAATTCAAAGATATATCATAATTGAAATTTAAAGATTTGGCGACAAAAAGATTCAATCCTATCTAAATATCATAATGGGAAAAAATATAGATTAACAAAAAAAATTGACTTGATTTGTACATAGATTGCAAAACCGTAATTCATTTTTTCTATATATTTATTATGATTCATTTTCTTAATACCGTAACTCATATTGGAAAAGTTAAAACAATGATAAGGTTGTCGAAAATATGCTAAGATTATCTCTAGACATATCTATTCTATTTTTTTTATAGAAAATATGTTAATTGTTAAATTTTCTGTTCAATTAATTCGTTATGTACATATGGTCATATAGATCAATAACAATTTATTATTAATTTTATAATTTAAAAATATTATAGGATAAGATCTTGGTCTATATTCATGATGAACATATGTTAAAATCTTGTCCTATAAAATACATAAAAAATATTTTTATGTCACGTGGAAATTAATTTTTACGAACCAATTTTTATTTTGCTAGAAAATGGTTTAACTATTAATTTTGTTGTTCAATATATTCGTTATGTACGTACATATGATCATATCATATATATGGATCAGTAACAATCTATTATTAATTTTGTAGTTTAAAAATATTATAGTATACGATATCGATATATATATTTATAGGAGTTTTTAGGTAGATTATATTGGAGAGTTGTTAGGATCATAAAGATATAGTGAAAAATATTTTTACATGTAAATTTCTCGAAATATGTAACTAAATTTCCAAAAAACATTATTGTAATCCAAGAGTTTGGTTCAAATGAAACAAACTCTTATCTTGAAAAATGAAACGAGTGCACTTTTTCTAGTTCCTAGTGCACTTTTCCTACTTCGAAGTGCACTTTTTCCCATTTGCACTTTTCATATTTTTTGTATTACACTTTTCGGATTGCACTTTTTGTATTTTATAATGCACTTTTTGTACTTTCTGGTGCACTTTTCAATTTTCAAGATAAGAGTTTGTTTCATTTGAATCAAATTCTGTAATCCAATATCAAAAAAATTAAAAAATTGATTGAGATTTGTAGATTATGTGGCAATATGATATGACATGGAAAAAATTTGACATGTGGACTATGACATGGAATATTTATAAAGACGTCTAAATTATAAGAAAATGACACGTGTAAAAATCTGAGGTGCTTTAGTATAAGATCGACATGTGGCGAAATCCTAAGTGGCGTAATGAAAAGGCTCCAAACCTTAACTAGCCTAATACATTATAAAGCAGAACTTAAGTCTGTTGTAAAATTTGCGCCACGTGGCATTTTTGAATAAATTAATGTAAAATTATATTTTAATAAATTTTGTAACAACTTATAGTATTTTTCCTATATATACTAAATAGATAACATGTTTATATAATTTTTTATGTATATAATTTTCTATCTATAAATTATGTATTTGTTTACTACAATAGATAACATATTTCTATAATTTTTATATCCATAAATTTTGTATATCTTTTTATCTAGTAACAAGATTTGAGATCCAAACATATAATTTTTTTTATCTATATGTTAATAAAATATGGGGCACAATCTAAAAGATTTTTTTAAAATTTACATAATTTTGTTACGATATTATATACAATTGTTTAAAATCTTATATTAATATCATAATTTTGTATAATTTTTACTAAAATTATCCCATGAGTATCGTGGGGATTCAACTAGTTGCCTTTATGTATATAATATGAGTGGTTCAGGTGCGAATGGGCGCCCAGGTGTGAAATAAGAAAGAATAGGAGCCGTTGGATCAAGAAAAATCAAAGGCGCTGATCATTTCACTTAAAAAGGGGGAAAAACGGCACGGGCGAATTATTGGCAAATTATTCGCGTATTTTTGAAAAAAACGGAAATTGGACACGCGCCCAGATTGTTCATCAGTATTGTGGATTTGTTCATCAATAATGTGGATTTGTTCATCAAAACTGTGATTTTGTGCATAAATAAATTATTGCTTGTGCATCAAAAATCTATTGTTTGTACATAAAAAGTGAACAAATGTGTATCAAAATTACATGCAATATGTTCATCAACATTGTGATTTGGTTCATAAAAAAATGAAAATATTTATTCATTGGTTTTGGCATATTTGTTCATCGGTTTGTGCATATTTGTTCATTAGTAACATCAATTTGTTCACTTGTTTATGCATATTTGTTCATTGCCTTTTTTTATATAATTGTTCATTACTAGATGCATATTTGTTCACTGGTAACCTCAATTTGTTCATTGCTATATGCATATTTGTTCATTAATAACATCAATTTGTCCATAGCTAAATAAGGCACAAGTACTCCTCTTCGATTTGTTGTTATCTCGTTCTCTTAGCATATATCATATTATTGCAAAGTCAAATTCTTTATCTATTATCTTTTGCATTCAAGTTTCTACATCAAACTTATCTTATTTTGGTACTATATTGAGCACTTCATTCGTATTGACAAGTTAGCCTTAAAGCACTTCATTCGTATTATACTTTGAATTTAAGATAGCCTTAAAGCACAAAATAAATACAAAAAATGCACAAATAGATAGTCTTAAATGTATAACTTGATGACATTAATAGTCCTAAATGTACAAGTTGATAGCATTAACACATGAAACATAAGTTTATTTCAATTCACAAATAAGGATATAATAATGAAAAAATAAGGTTATATCAATGAACAAATAAGGATATATCCATGAACAAATAGAGTATATCAATGAACAAAAAATGGTATACCAATGAACAAAAAAGAAGTATACTAATGAACAAATAATGGTATACCATGGGTATATCAATGAACAAATAGGGGTATATCAATGAACAAATACGAGTATATCAATGAACAAATATGGGTATATCAAAACTAATTATATGTGCATAAAAAACTACATAATATTGTATTCCTACACATAAATAAAGTTAAAAAATAAAATTAAAAATTAAAAAAGTTTGAAATCGATGAACAATGTTATCAAAAACTCAATGCACAATCACTTAGTATTGATGAACAATTGGTGAATATTGATGAACAAATCGCTATTTCTGATGAACAAACTAGGCGTGTCTCATAAAAACGTATTTTTCGAAAAATTCGTGAATAATACAGGAAAAAATCGTCCGTGTCGTATTTTATTGAAAAATACGCGAATAATACGGGAAAAATTCGTCCGTGCCGTATTTTATTTTTTTAATGAATGTTTAATTAGGGGCGTTGATTTTTTGGAATGAACGAGCGAGATTCATTCTTATTTCTCACACAGGCGCCCATTCGCACGTGACTCTTTTTCATATAATATATAGTATATTATTAATAATTTTAAGCGTTTCTTTCAATATTTGTCAATATTTTATATTTAAAAAAATAAAAAATATTAACTATTCTAAATCTTTTTTATCGGCAAGGTACTTCTTGAGTTCTTGTGATCCCTTTCTTTCGGACCCCTTTTGTACAAGGTCGATAGGTCGTGATTCTGGAATTATTACCTACAACTTCTTCTAATCCTTGCCAAACTTTGCTTCTGTCTCCTGCAATGCCTTCAAAGCTGATGTCGGCTGCAAGATAGAAGTCGAATTAGGAACAGATGTTCGAAGAATTCGACTACAGAAAGCTTAGGGTTAGTGGGGTTTGTAGAAGCACCAACCGATGAAGACAATCTGTGAATGGAGTGAGCTGAATTTGAGAGTGTAAGAGATTGAGGAGAATACTGTTCTATTGATGAAAGCGGCACACATTACAAAGAGAGTCTTTATACTGACACGCTAGGTTTCCCAAAAGGGGAATACCAGACCAGAACCTGGTTTAGCTAACAAGTGCATAGACCGGGTCTACAAGCTAAAACAACACATGAACCTGGGAATTACAAACTGACTCGACTTGTAAACAAAAATAACTTGCAAATTGAAAGAGTGGAAATGAGGACTCTGCATCAGTACTCCGCCGCCAAGACATCCTTGTCCTCAAGGATGAAACTTGGGTATTTATTTGCGATTTCCTCAGCAAATTCCCATGTGGCATTCTCAGGTGTGTCGTTTGCCCATTGAATCAAGAGCTTGGTTGCAGCTGCATTGCCCCTTTTTACCATCTTTCTGTCCAAAATTGCAGCAGGCTCCCGAATGAGTCCCATGTCTTCAAAGTATTGTGGGATATCAGTGGTTGTTACAGAGGCGAGGTTTGGACAGATTTTAAGCTGACTAACATGGAATGTATCGTGGATTGCAGCCGACGATGGTAATTGTAGCTTGTAGGCAACTTGACCCACTTTATCAAGGATGAGGAAGGGTCCATAGAATTTTGGTGACAACTTGTGTGGACCTCTCCCCTTTAAGGTGCTCTATCGATAGGGCTGGAGCTTGAGGTACACCCAATCTCCAATTTTGAATGCTCTGTCAGAGCGGTGTTGTTGGCTAGCTGCGTCATTCGGTGTTGAGCTCGAAGGAGATGGTGCTTTAGCATCCTTATAAGCTCTTCTCTTTTCTGCATGCTACGGTCAACCGAGATGATCTTGGATTCCCCTAGGAGATACGGCAAGTGTAAGGGTGGAGGCTGGCCGTAAAGTATCTCATACGGGGTGATGTTGGTGGCGGTATGGTGGTTGGTGTTGTACCACCACTCAGCGAGAGGCAGCCACGCACTCCATGATGATGGCGCATCAGAGCACATGCACCGCAAGTATGTTTCAAGGGTTCGATTCGTAACTTCTGTTTGACCGTCGGTCTACAGATGATACGCGGTGGAGAAGTTGAGTTGAACCCCATGGATCTTGAAGAACTCTTGCCAAACTTCACTCATGAAAAGGGGTCTCTGCCACTGACCTTAGACTTTGGGAAGCCATGTAATTTGAAGATTTTGTCAAGGTAAAGTTGAGCTACTTCAGCGGTTGTGAATGGATGCTTCAATCGAAAGAAGTGTGCCTATTTACTGAGTCGGTCGACCACCACTAGGATAGTAGTGTACTTTTTGATTGACACTGGCAGGCCTTCTATAAAATCAAGGCTAATGTCCTCCCACACGGCATCGGGAATGGGGAGGGGTTATAGGAGTCCCGGGGATGCTGCATTGTCAGCTTTGCTGCGTTGGCAAGTTGCGCAATTCCTCACATAATGTTTCACATTCTTGTGAAGACCCTTCCAGTAAAATAATGCCTTGACTCGTTGTGTTGTTGAATCTCGTCCTGAATGACCTCCTACTGGTGAGTCGTGGAGCCATTGAAGGATTTTTGTTTTAAGAAGGGGGTCATCACCCATAACCAGCTTACCATTTCTGCATAGCTCACCATTAGAATAGAAAAATTTGGGATGTGTGGTTTGGTCCGTTGTAATATCCCCTATAATCTGTTGTAGAGAAGTGTCGTCGGTCCAACTCTTCTTGATAAGGGCATATAAATCATCATTTTGAAGGGATAAGTGAATGTGGAGCAAGTCGGCATGGGAAATCCGGGATAAAGCATCAGCAGCCTGATTTTCTCGCCCCTTTTTATACTGAATTTCATAGTCGAAGCCCATCAATTTTGCAATCCACATGTGCTGGAATGGTGTTGTGACGGCTTGATCGAGGAGAAATTTGATACTTTTCTGGTCTGTTCGGATTATGAAATGTCGTTGCGTGAGATAGGAACTCCAAGTTTCTGCATAGACCACCGCAAGGAGTTCCCTTTCGTAAACAGAGAGGAGCTGATGTCGAGGGCTTAAAGCTTTGATGATATAGAAGATTGGGTGGTGTTCTTGCATTAAGACGGCTCCAATTCCTCACCTAGATGCATCAGTCTCGACGATAAATGTTTTATCGAAGTTGGGCAAAGCAAGGACTGGTGTTGTTGATAAAGCATCTTTGAGTTTATTGAAGGCTACATTAGCTTCCGGGGACCACGAGAAGCTGTCTTTTTTGAGCAATTCTGTGAGTGGTCGGGCAATCAGGCTATAACCTTGAACAAATTGCCTGTAGTAGTTTGCTAAGCCCAAAAATCCACGAAGCTGCTTGATTGTGTTTGGAGCTGGCCAGTTAACAACAACTTGTACTTTAGAGGGGTCCGTGCTAACACCGTCTGCTGAAATGTAGTGACCGAGGTATTCAATTCGTGTAGCTCCAAATGTGCACTTGGAATCTTTTAAGAAGAGCTGATGGTTTTGTAGGATCTCAAATACAACTTTCAAATGAGCAAGATGAGTATTCCAATCTTTGCTAAAGACGAGAATGTCATCGAAGAACACTAAAACAGATTTTTTGAGTTGCTCCCGAAAGATTTCATTCATGAGTCCTTGAAATGTGCATGGTGCGTTGGTAAGCCCGAAGGGCATAACAAGGAACTCATAATGCCCGGAGTGGGTTTTGAAAGTTGTTTTGTAGATGTCTTTTGTATCCATCCTGATTTGATGAAAACCTGCCCTGAGGTCAAGCTTGGAAAGTAATGTCGCGCCCCCTAATTCATCCAAGAGGTCATCAAGAAGTGGGATTGGATATTTGTGCTTGATGGTTTGAGAGTTGAGGTCCTAGTAGTCAACACAAAGGCGCCAGGAGCCGTCCTTTTTCTTAACAAGCACGACTGGGGAAGCAAAGGGGTTGGCACTATTCTAAATAACTCCTGCTGCTAGCATTTCAGAAATCAGTTTTTCAATGGCATCCTTCTGCAATGCAGGATATCGATAGGGGCGCTTACTCACAGGATTGGCACCATGATGCAAGACAATTTGATGGTCATAGCCTGGCCTGTGTGGTGGTAAACTAGTGGGTGCATTGAACAAGGAGTGAAATTCGTCAAGCAAAATTTATAAAGCTACTGGTTTTTTGGTGCATATTCGACTGCTGAAATATGCTGCAGCTGAGGACTAAAGACAGGGAAGTTGTTGGTGGTAGCTTGTATAAGGGCAAGTTGGGGACCATCAGCTGAGATCTTGTTCATGGTAGAGCTTGTAACCGTCTTGTAGTCATAATTGACAAGCCCACGAATGACATGTTTATACCCCTGCACAGAAAACTCCATTTTGAGCTTGGAAAAATCCCATAGGATAGGACCCAAAGTTGCGAGCCACTGGATGCCTAAGACCAAATCACAACATCCTAATGGGAGAACCACGACATCTGAAACAAAAACTGATTTTTGAATTCTCCACGAGAAGCCGTTGCAAGCATAGCTAGTAGTTAATTTGCTCCCATTCGCTATAGAAACTGATAGGGACTTTATTTCTTCAAGTTTGCAGCCTAATGCCTTGGCAATGTTCATATCGAGGAAGTTGTGGGTGCTACCCGAGTCAATTAGGATATGCAAAGGTCTGCCCTCATAATAACCAGTGACTCGCATTGTATTGAACAAGGAGACTCCAGTCAAAGCTTGTATTGAAATATGCAAGGCTGTTCCACCCGGGTCCTCCTCGGCATTATCATCGGGTTCCATTTCATCTTCACTGTCACAATCGCCTTCCATGAAGTTCACTTGAGGCTTTTTGTGCTTAAGATGGTGTCCCGGGTTGTATGGTTCGTCACAGTACATGCATAGGCCCTTGGCCCTACGTTCTTGCATCTCAGCAAAAGTGTAAGACCGCCCTTGTCTTTCCATGTTTGGCTTGAAGGGAGTCTGTTTGGGTGGGGGTAAGATAGCTAAGGGTGTGGTTTTTTGTGGTTGTGGGTTAGAGGGGTAAATACTAGATGGGTTGTATTTTTGAGAGGAATTGGGGGTGGGTTTTGATGAGGAATAAGGGTATTTTGAAGAGGCTTCTTTGAGTTTGATTAGCTTGGCAGCTGATAGGCTATTTTCCTACTCCGCAAGTATACGGTTCGGTTGTAGTAATCAAGGTGTCGAACACAGGGAACTTGTAGTATTGATTATAACACGATTCAGTAGACTAAGCCAAAAATAAGAAAAAGGAGTTGTAATTGTATTCAGAAATAATTAAAATCAAAATTAAGAAGTAACTATCAATGGAGAAAAGCATTCCAAGGTCAGGATTCCCACAATGATTATTCAGTAGATTACCGGTGATATTTATTTGGATTTCAATTCGAATGTTGTTTGAAGGACTAACTATCTCAAGTGTCAACATTAACTCTTTTCAGACGATTAATGCATGTACCTAGACTCGACTAGCAATCACTCTCGCACAAAGCAAGTCTTATTTAGGTCCTTTAAGTTCTTTAGAGATTGATGAATCAATAGAAATAACATCCGCTCTCGCGCTCAGTTAAGACTACTCAATCAATAATTTCTAGGATAGGTTAAATTCCACATGTCAATTAAGTCACTCTCGCACAAATAATTCAACAAGTTCAAACCTAGGGATCTAACATGAATTAACAATTTGTGAATTCAATTCAATCAATGACTTGTTATTCTTATCTCCTCTCGGTCTCAAATTATAACAAGATTCCTAATTCAAGCAAATTAGGTCATTAAGCATCCTAGGTTGAATCAAACAACAATTCAAATCTCAATTCAACCAATCATCACCATTAAATCTACCTATTAAACCATTGGGTTCACCCTTCCTTAGAACTAAGAAGTTAGCTAGACATAATATGGAGAGATAAGAAATCTAAATCAAAGAGAAACATACCAATTGTCTTTTCAATAGATCTAAATTCAACTCCAATCAAGTCTTGCCAAAAATCCACAAATCTCCAATCTAGGGTTCTTCAAAGAGAGAGGCTAAGAAAATAATACGTAATCCCCATCCAAACTTAATCTCTAAGTATTTATATGAAACCCTAAAAACAAGATAGAAAAGGCCCGAAATTAATAAATAAAACACGCGGAGGAGAAATTTCGGAAAAAGACGCGACTCGGTCTGAAACTCGGTCGAGTTTCAGACCGAGTTTTGTAAAACTCGGTCCAGAACTCGGTCGTGACCTGGACCGAGTTTTGGGCTGGTGCACTGCTCCGTTTGAAATGTTAAATGAGCTTCCTCCCGTGCCTTCCACCGAGCTTTTGCCAATCTTCTCTTCAATTCCTTGCATCCGCTTGACTCCTAGACACTTCCTATCGGGTTGCTCCTCTTGCCCTTGTCCTTGTCGTTGCCAAAACTCCTTGAATCCACCTCCAAATGATCCTGAAATCGAACAAAGCAAGAGTAGAAACCGAAACTACAAAATCTACTAAAAAGACAATAAAACCAAGAGGAAAATAAAATAAAAACAACTAAACTAAGGAAATAAACATGCTTTATCCTAGACTAAAATGCATGTTATCAGCAGCCTGGTGTATTGTGGTTGGAGAAAATTGGTGTGCGTGTAATTGCATATGAGGACTCAGATTTGCCAAGAAAATGCTAAGTGCTTGGTTTTGAGTGATTGTGAGCTTGGTTAAGGCGCCTTCAAACGCATCCAGATAACTATCGATGTCCCCTTGGTATCTAACATTGACCAACTCAGCCAAGGGGTCATCTATGAGCTCACAAAATCTAGCGGATATATCCACCACGTACTCAGACCATGATGGGAATTGTTGACCCCTCTCACGCATATAGTTGTGGTGCCATTGGAGAGCACGGTCGTCGAGATGTAAGGAAGCAAGACGCACCCGATATTCCGGGAGAGTGTTGCCCAAGGCAAAGAACTGTTCGCAACGGTACAACCAAAGCTTAAGGCCCGTTCCATCAAATTTCGGGAAGTCCACCTTCGTCAGTCTTGATGCTAAACCTCTTGGAAAAACAGAGCCACCCGCCGAAGTAATAGAGGGGCAAAAGAAGAAGGGTTTTGGTTACCTTGGACCAAAGGCGAGTTGTTGTGAGTGTTTGGAGTGAAATCTTGTCCCGAAACGGAGGACGTCGTCGGTCGCTCTTGTGGTCGGACCAACTGAGTGATGGCCGTAATAGCATCTTTGAGGTCCTGGATATCCTTTGTTGTGTTTTTTCCGAGTCGCCTCGCGCTCAGTAGCTAACTCAGACCGGAGGGACTCGAATTGTTGGGTGAGTTCAGCAATCGTCATGGTTTGCGTGAGCTAGGTGGAGGATTCACTGGCTCTGATACCAATGATGTCGGTTGCAAGATAGAAGTCGAATTAGGAACAGATGTTCGAAGAATTCGACTACATAAAGCTTAGGGTTAGTGGGGTTTGTAGAAGCACCAACCGATGAAGACAATTTGTGAATGGAGTGAGCTGAATTTGAGAGTGTAAGAGATTGAGGAGAATACTGTTCTATTGATGAAAGCGGCACACATTACAAAGAGAGTCTTTATACTGACAAGCTAGGTTTCCCAAAAGAGGAATACCAGACCAGAACCGGGTTTAGCTAACAAGGGCATAAACCGGATCTACAAGCTAAAACAACACATGAACCTGGGAATTACAAACTGACTCGACTTGTAAACAAAAATAACTTGCAAATTGAAAGAGTGGAAATGAGGACTCTGCATCAAAAGCAGATAACTTCAGGCCCGCATGAAGCCCAAAACCACTTTGAGCTCTCTCTCAGGGAGTCTTTTCATCAGCCTAAATTGAATCCCCCTTTGAAACTAAATCCTCCCTTCTCCTCTAGAGTACTTGAATCTCAACCGGGCAATTTCCTACGGCGTTTTGTGCGAACCCCATGTAGCTACTGCTTACATGAAGCACCTCCACAGTATTATTAATGATAGGTATGCCTTCTTTGTTGAGTTGCTTGTTCAAATTGTTGATGAATTGTACCCCAAATTGCTTGATGGTGCTAAGAAGCAGCTGATTTGGGTCACCTCTGTTGTAGTTGATGTTGCTGGATTAGGGTTTGAGATACTTCTCGAGTCTCTTATGAGGCAAATCGTTGGTGGGGGTCTTAGTGATGGAAATTTGTGGTTGAGTTTTGTATTGATCAATCTCTTCTTGTTGAAATGGGATTCTATATTAGATGAAGAGCCTGATGCCATCGCTAGTGCTTTGTATGTGTATCTTAGGTTGTTATCTGATCACTACAGACTTCCGAATAGCACGAAACATAGAGAGTGAAAACAAAAGGAGATCGAATTTTGCCTCAAAACTCTCAGGGAGCATTTTGTTTTGTGTAAAAAGCTTGGTAGGGATTTAATCAGGCTTTTGCAGGATTTGAACCTGAATTTTGAGGGTTTTGGAAGATTTTGGTGTTAGAACCAAGTTTGCTCAATGCTCCTGGATTCTTTGACATTCGTGATATGTATCGTCTGAGGACTTCGAGTCGATACTTCCTTTTGAGGTTCACTCCAGAGATGGAGAATTAGTTGAGATTCTTACGGACTAGTGTGAAATTAGGGAGTCAAAGGAGGCATCAGGCTTGGTTTGCAGCCAAATTCTTTTGTGTGCCAGAGAGGAAGAGTCTTATATGTGACATTGTCCGGTTCATATGTTGTGGACATCACCCTTCTAATGAGGATATTCAATCGGATATCATCCCGAGATGGGCTGTGATTGGCTGGCTGCTCAAGTGTTGCTCCAAAAAATATGTTGAAGCTAATGTGAAATTGGCCTTGTTCTTTGACTGGCTTTTTATTGATGATAAGGTGGACATGGTTATGAGTTTTATACAGCAGGGCGTCTCTTCGGCTTTTAGCATACTGGTAACGAAAGAAGTGGTTCACTCTATGGATGTTTTGGTTTCCTGTGAACCTTTATCTCCATTTACGGAAAAGTTGAATATGTTGCTATCGGTGACAAATAATTCTCATTACGTGACATCCTCAACTTCAACTTCCCCGAACCCATCAGTTGTAGAAAGTCCATTGCCTCTCTCTGGTAGAGATTGAAAGATAAGCTCTTAATAAATATAGCCTAATACCTGATTTGTTTTTAGTTGAATTGATGTTGCATTTTGCCGACTGCCCCTAGAAAATGACCCAAGTTTGCCTTGTTGACGACAGAATTTGAATTTCTTGGCCCTAGTACTGTGTACACTGTTTAAGAACTCAAGACATGGGATTGTTGATAGGAGTCTTCTATCATGAATCATGAACCAAAAGTTGTATCTCATGCTCTCATTCTCATACTCAAATCAGCCAAGGCAAATTGCATACATAAAATTGTCGATGTTTAACTGAGCCTGCATAATTCTAGAATATTGCACAGTACTTGATGTTTAACTTGATGGCTTAATTAATGTCAAGATGGCAGAATTATTGGATATTGTCTTCGAATTGTTGTATCAGGTACTGACCTTATTAATAGCTCCTGACTAGCATACATGAATAGTTATGAATGTATCAAGAAACTGCTCACTCTTGATCTTTTTTTAACAATAGAAGATAAGGTCTTTTTTGAAATACTTGAGTATAGACTTAAAAGCTATTGACAAAAAAGTGTTGCATATGTATAATATGTTTTTTGTTGTAATAATGGACTAAAGTGTGAAGTGCTTATTAGTTTGCAATGTTTCCACCCTCCATCTATGCTAGATTTTTTTAAATACATACTAATTACAAATTAATAGTTCCCTAAAGTTTAAGTGTAGATATTTGTTTGCGATTAAGTGTATATTATATCTCTTTTTTCTTGATTGAACTGCCTTGTTGAAAGTTCCCTGATGTGAAGGCTTGAAACTTTGTCTTAGCCTTTCTGGAGGCGCTGCACATAGGTGGCCTAGTGGTAGAAGGTGTGGGGAGATATTGGGAGGTCTCAGATTCAATCTTTGCATTTTCACCCTATCACTTGGGTGACAAAGTAAGTCTCGCTACCTTTCCTTCAATTAGGCCAAGCCCGTTGGCACTTTGTCTCATTCATGACTCTCACCAACTGGGTCATGAGCGCTGGGCAGCTGAAAATGTTGTGGCACTTTCATTCTCTTGGGAGCATGCTTACTTGGAAAATCAACTAGATTTGTTGTGCTATTTTTATGTTTGTGACTCCTTAGTAATCCATCACCATGAATTTAGTTATTTTCCCTGTCGGCTGAACTTGAAATTCTGTCATCATATCTTAACTTGAACACCAGCCTTTAACTTCACTCCAATCACTGTCGGCTGAACTACCTTTATCCAATCCGATCCCAAGTGGCTTGGCATACAAAGATGTGGCATGTTTCTCTGAAGCCAGTGTGTTATTTTTTACAAATTGGATTTGATGTTGAGTGCAGTTGCAGGCTCACATGGGTTTCAACATGGTGGGGGACAATCAAATTTGATCAGTTAGCCAAGTTCATATATAAGTCTTCAGTTGGGACCCTTTTTTCACGTGTGAATCTATTGCTCCCACAAGTTTGCTTCTCCATGATACAAAGTTGATGGCTTGAGGAGTTTGTAGGCCTTGTTTGTGCCTATATGATATGTGAATTAAAGTATATGTGTACCGTATGTTTATTTGTCTTTAGTGAAGTAGTTGAACTTGTGGGGAGACCTTTGGCTTTAATTGCTAGAAGGGTATCCAAAGTGGATTGAAGAGTACGAAACAAACCCTACAATGACAACTCAAAACTCACTATCAATTCTTGGCTTCAGATTTGCATGTGAAATGCACAAGCCCGGTGGCCCAGCTAATGTAATATCTATGTACCGTTGCAAATGAAACATTATTGCCACTGCAATACAATTTAGTAGAAGAGGTAATTTTGATTCTAATATATAGGGAGAAGAGGTAACTTGGCCCTGGCTCCAAAGTTATTTTAGCTATCAAATAGCTAGCATATATAACGAATACGATTCAAATAGTAAATCAAAATGCACAAAAGTTGTACATAAATCAAGAAAGCTCTTACAAGTATTATTGAAGAAGAGCATGATATTATGAGCTCAAACCACAAATCAGCCACAATACAAAAAGATGATATGAAGCAACAAGTGTAACCCTAGACTGAATCAAACCCTAGGTAATTAGCACCTCTACCCCTAACCAAAAAAACCCCAAGTAGAGGTAAGAGGTTGTGGGAGGCCGGGGGGAATGAACATGCTTACGATGTCGGGATGTACATTAGTACATTGATCAACCCAAAGCCAACCGAAGATATTCATTCACACGAATGGATATATTGTTTATGATTTAACAATGTGATTGGTATATTTAGGGGAGTTAGGGTTGTTTAGTTTGGGAGGGAAGTTAAGGCGAGAAGTGTAGGTGGCCTTGGGAGTCCAGTGACTTGGGATGACGTCTACGGCGGAGAGCGTCTTTCCAAGGGAGAGGCTTGTCACTTTGACTGAGAATGGTCCTTTCAAGGGCCCTCCATTTATGCACCAATTTGCTCCCCACAAATGGGTCATCTCTAGCCACTCTGTTGATCCCGCCTGCAACCACCAAGTTCATGTTAATTTCCTCCATGCTATTTATTGCACAATAACATAAGTATTAGTAGGAGTAGTTCCACTTCGTGTTGGAATTATATATATGGATTTTACAGAAAAAGTCCACTTGTAGAAACTAGCTATATGTCTATATGTTAATCAGTTGATGATAGATATATATGTGATCGATTAAGTTGGCCCCAGTGTTTGCATTGATTATTAATTAATTTGACAAAGGGCAGTGGAGATGGACAGATAACTTGGTGTTGGATTAAACATGGGGAGGATATTCTTTAACAAAAAGGTCAAAGATGCATCTGACACTCGGCCTTATAGAATAATTATTCATGCAGTATAATGAGCCCATTGACAACAGTCACAAACTATACTTTTTCTCAAGTATTATCCTATTCGTTTGCTTGTTAGTTTCCTTGTCAATATGGTTGGAGAATTTCCAATCACATTGGCCATTTGGGTCATCAGCTTGTCAATTTCAATGCAAGGAGCTTTGATAGTTAAAAAAAATATACATTATAACTTATTATTAAAATAAACCCTCTTTTTGATTTTATTAAAAATGTAATATTAATAAAAATAATTATGAAATGTAAGCATATATGTATATATTCAAGGATACCGGTTGAATGTGCATGGAGCCGATGTCACCATCTCCATCTTCGTACTCGATGAGGACTGAAAGCCAGTAGTCGGTAGAGCCTGCGTTGACATGGAAGGCGATGTTCTTCCCTCTGTATTTACATGGTGTCCTGCACTTACAATTTATATATATATATATATATATATATATATAGTATTAGAATCTGATAGAAAGTCTCTTAGAGTAAAAAGTGAGTGTAATTATAAACCATTAGATCGTTAATTTTTAACGTTTCAGATTTGAGATTATTATGTACATGTTAACACTGTACACGCATTTTAGGGTATTAGAATTTTATTAATGATTTTCGTTTTTTTTTTCTTTTTACAGTTTCAGTGAAAAAATCCCAATATCATTCTATTAAAGTCATTAAGCAGATTTCACGGGATTATAATTTTCTGTTTTTACCCCCCTCTCTCTCTCTCTATCGTCTTCTTCCAAAACCCACATCTGGAGATTCAGACGCACCGATTTGAATACGAAATCGAGGTCAAATTGTCGGCTTTGCACGTTAGTTTCCAACTCCATTAACACCAAACATTGTAAGCCTAATTGAATTGTCGAACGAAGGTTTAAATTATTTTTATTTATTCTCTGTTCAATTAGAGCACTACCATATATATCGGTATTTCTCGATCTTCTATCTATTATTCTAGCAGGTTGTGCGCATAATAATGATGTAAATTGATTTCTTTTATTGGTTTATTTTATATACCATTACTAAATTATTGAAGGCACTAGATCATTAGATAAAATTGAATGATGCGAACGTACATATTGGACCAAATATGACATAATAGCATATAATGGTGCTATAATTTCTCTTGGAGATTTTTTAATCATTGCCCAATATAAATATAAATGTGTTTGTTTTAATTCTATCGGCTAGTATATAGTTCTTGGTTTTTGGCTTTACTTTTATTCATTGATAATATTATTTAATACGAATGTTTGATATTCATTGTTTGACATATCTTACATATGGTTCTAAACTTCTAATAGATAATCAGAAATCTTCAATATTTTTTGTACTATTTTTCATATTTGATATTTTGTTAGTTTAATTGTGTGATGATAATTTTAATGCTTAGGATATCGTTTCTCATTGAACAGGCATGTGATTTCGATATGTAATCGAAGCCCTAATTTGATTCATTGATATTGATTGATCTCTCTTGTTATATTTGTTGGATCACCGGATTGAATATTCGTCATTTTTTAAAGTGATATTCATTGGAATATTAAGAGATATTCACAAAATTAGTTAGTAGTATTCATGTAATTGAAATATGGCTTTCTTGGCCAAAAAATAATATGTATTATTTTTTTGAGGGATTTTATGTATTGTTATGAATATTTATCTACTCTATTTGTTTTTATTTGAAGGTAGCAAATGATCGGAAAATATCGAAGGAAGATGAAGTCTACATAAGGACAATAAATAATCATAAATTTTCCATTTTTATTTGTGAGATTTGTACTTGGGTGATCATATTCACCGTATTAGCCAGTGATATTCATGTAACTAGGTAGTCATATTCACTATATTAGTTAGTATAGTCATGTAAAATGAGAGGTCATATTCACCACATTACCTAGTGATATTCACCACATTACCTAGTGATATTCATGTAACGAGGTGATCATATTCATTGTATTATGTAATGATATTCTTATCATTAAATACTTATATTTGTGTAGCTTTTTGATTCAACTTATGTATGTATTACAATGTAAATTGATATTCACAATTTTATATAGCAATATTCATTGAAGTTGATATGGTTGTCGAAATTATAATGAGATTATATAATTACTAATGACCATATTCACTATAATGAATATAGATATTCATTGTTTATTACGTTGGTATTCATTTGGCAGCATCTGATAATGAAGATAAAATAATTATGTCGATATTATACAACTATTTATTTTAATCATATTCATCGTAACACAAGTACATAATCATTGTTTATCACATTGATATTCACTCGACGGTCTACGAGAATGTATATTCATTATTCATCACGTTGATATTCGATCATCTGGTATGCTTCGAGAATAGAGATACAAAATTACGTCAACACCAATTAGTTTTAAAAATAGGATAAAATCAATATTAAAAATATGATTTGTTTTGAATTTAAATAGGAGAGAGAATATTAATATTCATACGAGATTTGTGCATTATTTGATTTGTCCAATATTAATTTTTTCCTTTTTTAATTTTTTAAATGGTTTGTTTGCTATTTTTAAGGGATATGAATTTCTTTTTGGCAAGTGACATCTAATCTAGTAATATGTACCCTATATTAACTATTTTGCATTTTCAAATCTCACCATCAACTTACTTCAATCCAACGCCTCAAATTCACCCTCACTTTTTACCACAATTAGCTTTCTACCGGAACCTTCCCCTATATATATATATATTCATTAAAAACTCTAATCAATTAATTTTATTTAAGATGGAATTGGTATAGTATTGTTGGATTAGTCGATGGAGCATAGCTGGGTACCTTCGGTAGAGGACGTGGAGAATGCCTTCGTCACGGAGCTGGGTGTTGTGGCCGGGGACAGCCATATGGCCAAAGGCGGCGCCGCTGAGATCGAAATGGGTGGGGGAGGAGCCGACGACGGGGGAGCGGTCAGTTGCGATGACGGTGACGGGTCTCTTTGCGCAGATGTGGGGGCCCACGCATCTGACCTTGTAGCAGGCCCCGCACCCTTCGCCGTTGAGGAAGAGGATCGGGCTCACCGCCCCCACCCGCGCCTTGTAGGGCCGAACGTCCACCAGTGACCCGTACCCGCACGCCCCTCCTACACATTTAGTACAAGCTAGTGAGTGAGTGTGGGTTTCATTCAATACATTAAGCTGTGAAGGCTAGCTAGGAATATATATATATAAAAGTAGAGTGACTAACCGTCGCTGCCGTCGCCTTCGGGGTCACCGTACCACGTGGCAGTGGCAGTATGCCAATGTGGGTCGGAAACGTTGTGGAAGGAGTGAACGGACACCACCAGCCACCCACTCACGGCCAACCCCACCGCCCACCACCCCAACCCGCTCTGCATTCTCCGGCGAGCTGAGGGTAGAAATTAGTAGTAGTATTTCCAATCACTGTCGGCCCAACTCTTTCTTTAATTTCTTCTCTGATGTGGTATGTTCCTTTTCTGAAACCGGGTCTTTTATAGGCCAATTAAAGGAGGCCGGGGAGAGAGTACCGTTAGGCGTTAGTTTAGTTGTCTGAACTGAATCACATTGGGTTGTCATTCCTATTCCTATTTACCAAGGATGCCACTGGAGATTGAGGGTGTGGGTCCACCGACAGTTAAGGCTCTGATACGCACTAGTACGTGGCCGTGGCCCGCTGAGCTACATTCTTTGCCTTTTTTTTTTTTACTGTCGGCAGAGACTTCGGAAGGGTATTCTCGTCATTTTCAATATTGTTTTATTTTTAAAACAGTAATGTAAGAATACATATACGAGAGAGCAAAAAAAAAAGGTAACCGTAAAAAATATATATATTCATATTCTAAATATTTATTCTCATATATTTATATATTTTTATAATAAAAATTATTATTATTTTTTACATTAAAAATTGTTAAATAATCGCTCTTTTTTTTCTTTTAAAAATATTTAAAAAAATTAATTTTTATTTATATGAATTCATCAATAATTTATAAAAGTTCAATTTACACAAAGTTGGATGAGAGCCTAGCAACTAATTGGGCTCTGACACCCTTATTCAAGGCAAAACACAAACGCTGAAAAATAAATGAACGAATATTAGCGTTGGGTGTGATACTATGAGCAGCCCGCGTGACCCTAGACAAAAACTCAGACATCATTCCCTAGCTCTCCAAAAGTAGAGAAGGCAAAAGCAATAAAACTATATTCATTGTTTGTGCACTTTAATTCATACTTCCGCTTCTTTCGGACAACAGTATTAGAAACAGCAGCACCATGGACAAACTCTATAAATATATGAGAATAAGTATTTCGAATATAAATAAATTTTTTTTAAAAAAATTATCGTTATTTGATAACTTAAATAATTAAGTGGAGCATGATCGTGAGTTTTACAAGATCCAGACTAAAAAAAATCGATAGTCAGACAAATTTATTTTGTGAAAACAAAAGTATAATATGTCAACATATACCATAAACAAATTGAAATATGAAGTTTTGAGAAACAAAGAATGGGACACATATGACACAAATAATGTAATGTTTGTATAATCCTAAGTTGTAATATGTAACATACAAACACGTACTATATTATAAGTATTGTATGCATAGGACTAGGTAGAGGTTGCTAGCTCTACCTAGTCCTATGCATACGCAACCCTAGAAGCTCTTCTCGCGAGCTCATTCGCAACCCTAGAAGCTCAGCGGCGCTTCGAGAGAGTTCTCAGAGAGAGAGAGAGAGAGAGAGAGAGAGAGAGAGAAGTCGGAGAAGGTGATCTCCGGTGAAGCCAAGTAGTGGAGTTCGAGATCGGAGTTGAAGGCGACGATCCTTGCTCGTTGAGATCTGTTGTGGCGTCTTCTAAAGCTTCATCCAGAAGCTTTGTGTAGCCTTTCACGGGGCCGAAACCCTAGAACTTCTCTTCTTCTCTAGATCTCTGTTTAGTTCCTTGTTTCTGAGTGTTCTTTGCCTTGCTGTGTGTACGATTGTAACCTCTCTTGAACTTGATATTTGGATAGTGGATTTGAGACGAGTCTCCTCACTGAGGCTCCGCGGATGTAGAGCTTGCTCGAACATCTCGTAACTTTTGTTCTTGAGTTGTTCGGGGTTCTGAATCATTACATCACGAATTCACGATCAATACAGTGACGGTAGCGGCGGAACACTGCGCGCCAGTTTTATATAAAAAAAATTAAACTATTTTTAATTAGATTAAAAAAAGAGCAATTAAATAGTCAGGAATAGGTTATTTCGTTGTAAGACTTTTATATGAGTCAATTACTATTTTTTAATAAGAAAGACTCGTTTTTGTTAAATGAATTCGTCAGTTAATTGATCCTAAACTCGGCAATTGTTTGTGTGGGAAAGAGATGGATTTTATGACCTCATGATGACATAATGTCTCCTTACTGGAGTAGTAGTGTACAACTATTTATGGAAATATCGTTAGTAGACGTTATAGGTACACGTCCAAACATTATTGCAGTTATCATCAAGGTAGTTAAGGATTGCATAATCTCTAAAGAAAAGTCACAAGTAATCGTGGGTAGTACTTCTCTTCACGTTTTCTTGTATGATTAATTTATCCAATTGTATAACTTATCATACATAATCTTTATCAATCAAGCGATTACAGCGTGTTCTTCCCACATCTGTTCTGTTCTCGTAACAAATTGCGGACGAGACGGTTTATATATCTCACCACGCAACGAGCATGTTGGGCGTAAAGTAATTATCGAGATTAATGGATTATTGATTGGAATTTGGAAGAGAAAACACATGATGCTCACATGTACACCAAATCCAATTATTTCTTTTGTACCACAAGCATATTTGATTTCATTTGATTTATTCACACAATCACACCATATATATTTCTTTTTTTATTATTATTTTATTTTCCACACAACAGCATAGATGAGCTAACGTGCACAAAATAGGGAGGTCGTTTCGTTGTCAATTTGTCATCACATATTTCATGGGATACAATATCTCAGGAATGTGATTAACACAAACCCAAAGCCATCTTCTAGGAAGTTTTAACTGCCTGCAAATTGAACTATATGCACAGAATAAAGTTTGGTAAGCTTTATTAATTATATAAACCTTCAGAGTGGTGGTTAACCCATGATTAATTACAGTGGTGGTTAAACCAAGCAGGTAAGGAATCCAGAATCCTATCAGTCAGTCAGTCAGTGCAATTAGGCATAATACACCCTTTAAAGTTAGGCAACCACAGGTATCTTCACACACAATACCTGGAAAGCGTGAAAGACAACTCTTAAAACATCATAGTGGAGCTTTGTCTTCTGAGACAAGTGACTCTGATAATTTTCCTGTCAAAAAATAAAAGCAATGCACAAGCCTCAAGTTACTTGTAACTTGTTGGATGGTTGAACTGAAAAATGTTGCATTCTGAAGATGCTTCCCCCAATCTGGTGCAATCTAAGTATGCCTTTTCTGAATAGCTACTACACCCACAAAAGCTCAACAACAATATCATTCAATCAGCTGCAATCTGATTCCTCACATAATCACATGGGGTTCACTAATAACTAAATTTACACCTCATGTACATAAGTCTAAACCATTCGTCACGTTTTCGGCCTTCTCTATCGGTTCAAGTTTTGAATCCTGGACAGAATTAGGCAGGTAGTTAGCTCATATCACAACATGATGTTAAATATCAATTCAGCTTTGTGTAGCAAATAAAGTGCTTTCTTCCCAATTTTAATTAAAAAAACAAAACTTTAAAAGCAGAGGATGCAAGCTTGGTTAAGAGGTAAGAGGGATCAGGATTATCCCCTTAAAAAAGTGAACAATCATGTGCATCAGAGTTGCATGTGACATTTCTATTATTTAAATCAACTGATGGGGACCAACGCATGTATTCCTTTCAGAAATTCTATTATTTGAATCACCAGATTGGAATGTAACTCTTTACAACACATTGGTTCATGTCTTAATGATCTTCATTCATGAGCACTCTTTTTTCATCAACGAAGTCAGCCCAGTGCTTAAGAATATGGCTGCAAGACAAACACATGTAGCGCGTTCGAGACTTTTAGGGCCTGAGCACATGGGGAAGAAAGCAAGCAAGCAAATATCAAAGTCATATGGGTTTTAATTAATAATTAACAGAAAGATCCATATTCTAAGGTCTCTTAACCACTAATCTCAATGTACAATCCTCAAAAAGTAGAGGAATAATAAAATAAAGGAAGCTTGCTTGCATCTTTTTTTTTACAGCATCAGCAGATTACACAGCCTGGAAAACTGCAGTAATCATTTTGTAGCAGAAGGCACAGGACTGCCAAGGACACGAGGAGGATGTGAAAAGTTTCTCAAGAGAGGGACCCGAGAATCAGCATAGTCTTCATCGTCACGTATTTCCCTAGGAGGTCTGAGAGCTTTGAGTGTAATAGCAAATACAAATGACAAGCCCTGGATATGGAAGTTCATGTTTAATTCAGTGAAAGTGTAAAATTGTGTGGAATTGGAAAACACTAGTGCAGTAAAGGAAGCTTCAATCACAAATTCTTATAGAAAGTTCTCTCTTTGATTGGTCGTATACTTGTATTGCTGAAAACAATGGACATATTTTTCATTGGGCGTGGCGCTTGATTCTTATATTGGACTCATTACATTATTTTAGCTATCTATGAATGTAAGAGTAAGCTATCCAACACATTTATCTATGTTAAGTATGATGCTCTAGAAAGCCTTACAAACACCAATCACAAGTTGGTCTAGTGGTTGTGGTGCTATAGGCCCCATACCCAGAGATTCTAGTTCGAATCCTCTTGGCGGTATGGAGTCACCTGTGAGTGGGTCTACCCCTTAAATGGGCCACATAGTACTCAGTCCAAACGTAGAGGGGCAATGGCCGATCAAACTGGGCCAAAGACGCCTTAACAAACTGAGTACAGGTGATAATTTCATTCAGAAGATTTTAATAAACTGAGCCAAAGGATTTAGCAGTCTGTAAATTGAAGAGGAAAACTGCACTAGGATATACATGCATAGCAACTAAAATAAGTAAACTAAAAACTTAAACACCGTTTAATGTTCTTACTCATGGTCTGTACTGTAGATGTTCTCATTTTATGCATATATGTGGAGGGAGGAGGAGGAGATAGACCTGTGCAGAAACAACTGACAAGCCAATCCATTTTCAGAAATTCAAGTTCTTTGCTATAAAATCTTGCAACTTATCAAAATTCCGTGTTGGATCAAAAGGTAAGTCCTGAAAAGTGATCAATAAAAGAGTTAGTTAAGTTAAGCTTGTCATTTACAAAGGATATGTAGTGGCATACCTCCTCCCAGGTGGGATTGATAAGCACATCCACAGTTAATCCAGCTTCTAGCATTAGAAGCAAACACAAAAATGCCAAGTACTGACCAAATTAAGGGAAACAAAGTTCACAAGTTTGACATAGTTTTGAAGTGAATAGTTTGAAGAACTCACTAAAGAGACATAAGAATGCTAGATGAAGTTTTAAACGGTGCAGGTCCTAATAATAAGCATCTTTTCAATACTATAGCAGAAGAAAAGAGGATTTTATTTCAGATTTACAAAAATGATGCAATAAAAAAAATGCAGAACATAGTTGAAACTAAGATTACATAGTTGAAACTGCTTTGGCAATTCCCGCAGACTTGGCAATGTGCAGGGACCAATGGCGCGCGAAAATTACAGTGACAGAGCAGTAGTACAGAAGACGTAGAGGGAGTTTTCTTGCTCTTTTCCCCTTTTTTAGTCTTTTACTTTTTAAGGTTCAGTGCTTTTTCTTACTCGGTTGGTTCTTAGTTTGAGTTTCTCGCCTGTCCTTTTACCCCCTCTTCCCCTACCTACCCCCCCCCCCCCCACTCCCCACCTTCCTTTGGGCCTGCCCGAAATACCCTCCCGACTTCTACTCGGGCAAGGGTATGTACATCTTGACCCCCCAGATACCGCTCGTTTCGGTTCAAACTGGGTAGATGTTGTTGTTGTTGTATAGTTGAAACTAAGATAATGAATGAATCTCATAACGCTGTCAAATCTTTGGCTCTGTTCTTTTTGTAGTTGACTACATTTTTCAGAAAAGTTTACATATAATTCTTGGATATATTCAACTTTTGAATCCGCCTTATGAAGTTCCTTCATAAAGTTCAATTTTTCAAATACTTTAACATGCAAAAATAAAGGCAATTAAGTAACTAGCAGAGTATTTAAGGCCTTCAGCTGGTGTGTTTCTATACATTTGAAATTGGCACAGAGATGGGCCAGAGAAGAGAATAAACCAAGAAAAAGTGACAAAACACACGATATAATCGACTTTCATGTCAAGGATACAACATAAAGACAGCAACTATTAGAAGTTTCTGCGGCAATATGACCTGAAAGTGCAATCAAACAAACCGCCACACCAAATCCAAGGAACCTGAAAATTAAATCTCTGTTAACTCCAGAAGCAAAGTATTATATAAGGCAATCATCCTTGACATCTAATTATTGGCAACCCCAAGGCATGTTTCACGCGTTATAGGGCCTGTTTGGATCGCGCCCAATAATGCATTATGTTGTTGTTGTTGTTTGGATTATAATGCAGGCTACAAACTATTCTCGAAGTTTCAACTTATCAGTTATCACTACCCTAATCACCATCAAAATAACCGACATCAATCTATCAGCAATGGAAAGTAGACACCAAATAACCAAATCAGCATTACAGGCTATATAGGTGGATAGACAAATGAAATTAATGAATTATACACTTCCAATTCAGCATATCTACTTCAAAAGGCTAACAAGTACACCGACAAAAAGAGCAGCAAATACAAGTTTAAAGGCTAAGTTCAAATTATCTCTCCACCCAAAATAGGAGTTCAAATAGAAACCATGCCTGCAAATCCAGTACCACAAAGAGAGATCCTATGAAGCGAACTAAATCAGATTGATTAAATTCGAAAGGGCAGATGGAATTCTTAGCTCATACCATGGATTTGGGTGATCGGATTCGTCGAAAGGGGGAAACCCCGCTTTCCGGTGCAAAACCCTAATCATCCAGAGACCATACAGCACCATAGCAATACCAGACATAGCAACAACTGAATTCGACAGCTTCAGCGACGATTGGATGCATCTTCTCAGCATTCCCGCCATGTTTTTTTTTTCTTTTTGAAAACGCAAGGCAAGCGCTTCCCGCTCAATTGAGTACTCTATTCCAAATTTCCAATTTCCAACTGAGTGATTGACAAACGTCCCGACTTTCTCCGCTCTTCCTTTCATCGATAATTGGCTGCTCCAGTTGACATACAGCAAATCGGCTACTTTTTAGTCTGATAATTGATATAACTAACCCTCTTCCAAAATCTTTTTCATCTTTGGCAATTGAGTAATGGGTCAATTTTTTTTTTTTTAATTTATTAGGTAAAGATTAGGAGACTCTCCATTTAAGGAGGGCGTCCTAGAACATCCTGACGGATGAAAACATTAAATTCTGGGTGGTTCCAAATTACTGAGGTAGGAAAACTGTAGCTCAGTTTAACAATTTTATCAGCCACAGCGTTACACTCCCTTGGCACATAAGTTATTCGAACTGATTGGAATGCAAGAAGGGTCATACGGATATCCGTCATGATAATTTCAATTTCCCAAGGACAGTTACGTTCCCCTTAGGCTGCTTTTATCACTTGTATATTGTCACCTTCTATTTCTATGTTTGTGTGGCCTTCCTGCTTTGCTAATCTAATTCCATCTCTCATTGCTAGGGCTTCAGCTTTAATGACTAATATATGTCCATAGTTTCCTGCTGTTAAATTTATAACGTTTCCATTGCAATCCCTTAGAATGGATGCTCCTGATGCTTGTCCATTGCCTAATTTGGAACCATCAAAGTTGCATTTTACTACATGATGAGGTGGTCTTTGCCATTTTAGATTTCTTTTCTTTTTATTTTGTCTTATATTTTTGTTTAGACACATGATCTCTTCATCTTCATTCCATAGTTTTGATTTTTCCCACTGTTCTCTTTGGTTTCTAATGTACTGAGGAAGGTCTAGAATAAAGTCATTTGGTGTTTGTTGAAAAACTAATTTATTCCTTTGGTGCCAAATGCTCCACCACGATATCGCCAATTCTGAAAATTCCTTTTTTTCCTATTATCCCAAAGATTTCATTAAGTATTGTCTTTGGTGCCTTATTTTGTGGATCATAGTTTCTTATTATTTGTTCTATGTTTGGGTTAACCTGTTTAATTGTTTTAATGGTATGGGGGCATTTGGTGAGCAGATGAGTTGTATTTTCTGTCGTACTAAAGCACATAACACATCTAGCAGGGGTAGCAACCCCTTTCTCACTTAGTCTTTCTTTAGTTGGCAAGCCATTGTTACTAATTTTCCATAAGAAGTTTTTATCTTTCGGAAGGGTGTCTAATTTCCAAATCCAGCTCACCTCACTTGGTTCTTGGTTTGTTGTTTGTGTTATTAGTGGCATTGCTGAATGAGTTGAGAACCATCCATTTTTACTAGGAGCCCAATAGAGTCGATTAGTGATTGTATTATCTGGAAGCGGAATTGCTTTTATAATATCAACTTGTGGTTGTGGTAATAGTTGTTCTAGTTCCTCCGTCTTCCATCTTCGGTTTCCTGTGATGAATTCTGACTCTTTCATTTCATTTATAATGTGTGATGGGTCTTTTGCAAAGTTTTTAAGCGGTTGTTCCATTGCCCAATTGTCTTCCCAAAAAGAAATTGAATTTCCGTTTCCGATCTGCCATATGAGTCCTCTTTCAAATTCTTTTTTTAGACTAAGAAGTTTTCTCCATTGCCATGACGTATTTGACTTGATTTTATATGTGAAGAAAGTATCATTTTTTAAATATTTTTCTTTCACAATTTTTACCCATATGTTTTCTGGTTCAGCTAGAATTTTCCATAAAAGCTTCATCTGAAGAGTTTTGTTCATATGTTCTGTTTTCCGTATGCCTAGTCCACCATGTTCTTTTGGTCTACATATTCTATCCCATCCAATAAGAGGCTTGTATTGTTGATCCTTATTTCAAAAAAATGCTCTATTTATCCTATTCAGGTCGTCATGAATATTTTTTGGCAGCATGAAACTTTGCATTATATAGTTTGGTTGCATAGACATATTAGACCTAATTAAGGTTGCTCTTCCTTCTTGGGAGAGGGCATTCGCCTTCCATTTCGAAAGTTGGTTGTTTGCCTTTTCTACTGATTCCTTGAATGTGTCTCTGTTTACTTTGCCACTGATGATTGGGCATCCTAGGTATTTTTCAAGATTAGACATTGTTACAATCCCCAATGCTTGTTGTATCTGATGTTTTTGTTGGTTGTTCATGTTTTTTGTTATGGGGGTCATTCAACCAAATTGCAGGGGTAAAATTATATTTTTTATAATCAAATTAAATTAATAGAAGTTTTTTAACAAAATAGTTCTTAAAATTTTACAAACTCAAATTTTTTAATGTATTAAATTCAGCAATCCAAAAACAGTGATGTTTTATTCTATATACTAGAATGTTTGGACGGGGCAAAATTTATGTTCATGTTTGCTATTTTTAAAATGTACATATTTTTAATAATTATGAGATAATTTAAATTAGAATGCAAGCTAAATGTGTAAAAGTATAAATAAGTATGTTAAATTAGGGTAATTGGATTCCATTACAATCCTTAATTAAGTATATAATAAAAATAAAATATTGTACATATATAAACAATATAAGTTCACATATTTCAATTTCATGATGTAATCAATGATTTTAGAAACTTTTAAAATTCAAATCAACACATCTTTATAAGAAAAAATATAACTTAATTCTTTATTATATATTTATCCATCCTTAATAATAGAAACTAAAGTTTATTGGATTGTATTGCTAAAAAAATTAGTTTAAATTATCATAAGTTATTTACTTTATTATCACAAATATTGAACAAAATTTGGAAATCATCATCAAGAAAGAATAATGAAATAGAAATAGCATAAATTTTACCATGAATGAAACACTATCATTTTGTGTATGTTATATTTATCGCTTTAGCTTTTGTAGTCTTTTCTACTCTCAATCTAGTATTGATCCATCTTTTTATGTGATTTGATGATTGTCTTCCATTTTTTGCTTAGTAGTGGATGAAAATGGTATGTTCTCATACAAAAGTGATAGACTTATATAGTGAGAAAAAAATTAGAAAATGAAAGGTTATACATTAAATTTAATCTTATCTTTTGTTTGTAATGTCAAAGGTTTATCTTTTTTTTTTTACTTTTGTTCGGAATATCAAAGATTGCACTTTAATGATTTTAATTACTTATCTAATAACAAAAGTTGATGTTATTTTTGGGTGTGCTACCAATAAATTAATAGTGTAATGTCAAGGGTTGATGATATGATTTATGTGTAATACAAAAGGTTGATGTTGTTTTATGTGCAATACCAAAAGTTACAAAATTAATAGTTTTAAATTAAGATACATACGTATTAAGCAAATCCCTTCAACTCTAATAGAACTAATCTTCACTCATGAATAAAAGCTCTAATATTTATTATGTTTTTGAGGTTAACTTTTTAAGTTGTAAGATTCTCCACGTCAAACTTCTTGAGTCTTGCCTATAAGTCAAGTATTGCAAATTTATTACACCAATATAAAAAATAATACAATACACTTTATGAAATAACACTTAAATATTTATCATACCACAATGACCAAAAAAAAATATTTATCATACCAATAGGCCTTGTTGAATCTTTTTAATTTTAAAGGAAAATTTTTCATGTACCACCACTTATTATATGAAACGAATAAGAGAATATGAAACATATAAAATTAGCTATAACTTGATACTAAAGGAAAAACCTTGAATGACAAACACACCCGATTACCAAACAACACAATTGTGTTCAAAAAGTTGGTTTCACTCATAGCATCATCATCAAATAAGAGCACAACCATCACTTTTTGCATTGTTAGGTAGTTTTGCATTGACAAGATCATTGATAATCTAGAAGGAAAAAAAAAAGACATTCAACAAAAAAAGACAATATTAGAACAATAAATTCAAGGCCCAAAGAAAACACATACAATTAAACGAACAACAATCACCTATAGAAATAGGTTCGAGTTGAACAATTTCCTCTTCCTTTAAAATGAAATCTTTCTAATATAATTTTTTTGTTTCATTTTTGTTGAAAACCCAAAATGATTTAGGTGGGGGTTTCTTTGTGAAAATGGATTAGTTGGGGCCTTGGGGGTTGTATTTATACTTAGCACTATCTTATTTAGCACTTAATATTTATGCTTTAAGTATGGTACTTAAATTAGATTAGTTGTTACAACTTTTAAATTTCTCAACAAAACAATAACAAAATTCACTCCCTAGATTTTAAAAGAAAAAAACTTTTAGTATGATTATAAATAGATGAAGAGTCAAAACGTTTTTTTTTCTTATTACATCTTCTCAAGCATTCATTTAAAGATAAAGATAAGGTTTAAAACTTTTTTCTTTATATGATTTATTGGTCATTTATTATATATTTTAAAATATAATCATTTATTGATCTTTGAGGGAGTGTTTTATATGTTGTATAGACGAAGAAATTAAAGTCTTAAAACTTAATACTTTTTTTAACTAACTTGTAAGATGCAAATTAGCTGAAATTGTTCATTCATATATCTATTTTTATTGCAAGTTGTTTTGTTAAATCAAACAAAGTTTAGCTTGTAACAATTAGAACAAGGGTTTGATGCAACAAGGGTTCACTATCTGCAACAATATTATAACCATGTTCTTCATTTTTGCCACCTTGTTATTTTTCATACTACTAGCAACAAGAAGCCAGAACGGTGGAGGGCTGAGATAAATTGCACATAGACTGCATCGGTGTTACCTAGTGAACCGGTTCACTTTGAGCATTTAATTAAACCGGATGAGGGTGTAACCTAGGGATCGATGTTGCCTTTATTTTTGTTCCCATACAAATATTGTTCAGTTGTAATAATCAGAGCATCGTCTCTCTGAAAGTTGTTACATTTCGTTTTCCTCATCAATGAAAAAACCCAAAAGACTTCCTCAATAGGAAGCCACCAAATCTCCTGATTTCTCCCCTGTTTACCCATCTCTTCACTTTGTTTGAAAGATCTTCCCCAAAACTTACGGATTCTGTTATGGTATCAAAGCTTTGAGAGCAGAATATGTGAACCATGGACCAAGATCAAACTGCTGAAGTTTTTAACACCAATTTGTTTGAGAACGAGTTTGCGGATAACATGTATGAGTCGGCCACGACTGCGAGGACTCGAACAGTCAAATCTCTTCACTAGGACATCAATAGCGTTTTCTACCTGCATCATTCGGATCATCCGAATTACAATCTATCAACTCAGCTCCTCAATGACAATAATTACTACCACTGGCGCCGATCTATTGAGGTATCTCTTCGAGCCAAGAACAAATTAGATTTTGTCAATGGAAAGTGTTTGAAGCCTGAGATTGATTCTCCGGTGCTTGCACAATTTGAAAGGTGTAATAGTATGGTCATGTCTTGGTTATTGCACTCTGTTGAAAAGGATATTGCTGAAACTCTTATATATCTGATTCAGCCATGCATGTGTGGAATGACTTGAAAATGCGTTTTGGTTTTCCAAATTGTGCAAGAATTTTCCAAGTCCAAAAGGAGTTGTTTAATGTTTGTTAGGGGAGCATCTCCGTTACCAACTATTACAATAAGTTCAAAAGGCTCTAGGACGAGTACATGGTGCTTGTAGAAATGCCAAATTGCACCAATTGTGGGTCTGTTGCATTGATTCCACAATTTCTCTATAACTTGCAAGTGATACATTTTCTAGTAGGCTTAAATGATGCCTATAGCCTTGTTCGAGCAAACATTCTCATGATAAAGCCCATGCTAGAGTTAGCAGAGGTATATCACATGGTATTGCACGATGAAAAACAGAAGGAGCTGAGATCTACAACTACTATTGGTAGTGATTCCAGCGCCTTTAGTGCATAGAGAGGAGGCTACAACAGAGGCTCTTACAATAACACTGACAGTTCTGGGCGTGGAGGCCATTTTGGGAATTCCAGGGGATGAAGGACATCAACAAATAGTGGGAATCAGGACAAACGAAACATGTACTACTGTGACCATTGTAAGATTCATGGCTCACACACCATAGATAGGTGTTTCAAGGTACACAGATATCCAGAGCCAAGAGCTAACAAACAGCAATATCAACAAAAGGGGCATGCTAATTCAGTCACTAGGAATCATGAGACTCAGCCAACAGGATCCCCATCCAATAGATCCTTGGATTCAGGAGACAAGGGTGCCTCCCTTACACAGGATCAAGTGAACCAACTTTTAGCACTTCTTGGCAGAAGCGAACTCTCCAACAATGGGACATCCAAATCAGGTATGATAACTAGCAAAGCTCTTTCTTTCTCTGCTTGTAGTGATTTCCAACAATGGATCATAGATAGTGGAGCCACACACCATATCACTCCTCACCTTGCCTTGTTTGATTCCTATGCCCCACTTGCCAAACCTGAGTATATCATGATGCCTGATGCTAGTAAGTCTTTAATCAAACACATTGGTACTATTAAGATACATGATGGCATTGTTCTCCAAAATGTATTACATGTGCCAAATTCTCTTTCAATTTACTTTCCACATCTCAGTTGACTAAGGACTTGAGAATGTACATTCTTTTCACTCCCGACCAATGTTTACTTCTTCAGGACCCTTCCATGAACAATGCAATGGTTCTAGGTGAAGAAAGGAACGGGCTATACCTCTCAACTAAAATTCTAGCCAGTTTTTCAAGCCTTGGATCATCACCTTCCTCTTGTAATGGTCTCAATTGGCCAATTTTGTTTTGTCTCATTCAAACTCTGGCATTTGAAACTTGGTCACATACCTTATAATCAAATGCATTTATTCTCTTTCCTTAAAAATGTTCCAGCTGAAAAAACACATGTATGTGACATTTGTCCTCAAGCTAGACAACAAAGGGGTTCTTTCCCGATTAGTTCAATCAAGTCCAGACATGCCTTTCAACTTTTACATGTGGATATTTGGGGTCCTTATCATGTTGACACTTATAATGGCTACAAGTTTTTTCTAACTATCGTGGATGATTTTACACGAACCACTTGGACACATCTAATGTCCCACAAAAGCAATGCCTTTTCCATCCTTGAGTCCCTTGTCACCTATGTGGAGAAACAATTTGAAATCACAGTAAAGACCATTAGTACCGATAATGGAAGTGAATTTTGTAGTAACCATGCCAAAGATTTTTACTCTAGAAAGGTATACTTCATCAAACTTCATGTGTGGAAACACCACAACAAAATGGGGTGGTTGAACGCAAACATAAACACTTGCTAGAGACAGCTAGAGCACTTCTCTTTCAATCCAAATTGCCACATACCTTTTAGGGAGAGTGCGTTCTACATGCCACTTATCTTATCAACAGATTTCCTTTATCCTCATCCTTTTGAGATTCCTTACAAAACTGAACCAATATATGATAATCTTATACCTTTTGGGTGCTTATGTTTTGTTGGAACCTTAAAGGGGCATAGAAGGAAATTTGATCCACGAAGCCAAGCTTGCCTTTTTCTTGGTTTCATCCCCGGGTAAAGGGGTTTAAGGTCCTCAACATTTAAACACAACGCGTCTTTGTCGCTAGAGATGCCTACTTTCATGAAATGGTCTTCCCTATGTCTTCCAAAACCTGTCTAAGTGACTCAATTCCCTTACCCACGGTCACCACTAATCATTACAACTCAGATTCAACCCCTTCTTCTTCCACTCCGCCACACACCAACAATGATGTTCATTCACCAACTGTCACACCATCCATTCCACCCTCACCTTATCCGGGCTCCATGCTCCCCGAGTACTTACCAAACCAGGAAAACAATAAAGCCATTCCTCTTTCCCTACCAGTTCTCACTCTTCGAAGGTCAACAAGAGAACATAAAACACCCTCTTATTTGAAGGATTATGTTTGTAATAATGCTAACTTTCTCAACCAATTTCCTTTAATTGCTGGATTTCACTCCTCTTTTATTATTAATCAAAGTAGCTCCACTCATTTCCCAACCAAGGATTCCCTTCTTGAACCCAAAAATTTTGCCCAGGCCTCTAAGGATCCTCGTTGGATTGATGCTATGAATAAGGAAATTGAGGCTTTGCAGGTTAATCGTACATGGCAGGAGGTTCCCTTGCCACCAAACAAAAAGGCCATAGGGTGTCGATGGGTTTATAAAATTAAACTTCAAGCAGATGACAGTGTTGAAAGATTCAAAGCCAGACTCGTTGCAAAGGGATACACACAAAAATATGGTGTAGATTGTGAGGAGACCTTTTCTCCCGTTGTGAGAATGAGCACCATTAGAACACTGTTGGCTGTAGCACTTACCAAAGACTTATATGTGTTTCAACTTGACATGAACAACGCTTTCTTGCATGGCGAGTTGAAAGAGGAAGTGTACATGACCATGCCCGAGGGCATTCCAAACCCATCACACCATGTGTGTAAGCTAACTAAATCCTTATATGGACTAAACAAGCCTCGCGTCAAAGGTAACAGAAACTTACTTCCACTTTAAAGAAGATCAGTTTTTTACAGTCAAGTTCTGATCCATCCCTGTTCGTTAAGCAAGATAACAAAGACATCACAATACTAGCTGTTTATGTTGACGATGTACTAGTGACTGGCACAAATCAACACACCATTGCTCATCTAAAAGTCAACTTTGCACGCCCTGTTCAGCATAAAAGATTTGGGAAAGCTGAAATTTTTTCTTGGTATCCAAATTCTTCATAATTCAAATGGTATGCTTTTGTCCCAAGAGATATTTGTAGGGAATTGCTTCATGAATCTGGAATGGACAACCAGTCCACATGTGTCACACCTCTTCCCCTGAACTTCAAACTCACACATCTAGTGAAGAATACCTCTTTTTGATCCATCCTTATACAGAAGTCTCATAGGTAAGCTCAATTATCTTACCAACACCAGACTGGATTTATCCTTTGATGTCCAAAGCTTGAGTCAATTCCTACAAAGCCCATGTCAATCTCATTTCGAGGCATTGCAACACCTGCTGAAATATATCAAAGGGACACTCGGTTATGGCATTCTTCTCAAACCTGGAATTTCACTCACTTTGCAGGCCTTTTCTGATTCCGACTGGCATCTTGTCCATGACACGTCGCTCGGTCACTAGATATGTCATCCTTCTTGGTTCAAATCCCATTTGTTGGAGATCAAAGAAACAAGCTACCATCTCTCGTAGCTCCTCCGAGGCCGAATACCGGGCAATGTCATAAGCTGCCTCTGAGGTTACTTGGATAGTTGGCTTGCTCCGAGAATTGTCAATCACCAATCTCACCCCTGTCATGCTTCATTGTGACAATAAGTCAGCCCTTCATATTGCTCGTAATCTAGTGTTTCACGAGCGCACCAAACATATAGAAATCGATTGTCACTTCACAAGAGAAAAAGTGATGGAAGGTCTTCTTGAGCTGTCTTACCTTCCAACTCGACATCAACTTGCAGACGTGCTTACAAAGATTCTCCCTTCTTCCCAACTCCGAGAACTATTGTCCAAGCTGGGCATGGCTACCCCTGCTCCAGCTTGCGGGGGGGTGTTATCTAGTGAACCGATTCACTTTGAGCATTTAATTAAACCGGATGAGGGTGTAACCTAGGGATCGATGTTGCCTTTATTTTTGTTCCCATATAAATACTTTTTAGCTGTAATAATCAGAGCGTCGTCTCTCTGAAAGTTGTTACATTTCATTTTCCTCATCAATGAAAAAACCCAAAAGGCTTCCTCAATAGGAAGCCACCAAATCTCTTGGTTTCTCTCTTGTTTACCCATCTCTTCACTTTGTTTGAAAGATCTTCCCCAAAACTTACGAATTCTGTTAATCGGATTATAACGCATCATGTTGCATTTATAATGAGATTTTGCATAAAACCAGTATCAGAATGGTTTTTATATTGCATGTAGGATTGTTAGTACGTCTAGGTTCGACCTCAACTGAGTCGTCAACCTATTAAGTAAATGCAGCGGAAATGAAGTACAAGAAAGACTTACTTGAAAACGAAGTTTTTTATAGTGGAAACACTTGTTTGATCAACTCAATCAACCAAGTGTAAAAACCACTCCCTTCCAAGTTCTCGCTTGGAAGGATTAAAAGTCGTAGCTGGCTTTATTGATCTTTTGGATTAGTTACACGAACACCCTGGATCTAGACCTACTTCCCAAGTACTCTAGAACTCGTTGTGAATTGAATAACTACAACCCGCACTCAATCTAACAAAAGCCTACATCTTTCTCTCGAACTCTCGTTTCTTTCTTAGCACAAAATGGAGTATGAGTTCGTGCACTATCTAACCTAAAGCCTTAGATTAAATACACACAAACTATGTCAGATAAGAGAGAATAATATCTTCCAATTCGGTTATGGCAAGATATTATTTCTATTATCTTTACAAAATCATCCTAAGCATATAAAAGGATTACAATCAATAATGGCTTAGGATAAAGGCATAAACGGCTTACAATATAATCTGCATAAGATCTTTCCTAAAACAAGATTATACTATCCAAACTACCAAGATCTCATGCGTCTTCAAGATCTCCGAGATCTGCCTTCAACACACGTCGACGACCTGACTGACGTTGGTGACTCTTTACAAGAACTCGAGGTCGTTCACGTGACAGACATTTGGAACCATCAAAATCAAAGCCTCCATCTTTTCTAACATTGCATTATAATGCTTAATTTAAACGCACCCTAGCACTTTGTAAATCATGTATATCAATTTTCAAAGCCAATAAAAATATTTAGATTTTTCTCATTCACATTGACCGACTAAAATAAAGACGAATGGTTATTCCCACTATACAAATATGACATTATAATGTATTTGAATACACAAAGTTTATATTGTTGATACACAACATATATTACAATGTCTTGAAAGGACGATAAAACCCAATTTGATGGTTCGTCGTGGTTCATTGATGTGCTTACACACTAGGCTACCCTTCTCCGAAACATTATAAGATAACACTCTATTTCCTCTACTTTCTATATATTTAGCCTTTTTTGATGCAAATTGTCTACGAAGCATGCATATAAATTCTTGTGTAACAGCTAACAACTTGTTGTCGAACTCTAAATAGCAAGCCTTTCTACTAAGGTCTTGTTTTTGTACTCTAGAGTTTTTCTAGTATATACAAATAAATAGGCATCTCAGGGTGACGAATCAGAATAGTAGAAGACACAGAACATTGAAGATAACCCATCAATGTACCTTGCCTTTTGAATTGTGCTATGATATCTCCACTTTTGGAGAAGACACTTGTTGAGATTCCTAAGATATGGTCATATTATGTTTTGAGGTCACGGACATTGAAGACTAGAAGGTCGTTAAGAGACTTCAAGAGAAGGACTTCAAGATCAGGAGTATCATAACACTCTAGAAGAGTTGAATAAGAACTAATGAAGAAGCTCAAGCATAATTGAAGGTTCTACTCTAATTCACGCGTTCATGGTAGATGAGTTCTCAAAGTTGAGACTTGAGCAAAACACTTACTATAAACACATGACTACATGAGTGAGAGTAATTTTGATTTCTTTGTCCTTAGGTTTAGAATGAAAGATTTACCTCAATCTCTTTGATAACTGAAGCTAAGGTAAAGTCGATTATAAAATGCTTCTGGATTATTAACTTCCTAAATCTAGCAAGTCAAATTGATCTTTGTAATTTTTCTTTTATTATGTTTGGTTGATTTCAATTTTGTAGGGTTGAGCTGATCCCAATAATGCATAAGAAGATTTATGTATAATATTGCCATGAATGAATTTTTTTAACTTGGTTTGATTCATACTTAGTATGATCCGTAGCATAGTAGCTCATGCAAATTAGAACCTATATGGATTTGAGAACAAGAGATGATAGCACTAGTAGCTGGTCATATAAGGGTTTGAGACCAAGAGGAGGTCATAAATACTATTGAAATTATTTTGAGAGCATTGTAATTTCTATATAGAATATAACTATGACGGAAATCCTAAGTTTGGATTGAGTCTAACAAGTCATGAGAGTCGACGTTATTTTAGTTTGACCTTATATCGTAAGAGCACAAGTCTCTAAATCCTACTTAGCCAGTCGCAAGAGCGGATATCATTTAGGTTTAGGTACATTTGATATCAATCGAAAGGGTTTAGTAATTAACTTGAATAGTTATATTATTCAACAAAGTCAAACCAAGTTCATGCCTGTTGAAACCCGAAATAAACCGCGCTATAAACGGGATTATAATAAATACTAACTCTCTGGATTCCGTACAACCAAACGGTTTTCGTACATAGATTATTCCTCCTTCCCGCCCTTCAACTTATTGTTTTTTGTACTCTTTACAAATAAAGCCTTTAGACTTTATACCGTAAATAACGCGATCTCACTCGGAGATCAAACACGTCTAGCTTCGGCAAACAAGATAGTTCTCGAGTCAGAGGGGATTTTCGACCCTTTATTTAGTTCCACCTTCTTCCTATTTATAGGATATGAGAGTTGTTGGTTGTGCACACATACTCGATGTGGGAAGCATTTTATGAGAATGACATGGCTGCTTGCATTTTGCAAGCCAACAAACCCACGTGGACATACTTAAATGAGAGTTGGCTTTATGCCATTTTCAGAGATGCATATGGGCCAAGCCCATGTTCTCATTTGTTGGGCCAAGCAAGCTGGGCCCATGTATATCGTGTACGTACCTCGCGTACCGCAGTTGTATTTTATACCGGCTTTCATTCTTATGCACCCCTCATAGACTTATCATTTATGAAGCGCTCTACTAATTTAGCACGGGGGAATTTATCTAGCGGTTATTTCGCACACCATCACAACCCCTTGGCTCGGTGTCCTCGTTCCACGAGGGCAACGAGACAATAAACAAGTGTGCATGCCTTGTCGATTTACAACTTGTGCAATGCAATCAAAACTCGAGATTAGGTGGATTTCGCACTTTTCGAGAGTTGGGACCTCGTCCCTTTAGAGAGTTAGCAGACCTCGTCCACTTAGAAAGTTAACGAACCTCATTCTCTTAGAGAGTTAGGACCTTGTCCTTTTGAGAGTTAGGACCTCGTTCGCTTAGAGAGTTAGGACCTCGTCCTTTTGAGAGTTAGCGAACCTCGTTCGCTTAGAGAGTTAGGACCTCGTCCTTTTGAGAGTTAGCGAACCTCGTTCGCTTAGAGAGTTAGGACCTCTCCCTTTTGAGAGTTAGCGAACCTCGTTCGCTTAGAGAGTTAGGACCTCGTCCTTTTGAGAGTTAGCGAACCTCGTTCGCTTAGAGAGTTAGGACTTCATCCTTTTGAGAGTTAGCGAACCTCGTTCGCTTAGAGAGTTTCCAATCCCAAGCGGGAAAGCGATGGGTGGATTAGTGCACTTAGAACCGAGAGTTTCCAACCCCAAGCGGGAAGCGAGGGGTGGATTAACACACTTAGAACCGAGAGTTTCCAACTCCAAGCGGGAAGTGAGGGGTGGATTAGTGCACTTAGAACCGAGAGTTTCCAAACCCAAGCGGGAAGCGAGGGGTGGATTAACACACTTAGAATCGAGAGTTTCCAACCCCAAACGAGAAGCGAGGGGTGGATTAGCGCACTTAAAATTAGCGAGTATATAACGAGTATAATTAATTATTGAGTCAAGTTTACAAAGCTTACATCATTCCATGACCATGCAACATGCAATTATTGAAACGGAGTTTATGGCCTCATCACCGCGTCACTGCCTTCTAATTTAGCAATATTGAGCAAGGCCACCACCAGATTTTGAGTGCGAGCACTTCATGTGCATGGCTATATAAAGGCTTTCTTGGCCCAAATATAAATGGCCCAAAACATGAAGCCTATTCCAACCATCCACTCAATTAATTGATTTCCATCAATTCTATCATCTCTTTATTCGACAAACAGAGAAGTGATTGGTGGCATGACAATTAGGGAACAAAGGGCACGTGCCCATGGATATATATGAGATTGCTTACGCCACTCATGCATATAAAATTGTTCATGGAATTCATGCATGCATAAATGTGCATCATTAATTACATATATGCTCACCTCTTTTTATCTTCTTTCACCATGACCTCGAAGCCCCACATGCCCAAAGATTTCGCCGGCCAACCACGAAGAGGGAGCCCGCACAACGACCGCGCCAAAGCAACTCTAGGAAAGCCGCGAGGCTTGGTCGCCTACAAAGACTGCGGGGATTTGTCTCCCACGTAGATGCGACGTCGACGCAAAAGAAAGTGTGCGGCGTTAGTTTGCCGATTGAATGTATGCGACACCCTGGATGAAGGTGCGCGAGATGGCCTTGCTAGCCAAGGGGAGAGTGCTTGGTAACTTGCTTGCCTCCAAAATGACCTCGCGTGCCGACCCCGATAAAACACCCCGCTGACCTGCCTTTGAGGAATGATGGCATTGCTAGTTGAGCACGGAAATATATATACACACTTATTATCATAGCCATGGCCGAAAAGCATGCTCATCAAGGATCGGTATGAGCCACGCTAAGCGCCGTGGGTGGACTACGCGCTAGAAGAGGGTGCGAGTTCAAGGCGACTCCGTGTCGAGAAAAGGTCGTGGAAACAGCGCGCACATAGAATCGAGCTCATCTCCAACATCGAAGCTAGGAAAAGGAAGCGCCGATTGATGCATGGAGTCGGGATCATTGTCGATCGAGAATGGGCCTCAAGGACACCCGTCCCCATCCATAGAGATCGTCGTACAAACCTCGCCTGGTGCCGAGATGTTTTTTCTTCCTCACAGACCACACACCTCCGCCGTAGTCCGAAGATTGGCGTGCTTCGATCGGCTAGCCATGGAAGATCTCGCATGCCCCAAAGGAGGCACCCAACGAGATCGCCGCGCTGGCCTGGAGTCCAAGCATGTGGCTATGGTTTTCCCCACACGACGATTTGACCTCGCCGAAAAAATGCTAGCGCGGAGACCACACCTTGAAGACAACGCGCACATCCGACCCATGCTTCGCGGGCCGGAACGCCGCGAGGGGTCGGGATTGATGGTGGTGGAGACCCCGCATACACGGACCAACCGGGAAGATCCCGCCTGCTTGTCGTGGAGGAAGGGCACTCTCATGCCATGGATGACCATGTTAACCACATATCCCTCACGCGGGCCATGCCCCCTTAGCCTTGAGTTTTGCCAAGCGATCCCGCTAGCTAGCCTTTGACATGCCATGAGAACACCGTGATGGCGCGACGAGATGTCAGCGAGGTTGGTCTTCGAAGACCACGAGGAGTGGTCAACCATGATGACCACGAGGTTTGGCCTCACACGTTCATCATGCACCATTCATACTCATGTTCATGCCATGTAGAAAGTACGCGCCACGACCTCGCTTGTTTGGTGGTTGGCCTCGCAGCATGACCTCGCCGGTGCGCTTGGCCCGATAACAAACCTCGCATGTTGGGCACAACATTGCCATGACCGAACGGAGGGGAAGAGGACGCGACCTACTTGATTATTTCCCGAGAGTAGGTCGGATAGGGAGAGTTAGTTCCCACAGACGACGCCAGTATTGAAACCCGAACTCTCGGGATTCTGTACAACCAAACGGTTTTCGTACGTAGATTATTTTGTACTCTTGGTATAAATAGCGTGATCTTAGTCAGAGATCAAACACATCGAGCTTCGGCAAACGAGATAGTTCTCGAGTTAGAGGGGATTTTCGACCCTTTATTTGGTTCCACCTTCTTCCTATTTATAGGACATGAGAGTTGTTGGTTTTACACACATACTCGATGTGGGAAGCGTTTTATGAGAATGACATGCTTGCTTGCATTTTGCAAGCCAACAAACCCACGTGGACATACTTAAACGAGAGTTGGCTTTATGCCATTTTCAGAGATGCGTATGGGCCAAGTCCATGTTCTCATTTGTTGGGCCAAGCAAGCTGGGCCCATGTATATCGTGTACGTACCTCGCGTACCACACTCGTATTTTATACCGGCTTTCATTCTTATGCACCTCTCATAGACTTATCATTTATGAAGCGCTCTATTAATTTAGCACGGGGGAATTTATCTAGTGGTTATTTGTGATAAAATAGCTTTATATTCCTTGTGCTTTATAATTCAGTTTGTGTAAATAAGGCTTTATGCCAACTGTGTTGTGTGTGTCATAAGACAAGTAGTTATTCAGAACTTGTGTATAAGTGAGAGTCGGTCTTTTAGCCTTTTTGATTCAGTTGAATCATGTGGCTCATACAATCTCTCTCTCTCTCTTCTTCATTTCCTCAACTAATCTCACTCAATTTGTCTAAATTCTATCAATTTCATTCTCTCAATTAGTGCAAAAACTTGTATTCTATAATTAACATTATCAAGATACATTTTCACGACCAAAGCGAGTCGACTCATGTGGTATAAGCAATATGCTCCATATTCCCAAGATTTGTGGTTCAACTTCAGTTGACTAAAGTTCTAGTGAACCAGTGGACAACTAAAAAACATCTTTAAGATTTAAGTAGTAGTTTTTCGGCCCTAAGAATGTGGGTTGGGCCTTTTGACTTTCACAAGGTCACTTGTTTCGTAATCTTGGTATCTTGCCTTTGTAATCTCTTTTCAACTTTCTTTTCATGTACCCACCAGGTTCAGAAAGAGAGAATAAGCAGTTTTGGGCTGAAGATTGAATGAGCATAACAATGGCCAGACCTAATCCCCCACTCTTTATCAGATTCTCCAATTTCAAAAGCGCTCTCTCCTCTCCAACATCTCAATTTTTCACTTCTTTCTTCTTCTTCTCCTCTAAATCCGCCATGGACCTTAAACCCAGAAACTCGAGAACCTTCCAGCACTCTTCTTTCTCCACCTCCTGCTCTCATTCTCCTCCGCTCAGGGAATCCCAGAGCAGAGAATTGCCCTCTGATTGGTCAATTACATTAGAAGAGTGGCAGGGCTGGGGGTCCACTACCCCGGTGCCCTCCATTGTCACCGACGCCATCGCCTACTTGAAAGCTGTGGAGACTGAGACTGATGCCCAGATGACCTTTGGTGGCAATGGTGGCAGATTCCAGGTCTTCTGCTTTTCTAGTTTGCAAGTCTCAAATCCAGTTCCAATTGGGTTATCTAATTATCTGCTTCAGTTTGTTAAATCTTTTAGAGAGGAATCTGAGGTTTACATCTATAGTTCAATTGGTGCTAATCGTATATTTGTATCATATGATATTTATTTTGTCTTCCAAGGTTCTGGTCTATCCTATGCTTGCAGGAGGGGACAATTTGTGCGCTGAAAGTGCTTTGATTAAGACAGTAACATGTTATAGAATTTGTGAATCCTTATGAGAAGGTTCATGCAACTGTTAAATGTGTCAGTTGCGTCAATTGGATTAAATTTCTTTGGAATTCAGAACGAATTTTATGGCTAATTGTTCAATATTTGTTTTATTAGCAATTCTGTTGATTATAATTCATGATCATTGATCAATGTGGAAACATATAATGGTGATAATTTTGTCAATTGCTTGTTTTAAATATTTCAGGGGGATTTTAAGCATCAAGAGGATAAGAAACATAGAGCAACCTATGCGACCTTGAGTGATTCAGAGAGCAAGTTCCAGTTCTTTTCAGCTCGACAAATTGCTTGTCGTCTGCTCGGAAGCAGGGGATACCTTTGTCAGAAGGCAATTCTTCTCTTTGTTTAGCATTGTGTTTTTCTCCCTCCTTTTAATTGCTAGCAAATGCCTGCAAGTATCAAATTTGTCCAGTAGGGATCCTTTTCGAATGGCTCTTTAACCACTAGACGCACCAATTTTAGTTTATCACCAGTGTGCTGCTCTTCATCACTATATGCTGTTCATCATCCTCTTTACAGTGTTGGATTGTTCGTGAAGATTGCATGTGCACAAAAATAACACCACGACCTCTGTGGAACGGCATGAGGTTCTGGGTTTACATGCACCCAAAGGTTTGTAAACTTTTAATCTCATGCTGGTATTCACTTCATGGAAATCCTATTACATTACCAGCTTCTGGTCATTGCTTTTGCAGGATTTTCTTCGACAAAACAATACTGGAAAGTTGTTGTGGCAAATTTTTGGCGTTCACTCTGCAACTTTATGTCTATTTGGTATCACAGAGCAGGAAGATATGATGTGGCATGCATTCAGGCATGCAGGTTTGATTTAAACTGATTATGCTAAACAAATCATTGAATAATTATTCTATTTTTATTTAGTTTAGGCAGTGTCTGGTGCCTTTTTATTTTTCTTAATCTCATAAAAAGCCATTTTGGATGCCTGCTCATAGCTCTGAATGTCCATGCTTTCAGGAAAAAGCAATGTATGGTGCCTCTACCCCAGTAAGAGCACAGAACCAAAATCAGTTGATGATTATTTCTCACAGGATCTATTTCCATTACAAAAGAGCTCATCTGAATTGGTAATAGGCTTGTCCTTGTGTTTGACTTGCGATTCGATATCCATTTTCCATTCAATAGTTGTTTTATCTATATTTGTCATTTTCACTATTTCCTACATGCAAGTTACCTGTCTGTATCTACCGAAAATAATCTATTACAAGTTTAATTGCAACAGTAGGAAGGATATGACGTATTTGTTAATCTGGTGGTATAACCTTAAACCTTTTACTGGTCTTTTTTTTCTCTTAATTTACTGCCATCTTAGGGTAGCTCTACAATTCTGCCTTTTGCAAGACAATAACAAGTCAGAATGAAGCTGAGAAATTGTGCTGATACTCTGAACTTCATCTCAAAGAGTTTATCATAGTGTTCAAACACTTATTTACTGCAGGCAAATGGTACTGATACCCTGAATTTCATTTTGATTGACGGTACATGGAACAATTCTGCTGCAATGTTTCGACGCTTGAAGGTACAATTTGCTGTCAATTGCTTCTCATAATTCTTTTCTATTATGCAGGCTATAGTTTTTTTTGCTTGGATCCAGTTAAACCATTTGCGAAACAGATATGATTAAGAGAGTAAATTAAATTAGAATAAAAGGTGTTCTATGAATTCTCGAAAATTTAATTTGACGAATAAGAATATGATGCTCAAATAGGATACATGTACCAAAGCAAAGCTGGAGTAGCTGTCTTGCTTCCATATATTCTGGGTGATAGTGACTGGCTTTGGCTTAATCTTCTGATTTCCATTTCATTTGAAATGTTAGTCTTTGAGGATTTCATTGAAACATCAAGTCTTTTAAGATTGCAGTATCTGAGGATTTTCATGGATCTCCTAAAAGTCACAGAGATTCAAGTTGTGTTATGAAAAGTCTTTCTGGCTTGACATTTGAGTTGGTCAGTCAGGCTTAGTGGGTCTGGACTTTGGACTACCAAGTATGCTTGCCAGCCTCTGCTCAGCTGCAACAAGGGTTGAAGGTGTGACGTAGTGTGTCATAAAAGATGAACTTTTTGGAACTTTTATTTAGCTTGCAATTTTACTTTAATGTTTTTGAAACTATATTTATCTGATTTGATTTAATCACTTCTGATATTGTGTGATTTGTTGTTAAGTGCCCAACATTTTTTGCTACTCAGTGGAGTGGCAAGGATGTGTTATGAACATATTGACACTAAGTTTCCCTTGCTCTTTCACGTGATTAAATTGTTAACAGTTTAACTACTTGCTTCACTTGTTTGCACACGAGAGACAAGCTATACGTAAATGCTCTTTTCTTTATTTATTTTTCATAGGACCAAGCAAATATAGTTTGGGGAGAGGATGACATTTCCTGTATATCCTTAAACACGGGTGCCTCTGCTATGCATAAACTTCGGTAAGATATAAAACATTCAACCATCTCTAGTTTCTCCCGTGCAGCTAATGCTTACAGAGTCATGGTTCTTAGCCAAGTTTCTATTTCTTTAATTCTTTTTATTTTTGTTTTCTGTAAAACACAGGCCTCAACCCTCATGGGATCGAACCTGCACTGCAGCCGCAGCAGCCGGTCTGCTTTCTGAGCTTCATTTTCTTCCGAGATTCAGCCTGTATGGTTTGGATAAAGAGGCTGAAGCTCTTGAAGATACACTCGATATCTTGTTAGATGCTCTTACTGCTCGTCGTGTTCGCACAGGCAGGTCTATAACCCGTAAAGTTAGAGGCGGTACTAACATCTATTAATGGAGCCGACCAAAAAGGTGTTTACCAAGCAACACTAAAATTAATCTTCTTGGATTTCCAACCTCAAATATTCCCAGGTATGAATTTTCTAGTAATTCATTTCCCAATCTAATCAATGAAGGTATTTGTGCGCGCAATCTATGTCATGAGATTGAATGTATGTACATGTATATCATTTTTGTGAAATTGATTTAATCTGATCATTAGTTTTTGAACTGAACCAAGATGGGTCAAAACCTAACTCATTTAAAGCGAATAATCAATAGAAACCCAACTGGATCACCAAACTGAATGCTCAGGCTAGCCAAAAATGTCTTTGCACCTCTAATATGCAATTACCCAAGCTTGAACGGATTGCCACATTCAATTGCTCACTCACTCCATTTAGATGAACTTTTGGTTTTCTATGGGAAATGAATCTTGGATATGAGCATGAACCTTAGTTACACTTATTTATACATGATGTCTTCCATGTTGCAGGTTTATGTAATATGCTTCTTTGAGAAGCCAGTAATACGGCCACACAATGCAATTGCAGCCTTGAATCTAGTATTTTACTGTGGGGATGGCATTTTTTTCACTTTAACACAAAGGCTAATGCTCTAATTCTGTGAATTCCAGTCTTCAGTCTTAATACATTTTTAAACTCAGAATCCCAGATGATGATTATCTTTTGTAAGATGGTCTTCAACCTTTGAAGTAGCATGTAAACAGTTATAACATTTAATCTGACTTTTATCCATCTTTGATAATCCAAGTGGCGTTAATCTGCGTTTGTCCAAATGTCCGTGTGATTCTTAAAAAAACAAGCAGATGATAAGAATTGATACGATGGACGTGTTCATATTATTAGTTGGTACGTGCATGCATGAAGGATGTTCCGTTGAATTAACCTTCCTCCGCGAAGACAACGTACATGTATGGTTTCGGGCAAATCACCGTTTCTTTGCTTGTGCTTGCATTTTGTATATTAAATCACTAGTGGCACATTATTAGGCTAAGTATATTAGACAAGTTCTTGTACCCTTAACCCTCTCAAAGAACATTATTAGGCTAAGTATATTAGACCAGTGGAGGGATAATATTGAACTAGTGTTCAAGGTGTCGGGTTTAGTTTTTTTGTTGTTGAGGTTTTTGTGTTCTGTGTGGAGTGCTGTAACCTGTTACGCATTTTGTGTTATGCTGCCCTTTTTCTTGTTTAGCCAGGAATTCGATCTAATGAGATTTTAGAAAACGAGAATAGTGCTAGAGGGGGCTAAATTTCTCTGGTCAAATTCTTGGCTACATAAAAAAATTTGTATTTTTTTTATAATTTTTTATTACACAAATAGTGTTCTAAAAACATTTAACGGTCCCTGGGTAGTGAGGGACCGCCTAGACGGCCTAAACCAGTGCCTAGACGAATTAGATGGTCTTCTAAACGGACTGACTGGAATACTAGGCGGGATAGGACCTTTCATCGTCTAGGACCTAGGTAGGACTTAGATGGAACTAAGCGGGGATTTTTAGAATAGTGTATACAGAAAAGTTTCTATTTTTCTGTATAAAAATGTTGTATTTGAGAACCCTTATTATGTATTTTTCATAAAAATAAAAATTAACTTGTTTTTTATGGCTAAATGGACTAGTTTTTTTTTTTATCAAATAACCTAGATTTTTTTAAATATTTTTCAAAAAAATAACAATTTAAATTTGAGTGGGGGCTGAGCCCAATGTGGCTCCGCCACTGGCCCCTATTATTGCCATGTGTGTGTCTTAAGTTATTTTTCTTCGTTCTAGCTATTTTTTGGGTTTTCAAATACACCATCGACTTGCTCGGACAAAGAATGTATACATCTCGATTTCTTAAATTACGCTCCTATGAAATACATTGAGGTTTTTTTTTGATAAAAACACTCCAACTACTCCCTCCGTCCCATAATATAAGGGACATTTCCTTTGTAAAGGAAATGTCCCTTATCCTATGGGACGGAGGGAGTATATTAAAAAGAAGCTAAATCATCCGAAAGTACATCATAAAACTCAAGCGGGAAATGAAAATTACATAACTGAATAAAAGGAGACGTCGGTAGCCACGACTAAGCCAATGAGCTGCCCGGTTAGCACTCCGATGCACAACACCTAATCACATAGCTCAAACTCATAGTTGAGCTCGACAATCTTCACCACTAGGTCACCCAAGATCGTTCTCGGGATCGCGCCACTCTTGTACTTATTGATCAACGATTGGCAATCTCATTCCACTCTAATCCGATCAATATTGCAAGAACGAGCCAGCTGCAATCCCCACCAGATCGCCTCACCTTCTGCCACTTCAATCCCCGTCCCCTGCTGCAGCAGCAAAAACCACATCTCCATTCTCATTTCTACCAACAACTCCAATACCACAATAAGCATTTTTAATTGAAGAATCACAATTTATAGACACCCAACCTTCAGTAGGCTTTTTCCAAACTTCAGCCCCCGTTTTGCACACTTCAAGATCAAATTTCAGCATTGCCTTATTGTACTATTCAACACAACGCAGACTCACCTCCAAAATTTGATCAGCTTCCATTGTAGCTCCATCAAAAATCCGTCTATTGTAACATCCCCGACCAAAGTGCATATGTCATTCAACATTTATATAAGATTAAGAGTATATGCATAGCATAGTGGCATGACATATAGCGAGTTTTTAAAAGTAATATTTATTTTCGAATTAAGTTTATTATATTTTAAAAAAAATTTTAAGAAAAAGTTAATTATTAATTATTTCAGGGTGAAGTTTGTAGTAAAGAAGGTTTGAGGGTGAAACGAAATTTTTCTAAAAATCAACCGACTTTGCTAAGGATATATACATATCCATGCTTTGTAATCTTCATTAGGAAGAATCTAAAGAAAAAAAAAACGAGAGTCCAGAGGAAGAAAAGAAAGAGAGGAGAGGTGGAAAAAAAAAGAGAAAAAGAAAAAGAAATTGTTCTTGGTAATTTTGATTTCGGTTCTTGGATTTGGTACAAGACCTCTTCAATCGGGTTTTAATCTCGTAGAGTGTGATTTGGTAAGTTTTTAATTAGTTAATGGATTATCTAGATTTTCCTAATTTTTCCAGATCTAGATCTACAGTTGATTTTGATTTGAAAATCGGTTGATCTATAGTTCTCAGAGGGTGTTTTCGATATCGGATTTATATTTGGTAAAAGATTTCAGAGTAATTTTAGGGTTTTTCTTGTAATGATATTAGGGAGCCCTTTGATCAAGTTTTTCATAAAGGTTTGAACTAGAAAAATGTTCCTTTATATATATAGTTTATTGTTGTCAAGTTTTACAGGATTTGGATATATATGCAAGAAGTTATAATGCATTCTGGCATTTTATTGCATTTGGGGTTAGAGTTTATAAGAGTAAATAGCCTAATTTGCATTGGGTTACATATAGGAGCCCAAGTAATAGACCGTGGTCAAAGTCAAGGGGGAGAAATATAGTATCTGCTTTAAACAGGTGAGTATAGACCGGAGATTTAACCTTATGTGCTATATGTGAAATATGAATATATGATATATGTGTTATATGTGTTATATGAGGTATATTGATATATATGCTATATGAGCTATATGGATATATGTGTTATATGGATTATATGGATAGATGTGATAGCTCTGAAATTTCCAGAGTTGTTTGCATAGAAAGAATGTTAACAGATGGCATATGATATATGGTTACAGGATGCACTTGATTGCATAGCATATTGCATGAGATTAAAAGGATCTGTGACTGTCTTACCCTGAATTTGTATACAAAAGAGACCTACGGGTCATACATGAGGCCTGAGATGCCTAAGAGATGGTAATTGAGAAAATGAGGCCTAAGATGCCTAACAGTTGGTAATGGCGGTAATGGAAAAAAAAAGAAAAAGAAAAGAAAGGAGAAGTTGGTGATGGAAAAGAGTTGGTAATGGAAACCCGGGGCAGATTCAGGCTTGAACAGTTCACAGAATAAAGAATCGGAAACATCAGCATTTGCATTTGCATAGTAAATTCATATATGACATACATAGTATGTATGAATATGTATACTGACCAATTGTTTGGCTTTGTGTGAAATAATTGATGATGGTTTATATTCACTGAGTATGCGACTCACGTAAATCGCAAAACAATTTTTCAGGTTCAGCTAGTTCTTACTGACGTGTGTCCGTTTAGAGGCCGCATTCATACAGGTCGGCCGGCTGAAGCTCTAAGCAACCTTCTCCTCCTCATTTAGCATCATAGACATTTTGGGTTGTAATAGAAGTTAGAGTAATGGATGTTTTAGTATGAGCAGTAACGGCATAGAATTGTTTGTGTGCAACCTTTTTTGGTTGTTAATTCCGCTTTGTGCTTATATGGATAATTTTTATATGTGAATTATCTTCTTATATAGAAGATAAGTTTTATAGAGTATACGTCATAGGGTATAGGGATGTCACATCTATTCTGAGCCTTCCAAATCTCCCATATCAAAACCATCCACAACCTTTGTACTGTCACTGCACATTCAGCTTTTACCATCTCCGCTCAATCTAAAACTGTAGCTGCACCGCGACCCAAACAAGCAACTTCCGGGAATTTTTTCCAAATGACTCGTGCCCCATAACAATCCCGTAAGCAGTGTATTGCACCCTCAGGAACACCACATAAATCACAGAGATTATTTTGGATCATCTTTCTCCTGAACAGAAGGATCTTACAAGGAATTAGCTCCATGTAGGCCCTCCACAGAAATTCCCGTGCACGTGGGATAATATCAGCTTTCCAAATCCACACCCACAGCTGTTGCAACTCAGCATTGTCAGATCCCTCCCCCATATGTAATCTGTTCTTTCTCTTCTCCATACATAAATGATAAGCACTCGTTATTGTGAAGTTACCATCTTTCGAATAAAACCAAATCAGTTGATCTTGGATTCATCCAAAAGTCAATGGATTGATAAAATCAGCTCTGCATCATCATCAATAAACCATCTCCTCACATCCTCCTCAATCTAAGCTCCTCTATTCCAATCAATAAGATCAGCCACTCTCAAATTCAAATCACCTCCTTTAAAATTGCCAAGAGGTCTAAAAGAGATTGGCTTTGGAATCCATATGTCCGTCCAAACATTCAGATTCGTTCCATTACCAATTTTCCAAATCGTTCCATCCTCAATCACAGCTTTGGCATTGAAAATACTTCTCCAAGTATAACTAGGCATGTACCCAAGTGAAGACTCCATAAAAGAAGAGTTAGGAAAGTACCTAGCTTTCAACAACTTTGCAACAAGAGAGTCCGGGTCAGCGATTAAACGCCACCCCTGCCTCACCAGCAAAGCCATGTTGAACTCCTCTAGTCATCTCACACCAAGTCCGCCCCTGTTCTTTGGTTGGCACAACCGATCCCAACTCATCCAATGCACTCCTTTTTTGTCCCCTTTCGAGCCCCACATGAAGTCACACATGAGTTGTTGAATTTCATGACATAAACCTACCGGAAGCTGAAAACACGTTCCTAATTCTCTTGACGATATGAAATTGCTTGTGTGTGTGAGTACATATGTATTTTTAATAAACTAATGTGTGGTGACACATTGAAATATTTATTTTACCATGTGCCACCTAGGATTTTTTGTACATGTCATTCTCATGTTGATCCATCTAGGATTTTGCCGCATAGGATATTTTTTTTTGACAATTTTATATATACTGAAAAGATTCTATCTAACATAAATTAAACTATAGGATACATTAGGATATATTCTGAGTATATAATTGATTATGTCTAAAAGATTTTATCTAAAATCCATCACATTAATTATGGTCCCACATTATATTTATAAACTTTATTTTATTTATATTAATTTAACTTTCCAATCAAATTCCATTTTATCTATTTATGTGAAAAAAATTAAATTCGAATTTTAATAAAAAATAACAAAAATTATTTTATCTTTGTCTTTTTATCTTTTTATGTAAAAATTTATCTTAAATCAAATTTTTTGATAAAAAAATTCAATATCTAGATAATTACTTGCCTATTTTTATATTAAATTAAAAATGTATTCATTAAATAAATTTTAAGTATCAAATCCATGTAGTCGTGCATGACACGACGGGTATAGGTTGGGAGAAAGAAAGAAGAGATTAATATTTACGCAAATTGGGGAGAGGATATAATAAATTGGAAAGAGAAAAAAATTTCTATCCAAAATTATCTCTACTAGCAATAATCTTGTGTTTTGTAGTCCATATCATATTTTACACCTTTTTTAAATAAAATCACATCCATTTAAAAATTCTAATCTAATGATCTATATTCACCCTCATTTTCCACTCTATAAACCTTTCTACTAGATCCTCATACTATATATATATATTATATACTAAAAGATGTGGAATTTTTTTTTACATTTTAAGATATGAAAATATTATTATTATAAATAATTATGTCCTTATAATGTTTTATGAAATACATCTTTTCTATAAATATGCTCCTACAGTATAATTCTATTGGTCTTTTTAGACCTTAAATCTTGTTCACAAAAACTTGTCTTTTTACATATTTTGCACACAACTTTTCCAATGTAATCCTTACATTTAATGAAAAAGTGAACTAAAATTTGTTCCATTTTCATTTCCAATGTACAAAGTAAACATTAAATTAAAGATATTTTTGTCCAACTTAAAATTTTCTTAATATATGTGTCCAACTTTAATAAGACAAATAGAATTGAATGGATAGGGTATTATCTTAGCTACATACAAATTAAATATTTTTTCATCACAAGCTACTAAGCTAGTCTAGTACTCCCTCCGTTCTATTCTACACTTAAAAAAATTCACACAAATTAAGAAATTCATTGAAAATATAAGAAATATCATTGAAAATCCAAAATTTTCTAAATGTAATAAAAAAGTAATTACTAATATATCCTTAAAACCAATAAATGGAGAGAAAAAAAGTCAATATAAACACTTTCCAATACATTAATTAAATAAAGGTTAAAAAATGACAAATTTTAATAAATAAAATTTTAGTTCTAAAATATCAAATAAAATAGAACGAATGGAGTAATAAACTAATGAGTGTGGTGACACATTGAAATATTTGTTTGAATTCTCTTGACGGTGTGAAATTGCTTGTGTGAGTGAGTACTGAGTACATATGTATTTTTAAATAAGCATACATAGGTGTCAATCCGGACTTAAAACTGGCTCCTATTTAACCGAACTATGATCGACATTATCTCTATGCTCCTATCTTATTAAAGTATCATATTTATCCAATAATTATTTTCACATCCTTCCTTTGTGTCGATATCTATCGAGGAGCTAAATGAGAGAATAAGTGAATGGTTAATGAATAATGATCAACTAGTTGAAATCCCGTAATATTCACGGGATAATTTTACTAAAAAACTATATAATTCTACGATATTAATTTAAAACACTAAATATATTTATATAATATCATAATAAATTATGCAATAGAAAAATTATTTTTTTTAAATTGTATTTATACTCTATATTTTAATCGAATATATTTTTAAATAATTTTCCATTATTTATGGAGATCTTGTCCAAATTTAGAGTGAAATTATAAAAATATTTATTTCACTTTTTATTGAATATTTTTAAATAATATTTTCTTATTTTTTTAGACACTAATATGTATAAAATACTTGGTTTTTTATAAAGATAATAATAATTAGGATAGGTTATCTACAAAGCATAATATAATTTATTAAAGTTAATTTATTAAAATTATATATTAGGGTTCTACTTGATTTAAGAGTTAAAATACAGAGAAAATTGTCTATTTATTATTTTGCAAAATTCAATCCATCTATAAAGTTTTTTTCCATACTAAATTTACATAACGAAGAAATAAAATATAAAGGAAATTAATCTATATGAAAACTTACAAAATTCAATATATTAATCAACCTATCATCCATATTAAATTACAGAAAAACAATAGAGATAAAAAAATTAAATGTAAAGTGGGGCTAGATAAAAAAAATTCTATATTTACATAAATAAAATAAAAAGAAAATTAAGAAAAATATAATGTAATTTTTTTTTTCGAAATTCAATTTAATAACTATTCATCAAGATCTATAAAATTTTCTATTTTTTTATTAAACTTTTATTTAATAAAAAAATCCTTAATATAAATGCATAAAAAAGATAAAGAAAATCTAATTTCATTAATTTAAATTAAATTTCGAATTTTTTTTTGACATTTACATATAATCTTAGTCATCAACATAAAATTATATCTTTTTCTCAAAATAAAAATATATCAAAATAACAATATTTATTATTTAAATTTATATCATTATATAGATATAAATTTTATACTTGGAGCTCAAACCTTGTTAAAAGATAAAAAAATATTAAGACCCTAAATATTGTTAAGAGAAATATTAAATTAATATGGAAAATATCATCTCATATGAATTTATGTATATAAAAATTATATAAATAAGTTATGTATTGCAGACTTGCAGTAAACTAATACATAATCCATAAATAGAAAATTATATACATAAAAAATTATATAAACATGTTATCTATTTAGTATATATAGCAAGAATACTATAAGTTATTACAGAATTTATTAAAATATAATTTCACATTAATTTATTCAAAAATGCCACGTGACGAAAATTTTACAACAGACTTGTGTTCCGCTTTATAATGTATTAGGGTAGATTTCTTTGTTAAAATTATATATTTCATGTGTTAAAAAATAAACAAACTAATTATATAAATTTTTAGATTATTCTCTTATAGTCAATTAATTTTAATATAAAATCTCACCAGATTTATATAGTGAGTTTACGTATAAATAACCTTTTATTATGACTCATAAACTTTCACATCATCAAACACATATTCACATCCATATCTATCACCAAATTTATGATAGTTTTTGCAGATTGGGATTCGAATGTGTCTCTTCGAACTAAGCAACTATTTCATCCACAAAGTTTAAAGCCTCCGATTCGATTAGGGTTGAGCAAATAGATATATTCGATCTGATCTAATATACTAGACATTCAGTAATTTTATTTCTTAAAATCTCATTCCGTTTTCGATCAGTTAATTGTCGAATATCCGATAAGAAGTATTCGTTTGAAACGAATATCCGACAACAGATATTCGAACGCTCCGTTTTGAACAACATATTTCTACTATTTTTTTCTTTAGCCCAATTAATATGCATGACTGACGAATATCGAAACCGGATATCTGTCGATCCGGTAAATTTTAAGAGAAAGTTTACATGGTTGAGGAGTAGTGAACCCTGGTTGAGGAGAATTGAACCCTTGATGAGTTGAACATTTACAAATTGTTCATTAAAAATCTTTTCTACTTAGTATTAATGTGCATATTCCAAAAATATATATAATACCGGATATTCATTTGCTTTAAAACCCCGATCTGATTATCCGGAAAAATTCCAGAATTGGATCGAATACGAATATAAAATTTTGTGATCCATTCAGACCAGGATTTTATCGGATCGGTGGATTGAATCAATGGATGGGGTATTTTTTGCTCACCCTAGATCCAATCCACATCATCTAATTTCATAACCACATTATAATAATAAAATAAATATATTCTCTAATACTCCAAACACACCCTTATCTTAATCAATGTTTTTCTCCCGCCTATTCCGGTGGGTTGCTGAACCCAATAACAACATTTTGGGCCGAAACTTGGGCCAGTTGTATGGTGACATATTCACCGTCATCCTGGCAACTGGTCCTCTTCAGATCCATAAAGAAACCGCCTCCCAAATCCATCTAAGAATCGTCATTATGATGTCACTAAAATTATAATTGGTCTAATCCTAAGTGATAGTAATAATGTTTAAAGGCTGCAAAATAGTGAAATGGATAGACACCTGCCCTAACCAGTAACCGCCCCTATCCTAACCGGCCTACTATAGTAGCCCCAGACATTCAATCAATCTATTTATTGTGAATTGTGATAACTAGGGTTGGAAATAGGGTGGCTGACCTATACGATAAGTGTTTAATGGTTTATTGTGATAAATGTTCTAAAAAATGTTTGTTGGATAAGGGCCGTCTAGCGCCTAGACGGTCACAATGGTTATTTAGATAGTTCTAGATGGCTAGGTGGGTTAAGACATTCCAACGCCTAGACGGAACCTATATAGAGAACCCTATAGTTATCGATCGATCGAGGGAAATTATTTTTACACTCCGATTTTTTAAGGTAAGATGCATGATGGATGAAAGTGAATTCACCAAAGCAAATTAGATAACACACTGTTCCGGTGCGACGTAGTACTCTGTATGATGTGTTGCGTACTAAAAACCTTTGTATGATTTTAGAAAGAAACAACGTCGTCAAATTTCTTTTACGTCGTCAAATCAGGGGTTGTCAATTCATATAATACCACTTAAGCAATATAATACAATTGTCCTTCATATCCAATGACACTTCTTCTGAGCTATAATTTTAATATATGTCTCTATAAATCTCTACATATATGCCTCCACAACTCTCATATACGTAACATATGCCTCTCATATACGTAACATATGCCTATAACTAATATATGCCTCTATAATATGCCTCATATATGCCATGTCCATGACCACTGCGAACTACTCTGCTCCACGACCCCTCTTCTGCGCACTGGTTGATCCGAGACGACCTTTCATCCTTAAAATGGCGTTTTTTACGTCCATCAATGTTTTCACTTCTCCAGCCTCAATCTCCAAACTGATAAGTGCATAAGCTTCTTCCGATATTTTCTTGGACATGGTAGTTAATATAAGTGATTAAGAGAAATAAAAAAACAGTTTACCAAACTTTTTTTTGTATTCTTATTAGCTTTTGGTTTGGTGCAGATATAAATCATGCTCGCTCAACCGACATCACTCTACCTAGTGTACCTACTGCAGAGGATATCTACAATGCCATTGTTGATAACCTCAGACTCATCCCCATAATAAACTGCGACATATCTATGAGCGTCCATTATCTTAAAGAAAACAGGCTTTGTGCTACAACTGATCTGAGGACTTTTATGAATTGTACTTCGCCACGGAAATTCCCTGGTTGTAGATCAGGACCCCTCACCAAGGCAATATATTATCTCAACCCAAATGGAAAGTGATTCAGCTGTGCTTTGTTGGAATGATCAAGTGACAAGCTCAAACTAGGGGAAGAATGTGATTGTGAGAACTGAGTAGTGCAAATAGAAATGTATAAGCTTTGAGAATTCATGAACTACTTTTTTAACAAGTATCTTCATAGAAATATACTCTGATATTTTGATTATCTTGATTTTGGCAGTAAAATATGAATCTCTATGCTTGGTTGGTTTGTGGTTCTATATAGAGATCCCGATAGTTACCCATCGATTGAGGGAAATTATCTTACACTCCAGTTTTTTAGGTAAGATGCATGATGGATGAAAGTGAATTCACCAAAGCAAATTAGACAACGCACTGTTCCGGTGCGACGTAGTACTATGTATGATGTGTTGCGTAACTAATATATGCCTCTATAATATGCCTCATATATGCCATGTCCATGACCACTACGAACTACTCTGCTCCACGACCCCTCTTCTGCGCACTGGTTGATCCGAGGCGACTTTTCATCTTTAAAATGGCGTTTTTTACGTCCATCAATGTTTTCACTTCTCCAGCCTCAATCTCCAAACTGATAAGTGCATAAGCTTCTTCCGATATTTTCTTGGACATGGCAGTTAATATAAGTGATTAAGAGAAATAAAAAAACAGTTTACCAAACTTTTCGGAGGGGAAGGAGGGGATTCCATGACAATGCTATGCTATGATCTGGATCTGGATGAATGATGTGATGAATGAAATAGGAAAAGATGAATGAATGATCGGATGAATGAAACAGTATATATAGGAGGGTGGCAATCCCCGTGACATACCATGATTGTTTCTAATTATTTTACACTCCGGTTTTTTAAGGTAAGATGAATGATGGATGAAAGTGAAACTCACCAAAGCAAATTAGATAACGCACTGTTCCGGTGTGACGTAGTACTCTGTACGATGTGTTGAGTACTAAGTCCTTGTACGATTTTAGAAAGAAACAACGTCGTCAAATTTCTTTTACGTCGTCAAATCAGGGGTTGTAGTTGCAATTTCAAAAATGATTCCCATTTTCATTTTAATATCTTTATTTAAGCACATTAACATTCAATTTAATGTTCATTTTTCTTATCAATCATGGTGAAGATAATCTTGAAATAAGAAAACCACTCTATCTAAGAAAATACTAGGTTTCACGGCCAGTGTCAAACAAAAAAAAAACACTCATCTGGTTTGCTATCAAAATCAAAAGATTCAATTCAAGATTCGGCTCGATTTGACCTAACCCGATTACGATCCGAACTTGACTCAACCCGAACCCGACCTTACCGACCCGTTTGACAGCTCTATTCACAAACGATGACAAATGGGGGTTGTACACTATAACCCCCGTTTGGATACCTTTTACCTGGTCACAAGCCTTGCGTGGACTATATCTTGTGAGGTGTGATAAGCAAATTTTGGAGGGTAAAATAAGGCCAATTCTTATTAAGAGCAAAAGTTAGGGCCATCTACGAAGGCTTGTGACACAGTTATTGAGTCAGATGTTGACCACGACACTACAATAGACGGTTCCACAAAAGAAGCCAGGACTGATGACAAAGTACACGATCCACCTTACTACCACAAAAGGTAGCTAGGATAATGTACCATGTTCAAATTATAGCTTTTAGAAGATAAAAATTATATTAACAGACATCAAGTAGGTTTAATTGGTTCTCTCATTTACTTCCACAAGAAATTACTTAGTGTATTCAGTTACAACTTTTATAATTACTAGTGGTGATGTCCGTGCATACGCACGGGGCTACTTTTATTAAGAGCAAAAGTTAGACATCAAGTAGGTTTAATTGGTTCTCTCATTTACTCCCACAAGAAATTACTTAGTGTATTCAGTTACAACTTTTATAATTACTAGTGGTGATGTCCGTGCATATGCACGGGGCTATTTTTTGTACATATATATTAAGAAATTTTATGTTTTTAATTATACCATTTTCATGCTCGTATATTTATCTTACTTTATTTATAAAAATTCTAAATGCTTTTAATGATGCAAAAATATTTAGAAAGTAAGCATTTGATCATCTTACATTCTTCTTAGATTAAAATTAATAATGTAAACCGAGATTATATGGTTCCATTGTTAATGTTTGAATATATGGCTATTTTCATAATATGTGCTTAATGTACTTTTTTGAAACTATTGTCACATGTAATAATTAAATTATCTCACTTATAATTCTTCCCAAGTACTATAAACCATGTAATTGCAATTAACATACATAAATATATATAAAAACAAATTCTAAATAGTTTAGGTTTTTCTTTTACTTTCAAGGTTTTTTTTTCTTTTTCATTTGGATAAATAGAGTAACATAATCCCATTAATATATTTTGGTTCTTATTTGCCAATAGAGTAGCATTGCATTTTGTACGCTGAAAATTTCTCATAATATATCTTCTTATCGGTGAGAAAATTATATAACAAATTAATTAAACAAAAATAAGTATTCTCTCCTTTCACAAATATAATATACCCCGAATTTGATAAATTTGAAAATGTGTAACATTTTTCTTATTGTTTCCTTAAGTTTGAATTGCTATCGTCATTAGTTACCTAATATAAACATTTGCAACATATTTTATAAAAACTTCAACGGGGCTTGATATAGTGAGTGTAAAAAAGTACTTATTTTAAATAAGTAGCACTTTTTTGCCTTAAAAAAGGTGGAAAGTAATAACTTTTCACATTTTTCAATGCAAATAAGCAAAACACGTACAAGAATTTTACTTCCGTGTTGTTCAAGAATATTTATTCTCATTTTCCGCAAGTATTTGGATTATTCAAGATTGTGAAAGTTGAACATTTTGTTTTAAGATTTATTGAATTATCATTATTATTTATATCTTGAATAATGTGAAAGCCTTGGGTGGCTTCGGAGTGTAAATTCTGAAGTCACTGGCGGTAATATCTTCGAGGGTAAAACGGGGTGTTACAACATAACACTTTCCTAAACTCCTTTGGAAATCATCATTTCCATCCAAAATATGATGGTTGGCGTCCCCTCCAAGCTAGGTGCGGAGGGTCCCCATTGTTGCACGGTTGCCCAAATCACGACAATTTCAACCAAAGAGTTTCATTGTTTTTCACGAGTGTGGCTCACATCTACACTCGCTACTTGAGAACAGATTGGTTCTCATAAGAGATAATATAATCCTTACGTCTCTTATTTGATTTATAAGAGATAATAGAATCCTTACGTCTCTTATTTGATGAAATAACACCAGAAGAAATTGTCATTGCCAAATCCAAAATAGGAATAGCTTTGCATTTAAGACATAACCCAAGAGCACCATTATCACAACCCCTAACAACACCTACATCTCTAAAAGTCCTTTATGACTCAAAAACTTTGTCTACATCATTTACTGTTACAAAAACTGGATGTTTTAGCGAGTCCCTTAAAATTTTGAATTTCCCCTTTATCACTAATTGAAGAACGAGTCACAATACAATATCCCCTTATCTAATTGAGACCAAGTAGTACTGTGGCGAACTTAATCCTTACCCTATCAAAAAACATAAGATAGGAATATGGAAAAGGTATTTCCCATTTCTAACCCGTCCCATTAACATCTCTATTCTCTAGTGCCTGCAATTTGTTGGTTAACTGGAGTAAAACGTCAATCGATTATAATAATATGATTTTTCTAATCTATGCCCTAAGGACATATGATAAGAATACCGAATGTAGAAACTAAATCCTAAGAGAGAAAGCATAAACCCTTTGAAAATAATATTAAAAATATTAAATAATCAAAATACATTTGATCAGGCCCGCCCTTAAAGCGGTTCAAGTGGTTCTTTTGAACAGGGCCTCCAGTTTGTTGGGGCCTCAAATATAATTACAACAATAGAGGTTCATATGTTTACTTTATCCCACTGGTTGGCGGCATACCTATTTTTCTTAACTAGCAAGAGGCCCGTGCGATGCTGATGTCATCTAGTTTGCATGGTTTTTCATAAGCGTTTAGGATTAGATTTCATCCTTATCTAGCTTAGACTTTGCATTTTGTGTTGATTTCTGGTATTATTCGTAGTATGGATATCTACACAAGCTTTGTTTGCATTTTCAGGTTTTTGGAGGTGTTTTCGGCTCTTAAAGATGCTTAAGGAGCTTGATGATATTGGAGGAGTCAAAGAGAGGTGAAACAAGCCTTTGAGGATGCTTACGGGACAAGAATATGAGGTTAAAAAGGTGATAGAGACGAGCCAACAAGCCAGAGATGAGGGTCGAGACCAGAAAAGAGGAGACATTTGACTAAGTGCTAATCTCGGTTGAGACCGTGTGCCGTCTCGGTCGAGACGGTGGTTCGAGAGCTCGTCTCGGTCGAGACGGCGGGCAGGCAGCCGTGAGACCTTCTTTTCTTGCGCGAGGGGCCATCTTTTATGTTGTATTTTTGGATATTTTTAGCCTTTAATATAAATACTCTAAAAACTCTTTTAGGGATACTTCTATGCATTATTATTAGAGTTTCTAAGTTAAGAAAAGAGAAGATATTTTCTAGGGTTTTATTTTCTACGCTCTTTCGCTTTGGAGTTTTTGCTTGACACTTTGGATCTACTTTGTTATTGCAATTGAATTCCTAGTAAGTTTCTCTTTCAATATTGCTTTTATTTCTTATTTCATGTTTGAATTTATTGCTTTGATAATGAATTTCAATATGCTAGGCTAATTTCTATAGTTCTAGGGTTTGGTTGATCCCAACAATGTGAAGCGGATTAGATTCAATACCTTTTGCTTGACTTGGGTTGGAAACTAATATGATTTGATTCTAGGGTCTTAATCTAATAGGTTAAAACTTGTTAGAGTCTTGTTTAGGTTGCGCATCGAGAGGTGGTAGTCTAAGTAAGTAAACAAAATAGAGAGAACACATCGAGAGGTGGTTCTATCTATTTGGAAAAACTAGAATTGAACTTGAGATTAGATTCTCATGTGGTTAATTGTCATAGAACTTCTAGATGTTTGAGTAAAGTTTGATGCATCACGAGAGTGGGGCAAGTTTGGTTTACTGTCTAGATTTCTAAGTGCTTAAAGGGTTTCTGTCGGTTTTGTTTCGTCACGAGAGTGGGTTCTTAATTTGATAGAAGTACATTAAGTTAAACTTTGAGAAAAGTTAATTTATGACATTAGACAATAACCTTCATAACAAAAATATCCAACTCAGTTTAGGTAAAAGTGAGATTCAAACTCCGTGGATCAAAGTTGTGGGGATTCCTTGCCTTGGAACTTTGCATTCTCATATATTTCTACATCGCTATTTACTTGTTTTACTTGTTTTTAATAGTTAGAATTACTCTACAATCATTATATTTGGCTTAGGAACTTGTTTCTAGAATTAGCTAAAGCATACATAATCCCCGTGATTCGATCCTGATCTACTACTACAATAGATCTCATATTCTTGCGAGTGTGTGGGAAACCATCACATCAAGTTTTGGCGCCGTTGTCGATGATTATTGATAGTTTTAGTTGGTTCTAACGGACTAGTTCATCTAAGTCCCCTTTTGTTTTTTTATTTGTTTCTTTTTGTCTTTGGTTGTAAGTGACTCTTATGGCGAACCGTGATGAAGTCATGGAAGCTCTGCAACAGACAGCTGCTGAAACGAATGCCCGTTTGCAAGGCTTTGAACAACGTGAGGTTGAGCTGTCAAAAGTTGAAGTTGTAAGAGCACATCTTCCACCACAACCCAATACTCTCCGCGAGTATATGTTGCTCACTAGTCGTAGCCCAATCTCAGAGGTTGTGTTTCCTCATGTTACAACTCATCGCTTTGAGTTGAAATCGGGCTATCAAGCTCGACCTACCCCAATTCCACCAGTGGCTCCTAAGAAATCTCCTGAGTTCATTGCTATGGAGAATATGATGGTTGAGATGCAAGAGTTGTCTAATAAGGTGCAAGCACTTGCACAAGCACAAAAGATGACAAATACTCAAGTAGAAAATCAAAACGCAACCAATGTGCATAGGACTTTGGGTACTCTATCGGGCCACCCTGAAGTGAATCCAAAATGTCAATTTCTAGGAGTGAATTTGAGGAATGATAAAGAACTTCAATCTAAAGAGATGGAGCCAATGAGAGCTAAAGAGACAACAAAACCGGAATGCCTTGTTGAAGAGGACGAGACACCTTCTTATCCCACCAAGGAGAAAATGGTACCATATGTTCCACCACCAAAGCTTCAAGAGCCAAACTTTGAGGTTCCACTAGAATCTCCTTTGCATGGAAAAGTTGCATATAAGGTCCCGTTGGGCGAGCTAGAAGTCCCAATGCTAGAGTTGAAGCCATTACCCTCTACTTTGAGGTGTATGAAGGCAATATTTTCTAAGGATCGGGTACAAATTGAATTTAAGCCCGGAGATCAAGTGATATTTAAGTCAAATATGATCCCTAGAGGCAAGAGTAAAAGAAAGTCGGGACCATACCTCCTACACCGAGTTCTTAGAGATGATTTTGTTGAGCTTTGACACAAGAACTCGGGGTATTTCAAGGTTCGAAAATTTCGACATAAGCCTTACAAAGAACCTGATCCGATTGAGTTGGGTATCACCGACCCTCCCGATTCGAAGACTTGACATTGGTGAAAGGTCAAGCTATTGACCTTAAAGAAGCGCTTCTCGGGAGGCAACCCGAGCCTTTTAATCTATTAGTTACGTTCTCCCTGTTGTTTATTTTCTATATTGTGGACCATATAGGGTTTAAGTATGGGGTAGGGCGTATTCACTTTATTATAGTTCTGCATTGCCCGCATGTTTATTTTTCTTGCATGTTTTATTTAGTTTGAGTCATATATAAAAATGAAAAAAAAGAGTTTTATGATGAGTTGACGAATAACCTTACTTGAAAATTGGTCACAATGATTAGATATTTGTCTATGATGCTAAGTTTTTGAATTTCTCTAAAATGCATTGCTTGTTCTTGGATGAATTGCCTATCATGGAGTTATTGATAAGATTTTAGCTTGAATAGGTCCCTAGACAAAAAGCCATGTGAGATTTTTTTAGCCTAATGGACTTCATTTATGTGTCCATTTATTCTCTTTGTGTGTGATTCTTACTTTGATTACTTAATCTCTAGAACTTGCGTTAATCCTTTTTCAAGGCCACATATATGACTTTTTGTGCATGACATGAATATGATAGAGGCATTTGTTTTGTTAGCCATAATTCCTTGACTACCTTTACATATAATTTCCTGTGTTTCAAGTCATGTTCTAGCCTTTTATAGCCTTATTTTTGAAGCTCCACAAAGTATCCCGAGCCTATTTTTAGCCTTCTACCCATCCGGGAATTAGGAAATTTGTTTAAGTTTGTTATGTGAGAGCCAAGCTTGAAGAAGTTGTATGTTTTGGTATTGGAGGTGATTGTTGGAAATAAAGCAAGTTGTAAGTAAAAAAAAAAGAAAAAAAGAAGAAAAAAACAATGAAAAAGAAAAAAAAAGTTTGAATAAATGAGGTTGTTAATGGAGTTGAAGTTTTATGGTGAGAAAGTAAAGAAGAGAAAGTGAAGAAAAGTTAAGCTTGGTGTGTTGTTCAATTTGGTTAGATTTCTCTTTCCCAAATTTAGCACCATAAGACCAAAATAATTCCCTACCCTTTTTCTCTTACCTTGGCCCCATTACAACCTAATAAAAGTCCTCTTGATTTATGTCATGTGCATTGTCCCAAGTGGTGGAGATTTTGGACTCTGATGCAAGCATATGGTAGATGGTTTTCAAAGTTAAGATTTGAGCGTTATTGATTATCCCTAAACACATTGAGAGTGAGTGAAACACATTTATCCTTGTGAGGTCTAGGGACTAAGAAGGGCATGTCTTGTTGATAATAATGATTATGCTATGATGGCACTTGTCTTTGATCATTCAATTAGCATGATTATGAGAATTTGAACAAGTTGAGGCATAATGTCTTTTCTTGCACTTGTGGTTTAATTTTAAGTTTTGCTTGGGGACAAGCAAAGTCCAAGTATGGGGTATTTTGATGTCATATAGTTTTGCATGGTTTTTCATAAGCATTTAGGATTAGATTTCATCCTTTTCTAGCTTAGACTTTGCATTTTGTGTTGATTTCTGGTATTATTCGTAGTATGGATATCTACACAAGCTTTGTTTGCATTTTCAGGTTTTTGGAGGTGTTTTCGACTCTTAAAGATGCTTAAGGAGCTTGATGATATTGGAGGAGTCAAAGAGAGGTGAAACAAGCCTTTGAGGATGCTTACGGGACAAGAATATGAGGTTAAAAAGGTGCTAGAGACGAGCCAACAAGCCAGAGATGAGGATCGAGACCAGAAAAGAGGAGAAATTTGACTAAGTGCTCATCTCGGTCGAGAACGTGTGCCGTCTCGGTCGAGACGGTGGTTCGAGAGCTCGTCTCGATCGAGACGGTGGGCAGGCAGCCGCGAGACCTTCTTTTCTTGCGCGAGGGGCCATCTTTTATGTTGTATTTTTTGATATTTTTAGCCTTTAATATAAATACTCTTTAGAAAACTCTTTTAGGGGTAGTTTTATGCATTATTATTAGAGTTTATAAGTTAAGAAAAGAGAAGATATTTTCTAGGGTTTTATTTTCTACGCTCTTTCGCTTTGGAGTTTTTGCTTGACACTTTGGATCCACTTTGTTATTGCAATTGAATTCCTAGTAAATTTCTCTTTCAATATTGCTTTTATTTCTTATTTGATGTTTGAATTTATTGCTTTGATCATGAATTTCAATATGCTAGGCTAAATTCTCTAGTTATAGGGTTTGGTTGATCAAATGCACGAGGGATTGGTTTGAGTTTGTGTTTTATGAGCTGTGTATAATTAGAAGTTTATAGATAGAAATTGAGGATGATGTTAGTCATAATTGAATCTGTATTTGAATATTGATTCCTACTGGATATTTAACTATACTCTATTGATGAATTTGAAAATTATGAAAATGTGGTTTCTCATTAATTTTGAAAGAGATCATATTGCTTTTTTGATAGATAGAGCATGAAGTAATTATACCCATGCTTAAACAAGCTAAATTTGGAGTAAGCAATAACTGAATTTAAACAAAGCAGCAGCAGTATGGGCCGTATGGCATAAGGTAGGTCATTTCATAAAAAAAACAAATCCTATTATCAAAAAAGGGAGCCTAAAAAAAGACTTGTTCACGTCACGAGATTACACCAGCAAGGACCTTGCAGCTACATCATTTGGATAAGCACCACTCTGACATCCAAAACAACACACAACATAAAAGGGTAAACTCAAAAAGTTTTAAAATACAGAACACATTTGTTGATTTCAGAGGCTTCAATGGGAAAAGACTGAGCAATCATTGTAAAAATAAGATCAGAACATTCCATTTATGCATTCAGCTTGTACTTCAGCTTTTAGACACTGAAACTTTGCTCTAGAGTTAACTGAATGAGCAAGTTGGCTCATTTTCAAGTCATCAAAAGCTTTTTCCAAAGTAAAGGTAGTTCATTCATGAAGAGAGTGTCTCCAACACCTAGAAAAAAGACATAAAATAAAGTCTCCATCAAATTTTCAGGCATATCATAAATTAATGACAAAGAAACTCTTCCATATAATGAGTCTCATAGTCTTCCACATCAAGTGAATGCAATGGAAGAAATCTATTTATTCAAGCCCACCTAATTATCATGTTGAGCACAAAACCAAAGAAAAATGATATAGTATAGCACAAATTCAATGTACGTATCACAAAATTGGTACTATGCATGACAAAGGAAACATAAAGAAATTCAAGTTTAGTATAGATCAAGAAACCAAGAAATTAATGAAGAACTGCTAATAAACATTACATATAAAAAAACAAGCATAAGAAACACTGAGTGTTACCTATTTTGAGCTGAATTGATAGAGTTCTAATTTTTGTTTGAAAAGTTAAATTTTTCTTCAATCATGGAGGAAATACCATTATAATAAACAACCATTTCAATACATAGAAGTGAACATGATAGCTCATATGAATTCTAGATGCATGTTTATGTGTTTTCTTTGTTTGCTCTCTTTGGACAACTTCAGCCATGAATACCAATAACATAAATAATCACATTTTTTTCAGTTCCAAAAACAATTAATAACCATTAGTATACTATGATAAACAAGTAAAGGCCTCCATAATTTATTATATAAGAGAGCTATTTTAGGATTTCAATGAAGGGGGATCAGCCAACAGAAGGTGAATTATGTCTCCATATGTAAACTAAGCCTCAAACAAGAACATCCAGTTCACAACCTAACCGAAGAACACAATAACATGAAATTGGAAAAACAAAAGCAAATGAACCATTAAAAAGACATAATCAAGAGAGCCAACATAATATTATTAAAAAGACGTTGTCTTTATGACTACAAAGTTGACATAAGCAACACCAGAAATTAATATCACCTGAGAAACAAAACTAACAATGAGGCAAAGTGGAGAGATAGCAAACATGAAACTTTAAACAAACTTTAACAGTTAACAACTACATCTATACGTAGGTCTGATGAAAATCAAAATTACCTAGAGAAGAAGCAGGTGCCATGAAAACAACCTGGATAGTCTCAGCATCTCTGATTGTCTCTGCATTTGCCTTTATAGCAGATAAATCTGAATGTTCCTCATTTGTGCTACATAGAATGTCATTTTTCCAACTGCCTAAAAAATCATGGTCATGTTGCTCCATACGAGCAGGTGTGCCCTCGGTAGCCTAGATATTGATGACATGCCAGTAGTAGTGACAGAATTTGTCATTAAATATATGATAAAGAACATCTTCACTTGAAAATAAAATAACCAACCTACCATCTAATCCTGCATTGAGCCCTCAAGACAAGAAATGTCCTGTTGAGGATCTCGAGATTTTTCAGTTTGAGTTGATTGATCAGCTTTTTTAACAAGACAAGAATTCAGATTATTGATTATGTGCTTGAGAGTGGAATGATGTAGTTATGTGGATGTGTCATGACTGTTTGAGCAATGAGATACAAGTACTTCATAAAGGTTCGTCATCGTGTTTACCAACACATTAGTATCCACTTTTGAAATCGTATCCTTTCCAGACAGTTGGCTTGTCATTGAAGCAGCCACATTTCCAAAAGGTCAATGAAGCATTTCATCTCCAGCATTAGTTGGAGAACAAGAAGGTCCATAAGCTGAATTTTCTCCCTTCAATTCAGCCACAGTTTCTGTAGGCATAATCTCACATGCTTCTGGATTTATTTGCATGGGCTGAGATTTGTTAGAGCTAGAAACAACCCCGGAGTAAGTCAAAAAGGTTAAATCACTCCCTAGACCAAGATGTAGGGCATGTTTTTATCAAATGAATGAAAACCATCTCCGCCAAAGAGCTTTGCACTATGTAAGCCCTGCATCATAGAGCATGAGCCATCATGATTTCTTCATACATTTTTGAAATTTGAAGAGCTCTTTGAAGCAAGGTTCTGATTCACTTCTCCTAAATCTCACTTCCTGCAAGATAAAGCATCCATAATATTTGCACTTTTGAATCACCACTCAAGGGATCTCCATGTTTGATAATGCCTATCCTTGGGAAACTAAAATATAAAAGCAAAACATCAAGTAAGCACACATTAAAACTGTATTACAAAGGAATTGAACTTATAGAGCGAAGTGAAAATTATAATTCAGTAAAAGGAAAACCAAGATAGAAATAGAGGGTTTATAACCCACCAATGGGATGTGGTAAAGAAGTTATTGACATTAGTGCAAGAAGTTGATGCAGCAAATCTTCCCCTATTATACCAGTATGTTGCTTTACAGAGAGCTGAAATAGGCACATTTGGTAAACCTTCAATATGCACTGCAATCTTGTAAAAGGTGTGCACACTGAAGTAGCTACAATGAAAAGGAAAAAAATGAAATCAATGAAATCTAAGGACATAAACAAAGAAATATGGATGTTCAGTATGTGTTTGAATTACCGAAGATAATGTCTTAGTAACCCTATTTCTATTTTACCAGCATTGCCATCATCTGTTTTGACAACTACAACAGTGTTATCAGAACAGTGAGAAACAAATGGAGCGAAAATTATCGAATCCCAATAACCAATAAATATCATAGTTTGTTTCCAATAAGCTGAATCTTAAACCAAAAAATCTCAGTAGTCATTTGATTCGAAGTTTTAATCCCGAGACATAGAATAAAAGAAGGACAACAACTACCAAAAACACCAGAGACAAATAAATACGTAGCAAGGGAAACAAGGCAAATTTTTTGCACTGTATGTAGCAAACTGAAAGCAACTAAAACTGGAAACAATACAAATACAAAGCTTCATTATATCTAGGAAGAAAAAGTACCTTCACTATAAGCACAACCAATGATAGCTCCCAAATAAGCCTGTAAGGTAACATCAAGTAATACACATATCAAGCATACGTGAAAAGCAGCGGAAATAACATACAGAAACAAATATACAAAACTGTATGAATAATAAAAGGCTAAGAAAAAAGCGTCCTACAAATGTGGCAAGGCAAAATCAAGAAGGCAATTCCAAAAAACGATCGGCCTTATAAAGGAAATTTAAATCAATCACATTCAAGATTCCGGGTTTGCCTAAACCAATATAGGCAGATAGTGGCAAAAAAACTGTAAGACCAGATCTTGTATAGGCCCTAGAAAAATCCACATAAACCTGGCCATGTGAAAAACAAGGATGTGACAAATATACACACACATGTTGCAGTGTTTGTCCTTGGGCCTTATTTATGGTCATCGCAAAACACAATTTAATAGGAAATTGTTTTCGTCAAATTGAAATGGATATGTATTATCAGGAGGCCGAAGGCTTATACGTGGAATAAAGACAAGAACACCTTTATTGTAGCCGACAACGATTTCACAAAGTATGACGTCTTTTCGGAATTCTCTACAAATTAGCCTAGTGCCATTGCACAGGCCATTAGCAGGATCCAAATTACACAACAATATCACAGGACAACCTTCTTTAAGCACTAAGTGATGAGGACTCATTCCCGAAGGACATAACGAATTAAAGAACTCCGTTGGATACAAATTACAATTATCATCAATGATCGAATCAAAGCTGGAATACGAAAACTTTGCACCACAAAAAGTAGATATCAAAGCTGCATTAATCAGATCAACATAATCATTAGTTGGCATAAGAATCGCACTCCCATCAAATATATCAAAGTTCAAATTCGGTTGTTGCAATTCAGGAAAGACTACATTGGCCAACTGCGAATATGGGTCATCTTCAATGGGGTAACATTTTATAAACGTAGGCAGTTCAACCTCTTCCTGAATAGCAATTTGTAACTCACCATTTCCAAGCTGTAATAAGAAATTTACAAATTCCATATCAGCATTTGCCCTAATATTTGTAACCAATATGAATTTCTACAATTTAGGCCACATGTACGAAATCACCAAACTTGCATTAACAACTTTGATTTGGGATTTATGAGGCAGAACAGGAAGAACCTGTCTGAAATCACCTCCAAATACAACAACCTTCCCACCAAAAACGACGTGCGAACTACAAACATCTTGTAATAATCGATCTAATGCCTCAATAGCCGCCTTATTTGCCATAGAGGCCTCATCCCAAATTATGAGGGAGCAGTCTTTTAGCAAAGAGGCAAGGGCACTTTGCTTCGATACATTGCATGAAATAAGACCAGATTGCCCAATAGGGATTTTGAAACGCGAATGTGCTGTTCTACCGAAAGGCAAATTTGCAGCCGCTATCCCAGATGTTGTTGTAGGTAAAACAATCATTCCTTTAGATCTGAGAACAACATATAGAGCACAGTACATGAATGTTTTGCCAGTACCTCCTAGACCATCTATGAAAAAACCCCCTGAAAGATGATTTTTAACATGATACAAATTGAATCAAATGTAATTCTTTGCTCAGCATTAAGTTTTAAATGTGCATCAACATATGCAGCAGGAATTGATGCATCCAATGCATCACTTATGTCTCTAGTCATTCTAAACCCTAGTGCACCAAAGCCCGAACACATCTGCAGATTAAGAGTACGCATGGACTTACCCATCCCTTCTAAGAGCCTATCAATCTCAGAATACGTAAGATTAAGAATTTTTATGGCCTGGTTTTTTAATCTATGAGCATAATCTTCCGATAATGAGGGATAAAATTTATCCCACAGTTCTCGGGGATTAATTCGTTCATAAAATATCAGCAACGTCGCAAAAAGCTTATGTAATGCACAAGGCATCTGCACCTCTACAGCATCTGTCATACACAAATCCGCATAATCATCTCTTTGTAAAAGGCCATAGCGTTCTGCTGCTTCCTTGAAAGTATCACATTTGAAACCAGCAACAGTTAAGAGATCATCAAAAGAAGTAGATCCTCGTATATTAATAAGCAACAAGGGTAAATAATAGCGCTCTCCTTCACAAGGGCTCGCGTATGTTAATCGGCCAACACTTTTGGGGCCAACGCGTAAATCCCAACCTTTGCTCTTTTGGGACCAAGTAAAATATCGAGGAAATTCGGAGTACAAATATTTAGGAGCGGCTTCCAACATCCTATTTGCAACGAAAAATTCCGTAAGCATTGTTGTACCGCTGTTCTCATTGTTCAGAATATTTGCTAAGTCAGCAGACGCAGAGAACCTGATTACATGCAAGTGCGGTAAGTGAACAGGCAACGACATCACATGTGGGTTCATAGAATAAAGCCTAAATTCAAAAAGGTGCCACGCTGCCTCAGGATCGTTAACCCAACACCCTGATTGGTAAGAAGTTATTTCGTCAATAACAAGTTCACAAACATTTGTAATATCAAAGCGAACTTTGTCGTGGCCATTATAGAGGTATTTGTAGAGGTATTTAACAGCCTGAACTGTTGAGCAAATTTCCACATTAAGATGGCAATCAAAAGCGGCCAACAAAAAAGGATTGTAAGCAACCACCCAGCGATTATCTAAGCGCTTGCGTTTAACAGTAACAAAATCACCATTATCACGTCTTCAGTAAATTGGATAGCAATCATCAGTACATGTAGTAAAAGCTGAATTTTTTTTGGGATAGTCACATTTACACCGCAAAATATTACCGCTTTTCCGCATGCATGAACAATTAATTCCCAACTCCCCACACGGACCATGCATCATATGGCGCTCAACTAAATCCCGCAGATGGCAATTATCAATCGAGGGTAATTCGGCACAAACGTAATTGTCAAAGGTATCAGGATTAACAATTTTGAATTTTCGTTTTAGAATGATCAACATATGTAAATGAGGCAAGCCTCTTTTTTGGAATTGAATCACATCAACCTTAGCAGCAACAGGGCCAAAAATCTGTTTTTAAACAATTAATTGACGAAGTAAACGAACCTTGGCATTAAAAATTCGGGCTACTAAATCCGACCTATGGTCTGTATTTTCACCAGGCAAAAGGTTGTCCCTAATTTCAGGCCAGTTAGGATTACACGTCATAGTCAGGAAAATGTCTGGCTTTCCATAACATTGTACAAGAGCCATCACATTCAAGTAGCGGCACTTCATATCTCTAGGCCCACCAATAAAACTCGACGGTAGGATAACACGCTTCCCAATAGACGAAGCAGAGCGAACACCATCATTGACATTGTCAATAACACCTTGATATAATTTGCTCCGTAACAACGTCTGATTGTGCTTCAAGTAATCAAGGCACGTATTTTCTACCTTCATATACATATCAACAATATACTGCACAAAAAGTCGGCCCAAATGGATAATAAAATTGCCCGGCCTAATTTGAAACCTGTATGCATAATAACCTCTACAAGATAACGTCTTGCTTTCCTTCAAAGGCTTTCTACTCGACGCTATAAAAAAACCAAACAGAATAATATAAAGACAAAAGTAGGCACAGATAAGAGGGAAAAATAGGAAATTGGAAAGGGAAACTTAGGTTTTTAATCACAGGCAAACAACTACATCCCCAATACCTGCATGCTCCTGATCTATTATATCTGCATCACCTAAGTTGACGTCCACGTCAAGGGGAAAGGGCACCTCGTCACACCGAGACATACTATTATGTTGGGACGTTGTTGGGACCTCTGGTTCTAAACAACGGAACAACGATACCATTCTCCGAGTTTTGATAATGACAAACACCATGTGAGAACTAATGTGTTTTGTTCAAGTATTTCTAAGGAACCCAGGTCTAGCAAAGAACTCTCATGAATGACCAAAAGTCACAGAAGCACACAATGAAGAGTTTCCATCAAGGGAACTCTGAAGAGGAAAGTTCCCATGCAATGGGAACTCCCAGGAATGATCAGAGAACACAGGCTTACACGATGAAGAGTTTCTCTCAAAGGAACTTTGAAGAAGACAATTCCCACGACATGGGAACTCACATGTGAAGACAACGACCGTTCAACGCAAATCGCGGGATCCTGTCTTGGACAAAACGAAGGCACAATATGAAGAGCAGACTGTCACGAGTGATCCAACGGTCCGATTGATTCAAGTTGACCTAGTTCAAACCAAAGTCACATGTGAAGAAAGTACAACTTGGGTATCAAGCAAAGGGCATTTCAGACACAAATGAAAGATGCGATTGCCTAAGCACATATGGAGTATAAAGCCAAATGAATAGTACTCGGATTGAGTACTTCTCCTAGAACTCACAAATATCCACAACAGAGAAAGAGAAAGAAGAAGAGAAGTCCCCGACGGTGAGTGTCTGATCTCAACGACGGTGAAGCCGAAGTTCCTAGGAGCAAGGGAACTGAGAGTCGGTGTAAGGTTTGAGTTACTTGTCTAATTGTTGTTGTTAGCTTAGGAACTCAGTTGAGAAGATTCATTAGTGTTGCTAGAGTTAGGTAGAACTCGTAGGAACAGAGAAGTTTGAATCTGGCTGTTGTAACTAAGGAACAAAACAAATAATACAAGTAAGTCATTCAAAATCCTCCAAGCGGAGGTAGAGGTTTACCTATACAACTAGTTGGTTGTAGTGGGGTTCCTCTATAAGGGAACTGCGTTCATCACTGTTTTATTACTTGCGATTCTTTTACTTCCGCTGCCTTGGGAACAGCTTAACAGCCAGTTCCCAAGCTCTTGCTAACCGGTTACGATCCAACAATTGGTATTAGAGCAGACTGCTCTAGATTTGTGTTAGCATCGCATGTATCAAAATGGCTCACAAACTCACTCAGGTCGGAAACAACAATAGTAAGCCTCCAAGACTTATTACAAGAAGATTCGAAAGTTGGCAACGCGACATGAAAGATTGGATGCGTGGCCAGGACTACCAAGCCTGGTGCGTCATAGAGAAGGGGAACTTCGAAATCGACCCAGCTATAAAGGACGACCTCACCAAATGGGGACCCAATGAGTACAAGTGTATGGAGGCCAACTACAAGGCTAAACAATACCTGAAAAGTTCCATGTCCGTTCAAGACTGAGACAGGGTGGCAAACCTAGACACAACTAAGGAAATGTGGGAAGCCATCCAACAAATGCACATTGGGAACTAAGGTCTCTGAGAAGATCTTCAGATGAATGCGAGAAGGGAGTTCTTCAACTTCCGAATGGAGATGGGAGAGTCTGTCGATAGCTATCAATCCCGATTTGAGGGACTCTGCACCAAGATGGCTGTCCTAGGGATCACCAAAGAAGAAATCACCGATAAAATGAAGGTCTAACAGCTCTTCAACGGACTGACTGGAGAATGGGAAAACGAGAGAACCATGTTCAAGGAGAACCCGGAAAATAGAACTCTCATGCTCCATCAGGTTTTTAGAAAGTTGGTGGGACATGAGAAGAGAAAGATCGATGATAAGGAACAAAAGCGAGCACATCAAGGGATCGCACTCAAAATTGAGAAGATGCTCAAGTCAGTTCAAGAACAACATGAAGAATCTGAAGAAGAAGAGGATGAAGAGCTAGTTCTCGTAACAAAGGCCCTTCGATCCATCTACAAAGGGAAGTTCAAAAGGAACAATGGGAACTGGGGAAAAGGACAGGGTTCCCAAAGAAAACCTGCTGAAAAGGACCTCTCGGATGTCACATGCTACAAATGCAACAAGAAAGGACACTTCGCCAAGGAGTGCCCACAGGGAACTGACGAGCGAAAGCAAGGGAAGAAGGCCTACATCGCCACCTGGAGCGATGATGAGGATGAAGATCCCGAATCATGGGCACCCCCAAATATGTGCACAATGGCCATAGGAGACACCACTGGGGAACAACCCAATGAGGTAACTACTGAATCTGTTCTTGCTTCCTTGAATAATTATGAAAAACCTGAGTTGCTAAAACTTCTTTCAAGTCTTGTCAAAGATAACATAAAATTGCAAAAGAAGTTGGAAAAATCGGAACACACTAATGCTCAATTAGTTGGTCTTGAGCCCTGTCCTAACTGTGTGTCCCTTCTTGAAAAACTCAAGTCCCATGTGTCTCACATCGTAGATCTCGAAAAGGAGATTAAAACTTTAGAAAGAGATGAGAACACCTTTTTGCAAAACCTGAGTAAGACTCCTGAGAATCCTGAAGCCTCTTGTTCCCAAACCAAGTTTGTCCCTGCTAGACACGGGATAGGATATAAATCTGAGTGCCCTAAGAATGGGAAGTCACCTCTGAGTGAACATGAAATCAATGAGTGTAGGGCCTTAGAACTTCAATGTGAGAAACAGAAGAATGCACATCTCGAAGAGAAAATTAGGGTCCTAGAGAGTGGAAAAGGTGGTGAGGAAGACTATTACACTAGGAACACTTGACATAAGCTTTATGTCCAGATTGCTAAGGGAAAAGGGTCACGGGTGTACAACAAGGAAACTATGGATAGGAATAGGATCCAGCGACCTCACCCAAAATACTACCTGGGAGAATATTACAAGACATGTTGGAACTGTGGCCTCATGGGCACTACAAGGAAGCATGTCCCAAGAAGAGAGCCCAAACCCTTTGAAACCGTGAGTTCCTGAACAAACAAAAACGACATGCTAATCACCTAAGGACCTCTAAACTTCAAAACACTCGTGATATCAACATCGCTGACTATGTCTTGAATGAGAATATTTTTCCTTGCAAGGGACCTGGCAAGAGTCATCTTGCCTGGGTCTACAAACACTAATTTTTTTCCTTGTAGGTGGCAGTGAGAGGGAACAATACATGGGTCATTGACAGTGGATGCTCAAATCATATGACCGGAAACAAAGATATCCTCATCTCACTCCATACTCATGCCGAAGGAGGCCACGTCTCGTTTGGCAATAAAAACAAGGGAGAAATCATAGGAAAAGGAGAAGTTTTGCTCAATAGATCGATCAAAGCAATGTAAATCTGGTGAAGGATCTGGGATACAATCTTTTGAGTGTTTCCCAGATGGGTGATCAAGGGAACAATGTTGTCACCTTCGACTCAGAAGAATGCCTCGTCATCAACAAGAAGACCAACAAAGTGATTCTGAGAGGAAGAAGGAACAACAACGTGTATGTAGTAGACATAGACTTTGAACCACCAAGGAAACTGTGCCTTGCGAGTTCCTACAATGACACGGAACTTTGGCACCGAAGGCTAGGCCATGCAGGTGTCAATCAAATCTTGAAGTTCTATCTACAGGATCTAGTCATTGGTCTTCCACGAATCAATCTTGAAGGAGTCAAGATGTGTGAAGCATGCGTTCGAGGGAAGCAGACTAGGAACTCCTTCAAATCCAAAAAGGTGGTGAGCACAACAAGGCCTTTAGAGCTAATTCACATGGATCTCTGTGGTCCCATGCAAACATCCAGCTATGGTGGAAAAAGGTACATGTATGTCTTAATTGATGATTTTTCTAGATTCACCTGGGTTATTTTCTTGAAGGCAAAATCAGAAGCATTCGAAGCATTCGAGCCTTTCATCAAAAGAACAGAAGTAAGCATGGGGCTAAAGCTGAAAGCCATCAAGTCTGACCACGGAACTGAGTTTCAAAACTCAGAGTTCCTCAACTTCTGTGACAAACATGGGACCTGTCACAACTTCTCGGCCCCTCGCACTCCTCAGCAAAATGGAGTGGTCGAGAGAAAGAATAGGACCTTGGAAGACATGGCCAAAACTATGATGTTTGAAAGTGGAGTTCCGGAGTACTTTTGGGCTGAAGCCATCTCCACAGCTACGTACATCCTGAATCGAGCCATGATAAGGCCTATGATCAAGAAGACGTTTTACGAGCTCATCAAAGGCAGAAAACCAAACATCTCTCATCTAAGAACCTTTGAATGCACATGCTTTGTCCACAACAATGACAAGGACAACCTTGGCAAATTTGATCCTAGAAGCGATGAAGGGATTTTCCTGGGATACTCATCCCAAAGCAAGGCTTACAAGGTCTACAACAAGAGGACCAAGAAGATAGAAGAAAGCATTCACGTCGTCTTCAACGAAAAATCTGTAAAGATGGGAACAGAGGCCCAAGGGAAGGGAACTCTGTTCGAATTGGTTAGACAAGAAGACTATGATGAAGTGATGAGCCAAGGAAGAGGGATGAAGACTATCCAAGTGGAAGCAACATCCCACAAACAGGGAACAACGAAGGAGATTCAACTTTCACTAATCAAATCTCCCTCGAAGTTCCCTCCTCAACAGAAGAACCCCAAGACACCTCCAACTCTCTTGTTCCCCAAGACAATACCCTCCCAGAATCAAGTGTTCAGGGGGAACAAAGAGGGAGCATGCCAGAAAATTCGGAAGAGACACTTAATGAAGAAGCTGGAGACGAGTGTTCCCATGAAAAAGAAACCTCAGCTGGAGATGAAACAAGTGCAAGGGAACTGACTCGTACAAGAAACTTTCAACAAAGGAAAGATCACCCCATCGAGAACATCATTACTTCCTATGACAAAGATGTACAAACTCGTTCCTCTCTCAATAACTTTCGTGCTTTTAACGCTTTTGTCTCATTGGTGGAACCTAAGAACATCAAAGAAGCTCTAAAGGACCCAGAATGGATCCAAGCTATGCAAGAGGAGCTCCATCAATTCGAGAGGAACAAAGTATGGAAGCTAGTTCCTAGGCCCAAGAACAAGAACATCATAGGAACTCGATGGGTCTTTAGAAACAAGCTTGATGATACTAGGGCTGTAGCAAGGAACAAAGCACGACTGGTTGCACAAGGCTACAGGCAAGAGGAAATAATTAATTACGATGAGACCTTCGCACCCGTTGCTAGGATCGAAGCCATCAGACTCCTAATTGCCTATGCTGCTCACAAGGAATTCAAACTCTATCAAATGGATGTGAAAACAGCCTTTCTCAACGGGCATCTCAAGGAAGAAGTATATGTAGCTCAACCCCCAGGATTCCAAGATGAGAAGCTACCCAACCAAGTCTACTTCTTGGAGAGAGCCCTCTACGGTCTCAAACAAGCTCCCCGAGCATGGTATGACAGGTTTGCTCAATTCCTCTTGTCCCATGGATATCTTCGAGGTTCCATAGACAAGACTTTGTTTCTAAATAAAGAGTCTAAAGATATTTTGATTGTGCAGGTATATGTTGATGACATTGTTTTTGGAGCAACTAACGAAACTCTTGTAGAAAACTTTAAGAACCTCATGAGCGGTGAGTTTGAGATGAGTCTCATTGGGCAACTCACGTTCTTCTTGGGACTTCAAATATCTCAAACTAAGGAGGGAACAAAGATTCATCAACAAAAATACATCAAAGAAATGCTCGTGAAGTATGGGATGGACCACTCCAAGCCTATTGACACTCCCATCTCACCAAATTCAAGGCTCAACGCGGATGAAACATGTATAAGTGTGGACCAAAGAAACTATCGAGGTATGATTGGGTCCCTTCTCTACTTAACAGCTAGTAGACCAGATATTATGTTCTCCGTATGTCTTTGTGCTCGTTTTCAAGCTAACCCTATGGAATCACACGTGAAAGAGGTGAAGAGGATTTTCAGGTATCTCAAAGGGAACGATAACTTGTGCCTTTGGTATCCAAGGAACAGTTCCCTTGAGCTCATTGCATACACAGATGCGGATTTTGCAGGGCACCTGGTTGATAGAAAGAGCACATCAGGAATGGTCCAGTTCCTAGGGTCATGTTTAGTTTCATGGGGATCCAAGAAGCAAAACTCAGTGGCACTCTCCACAGCTGAAGCAGAATATGTGGCTGCCGCATCATGTTGTTCCCAGGTTCTATGGCTTAAATCTCAACTTCAGGATTACGGTATGTCTTTTGGCCCAGTTCCCATACTCTGTGATAATACAAGTGCCATAAACATTTCCAAGAATCCTGTGCATCATTCTCGAACTAAGCATATAGACATTAGGCATCACTTTCTACGTGACAATGTTGAAAGTGGGAACATCTTGATGGTACACTGTAGAACTGAAGAGCAAATTGCGGACAGTCTCACTTAAGCTTTAGATAGAGGTCCCTACCAGCGTTTTCGAATGCTTCTAGGGATGATAACTCTAAACTAAACAAGTCCCTGTTTGTCTCTCCTTCAATGCCTGACTAGTTTTACTAGAAATGCATGATAGGGAACACTTGGATTTATTGCTTTCATTTTGCCATGTTACTAGTCTAAAGATTAATGTGTACAAGGGAACTTTATTTCTTTTTGGCCTAACATGATCAACCAGAGTTCCCTTTAACACTTGGATTTATTGCTTTCCCTTTAACCCTCTTTTTTGGGCCAAGTATTCAAAATTCAAAAAGACTTCCAAGGAAGAAAATGACGCGTTATCGAGGTTTCCAACTTCCCTTTCTATCCCTTGCCTCCTCTCTCTTTAAAACCCTAAATTGCCGTTTTTGGGCTCTTCTTTCTTCTTCATCCTCTGTCACTCATCCTCTCCACATCCTTTTCACCCTCTCTTTCGAGAAAACCTCCAAACTTCTTCTCTTCCCCAAAATTTATTCAATGGCCTCCACTCACACCTTCGCAGAAGTTAAAGCTTGGGTGCTTGAAAACCCTCGAACCTTCTTCCTCTCTCAGTTGGATGACATTGAGAAGGAAACCAATCCCGTCATTCGCGATGTCCTCATCGCATGGCTTTACATTGTGTAAGCCCTCTCATGCCTCCTCCTACTCCGGCAGAGCAAACACTTGCCATGCCTTCCTCCACCGCCACCTCTTCTCAATCTCTTCCACCTCCTCCTCCAACCACCAATGTCTCCTCCGGAACTGTCATCGTCGACACTTTCGGAGACCCTCGCCCATCCAAATATGAAAAACCCAGAAAATCAAAATCCAAACATTCCTCCAAAGATCCATCAAAATCCAACATACCTCCAAACAAAAACACTCCGAGCTCTCGTCCCCCTCTCACTACTCGGAGTTGAAAAAGAAATTGTTCTTCAAAATCGACGACTATCTTAACTGTTCCAAAGACAGTTCATGTGTCGCAAAACCCCCTCCCGTCTTCCCTCTCTTCCCCGCCTCTGGGACCTCACAACCCCAGAGCCAACCCAACTCTTCTTCCCTCCCTCTTCCCATGATTGAGGGAACACCCAATCCTCCTCCTTCAAAACAAAAGACACCTCCACCACCACCTTCTGTTCCCACGACTAAGGGAACAAGAAATCCTTCTCCCTCTACAAAACAAAAAACTCCTTCACCTCCCTCCTCACCCACACACAAGTCTCCACCTCCAACTCCTGCCTCTGGGATCTCTACTCCCAAGGCTTCCGTCACTACACCTCTTCCTCCCACTACAAAGGTCCCAACCCCACACTCCTCTCCTCTCCATCTCCCTTCTTCACCCAAATCTCCCACCACAGAAAAGCTCCCCTCTCCCTCTCCCTCCAAAACCGCCATCGCTCTCACCTCCGATGACGATGAATTGCCTCTCTCCGTAGCCCTTGCCAAAATGGAGAAGGAGCACCTCCCCATCGTCATGGGATCTGTGGAAGAAGAGGCCCAACTCAAGGCCCTGGAGACAGAGCTCGGAGGAGTCCTTCCTGCGTCAACCACCGAGCCAGGGACCACGTCCCAGGAAAAGGAGACTCATGAAGAGTCTAAGGAAGAAGGGAACCCAGCACCGACTGATGGTGCTGGGATTAGCTTAAGTCATCACGACAATGACGAGGAGGAAACAAGCTCCAGTTCCTCCGATGACAAAGGGACCTCTAGTGACGAGGCCGAGGACCAAGAGGAGGCTCAGGCTGCTAAAGTGCCAATCAAAATCCCAACTCCCGGACACCAACTGGTGGTGTCGGAGGGTTCCCACGCAGAAAGGGAACGCCCTCTTATGATTGAAGCGGCTGGACCCCCTCAACAAAAGTGCAAGATTACGGTCTCAAGGGGGAACAAGAACAAGAGCACTAACAAGAGAGGGAAGGGCCCTGCTCCTAAGAGGGTGCCTATCACTGAAAATCGCAAGCTCCTTCCTCCTCTCATCATATCTGAAGAAATGCTCACTGAGAATGGGCTTGGGCAGCTGTGGGACCTGATCAAGGCCCAAGGTTGGGAACATCTCTGCGACGAGGCCGTGAGTGTGGATCCCTCACAGGTGCGCCTCTTTTACAATCACTTTGTCGTCCAAGACGAGGGCACCAAGGGAACTCTATCCCTCGAAGGCGACGACTTCATCTTCACAACCTCCACAATCCGCCTTCAATTACAGGTCCCTGTCCAGGGACTCCAGGAATTATCCACAAAGCTCTGGGGCGACTTCGACAGCGCAGAGATCTACAATACCATATATGAGGGCCGAGTTCCCACCACAGGAACGTCGACCCATCATCTGTCCTTAATTGCTAAGCTGGCCCATCAATTCATCATCAATATGGTGATCCCTCGCCAGGAGAAGCGCCTTGTCATAAACATCCCTAATGCTATTCTCCTCTACCACTTCCTCCTCAAAAAGCCAATTAATCTCCCACGCATAATTCTAGGGCACATGGAGAAGTGCATGGCATCCAAATCCCACTCCTTCCTTATGCTGGCCTCATCAAGAAATTGCTGCTCAAAGAGGGTCTCTATGACACCTCGAAGGAAGAGGTCACAATTGGAAGGGAACTGGACATTTCTGTGGTCCAGAAGATGCGGCACTCTGAGCCAGTGGAGGAACCGGAAAGACTGGCATCTGGCGAAGGCACCCAGGATGGGAACACTCAAGTGTTGATACACATTGCCAACACTCTCGACCAGATAGCAAGGGACCAAGCAACGATGGCTAGGGGCCAAGAAAAGCTTGTACAAGTATTGACACGCCTCTGTGATGCCTTGTTCCCACGAAGCCCATGATCTATCCCCTTTTCTCCCTTAATCCAAAATGTTTCCAGAAAATGTACTTGTGTTCCCTTGTACATATTTTATCTTAAGTAATGAATTGGCCTTTTAGTATGAATGCGTGTTCCTTTCTTCCCTATTATTGTGTTACTTGTTTTCGATGATGTCAAAAGGGGGAAAGACAAAAAAAATGCGAGATGAGTTAAATGTTAAGTTATCAGAGAACATGCTTAAGCTAAGGGGGAACAATTGCATAAAAAGCTAAGTAAGATCTAAGTGTTTCACTAGAAGTGGCTCCCCAGAATCATACTTAGGAACTCATTCGCATATCATACTTTGAAATACTTGCTTATTTTGTGATGAGTTTGTCATCATCAAAAAGGGGGAAATTGTTGGGACGTTGTTGAGACCTCTAGTTCTAAACAACGGAACAACGATACCATTCTTCGAGTTTCGATAATGACAAACACCATGTGGGAACTAATGTGTTTTGTTCAAGTATTTCTAAGGAACCCAGGTCTAGCAAAGAACTCTCATGAATGACCAAAAGTTACAGAAGCACACAATGAAGAGCTTCCATCAAGGGAACTCTGAAGAGGAAAGTTCCCATTGCATGGGAACTCCCAGGAATGATCAGAGAACACATGCTTACACGATGAAGAGTTTCTCTCAAAGGAACTCTGAAGAAGAAAGTTCCCACGACATGGGAACTCACATGTGAAGACATCGACCGTTCAGCGCAAATCGCGGGATCCTGTCTTGGACAAAACGAAGGCACAATATGAAGAGCAGACTGTCACGAGTGATCCAACGGTCCGATTGATTCTCTCAAAGGAACTTTGAAGAAGACAATTCCCACGACATGGGAACTCACATGTGAAGACAACGACCGTTCAGCGCAAATCGCGGGATCCTGTCTTGGACAAAACGAAGGCACAATATGAAGAGCAGACTGTCACGAGTGATCCAACGGTCCGATTGATTCAAGTTGACCTAGTTCAAACCAAAGTCACATGTGAAGAAAGTACAACTTGGGCATCAAGCAAAGGGCATTTCAGACACAAATGAAAGATGCGATTGCCTAAGCACATCTGGAGTATAAAGCCAAATGAATAGTACTCGGATTGAGTACTTCTCCCAGAACTCACAAATATCCACAACAGAGAAAGAGAAAGAAGAAGAGAAGTCCCCGGCGGTGAGTGTCTGATCTCAACGACGGTGAAGCCGAAGTTCCTAGGAGCAAGGGAACTGAGAGTCGGTGTAAGGTTTGAGTTACTTGTCTAATTGTTGTTGTTAGCTTAGGAACTCAGTTGAGAAGATTCATTAGTGTTGCTAGAGTTAGGTAGAACTCGTAGGAACAGACAAGTTTGAATCTGGTTGTTGTAACTAAGGAACAAAAAAAATAATACAAGTAAGTCATTCAAAATCCTCCAAGCGGAGGTAGAGGTTTACCCATACAACTAGTTGGTTGTAGTGGGGTTCCTCTATAAGGGAATTGCGTTCATCACTGTTTTATTACTTGCGATTCTTTTACTTCCGCTGCCTTGGGAACAACTTAACAGCCAGTTCCCAAGCTCTTGCTAACCGGTTACGATCCAACATATTAGGATTTACGCAACAAAGGCCTTGATGCCAGCCAGATTCACCTTTTGTAAAAATGAGAGGGTATTGAAGAGGATCGTAACAGCCAAAGTAGTGCATAATACGGTGTTCGTGAGCAGCCTTTCCATAAACGACAATATGTGGGCTATGGATATAATCAGAAGAAGGATCATCAATGATAATTGCGGCGACCTCATCACAACTCGAGGCATTAAATATACGTTGATCAAGGCTAGGATTTTTGAAAATGCGTAATTCAGACGTTTCTTTTATTGGAAAAGATCACAGCGAACGAAAGAATTGTGCATAAGGGTTAGAAGATGTTAAGAGAATGAAAGCAGCTACAAACTCAGGACTCAAATTCTTGAAATTTTTCATACGGCTATCAAACTCCGTACAACCGTCGTAGAAATAGAGCTGCATAAATTTAGGCCCAGTATTATCCGGCAATAGGTTAGGAAGAAAATGATATATTTGGCCTTGCAAAAGAAAAGTGAAGAACCCACTTTCATTACTCGCACAAATATTGCCACCTAGACAACTGAACGCAAAGTAATTATTTTAGGCCCTACATAATGTACAGAAATGGTCACCACGCAATCCATCGTCAGCAATTAGTTCACGCAATATAGGAGGAATTTCAATTTCAGCGAGTTTAATTTTACCATTACCACAACAGAGAGACGAACATTCAAAAGCAAACTTCGTTGCTCCACAATAATGACACTGTGTAGGAGGAGATAAACCAATAGTAGACATGGGAACATGAGACATACCAATTGCCTTGGCTACAGAAGAAGCAGTGGCAACGCAGGAACGTATGAATCAGCAGCCAACTAAGAAAAAAAGAAACAATACAGTTTCTAGTAAACAAACATTACACCACAACAATTGTAAGATAGCAGAGGAAGAAAAAAAAAGTGCAAAATAAAATATACTCCTTCACACAAAAACAGAAATACAAAGAAACTAATATAAAGAAATCCACACACCCCCAAGAAATTAATAGTACCTGAAGACGGGTACGCCGTGCAGCCTTGCCCAAAACCGGAATAGGAGTATGAAGTGAAGGCACAGATCCACTAACAGTTGTATGTAACTACGAATACAACAACAAAGGAGAAAAAGCTAAGAACGTCTAAAAGTAATGAAAACCAAACCGGGGAAAAATTTCTTCCCAAATAAATAAACCAACATACTAGATTTTAGCCATCCTTCTCCAGACACACATCTACTTCGATATGGTGACAAATATAGGATCTCAGCGTTACAGTTACCCCTTTCTCCCACAACAGACAAAGCCCACCCGATCTACCAACACAATCAATCGCAAATCACCCGTCAAAACCAAGCTTGTCCCTTACATCTTCCATTTTCCTACGATCACTCTTCGTTTCCATTAAAAACACCACCCTCGGAGCCTCTCTTCTCGCTAGATTAGTGAGTCTCCCAATTGCTCGAGCCGTCCCCAATCCCCGACAAATGTAGCTTATGATATTCATAATGCTCGGGAAGAGAGACTTCCCGTCTCTCCCTCCGATCTTAATTTCGTTTGTTCTGTACCAACTTGCGACCCTTCCTTCAAATCCACCTCCGTGTCAACTGAACCACCCTCTCCCATCTTTCTTTTTGCAACACACTTCACACTTTGACTTTTGACACCACCATCACGTGCCCTTCGCTTCCACTTTCCCACCCCACTCTTTATTACTCCACCACCCTCACTCTTATTTTCAATTTCTGTTGGCCCAGCCTGATTTCTACCCTCCACTTTTTTTGCCTTCATATGACTCGTGACCTCTTCCCTATCCACCTCATCATCTTCTCCCTCCACACCCCTTTTTATTAACATCTTCCTGCCCCACACAAATAGCCTTCAGTTTCTGTTGAGTTTCTTCCACAGCTTTATCCAAGTTTTTGTCTCCTTCATCGCCTCCTATCTTTTCCACAACACTATTACTACTTTCTTCTTGCACCAGTTTTTGAGCAGCATTTACTTCATGCGTTTCTTTCCCCTAATCATTCTCATCCTCGAGTAATTCCATCAAAGACTTACGTGCTTTAACCCCTCCTGTGCTCCTACCACTACTTTCTTCAACCTCCTTTCCTTTTCTTCCAAACCTCCTCAGTAAGCTTCGTTCTTGTTCTCTTTCGTATTCACTCCTTTCCTGGTGAAGCTTCAAAGGGGATGCCCGCAACCAGTCTCCGTACTCGCCCTGCATCTCCTTTGATTCTCCGTCTTCACAGTCGAGCTCGACATGACCCAATTTGCTACATGAATAAAAAACGTTGGGTAGCCACTCATATTTAATCTCGATCCACATTTTCTTATCCATAATCTTCATCATTATACCCCTCCGAAGAGGCCGAGTAATATCAATTATTACCCTAATGATATCGATCAAAGGAGGATTCAATCCAAGGATTCGTTGAAGATGATTCAGAGGCCAAGACCAAGATCTTTTCCAAGGTCTCAGGCATTCAAGTTCAAGAATAAATTCAAGGAATTGATCTTATCCTTTGATTATGTTCATCATCCAAGGCCACCAAGGAAGAGGATCAAGTCATAATTTTTGGGAAAGTTCAGAAGCCCGTCAAATTAAAAATAGTGCTCAGTAAACAGGTCATAACTTGGGCTAGAAAATTGATCTCAATTCCGTTCAAATTGCGTTGGATAGATAATTAAAATATCTACAACTTTGTAGTTTAAGTCGAATCCAGAATCCAACAGAAAAGAGGCGAAAATTGCGATTTACTAAGAGTTGTTCAAGTCTTACGGGAATCTTATCTTTAGTTTATCTTTAGTTTAAGTATCTATCTTTATTATATTAATTATGGACGTTTTTTTCTAAAAAAAAACAATTATGGACGTTTTTATGGAAGGACTTTCAGCCTAGGAGCTTTGTTAGTTGACTAGAATATTCTTTTCTATTTTATTAATATCTTTTGTCTTTTTAGGAGTTGTTAGGATAATTTCCTTATTTATTAAGTCAGATATTTATCTATTTGATTAAATTAAGATAAGGGGACTTAGATAGTGATGTTCGCATTTTTAGTATAGTTTTTAGTGGGTTTTCTTTGCTTATTAGGTTTAGTTTTGTTTAGTTTAGGTTTAGTTTTGAAGTATTTTTAGATAGTTTTGCATATTTCTGTGAAAAGAGTGGAATCTACGCTATTTTGTGAATTTTGCAAGTTTTAGCGAGGAAAGGAGCTGAATGGAGTTGAATTTGGAGCATTGCAGCGAAAGACAGAGGAGTGCAAGATTGAAGAAGTCAGAGCTCGAGAGTACAAGAGGAAGTGTTGAAGAAAACAAAGCCCAGGCTCGTTAACGAGGCTGTGAAGGCTCGTTAACGAGGCCACGAAAAGAAAGATTTCGAGTGTTATTTTTATAATTCACCGATCCTGAGCGAGAATTTATTTCCGTATCGGTTGAGTATCTTTTTTAGAATCTTTTGGGATTGTTAGAATATGTATTTTAGGTCTTAATATCTTTTTAGATTATATTTCTATCTTTTAGGGATTGTTTCTATCTTTTTAGGAAAGTTTATATCTTTTAGCCGTTTTAGTTTTTAGCTTTTTAGTATAAATACCCTTCTATCTAGCATAGAAAGAGGGGGGCTTAATTGGAGAGAAGTTTTTAGAGCTAAATTTTGGGGGAGATTTTAGAAGGCCGAAGGAGAGAGAGAGATCGGATCGGAAGAGGACTGCCGAGGCTCGGTAGACGATGGTCGCCGGGTGGTCGTTGGTCGTGATTGTGGTTCGGTATTTTTATGTTTTTCGGTTTCTTCTGAATCTCTGTAAGACGATATATTTTTCTTATTAAATTGAGTTTTGAGTTTTGTTTCAATGTTTCTTTTTATTGAAGTTTTTAGTTTCTTAGTTATGATTAGTGAGTAGTTTATTTTTCTAGGGTCGGGGTTAAGCCCGGCATAATTGAGCATGTTTGATGAGTAAGATTGTGTGTTGAATGTCTTTTATCTTCTATTGAGATTGTTTGTTGTGCTTATACCAAAACGAAAGTGGAGGTAATTTGAGTTTTTAACTTGATTGAAAGAGAAAGTTAGTAACTTGAAGGTTGATATTGTTTGAAAACGAAAGTTTCAAGCTTTAGATCTAAAATAAGCAATTAAGTGAATTAGGATGCGAAAGTAGATTAATTTACTTACTAAGTCAACGAAAGTTGATGACTCTATCTGTTTAAAGGCATGATCTTTTCTTCTTACGAATTCTTATGCTTGGCTATGTTGTGGTGTCCCTTGTCCTAGATTTTTGCTTTATTTGAATTATTTCTGGTAAATTTTCGTTGCTGAGTACTTGCCTCGATACCAAATTTTAATTAGAATTTTATTAGGTCGTTAGTTTAGTATTTTGTGTTCGGTGGCTCGTTAACGATCCTGACAACGTCGTTAACGAGGCAGCTCGTGAGTGTTTTATTTGTTTTTGTTTGATTTTTGTTAGATTGATAGACAAACAACCTTGCTTCCTGTGGAACGATCCTGACTCTGCTATACTCAGCGGGGTCTTGACTTACAAATTTATTTGTTGGCCGAGAAACCCTATCAACAGATAGATGTTGTTATATTATTATATGTTATCCTAGAAAATAAGAAAATGTCATTTCAACCCTTCTAGGGCTGATCTCCTTGACTTATTCTCCAAGACAACTCTACCTTGTATTTTCTTTAAATAACTTTGTTATTCATTCAATAAAAATTAGCATGGAATTAGATAAAATAAATATAAAAAGAATATGTCACTAATTATAAGGTGTTTGAGATATTTAATTTTAAATTTGAGAACAATACAATTGTTAATTGTCATATTTATGGATAGAATATTAATATAAAAACTCAAAATAATTCTGTACGAAAATATTAAAAATATCATGTATAGAAAATTAATATAAAAAATTGAAATATTAATATAAAAATTCGTGATTGAAAATATGGTTCATATTAATTAGAAAATCGTCATGCTTATAAATTAATGAAAAAAATTCAAAAATTAATATTAAATCTCATGATTAAAAATACTATCCATAATAAATAAAAAACTTATTACACTTTTGGTTAGGAATTCAATATAAAAAAACCCAAAAATTAATATAAAAAATTTATAATTCAAAACATTGATCATATAAATTACAAAGTTATCATCCATATAAATACAAAGTAATAAAAAAATGAATAATAATTTCGGATTGAAATTTATATTGAAAAAAAATTGGCATACAATTATGGATAAAAAATTAATATAAAAAAAATACCTAGTTAATTTCGTTTTATTAATAACCTATAAAAATTAATACTCCCTCCGATCAATAATAAATTCGTTTTAGCTTTTATCATACTTTTTAAGAAAATCATTATTTAAATTTAAAATAGTATACTTTTTTTGCAATTTTGTCCCTAATTAATTATTCACCACCGCTTTTTCTCAATCAACCCGTAAATTTTAAGGACATGAACCCCTACTCAATTGGAACCCGAATTGACTGAACTAAACTCAATTAAACTGACCCAATTAACAAGTTTAAGATTAAGGGGTCAATAATTTTTATTTATTTATTAAGAGATTCATAATATAAAAAATAAGAATACTTATGAATAGAAATTTAATATATTGCAAGACACAACATATATATACCGAGACATTCACATGCTTATGGATAGAAAGTTGTCATACTTATTAATAGAAAACTAATATAAAAAAATTAATATGCTTATGGATAGAAAATTTAAAAAGTTGGCATGCTTATGAATAGTAAATTAATATAAGAATAGTTAAAATTTAATATAAAATCTAGAATTAGAAACATGTTCCATATTAATTTATAAATTTTTCATGACTATGGATAAAATATTATTATAATCAATTTCGTAACTAAAAATATGGTGATTGAGACATTAAAATTTGATGACAATATTACATTTTACTATCATATTTATAGAAAAAATTAATATATAAAACCCAACATATTTATGGATGGAAATTTAAGAACTTGTCATTTTTTGGTATAGAAAATTAATGTTGAAAAATACGAAATTATTATGAAAAATATGGTCAATAATAATTAAAAATATTCTCATGCTTATAAATAATTAACTTAATATAAAATCCAGAGATTAATATAAAAATAGATGATTAAAAATAGGGTTCATACTAATTAAAATTTTATTATACTTTTGAATAGAAAGTTACTATAAATGAATATGAAATTTTATTGATGAAAATCCGTAATTTAAAATATGGTCCATATTTGATCATCATGGATATAAATGTTATCTATTTCATTTAGAGATATTAAAATTAATATATTATGGGATATCTAATTATAAAAGGTAGTTGGAATACTAAATTACTGTTTTATATTTGTCATACTTATGAATGAAAACTTAATATTAAAAATCTGTAATTAAAAATATACTTCAAGATAGGAAAGTTAAATAAAAAAATGATTTTATATTCATCATATTTATGGATAAAAAACTTATCTGTTTTAATCTAATGGATTAAATTAGTATTTTTATGTGTCATACATATGGATACTGATTAACCAATTTAAGATTAAGGGATCAATAATTTTTATTTATTTGATAGATTATCTATGATATAAAAAATCAGCATACTAATAGAAAATTACTATAAATAAATCTAAAATTTAATATAAAATCTTCAATTAAAAATATGGACCATATCAATTAAGAATGTTTTGATAATTACTAATAGAATATTAATATAAAAAATTTGTAACTAAAAATATGGTGATTAAATAGATTAAGTCATCTATTTTAATATAATACATTAAATTAGTATTTTTATGTGTCATATTTATAGAAACTAATATTAAAATCTGTAATTATAAAAATGTTGATAGGAATATAATAACTTAATGACAAAAAAAATTATAATGATAAGATGAGTGGATAAAATAGAAAATTCCATAAGGTGAAACATATTTCCAAAATATCTTTCCGAAATAACGTGATATTTGCAGTATATAATTATCGTGTGCAAGATCTTGTAATATATAAAACTAATAAAAAATTATTATAAAAATATAAGGAAGATAGAGAAATAACATAATATATAAGATAATTACTATATGGATAGAAGATAATTATATATTATAATATGAGAAAGAGTCATGTGCGAATGGGCGTTTGTGTGAGAAATAAGAATAAATCTCGCTCGTTCATTCCAAAAAATCAACGTCCATGATTAAACATTCATTAAAAAAAATTAAATACGGCAAAGGCGAATTTTTCCCGTATTATTCGCGTATTTTTCAATAAAATACGGCACAGACGAATTTTTCCCGTATTATTCACGTATTTTTCAAAAAATACGTTTTTATGAGACGCACCCAGTTTGTTCATCAGAAATAGCGATTTGTTCATCAATATTCACCATTTGTTCATCAATACTAACTCATTGTGCATCGAGTTTTTGATAACATTGTTCATCAATTTCAAACTTTTTTAATTTTTAGTTTTATTTTTTAACCTTATTTATGGGTATGAATACAATATTATCTAGTTTTTGATGCACATATAATTAGTTTCGATATATCAATATTTGTTCATTGATATACTACTATTTATTCATTGATATACCATTATTTTTTCATTGGTATACCATCATTTGTTCTTTAATATACTTGTTTTTGTTCATTTGTATACCATTGTTTGTTCATTGCTATACCGTATTTGTTCATTGATATAACTTTTTTGTTCATTGATCTAACATTTGTTTGTGAATTGAAATAAACTTATGCTTATGTGTTAATGCCACCAACTTGTACATTTAGGACTATTAATACAATCAACTTGTACATTTAGGACTATCTATTTGTGTATTTTTGCATTTATTTTGTGCTTTAAGTCTATCTTGAATGCAAAGGATAATACGAATGAAGTGCTTTAAGGCTAACTTGTCAATACGAATGAAGTGCTCAACATAGTACCAAAATAAGATAAATTTGATGTAGAAACTTGAATTGAAAGGATAATAGATAAAGAATCTGACTTTGCAATAATATGATGTATGCTAAGAGAATGAGATAGTAACAAATCGAAGAGGAGTGCTTGTGTCTTATTTAGCTATGAACAAATTGATGTTATTAATGAACAAATATGCATATAGCAATGAACAAATTGAGGTTACTAGTGAACAAATATGCATCTAGCAATGAGCAATTATATGAAAAAGGTAATGAACAAATATGCATAAACCAATGAACAAATTGATGTTACTTATGAACAAATATGCACAAACCGATGAACAAATATGTCAAAACCAATGAACAAATATGAATATAACAATGAACAAATATGCATCTATCAATGAACAAATATGCATAAACTAATGAACAAATTGATGTTACAAATGAACAAATATGCATAAACCGATGAACAAATATGCCAAAACCAATGAACAAATCCACAGTGTTGATGAACAAATCCACAGTGTTGATGAACAAATCCACATTGTTGATGAACAAATCACAATACTGATGAACAAATCCAAAATATTGATGAACAAATCTAGGCCGTTTTTTTTTCAAAAATACGCGAATAATTCGCCAAAAATTCGTCCGTGTCGTTTTTTTCCCCTTTTAAGTGAAATGATCACCGCCTTTGATTTTTCTTGATCCAACGGCTCTTGTTCTTTCTTATTTCGCATCTGGGCGCCCATTCGCACTTGAACCGAACTCTTATAATATAATGAACATGAACAAAGATAAAAATAAGGGTCTTTTACCGGAAATCACCCATCCAATAGGCCATATTTGCCTTCATACCAGCTATGCAACACCCTACCTTTTTAATTTACAATTCTCTATTTTTTATTTATTACAAAATAAGCCCAAATTAAAGTCTCGTTTTAAAGAAGACTAGGGTTTCACAATTCCCCTCTCTTCACTCAAAACTCTTTGAATCTCCATTCAAAATCCTCTTTTAACGTTCAAACTTCTCCTCGCTCACTCGCTCATTGATTTCGACCTTCGTCGGGCTCTTACGCGTTTCATCCTGCAGCCTTCGGACGAAGAACACAAATTTTTCGTGTGCATACAAATTTTGCACGCAACAATTTGATGTGCATTTCTTATATGCACACAATCTTTCTGCGTGCACTGCTTCTTTACACACAAACTTCATGTGTGCACTGCTATTATGCACACTTGCAAATTGCGTGCACAATTGTTTTGCACACAATCTGCGCACGTGCATGAACAACTACGAAAATAAAAAAAACGCTTATATGAATGGTGAACGTACCATGTAATTTCGATTACGTAACTCATATTCTGAGCTTCTTTCATTGTTACTCGATATTCTTTAAACAATAAGAGTATGAAGAGATTTAGATTTGAATTAGAGTTGAGTACAATAGAGAATGAGAAGAGAAGAAGGAAAAAGTAAATTTGGACTGATTTTATAATTTCAAAAAAGTTAAAAGTTGCAAACTAATTTTAAGAATGCTGCATAATATGACCCTTTACCTTTACCACCCGTCCAATGCCTATTTACCGCAAACCACCCGTACAATGACTTCCGTTACCTTTTTACCACCTAAGCCCCAGATTCCGTCCAAAATTCCGTCAAGTTGAGAAAAGACTATTTTACCCCTATTTTTTTAACATTATTTTATGCTGCAGGGCCCCGAAATTCCCAGCTGATGTCTGCTGCAGCGCTTTCAAAGAATTCGCATGCCCCTTTGTTGATGAAATAGACGACTTAACAACAAACTGTGCTTCCACAATGTTCAGCTACATCACTATATTTGGTCAGTACCCACCTGGCCTTTTCGCCTTAGAATGCAAAGAAGGCAAACAAGGTCTTGACTGCTTAAATGTAACTTCATACAAAGCCGCCAATTCCCCGAACAAGAACACTTCGAACAAGACGTTTGTTGGTTCTCCCTTGGCATTGTTGCTCTGTTCTTGTATCATGGCGTTTCTGTTGTTTGTTATACTTTGAAGTCACAACTATTGTGCCTTGTGTATATGTGTATGTTCTATTGTTAGGTTTGAATCCCTTTAAGAAAAGACCACAAATGTGAAAATTATATTGCATTGAGCAATATACTCAAGTTTACAATATTACACATGAAGTGTCACTTGAACTCTGAAAGAATCAAAGGGATCAAACTTGATTTTCAAGGTTATCACCTTCCAGTCTAGAATCAATGTTGCCGAACATCTAAAGATTTGGAGACTCACATCAACGAGCAAGAAGATCTGATGTCGAGGTCCTTGACTGTTTGATCCCAACCTCACAATAAGGAGAGAATAGCTCCAATGTTGAGGTCCAGGAGCAAATCAAGGATTTGTTCAAGATTTGGTATTATGCTCTTTTGACTCTAAGCTAGATGAACAATAGGATAATATAAACTTTGATGTATCCAAACTTTGACGTAAGGCAGAGTGAGCTACGTGAGGGGCTGAGGCGCGCCACATGGCTTCAGTCTCGAATTGGGCCGTTTCGTATCTGGCAAGTAAGCTGGAAGCTTAAAATGCAAAATCAAGCATTGATTTCACCCAGAAAGCCTTGTGAAGTATTGTCATTCCTTGCCGTTAAAGAAGGCATCCATGGGAACAATAGCCTTCCAAACTCCTTGCTTAATCTTGCAACACCCTGGCCTTGCTGCTGCTTGTTGCTGATCCCGGACTTTGCTCTTTCAATGGCTTCCATTACGTCTTCTCTCGAAACTGCTTCAGCACCTACAAAACGCACGCAGATTGAACTTTAATTAAAGCCTTTTTTCATGATGGATGAATGGATGGATGGATGGATCTGGCTCTCACCTCTGCGTGCGGCAAGCAGAGCAGATTCGTTGACAATGTTGGCGAGATCGGCCCCAACAAGGCCTTGGGTGAGGGAGCCAACAAGGCTGCATATGGTGTGGATGTCTTCCTCCAAAGGGATATTCCTCAAGTGCACTTCAACTATTTTCGCCCTCCCTTGTTCATCCGGCTCCCCCACGACGACTTTCCTTGAGAAACGACCCGGCCGACAAAGGGCCGGATCCAGTGCTTCCGGCCTATTCGTGGCTGCAATTACCATCACCTTAGTGTCTGATTCGAATCCATCCATTTCTGTCAGCAACTGCCGCCAGCCATATATGTAAAGTCACAATAGAGAGGGGTAATGAAAAAACAAAAACAAAAACAAGCAAGCTAGAATAGAAGCAGATGGAATTTATACCTGGTTGAGTGTCTGATCACGTTCATCATTAAAGCTTCTACCGCGCTTTCCTCCAACAGCGTCAACCTCATCAATGAACACAATTGACGGTGCACATTTTCTTGCAGTATTAAAGAGGTCTCTGATACGTGAAGCTCCTCTTCCAACAAACAGCTCAACGAATTCACTCGCTGACACGGAGAAGAATGGCACTCCGGCTTCACCAGCAACTGCACGCGCCAACAAAGTTTTTCCTGTTCCGGGAGGGCCTACAAGCAACACGCCTTTGGGAAGTCTTGCTCCAAGTTTCTTGTAGTTAATTGCTCCTTGAAGGCATAAGACTATCTTCACGGATAAACTTAACAAGTCAATCCCAATAATGGCAGGCAACAAGAATAGTATATCATACACAATAAGTCGAGTTCCTGGAAAGGAAAACTGCTCACCTCCATAAGCTCCATTTTTGCAGAATCAACACCTTCCACATCATCAAACCCAACACCTTGATTAATAGGCTGTCGTTTTTTCCCAGGGCTATTAGACGCATTGAGTTGGCGGTGAAGTAGCCAGAATAAGGGCGCAAGTGGAATCCACAGAGTTATCACTGTTATCAAAACACTCCTGAGGGAGATGAGCACAGACTGTGGAGCTGATCTGTATGAAGTGCCCTTTTCTCTCATCAAATTCAGCAAAAAGCTCTCATCATGATCAATCTTCCTGGTTGAGAACTGCCACTCAGATGCTGTGGCTGACTGCCTCATATATTTCTGAAACAAACCCAATTTCTTTATTGAACCATGGCTAGTGATTTCAGAAGCCACGCTTTCATTTAGTCTCTCATCTTCCACAATATCGTTCTTGACATTGAAGTATATACGACGAGATCCTTCCTCAAACAACACCTTGGACACAATACCAGTTTGGAGGTTTGTCACTAAATCTGAATAAGCAACAACTTTGGGAGAAGGGATCGTCAGCAATCTAAACATCAAGTAGCAAAGCCCCATTGCTGCTGAAATTGATGTCACAAGAACCACCCTCTTCATGTTCTTTCTCAGTAACACACCCAAGTCATTCAAAGCAGACGACTGAATTGAAAACTTTCTCATTCGTTTTGAAGACAACCTCATCCGAGACACACTACCGTATTCATTGAACTCCAAATGTGTATATCTACCTCTTCCCTTCTCATAACGTTTTGACCTAATCTCAGTAATATAAACCAACTCACCCCCGAACTTGCTTTGAATTTGGGGTCCAGATGAATAAAACGAGAAATAGGAGCACATTCCCTTATATGTGTACAAATGCAAGCTCTTGGCATTCAATGACCGAAATACAAGGTTTTGTGGAGTGCCCATGACCCCATTGCTTGAGATAACAGAGAATTGGACCATGTTCGATTAGAAACAAAAAAAAAAATCATAAACCCAGGAGAATTGAAGTTCAAGGAATTCAAGTTTCAGTGCATCTATTACATACGCCTTGGATCCAAATCAAAGAAAGAGGAAAACCCAGCAAATGAGGGATGCAGAAAGGGGAGATTGTACCTGGGTACGTATATGTTCTTTTGAGTGATCGAAGCAAGTGAGGGCCGTAGGGAATTGATATGTGGTGTGCTGGTAAGATCAGCTCGGAAGAGGATAAGAAGAGATCTCTACTTCCACCTCTAGAAGCAACACTATTTTCGCCTTTTACCCACAAAATCCCGGGCCGCATGGAATCTCTGTCCGGGGCGCTCAGAGGACCCGTTTCAAGAATTATGCTCGGTTTTTCATTTGGACAAATTTCACGAAACCACCTAATTAAGGCTATTATGCTCTTGTACACCAAACTACCCTTAAAAAAATTGCATAAACCACGCATAAACATACTTTTTTATCAATCAACCATCCTATTAACATTAGTTAATTGATTGTGTGTACAATTTTTGGTAATCAATTATATGTGTTATTTTAATTATTATATACAAATTATTTGTCTCTTCAATACCTTTCGTTAGCTAGATGCTATATTATTTTATGATAAGATTTTGGCATTCAATTTATTATGTTCTTTTATGAATTTATGGTCTAGATAAAAGTATTATCTTGTTTGATTATTGGTTGATAAATGAGATGTATCTATCTACGAAAAGATGAAATATCAGGTTGCTTGCGAGACAAGAGGGGCGGTCGGCCCTAGGCATAAAGAGAACGGGTTTCTTCCATAAATATGGTAAGCTTCATTCTTGAAATCCACAATGCAATTGAGATCCTTACTGACTTAGGCATCAGAGGTGGATTAGGCGTTGGACCCTCTTTATCCATTGTTTTGCAAGTTATGTTGGGATCTTTAAGGAGGTAGAAGGTTCAGATGCGACCTTTGATTATCTTAACGAATTTTTGCACTAACAATTGGCACCGTCCGTTCGGAGTGGATACGAAAGTCCATGACTTTCACGTATGAAAATTCAATGTAACACCCATCGAACGAGATAGATGCCAACAGAGAAGCGACATGAAGGCCGCAACCCGACTATGATCGTGAAAATATGTGCCAATGCTAAGACATCATGACGACGCGCAAGTTGAAAAGTGAAAACGCGTCTGGTGCCTAGACGGTACAAAATCGCCCAAATGGAGGGCATCTCATGGTCGATATCGAGGATGTGAGGTTCAACGCAATCGAAATCGCCCATGTCGGGGACACAAAAGGAGTTGAGGGCGTGACGTGGATAGCGCGATGAGGTACGATTCTGAAGCTCGATCATGAGGGACATCATGTCTATGAGGTAGAGTGCGAGCCACACCGCGATCACGAGAAGAAAGTCGATCCACATGCGAGTCCAGACGACTTGAGTGAGAGCGAGATTAAGCCGCAAGACAAGTCAGTCGACCGACAATAAGAGATCCCAATAAGAGACACTGAACTTGATAAGGTTTTTTCGTAGGGGCAAATATTTGAACGAGAAGCCCTTACGAATTTGTTATGAGCTAATCATGACGTATTTGCTTGGAACTCCTTCGAGATACCTAGATCGATCCGTCATGGGCATGTCATCGATTGAATGTTTATTTTGATGCAAAGCCTATTGTTCAAAGAACACGATGATCTTCTCTACAACATACTAAGGTTGTAATTCCTGAATTAGAGCAGCATCTAGAAGTTGACGTCGTTAGAGATATTCAATATCCTAAATGGTTAGCCAATATTATCGTTGTAAAAATGAAGACCGGAGATTGGAGAGTATGTGTGGATTTATTAATCTAAATATGGCTTTTCTAAAGGACCTATTCACTTTGCCCAAGATCGATCAATTAGTTGACACGACAACAACCAATGTGGGTATGAGAGAATAAGTTTCCTAGATACGTACAAAGGATATCATCGGATATCGATGTATTAGAAAGGTCAAGAGAATATCGCATTTGTGATACTTGAGGGATTTATGTCTACAAAGTGATGCCTTTTCGATTAAATAAATGTTAAGACAACGTTTCGAAGATTGGTGACATGCATGTTCCAGGGATTCATTGGAAAGAGCATGGAAGTCGACATAGACGATATGATGGTGAAGAGTTAGAAGGCAGCATCCATATAGATGATTTGCAATGTGTTTTTTATATACTCCGGAATCGAAACTGTGATTAACTGCTACTAAGTGTGCGTTCGCAAATGACTTAGGGAAGTTTCTAGGACTCCTCATACTCCAAGGAATTAAAGCGAATCTTGCTCAAATACAAGGGTTGAATGTTGTGCAATGCTCGTGAACGATGTAGGAAGTTTAGAGACTGACATGAATGATGACAACCCTTGATTGGTTTATTTGTCACTCCTTAGATAAATGTGTTGTGATGGTTTTCCACACACTCGCAAGAATACGAGATCTATTGTAGTAGTAGATCAGGATCGAATCATGGGGATTATATCTGCTTTAGCTAATTCTAGAACTAATTTCTAAGCCAAAAATACGGACATTTATGGTCTATTTCTAAATACAAAAAAATTAAAACAAGTAAATTATGAGAATAAAAAGTATATGAGAAAGCAGAGTTCCAAGGCAAGGAATCCCCACAACTTTGATCCACGGAGTTTGAATCTCACTTTTACCTAAACTGAGTTGGATATTTTGTTATGAAGGTTATTGTCTAATGTCATAAATTAACTTTTCTCAAAGTTTAAGTTAATGTACTTCTATCAAATTAAGAACCCACTCTCGTGACGAAACAAAACCGATAGAAACCCTTTAAGAACTTAGAAATCTAGATGGTAAACAAAACTTGCCCCACTCTCGTGATGCATCAAACTTGACTCAAACACCTAGAAGTTCTATGACAATTAACCTCATGAGAAACTAATCTCAAGTTCAATCCTAGTTTTTCCAAATAGATAGAACCACCTCTCGATGTGTTCTTTCTATTTTTTTTTACTTACTTAGACTATCACATCTCGATGCGCAGCCTAAACAAGACTCTAACAAGTTTAAACCTATTAAATTAAGCCCCTAGAATCAAATCATATTAGTTTCCAACTCAATTCAAGCAAAAGGTATTGAATACAATCCGCTTCACATTGTTGGGATCAACCAAACCCTAGAACTATAGAGATTAACCTAGCATATTGAAATTCATGATCAATTTAAACATAGAGGAAGAAATAGAAGCAAAATTGAAAGAGAAACTTACTAGGAATTTCAATTGAAGAAACAAAAGTAGATCCAAATTGTAAAGCTAAATCTCCAAAGCGAAAGAGCGTAAAACTAAAAACCCTAGAAATTGTCTCCTCTCTCTATAATTGAAATTAGAAATAATAATAATGTATAATAATATTCTAAATTAGGCTCCAAGTAGTCTTAAAAAAAGTCCTTAAACTTATGCCATAAGATATCTCAAAAATAAAACCAACTCGGGCCCAAAAAGGAGTAAGAAGGTCCAAATTCTCACGCGCGCACTGTGTTGGTCACGACCCGTGACGGACCATCTGAGAGCTCTTTCTTGCTTTGTTTGCCATTGTTTTGGCTCGTTATGGCCTCCACGACCAATGATAATTCTTCTAACCTCTTCCTTCACTCCTTAGCTTGTATTTTGACTTGTAATAGCTCATCCACAACTCTTGAAAGCTCTTGGAATCCTCAAATCTTCGTTCCTTAGTATTAGTTGTGGCCTTTAAGCTTCATTAAGATCTTATCCTTATGTCATGTTCTCCACTTTTCTCATCGCGACCCTCATTTTTGGCTTGTTTGCTCTTCTCTATCACCTCTTTAACCTCATAATTCTAGTCCCGTAAGCATCCTCATAGGCTTGTTTCATATCTATTTGACTCCTCTAATACCATTAAGCTCCCTAACCATCTTTAAGACCCGAAAATACCTCCAAAAACCTGAAAATGCAAACAAAGCTTGTGTAGACATCCATACTATGAATAATATTAGAAATAAACACAAAATGCAAAACCTAAGCTAGAAAGGGACGAAAACTAATCCTAAATGCTCATGAAAACTACTCAAAAGTAGATGACATCAAAATACCCCATACTTAGACTTTGCTTGTCCCCGAGCAAAACTCAAGACCTCAACCACAAGTTAAAGAAAAGAAATTTTGCCTCAACTTGTTCAAATTAATAATCATGTAAGTGGAAAGATCAAAGACGAGTGCCATCATAGCATAATCATAATTATCAACAAGACCAGCCCTTCTTAGTCCCTAGACCTCACAAGGATAAACGTGTTTCCCTCACTCTCAATGTGTTTAGGGGTAATCAAGAACGCTCAAGTCTTAACTTTGAAAACCATCTACCATATGCTGGCATCAGAGTCCTAAACACATGACATAAATCAAGAGGACTTTTATTAGGTTGTAATGAGGCCAAGGTAAAAGAAAAAGGTAGGGAATTATTTGGTCTTGTGGTGTTAAATCCTGGAAAAAGAAATCTAACCAAATTGAACAACACACCAAGCTTAACTTTTCTTTCATTCTTCTTTTTCAGTACCTTTTCACAATCACACTTCAACTCCATTAACAACTTTATTTATTCACACTTTTTTCTTCTTCTTTTTCATTGCTTTTCTTTCTTTCTTTTCTTTCTTTTTTTTCTTGTTACTAACCACTATTTTGGGCAGATTTACCACGTAAATGTGTTACCTGCTAAAATGAGGGAGACTTAACCAAAAAACAATCATAACGCGTTATAACCTTTAAATGAATGAATGATCGCTCCACGTGCTGTTGCGATGCTTGCTTGGTGATCGTAATAATGGGCTTCATCAAGTTGTTTAATGATCTTCCGATTTTGGGCCTATTCCGGAGGGGCCCAACAATACCCCCCCAAAAACCCGGGAAAATTTCCCTCTAAGTTTTCTAGGGTTTTTGACCTTGAGCTCGGAAGTTGTAGTGCACTCATACCATGTCCCTTCAACTCTATATTTAAGGCTCCCAAAGACATCATTGCAAAGCATTCGTGGTCTTCCATCTTCAAGTACGCTTCTTTTACTTCTGTTTTTTTTCTTTTCCATGGGTAATTCTGCTTCTTCCTCGGAATCTTCTTCCCGGTGCCTTATATCCTCCGATTCGCCTTTGCTTACTCCTTCTAACGTTCTCACCTCTCTTCATCAAAAAGAGAGCACTTCTTTTGAACCGTCCGTTTTTGCTTACTCTGTGGGGATTCCGGCCTCCTCCAAGAACTTTCTCCCTCCTCCTGGTGTTTAGGTTGACTTCTTTCATGAGGACTAGGTTTGCTACGAATATCCTTTTCGTATCAGATATTGATTTACTTTTTCCCCTTTGGTAGTTGATTTTCTCACTATCCTTGATTTATCGCCTGGCCAAATACTTCCTCAAGTTTGGAGGCTCTTGTTGTCTGTTCATCTTCTCTGTTCCTATCACGATATCCCTTTCAAAACTGTCGACTTTCTTTGCAACTATCGCTTTTTAAAAGGGGGTCTGGGTCAACTTACCTTGAAAACCCTAAAAGGCAAGTTTGACTTGATTTATGATGTGTCGAAGTTGGACCGTGGCCAGGCCGACAAGTTCTTCTTCGTAACTCTTTCTTCTTTGGGGGTTAATTCCTCCTTTCTAAAACCTCGTTGGCATGCGAAGGGTAGTATCTCCTCTACTTTGTTCTTCTCACTTCTTCCTGATAGTGTTAACTTTTGGCTGCGTTTGTTTTTTGATGTAGTAAATTTTGCCTCTTTACAACCTCGGAAGGTGTCAACTCAGATTGTCTCTCGCATTGAAGCCCTTCCAACGGAGGAGAGATCTTATACAAAGCTTATAAAGGAATATCTCGCTGATTCCGAAGATTCAGACATGTCAAGTGAGTTTTGATGCTTTTCTTCTTTACTTTTGCTAACACGTTGTACTCGCGTGATTCCTTTTACCTGTATGTTTCCAGGCTCAAGGACTACTCGATCTACTGTTGCCAACTCGACCATGGAAAGAGTTGAAGATCGGAAGAAGAGAAAAGTCGAGACATCTTCTACAGTAGATACATCTCTAGTGGTGTCCCTTCCTCCGAAAGTTGTTGATACTACTCTCAAGACTTCCTCTTCAAAGAAGAATGCTACTTCCTGCCTGCCTGACCTCCCTAGCACCATGATGTCGCTGGATATGGCGATAGAGAAGTGTTTAAGCTCCTTGATGCCTCTCCATGTGAACTTTTCCCGAGGTGCAGAAAGTCGATCTTCCATGCCAGAGTTCTTCAGCAAAATGTTGGCCGCCCAATGGCAGGTATGGATACTAATTTCTAGTAACTCATTGTGCTTTGATTTACGTGTCTTGCCTCTTGCTCACAATTTAATGTGTTAACTTCTCCAGAGCATCCAGCTTACGCTCTCGGCTTTTGAAGCCTTCAAGGACCAACATGGCCAACTTGCTCTGAGCAAGATCAATGTTCAGCTTGAGAAGGACATGAATACTCTTTTGGGACAAGAAAAGAGTGTTCTAGAGAAAAAAAGTTAAAGAGATGACGGATGCTCTAGAGAAGGCCTCCAAGAGTTCCAAGGAATGGGAGGAGAGATTCATAGCTGCATCAAGGAAGGAAGTTGCTCTCGCGAAGGAGATCGAGGATACTGTTGATTATTGGTCGTGCATAGACCTGGGTCCGGTTCCTCGGAAACATGGAACCGGAACCGGCCTTGGCCCGGTTCCCCGGTTCCGGTTCTGGACCTGTTTTGGTTTCCGCCAATTCCACCAAGTTCCGGTTCCGGTTCGGAACCAAACATTTAAAAAAAACAAAAAAATACCGGGTCAAGCCGCGATCGCGGAAAACACACACCACGATGGCTCGCGACGGACCGCGATCGCGGGTGATGTCCAAAAAACAGAAACTCTGTTTTTGGGCCAAAGTCGAAATCTTGATCTCGGTTTGGACTTTGGCCCAACCCGGGCTTGGAAATTGGAGATTTGGACTTTGGAGAATCCGTGATTAATATTAATGCTTGTTCTTCAAAACAAAAAAAGTTGGATAATTAAAGGGCTTGGACTTAAAATTAAGTTGCCTACGTATCCTCTCGGGGTTATAGAGGAATCAAAGCCCACGTAGTTCTCTTACCTTTCGATACGAAACCCCGATTTTCTTACCATCTACGTCGATGCATCCGAAGCGCTTTGGGATTGGGACTCATCGTCTTGCCTGTCCAAGTCGGAAGTTTCGGATACCTCCGCCTTTTGTTGACGAATTTCCGCCCTCTTCCAATCACATACGCACACTTGGGCTTCCAAGACATCGGGCTTTAAACTAGATCGTTTTGCGTCAAGGACGTGTCCTCCTTCGCTAAATGTTTGCTCTACCGATACGGTCGAGGCGGGAAAAACAAGCACTTGAGCCGCGATCTTGACCAAGGTTGGGAAAGTCTTCTTGTGGGTCTTCCACCAATCTAAAATATCAAATTCTCCTTCACCAAACTCAAAGTGGGTTGTTAGATATGTTTCAAACTCTGCATTCAAGCTCGAATGTCTCGATGTCTTGATAAGGGTATGCAAAAGATTAGCCCCCACCTTTTAATAGCACCGAGGGCACTCGAACTCGAAGAGGAGGATGAATGTGGAGGTAATGGAGAAGAACTAACACTAGATGAATATTCAGTAATCAATTCTTCAATTGATCTTCTAACTTTATTAAGTATATCCCCAACACTAGCAATATCATCATTAACATCCAACTCTAATGCATCATAATAACCATTCAAACATGCTTCTAAACCACTCATCTTAAACCTAGGATCAAACACACAAGCAACAAGATAGATATCGGGGATAACTTTATAATAGTGCAACTGTTGGAAGGGTTTCTTGACAACAAATAAATTTATAATCAAGACCCCGCTGAGTACAGGGAGGTCAGGTTCGTCCACGGGAATTAGAAGAATCTATGTCTAGCTACTAATCCTAACAAAACAAAACAAAACAATAACAAAACACTAGCAAAACACTCAAACTGAGGCTCGGCACCGACCCACAACAGGTCGTAACCGACCAACACTTCAACACAAATGCAGGAGAAAACAAAGAACACAGGCGCTCGGCACTGACCTAACAGGGGTCGTAACCGACCTATCCGGGTACGAGAAATTTCCGAAAAACCAAATTAAAGAAGATCTAGGGCAAAGGATTCACCACAACAAGTTTATGCATGCAAACATGAATCAAAATCAACCATAAATAATCCCATGTATGACTCTCGTCATGATAAATCAAGTAAAAATCTTAACTTTCATAAAGATCTAAACTTGCAATCCTACTTGTTTCCTAAAGGTTTAACTTTCGTTTCAACCAAATATAATCCACATTCACAACTAAATCTTTCGATTCACTCATAACATGAACATGCTTTGACTTTCATCAAGGAATAGATAGCAAACAAGGGGATAATGGATAGAGATTAGAAGAGATGGTTCATTCAAACATTCATGCCTTAATCATGCATAACTCGTCGGGTCTCACCCCAACCCTAGAAAGTAGACTACTCACGATCCATAAAACAATCACCAATAAAAAACAAAAGAGAAGACATGATTCAAATTCAAACAAACTTCGATTCAAAAGAAAACTTACAAACTCAAGCAAACCTCCAAGTCTCTCTAATTGTCCAAGAGCTTGGAACCAAAGAAAACTAGAAAACCAAACTTGCAACTTGTTCCGTCTCCACAACAAACCCTAAGAACGTTTTTCTCCAAATCAGCCCCCCTTTTAAATAAAACCCTAAAGATCCTTATATAGTGGTAGAAATAAATTTATATGGAAACTAAAATCTATCTTAAAAAGGCCCATAGATAAAACAATTACTAAACCAAACTAAAGGCGCAAGCAATAATTCGGCAACACTCGGAGTGGGTCGTCACCGACCATGGCTGGGTCGTCACCGACCCTCTGGCTGCACATAACTTCCTCATTTCTTGCTCAAAACTTGCTCCACTGCTTGGCTTTCCTTCATTGTTCCTTCTTCAATCGCTCTTGGCCTTTTAAGACGTCCTTTAGCTCCTGCTTCAAACACTTAAACCTTGAAACCTTCACTCTTAAATCATCAAATCTTCACATGCATTGACTCTTGCTCTTCTCTCAACATCACCACCAAACAACACCTAGCACCACCTCCTAGAAAGCTTTAAAAACCGAAATATCTCCTCCTCAACGCTTCAAAGACCTACAAAACATTAAACATACTTATGTAGACTCCATATCTTACGATAATACGAAAATCCATAAAAACGACTCAAAACAACACATTAAACTTAGAAAAGACTCAATCCTAACTAGAAAACTACCCATGCAAACTAACTAAAAAGTGCGACATCAAAATACCCCATACTTAGACTTGCTTGTCCTCAAGCAATCACTTAGCACGCATCAAAACCAATAAACAAATCCAAGAATCATCTTGTAGGAAAAATAAGCACAAGTAGAATAGTGAGCAAACAACTTCCACATCCTAGCATACATGAACATTTCAAGTAATCACAATCCAACCTTACCAAGGAATGTATTTCACTCAACTCTCAAAGTGTTTAGGGTATAGCAATGATCTCTCAACTCAACTCCAAGTACAAAACCGCATAGTCAATGGAACTTATATAAACAAATTCTCCACCGAAGAAATCAAAACAAGTCAAATCATCAAATGAACTCGGGTGGCTCAATAAAAACTTCAAAGAAGTCTCTATTCGGCCGGGTTGTAATGGGGCTTGGTAATGACAATAAGGCGTGGAAATATTTGGCTATGTGGTGCTAACTAATCCGAGAACCAAGACTCCTAGACTATACATCACTCATCCAACGTTCCTTCCTCTTCTTCAATCACCAAACACTTTAACTTTCAATGCACTTCCCTTTTTCACCTATCATCATTTGTCTTTCTTCTATTCTTTTAAAAGCTTTGGACTCCTTGCATTTATTATATGGAACTTCTCTTTTTCTTTCTTTTTTCTTTCCTCTCTTTTGATAATTTTTTTTTTTACGGGGGTGGTCGGCACCGACCCACTTTGGGTTGGCACCGAGCTACATATATGCATGTCGAGCCCAAAAACTTTTCATTCCTTTTGATTTTCAAAGACAACACCCTTAATCTACCTTCCATAATCTCTTTGTTTTTCACCCATTCAAATCACGACAATTTTCAACAATCTTTTTCTAAGTCCTAATTCCCGGATCAAAGGGGTCAAGCTTATCATGGCTAGGGAATTCTTTTTGTGGAGCTAGAAATAGGCTTTAAGCTCAAAAATAAGGGCTACAAAAAGAGAGATCATGTATAGGTAGGAAAGGGAATATAATAGGCTTATAAAAATGAGTTCAAAATCATTTGATTCAATCAAGTAATGAGCATATCTCCATTGGTCTCAAATTTTACAATAACCATGCCATTGTCAATTGGTATATTTGCACTTGAAAGAGTATTTCACACATAAAAGAGAAAAGGAGTAAAAATGTACATCCTTTATAGGCCAAAAATATCTCACTTAGGTTCACATTTTGTTGGATTGCTTTTACTTAGAAATATGTATGCTCAATTTTCATTATAAGCTCAAAACTCAAAAAGCAAGATCATGGTTTAGGTGATTCTTAAAGCATGTCATTGGGATTATATGATAATGCAAGCAATTTCCGTCCTAGAACATCTAAGGGATAGGGCATTTATCCATCTAAAAATTTCAAAAGGAAAAAGACTCAAAACAAGACTAAACACAACTAAACACATATTAACACAAAGCAACACATGACTTAAACAAATAAAGACTTAAACAAGTAATCTCCCAAACCACCCCATACTTAAACATCAATGTCCCCATTGATTAAGAAAGTAAGGAGAAAGGAAAGAGAACTTACTTGGACACAATTTGAAGCGTTGACATAGGAGGAGGATCATTCTTGAGGAGGTTGAGGAGGTGGTGGAGGTTGGTAAAGGTGTTTCCCCAACCAATGGTTGAATTCCTCTTGAGCTTCCCATCTTGCGACATCCTCTTTATGATCTTCATAATACTCAACTCGGAAGTCGTGGAGCTCTTGTTGGTGGTTGACGAATTGGTTGTGGTGGTGGTTGAGTGCTCCATAAAGATGGTGTTGGTGAAGCATAAGAGCATCCATTTTAGCCGAGAGAAGAGAGATATCGGGATTACCGCCCGAGCTTGAACCGGTATTGTACGTGCTTTGTCCTTGGAAGTTAGAGCCACCAGACCCGTCAAAACCATACGGATGTGAATAGTAAGGAACCATATCCGACTGAGGTCCCATGGTGTAGTCCATCGGGTCGACACCGGACTGGTTGTGGAAGTGACTGTCCACTGGAGGGTCATCACCGACCGCATGTTGGTCGTAACCGAACGGGTGGTGGTCGTCACCGACCATCCCAGTGTTGTTCCGTGTTGAGTCCGAGTCGGAAGATGCTCCTCTTGGCTGTGGATTGGGTATGGCTCGGCGGAATCTGCTGGGTTGGCGTCTAATCTTCTCATCATCCCGAACTTTGGCTCTCAAAGGGTAAGAAGCGGGGGCCCAAGCATCGTACCAATTAAGGAGATAGAAAAGCTCGAGATTCTCCTCGGTAAGCTCCACATCATGAGTCTCATGCTTGCTAATATAGAACTTGTTGATGTAGCCGGTGGGAGATGGAGCAATCACTTTAGAGTTCACAAAATACTTGACATCCATAGGAATGACCGGTCTTGAAGAGTAGGCGGAGAGGTTGACCTTTAAGGACTTAGCAAGAATAGCAACAAGCCACCCAAAGTAGGTAGTAGTGTGAGTTGTTTGGCGTTGGTGGTTGATGACGGCCGTAGCATACTCATATCCCAAGTTCATGTGAACGGTTTGTTCGTAGAGCATGGTGGATAAGCATGCTATTTCTTGCTTGTGTGGTCGTGAGAGCTCATAGCGTGGCCAAATGGTGGACCCCAAGATGCGGAGGATAATCCGGAAAACCGGACTTGCAATGTAGACGCCGGGAAGGTGGTTGGTGGGGTACTCTTCTTTGCCGGTGATGTATTGCCACAACTCCTTGGCGGGAAAGTCCGTTTGTTTGTAAGAGCCGGGTGGGGCACGGAAACCAAGAAGCTTGTTGAATCTCTTGATGCTCATCTCATGCCCTTCATTACCAAGTTGGAAAGTAACCTTGGAGCGGTTGAAATCGTCTTCATCCCGGTATAAGCGGAAATTGGACATGAATTCACATGTTAGTGACACATAGTGCTCCTCGATAGGATGTAGAATGAGGTGTTGAGAACCAATCCAAGAGAAGGCCTCGAGAACCTCTCTATGAACACCAATTTTGTTGGCTCCGGCCCGTTGGTAAGCTCGGACATTCACATCACCTTTCCACATCTCAATAAACCGAGCTTGTTGTTCTTCCGAGTCAAACACAACCGAATCCACTTTTTGCTTGTTCTTCTTTTGCTTCTTGGATTGTGGACGAGAGGATGAGGCCATTGTCCTACAAAACAATCAACAACTTTCCAAGATAATTTCCATAATTTGAAAGAACAAGGCCAAAACACAAGACACCCATGTCAATTCCAAAGAAGTACCCCATACTTATTCAAAGAAACATGCATAAATTTAGAATGGATCTCAACCTAGCATGCTTAATCATGAACAATATATAAGTAGAGGAAAAGATCAAGCCAAAAGCACCCCAAATCATGGTAAAAATACCTCCATTATCATGTATGAACAAAGGGACACCCGTCAATCGGGGTCGGAACCGACCCTTGGAAACACGGTGTCGAGCAATTTCGAGAATGTGGGAGCTGGAGGGTCGTCACCGACCCATGGGGGGTCGGCACCGACCATTCTGGGCAAAAAGACGCCCTTGAATTCGGCTCTTGTTCATGGAAGTGTACCCTAAAACTCCGTAAAAATCAAATACTCTCTCAATTAAACAAACAACCAAATAGGCATCAAGATTTCCACATACAATCCCCAATTAATCATGGCATGATATAGATCCAACCACTTAAACATGCAAACAACCCAAATTTCCATATTCAAATACAAGAACACCCAAAACCTAGGTTTTCAACTAATCCCTCAAACAAAAATCAAGTAAACTTGAATATAAGATCAAAGGATTAGAAAAACATACCAAAGATGAGCAAGAGTATAAGAATGAAAGTAAGAGGGGGTCGTCTACGAGCACCAAAGTGGTTCGAAATTGTGAGAAATTGTTGTGGGGGTGAGATTTTTGGTTTTTGTTGAATGATTTGGAGAGTTTATGTAGCACAAGGGAGAAATTTGGTGGATTTGGGACGGGAATGAAGGATTGTGTGATGTTTGAGAGGCAAAGAGAGTGGGAGAACAATGGAGGTTTGGGAAAGAGGAGGGGTCGGCGTGAGGGAGGAAGGGGTGGGAGGGGATAGGGTTAAAAAGGGTGAAAAAATTGAGGGACTTACCTGCAATTTCCAATTTCTGAAAATATTTACCATATTTGCTTGGAAGGGGTCGGTGCCAACCATGAGTGGGTCGGTTACGACCATGGAATTGTCCCCATTGCTTATGTATTTCGGCCCTTTCAACTTCTCCCGCCTCACTTAGCTTCCTACAAAAAGTTAGTGGAGAACCAAGACAAGAAAACTAGCTATTCTAGACTAAGAAAAACAAATGAAACCAAACCTAAAAAAGAAAAATTCAAAAACAAAAATAAAAACAAAGCGGGTTGCCTCCCTAAAGCGCTTAATTTTACGTCTTTAGCTAGACGGGTGGTACCTCTAATTAGTTCGAAGATGTGAGAGCCCATGTGGCTCGAATTTCTTCATCGGGTTCGGCCCTTGCAAAGTATTTCTTCAAACGATGCCCGTTGACCTTAAAAATCCCTCCATTTTCATCCAAAATCTCGACCGCTCCATGTGGATAGATGTGATGGATAACAAATGGTCCACTCCATCGGGATCGCAATTTTCCGGGAAAAAGTCGAAGTCTTGAGTTGAAAAGGAGTACTTGATCACCTTTGTTGAAGATCTTCGGGATGAGCTTCTTATCATGCCACTTCTTGGTTCTTTCTTTATAAATCTTGGCATTCTCATATGCTTTAAGCCTTAACTCTTCCAATTCTTGCAAGTCCATAAATCTCTTTGCTCCGGCCGCGTCAAGATCCATGTTGAGCTCCTTGAGAGCCCATAGAGCTTTGTGTTCGAGCTCGACGAGCAAATGACACGACTTGCCATACACAAGATTGTAAGGAGTAGTGCGGAGTGGAGTTTTATAGGCGGTGCGGTATGCCCAAAGTGCATCATCTAACTTGGAGGCCCAATCTTTCCTTGAGCGGGAAACCGTCTTCTCCAGGATGTTTTTGATTTGCCGGTTGGAGATCTCCACTTGACCGCTAGTTTGGGGGTGGTAGGGAGTTGCTACCCTATGAATGACCCCATACTTAGTCAAAAGTGCCTCAAAACTCCGCTCAATGAAATGAGAACCGCCATCACTAATAAGAGCTCGGGGAACACCAAAGAGGGGAAAGATGTTGGTCTTCATAAACTTGGCTACAACTCTTGCATCATTAATTCTTGTTGCTATGGCCTCAACCCATTTAGACACGTAGTCAACCGCTACGAGGATGTATTTGTATGGACCCGAAGAAGGGAAGGGTCCCATGAAATCGATTCCCCATACATCAAAAAGTTCAACTTCCAGAATTCCTGTGAGTGGGTTCTCGTTCCTCCATGTGATATTTCCCGCACGCTGACATTCATCACAAGCCGTGATATAAGTATGAACATCTTTGAAGAGGGTAGGCCAGTAGAATCCGCTCTGCAAAATTTTAGCGGTGGTCTTGAATCCCTTAGCATGGCCGCCCGTTTGAAGAGTGTGACACTGTCGGATTACTCCCTCAATTTCATTATCCGGCACACAACGCCTAAAAATATGATCGCTCCCTTGCTTGAAAAGGTAGGGATCGTCCCAATAGTATTGCTTGGCGTCGTGAAGGAACTTCTTTCGAGCTTGGGAAGTCAATCCATCGGGGATAATGCCTCCTACAACATAGTTAGCAAAATCCGCAAACCAAGGGGTTTTCGCCCCTCGAATAGCATAGATAGAATGGCAAGAGAGCATGGAAGGCGAGACATGAAGAATAGTGGAAAGTACCGAAGAAGGGTTAGAAATATGACCTTGAGTAGTGGTGGTGAGGGTCGGTGCCATCCTTCCTAGCTCGGTGCCAGCCAAAATCTGCATATGGGGGGTCGGTGCCAACCCAGAAGTGGTCATCTCCGACCTAGAAATGGTCGTCTCCGACCTAGAAATGGTCGTCTCCGACCCAGCCTTTTTTGTTTCGATCCGCAAAACTTCATTGCTCAATAGAGTTTCATCCGGGCGAGAATCGTTGATGGGTATTGTATCTCCGGACTCCTTAATGTGTTCCATAGGTAACCGAGAGAGGTGATCCGCCACAAGATTTTCCGCTCCTTTCTTATCTCGTATTTCAAGGTCAAATTCTTGCAATAGAAGCATCCATCGGAGCAATCTCGGTTTGGCGTCCTTCTTATCCATAAGATAACGGATAGCTGCATGATCAGTGTAGACGATTACTTTGGAACCCACCAAGTATGACCGGAACTTCTCAAAGGCAAACACAACAGCCAGGAATTCCTTCTCTGTGGTCGTGTATTTGCTTTGGACCTCATCCAGCATTTTGCTCGCATAATAGATAGCATGAAGCTTCTTCTCCCTTCTTTGCCCAAGGACTGCGCCCACGGCGTAGTCGCTAGCGTCACACATGATCTCGAAGGGAATGGTCCAATCTGGAGGTTGCATAATAGGAGCCGATACAAGTGCATCCCGAATCTTGTGGAAAGCTGCAAGACACTCGGAAGAAAACTCAAACACAACATCCTTCATTAATAGGTTAGTCAATGGTTTGGTAATCTTAGAGAAATCTTGAATGAATCTCCTATAAAACCCGGCATGTCCTAAAAAGCTCCTAACATCTTTCACTGAGGAAGGGGGTGGTAATTTTTGGATCAATTCAATTTTAGCTTTATCAACCTCAATCCCCCTTTTTGACACAACATGACCTAGAACAATTCCTTCTTGCACCATAAAGTGACATTTTTCCCAATTAAGTACTAGGTTAGTTTCCTCACATCTCTTAAGTACTCTAGTAAGATTGGCAAGACAAGAGTCAAAAGTGGTACCGTAAACCGAAAAATCATCCATAAATACCTCCACAATGTCCTCAATCATGTCGGAGAAGATGGCCATCATACACCGTTGGAAAGTGGTCGGGGCGTTGCAAAGCCCGAACGACATCCTCCTATAAGCAAATGTGCCATAAGGACATGTGAAGGTGGTTTTCTCTTGATCATCTGGATGTATCGGAACCTGCCAAAAACCACTATAGCCATCGAGATAACAAAAATAGTCATGCAAAGCTAATCTCTCTAGCACTTGGTCAATAAAAGGCAAGGGAAAATGGTCCTTCCTAGTGGCGCTATTCAACTTCCTATAATCTATGCACATGCGCCAACTAGTAGTAGTCCTAGTGGGGACTAATTTGCCTTTATCATTCTCAACAACAATAAGACCACTCTTTTTAGGCACAACATGAACAGGGCTTACCCACTTACTATCCGAAATAGGGAAGATGATACCTGCATCGAGCATTCTCAATATCTCCTTCTTTACCACTTCCTTCATATTTGGATTAAGCCTTCGTTGATGCTCTATGGAGGGCCTGTGTCCTTCCTCAAGAAAAATACGATGCATACACAAAGAAGGTGAGAGGCCACTTAAATCCTCAAGTGAGTATCCAATGGCCTTCCTATGAGCCCTAAGAACATTCAACAACTTTCCAACTTCTTCCTCATTAAGGTTAACATTAATAATCACAAGAAAAGTGGAATTTGGGCCAAGAAACTCATACCTCAAAGACTCGGGGAGAGCCTTAAGCTCTGGAGTCGGTGGTGGTGGTGTAACAATTTCGTCAGCCTTCTCCATTTTGAAGAACTCTTCATAGTGAGTAGTATCATCCGCCTCCAGAAGGGTCGGTGTCGACCATAGGGAGGTCGTCACCGAGCCAGAAGCAAGCATAAAATCCTCAGCAACGATCGGAATGGGGGTGGGTGCCGAGCTGGAAGTGGTCGGTGCCGACCTAGAGATGGTCGGTGCCGAGCAAAAAGTGGTTGGTGCCGAGCAAAAAGTGGTTGGTGCCAACCTTGCAGTTTCGTCTTCGACTTTAGCTTCACTTCTGTAAGCTCCAAACAAACGTTCGATCGGATCTTCACAGTCAATGTAGTCCGAGCGAGTGTACAACATCTTCACTTCCATGGCTTCACCGGTTTCCTTCATCGTCGGATTGAACCGGAACTCAACCACCTCATTGCCGATTTCAAAAGTAAGGAGACCTTTCTTCACATCAATAATAGCTCTAGCGGTTGCTAGAAAAGGTCGCCCAAGAATGATCGGGACGACAAGGTCTTCCGGCATCTCCATGACAATAAAATGATTAGGTACAAAGAACTTGCCGACCTGAATAGGGAAATCATCAACAACTCCAGTGGGTCTAACACAAGAACCATCCGCCATATAAAGCTTCATGTTCACCGGTACCAAAGGACCCATGTTGGTTTTGGACCATATAGAGAGAGGTAGAAGACTAGCACTTGCACCAAGATCACACAAAGCCTTAAAACGATGGGCACCTATGCCGATAGTGATTGTAAATTTACCCGGATCTCCGAGTTTCTCTGGAAGCTCTAAGGATCGCACCTCATCAGTTAGTTCGGACATAGACCGCTTTTTGGACAAGATCTCTTTATGAAATTTGGTGTATGCGGGCATCTCGTTCAAAGCTTCAGCAAAAGGAATGGTGATGTTAAGACCTTGAAGAACTTGCACAAAACGCTTGAATTTGTCGTCCGTGGAATCTTTAGCTTTCTTGGATGGGAAAGGAAGAACCTTTGTTGTTGATGAAGGAGGGACGGAAGGAAAAATTCCGGGAATGAGGTCGGCCACAACCTGGGTTGGGTCGGCGACGACCTTATCTTTGGTAGGAGGGGGGTCGGTTACGACCTGTGGTGGGTCGGTGACGACCTGTTCCGAGCTTGGCCGGTCTTCTTCGTCCTCCTTATTCTTGCTTGTTCCTCGGTCTGGTAACTTCTTTCCGCTTCTCAAGTGAATTGCAGCAATTTGTCCTCTCGGATTCTCATCAGAATGTCCCGGTAATCGCCCTTGTGGCCGTGGAATATGGGCCACTAAATCACCAAGTTGAGAATTCACATTCTTCCTCCAAGCCTCAAAGTCACCAAGTTGATTTTGTACTCCTTTAAGATCGGTTCGGACTGCATTCATATCGGTTCGGATGCCATTCATTCCTTCAAGGAGTCCTTGTGCCCACGTTGGTGGTTCTTGAAAACCGGGGGGTCTATAGGGCGGTGCTCTCTGCTCTTGTGGTGGTCCTTGAAAACCTTGACCATAGCCATTGTTATTCCACTGAGAAAAGTTGTTGTTATTTCTTGGATAAGCGTTGTTTTGGCTACGGTAGGGTCCTCTCATATAGTGTGCTTCCGCATAAGCCTCTGCAGCTCGGACTTGTTCCACGTTTGTGCAAGAAGAAGTAGGATGAGCAGGGGAACCACATTCTTGACAAGGTTGAGCGGTGGATTTATAGTGGCCCACTTGCTTCTTAAGCCGGTTTATCTCATCTTGCATAAATTGGAACCTCACATCTGGATCAATTGGTTCGGCATTAGGATCATAAAGCTTCTTCATTTAAACTCGGGCAGGTTGTTGAGTGCCATACATCGCATCATAGTTGGTAAGTTTATCCAACAAGGCCCAAGCTTCATCGGGATCCATCTCAATGAATCCGCAGTCGGTGTGGAGGTTGATGAGGTCCTTAGTTGCGGCATTGATTCCCTGAAAGAAGATCTCTTGAAGCACATAAGGCGGTTGTCCATGAGTGGGACATTGCCGAAGAAGTTCTTTAAATCGCTCCCAAGTCTCCACGAAAGTTTCATTGGGAAGTTGATGATAGGAAGTAATGTGCTTCCTTAGCTCTGTAGTCTTAGCTGGTGGAAAGAATTTAGTCAGAAACTGATCGTGCAGCGCCTTCCATGTATGAATCGATTCTGAGGGCAAACTTTCAAGCCAAGTAAGAGCTTTTCCAGCCAAAGACCATTTGAATGCTTTCAAAAGCACATATTCTAGCGATACATCATCAGCCGCAATCGTGTCACAAAGGTCAGTGAAGTTCTTGATGTGCTCCATGGGACACTCGGTGGGCTTGCCTTCAAATTGTGACCTCTTGATAAGAGTGATGAAGTGTGACTTAATCTCAAAAGCGTGCTCAATAACAGGGAGTACAATAGCAGATTCAGGAACTTTGAACTCAGGATGCATATACTGCTTTGCATTGCGTGGAATAGCATTGAGCTGTTGTCGAAGGAGAGTAACAGTAGTAGTTTGATCATCACGTTCTTTTTGAATGCCTTCTATCTGAAGGCAAAGATCAGCCATCTGGCGAGCAAGTTCCTCAGCGTTGGCCATTGCTCGTCGTTCTCTCAGCTTACGGTGAAGGGTTATCTCGAGTTCGGAATCAAAAGGAAAAAGGTCGATTTCCCTTCGCGAACTAGAGAGCATGCACCTACACACAATCAAAAGAAAACAAATTAGTAAACACAAGAGGGTATGGGCTATTCCCAAACCCCAAAAATAACTAGACAAGAAACTAAACTAATTCCCCGGCAATGGCGCCAATTTGTTGAAAGGGTTTCCCGACAACAAATAAATTTGTAGTCAAGACCCCGCTGAGTACAGGGAGGTCAGGTTCGTCCACGGGAGATAGTCAGTATCAAGTTTTGTTACTTCTTACACAAGCAATCAATTAAATCTAGGAATTTAAGCAAGAGAAAGGAGAATTCTAAGGTAAAGGTATCACTACAACAACAATCATGCAATGCCAACGCTATGAAACATAAAGATCATGCTTTTATCACATAAAGGCGTCAACTTTCTTTAACTAGAGCAAGTAAATCAATCAACTTTCGCTAAATTAATAAACTTACTATCTAATCTCTTCTACTTCAACTAGGATTGATTCGCTTTCGCTTCAAAACCCTAAATTGACTTTTCTGATTCAAAGTTTCTGATTGCGCTTCAACTATGAATGAGAAATTCCTATCCACTTTCTTTTCAAGGAGTTAAGAACAAGAGAGAAGATTCATGCAATAAAAACAATCAAAACATGATCATAAACAAGCATGCACAACCATTGTTGGGTTTAACCCCAACCTTAGAGAGAAAGACTACTCACAAAGCATAATTGAAAACATCTAAATTAAATTAAATAAAAAGCTTACAACTTTAATCGAAACAATCTTAGTTCTTCTCCACAAACCCTACTCGTCTCTTCCCTCTCGCCCCTATCTTCTCTCCTCCTCCCTTACTTGCCCTCCAAGGCAATTGATTGTGTCCTCCTTGAAGTTGCTCATTTCTGTACTCAGAGAGGGATCGGTACCGACCCATGGTGGGTCGGTAGGCTCCTCAGTACTACAACTAGCCACTTCGCTTCTTGAAATAGGATCCAACTGCTCTTGTAGACGGGCTTTGTACGCGACTATGGTGTCCGTTTATCTCCGGATCTCCGCTATCTGTAAGCGGAGTTCATCTATCTCTTGTTGCATCTCTTCAATTGTCATGGCCATGGCTTTCAAAATCTGAAAGCAAAAACAAAAACAAAAACGAAATCAAAAAGCAAAACGGGGTCTCGGAGAGGGTCGGTACCGAGGCCCAGAGGGTTGGTACCGAGCCTGGAGTGATCCCGTGAAATAGAAACTAAAAAAAAAAACTACCTGTCGACAGGGTTAGTATCGGCCTAAAGGGTGGTCGGTGACGACCTGGGTAGGGTCGGTGCCGACCTGGATGTAGTCGGTGCCGACTGACAATGACCTAGAAACAAACAAAAAAAACACAAAAAACTGGGTTGCCCAGCAGGGTCGGTACCGACCCTAGGGGGGTCATTACCGACTCGGCGGAGTCCAAAAAAACGCAAAAAGAACAAAACTTGGCACTATTGAAATCTCCCCGGCAACGACGCCAATTTGTTGAAAGCGTTTCTTGACAACAAATAAATTTATAATCAAGACCCCGCTGAGTACAGGGAGGTCAGGTTCGTCCACGGGAATTAGAAGAATCTATGTCTAGGTACTAATCCTAACAAAACAAAACAAAACAAAAACAAAACACTAGCAAAACACTCAAACTGAGGCTCGGCACCAACCCACAACAGGTCGTAACCGACCAACACTTCAACACAAATGCAATAGAAAACAAAGAACACAGGCGCTCGGCACCGACCTAACAGGGGTCGTAACCGACCTATCCGGGTACGAGAAATTTCCAAAAAACCAAATTAAAGAAGATCTAGGGCAAAGGATTCACCACAACAAGTTTATGCATGCAAACATGAATCAAAATCAACCATAAATAATCCCATGTATGACTCTCGTCATGATAAATCAAGTAAAAATCTTAACTTTCATAAAGATCTAAACTTGCAATCCTACTTGTTTCCTAAAGGTTTAACTTTCGTTTCAACCAAATATAATCCACATTCACAACTAAATCTTTCGATTCACTCATAACATGAACATGCTTTGACTTTCATCAAGGAATAGATAGCAAACAAGGGGATAATGGATAGAGATTAGAAGAGATGGTTCATTCAAACATTCATGCCTTAATCATGCATAACTCGTCGGGTCTCACCCCAACCCTAGAAAGTAGACTACTCACGATCCATAAAACAATCAACAATCAAAAACAAAAGAGAAGACATGATTCAAATTCAAACAAACTTCGATTCAAAAGAAAACTTACAAACTCAAGCAAACCTCCAAGTCTCTCTAATTGTCCAAGAGCTTGGAACCAAAGAAAACTAGAAAACCAAACTTGCAACTTGTTCCGTCTCCACAACAAACCCTAAGAACGTTTTTCTCCAAATCAGCCCCCCTTTTAAATAAAACCCTAAAGATCCTTATATAGTGGTAGAAATAAATTTATATGGAAACTAAAATCTATCTTAAAAAGGCCCATAGATAAAACAATTACTAAACCAAACTTAAGGCGCAAGCAATAATTCGGCAACACTCGGAGTGGGTCGTCACCGACCATGGTTGGGTCGTCACCGACCCTCTGGCTGCACATAACTTCCTCATTTCTTGCTCAAAACTTGCTCCACTGCTTGGCTTTCCTTCATTGTTCCTTCTTCAATCGCTCTTGGCCTTTTAAGACGTCCTTTAGCTCCTTCTTCAAACACTTAAACCTTGAAACCTTCACTCTTAAATCATCAAATCTTCACATGCATTGACTCTTGCTCTTCTCTCAACATCACCACCAAACAACACCTAGCACCACCTCCTAGAAAGCTTTAAAAACCTAAATATCTCCTCCTCAACGCTTCAAAGACCTACAAAACATTAAACATACTTATGTAGACTCCATATCTTAAGATAATACGAAAATCCATAAAAACGACTCAAAACAACACATTAAACTTAGAAAAGACTCAATCCTAACTAGAAAACTACCCATGCAAACTGACTAAAAAGTGCGACATCAGCAACCATTTCACTTTCATAGCATCAATTGCACCATAAAGTTCATTGAATTTACGCCCCTCACAAAAACCGCCCGCCACATTCAATGCTTCAAAACAAAACAAATGAGCACAAGGTTTATAAACATGACTAAAACTTAATGTTGCATCATGAAATATTTTCATAACTTCTAAGATTCTATAACAATAATCCCATACTTGAGAAATAATAGGATTGTCGAGAAAATATATGGACGCAAAAGAAGTCAAAAGATCTTTGTAAGGCATGCATGCATGAAGTAGTTTATAAGTGGAGTTCCAACGATGGCAAACATCTTTTGGAAATGTTCAGGGTAGAACACCTTTTTGACTACAAAACGCCGTCCAATCTTGGGCGGTTGGGGGCTAGCCCACATACGACTAACAACATATCTAATAGGAGCAATTAAACCCGACATAACATTTAAACCATCTTTGACACAAAGGTTTAAAATATGGCAAACACATCTTACATGAAAATACTTCGCTCCAAGAATTGGTTGACAATGCGGAACCAATTCTCGGATTGAAGCGGTGTTGTTAGATGCATTGTCAAACGAGATAGAAAAAACTCGATGAAGTAGTCTATACTCTTCCAAAATAGTACGAATAATGTTACTAATCATTAAAGTGGTATGAGAAAAATCAAATACTCTATAAGCCAAAAACACGTTTTTGCACATTGAAATGATCATCAAGAAAATGACATGTTAAGCCCATGTATGAATGATTTTGCCAATGATCACTCCAAATATCACTACAAATTGAAACTTTAATATCATTTTGAGCAAAAAAACTCACCAATGCCATTTTGCGAGTTTTATATGCTTTCATCACATTCTTTTTTATCGACTTCCTAGTAGTCGGTTTATAAGCGGGTTGTACATGATTAGTCATCCAATTGTTAAATCCTAACTTTTCGGCAAAACTAAATGATAAGTAATCAACACAAATAGACTCGGAGAAGGCATACATGCTATCATTATGGTTATAGGCAAATAAATGAGGGTTATGATGAGGATTAAGGGAAGAAGAAGTTGCAAACCCGGAGAGTTGGGATTGTCCTTGCATCATGCCTAACTTGTAGGGGTGTGCTCTCTTCATGTGCTTTGACAATGTTCCATAGCCCGATCCCGATACCCATGTGTAATGCTTAGTACAATAGTTACAATGAACTTGAAATTTCTTGGTAGATGCCTCATAAGCTCCCTTACGAAAATGTTTTGTAAATATGTCGGATTTAAGGATTGGAGCCTCACCCTCGGTCGCCTCGGATCCATTATCCACTCCCTCATTTTCACTGGGAGTGGACGATCCCTGTTGTACCACATTGAGATTCGAAAATTCCGCCAAGTTAATAGGGGGTACAAATTCTACATTTGAAGCACTATCTTGTGAGCCAAAAATTTGATCAATGTTAAGAAATCCTTCCATTTTTTTAAATTGTGACTAAACAAGAAAACAAAGTGTGGTAAAGAAATATGTAATTAAGAAGATAATGAACCTTGAAAGAACAATTATGAAAACAATTGTAAAAACTAGTTTAGATTGAACGATTGAGAATTGAGATTTGAGAGAGCTTTGTAAACTTGAGAGATTGAGAGAGAGAGAAAGGTTGGTAGTGTGGGTGGGAATGAGATCATGTAGTGGGCATTTATAGAAGAAATTTATCAACTACTCATTGGAATTATGAAATAGCCGTTGAAAACTAGCCGTTAAAAACTAGCCGTTGGCTTTTAAAGCAAAACCGCGACCGCGTCTTGAGGGTCGCAATCGCGGCCTGAGACCCGCGGTCGCGGTTTTGATTTTGGCCAAAAAAGAACCATTCTGTTGAAATAACCGCGACCGCGGGGGTCTTAGGCCGCGGTCGCGGGATGGTAAACTGCGATCGCGGCCTTGAAGCCGCAGTCGCAGTTTTGTAATCCGGTCAAAATATAGTCGTTAGAGGGGAATCGGCGGTTCAAACCGGCGGTTCTGGAACCGCTGGTTCACCGGTTCCGGGGGGAGGAACCAGAACCGGAACCTTGCTGGGAACCGAACCCGTCGGTTCCGGCGGAACCGGGTCCAGGTCTAGTCATGCAAGGCTCGTGTCGAGACGATAGAGGAGTTCGCCGCAGGAAAGCATACCTCATGGGATCTCGTGAAAGTGAGAGAGCAATTTGAGAGTTTTTTCTCTGATGAAGTGGTCGCAACCAAAAAATCCTCGCTGGTAGACGACATTGCTCAGGTTGCCAAGAATGTAGCCCAGGTGGAGCTTGCGGAGAATTTGAAGGCTTCCGAAGATTTTTCTAAGGAATAACTTTATTACTCCTGTTTCTGAATTTCTAAGTTTTTGGTACCCCCGGTATAGGGCCGTTTGTGTGAACAATTATTCTAACCCTTAGCATTATGCTTTTATGGGCTTTTAGTGAATGTTGTTTTGTATTTGTATGGTATTCTGTTTGTCTATCTATTTTGCACGTGATGCAGGTTTTGAAGGCCGCGTTCGCTGGATGAAGATCAACGCGTTTGGAGAGAAGATTGTCACTCATGTTTGACCAAGTTATGTTGTAATAGCACTTTTGTAAAAGAAGCTAAGAGAGAGTGATATGTGTAATAGGATTGAACTTAAAGATGTAAAGTACTCATGTTTTATTAACAAAAATTTGAACTGATTATACAAGTATCTATGTTGTGTTAGACTCCTCTTGCTCTAGAGTCGTTAACATGTGCTCTCGTCTCTTGCATCTCGTGACTAGTCGTTGCGTGCACATTGTAGCCTGATTGTAAGGCGAGGGCCTATGTTTTGGCATGTAACATCACAAGGCGTCCCTTGTTGGTTATAGTTATTGTTGTTCCGTGTGCATGAAATGATATAAACGAATTTGATAAGCAAGATCGAGTAATGAATCAATGCCTTGTCGCGACTTGTTTTCCTCAGAAGTGTTAGAGTTTTAAATCTGTTGCGTTCCAGCTCCTTGGGACTATATTCTCGTCGTGGGAGATCAACTCGTAAGCTCCCTACCCGACGAATTTCGTGATCTGATAGGGTCCTTCCCAATTAGCTGTAAGTTTGCCAGCATTCAGTTCTTGGGTATTTTGGAAAATCTTTCTTGGTACCCAATCATCTACTTGAAACACCTTTGCTTTGACGTGTTTGTTGTAACTCCAAGCTACCCCTTGCCTGTATGCCGCCATACCAACTGATGCTTAATCTCGTAACTCATCAACTGTATCTAGATGATGGAAAAAGTTGGCTAGATTTGACTCTTCAATAGTAAGACCATATCGGATTGTGGGCAGAGCTATCTCGACTGGTAACACGGCTTCGCACCCCCGTACACTAATGAGAAAGGTGTATGCCCAGTAGAGGTCTTAGGAGTCGCTCGGTCTGACCAAAGAATAAAGGGTAACTCATCGGCACATCTTCCTTTAGCTTCCTTAAGGCGTTTATTCAGGTTGTTCATGATCACCTTGTTGCTTGCTTCCACTTGACCATTAGCCTGAGGGTAACGCGGAGTAGACATCACTAACTGAATGTTGTACTGTTGGCAAAAAGATCTTGTTTTTTCGCTGATGAATTGAGATCCGTTGTCACACACTATGGTTGATGGTTCCCCCAGATCTGCTGAGGATGTTTCTCTTAATGAAGGAGATGACCTGCGTGTCTTTTACTTCCTTGAAAGCTTCGGCTTCGATCTACTTAAGAAGTAGTCGGTCATGGATAATATGTAAACACGTTGTCCCGAAGATGGAGAGAGTTTTCCCACAATGTCCATTCCCCACTTCATGAATGGCCAAGGGGAAGTGATAGTGTACAATAACTCCGGTGGTTAATGTCGAATTGGTCTGTAACGCTGGCACGCATCACACTTTCGAGCAAACTCAACTGCATCTTTGTTCATGGTGGGCCAATAGTATCTCATGTTGCTTGCTTTCTTTGCCAAATTACGACCCCCAGTGTGGTTTCCGTATTCCCCATCATGTATATCCTATAACACCTTTTGTACTTCTTCTTCTCTCACGCGCCGTGCATATAATCCTGAATACATCCACTTGAACAAGACGTTATCCTTAATAGCAAAAGTAAAAGCTTTTACCTTGAGTCGCCGAGCTTCCTCTGTGTCCTCTGGTAGAATTTTATCTTGTAGCCACCATAGATAAGGTGTTACACATGAAGTAGTTGCATTAGAATCCCGAACCTCGAACACGTCTGCTTCTTTCGTTATAGAAGGTGCATCTAGGTCTACAAATGGTATCATGGCATACTCTCATGGGTCAATTGTAGATCCGAGATTTGCTAAGGTGTCATCTTGCGCGTTAGCATCTCGAGGCACTTACTTTATCTCTAAGTGCTTAAAGCCCTTGATCATTTTTTGAACTTTCTCCAAGTACGCCTTCATTTTTGAATCTCTAACAACATACGAATTTGTGACTTGATTGACAATAAGTAACGAATCACATATTACCTCGATTTCTTGCATATTCAATTCCTTGGCGATAATTAATCATGTGATGAGTGCCTCGTATTCTGCTTCATTGTTAGTAGCTTTTAACGTGCATCGAATAGCTTAGGCTATCCTATCCCCCTGTGGAGACTTCAGGACTACCCCAAACCTACGCCTACTTGATTCGAGGCTCCATCGATGTGCATCAACCATTTTCCATTGCTCAACGATCTTTCCACCTGTAATATTTCTTGACTTTCTTCTTCTGGCAGGGTAGGAGTGAAGTCAGACACAAAATCCGCCAAAGCTTGAGACTTCATTGTTGTTCGTGTCTCGTAAGTGATATCATACCCGTTGAGGTGAATTAACCACCTCTTCAAGCGACCTGATAGTTCCTGTTTCGACATAACACTCTACATTGGAAAGTTAGTCCTTACAATAATAGAATGACTTTCAAATAAGGACGTAACTTGATAGAAGCCATTACCAAAGATCGTACGAGTTTTTCAACGGGTGAATACCTGGTCTCCGCATCAAGCAGGGTTTTACTTACATAGTAAATGGGTAACTGGTTCCCGTCTTCTTCTTTAATCAAGACGATGCTTACGGTTGCTTCTGTGACTGTTATGTAGACATACAACATATCTCCTTGCTTGGGTTGGGATAGTATCTGTGATTGGGATAAATATTCCTTCAACTCTTTGAAAGCCTCTTCATTTGCCTCTCTCCACTCGAATGACTTGTTTTTCTTCAAGATGTCGTAATATAACTTGTTCTTGTTTGATGACCTGGATATGAACCGGTTGAGTGCTACTACTCGTCCTGTCAACTTTTGGATGTTTTTGACGCATCTTGGTGATTATAACTCCATTATCGCCTTGATCTGGTCCGGACTTGCTTCAATTCCTCTCTGCGTCACTACGTAACCCAAGAATTTGCCTGACGTTACTCCAAAGGAGCACTTGGTCGGGTTTAACGTCATTCGATAACTCCGTAGAATCTGGAATGCATCCTCCAAATGCCGGATGTGATCTTTCTCCTTCAAGGATTTGAGTAACATGTCGTCGATGTATACTTCCATTGTATCCCCAAGTTTTTCCTGAAACATCTTATTAACTAATCTCTGATAAGTAGCACCTGTGTTTTTTTATCCGAAAGGCATAATCTTGTACCAATAGGTCCCTTGATGTGTTACAAATGCGGTTTTTTCTTGGTCGTCAGGGTGCATCATTATTTGATGGTATCCGCTTAACGCGTCCATGAAAGTTAAAAGGTCATGTCCCACCGTCGCATCCACCATTGCGTCAATATGAGGCAACGAGAATGAATATTTGGGACATGCCTTAATTAAATCAGTGAAGTCGACGCAAACACGCTACTTCCCGTTTTTCTTTTTAACGACAACCACATTTGCTAACCAATCGGGATATTTTACTTCCCTAATTTTTCCAGATTCGAGTAGTGATTTTTACCTCATCATTTATTACCTGATTTCGTTCGGGTGCAAACTTACGCTTTTTCTGTTTGACTGGTGGAACTTTTTGATTAACGTTGAGTGCGTGTGTGATCACGTTGGGATCAATTCCCACCATGTCTTCATTTGATCAGGCGAAGCAATCACTGTAGGACCGTAGGAACTCAACTAATTACTCTCGTAAAGTTGGTTTCAGATCTGCCCCTACCTTGATTTTCCTGGACGGATCAAGTGGATCGAGGACAACCTCTTTGAGTTCTGGTGTCTCCGGCTTCACGTAATAAGTTGGAGCCTTACAGTCCTTTAATTACTATTCCGACTACTTCTTTTCTGCCTCAATCTGCTGAGTTTTCGAAGTTGTTGCCCTCATGGTTATAGAATAACACTCCCTTGCTATCTTCGGTTTCCCTTAATTTTTTGTATTCCCCATGGTTAAGAGAACTTCACACATTGATGATAGGTCGAAGGAATAGCCTTCATCCCATAGATCTAGGGACTGCCTAATATAGCATTAAAAGGTGATGGGCAATCAAGTATTTGAAATTTCACCTGATAAGTGTGTTACGTGATTCTCTACTGAAGCCCACCAAAGTCGTAGACTTCTTGACAATATCGTCCAAACCTAAGCTGTACAAGGCATCCAACATAAGCAAATTAGTAGAACTTCCATTGTCAGTCAAAACTCGTTTAACAAGAAAGTTTGCTATTGTTAAGGAAATGATTAAGCAATCACGATGAACTTCCTCTTCTTCGATGTCGTCGAAGGTAATGGGCATCACGTGATGACCCTTTCGAACAGAAATTATGGGATCCTCTCTCCGGGTACTCCTTGCAATCCTCTTGGCTGCATAATAGGTTACACCACAGACCTCGGATCCCCCAGTGATGACATTGATCACTCCCGTGTGCTTGGGAGGTGGTAGTGGACTGATTTTTCCCTTGTTGCGTTCTGGTTGCTCCCTTGCTCTTTCTGATATAATATCCTTGAGGTACCCCTGCGTAACAACTCACTTACCTCTTTCCTTAGTGTGATACATTCGCCTGTCCTATGGCCATGATCAAAGTGAAAATCACACCATCTAGATTTATCTTTTTGATGTGAAGTTGTCTTGCTCTTTCTCGGCTACTTGACGATATCCCCCATGTCATTAAGAGTTCGTACAACCTCCGTCGCTTCTATTCGGAAATTGTAGTATAACTTTGGAGGTAGCCTTGGGTCTTCATATTGCTCGTTCGACCTAGCGAACGCTGTGTTTATCGTTGGTTTGGTAGGGGATGGACTATGGTATGGAACATATCTAGTTTCCCTTCGCCCTTGTCGGCGTTTTGGCCTATGAGGACTAGCGGTTTTGATGGCAAAGAGGTCATCTTCTTCTAATTGCACGTGTTCCAACGCCTTTACCTACACCTCATCAAAATTCGAGCAAGGATATTTAGTCAACTCACGATAAAGATCATGGTTAGATGTCAAAATGCCTCTTCGGAACGCTTCCACAGCTGTAGCGAAAATGCATCCTTCTATGGTGACCAATTCCTCATTGTACTTGTTTAGAAAAGTTTTCAAGAATTCACCGGTCTTTTGGACCATGAGATATAAGTCGCTAGAGTGCTTCTTAGCGTGTCGACTACTTGGGAATCTTATCTTGAACTTGTCAACTAACTCAACAAAAGATGAAATACTCCAAAGGGGTAAATGAGAATGCCAATTAAGTGCGGGACCAGATAATGTGTGTCCCAACCAACGCGACATGACAATTTCCTTCATATCAAAGGGAATTGTACTAATATTCATAGCTTGCTTAAACGCGGCTATGTGTTGGTTTGGATCCGTGACCCCTTTGTACTTGGGTACATCGAGGACATGATATTTCCGAGAGATGTCGTCCCTTGTGATAGCGGGTACGAAGGGAGAATCAATATATCCATCCCTTCTTTCCACCTCCATTGGTTGTGGGGCCCTTGGGACCTGTGTAATTCGGTCCTCCAGGGCTTTAAGGCGTTCTCGTAATTGGGTAACCTCAACATCCTCTCTGACGGCCCTTAGTGAATTACCAGTACCTGATAACCAGTTACTGGTCTTACGTCAGCTGAGGTTAAGAGACTCAGATCATCCATGTCTAGTTGTCGGGTGACGCCATCCATTGCTCCATTAACACGTTGACGATTCGTCACTGACTAAACCTAAGATTGAAGTAGATTTCGTTCATTAGTTAAAGTTTCTATTTGTCTTTCGTATATCTCAGTGAATTTAGCATGAGCATTCTTCTGATTCTCCAAATCTTTTTGAAGAGTAAGCATAGATGCACGGAGTTCAGCGATTTTATCGGATTCAGTTGTTCCTCCTTGTTCTGCTGGTGAGGATGTGGTAGGATTGCCATTTCCATCCCCAGAATTGTGCTCATCCCTTTCTATCCCATTCTCAGTCTGGTGGTCGTCGACTCCTTGGTTAATCTCGTGGTTTTCAGAGTCATCGACTTGGCTGCAAGTATCATGAATGCAATCTATCTTGCGCGGGTAAAGCTTACGGTTCTTGACGACGTTTCTTTGGCTAAGGCCCCAAATTGGGTGCCAATTGTTTTGGGCAGATTTACCACATAAACGTGTTACCTGCTAAAATGAGAGAGACTTAACCAAAAATCAATCGTAACGCGTTATACCCTATAAACAAGATGAAACTTTGAGAGAAGAAAGAAGAAAAGAGAGTAAGATGGTCAGCGCAATGTGTCGATCAATTGATAACAATAGCCATGTTGCCAGATTCCTTCCGATTACACAAGAATCAAGGGTACGAGAATCAAGGGTTTAATAAACGTTTCTCCTAGAGAGGATCGAAGTTCTTCCGAGAGTTTGAGAATGTGATATTGTGATAGCTAGTCAATGAATGAATGCCACCTATCTCCCCCTTCGTGAACATTTATAGCCTTCTTCTCCTTGTGGCCTTTGCTGGAATTATGAGGCATGAGCAAATCCAGTAAATGTCGCTCTTTCTCTTAATGTTGTAGCCATTATCGGAAACCTCGCTCCACGTCGTTGTTGCGATGCTTGCTTGGTGATCGTAATAATGGGCTTCATCAAGTTGTTTAATAATCTTCCGATTTTAGGCCTATTCCGGAGGGGCCCAACAACCACTTTATTAATTTCCATTAATCAGCTCAAACACCAAAAACATACAACTTCTTCAAGATTGGCTCTCACTTAGCATACTTAAACGTATATCCTAATTCCCGGATGGGTAAAAAGGCTAATACTTAGGCTCGAAATGCTTTGTGGAGCTTCAAAATAAGTCATAAAAAGGCTAGAACGTGGCTTGAAACACAAAAATTGTACGTAAAGGCAGTCAAGGGAATTATGGCTAACAAAAGAAATGCCTCAATCATTTTTATGTTATGAACAAAAGTCATATATGTGGCCTTGAAAAAGGTTATAACGCAAGTTCTTGAGATTAAGTAATCAAAGCAAGAATCACACATAAAGAATGCAAGAGGACACATGAATAGTCCATTAGGTCAAAAAAATCTCACAAGGCTTTTATTTAGGGACTTATTCAAGCTAATATCTCATCAATAACTCCATTCTAGGCAATTCATCAAAGAACAATCAATGCATTTTTAGAGAAATCAAAAGCTTAGCATCATAGGCAATCATCCAATCATTGTGGCCAATTTTAAAGTAAGGATATTCATCAAATCATCATAAAACTCTTTTTTTCACTTTTAATTTTATGACTCAAACTAAACAAAAATTGCAAGAAAAAGAAACATGCAATGCAAAACTAACTAAAGTGAATACACCCTACCCCATACTTAAACCCTATATTGTCCCCAATATAGAAATTAAAGAAAAGGGAGAATGAATACTCACAAATTAAAAGGCTCAGGTTGCCTCCCGAGAAACGCTTCTTTAAGGTCAATAGCTTGACCTTTCACCAATGTCAAGTCTTCGGATCGGGAGGGTTGGTGATACACAATTCAATCGGATCAGGTTCTTTGTAAGGCTTATGTCAAAATTTTCGAACCTTGAAATGCCCCGAGTTCTTGTACCAATGCTTAATAAAATCAACTCTAAGAACTCGGTGTAGGAGGTATGGTCCGGACTTTATTGTACTCTTGGTTCTAGGGATCATATTTGACTTATGAAGAGTAAAGAGCACTTGATCCCCGGGCTTGAAGTCAACTTGTGCTCAATCTTTAGAAAATATGGCCTTCATACACCTCAAAGTAGAGGGTAATGGCTTCAACTCTAAATTTAGGACTTCTAACTTGCCTAAGGGGACATTAGATGCAAAATTTTCATGGACGGGGCATCTAGTAACACCTCTAAATCTAGTTCTTGAAGCTTTGATGGTGGAACATACGACACCAATTTCTCCTTGGCGGGATAAGAAGGTGTCCCGTTCTCTTCAAGAGGGTAGTCCTATTTTGTTGTCTCTTTAGCTTTCATTAGCTCCACTTCTTTAGATTGAAGTTCCTTGCCATTCCTCAAATTCACCTCTAGAATTTGTCCTTTTGGATTCTCTTCAGGGTGGCCCGATAGAGTACCCAATGGTCTATGAGCATTGACTGTATTTTGAGCTACTTGAGTGTTTGTCATCTTTTGTGCTTGTGCAAGTGCTTGTGCCTTATTAGACAACTCTTGCATCTCAATCATCATATTCTCCATACCAATCAACTCATGAGATTTCTTAGGAGCCATAGGTGGAGCTGGGGGAGGTTGAGATTGATTGCCCGAATTCGACTTAAATTGATGAGTTGTAACCTGAGGAAACACAACCCCTGAGATTGGGCCACGACTAGTGAGCAACATATACACGCGAAGAGTATTGGGTTGTGGTGGAAGAGGTGCCCTTGTAGCTTCAACTTTTGATAGATCAACCTCACATTGTTCAAAGCCTTGCAAGCGGGCATTCATTTCAACAACGGTTTGATGTAGAGCTTCCATAACTTTGCCACGACTCCCCATAAGAGTCACCTACAACCAAAGACAAAAAGAAACAAATCAAAAAACACAAGGGGACTTAGATTAACTAGTCCGTTAGAACCTACTAAAACTATCAATACTCCCCGACAACGGCACCAAAACTTGATGTGATGGTTTCCCACACACTCGCAAGAATACGAGATCTATTGTAGTAGTAGATCAAGATCGAATCATGGGGATTATATTTGCTTTAGCTAATTATAGAACTAATTTCTAAGCCAAAATATGGCATTTATGGTGTATTTCTAACTACAAAAAACAATTACAACAAGTAAATTATAAGAATAAAAAGTATATGAGAAAGCAAAGTTTCAAGGCAAGGAATCCCCACAACTTTCATCCATGGAGTTTGAATCTCACTTTTACCTAAACTGAGTTGGATATTTTATTTTGAAGGTTATTTTCTAATGTTATAAATTAACTTTTCTCAAAGTTTAAGTTAATGTACTTCTATAAAATTAAGAACCCACTCTCGTGACGAAACAAAACCGATAGAAACCCTTTAAGAACTTAGAAATCTAGATGGTAAACCAAACTTGCCCCACTCTCGTGATGCATCAAACTTGACTCAAACACCTAGAAGTTCTATGACAATTAACCAGATGAGAAACTAATCTCAAGTTCAATTCTAGTTTTTCCAAATAGATAGAACCACCTCTCGATGTGTTCTCTCTATTTTGTTTACTTACTTAGACTACCACCTCTCGATGCGCAACCTAAACAAGACTCTAACAAGTTTAAACCTATTATATTAAGCCCCTAGAATTAAATCATATTAGTTTCCAACTCAATTCAAGCAAAAGGTATTGAATATAATTCGTTTCACATTGTTGGGATCAACCAAGCCCTAGAACTATAGAGTTTAGCCCCATATTGAAATTCATGATCAAAGCAATATATTTAAACATATATGAAGAAATAGAAGCAATATTGAAAGAGAAACTTACTAGGAATTTCAATTGAAGAAACAAAAGTAGATCCAAATTGTAAAGTTAAATATTCAAAGCGAAAGAGCATAGAACTAAAAACCCTAGAAATTGTCTCCTCTCTCTCTTCTTGAAATTACAAATAATAATAATGCATAATAATAATCTAACTTAAGCTCCAAGTAGTCTTAAAAAAGTCCTTAAACTTATGCCAAAAGATATCCTAAAAATAAAACCAAATCGGGCCTAAAAAGGAGTAAGAAGGCCCAAATTCTCACGCGCACACTGTGCTGGTCACGACCCGTGACGGACCATGTAAGAGCTCTTTCTTTCTTTGTTTGCCATTGTTTTGGCTCGTGATGTAACACTCCGACTTCCGCCGAGGCGCTACGTGGTAGTAGACCTTACCAGGTACTACTTAGGTGGTTTGACAACAACACTTTAGGATCTTGCAACGCGGGCACGACGAGAAAAAAAATAAAACATCCAACCTTTTACTTAATAAAACTTAGAAAACGTAATCATGCATGAATTCCCGAAAATATAAATATTCCACTACGACACAGCGCTTACTAATACTGAACTAATCAACCAAAATAATGAATAAAACATACTGCTAATTTCATCTGATCAATAATAAAATTGACAACCTAACTATCATAAATGAACTAGTGTAAAACCAATCCCACTATGACACGCGCTCTTTACCGCTCCGGCCCGCCATCTGGCCTCGGTTCCTGCACGACTCCCTGATTCATACCTGGAACTGAAAAATGTTCCCCGAAGGGTCAGCGTCTAATCTACCAAACTAGAGAGAATACGAAAATTGTATAACGGTTTGAAATCATTTCTAGAGTCAGCATACAAATCCACAATCGCAATCATAACTCTAAAGGCCAATACCTAAATTAGTTATAATCAGTCACACAAAGCCACATACGCATTTACAATCACAATCCCATAGCAATTCAATTCCTCCTTTTCCACAGTCCGACTTCCAAGGCGCTCATCACCGCGTCGAGTGCAGAGGCAGGCCCTCCCACTCCACTTCATAATCTCCCTTCTAACCCCTGGCTAAGCCTCCACTGGAGCACGATTTTCCCAGTCACACGGGTCAACGTAGCCAACTCTTCCTCAACACCAGCTACGATGGGCCGTGTCGGAAACGGTACCAACACAGAGAAAACGTTCCAAAATATTTTTCCGAGAAAACACATTCAAAACCATTTACACACACAATACTCAAGGAGTTCAAAAAAATTTAAAAGGTATTCGAGACTAGTTCCCAAAACCCGCCCTACAATATCGATACACAATCTAACAAGGCAGAGAAGAACCGAGCAAGTCGAAAAACGACTTACCTCAAATGAAGAATTTTTCTGATGAACATGGAAAACTAAGAACTCGAGCAAGAATGGTTCCTAAACATGTCAACGACATAATTAACATTCAAAGTCAACTTGTAATCTAACCAATTAATTAACTAATTGCCTACACTATTTAAACTAATCTAGATAATGGTGAATATAAACGTACGTATGAGCCATATCATACCATAAAACACAAATTACAAACCAATGTATACTAACTAAAAGGAAGACTATACTTCCATGCTTACATATAATATATAATATGAGTGATCTTGTAACAAGCCTCTAATTTCTATGCTCTTAGCACGAATTAAAAATATAAACCACAACCCACCTATTATTACTTAAAATTAACCTACCTGAATAACAAGAGAGGCATATATACTTATAGTCATCGAACCAAACATGAAATATATGTACCCAATCCCAAAACATTCTAATGATTGCAAAAATTAACGATCCCATCCCATTATTTAGTCCAACACACTGACACCAAAATCCGATCTTAATTATATAAGAATTAAAGGAACCCATTTCAATCCCTCTCATATATACTCGATCGAACCAAAAATTCAATTTTTTTTAATCTACTTACTCCTCTAATTGCAGCTTCATGTGAATTCGATCGGAGGCCAACAATTGAACCCACCAACGTGAAACAGAAGGGAAGGTAACCAGGCTAGTGTTGATGTTGTTCGCAAGTGCAGGAGGAGATGATCACGCTTGCCAAAGAAGATGAAGATGGCGATGTAGAAATCATGAGGGAGTTGACGACTTGGAAAGAAAGTGGCGAGAGGAAGGAACGAACGTGGTCAAATAAATAGATTAGGCTGAGGCTTGTGTTAGGGTTTAGTTTGGATAGAATTAAAACTAAGATAGAATTATTTTATTTTAATTAGTCGTTTGTATACAATTAGTTCCTTTTAGGATATAAATTACTAAACATTCATATTAGAATTTTTATCTATAAATATGATATTATTTGCGGGTCAAGAAATCTCGATTACATGTAAATTGAAAACTCTTGGTTCCTGTCCACAACGAAAAAACAAACCCGGGTATTACATACTACCCCCCTAAAAAAGTTTCGTCCCGAAACTTAGAAAGCGCGAAATGCTAAAAGAGTACTAAGGGTATTTTGGGGTCTTATACGTGATGGCCTCCACGACCCGTGATAATGCTTCTAACCTCTTCCTTCATTCCTTAACTTGTATTTTGATGACTTGTAATAGCTCATCCACAACTCTTGAAAGCTCTTGGAATCCTCAAATATTCATTCCTTAGTATTAGTAGTGTCCTTTAAGCTTCTTGTCCTCATGTCATCTTCTCCACTTTTCTTGTCACGACCTTCTTCTTTGCCTTGTTGGCTCATCTCTAGCACCTCTTCAACCTCATATTCTTGTCCCAAAAGCATCCTCAAAGGCTTGTTTCATATCTCTTTGACTTCTCTAATACCATTAAGCTCCCTAACCATCTTTAAGACTCGAAAATACCTCCAAAAACCTGAAAATGCAAACAAAGCTTGTGTAGACATCCATACTATGAATAATATTAGAAATCAACACAAAATGCAAAACCTAAGGTAGAAAGGGACGAAAACTAATTAAATGCTCATGCAAACTACTCAAAACTAGATGACATCAAAATGCAGGCATTCTTCAAGACGCTCAAATGAAACCAAGCATTCAACTGGGATAATAAATGTGAGCAAGACTTGTAGCAATTAAAAGCTTATTTGCAATCTCCTCCCATTCTCACTATACCAAATAAGGGTGATGTCCTAAAGCTTTACTTAGATGTGTCACCTAATACAGTTAGTGTAATCTAAATCATGGAACAAGGAGGGATGCAACAGCTCGCGTACTATATCGGTACACTAGTACACAAATAGGGTATAGATACCGAAAAATTAATATCGGTTGAAAGAACATGTATTTGTTTCTGTCTCTACATACGTGTTTTGTTAAAAAACGCAATGAATTATGGGTGTCCATAAGAAACTGAAATCGGTTATTTTTAGGTTAACCAAACCGACTGTTTTTAAAATTTCGGTTTGGTTAACCGAGTCGAAAATATTTTTGATTTATCGGTTCGGTTTCGGTTCACGACTTTACATATAATGGTTAACCGAAAAACCAAAAATATATTTATTTTTTTTCAAATATTAGTTATTTTTGCTTTATTTAGTGATTAAACTCTATGATCTTCATGGCGTTGATCTAGTTTGAGTCTTTCTTTCTCCAACTTTAACAATTTACGCACTATTTTTCAACATCTCATTGATATAAGACTTGCTTATTAAATTTGATGGGATAAAAAATAATACACACAATGTTTGATTTCATACACTATAGTTTGTACTCTCGATATATGTTTACAACAACCAAAACAATATAGTATAAGTACATATTTAAAATAAAAATCTTGCTTGATCACTTTTTTATTCAAATTTTATTATTTTAGTTTTAATTATTTAAGGTAACATTACATATATGGTTATAAGTTAACCGAGAAAAATGAACCGAAAAATTGGTTAACCGGATTATAGTTAACCTGGATTCACGGCTCGGTCACGGTTTATGATTTTAACTAACCGAAATCATGGTTAACCAAAATCTCGGTTAACCGAGTTCGGACACCCCTACTCCTAGCATGAAGAATATTTAAAATAAATATATAAATCCCCACTGATTTTTTTATTATAACAATTATCCATCTTTAGTTGTGCATATGTTTTTTTAAAAATAAAAAAGGTTAGAGTTGTTTTTTTCTAAAAATATATTACAGGGACGCATACCGAGTTGTTTGATGACACATATTTGATGACACTTGAAAAAACCATAATTTGTGATGACATTTTTTTTATGATGACACATATTTAGTTTGCGATTGATACCCTTTTTATGACACTTATAATTGACGACGCTAAGAAATTATACGTGATGACAATTGTTTGATGACACTTTTGAGTGATGACTGATGACACATATTTTATGACACTAAAAAAACAAATTTGATTTGCGTTTGATGAAACTTTTTTGATGACAAACATAATTGATGACGCTAAACACGCGATGACACTTGTTAGATGACAATTTGAGTGGTGACACATATTTGATGACACTAGAAAAAATTGTACGTGATGACACATATTTTATAACACTTTGAATGATGATACTAACAAATTATATGTGATAACACATATTTGATTTCACACTTTTGTGTTGAACGAGAGATAATTCTCATATTTTTAATTTAGGGTTTGTAGTTGCAAAAACAAAAAAATCCCCTAATTTTTATGAATCGAGGGCGGGCTTTGAACAAATTGAGGAATTTGAAGAGATTTTTGAGGCTCTTGCGGTCAATCTTGGCCTGGATTTTGGGCTTGATGATGCCGACAACCCGGACGATATCGTGAATGAGTGCGACATCACAAGAAGGAGCGAAAAGGTTGCCACCAAGGCATGGGGAGTAGCAGATCTTGTCGACGAGGACTTGACGGAGGAGAAGAGGCAAAGGGAGCGGCAAAAGAGGTTGGGGTTTCTCAAGCAGGACGATGTCGGACTGTCTCGAGCTCAAGGAGGGCTCTAATGATGGAAGAGGCGTATGCACAAGCCATATGACTAGTGATATTTTTTAAATTTTATAAGTCAAGAATAAAATTGTTTACATGGCATCTGTTTTGGTCAAATTTCGACCAGCGACAATCACAAACAGATAGATGAAAGTATGAGGGCTAATCTAACCGATAAACACGAAATTGAGCAAAGTTCCAATTTGAACACTCGGAATTTTTACCGTGTTTCCATTGAATGAGATTACAATTGGCCGTTTTTCACATGCCCGGTTACATTTACTTTACCCTCCCCTTATACTACTGCTAGGCGTGCGTGCATCTCCTCGTGGCCACGATCACCTTCAAAAACCTCCACGTTCGGGCATCCACTTCGCAGTGGTTACCCTCGGTGCAACCGACGGTCCTCGTTCTCAGAAGGATTCTGAGCTAGACGGTCTTTGAAACTTACTTTGGATTGATGGGCCTTACAAGAGATGGGTCGGCGGATTCTGGGCCCAACAATAGCCCCCAATCAATCAGGGGAATTTTCAAATTCGCGAGGTCTTTTTACTGTTGGCGTCCGCGATCTTTGCTATTGCAGTCCGTGTGTAGAGCCTTAATCGTGTGACGCGTTCCCATGCTGCAAGTGAAGGGGCGGGCGCCTTCTATATTTACAACGCACCTTAGGGTAAATCATCATTCATTGCTTCCGTGTTGATCTCTCCCGAGGTACGAAAAATTACCCTTTCTCCTTCTCTCAACTTTCTTTCAGTTTCTTCTTCTTTCTTCAGTGGCGAGGGATAGGGCAGTCTCCAAGCATGGCTTTATGCCATCTAGGATCCTCCAGGATTGTGACAGAGTCGCCAACACTATGACCTTAGATGAGATGAACCAACTCATCCTAGAGGGGGGTTTTCCCGGGGGGGGGGGGGGGGGGGGGGGGGGGGGGGGGGGGGGGGGGGGTAGCGCTAGATGTCGAGCACTCAGACTGGGTTGGGTTTGCCCCGGCTGGGCCTGCTTTTTTGAGTTTCCTTTTACCATATCTTTCCATTTCCCCTTTCCTTCGTTGGTTCAGGAATTTCTGGCTCGGTTCAAACTTTTTCTCGCACAATTACTACCCTATACCTGGAAAATCTTATTCTGAGTAAGTCGGATGGTCGAGGTCGTCGGCGTAGATTTTACGGTCCCGGACTTGCTCCAGGCCTACCGTATCACTACGGTCAGGCGGGGACGTTTTATCTTGTAGGCCCTAGACTGCTCGTCGGCCCCTCGTCTTGAACAATAAGGTCAACGGGAAGAACTGGGCCAACCGCTTTTTCTTTGTCGAAATTGCCTCCATGACCCCTGAAAGTCGCTTGTTTCTGAACCCTGCTAGTAAGAAATTTTGTTCCACTTATGTGTTGATCCGCGAAGCGATTTAACGCATTCATAACTTTTCTTTCTGTTTTGCAGGCATCCCGGATAACGTCGAGCCACCGAGCCATTTAGAAAGGGCATTGTCGAAGCTCTTCAAACTTACTTCGGCACAGAGAATGTTTTGGGCGTCCCTTGCTGATCCCTCGGACGAATCCTCGGAAAGTGAAGGCAACGCACTCCTTCGGGCTTAGAGGGAACCAACGAAAAGGTCAATCTTCTTATCATCAAGATGTCTGCGGCCCCGACTTCAACCGTTGCATCTGTTCCTTCTGTTGGTAAGCGCATCCTTACTGTCACTCGTATTGATGACCTTTGTAATTTTCTAACTTTCTCTGCTTTATCAATTCCAGAGACCCGGGCGCGCAAGTCAGGCTCTGCCTTTTCTGCTTCGGATTTGATTCTCAAGAAGACTCGTTCCAACGACTCGAAACCGCCTGTTGCTGCTATGGTCAAGAAGGAGTCGTTGAATGCTCCCAAATCTTCCTGTAAGCGCCCAACACTGAGTGATGATGATTCCATTGAGCTTTAGGATGACGCATCTTCTGATTGACAATCTCTCCAGCGGTACTGTGATCCCAACTTCAAGAAGCGTCACGCTTCTGCTTCTGCTCATACCATGGCAAATGAGGTAGGCTTTGGAGCTTGGAAGGTAATGAGCCTTCTATCATGATTGATTAGGTTTTACTCCTTCTGGCTCTGTAGACTTCCTTACTTGTTTTCAATTGTTGAGTGTATCTTTTTCAAGAAGTCGGCCTGTTTATTGAAGAGATGGACAAGGAGTTGGCCGAACAAGAGCGGCGGAAATAAGAGATTTCCAAGTATCGTGAAGATATAGCCAAAGCTCGAGAGCAATCTGCCGCTCAAGACAAAGCTTTGGCTGCTCAGGAGGAAGCTGCTAAGGCACGGGTTGCAGAGTTGGAGCGGGAGATTGTTGTCTTGGAAGTGAAGGTTAAGGAGCTCGAGGCGAAGACTGTTGATACGACCCCAGTTGGGAAGGCGGACGCAGAGGACATCGGAGCCTTTTTCAGCATGCTGGCGCGGCTGGAAACTATCTGGGAATTTTAAGCTGGGAGCTCGCCATAGGGGATGCGGACAAGTTCAACGAGCAGTTCCTGAGCTCCTTCCCCGGTGGCGTGCCATCGGCTCGTGTTGCTGCCTTGATGGGTTCTCCAGCGACCCCAATGGAGCAGGCAAACTTGGAGGATGTTGCGGGGACGCAGGATGGCGAGCAGACGGAGGAGAATGTTGCTTCGGGAGGCCCTGCATAATTTCTCTTTGATGGTTAAGGATTCTGGAGGATTCGGCTGTTTGTAAAAATTTGAAGTTTTTAGTTTTTCTGGGAACAACGTTTGGAGGACAAGTAATACCTCATGGGCATGCCGTTTATCGGGCGTTTGTGAGGCTTTTGGATGGTGGCGAGGCCACAAATACTTTGTTTCATCTTTGTCCCCCGTCAAGGGGCGAGGGTTTTATTTTCTTTTTGCTTTTGCTTATTATGTGCTTGGTTGTTGCTCTCCTTTTGTTTTTGCTTTTGCTGGCGTTTTTGCAGGTGTCTTTTCACCACATGTTGGTCGTCGTTTGAGCAGCCCCTACAGAAGGCTGTTTGTCAGAGAAGGTGCATAGCTATGGATCAGAGGGTGATGAAAATTCCAACCGGCGTTATGGGCGCTTAAAGGACGATGTTCGTCGATTTCTTGCAGTACCCTGACGCTGTCCATCGAGAATCTGGCGCTTGCCGGTAGAGCTGGCGACGTGGGGAGTGAATCCGTGACACCAGATGGTGAGCTTATGGGAAGCGACCTTCCGTTTACACTAGAGCTGGCGATTCTGCCGGATAGCGGGTGTCGAGGAGATGGCTTCATGTGCCCTGTAATCATTTGTAAAAGATTTTCTCTTAGAATAATACAAGAGATGTTTTCGTACATTTTGCTTTGTGACCGTTGGGTATTTGTACCGTTTGTATTATTCTTCTTCAGTTTTCTTTTAACTTTCCGGTATACTTAGGTTTTTCCTTTCCGGCGCTGTCTGCCGGGAATAACTTCTCCGAAGTGTTTTCTTCTGAAGAAATTGTAACACAAATATTCTGAACCGAGATTTTTATTTGAATTCAACTTTGAAAGGATACATACCAGGAATTGAGTCTTACTATTATTTATTTCGTCCGTTCTTGGCGACTCTTGTGTCTCCTAGAAATAGTACCTTCGCAGGTGCGTAGTGTTCTAGCTGCGCGGTACAGATTTTCCATCTCTAGATTTTAATCGGTAAGCTCCTTGCCCTATGAAGCCTACTATCTTGTAGGGTCCTTCCGAGGTGGGAGCAAGCTTCCCTGCATTTATCTCGGCAGTGTTCTGGAATACCTTCCGAAGGACCCACTCCCCGACAACAAAGGCCCTAACTCGTACATTCTTGTTGTAACTGCGGGCCACCTATTGTTGGTGTCTGGCTAAGCGCAACCGCGCTCTCTCTCTTAGTTCTTCTATGGTATCGAGATCGGATGCTAACTCGGCGGAGGTCTGGTCTGGTGTATGCAACCCATATCGTGCGGTTGGCACAATAATTTCGGCTGGGATCACCACCTCACACCCGTACACTAGGGAGAACGACGATTGTCCAGTGGCGGCTTTAGGGGTGGTCTTGTCTTCCCATAAGACGTAGGGCAATTTGTCGGCCCACCGTCCCTTGGCTTTGACCAACCGCTTCTTGAGATTATTGATGATGACTTTATTGTTGGATTCTGCCTGTCGATTGGCCTGTGGATAGCGAGGAGTGGAGGTCACCAAGTCTATGTTCCATTGTCGGCAATAGTCTCTGGTTTTCTTACCGATGAACTGTGACCCATTATCACAGACGATCTCCGAAGGTATCCCAAAGTGGCAGATGATATGTTTCTTGATAAACGCCACTACTTGGGACTCCTTTATTTCCTTATATGCCTCCGCCTCAATCCACTTGGAGAAATAGTCAGTGACTGCTAGGAAGAATACTCGTTGTCCAGAAGATGGCGGTATTTTTTCCACAATATCCATCCCCCACCTCATGAATGGTCACGGGGTCAGGGTTGGGTGTAGTGGCTCCGACGGCTGGTGAGAAGTCGGGGCGTGTTTTTGGCAGGCTTCGCACTTCTGAGAATATTCAGCTGCGTCTTGACGCATGGTTGGCTAGTAGTATCCCAGATTAAGGGCCTTGTTAGTTAGACTATGCCCTCCAGAATGATTCTCGCATTCGCCCTCGTGAAGTTCTCGGAGTATCCTGGTTACTTCCGTTTTCGTTACGCAACGAAGTGAGGTTCCCACCACGGACTGCTTGAACAGGATCCCGTCTTTTACGTTGTAGCGAACAGCTCTCATTCGGAGTGCTCTTGCCTCAGATTTCTCTACTGGTAGTTGTTCGCGATCGAGCCATCGCAGATATGGCTGTGTCTAGCACTCTTCTTCTGGGGGAACACTTGGAGCATCGGTCCCGGGATTCTCACTATCAATCATCTCTAAAAGGGAATGTACTTCTATTCCTCTGGCTGGTGATGGTCCATTCTGGGTTCCTTGCTCCGAGGGGTTTGTTTTGGACAAAAATTTGATTAACAAACCCTTGCCCTTAATTGGGGCACGATCGAATTCAAAGGAAATAACCAGTACGAATGAGTTCGGAATTCACAAAAACAAAGGGCAAAGATCCTCTCCAAGAGATTGGTTTTTTCGTGTGCTTCTTCATTGTCTTTACAAAAATACATAATTTTAAACATATCCATCTGCACTACAACGGTTACTTCCCATGTATCAGAATCTCCGAATTCCTAGGACACATCTCGTAACTAACTTCCCACTTCTCGCATATATCGGAGGCTCGGAGTGTTCTCGCCAGCGCCTTCTAAATTGGCCTATCTGCTTTGTGCCTGAAGCTTTCTCCCTTCCATCAAACGACCGATGTCTTCTCCGATTTCGGGGTCCCATCTCGATCAGGACAGTTGATGACTTCTCTGCGTACTTATGGGCTCGGACTACCAAACGGGTCGATGAACATTTGGGCATAAAAATACCCCCAAATCCTGATCCAAATCTTTTGGGCGGGATTTGGATCGGATTTGCCGCGTGAGCGTAAGAAGCGTGTGCCACGTGCTAGCTACATGTCCGTTCGATCATCCTCGAGAACTTGAAGAGTCCCATCAATTAGGCTTTAAATTCCTCGTTCTAGACCCCTTTTGAGATACACGTCATCTCCTTCTTGCTTTGTCATTCTGCCGTCTTCTTGTTCTCTCTTCTGATTTTCACCTTGTTCTTTTGTTACTTAGACTCCATGGCCAACCCTGATGTTAAAGACATGGGCTTCAAATATTCTCACATCCTCCAACCCCACGAATGTCTCCCTTGCTCTCTCTCCGCAGACGAGGTGGAGACTCTAGTCCGAAACCATGGATTCCCCTCCGATACCAACTTCTACACCCCTATATGCGAAGCTGCCGACTAGGTCACGGAAGGCTGGGTCTGCTTTCTGGAGTACCCCTTCACCCTAGGAGCCCTTTTCCCTTTCTCTCCTTTGATCCTAAACTTCTTAATGATGCTCAGAGCCTCTCCGGCACAGTTAATGTCGTCGGTAAGGAAGATCTTGTACCAGATCAGTGAAATCTGCTGGGGCGAGAAGATCGACTTCAAATTGCAAGATCTCCTGTGCGCATATCGGGTTTGTCCTCTCATTGCCAGACGCTTCACTCTTCATGCGCGAGATGCCAAGAACCCCCTGATCCCTAAATCGAAGGTTAATGATAAAGATTGGGCGTCACGCTTCCTTTTCTTTGAGAACCCTGATCAGTGAAATATGTCGGGGCGAGAAGATCGACTTCACATTGCAAGATCTCCTATGCGCGTATCGGGTCTTTCCTCTCAAGGCCGGACGCTTCACTCTTCATGCGCGAGATGTCAGGAACCCCTTGATCCCGAAATCGAAGGTTAATGATAAAGATTGGGCGTCGCGCTTCTTTTTCGTGGAGAAATCCACTCTGGGGGAGATGTACTAATTTGCGTTCTTTGACTCCTGGACCACCAAAAGTAAGCACTGTTGTTTTGGACAAAAATTTGCTTAACGAACCTCTGTCCTCAATTGGGGCACAATCGAAACCAAAAGAAGTTATCGATTTTACGAATGCGGAATTCTCAAGAACAAAGAACAAAGAGAAACTTATGTTGCTTTGGAAATCTATAATCTCGTGAGTATTTTTCACTGATGCTCGCCTGTCTTACAAAATAAGTAAAATTGATATATATAAGTTTACATCGCAACGGTTATTTTCCTAGTATCATGATCTCCGGATGTTTAGGGCACGACTCTTAACCGACTTCCCACTTTCCGCGTGTTTCGGGACCAGGAGCGCTACCTCGTGCGTCTTCGAAACGATGATTTCTGCTTGTGACGAATGCTTTCTCTCTTCCATTGAATGACTAGAGATTTCTCCATTCCAGGGTCTCTTTCTCGCTTGACCCGATTGGTGATTTCTTCGTGCGTTCATGGGTTCCCCAAATCTTGATCCAAATCTTTTAGGCGGGATTTGGATCGGATTTGCCGCGTGAATGCAAGCAGCGTGCGCCACGTGGTGGTCACCCAACCGTTCGATATTCCTCGGGAACCTGAGGAGTCCCATTACTCAGGCTTTAAATGCCTCGCCCAGACCTCTTCAGCTATACATTTTTTTCCTTCGTGCTTCGTCTTCTTCTCGTCCCCTTTTTTCTAACTCTCGTGGCCAACACCGGCGTCGAAGACATGGGTTTTGTGTCCTCTCTATTCCTCGAATCCCATGAGTGTCATCCGTGTTCCCTCACTCCGGAGGACGTGGAGACTTTAGTCCGAAGCCACGGGTTCCCATCTGAAGTTAACTTTTATACCCCAACATGTGAGGCTGCCGACTGGGTTAAAGAAGGTTAGGTCTGCTTTCTGGAATATCCATTCACCCTAGGAGCCCTTTTCCCCTTTTCTCCCCTGATTTTAAAATTCTTGATGACGCTCAAGGCCTCTCCGGCGCAATTGATGTCGTCAGTATGGAAGATTCTGTACCAGATCAGTGACGTCTGTCGGAGCGAGAAGATCGATTTCACCTTACAGGACCTCTTGTGTGCATACCGTGTTTGTCCTCTCAGGGTCGGCCGCTTCACCCTTCATGCACGAGACACAAAGAACCCCCTGATCCCGAAGTCGAAGGTCAATGACAAGGACTGGGCTTCACGTTTCTTCTTCGTAGAGAGGTCCACTTTGGGAGAGACGTTCCAAGATGCGTTCTTTGACTCTTGGACTACCAAAAGTAGGTATTTTCTACCCTGATTTCCTCAATCTTTGGTCGTTTCCCCTAGCGGCTTCTCTATTAATTCCTTAACTCTAGGGATTTCTCTCGTAGTTCCGCCGAGTCTGGAGGTCCAAGTTCTGGAATCGGAAGCCTGCATGAAGCTCTTCTCTCTCCCGGAAGCCAGAAGGACGTATCGGAGGTCTGCGGAACTGATGCTTGAGGGTAAATCCAGCAATAAAACGACGACCGTCATTGGGGATCCGAAGGATGACGAGGATGACGCGGGGTCAGGGAATTCCGAGAAGACGATCGAGGACGGTGCTCCAAAACATGGGGAGTTCGCTGGCAAGGGGCCAAGCCCTGTTAAAAACCCTACTAGTATGCGCTTCCTTACTCTCTTTTCTTTACATTATTTTTTTATTTATTTATTTTGACTTGTGAACGTGACGACAATTGTCTTCTTGAACTCTTGATGCCTGTCTTTCCAGAGCCTTCTTCATCTCTGGGGAGAAGTTTTTCTGCTGCGGCCCTTATTCAGTGCAAACTCCGCTCAAGTGACAAGAAACCCCCTTTCGATCCGAAGGTAAAGATAGCGGCTGTAGCGAAAGCGACCCTGGTTAAGAGACCATCACCCAGCGTTACTGAAGTCATCGATCTGGACGGCAAAGGTCCCTCGGACTTGTGGCAGAAACTTCGAAGAGCCCACGGCTCGAAGAAACCCCGCTTGGAAGTTCCTCGCTCTGCTTTGGTCAGGGATGCGGGCTTGTCGATCTAGAAGGTCTGTCTTCTCCGGTCATCCCTTCCTCTCCTATTCTTTCTTTTTTTATTGCGACTGATATCGTGCCTCTGTACGCAGGCCCTGCAAGGTGTCCTATGGGTGGCGGAGGATGTTGATGGAGAGGAGCTAATTCTCAAGGAGCGTCAAACCTAGTGGGAAGTCCAGAAAGCTGCTTTGGAGAAGGAGATCCATATGGCAATTGAGCGCCAGAAGACGGATGCGAGCAAGCTGGCGGAACTTACCAAGACGGTCAAACGTCATTCTTCTCAAGCTATATCGGACCGGTCCAAGATCGCCGAGCTCGAGGCCAAGAACAAGAGGATCGCTAAGGAAGCTAGCGAGATTGGGGCCTACTGCTCGATGATGTCTCGGGTAGAGACGATCAAGCAATTCGCGGCTGGGGAGCACTTGGATTGGGATCTGGATGCCGAGATCACGTCTTTCCATAGTTGTTATCCTCCAGACCAACCGGCTCCTGGTGACGAACTCCTGGCCTCTCTGGACGTGGAAGAAGAAGGTGGTGGTCGTGATCCAAGTGCGGGTGGGGCACCTGGAAGAGATGGCGAAATTTCCATGGATACCGCGGAGCAGCTGGGAGGCACTCTTGATGAAGATTAGGGTCGTAAGCCCTTGTAAAAGATTTTTTTGTTCTTTTTATGATGTTTCTTTTGGTTTCGTTTGAACAATCTTCTGGTGACTTATGTGGGCCGTGTAGGGGCCGTGAGCAATATGCGTCCTTTGTTCGGACGTTTCCTCTTCCTTAGGAAGGGGAAGTAGATAGTTTTTTGGTGCATGCATGCTTTCCTTCTGTTCTTTGTGCATTTTCGTTTGTGTTTGTCCTTCCTTTGCGTGCAGGAATTTTCTAGACGGACAAGTGCTTCGAATTGAAGGCTTCAAGACGAGGACTCCTGCAGAAGTCCCTGGTCACGGGTGGCAGCTGCGTTTACCGATGAAGTTTCCAGGCGTGCAACGAGTGTCGCGTTGGGGCTAGCGCTCGGGAAGAACAACCGGTTAAAGGCGTTTCTAGGATTGGTTACCTCTATTGTTTTAGTCTAGGATTGGTTACCTCTTGTTGCTTTAAGATTCATGTCTACTTGTACAAGGCATTCTATATAAACGCAAAGACAAATTAATGACATTCATTCAATAAAGTGAGATAGAGCATAGAAATCACACAACAAAGAGTCTTCACACAAATAAGCCAAACATACCAAGAAAGATGAACTTAAATAAAAGCAATATAACAGACTGCGGACTGATGACCTCTAGTGTCTAGACTATCTGGTGTTAAAGGTCTTCTTCTGAGGAATCGGGGAAGTCTTCGCTCCGATAGAGGAGTTATCCCTTAGAAGTGATACTTCTTCAAGTGCAATGCGTTCCAGCTCCGAGGGACGGGTTCTCCGTCCTTTGATTCTAGTTGGTAAGCACCTTGCCCGACGATCCCTATTATCTTATAGGGTCCTTCCCAGGTCGGGGCTAGTTTCCCCGATTTGAGCTCACGAGTATTCTGAAAGACTCATCGCAACACCCAGTCACCGACCCGGAAAGTTCGGATCCTGACGTTCTGGTTATAGCTCCGGGTAACCTGCTGTTGGTGTCTCGCTAATCGTAAACGAGCCTGGTCACGAAGTTTGCCAAAAGTATTTAAATCAGCCGACAACTCATGATGATTACGCTCTTCGGTCATGAGGCTGGTACGAGCGGTTGGGATGAGAATTTCAGCGGGAATGACCGCTTCGCATCCATGTGTTAAGGAAAAAGGGGACTGACCTGTTGCGACCTTATGGGAGTTCATCCGCCCAGTTTCCTTTGGCCTTCACGAGCCTCTTCAAGTTGTTTATGATTACCTTGTTACTAGCATCGGCTTGCCCGTTTGATTGGGGATATCGGGGGGTTGACGTGACCGGGTTAATCTTCCAGTGATTACAAAAGTCTCTGGTCTTCTGGCTTATGAATTGAGAGCCGTTGTCGCATACGATCTCCGCCGGTACCCCGAAATGACCAAGGATGTTTCTGGTAATGAAGGATATCACTTGCTTATCCTTGATTTCTCGGTAAGCCTCAGCTTCTACCCACTTGGAGAAGTAATCAGTCATAGCAAGGAAGAACACTCTCTGGTCGGATGAAGGGGGTAACTTCCCGACTATATCCATCCCCAGCGCATAAAGGGCCATGGTGTAAGTGTGGGGTAGAGTGGTTCAGGAGGTTGGTGAGCGGTCGATGCGTGCCTTTGACAAGCATCGCATTTACGACATAAATCTACAGCATCTTTCCTCATAGTTGGCCAGAACCACCCTTGCCGAAGGGCCTTGTTGGATAGACTTCTCCCCCCGGTGTGGTTCCCGCAATCTCCTTCATGAAGTTCCTCGAGAAGTCTCTGAATGCCCTCTTTAGCTAGACAACGTTGCAGCGTTCTCGTCGTCGATTTGTGGAACAGGTTCCCGCCTTCCACCGTGAACTTAGTGGCCCTTAACTTTAGCAATTTAGCTTCGACTTTGTCTTCTGGGAGTCTTCCCTGGTTAGCCAATCTAGGTACGGCTGAGTCCAAGGGGTTTCGTTAGCTTCCGAGGGGTCGAAAAGGGCTCTCTCGCCGTTCGATCCATCCAAGGGTAAGTCTGGATCGGGATCGTTTTGGTAACTTCTAGCGTCAAAGTCGTCACTGCTCATGAAGACGCTGTGGGGGGCCATTCCAAGAAGATTGGTATCTTCGATCACTCTCTCGGTCTTCTTGGTATCACCAATCTGAGCTCTTTTTATGGCGGGAACCATGATGTGAACCATCGGGATCACCGGGTACTCGTCCGGATCAATGGCTGACGCTAGCCGAGCAAGGGAATCTGCTTGGGCATTCTGCTCTCTTGGGATCTGTGCAAAGGAGATCTTCTCGAAACAAGGGATTAAATTTTTGACTTCCTCGAGATAAGCTGCCATCCTCTCATCACTTGCTTCGTACAACCCCAACACTTGGTTGACTATCAGTAGCGAGTCGCACTTGACCTCTATCATTCGTATGTTCAGATCCTCGGCGAGGGTTAGCCCAAAGATCAGGGCTTCATATTCCACTTCATTATTCGTGGCCTAGAACGTACATCTTACGGACTATGCCACCCTATCCCCCTGTGTTGATTTTAGGACTACCCCTATCCCTGTTCCCTCAGCGTTAGAGGCGCCATCCGTGTGAAGCGACCATTGAGCCAGAGACCTTGCTTCTAGCGTCATCACCTCTGTCGGACCGGGTCCTTCTTCCGTCGTAGGGCTAAAATCAACCACAAAATCGGCCAATGGCTGGGACTTCACTGCGGTTCTAGGCTCGTACTTGATATCGAAACCACTCAGGTGGATGGCCCACTTGGCCATTCTCCAAGTGAACTTTAGGCTTTTGCATTATTGTCTTCAATGGGTGTGTGGTTCTTACCACTATTGAATGGGCCTCGAAGTACGGGCGAAGTTTGTGAGAGCACATGACTAAGGCAAGGACCAACTTCTCTATGGAAGAGTACCGGGTCTCAGCTAACAGAAGAGTTCTACTGACGACTGACGTAATACATGGGTTGTTGCTGCCCATCTTGCTCTCTGACCAACACCCCGCTAACGGCTTTTTCAGTGACCGCGATATACAAAGGCAGGGTTTCTCCTACTTCGGGTTTGGCCAGGATCAAAGGATTAGAGAAGTAGCTCTTCAATTCTTGGAAAGCTTCTTCGTGTCTGGGAGTCCATTGGAAGCATTTATTCTTTCTGAGGACCTCGTAGAAGAGACGACACCGGTCTGCTGACTTAGATATGAACCTATTCAGGGCGGCAATCTGCCCTGTGAGTTTTTGGACGTCTTTTACGCACCTAGGGGACTTTAGCGTGGTTATTGCTCGAACCTGCTTAGGGCTAGCCTCTATTCCTCTCTGGGTGACTAGATACCCTAGGACTTTTCCCGACTTCACGCCAAACGTACATTTCTGTGGGTTTAACTTCATGTTGAATTTCTTCAAGATTTCGAAGGCTTCCTCTAGATGACTTCTATGGTCCTCAGCTTTCTTTGATTTGACGAGCATGTCGTCTATGTATACCTCCATAGTTTCTCCAATCTGGTCTTGGAACATTTTGTTCACCAACCTCTGATATCTGGCCCCAACGTTCCGTAACCCAAAAGGCATCACCTTGTAACAGTACGTTCCCTTACTAGTGATGAAGGATGTCTTCTCCTGATCGCTTTCTTCCATCCGTATCTGGTTATATCCGCTGAAAGCATCCATAAAAGTCAGCAGCTCGTGCCCCGCTATGGCGTCTACCAGTGCGTCTATATGAGGTAACGGAAATGAATCCTTGGGACAAGCCTTATTCAAATCCGTGAAATCAATGCACATCCTCCATTTCCCATTCTTCTTGGGAACAACGACTACATTTGCCAACCACTGCGGATACTTGACTTCATTGATCTTCCCAGTCCCCATCAACTTTCTTACTTCTTCATCCACTATCTTATTTCTCTCAGTGGCGAACTTCCTTCTCTTCTGTTTTACCGGGATGATTAGGATCCACATTTAATCGGTGCATAATGACACCCGGATCGATCCCTACCATATCCTCGTGGGACCAAGCAAAACACTCTGAGTTCTTACTAAGGAAGACTATCAGCTCATCTTTCATAACTGGCTCCAAATCTCTTCCAATCTTCACGGACCGATTGAGGTCAGATTGATCTAGGGCCAACTCCTCTACCTGATCATTTTCTTTTTCTTTCTCTTTTAGGAGGGTAGAGTTAGTGGCCTTCTTTAATTGCTAGGTAGACTTCTGATTGGCGGCTGGTTTTAGCGCCGATTTGTAACATTCCCGGGACGTTCTTTGATCACCACGGATCTCTTGAACCCCCCACGGAGTCGGGAATTTCACCGTTTGGTGGTAAGTGGAAGGAACGGCTCTCATATCATGGAGCCACGGTCATCCCATAATTACATTATAGCATGAAGGGCAATCCATGACAGAATATCTAACCTGGATGTTCACACCTTTTGTGTATGTGGGAAGGATGATATCTCCTACTGTGTTCTTCACTTCTCCGCTGAAACCTACGAGTGTTGTGGGATTCCTGTCTATGTTCTTCTCGCTCGAAACCATTTCTCTCAGGGCTTCCAACATCATGAGGTTAATTGAACTCCCGGTGTCGATGAGGACTCGTTTCATCAAAACGTTTCCAATCGACAGAGAAATCATGAGGCCGTCGTGGTGGGCTTCGTCAAGACCACTGACTTCGTCTTCGCCAAAGTGTATCGTGAGACTGAAGACGTCACTCTTCTCTCGCGCTGAACGAGGAAGGGTGCTCTCTCGCGCATTCCTCTTGGTTGCTGAGTAAGTGAGTCCGCACACCTTCGACCCTCCGGTGATCACATTTATGAATTTTGTCGGTACTTAGCGACGCTGGCCTCCCCGCACGCGAGGCCTCCACAACATCCGGAGAGAGCTGCGCGTTTGGCGCAACTTCTGTAATCCTTCCTCGAGAAACGAGGTAAGCGATCTCTCTCCTCAAGGCTACGCATTCTTTGGTCACGTGGCCGTAGTCGTCATGGAAATCACACCACCTGCTCATATCCTTATTTGGATACGGTTTTTTGTTCCTCTTCGGCCACCTAATGCCCCGTATGGTCAAAGCTATGTTCTTCACAAGGTCTTCGGGGATATACCCAAATTGAACTCGTCGTATTTTGACGGCGGTGGTTTAGTCGGTTTGGCTTAGGCGACGTTTACCTTCACTGCGTAGGGATGAGGACGTCGGTATGGTTGGTCACGACGTTCTCGGTGCTGGTCCGGCGCGGCCTTCTTGTCTACCCTCTCCCATACGCTCGTGGGTTTTCTCATCTTCAAATCCTCTTCCAGCCTGATCTGAGCTAGGGCTTTGGATTGCACATCCTCAAAGCTGTGGCAAGGGTGCCTAGTGAGCTCTTTATAGAGATCTCCGTTGGTTTACCCCCTGACGGAAGGCTTCCATCGTCGTTGGCATGTCACAGTGTGGGATGGAAATCTTTTCTCGGTTAAACCGGTCTAGGTATTCTCGAGTGGACTCCTCCGGCTTCTGGATAATCCGTACAAGTCGCTGGACTGCATCTCGAACCTCCGACTACTAGCGAACTGCACCTGAAACAAGTCCATCAGTTCGGCGAAGGAACGAATACTTCCTCTCGGGAGATTGACGAACCACTTCAGGGCCGGTCCCGCGAGGGCAGCTTCGAACCCTTTGCACATCAACGCCTCACGGGAGTGGTATGGCACCGCACTGGTCATCATCTTTTGTTTAAATATAGCCACATGTTTGTCAGGGTCCCCCGTGCCGTCATAAGAAGTCATGCTGGGACTGAGAACTTCTTTGGTATTTCGACTTGGGCGATGTGGCGAGCAAAAGGTGACTCGTCATAACCGTCAACCTCCTCCTTCTCTATGGGTTGCGGGACCCCTGATATCTTGGACAACTGCTCGGTAAACATCTTGAATTGGTTCCGAACGATATCTTCGAGCTCTCGGGGACGACGACGGTCCCAGTCCATGTCGTCGTCCATGGTCTCGTCTTCCAAGCATCGGGGGCTAACTTCTCGCGCCGATCGCAGGAGTATGGGTACCCTCACTCCTTCACAACCAGGATTCCCCTGAGCGGGGGTTAACGACGGTACTCCGGGGACCGTTGCTGGTGGGGTGACGAAGTCTTGGCCTGGATCTCCTCCGTGGCGGACGGTATGATTCCTAGAGGAACCTTCACCCCCGTTGCTTCGAGATCAATCCGTCATCCTGACATGCGGGCCGACAGAGGACACGAATCAAAGTTGGCAGCGCAAACCGTCATTATCGGCGGTTAGCTACTCGATGCTTGCTTTGTGTTTCTCGTTGCAAACACGCTGATCTGACAACTCTTTTTCCAAAGCTTGGAGCCTTTGGGAAAATTCAGACAATTCGAGACGAAGGGTTGCTGATGCATCCATGCGTGCGCCTTCGTCCTCCTCGACGCCTAATCCTTGATCACCTTCGTGAGAGTTACTCATGATGATCCCTCGGAACTATTCTCGATGTGCTGAACTAAAATCTTTTTTTCGATCGTTTAGCCCCACGGTGGGCGCCAAATTGTTTTGGACAAAATTTATCTTAACAAACCTTTGTCCTCAATTGGGGCACGATCGAAACCGAAGGAAGTTATCGATTTTACGAATGCGGAATTCTCAAGAACAAAGAACAAAGAGAAACTGATGTTGCTTTGGAAATCTGTAATCTCATGAGTATTTTTCACTGATGTTCGCCTGTCCTTACAAAAATAAGTAAAATTGATATATATATATATAGAAGATTACATTGCAACGGTTATTTTCCTAGTATCATGATCTCCGGATCATTAGGGCATGTCTCGTAACCGACTTCCCACTTTCCGCGTGTTTTGAGACTAGGAGCGCTACCTCGTGTGTCTTCGAGACGATGATTTCTGCTTGTGACGGATGCTTTCTCTCTTCCATTGAATGACTAGAGATTTCTCCATTCCAGGGTCTCTTTCTCGCTCGACCCGGTTGGTGATTTCTTCGTGCGTTCATGGGTTCGACTCACCAGTTGGGCCGATAGATTTTTGGGCCTTGTTAGCTCTAATTTTCGCAACTCCCAATTGTTTTCTCGCACTGCTTCTTTCTCAAGTTTCTGACTTTGAGTACTTCTTGTTCAGTTCTGTTGAGTCTGGAGACCCAAGTTCTGGAATCGGAAGCTTGCAGAAAGCTTTTCTCTCTTTCGGAGGCCAAAAGGACATATCGGAGGTCTGCGGAACAAATGCTTGAGGGCGATAAAGATGATGCGGGATCGGGGAACTCTGAGAAGACGATCGAGGATAATGCTCTGGTGTCTGAGAAACTCGTTGGCACGGTTGTGAGCCCCATTAAAAACCCTACCAATATGCGCCTTTCTTCTTTACTTTTGAATATGGCAGCGATTGTTTTCTTGGAGTCTAATGCTTGTCTTCTCAGAAACTTCTTCGTCTCTGGGGAGAAGTTCTTCGGCTGCAGCTCTGATTCAGCACAAGCTCCGATCGAGTGACAAGAAACCCCCCTTGGACCCAAAGGTGAAGGTAGAGACCGTAGTGAAAGTGACCCCTGCTAAGAGATCATCGCCTGGCGCTACTGAAGTCATTGATTTGGACGACAAAGGTCCTTCTGATTTGTGGCAGAAACTACGCAGTGCCCACGGCTCAAAGAAACCACGTTTGGATGTCTCCCACTCTGCTCTAGTTAGGGACGCAGCTTTATCAATTTGGAAGGTTCGCTTTCTCCAACCGTCTTTTCCTTATCTTCTTCTTTCTTCTCTTTTTTTTCTATTTTGATCGTGGGCAATACCGTATCTCGGTGCGTAGGCCCTACAAGGCGCTCTGTGGGTGGCGGATGCCGTTGACAAAGAGGAGCTGACCTTTAGAGAACATCAAGCCTGGTGGGATGCTGAAAAGGCCGCTTTGGAGAGGGAAATCAACCTAGCAGCTGAGCGCCAGAAGACGGATGCGAGCAAGCCGGAGAAACTTATTGAGACGATCAAGCGTCAGTCCTCCCAAGCTGTGTCGGACCGATCCAAGATCGCTGAGCTCGAGGACAAGAACAAGAGGATCATTAAGGAGGCTAGTGAAATCGGGGATTACTGTTTAATGATGTCTAGGGTGGAGACAATCAAACATTTTGCGGCTGGCGAGCATTCGGACTGGGATCTGGATGCTGAGATTGCGTCCTTCCATGATTGTTATCCTCCAGATCAACCGGCCCTGGTGAAGAGCTTTTGGCTTCTTTGGACGTAGAAGAAGAAGACGGTGATCATGGTCCGAGCGCGAGCGAGGTACCTGAGCAAGGCGACGGGCATTCGGCGGGTGATGCGGAGCAACTAGGAGGCACTCCTGCTAACGATGATGAGTAGGGCCGTGAGCCCTTGTAAAAGATTTCTAATGATGATGTTTCTTTTGTTTTTGTTTGAACAAACTTCTGGTGACGCGTATGGGCCGTATAGAGGCCGTGAACAATGTTTGTCCTTTGTCTGGACATCTCATCTTCCTCAGGAAGAGGAAGTGAATAGTTTTGATGCATGCATGTTTTTCTTTCTTGCGTATTTTCGTTTGGTATTGTCCTTCCATTGTGTGTAGGAATTTTCAGGACGGATGGGTGCTTCGGATAGAAGGTTTTAAGACGAGGACTCTTGCAGAAGTCTCTGGTCACGGGTGGCAGCTGCGTTTACCGAAGAAGTTTCCAGGCGTGTAACAAGTTTCACGTTGGAACTTGCGCTCGGGAAGGACGGTCGGTTAGAGACGTCTTTAGTCTAGGATTGGTTACCTCTGTTGCTTTGAACTTGTATTTGATTGTATAAGGCATTCTATATGTAAATAAAATATACTTTTGATTCTCTAGTTATATTCATGTAAAGAGAAAATAAAGGTAATCAAACAGGGATGCATTAACGTCATTCATTCGATAAGAGCAAACTATAGCATAGAAATCACACAACAAAGAGTCTTCACACAAATAAGTTGAACATACTAAGAAGGATGAATTGAAAGCAAAAGCAAGATAATAAATTGTGGACTGGTGACCTCTAGTGTCTTGGATATCTAACGATGAGAGCCTTCCGCTGAAGATTCGGGGAGGTATGCGCTTCGATAAAACGAGTCCTCCCTCAAAAGTGATACTTCTTCAAATGTATTGCGTTCCAGCTCCAGGGGATGGGTTCTCCCTCCTTGGATTCTAGTTGTTAAGCGCCTTGCCCAACGACCCTTGTTATCTTATAGGGTCCCTCCCAAGTTGGGGCTAGTTTCCCCGACTTGGTTTCATGGGTGTTTTGGAAGACTCATCGTAGTACCTAGTCACCGACCCGAAAATTCCGGATCCTGACGTTCTGGTTATAGCTTCGGGTGACTTGCTATTGGTGTCTTGCCAATTATAAACGGGCTTGGTCACGAAGTTCGCCTGAGGTATCTAAATCAGCCGACAGCTCCAGATGATTACGTTCTTCGGTCGCAAAGCTGGAACGAGCGGTTGGGATGAGAATTTCGGCGGGAATGACTGTTTCGCATCCGTGTGTTAAAGAGAAAGGAGATTGACCAGTCGTGACCTTCGGCGTCGTGCGATCGGCCCAAAGGACGTACGGGAGCTCATCAGCCCAACTTCCTTTAGCTTTCGCGAGCCTCTTCTTCAGATTGTTTATGATCACTTTGTTGCTAGCCTCGGTCTACCCATTTGGCTGGGGATAGCGGGGGGTTGAAGTGACCAGGCTGATTTTCCAGTGATTGTAGAAGTCTCTGGTTCTCTGGCTTATGAATTGAGAGCCATTGTCACATACAATCTCCGCGGGTACCCCGAAACGACAGAGGATATTTTTGATAATGAAAGTTATCACTTGTTTATCTTTAATCTCTCGATAAGCTTCAGCTTCGATCCACTTGGAGAAGTAATCAGTCATAGTGAGGAAGAACACTCTCTGTCCGGATCAAGGGGGTAACTTCTCAACTATGTCCATCCCCCAGCGCATAAAGGGCCATGGTGTAAGTGTGGGGTATAGTGACTCAGGAGGCTGGTGAGCGGTCGGTGCGTGTCTTTGACAGGCATCACACTTGCGACAGAAGTCTACAGCATCCTTCCTCATAGTAGGCCAGAACAATCATTGCCGAAGGGCTTTGTTAGATAGACTTCTCCCTCCGGTGTGGTTCCCGCAATCTCCTTCATGGAGTTCTTCAAGATGTCTCTGAACACCTTCTTTGGCTAGGCAACGCTGTCTACCGCCTTCTACCGTGAACTTGGTGGCCTTCATCTTTAGCAACTTAGCTTCAATTTTGTCTTCTGGAAGCTTTCCCTTGGTTAGCCAATCTAGGTACGGCTGAGTCCAAGGTGCTTCGTTAGCCTCCGAGGGATCGAAGGGAGCTCTCTCGCAGTTTGATCCGTTCAGGGGCAGGTCTGGATCGGGATCATTCCGATAACTTCTGGCGTCAACGTCGTCACTGCTCATGAAGATGTTGTGGGGGGCAGCTCTGAGAAGACTAACGTCATCGATCATTCTCTCAGACTTCTTGTTATCACTAGTGTGAGTTCTTCTTATGGTGGGGACTACGATGTGAACCATCGGGATTACAGGGTACTCGTTATGATCAATGGCTGACGATAGGCAGGCAAGAGAATCTGCTTGAGCATTCTGCTCTGTTGGGATCTGTGCGAAGGAAACCTTCTCGAAACGAGGAATCAGATTTTTGACTTCATCTAGATAAGATGACATCCTTTCATCTCTTGCTTCGTACAACCCCAGAACCTGGTTGACTATCAATAACGAGTCGCACTTGACTTCTATCTGTTGTATACCAAGGTCTTTGGCGAGGGTCAGCCCGAAGATTAGAGCTACATACTCCACTTCATTGTTTGTGGCTTCAAACGTACACCTTACGGATTGTGCCACCCTATCCCCCTGTGTTGATTTTAGGACTACTCCTATCCTTGTTCCCCCAACGTTAGAAGCGCCATCCGTATGAAGCATCCATTTGACTTGAGAATAAGCTTCTAGCGTTATTAGCTTTGTTGGACCGGATTCTTCTTCCATTGTAGGACTAAAATCAACCACAAAATCAGCCAGCGCCTGAGATTTCAACGCAGTTCTAGGCTCGTATTTAATATCGAACCTACTCAAGTGAATCGCCCACTTGGCCATTCTTCTTGTGAATTTTGGCGTGTGCATTACCGTCTTCATAGGGTGTGTGGTTCTCACCACTATCGGGTGGGCCTCAAAGTACGGGCGAAGCTTGTTGGAGCACATAACTAGGGCAAGGACCAAATTTTCCAAGGAAGAGTATCGAGTCTCGGCTGACAAGAGAGTTCTACTGATGTAGTACACAAGTTGCTGATGTCCATCTTGTTCTCGGACCAACACCCCACTGATGGCTTTTTTAGTGACGGCTAGATACAAGGGTAGAATCTTTTTTCTGGTGCAAAGAATTGAATCTTTTTTCGATTGTTGGGCCCCACGGTGGGCGCCAAATTATTTTTGACAAAAATTTGATTAACAAACCCTTGCCCTTAATTGGGGCACGGTCGAATTTAAAGGAAATAACCATTACGAATGAGTTCGGAATTCACAAAAACAGAGGACAAAGATCCTCTCCAAGAGATTGTTTTTTTTGTGTGCTTCTTGATTGTCTTTACAAAAATACATAATTTTACATATATCCATCTACACTGTATCACGATCTCCGAATTTGTAGGACACATCTCGTAACTAACTTTCCACTTCCCGCATATATCGAAGGCTCGGAGTGTTCTCGCCAGCGCCTTCTGAATTGGCCTATCCGCTTTGTGACGGAAGCTTTCTCTCTTCCATCGGACGACTGATGTCTTCTCCTATTTTGGGGTCCCGTCTCGATCAGGACAGTTGATGACTTCTCTGCGTACTTATGGGCTCGGACTACCAAACGGGCCGATGAACATTTGGGCCTAATAGGGATTTAGAGCAGTATGTGCACCAGGGGAATTGAAGTGAACTCCTCGGGATTTAGAGCAGATGCTAGGTTGGCTAGAGCGTCAGCTTGTGTATTCTCCTCTCTAGGGACCTGCTGGATGGTGAAGGTCTCAAACTCACACATGATTTCTTTGACTTTCTCTAAGTATGCCGCCATTCTGGCGTCTCTGGCAACGAAAGTCCCTAGGATCTGATTCACGATCAGCAGTGAATCGCACTTTACTTCTACTTCCTTGATGGCTAGATCTCGGGCAACCGTTAGCCCCAGTATTAATGCCTCATACTATGATTTGTTGTTGGTAGCCTCAAAAGCACACCGTACTGCATGTGCTATCATGTCCCCCCTGGGCGATTTCAGCACTACACCTATCCCAACTCCTCAGTTGTTGGAAGCTCCGTCAGTGTGTAGGGTCTAGACTCCACAATTCTCAACTTCTACTACTAAGGCCTCTTGCTGTCTGGCTTCGTCCTCTTGTGTTAGGCTGAAATCGGCCACAAAATCTGCTAGTTCCTGGGCTCAGATTGTTATTTTTGGCTCATAGGTGATGCCAAACCCGCTCAGGTGGATAGCCCACTTGGCCATTCGCCCGGTGATCTCCGGCTTCCTCGGTATGGCTTTCAACAAATAGTTGGTGCGGACACTGATCGTATGAGACTCGAAGTACATCCTCAATTTCGTCGAGGCCATGACTAGTGCGAGAACCAGTTTTTCCAATGGTGAGTACCGTGTCTCGGCCACAAGCGAAGTACGGCTGACGTAGTATATGGTAATTGTCTAGGATCCGAAAAGCTTCCTCTAGATGTTGGATATGGTGGGTGGCTTGCTTTGATTTGACGAGCATGTCGTCAATATACACCTCCATGGTTCTTCCTATCTGCTGCTGAAACATACGGTTGACCAACCTTTGGTATGATGTCGCGGCATTTTTGAGTCTGAACGGCATGACTCGATAGCAGCACATCCCCTGGCTGGTGATGAACGACGTCTTTTCTTGGTCCTCCAGATACATCTGGATCTAGTTGTAACCGCTGAAGGCATCCATAAATGTGAGCATCTCGTGACCGGCAGTGGCATCATCCATGGCATCTATGTGCAGTAGAGGGAAAGAATCCTTCCGGCAGGCTTTATTGAGGACGGTGAAGTCAATGCAAACCCTCCACTTTCCGTTTTTCTTGCTCACGACCACAACATTTGCTAACCACTCCGGGCATTTTACTTCTTTGATTTTTCTCGTCCGGAGTAGATTATGTACTTCTTCATCAACGATCAGATTCCTCTCGGGAGCAAACTTCCTCCTCGTTTGTTTCATTGGTGGATGGTGAGGATCTACGTTCAACTGGTATGTGATAACTGCAGGGTCGATCCCCACCATATCTTCACGAGTCCACGCGAAATTGCTGATGTGTTTTCTTTGGAAACTAACTAACTCGGCCTTCCTTTCGGGAGCAAGGTCTTTTCCTAGTCTTACAGTCTATTGAGGTTTCTGGCTATCGAGGGTAATTTCCTCGATCTTCTCGGCCTCAAGGTCCCGTGCTGGTGTGGGCCCCTTGGCCCCCTGTAATTGCTTTGCTGTGTGGGCGACGGTCGCCTTGAGAGCAAATTTATAGCACTCCCGAGACAGTCGTCGGTCACCTTTGATTTCCTTGATTCCCCATAGAGTGGGAAACTTTATGGTCTGGTGATAGGACGAAGGGACGACCTTCATATCATGCATCCAAGGTTTGTCCATAATGATTTTGTAATAGGACGGACAGTCGAACACGTAGAACCTGACTTGCAGGTTGATCCCCTTGGCATAGGTGGGAAGGGTTATCTCCCCAAAAGTGTGAGCAATTTCCCCGCTAATACCTACCAGTGCCACTGACTTCCTAAGGATGTTTTCATCCTTTAGCCCCATCTCCTTGAGGGCGTCAAGTGTTATCATATTAGTGGAACTTCTGGTGTCGATGAGGATTCTCCTCATCAATACATTCCCTACCGACAACGATATGACTAATCCGTCGTTGTGGGGGCCTACCAGATCGGCCGAGTCTGAATCACTAAAGGTGATAGTATTCCTAGGATGCCCTTCTCGATTACGGATGCTTGCCATCAAATGTCCGCCCGGGTATCTCCGTGCGTGGCGTTTTGCTGCCGAATAGGTGACACCACAAATATCTAAGTCGCCACTGATAATGTTGACGACTTTGGCGTACTCAGGGGAGGATGGAATGTCCATTGGTTCGGACAGATTTTGACTAGTGGGTATACTCGAGTTTGTAGAGATTTCGGATAGCAGGCCTCTCGAATGAAGGTAAGCCAGTTCTTTCCTGAAGGCGAAGCATTCGTTCGTCTCGTGCCCATAGTCTTCATGGAAATCACACCACTTCGTCTTATCCCTTTTAGGGTTGGGATTCTCCACCATCTTGGGCCACCTGATCCAGGCCCCGAATTTCTCCTGGACCTTTACTATCTCGGCGTTCCCCGTGCCAAGGTTGTAGTCATGGACTTTCGGCCGCTGGAAAATGTCTTTCTTCTCGGTTGACTGCTTGATGCCGGCAACGTACACCCTTAGCGCCTTCGGCCGGTTTTTCAGATACGATTGTCCCCAACGCTCCTTTCGCTTGTCAGAAGAAACTTTTCTCTCGACCCAATCAAAGACTGAAGCGGCTCTTGTGGGAGCCTTGTCTTCCTCCAACCGGATGTGCGCTAGAGCCTTCACTTGAACGTCTTTGAAGCTGTGACATGGGTACTTCGTGAGTTCGCGATAGAGCTCGCTATCCAGGAGTAGGCCTCTTCGAAAGGCTTCTATGGAGGTTGGCATGTCGCAGAGTGGGATCACCACCTTCTCTCGATTGAACGGAAAGACCGCAGCTGCTGGCAAATTGCACCCTAATGGTGTCCACCAGGCCTGCGAAGGACCCTATGCTCCCCCTAGGGAGGTTGATGAACCAAGTTAGGGCCGCACTGGACAGAACGGTTCCGAACCCTTTGCACATGATCGTTTCTCTGGACTCTCGCGGGATGGAGCTGGTCATCATCTTTTGCTTAAAGATGGCAACGTGCTCGTCAGGATCCCTCGTCCTATCGTAGGTTGGGACCGTCGGCATGGTGAATATCTTCGGGATATCCACGCTGGAGATCAGAGCCGTGAAGGGGGATTCATCATAACCGTCCGAGGACTCTCTCTCGATGGGAGGAGGCACCCCGGGTATTTATGCAATTTTGTCTTCCAGTCCCTTAATCCGATCCTGCATATGTTTGTTGAAAAGCGTTTCCAGGAAGGTGTCTGGGTGGGGTATTTGGCTTTCCACTCTTCCACCGTACTCCGGATGGAAGACTCCCGTGCCTGCGGCCCTGTCTTCGGGCGTCGGGTACTCCTGGAAGGGTGGCTGCCGAGGTAACCATCTCTACCGTCGAGGGTTGGCCCCTGGCTTGGGAAATGGAATTTAGTGCCTCCCCCAGGTTGAGACGAGAGGCAACCTCCCTGGCGGTCCCGATTGGCCGAAATCCTCTTTGTGACGCCGAAGCCGCCTGCAACTGCTCGCGGAGGCTGGCGTTTTCTGCGGTGAGTTGTGTGATGTGATCCATATGGATCTGGTTACGGTCTTTCTGGCTGGACATATCCTGCGAGAGGGTCGCTATTTTGGTCACTAACTCATCCAAGACGATGTATCTAATAGAAAAAATTTAGTTAAGTATAAGTTGATTGACAGAAACTTTCAAATTCAGTTGCCTATAGATTTATTTTAATGAACATTGTCATAAAAAAAGTTAGAGAAGACTAAAGAGGATGTGAATGCTCGTGAATTGCTCACATCACAAAACTATTAGGGTACGTCTTTTTCATCTTTCGTGGGTCAATGGACCAAAAAAAGGCATTTAAAATTGAGGACGTCAAGTGTCAACTACTCCTTTAATACAAGATAACTTTTTTTTTTTTTTTTTGATAGCAATACAAGATAACTTTGAAAACCCAAAACTTGCACGTATCTAGTTCCATCGATAAAATGCGCATATACGGAACGGGATAATAGTTAGCGTGATGAGTAAAATGAGATGATTTAGAGAAGATAATTAAAAGCATATCCAACCGCCTGCCAAAAGAAACATTGGCTCCAATTCTCTGAATATTACTCCAAACTGAATTAACTTTACAATTCCAATCCCTCCTCACTCGTAAAATTCACTAATCCGTGGATTTAAAAATTAAAAATGTGGCGCTATGATGAAAATCCAAACTGAATTAGTGCGAAATTAATGTTGTGGTCATCTGTGAGCAGTGACTAGCGTCTCTATGAATCGCAATCCATCAAATCTGGGGGCGAATTTCTCCATCGCCGATTCCTCCCTCTCCTGGCTCCATCCGATCCCAATCCCCTGACAAATTAAGAATTATCATCCATCCATCAGCAACAAATCAGAGAAAAAGGATTCGGTAGGTTGCGATCGGAGCTCGATTTCTCCTGATCGAAGTCGGAAAAGGGATTAGTACCTGATGAAGGGGCGGCGGAGGATTGGCGGAGGAGGCAGGGGCGGTGGTGGCGCCGACGGCGGTGGCAGAAGCGGCGAGCATGGACGCCAGGAGAGCTGATTTCTTCATATTGGGATTTGGGAATTGGGATTTGGACTTTGGAGAGAATCGAATTGAATTGAATTGAATTGATTAGCTTTGGTCTTACGGGAAAGAAGAAGGAGATTTGAGGGGAGAGGGTGGCCTTTTATTCCGGAGGAGAGTAACCAACCATTTAATTATGGAATACGAATATTCAATATTCTCCCTTTTTTATACTCAAGATTTTTTTTAATACACTGCTACACACCACACAAAATAAAAACACTTCAGATCAAAAAAAATAAAAAAACACTTTATTTCTCATATCTTCTTCTTCTCTCCATTTTTATGCTTTTTTTAGAAGGAGATGCAAGACTCTCCGCCTCCTCAGGCGAGCATTTTATTAATAATAGAAAATGGGCTAAGTAGTCAGCAAACGATGGATAGCCCAACCTCTTACATCATCAAGCAACAGTAAATAAATCTCCTCTGGCAGGGCAAGCAATAGATGATAACTTAAGGAGAAAGAAAAAGCAAAAGACGCAAGGGAGACGAGAAAACTGGATACTGCAATCCCTACGGAGATAATCCTGGCATCGAGCCACCAGGCTAAAGAGAGGACAGTGCTGACACACCCCTGCACTAATAAGATTAATAATAAGTTGAAAGTCAGATTCGATGACTACTTGTCTATCGCCTTTTTCCAAGCTAATTTCAGACCGTTGAGGATGCCCCATAATTCCACCATAGGAACCGTACACGATCCGATATTGTGCACAAATCCACCAATCCATTGCCCTTTCTCATCTCTTAGGACTCCAGTAGTGGTTGCTTTGTCGGCTCTAACAGCTCCATCAATGTTCACTTTTATCCAATGTTCCCTTAGACAATTCCAAGATATCTTCTGCAGCGACTTAGAAGAAAGGCTAGGGAGACGAGAAAACTTACTCGACGTGTGACGATATTCCTGTATTCTCCCTGTTATGAAATCACCTTTGTTCTGGATTTCCACTTGATCTTTAAAGATGACATTGTTCCTCCAAATCCAGACCCACCATAAAGCAAAAGAGAAGACATCACTCCGCTCGTTGAAGCGCCAGCTTGCAATGAGGTTGATTCTCAACCAAGAGGAGAACGAAACCTGAAACAAATCCGGAAACCATTCAGTAACATCAGAGTAAAGCCAAACGACACTAACCTTTTTGCAGTCCCTAAAGAGATGCTCGAAAGTCTCGTCGGCCAGGCCACAACACGGGCAGCGAGCATCAGCACTCAAATAGCGCCGACGGAGATAATCATTAGACAAGACGCCCCCTTTCATAGCAAGCCATATAAAATGTTTAATTTTTTTCGGGAGCTTCCAACTTCCAAATGTTACACAAAACCGAGTCATCCACATTCTGTTCGTTCAGCGTTCCCTTCAACAGGTTCTAGCGAGTAGCAACTGAATAATTACCATAAGGGGTATGTATCCAACTAATCTCATCCTCATTCTCATCGTTTTCATCAATAGAAAACACTGCAAGTTTGAGCAGGGCATTAGACGGAAGAAATAGCCCCAGAAGCGACCAATTCCATACCAAACCATCTTGCCAGTATTCCCTAACAAGCAGGTTTATTGCAAATTGTCTAGCATGTTCACCGCCACAACTTTCAAAGGAGTATTCAAGAGCCAAATGTCCTCCCAAAACCAGATAGAGCGACCATTTCTAAGCCACCATCTCACCCCCTTTATGGACAATTAATGTTAAATTACATGCTAAAAAAATGCTCTAAAACGGACGACTACCACAAAAACTCCTACCACCCTACCCGGCGAATCCATCCACTTTGAGATGGAGGTAGACCATGTTGATGGCTGATGGAGGGGGAGAGGATTCGAACCCAGTTTCGAAGAAACTGACACGCAATGACGAGCAAATGGAAAACTGTAATGATATGGAATGCCCAACGATAATGTTCACATCGGGAGAAAAGAAGGAACTCTGGTGCCCTGATAAAGATAATATTTAGATTATAGAAGAAGGGATTGATTATAGGAGAAGAAGAATTAGATGAGGCAGTAGAACGATAGAAGGAGAAGAGAGATTTGATAGATAGAAGTCAGAAGAATTAGAGAGATAGAGGATTAGGGTTTTGGGATAAGGTAATTCTGATTCATTTATTGATTAATCATAACAACTTATTGACATATTTATATTAACACTAACATCTAGCTGATAAGTAAAAGATAATGCTGAAATCATATCTTACTGAAAGATAAAACTAAATCCTAAATAAAAGGAAATAATAATATTTTTTAAATATAAATAATTATTTTAAATATTCTAATATCCTAATATAATTGTAGCATATCATGCCCATAAAAAGATACGCTAATAATCAAATTCTAACCAAGGCACGGGCTAAGTAACTCTAAAGAGAAATTAACTCAGAAATGGGACCTATCAGCGGACTTCTCTCTGATTGACATCGACAATGACCGCTACATTGCTCGTTTTGCCAATAAGAAAGACTACTACCATGTTCTCATGCAAGTAGGGGTGAGCAAAAATGCCCGATCCGTTAATCCGATCCGCCGATCCGGCCTATCCGATCCGAAAAAATCCGGATCCGAATAGATCACAAAATTTTTTATCCGTATCGGATCCGAAAAAAATCCGGATCCAAATGGATCACAAATTTTTTTTATCCGTATCCGATCCGAAAAAATCCGGATCCGAATGGATCACAAAATTTTTTATCCGTCTCCGATCCGATCCGGGTTTTTTTTCCGGATATCCGGACCGGATACGGATTGGGGTTTTCAAGCAAACGGATATCCGGTATATCCGATATTATATATATTTTTTAGAAAATACACATTATACTAAGTAGAATAGATGTTTAAATGAGTATTTTGTAAAATTTTAGCTTATCAAGTATTCAATTCTCCTCAACCATGTAAACTTTTAATTAAGATTTAAACGGATCGACGGATATCCGGTTCCGATATCCATCTATCATTCATATTAATTGGGCCTAAATCAAAAGTAGTAATAATATTTTTTCAAAACGGATAGTTTGGATATCCGCGACCGGATATCCGTTCCAAACGGATATTTCTTACCAGATATCCGACAATTAACGGATCGGATACGGATCGAAGTTTTAAGGGAAAAAAATTACCGAATATCCGATATATCGGATCGGATCGGATAATCCGTTTGCTCAGTCCTACATGCAAGGATAATGGATGATAGCTGACAATTATTTGTCAATTCATAATATGTTCCATTTATCTTCTTTTAAAAAAAAAGAAATTAGGATGTGCTAACTAGTATTATTAATTTATTTTTGCCACACACTGTCAACCACAAATTTTAAAAATCGAGCTAGCACTCGTACTAACCGGTTACATTTAAACAACAATCCATGTCATTAAGAGAATTCGAACTTCAATATTACCCTAACACCACATTGAATAAACCACCTTCTAATTACGGAGTAGTAATTAGAATCGACGATTGTAGAAGCTGTATGTAACATTTGTGGATTAATAAATGAATGAAAAACGTGCAATATGATGAACATATCAAATTGGCCCCGCAACTTGAGCAAAGTAGTGAAGGAGAGCCAAAGTGGGCAACACGTGGACGGAGTAGATGAGGCAAACCGTTACGTATGCAGGTGCCATTCCTAATCTTCTCAACCAACCATTTTGCCATTTTGGATTTGGTTAGGTGAATGTAATTACCTTAATTTTCATTTGCTAAGCTCATTCATACAATCATACATATACTATTTAATACTTATATTCCACTTACTTTTAATTGAAGTAGATGCCTTGAATTGCTCCTTGTCTGCTTTCCACTAGCTAATTAAGTAACTACATAATCGATGGCCACACACTTCTTGCAGCTAAATCGAACCAATTATATGAACAACTTAACAAGATGTAAAATTATTCTTTTTATGAAAAAACAAGCTAAGCATCGCATCATTCATTCATTCAAAATTTAAGTCGTGTGCAATATCATGCTAAGCCATATCTTAGTAAAAATAATAGACGCAACGTAAACTGAATGCGACTTGGAAAAACCCCTGATTAACTGATTCAAATTATATTGTAATGTGTCAGAACATACTAAATCAAATATATTCATTAGTTTTATTATTAGGGATCATGTTAATGGAATCACTACTTTTGATCGCAAAAAGGTTAATTCTATGTCGGTCATTTAGGCTGAAACAATGGCTTTGTTAGAAGGTCTTAAAATGACGGTACAATTGAAATATTCAAAAATTTATTATAGAAGACGATAATTTAGTCCTAATAAATTCTTTTAAAAAATACTTGAAAAATTCCTTAGGAAATTAGCTTAGTGGTTAAGGACACACGAAATTTGGTTTTGGGGTTTGTTGATTTTTTTCCCGTTGTTTTAGGGAATATAATTCAACGGCATATTTTTTTAGCATGAAGGCATGTCAAAATTCCTCATTTTCGTCAAGTTGTTTATTCGTCTCAGCTATCTTCTGCCTCTCAAGATCCTAGTGTTTGTAATTTTAGGGAGTTGTTGTTTCATTATCCTCTATTGTTGTATTTTTTAAAGATCATGTGCTGTGATGATTTAGAATGACCCTATTCCTTTTGGCTGTCTAATGTTTGTCTTGTAATGAGCTAGTAGCTCATTTTATCAAAAATAAAACAAAATTGTGTAAGCAAGTTCTAGGAGACCCCGTTCCTCTTTTCCATTGCTTGTAGAATTGCAGGCCGATTTTGAAGGAACTCTCGTGATTGAAGAAAGAGATTGAATATTGTTGAAGAGAAGAGAGGAGACCCTAATTAGTACAATCCTAGATCGAAATTGTGCACTAACAATATATATGTATTTATTTAAGTTTATGTAAGACAAATCTTAGAGTAAATGATGCGAATTCATTTGGAGCATTGGATCAAAAATAGATCAATGCAACACTTTTATAAATATATAACTTAAAAATATAAATATAAATGTGCAATAAAGGACACGAATATGTAACTTAAAAATATAAATATTCAACTTAAAAATTTGAAAATGTAACTTAGAGATAAAGTACAATTATCAAAAGCAAGAATGCAATCGGCCTTTTTGGGTTGTTTGAGTAGGGCACCGGTCCGGGGCCCAGCTTTTTTAAAGGGCCAAGTTTTATTTATAATAAGTTATATGGTAAGAATATTCTCAGTCATTGACCAATTTTTGTTCATGGGAAGAGAGAGAGAGAGAATAAACAATTATTAATTGAAGAGAGAAGGTGGAAAAAAAATTCATGACCTGGTCATTGTGATGACCAGAAAATTTTTTGGTCATACACTTACAAGCTTACACGTGTACAGATAGTGAAAAGCTTCCACCACTTTTGAGAATAAGGAGAGAGAAAATGAATGTTATATTTTGATGACCAAAAAAATTTGGTCCACCACTGCACATGCTCTAATATTTGGCAAGTAAATTTCAATGGTCCGGTTGTATTTAAGTCACACGTTAACTTGACAAGCTACATCATTTCTCAAGTTCAATACCCATAGACACCTCTTATTGTTTTTATCATTTTTTTTGTAGCAACACTTTTGAATTTGATCTAGCCTCTAGCCAAAAGAAGTCTGATTCCTTTGCCCATCTCTTGCTTATTGTCATTGCCCAATGAACTAATCTTCCAAATATATTTAATTTTATATTTATTAATTTCTAATACTACTTATTTATTGGAAGGGTTTATACATGTTATTTATGCTCATGTATTATAGTATGATCATTAAAATTCAAATGGGCTTATTAAAAATTTGTTAATAATGCACCAACAAATTAAAAGGAGATATTTATACAGTAATACCTCACTACTTTTTAAGCTAATTTTCTTTTCAATTTATCATTATAAATTACATTTTTATTGTATTTGTTGAGTAATATTTTTTAAAAATTAAAAAACTCAATTTCTATCAATAAAAATTCATTTTTATACCTTTATGTAATATTTTTTTGAAATAACCTAGTATTGTTTAAGAGCTATTTATTTTACGTTGTGTTAGGCCTTGATTTTTTCACCCAAGGGCCTACTAAGTATTAGGATCGGCCTTGAATGCAATCATAAAAAAAATGAATATCATTAAATTAAAATGAATATGCAACACAAAATTATAAATATGCAAGTATAAAAGTATGAACATATTCTATTAAGAAAAAGAGTCACGTGCGAATAGTCGTCTGTGTGCAAAATAAGAATAAATCTCGATCGTTCATTCCAAAAAATCAACGTCCCTAATTAAACATTCATTTAAAAAAATAAAAAACGGCACGGGCGAATTTTTCCCGTATTTTTCGCGTATTTTTCAATAAAATACGACACAGACGATTTTTTCCCGAATTATTCACGAATTTTTCGAAAAATACGTTTTTATGAGACGCGCCCAGTTTGTTCATCAGAAATAGCGATTTGTTCATCAATATTCACCAATTGTTCATCAATACTAACTAATTGTGCATTGAGTTTTTGATAACATTGTTCATTGATTTCAAACTTTTTTAATTTTTAATTTTATTTTTTAACCTTATTTATGTGTAGGAATACAATATTTATGTAGTTTTTTATGCACATATAATTAGTTTTGATATACCCATATTTGTTCATTGATATACCCCTATTTGTTCATTGATATACCCATGGTATACCCTTATTTGTTCATTAGTATACTTCTTTTTTGTTCATTGGTATACCCTATTTGTTCATTGATATACCCTATTTGTTCATGGATATACCCTTATTTGTTCATTGATATGACCAAATATGCATATAACAATGAACAAATTGATGTTATTAATGAACAAATATGCATATAGCAATGAGCAAATTGAGGTTACTAGTGAACAAATATGCATCTAGTAATGAACAATTATATGAAAAAGGCAATGAACAAATATGCATAAACCAGTGAACAAATTGATGTTACTAATGAACAAATATGCACAAATCGATGAACAAATATACCAAAACCAATGAATAAATATTTTTGTTTTTTATGAACAAAATCACAATGTTGATGAACATATTGCATGTAATTTTGATGCACATTTGTTCATTTTTTATGTACAAACAATAAATTTTTTATGCACAAGCAATAGTTTATTTATGCACAAAATCACAGTTTTGATGAACAAAATCACAGTTTTGATGAACAAATCCACATTACTGATGAACAAATCCACAATACTGATGAACAATCTGGGCGCGTGTCCTAATTCCTTTTTTTCAAAAATACGCGAATAATTCGTCAATAATTCGCCCGTGCCGTTTTTTCCCCTTTTTAAGTGAAATGATCAGCGCTTTTGATTTTTCTTGATCCAACGGCTCCTGTTCTTTCTTATTTCGCACCTGGACGCCCATTCGCACCTAAACCGGTCTCTTATATTAAAATATAACATATAGAAATTATGAATATGATCCACCGTTTTACTTTATTCATTTTACCGGAACTCACTTTAATATATATTATATATGGATGATCTATTATTATTGAATTGAAAAAACTAAGCAATTCACCTTATCAAATTTAGCAAGAACCTGACTTATTTGTTTAATTATTTCTCACCTTTGTTATGGATGTGAATTCTTTCTCACCTTTTATCAAGATGACATGTACATGTGTCGAACTATTGTGACGAAACCCTTCCAATAATTTATGTTTTAAAAAGTAAGTGCCTTTTGGTCATGAAATGCATATAAACAAACTAATAAAGTGGGGTAAATAATGCTTTGAGATAAGCACAAAGGGCAACAATTATGAAAGCTAGTAGAAAGCAAGGATAAGGAAGAAGGCAAGGTGCAAACATGCTAAAAAAAGTCAAACTTGAAAACCATAATAAAAGATAAATTTACCGGTGTGGTATAGGTTATATTACCCTTAACCACCCGATCAATATTAAATTATTATAAACCACACCTATATACATTTTTATTACCAATTAACCACCCATTTCACAACTTTCCTTTAAGTTCCGTTAAAAGTCACTTTTTTCTATTCTTACATTGATTTCTTAAATGAATAAAAATAACACTAAAAGAGAGGAAGAAGGCGAAAGGAGAAGACAGACCGGTGGTAGAATCTCTGTCCACCTTCGGCGAGGCCTCCACAAACGCTGCCGCCCGACAACATCGCGTCGCTCCACTACAACCTCTCTCCCGGCGGAACCCACCTCGGAGACCACCAAACCCTCTCCCGAAAAGCCCTCCTGAACCCAGATTTGTGCACCCGAGCCGGGATCTGAGCCCAACCCCCTTGCACGACCCGCTGATCCCGAATCTATGCTATTGTGCTCCAAACGACTCCTCACCTAAGCCGAAACTTGAGGTCTCTCTCCACGACCTCCCTCCCCCCCCCCCCCCCCCCCCCGAAGTACTCTACCCGAGCCAGCATGAGTCCCCTGCCTCTACCCGCGTGAGACCAAACCCCGCCAAACCACTTTTATAGCCTAGACCGGCCTAGCTTAGGCCCACCCTGCCTCTTCCCTCACCAATTAAACAACCCAAAATTTAAGCAAATTAATCTTTTTTAAAACTAAAAACGATATTAAAAAGAGAGTTTAACAGACCCATAACAGAATTTTTAGGACGGATGGTTAATTTCTAACGAAATTTATTATACATGTTGTTTGCGATAATTTATTATTGATCAGATGGTTAAGTATAATTTGACCTATACCATGTGTGATTTCCAACAAATTTCTCTAATAACAAGTCCAATTTGATTCCGTAGTAGTAATGACTATGGGGAATGCTTTTTGTCTCTCGTTTTGAGCGTAAAATCCATCTCACTCCAATGTGCACAATATTTACTCTTCACCCAAAATTTTTAATTTTTTATTCCTTTTTTATGAAAATATTTCCCTTTATGCGACCTAAAAAATAGATATGGGAAAAAAATATTTCCCCTCCCTTATCGTGGAAGAAGAAGTTCTGCATCGAAAAAGAAGAAGTTTCGGTGACCACCGCTTTAAGAGCATGTCGTTGAATTCAATTTTTTCATTTTACATAGGGGAAATATCAAACCTCAAAAACTTCATTTAATGACGAATTCTTTCTTAGAAATATGAACTAAACACAGACTGCTTGAATTTAATTGTGTCATTTTACTACTCTCGCTTCTGCTATAAACTCTAAGAAAAATTTAAATTGCAATTGCAAATTTTCAATTTCAATTGTAGCACTACTGCTCATTGTAGCTTTTAAAAGTGTCACTGATACTTGATATGGGAGGGGAAATATTTTGCTTCCCCGAATATGCTTTTTTGGGCGTGAAAGTATAGTACAAAATTATTTTTCCAGAAAAAATAAAAAATATGAGTGGAGGCTAGTAGACGATGGAGCGAGATGGATTTCTTGCTTAAAATGCGAGACGAACATCAATCTCCAATCTTCTATGTATATAATGTATAAAATTGAAAATGTTGGTCAGTTTTGTCCAATCCCATAATTAAGTTCAAATAGAAAAAAATATAAAAATAATACAACCATTATATCTAATTCTAATTTATGACCTTTTTAATTTTGATAACACTCAACTTTTATTGGTCTTCTAAGTCATTTTGAATATTTATAATAGTTAATGCATATAAAAATTAAATGTTTGATTATAAGAGGTTGCCACCATTTGGTTGTCTCTTCAATTTCTCATAATCTAATTTAAAATGTAAAAAATTAAGTCAAAAAATAATTATGAATTTATCCATGTACAAATACAAAAACTGTAACTTGCATATGCTATTTTGTCTCTTCAACTTACTGACTTTTCACCTTCATCTTTAAATGCACAGACTAATTATGAGTACATAGCAAAAAATTATTTCAACCTTCTTCCTTGCTCTTTAGTTTACCCACATCATGTCACCTTCACCTTTAAATTCGATTTCCAAGGAATGGAAAACCCAATAGCTTCACTAGAAGAATGATTATAAGAACACTATACCACGTCATTTACCTTCAAGCTTCATAGATTTGCTAAAATCTATGGTGGATTGTGCCTACAAGAACGAGAGAAAGAGGGGAGGGGAAGCATCGAAAGAACCTAAAGGTAGAAAAAACAAAGGAATACGGTGGTGAAAGGATGAGATTATATATTCACTAGGTGGTGATGCCCGTGCTACACACGAAATAAAAATTTTTATTTTTAATTTATAAACATATTTTAATATAATTTTACTTAAAAAGTTATTCTTATATCTTGTGAATATAGAAAAGGATTAAGGTCAACTATTTGGAGCCCCTCTTATTGAATAATGATTTTTGTTTTCCTAAACAAAAAAGATTAATTAAAAAGGGCAGCTTTTTCACGATGCTTCCTAGTCCGAGGAGGGTTTCAAATTGAGCTTTCTATTTTAGGTCAAATTAGGAGTGGTATTTGATGTAAGAATAATATCATTGTAGGAGATCAAGAAATTGTATGTGGGTCGATAATTCAATGTGTTTATGTGTGTTGGTATGATTCATTGTGCCATGGTAGAACCACTGCCTTAGAAGCAAAAACGTCATGACAACGGTGCAAGTCAGATAGCGGCGCTCGCCCCCCAAGGTTAGCACAGTTCTCATCGATCATGTGCACTCGAGAAGGAAGAGATAAGAATGAAAGATTCAGAACAAAGAAGAGAGGAGCGGGATTCTCCGATTTGGTAAACCAAAGAAGAGAGGATTTTCGGATGACTGGAGAACAAATAAGCACGTTTGACCAAATATAAAACGATTACGAAATTCAAAACGTTTTGAAAACTGAGTAATTGCGGAAGAATTACGACAAATTAATCCGCAACCCTCGTGGCCCAATTTTATTAAAATAATTAAAACTTCCCGCAAAAAGATAAGCCTCGGCACCACACCGCGCACATGTCACGAACACGAGCCGAGCCGGACAGACGTCGACGGTGGCGCGCACGAGGGAGCATTCCTCTCTTGACTCTCTATCATATGGTATGCCATTACCCTTTATAAGACACTGAAATTTCCCTCAAAAACTCGATGTGGGACAAGCTCAAACTTGAGCTTTACTTTATAGCATATCACATGATTGTACTGCATTAATAATGGAATATTGACATATATATGTATTAATTCCAACATTCCCCCAATAATGCAGAACAATGTCACATTTTTGTTTTGAATTGTAAGTAAGCTTAGTGCTTAAATAACGGTATCTTTCGATTTGAACCAATCACCTTAGTGAACTCAGGAATAATCTCATGTCAAAAGTGAAACAAGTCTTGAACTTTGACCATATTAAAAGCGTTACCTAAGAACACACACTTCGCCTAGGCTGTCTTCCATTCCCGCAATTGAGATCTCACTTTATGAGTCTCACTCACTTGGGATTCTCATGAGTGCTTCTCACAATACTTCACAAGTCCAATTGCACTCACGTAAGTGATCTCATCAAGTTTGTCTCATTACAAACCACCCTATTAGGGCTATGAAATCATTAAGAGCTTATATCTCATCCTCTTATTTATCTTATCACATATCACCATAGGATTAATAAAGTTTGAACTTTCGTACAAGGCTCAAGCCAATTCCCCTCGATGATTCCAAGATTACTTTCCTGTTTAACCCTTTAGTTAAGGGATCTGCAAGGTTCCTTTCGGACCTTATATCATCCATGGTAATCACACCATTCAAAATCAAGTGTCTCATAACCTCATGTCTAATGCGTATGTGCCTTTTCTTACCCTTGTAAGCACTACTCTTGGCAACGCATATAGCTGCTTGAGAATCACAATGTAGAGATACAAGAGGTGTTGGCCTCCCCCACAATGGAATGTCAGCCATCAAGCTTCTCATCCATTAAGCCTCTTGTCCCGCTAGATCAAGGGCTACAAACTCGGATTCCATGGTGGAACGAGCTATTACAAACTGCTTAGCAGACTTCCAAGATATAGTTGCACCACATAAGGTAAAGACATATCAACTAGTAGAATTCACTTCATCATTATCAGATACCCAATTAGCATCACAATAGCCCTCTAACACATTAGGGAATTTCACATAATGTAAACCCCAATCCATAGTACCTCTCAGGTATTTTAATAATCTCTTTAGATCAAGCCAATGTTCATTGTCAAGATTATAGGTATATATACTCAATCTACTAACATCATATGCAATATCAGGCCGAGTATAGTTCATTAAGAATATCAAAATTCCTATTATCTTAGCATACTCAAATTGGGAGACACTACTCCCTTTATGTTTCTTCAATTTCATGCTAGAATCATAAGGAGTTCTTACAAACGTGACATCATTTGAATTAAATGTCTTAAGTATCTTTTCTACATAATGAGATTGAGACAAGGTAAAGCCATCTTTGGATTTAGTCATTTTCACACCCAAGATCACATCAGCTTCACCTAAGTCCTTCATTTCAAATTTTGACGACAAGAAATCTTAAGTTTCATTAACAATATCTATGTGTGTTCCCATGATTAGCATGTCATCAACATACAAGCATATAATCACACATTTTCCATGAATCATTTTAGAATACACACATGCATATGAATCATTCACATATAAACCAAAGCTTAAAATAGTTTTATGGAATGTATCATACCATTGCTTTGGCGCTTGCTTTAAGCCGTATAAAGATTTCTTGAGCTTACACACCTTATGCTCCTGGCCAGCTATTGCAAAACCCGAAGGTTGCTGCATGTATATTTCTTCTTCTAAATCGCCGTTAAGGAAAGTTGTCTTAATATCCATCTGATGCACAATTAGATCATGAGTGGAAGCTAAAGCAATCAAAACACGAATAGTGGCGATTTTGGTCACAGGTGAGTAAGTGTCAAAATAATCTATTCCATATTTTTGAGTGAACCCCTTAATTACTAGTCTTGCCTTATATCTATCGATTGAACCATCATTTTTCAACTTCTTTTTGAAAATCCATTTACAACCAATAGCTTTACTACCTCTAGGCAAGTTTGTTATTTCACATTTTTGATTAGACATGATCGATTCTAATTCAAAATCAATAGCTTCTTTCTAGAACTAGCATCTATAGAACTCATAGCCTCTTCATATGTTTTAGGGTCATCTTCTATTATATGAATGCATACAAGAGATTCATCAATTATATCAACATTTTTGAGTTCTATTAAAAAGGATGTAACAAAATCCGGCCCAAAGCTAGTTTCAGTTCTATGTCTCTTACTCCTTCTAGGTTGAGAAGAGTTAATAATTTCTTTACGTGCATCAGACATAGAAGAAGATGAAGGAATAATAACATTTGGCACTTCATGATTTTTCAAAGGATAAACATGCTCAAAGAATTCTACATCACGATATTCACACATAGATCGATCATTATTTCATGAACCTGTAGACTGAGCTATAATCAGCATCCCCCATGAACACACAATCAAAAGTTCTAGGTCCACTTGTTTCATGTTTAAACACAAGAAAAGCAAACTTAGCTAAACACCCCCACACTTTCAAGTAAGACAGGTTAGGTGCATAACCTTTCCATAACTCATAAGGAGTTGTATCAAGTTTTTTATGGGGCACTCTATTTAAAATATGATTAGCACACAAAATAGCTTCACCCCACATATTATTATGGAAACCAGCACTAATAAGCATGGAGTTCATCATCTCTTTTAAAGTCCGGTTTTTTCTTTTAACTATGTCATTCTGTTGTGGAGTATAAGGAGATATTGTCTCATGAATAATTTTCTTCACATAATTTTTAAGAGAATCGGTTCCATATTCTCCTCCTCTATAAGACCTAAGTCGTTTTATCTTATGGTCTAATTGATTTTCAAATTCTGCTTTATATACCAAAAAAGTTCTTTCAGCTTGGTATATCTAGAACAGTCATCCACAAATAAACTTGGTATATCTAGAACAGTCATCCACAAAAGTGATGTAGTATTGTTTTCCACCTCTATTTTCAGTATTTTTGAAATCAGCCAAATCAGAATGCACCAATTCTAATAATTCTGATTTTTGTTCGGTTACAGGTTTGAAAGGCTTTCTAGTAAACTTAGAACATCACATTTTTTATGAGCATTCAGATTCAAATTAGGAATTAAACCACATTTATGCAAACGTTCAATTGCATTCACATTCATATGTCCTAATTCCGCATGCCATAAATCAAGAGACTCAGTCAAGTAAGCAGAAGTAGAATCATTTTTATTCATCTCAACAACAACAGATTCAAGCATGACCAGGCCATTAGCAGTCATAAAACCCTTATCGACAAATTCACCATTATTAGATATCTGTAGTTTTCCTCCATCAAAGAGGAGCCTAAAACCATCTTTCATCAATAAACCCCCAGAAATTAAATTCTTGCGCAAAGAAGGTACAAACAACACATTGATCAAACATAACTTTTTGCCAGAACTTAACTTGAGAAGAATTTTCCCTTTACCAAGCACTACATTGTGCTGGAGCTTCCCATGAAGATCTGCTCGCCATCTGCAACAGGTTCAAACTTCGACAAGAGCTCTCTATTCATGCAAAAGTGCCATGTTGATCTAATGTTGACCATCCACTTAGTAAGGTCAACCATGTTAACCTCGAAGAGCACAACAACTAGGTCCTTTTTTGTCAGATTCGCCTGTCCTTTGTCTTGGTTAGGATTGGAGTCATTCTTCTTGGGGTCGTTTCTGTGGTGGCACTGAGCAACTTTGTGTCCGGTTTTTCCGCACACAAAATAGCCTCCTTGGAATTTTTCGAATTTGCCACCTTTATTGAAGTTTTTTCCCTTCTTATGTAAGGCCTTCTAGTGAAAAGATTTCTTTCCAACAACATCACCAGATTGCTTCTTTTTAAACCTGTCATTTTTCTGTCTAGAAGCCTCAACATAGTTAGCCTTAACCGAAGATGAATCAAAGGGTTTAGACGGCTTATCTTTAAGGCGATTAGCCTCTTCAATCTTTATGTGATCGACAAGTTCCTCCAGGGTCATTTTCCTCTTCTTGTGTTTCAAGTGATCCCTGTAACCGGACCATGACTCAAGAAGTTTTTTGATCAAGAAATTGGCCTACAGATATTCGCACATCTTCATGACTTCAGCAAGGATATCCGCCACGAGATTCTCATACTCGTGGACTTGTTCCATGATCAGTTTGCCATCAATGAGCTGGAATCGCAGAAACTGAGCAACGACATATTTCTTCTTCCCGACATCATCTAAACCATATTTCTTATCCACGGTTTTCCAGATAGACTTTGCAGACTTTTTAGTTAAAAAAAATCAAATAGAGAGTTGGACATATGATTAAGAAGGATACCCCTAATTGTTTTGTTATCCTGTTCATACTTCTTAGTTTCAGCAACGATCTCGGCGGAGACCTTAGCAGCAGCGGTGGCATCGACAGTATCATCTGGTGACGACTGAGAGTCCGATGCAGTGAGCAGAAGTTCCTTGATTGAAGTCGCTAGAGGATCCTTGAGCAAAACATGGTCAATTTTCAACTTCTTAAAGACAATCAACAACTTCTGGGACCATCGGTTGAAATTCATCCCATCGAGAGGCTCAAGCTTGGACAGATTGAGCAACTTCATGAGATGGTGGACCTCCATATTAGATCTACAAACAGTGAATAATTTTTTCTTCCAATTTGTAAGAATAATATCACTGTAGGAGATCAAGAAATTGTATGTGGTCCAATAATTCAATGTGTTTATGTGTGTTGGGACAATTCACTGTGTCGTGGAAGAACCACTGACTTAGAAGCAAAAATGCCCTGAAAATGGTGCAAGTCAGATAGCGGCGCTCCCCCCCAAGGTTATCATAGTTCTCGTCGATCTTGTGCACTCGAGAAGGAAGAGATGGGAATGTAAGATTCAAAACAAAGAAGAGAGGAGCGGGATTCTCCGATTTTGTAAACCAGAGAAGAGAGGATTTTCGGATGACTGGAGAAGAAATAGATGTGAGGTTAAGTAGATCACATCATTAACCACTTACGATTTGCATTAATCCAATAGTCGAAAATCTCTCTTTTGTTAAGGAAAACAGATTAGCATGTTTGACCAAATAAAAACTGTTACGAAATTCAAAACGTTTTGAAAATTGAGTAATTACGGAAGAATTACGGCAAATTAATCCATAAACCTCGTGGCCCAATTTTATTAAAATAATTAAAACTTCCTGCAAAAAGATAAGTCCCATCACCACGCACGTGTCACGAACACGAGCCGAGCCGAGCCGAGCCTGACGGTGGCGGCGCGCGAGGGAAAATTCCTCTCTTGACTCTCTAACACATGGTATGCCATCACCCTTTATAAGGCACTTGAATTGCCCTCAAAAACTCGATGTGGGACAAGCTCAAACTTGAGCTTTACTTTATAGCATATCATGTGATTGTACTACATTAATAATGAAATATTGACATATATATATGTATGTATTAATTCCAACATTTGAAAACAAAAAAATTCAAGCAAATTCAAGTGTTGCGATTTGATAATTATGTGAGGAAAGAGAGTATTGTAGCAAAGAACATAGGCGCGGGCAAGCCTTGTTCCTATACAAGCAAATTAAGTAGCCGACTTCTTACCTCTCTAATATGTAAGGAACCGGAATATATATAGACAAACACTTGGAAAAATAACATGTTACGTAGATACACTTGGCTTACTAAGCATGCATGAAAACTCCAATTCTATGGTAGATCGTCCATATAAATAAGAAGAGAAGATGAGGAAAAAGGTTGCCCATTTATACACTCGAGCAATGGCCCGGTGAAAGATGACGAGACGTGATCGATTCCTATTCAGAGTTGTGGTCGAAACTCATTCCAAAATATTCTCACAAAAATTAATGTTGTTTATTCATGTAATCAAATTCTATGGCTAAACATTTAATAAGGAAAGCATTAAATTCAAAGGGAATAAATAACAGTTTGGTAAATAAGTTAACAGAGAATAAAATAAGTAATTATTTAAGGCATAAATTCTATATAAGAATTACAAAATTAAATCTCTTTAAATTTAAATCCAAGAGAATCCCAAATTAAAATACTCAAACAATAATATGAAATTACTTAAAAGAATAATTAGTGTATATGTCCCGTGCCTAAGGCACGGATTAAGGCTGAATTTTGAGAAGGTGTCCCGTGCCAATTCAATTGGTGATGCATTCAGTTCTCTACCTGATGGTATAATGCTCAAAGAAATTGCTTTTTTTATCCAAGGCAGTTGCGTACATAACATTACAAATTGAAGCAACATCTGAATGGGTTAATGCCAGATCTATAGACGGATCAATAAATGTTAAAATTCATGGTTCAACCAATAGGATTCCTTCATATTGGCTCCTTGAAATTGTACACATCATGAACCTTAATGCTAGCATATACAAGTGTGATGATGTAAAAACTATGCAGAATTGACCCCCCAAGATACCCGTGTCCATTCAACAAATAACTTTAGAGCAGCATTGCAAGTTACCAAATGCGATGGACACTTCTAGATGAAACACCAAAAGCAATCTTCTACTTGCACATCTATACCATTTACCACTACTAAGATGAAAAATCTTTAAAATAATCTACTTGTATTGTGATGGACACTTTAGAATAAAAACAGGGAGGCCCATAAACTTCTACGAATAGTGCAGACTTATCAGCATACACCATTGACAAAACCTGATGTGTCATTACGAACCATTCTTGAAAGCTACTGTGAAGTTCTTAAATCAACAACACTTGGAAGAATGGTGAATATAAACTCCTATCACTGAAAATCAACTTCCACATGAACCAACATAGTTTTAGGACTTAAAAGACGAAAGATAGGCAAAAATATAGACAAATAAATAGATTCAATGCCATCTTATCCATTTCACAAAACTTGCTTGAAAAGGCAATGTAAAACAAAAGAAACAAATGATTCAACCAAATATACTTAGACCAACATCAATCAAGGAGAGAATAGCACTAATTTTTATCACTCCATCTTACAAGTAGATATTTTTCTACTACATGCTTCTTAGGTGTATAGATCAAATCATCAAAATCCTATATAAAATCAAATTCGTTTTATACCAAGCATATATATAAGAAATAGTGATTATAAGACAGATGTAAGACACAAACAATACTAAGATGCAACAACTTCAAGACATAAGAAAATAGATCATCTAGCAATTTATTTGAACTAAAGTTTACATAAAATTTATTTCCATGAAGTAACTGACTTCAACTTTAACATCAAGAGTTATAAAACTTGTTTCAATGAATGAATTGATTTCAAATTTAACACAAGAGGCCTATTTGGCCTCAAACTAAAATTGAGAGCAGTCAGAGTGATAATTATGTGATTACATCTACAGTCAGATGCCACAGTAGAAAGAATCAATCAATTTCTACAGACAAAAAAACATAAAAAATCCATACATGGATGCTCATAACCAATACAACAAAGCCTAATTACTTCTAGGAATGGGAGGAATCAAAATACTTGAATGAGTTGCAATTGACTCCAAAAGGCTTAAGCCACGAACCAAGCAAACAATTACAACCCCAAAAACATATAGCATCTGGCATATGAATGAATCTCAGGGTTGCTAATCAAGATCAAAACTTTACATTCAAAATCAAAAAATTTAACCAGAAGTGTAGCAAGCTAGCAACTTGAATGGCGATTAAAATGAGCAATAAAATCAAGTCAAATCAAGTTGAAATGCAATACGCCTATAAATTAACAACATGAAGGAGTAGCCCAAAAAAACCTAAAAAGAAGGGACTTTATAATAGTAGAAACATGTTGAATTTTGTTAAAATCCTCTCGTTTGTCATCTTCAAGGGAAATACCATTAAGGATCGCCTCCTTATTTAGGCTGCAAAGGCACAACACAGTTAAACTGAATACGCCACTTAAAAAGTGAAATTTCTTAATCTCAACTGCAAAATAAAAAGAAAATCTTGCAGCAATTGCATTGATAGGAATCATAGGATGTTGATGCGTTCTACTAAGCATCTTAAGGACCCCAAGATTGCATCTAGAGCAATTGCATAGATAGGATAGTACAAAAGCAGAAAAACACAAGAAATATATCTGAAAAGAAAGTATTGTAAAAAAAAAGATAATGTGAACAACGTGGCAGTCAAACATTCACACTTCAACAATCCGCTTCCTATAGTTACTCAGTTGTTGTCAATCAGAAGATTCTTTGGTAGATTTAAACACATTCTAAATGGGCTTGCTTTGGCCTAGGCTGAAATCAAACTTCACCTTCTCTGGTTACAATGCAAAATATATTTACAACAATGCTTAAAATAAGAATCAAGGATAGAAAGTGTAGCGCTAATTAATTAAAAAAAAGCAACTACAGATCAAGATCGATGTTGATGCAATGGTAAAAATACGATACAGAAATACAATCTGCAGAAGCAAAACCAAAACTTAGACTACCTCAATGGAAGACCAAAGCTCAGTGAATTCTTGACAGCATTGAGATGATTGATCATCCCCTAAACAACGACCAATCTTTCATCGGCTCCATGTCCGCTTCCAATTCTTCAAGTTGAGACTCCTGGAAAATGAAACATAAAAACACCAAACATTAAAATACATAGATGAAGCGAAAAAAGTAAAAATAGAGATGAAAGAGATAGCAGTTTTGCATACGAGATCTTTCAGTAATATGCACTAATCCCAAGGCGAACATGGACAGGTGAAAAAGAGTCAAAAAGAGGAAGATCGAAGTCATGGAGAAGAAGATTAGGGTTAGGGTTAGTTGCGCCGATGGTTATGTCCACGGAAGCCATGGGTGACGAGAAAGAGGATAAGGCTGGAAAAAGAGTAGTGAGTCGGCGGATTTTGGCGAGAGATTGGATTGGAAGTAGGAGAAGGAGGATGACCAGAGATGATTGAGATTGAAAGCGGAAGAAGAAGAAGGGAGAGAGAGAGCGAGAAGGGGTATGGGAACAAATAGGATCGAATCTAATCCAATTTCAAATTAAAGCAAAATAGAAATGCCACAACCGCCTCCCGATCCACTTTCAAATTGAGGTCGAATTTGAGGCACTCGTTGGTCGGATCGAAGGTGTAGGTCGTTGGTGGAGGAAATGCGGAAGTGATTTTGATGGAGAAGCCGATTGGAGAGAGACCTAAAAAGATCGAGAAGAAGCAGCGGGAAACCCCTTGAATAATGCTCTTGAATGAACGTGGTTAGTGGGTAGTTTTTTACCAGCGGTTGACTTAGGGTTAAAATACAATGTGGATAGAATAGGAAATAAAAAATATAAAAATGAAATATGGCTGAATAAGTGACACATGGTAGAAGGAGAAGACTTCAAGCCTTACTGCTTTAATTGGTTAGTATGATTATCGAATACGAACATTTACTAAATAAAGAAACCCGAATATTACATATACCCTCAATTAAATAAAGTTTCATCCTCAAAACTTAAGTCAAGAATAAATAATCATAATCACTATCATAGATCCAGAACTTAATAATCAAATAAAAAAAATCTAGTGAATCACTCTACCGTCATCAAACACCTCAAGAGATTCATCTAACCCACATAAGTAAACAAACAACCGTTGACTATAGACCGTGCACACAAAATTGAAATGGCAGTTCACTATGTCCTAGTCTCCAATAAGCTAAGACAGAGGTTAGGATAACTCTCTTGTATGCTCACATCAATCTTTCAATTGGCCTGCTCGACTCCTCGTCAGAACCACTAAATCAATAATGACGCGATTCTTGTGTTTCATAACTTCTTCATATGGTGGTCTTAACTAGCTATCGATTGCTCGATAAAGGTGTAATCGGACACAAACTTTAGTTCATTGTGGATGAGCTAATGGTTAGGCTATCTTAGAGAACCTTGTCAATCATTGTTGATCATACCAAGCAAAGCAAAAAAGCTAAGCATCTCTTACCCACTCTTTGGGAATTCCCAAGATGCTACTACTTCAATATTTACTTCATCAACCTTCTAATTCCTCAATCGAGATCATATTCCTTAAGAATGTGACATTATTCATCCAAAAGTCACACTTTCTCAACTTTGTGACCAACTAGTGTTGGCTTAGAATTTTCTAACCGTGTTCCAAGTGATTATCATGCCCTTCATCACTCTAAAAGTAGACTAAAATTTCATCCTCTATGTAACACCTCTATTTTTAAACCAAGGGTATTACCATCAATGACCTCTATTTGGCAACAAACTAATCACTTGTGCATCAAAAGTAGATGTATGTGCATCAAAAAGTAGATGTGAAAAACACAAAAATGGTGTTTGTGACACCCTTATACCCTATGACGTATACTTTGTAATAACTTATCTTGTATATAAAAAGATAATTCATATATAGCAACTATCCACATAAGCACAAAGCAGAATTTAACAACCATATGAGGTTGCACAAACACACGGTTCTATGTCGTTACTTCTCATACTAAAACATCTATTACTCTAACTTCTATTACAAGACAAAAGAAGTAAGATGCAAAATGAGGAGGAGAAGGTTGCATTGAGCTTCAGCCGTCTGACATGTATGAATATGACCTCTAAAAGGGACACAAGTCAGAAAGTTCTAGTTGAACCTGAAAAATTATTTTGCGATTTACGTGAGTTGCATACTCAGTGAATATAAACCATCATCAATTATTTCACACAGAGTCAAACATTTAGTCCATGTACACATACATACATATTATACATATGTCATATAGGAATTTACTATGCAAATGCAAATGCCGATGTATCCGATTTATTATTCTGTCAACTGTTCAAGCCTGAATCTGCCCCGGGTTTACTATATATGGACTCTTATGATCCCTTTAGCAAAGAAATCCGAAGATCTCCTGAATATTGACTCTTATGGTCGCTTTAAGAAAGAAATCTGAAGATCCCTTCATTGACCCGTAGGTCCTGTATTGTAACACCCCGTCTTAACGTCGGGGCATTACTTGGTAGTTTAACCCTAACGGGTCCTACCTAAACTAGGTGACAATTAGAATATCTGGACCTTGCAACTCGGGCACAACAAGAAAACTATTTTGAAACATCCAACTGTCATTCAACAAACCACATTTGCAACAATGTCATGCATGAGATCCCAAACATCTAGTCAAGTCACAACCAACACAAGAAATCCGCTAAAGTCAACAACAGAGTGGAATATCCAAAACAAATAACAAGACTAAACAGAACTCCCAACCCACTCTATAGCCTAGTGACACATCACACACGTCAACGATCCGCTGCAGCATCCAGCCTAGGCTCCAACACGGGACCTGCATGAGTACCTGGTACTGAAAAATAAAAGTCCCCGAGGGGTCAGCTACTACCCTAGGCAAGCTAGATAACAAGCGGCAATAGTAAGACGTTTGAAAACCATAAATAACCAACAACTTAACCTTTAACAAGTTAATAGAACAAAACATAATAGGTCAACACACATCTCAACAATCTAGACAACGGGTGAAAGAAAAGACAACGAAACATCCCAACAATCAAAATAACAAGAACAATAGTAAAGCATTTGAAATAATAGCCAACACTTTGACATTCAACAAATAAAGGGTGTAACACCCCGTCTTTCGACGAGACACTACTAGGGAATAGACCTTACCAGGTACTATTATTTAGGTTGACAACTACACTGTAGGACCTTACAACTCGGGCACGACGAGAAAACATAATAAAACATCCAACCTTTATTTAATAAAACTTAGAAAAACATAATTATGCATGAATCCCCGAAATCATAAATATTTAAATACGTCACAACGCCTACTGAATCTGAACTATCTGAACCGAAAAGATAATAACTGAAACAAAATACCACTCCGTCTTACGAAAATTAAAATCAATATTCTAACTATTATAAACTATTATAAACCGATCCCACTATGACACGGGCTCTTTACCGCTCCGGCCCGCCATCTGGCCTAGGTTCCTGCACGGCTCCTTGGTTCATACCTGGAACTGAAAAATGTTCCCCGAAGGGTCAGCGTCTAATCTACCAAGCTAGAAAGAATATGGAAACTGTAGAACGCTTTGAAATCATTTATCTAAAGTCAGCATACAAATCCACAACCGCAATCATAACTCTAAAGGCCAATACCTAAATTAGTTATATCAGTCATACAATTCACATACACATTTACAATCTCAATCTCACAGCAATGCAATTCTTCCTTCGTCCACGATCCGACTTCCAAGGCGCTCATCACCGCGCCGAGTGCAGAGGCAGGCCCTCCCACTCCACTTCCCAATCTCCCTTCTAACTCCTGGCTAAGCCTCCACTGGAGCGCTTGCCAAAAACACACAGATACTAATTTTCGTTTGAAGGGGTACGATTTTCCCAGTCACACGGGTCAAAGTAGCCAACTCTTCCTCAACACCAGCTACAATGGGCCGTGTCGGAAACGGTACCAACACAGAGAAAACGTTCCAAAATAATTTCCGATAAAATACATTTAAAATCATTAACGCACACAACACACAAGGAGTTCAAAACAATTTAAAAGGTATTCGGGACTAGTTTCCAAAACCCGTCCTACAATATCGATACACAATCTAACAAGGAAGAAAAGAACCGAGCAAGTCGAAAAACGACTTACCTTGGGCGATGAATTCCTAGCGAGTATAGAGAAAAGTCGATAATCCGCGGAAGTAAACCCTAAACACGATAACGAACACAATTAAATTTTCGAACACCCAACGCCTATGCCTATTAAATAAGCCGACTATTTTGAGTTGGACTACTTTAACTCAAAATCCTAATCAAACAACATCCCATTAATTAGCTACAATTACATCTTATTCTAACCACGATTAAAAGTTTACGATTAAAGTTCTAGAATCTAAGAGTTTATGCATCTGATACAAAACATATATACACTATATATATAATTACTTATAGTGTCTTCCCACTAGACAATACCTATGGAAAAACACTAACTGATTTACCCTACTATTAATTGAACACCCAATGATGGTTACCCTATTAAGTAATCTTGATCAATTAGTCATAACCAAACTAACTAGCTATCAACCAACAATACTAAATTAAACTAATATATAACTAACTAATACCATAAGAACGAAACTAAAGTCTACTGAATCTAATTTACACATCCTAGCTACAACACCATAAGAACGAAGGCGACGACTGGCGTTAACCCGATTGACGGAACGAGATGAGAATCGCCGCTGCCCACGAACGGTAGGAAGGTGCGGCTTGTTGGAGATCAGAGAAGGCGGCACGGTCTTGCGGTCCTAGTGTATCGGGGTTGACGACTTCTTTTGGAAAGAGATGAAAAACGATTGGCGGCGCAAAAACGAGTCTTTGTTTTCTTTTCTTTTACGAGGAAGAAGACTTAAGAGTTCGGGAGTTTTAGGTTTAAGTAGTTAGACAAAATCTGATTAGGTTGAAACTAATTAATAAAAAATAATTTAGTAGATGATAAGGAATTAATTTGCTTTTAAAAAATTAGGATATGCTAGGTGAGATCTCACCATACTTATCTCGTAGATATAAACGGATTATTAGTAGTGGATAAGGATTAAAACTACTCTCCTCCAGTCCTCCACGATGTTACTTGCGATTTAAGACACCTAAATTACTTTTAATTCAACAAACTCATTTTCGCGAGGCAAAAGTAAAAACGGAACAGAGTATTACAAAGGGAAATACAACGAAACGAGCAATTCATCAAGCATAACAAAAATTCACAAGGTCGGAAGCCAACTAAGTAATCACACACACACAACAACAACAAAACCATTCACAATCCTATTGGGAAATGTCATTCTCCCTTCCTCCACCACATTCCCATCTACGACGCTAACTCCCTGCGCCCGAGTGCAGAGGCAGGCCCTCTCACTTTTCATATACGTCATACTTCCAACCCCTGGTCAAGCCTCCACCGGAGCACTTGCCAAACACAAGCAATTAATTTTTATTTTTGAAGGGGCCCGACTGATACAAGACCATGGCTAGACGCCTCTTCGCCACCGACAATCATCGTACATGATGGTGCCGGTTACGCTGCCAGCACAGAGAAAATGATACTATTTCTTTTACGAGAAAACGTTTGGAATGGAAAGCGCATCACATCATGCAAGAAAATATTTCACAAGGAAAAACATGCATTCGGGACATTCCCAAAAACCAATCTCACAATCACGGCATGAAATCTAACAAGACTAGAATATAGCCGAGCAAGTCGAGAACGACTTACCTGGAAGGCGATCCTCGAATGAAGTAAGAAATGCGTCGATACTAAAGACCTACGAATCATAACATATACGTACGGTTAACCGACTAACCGCGCGCAGAGTAACTTTCGATTCTATGCATGCATAACTATAGTGGCCTAAATAAGAGCGAACCACCGTGATTCTATGATATCCACAAAAGTGCGGTTTGAAATAATTCTACTATTACGACTAAAGTTAAACACACCGAACTTAAGAATCATCGTCAAGCAACCTTTTAAAGAGAACTAAGATTTTCCTACTTAGCCTTAAATGACACGAGACATATAAGCTCAAGGACAACCCGTTTAAAGTTCCTAGTTATAAAGTGAAAACGCAAATCCCCAGTCACAGTGCACCCACACAAACATAGACATGTATATGTTATTCGAAGTTAATAATACCGGCTTCCAACCTAGCATCCAAATCCAAAGCCTCCCAGCAAAGGAGGTTACCACCAAAATAAATCGAGTGTTCCATATATATCAAACAGAGACCCACATACCAGTTATAATTGTGATCCAACAACATGTAAAACAACATTGAAGCAAAATTTAACATACCAAATCACGCACTTAGCAACATACAAAATTAAAACCATCCATCAACAACATTAAAGCAATCATTCGAAATCAATACCAGACATAATTACAAACATCCCTTCCTCACATTGAAATGCAATTCACCAAATACTAAAATACAAGGCAAGCATAGGATCCAAACAAATAGAACATCACGTAAAGAAAATGAAATGCAAGGTCGACCCAAACGAGCAAAGATATCCGACCTTCCAATAGTCGAAGTCGCACACTTCCTTGAACAAGGATGGCTTCCTGAATTGCAAGTTGTTTGCAGGAACTAGACGCCCCTGACTGCCGGTCTTGACCTCAGTTTGGTGCGAGGATTCTCTAATGTGATTCCATCGACATCCGAGCCAACAATGGAGCACACGACGGAACACTTGGAGGAGCCACGAACTACCCTAGACGCGCCTAGCACGCCCTTGCATGGGGACGATGGTAGCGCGCCCTTGCGTAGGGTTGTTGACGCGCCTTTGCCCAAGGACGGTGCGCCCTTGCAGACACTCGGTGTACCCTTGCGTGGGGACGTTGGCGCGCCTTTGCCAAGGGACGAAGCACCTATGCACACGGCTGGAGGCGCGCCCTTGCCTAAGGCGGATTCCGGGCTTGATGGTGCCAAGGCTCAAGGAACTACACCACCTTATCTAGGTCGTATTACACGATCCCGAGCGAAGGCCATTCTATGTCTAGTACAAGAGGAGCTCATGGGGTGTAGCTTTCCAAAAGAGTGCATTGAAGATGGTTGGAGTTATATTTTGATTCATGGTTCTAAGTGACAATTCTACGATTAAGGACAATTTTTAAGTTTTCGGGATTTCGGGTTAACTTACGTAATTTCCTTAAGTGAGGGGGATGATTTTGTAAGGCTTGGGAATAGATTATATGGCTGGCCCTCACCTCCTCCTTCTCTTAGATTGGACGAAAACTTGTTGTTCTTTTGCTTGCATTTTCAATTCAAAGTTTCTTGTTTTTGCTTCGTTCAATTCTCGTTGTTCAACTTGTTGGTGAGTAATATCCGACAATTCGGGCATCCTAGTTTGCTTGAGATCTTGGTGAGTCATATCCAAGATTTCAAGCATCCATCTCCTCTCGTCTTCATCACCATCCACGACTTGTTTGGAGATTTCGCGGGTTCTTTCTTGGCGATCTCTTTGCACCATCTTCATCTCCATCGATCCATCCATCAAGTGGTATCAGAGCCACGCGAAGTTATTGCCATATAAACCTTGTTTCGAACTTGAATTTCCACGTGTTGCAAGTATTTGGTTCGAACTTGTTGTGGTTTCGTTGTTGTTGTTGTTGTTTGCGGCCCTAGTTGTCTTTGTCTTGTGTTGTTGTGGAGGTTTTTCTGTCTTGAAATTGTGTTGTCTTGGCCGAGTTTGGTGCTCAGCCATGGCTGCAAATCCATGCTCCAAAAACATCCAAGGATAGACTTCAGAGGTCTCTTTAACTTGGTAGTTGAAAGGTTGCATTTGATGCTTGATTAATGCTTTCCTTTAGTGCTTGACTTAAGTGTGTCTTTGCTGAGTAAAAAACGTGGGATTGAGGTCAAAACCAGCCTTGTTATTTTCATTACATGCTTGTTGTCGGTTACGGTGCTAGGATACGGGAATGACACCAAGACGAGACATCTTGTGTTGTTGTTTAAGTGTCTTGAAATCTTTTGTTGAATAATCAGAAAAACCTTGACGGCGACGTAAAGCTAATAAGGGGCCAGGCACAAAAAGAAAGATTAAGACTAGAAAAACCTTGCCCGGCGGCGTAAAGCTAATAAGGGGCCGGGCACGGAAAGAGTAGTCATCTTGTAGTGCCTAGCAAAGGCCTACAAAAGTTGTCTTCTAGTAATGCCTAGCAAAGGCCTACTCAAAAAAAAATTCAGTTAATTGATTCGTAATACTTAGTGTTGGGTCTTGGTGGTTTAGTAGCTTCCTAGCATTGTTTTCCTAAGCTAGTGTGTGGTGAATTTTCTCTCTTTGTGGCCTTTGCTGTTTTTGCCTACTTGCAACTTGTCGGATCTTCATCTCGGGCAAGTCTTGGTGGTTAATTCAAGTGACCTCTATACCTTGATCTTTGTCGTGTTTTATAAGATGACAAGTGTAGGTTATGATAAGAATAAGGAACAGGTTGAAGAGATGTCCACTAGCTCGGTGGCTGCCATGTTGCAAACCATGCAACAATCTCTGCAATAATCTTTTCAACAATCATTGCAACAATCCATGGAGGCTTTGGAGACTAGGTTGGCAAATTTGGAGAGGCAAGTGCACGGCCGAGATGATAGAGCACGGGTGACTCAAACGGGGGCTCTACCAAGTGTGCTACAAAGCGCTAACCAAGTGGAGTCGTTGCACGAGGAGGCCTCTACGTCTTACTTGCCAAACACGGAGGCGCAAGCATCCATCGGTATGAGTACCTCCATGGGAATTATGCCTCCTTACATCCCTCCGACGAGCTTCCACAATCCACATTTTGTGGCCAATTCCGGGTTAAGGCCTTCATTCGCTACATTTCCTAATAATATTCCTATTAGTTCTACTAACTTTTCAGGATATGGAGCGCCGAGCTATCAAGAGGCCAACGCTGCAACGACCACTCAACCCCCACCTATTTTGCATCTACCAAGGCGTGCCCAACCTCCTAGAGGGCCGACTAATGTTGGCGCCGGGCAGCCTTGGCAAGGCGCGCCAGTGCATCATGAGGAGCGGCATTGGGATCCCCATCACGTCATCAAGCTGAACGTGCCAACTTTTTCGCGAACTTCCGACGCTGATGCATGCCTTGATTGGCTTGCCAAGGTGGATTCAATCTTTGACTTCTATGGATATGATGATGCTAGGCGAGTGGCCATGGCAGCCATACATTTTACCGACTTTGCTTACCAATGGTGGCTCGAGGACAAGGCCTTGAGAAGAGCACGTCGGATGCCTCAACTCAACAGTTGGAAAGATCTAAGAGAGGCCTTAGAGGAGCGGTTCGTGCCTCAAGATTATATGGAGCGCATCCATGCCAAGTTGGAGCAAGTGCGTCAAGGAAATTGGACGCCCGATGAGTATTACAACGAGCTGCGTATGCTCATCTTTCGTTCCCGAGTACAATTTCCCGACGGGTATGTCATCTCTAAATTTGTCAATGGGTTAAATTTGGAACTAAAGAATATTCTGAGTATGCAACATTTTAGTAGGGGTACCGATATTGAGCAAGTGCTTCATTACACCAACCATATTTACAAGCAACTTGCTCAACAGCGTTCTAGTTCAACCACTTCTCGAACGTGGCAGCCTTCATCCACAACTCCTAAGGCACCACCAACTCAGTTTAGGAAGTCGTAAATAAGGAAGGACTCGACTTCTCAACCGAGGAAAGAATTTCCCCCAAGTCCTCGGCAAGAAGGAGGAGTAAAGGCGAGCGACGCGAAGTGCTTTAAGTGCCTTGGCCATGGGCACTATACATGGGATTGTCCCAACGAACGAAAGGTTCTCTAGCTGACTGGCTGAAAGTCATCGTGCCAAATCAAAAATAATTCCCTAGTTACTCAACTAGTATAGTCGGTAAATCGGAGTCGAACCCAAGAGACACTTGTATCCTAAGTTTTATTATTATCAACTCAAAGAGGTAACAAAGGGGGGATTTTGGAATTAAAACTAGAAACAAAGAATTGAAACAAACAAAACAAAGCAATCAAACAATGCAAAAGCTGGATTTTTATCAATTAGGGAAAACAATCATATTCAAGTATCCACTTTTCTTCCTCAAGTTATTGATCCTAGATTCAAATAAGTTATTTCTTTTAGTTATTCCTATCCTAATCAGAATTATAACATGGCAACGAGACATGCAAACTTAATATCCAAACAATTCATGAAACGATAATAAATAATAGGGATATTAGCATTAAGAACAAGGATAAACAGGATACATGCAATTGAATTCCAACGAGTCAAACAATTAACATGCATTCAAATCTCTTCTCAATTGTTTTAGTCCAACGAGTCCTAAACCAATTGAGTTGCTACAAAGATTAGGCTTTGCTACGAGAAAACCTAAATCTAGCAATAGATATTAATTCCAACAAGTTAGCTAGGCCTGAAAGTATCAATACAATCAATAATAATTACGCACAAGAGAATTGAAATAACCTGTAGAAATAAACCTGAATAGACGAATCTCACAACAACTTGAGTCTGAAAAGCTTTAACTTGAATAGAATTTATGGAGTTTAGTTCTCCATAAGAGAGAAAATACCGAAATCTAAAATTAGGTCTAAGAGAGAATACAAAACAATGTCTGAAAAATAACCTAATATAGTCTCGAACCAGTCGGAATTAAAAAGATAAAAATAATAAACTAAGCAGATAAACATGAACGCGCCTAAGATCCAACAAGGCCGCGATCGCCACCCGAACCTAGCCGCGATCGCTATCTGGCTACACATCGCGACCCCATCGGCGATCTTCAAAACCGTGATCGCCACCCATACATAGCCGCGATCGAGGCCTTCGTATCATCGCGGTCCTTAATGGCGATCTTGATCCTCCTCGGCGACGTCCAACGCGATCTCCCTTAAGAGTGTCGGCGATCGCGGCCTTCAAAATCCTTCGAGATCTCCAAATCTTGCTAACTCTAAACTTCCGGCCTTCAAATCTGTTCTTCACTAATGCTCATAATAGGCCTAAAATACTACAGAAATATGTACTAAAAAGTCCTAGTTATGCTTTACAAAACACAACATATCAAATTCCCCCATACTTAGACCCTGCTAGTCCTCGAGTAAGCTCAAAAATAAAATCAAGCATGACAAATCAACAAAGGTCTATAGACAGCAATGGGAGAAAATGATCTAAAACTAAAAAGCACTCAAAATAAGCTCACAACTCGAACCCATGTAGAGAAATAATGAGCAAAAGACATGAAAGCTGAAATCACACACCTCACAGATACAAGATATAACACTCAAACTCCAAAAAGTGTAGAGCAACCTAGGATCTACCCAACATCTAAAGTGTAATCCCCAGACCCCAAAGTAGAATATGATCCTAAACACTCTGATTTTACCACTCATTCTACTTAGGCGCCCTTTCGGGTTTTCACCTAATCACTCATTTCATTTTTCTTAAGGTGTGCTCACAATTACTCACATCTCTCATTAACCTCTTATTACCCCAGCCTAATGCTGGTCCGGGTTACCTGCTTATTACCTGAGCCGGCCTTTCGGGTTTTCAGCTCATCCAAGGATTTTCTATGCCTTTTTTTATATTTTTATGGTTTTTTTTAAGTCTGAAATGCAAAAACTAAAATGCATCTGGACATATATACAACAGTGAGTACTCCCTCCCCCATACTTAAACCTTTCATTGCCCTCAATGAAATAAAGACAAATCAGATAAAAATAAAGGAAAGGAAAATATAAGAGTCACTGTGGGGAACGTGGTGGCTGCTGATACTGTGACCAATCAGGAAAACCTCGCCACATGTGGCTGAAAAACTCATGGTGATGCCCCTGCACCCGCTGTATGTCTTGAATGGTGGATGCAATAGCACTCTGCTGAGCTGCCAACTCTCTCTGCTGCGCCACAATATCTCTCTGGGTGGCAACTATCTCATTCTGGGACATAGTAAGTTGTCCCATCTCCCAAAACATCCGGTTCTGCCAGTCGAAATCAGAATGTCCACCCCATCTAGCTCTACCTGCAGCAGCATCCCATACAGAGGTATCTCTAAAACCTCCATATCCACCTCTATAAGTAGCAACTCCACCATCACCATAACCAGCATATCCTCCTGTCGCCCAACTCGATGTACTAGCTGGTGCTATACCAGAACTAGCACCCCATCCAGCTGACGACGTACCAACACCACCTCCAAGCACAAAACCCGCACCACCAAAACCAACACCACCATCTCTAACATCTCCTCCTCCGTCTCCGCCATCACCATCATCATCATCATGACCATCATGATCCTCATGATCCTCCATCTCTACATTAGGGGCAGGCACCTCCTGCTGAACCCCGCCCCCAACAACAAAATCAGACGGGATGTATAGATAAGCTAAGGCAGGGCCAGTGGGCATGGCTCTAGGAAGACGCAAATAATCCTCAGTTGGAAAACCTATAGTCCAGATATAACCCTCCTCAGCTGATCCCTTCAAACAATGCGCCCTCTTCAACTGGTTCTCATTAAACTTAAACTCAGCACTATCAGGCTTTCCAAACCTCTCCTTACTCACAAACTCTCTGGCAAGCAAAGTAATCATCCCTCCTACAGCAATCTTGAATGTATCCTTCTTCAGGATCTTCTTAATACTCCCAATAAACAACTCAACCCAATCAGAAATTGTACCCTTCATAGGCATCAAACACCAGATCATGCTCAAGTCAAAGCGAGATGCCTTGTTAACCTCCCCTTGCCCCAAAAAACTCATAGACAGCACCTTATGACATAATCTAATACAGGGATGGGTAATGCAATTGTTATACTCCCCCTTCATAGGCAAGAACCCAACCACTGTAATTGCCTCCCAGAAATCATTAAGGACTGACTCTCTACTAACTACATCCCAATTCACAGTAGGCACACCAGTAATCCCAAAAACTCCTCTCAAATCATCTCTGTCTATATAATATGGTTCATCCAAAATATTAAATTTTAACAAACCCTCATCATCCTGAAACGTAGACAGAAACTCCAGCACTATATTCCTATAAGTAGGGGCATTCAGATCAATAAAACCCCCTAATCCACCATTCATCAAAAACCCTCTAGTACAGCCATACATGCCTAGTGTCCTAAGCATCTCAACATCAAAGAATTTAGTACTAGCGAATTTCCTCTTAGCCAGAGAATCCCATTTTTTCTTCTGGGCCGGAGTTAACTTCTTAACCGGATATGCCATTTCTAATTCAACTAATCATCTCAGCAAGAAAGGCAACAAAGCAACTTACAAAAACCGGAATTCGGGGTACTGCAGCAAGACCGCGATCGACTCTGGTGGGAAAGGCAGCGATCACCGATGGATGGAGGCGCGATCGCCTTCTGGTTCAAGGCCGCGGTCGCGGTGTTCTGCGGGCAGCGATCGAGGTTGCGATCGATCGGCGATCTCTGGCGGTGATGGACTTCGACGCCGCGGTTCCTTTCAACACCAGTCGCGGTCGCCTCTTTAGCTCGTCTCCAACAACCCGACAATGGAGTAAGAAGGATTTATGTGGTGGATTGAAAAGTGTGGGAGAAATTTTTTTGGGGTTTTTTAGATTTGATTTTTGGGGGAAAATAGAGGAGTAGAAGGGATTTTGTGAGCGGAATTGGATTGAGGACGAAGTGAGGATTGTAGATCCGGGTTTTTTGTTGAGTTTGGAACAAATTTTTGAGGAGGTTTAATGGAGGTTGAAGAGGGTTTTAATGGTGGTTAATGGAGGAAGAAGAAGAAGTGAAGAATAGAGGAGGAAGGAGAAAAAGAAGGCGGACGAAGAGGAGTGGGGTCGGCGGTGGGAGTGGCCCACTGCCTCGTAAATTTTTTTTATATCTCAGAGGCCGCGATCGCTGCCTTGTGGGGGCCGCAATCGCTTCCTGCGCAAGGCACCGTCAATTCCTTTCGAAAAACGCCCCGCGATCGCCCTTTTTAAAGGGAGGTCGCGGTTTGTCCTCAGCAATGTTCTTTCGAACCTAGTACATGCGTGTTAGCCTCAAGAGATTGAGAATAAAAACTAAACAAAACAAAAACAGAAAAAGGAAAAGAAAAACTTACCTCGGGTTGCCTCCCGAGCAGAGCCTTTGTTTAATGTCGTTGGCTCGACATTAGTGCCCTTTTTAGTTGGCAATTGGGGTTGGATCATCAAGACCCATCTCTTCTAGCACTTCATGGCTGACTCCCTCATGGTATTTCTTTAATCTCTGACCATTAACCTTGAACACCTTTTGGGAATCCCCATCCAATAATTCCACAGCCCCATGTGGAAAAACTTGAGTAATTGTATACGGTCCAATCCATCTAGAACGGAGTTTTCCTGGGAAGAGTGTGAGACGAGATTGAAATAGAAGGACCTTATCTCCAACTTTGAATTCCTTCCTTAGGATGTTCTTATCATGCCATGCTTTGGTTTTGTTCTTGTAATTCACAACATTATCATAAGCATCCAATCTCAACTCCTCCAACTCTTGCAACTGTAATTTCCTGCACTCTCCATTCTCTTTAATGTTGAAATTGCACTTTTGGACCGCCCAGTAAGCTTTATGCTCAAGCTCAACTGGCAAGTGACAACCTTTGCCATAAACCAATCTGAATGGAGACATCCCGATGGGTGTCTTATAAGCAGTACGGTAGGCCCACAACGCATCATTGAGTCTCAAACTCCAATCTTTCCTGTTAGGCGCCATCATCTTCTCCAAAATTGATTTGATCTCCCTGTTGGACACTTCAGCTTGTCCATTAGTCTGGGGGTGATAGGCTGTAGATATTTTCTGAGTGACATGGTACTTCTCCAATAAAGCACTAACAGTCTTGTTGCAGAAATGAGTACCCCTATCACTTATTAGAGATTTTGGTATCCCAAATCTGGAAAAAATATTGTCCTTAAGGAAACCTGCAACTTCTTTTAAATCATCAATTCTGGTGGCCTTTGCTTCCACCCACTTGGAAACATAGTCCACTGCAACTAAAATATACAAATTCCCATAGGAAGAGGGGAAGGGTCCCATAAAATCAATGCCCCAAACATCAAAAACTTCACAGAATATCATGCGAGATTGAGGCATCTCATGTCTCTTAGAAATATTACCCACCCTCTGAAAACGATCACATGATTTACAGAAAGCATATGCATCCCTAAGAATATGAGGCCAATAAAAACCAGTTTCTAAAACTTTCCTAGCAGTTTTATTAGTCCCAAAGTGACCCCCACATGCATAGGAATGACAAAAAGACAGGATAGATTGTACCTCAGAATCTGGGACACATTGTCGAATTATCTGATTTGTGCAGTGCTTCCATAAATAAGGATCATCCCAAACATAGAATCGGGATTCATGACGCACCTTGTCCTTCTGAGCCTTGGTAAAATTAGGAGGAAACTCCCCTGAGATGAGGTAGTTGACTAGATTTGCATACCATGGCCTGAACGAGTGGATCCCAAAAGCAAACTCCTCGAATCGCGGCTCATCTTCGCCGTCGCTGCCAAGGTCGCGATCGCCGTTGATGTTGGCCGCGATCGCGGTTGTCTAAGCCGCAGTCGCCTCTTGTTCTGGCGGCGATCGCGGTGTGACACCAGTGTCGACTCCGAAAAGCATGTCATCGGGGAATCGTCCTTGAATTTGTTCTTGGCTTTCTGACTTGTTTTCCACATGTACAAGCCGGCTCAGGTGGTCAGCTACAAGATTTTTGGCTCCCTTTTTATCCCGTATGTCAATATCAAACTCACTCAGTAAGAGGATCCATCTTATCAATCTCGGCTTAGCCTCCTTTTTCGTCATTAAATAACGAAGTGCTGCATGGTCCGAATAAACTATCACCTTTGTTCCCAACAAATACTGTCTGAACTTCTCCAAGGCAAACACTACAACAAGCATTTCCTTCTCAGTGGTGGAGTAGTTCCTTTGGGCATCATTTAGAGTCATGGAAGCATAATGTATGACATGAGATGCTCTAGCTTCCTTTTGACCCAAAATAGCCCCAACAGCGTAGTCACTTGCATCACACATGATCTCAAAAGGTTGAGACCAATCCGGGGCTTGAATTATTGGGGCACTTATTAGGCGTGTTTTCAGCTCATCAAACGCCTTTTTGCATGCCTCATTGAACTCATAAGGCACATCCTTCTTCAGCAAATCACACAATGGGGCTGAGATCTTGGAGAAGTCTTTAATAAACCAGCGATAGAAACCTGCATGGCCTAGAAAAGGACGCACTTCACGCACATTAGTAGGATAAGGCAAAAACTGAATGATATCAATCTTTGCCTTATCGACCTCAATACCCCTGGATGACACTATGTGACCTAACACAATGCCTTGCTCAACCATAAAGTGACACTTCTCAGAGTTTAGAACCAAATTGGTTTCTACACATCTTTGAAGGACTAAAGAGAGATGGTTTAAGCAGGCATCAAAGTCGTCTCCATGTACTGTAAAGTCATCCATAAAAACCTCTATAAAATTTTCAATATACTCATAAAAGATGCTTACCATACACTGTTGGAATGTACCGGATGCGTTACATAATCAAAATGGCATTCTGCGGTATGCAAAAGTGCCAAACGGACATGTAAATGTCGTTTTCTCCTGGTCCTCCGGTGCAATAGCAATCTGAAAGTACCCTGAATAGCCATCTAAAAAACAATAATAGGAACGACCGGCAAGTCGCTCAAGCATTTGATCAATGAATGGCAAGGGAAAGTGATCTTTTCTGGTTACTACATTCAGCTTACGGTAATCAATACAGACTCTCCAACATGTCTGGACTCGTGTGGGGACTAATTCCCCATGAACATTCTCTACCACTATAATGCCTCCCTTTTTGGGCACAACTTGGGTCGGACTAACCCACTGACTATCAGAGATGGGATAGATCATACCTGCCTGTAGGAGCTTCAACACCTCCTTTTTTACTACCTCCATCACAGGTAGGTTTAGTCTTCTCTGTGGCTGTCTGGATGGCTTGGCACCATCTTCTAGTAGAATCCTATGCATACATGTAGAGGGGCTAATCCCTTTTATGTCAGCAATAGTCCAACCTAGAGCTTTCTTGTGCTCTTTCAGTACATGCACCAATTTTTCTTCTTGCTCCTTGGAAAGTTTGTTAGAAATAATGACAGGCAAAGTGTCACCATCTCCAAGAAAGGCATATTTTAAATGCTCAGGGAGCTAATTAAGCTCGACTTCAGGTTCCTGTACTACAGAAGGAAGCAATTTCTCGCTAGGGAGAGTTAGTGGTATGGGCCCAATGGCCAAAGCATCAGCAGGAGATTCACTGCAAGCACTCAGATAAACAAGGATTTCATGATATCTATCAGGCAAATTGTAATCCAAGCATGAAATTTCCATGTCATTCTCTAAAACAGATTGTAACTCATCACCATAAGTAGTATCAAAGAAATATTGCATAATGGGATCAATTACATCAATAGAACAGAGAGAATGGTCATCTTGGGGGTATTTTTATAGCATTATCCATACTGTATTCAAATTCCCCCCCCCCCATCAAATTCCATAGTTAGGACACCTTTACACATATCAATTTTTGTTTTTGCAGTTTTCATGAAAGGACGTCCTAACAGAATGGGTGCAACATGCACATCATGATCCATATCAAGCACATAGAAATCAGCAGGGAAAATCAGATTATCAACCATGACAAGGACATCTTCAACAACCCCTTTTGGGTAGACTGTGGACCTATCAACTAATTGAATAATAACACCAGTTTCATGCAAAGGTCCTAAGCCTAGTGAAGTGTAAACAGAGAAAGGCATAACATTAATAGAAGCACCTAAATCAAGCATGACTTTATCTATTTTAGTGTCTCCTATTATGCAGGGAATGCTGAACATGCCTGGATCACTACACTTCTTAGGCATTCGCCTTTGAAATACAGCTGAAACATGTTCACTAACCTTAACTTTCTATTTCCCTTTTAATTTTTGGTTCCTTTTGATGGTGCACAAGTCTTTAAGAAATTTAGCAAATCTAGGAACACTTTTAATCAGATTGAGCAAAGGGATGTTTACCTCACACTTGGAAAACGTTTCAAAGATCTCCTTGTCGTTTTCTGGCTTCCATGTGTCTTTCAGTGCTTCAGGAAAGGGAGGAGGTGGCTTCTGGGAAACCATAGAAGGGAAATCCGGACGGACATATTGATCGTTGGAAACTGGAGCCTGGCTGCGATCGCCATCAAAAAGCCGCGATCGCGGTTCTTCAAATTTTCGGGAATCACCGCCACCGCGATCGCTGCCCGATGTGGACAAGATCGCGTCTTCAATTTTCTCAAATCCCGAGGCATCAGTTAATGGGCCGCGATTGCCGATGGTGGGGGCCGCGATCGCGGCCTCTTCAGCCACGGTCACTCCTTGTTGTGACGGCGATCGCGGTTCCTCCGATCTCTCGTCAATTTTCGGTAATTCTTTTCCACTTCTTAATGTGATCGCACTCACATTCTCCCTAGGATTGTGGGTTGTGCTAGCAATTTTCCAGAATCTCTAGCCTCCAATTTGCTTACCGCAGTAGCCTGTTGACTGATCTGAGTCTCCATATTCTTGATGCTAGCTTGAGTGGTCTGACCCATCTGTTCTACTGTAATAGCTAGCCTTGCAATCAACTCCTCAGCATTCGATGAGTTATTTTGGCCCTGAACTGGAGATCTAGGAACATAAGGTTGTCTGGGTTGCTGATTTCCTCCTTGTTGATGATTATATTGAGGCTGATTCTGATTCCCATATCACAGATTTGGATGATGTGCCCATCCTGGATTGTATGTATTAGAATAGGGATCAAAACGAGGTCTAGAAGGTCCATAGCCTCCTACAATATTAACCTCAGCCTGAGGTTCATGGAGTTGTGGGCAGGCATCAGTAGGGTGAAGTGTATCAGCACAGATTTCACATGCCTTCAGTTGTTGAGGGGTTCCTTGGTTCACGAACCTCTTCATCATATCCTTCAACTCCGCCATCTCAGATCTTATAACAGAATATGAGTCCATAGCATTGACTCCTTTAGTGCCAGTTCTTTTGTTGAATTACCTTGAGTTCTCATATAGCTCAGAAAAGAGCTCAAGGGCATCTGTTGGTGTCTTGTTCATCAGGCTTCCACCACAAGCTGCATTCACCACTCTGCGCTCTTCATCTAGTAATCCACCAAAGAAATACAATACCAGGTCTTGATCAGAATACCCATGATACGGATAGCTTGCACATAGTATCTTGAATCGCTCATGATAATCATACAAGCGCTCTCCAGCCTGTTGCTCAATATTGCTCAGGCTCTTCTTCAGACTGTTCTGTTTGGTGGCAGGAAAGTATTTCTCCAAGAATGCCGCTTTCATCTTAGTCCAGGTATCTATGGAGCCTGGAGAAAGATAGTAGAGCCACTCATTGGTTGAATCCTTCAGAGAGAAAGGAAACGCCCTCAGCTTGATCTGGTCCTCAGTTACATCAGCAGGCTTCATACTTGAGCAGACCTGATCAAATTCAGCAAGATGCTTATTTGGATCTTCTCCACCATGCCCATGGAATTGGGGTAAAAGATGGATTAATCCTGATTTCAATTCAAACTTGACACCATCATTCAGCGCAGGGAACTGAACAGCCAGGGGCTGTTGTTGAAAGTTTGGAGTAGTTAGCTGCTTCAAAGTGCGATCTACCATTGCCTCAGTTTCATCAGAATTCAAGTTGAAAGGTAATTCACGGAGTAGTTCCCGAGCTTCACGTCTCAACCTGGAAAGAGTCCTTTCAATCTCTAAATCAAAAGGCAAAATAGAAGAATCAGTAGCACGAGTGTGGACCATAAACTAGGGTCCACACTAGAGTTGGTAACAATAAAAGCTTAGAATTAAACAAAAGTGTCCCCGACAACGGTGCCAAAATTTGACTGGCTGAAAGTCGTTGTGCCAAATCAAAAATAATTCCCTAGTTACTCAACTAGTATAGTCGATAAGTTGGGGTCGAACCCAAGAGACACTTGTATCCTAAGTTTTATTATTATCAACTCAAAGAGGTAACAAAAGGGGGGATTTTGGAATTAAAACTAGAAATTAAGAATTGAAACAAACAAAGCAAAGCAATCAAACAATGCAAAAGTTGGATTTTTATCAATTAGGGAAAACAATCCTATTCAAGTATCCACTTTTCTTCCTCAAGTTATTGATCCTAGATTCCAATAAGTTATTTCTTTTAGTTATTCCTATCCTGATCAGAATTATACATGGCAACGAGACATGCAAACTTAATATCCAAACAATTCATGAAACAATCATAAATAATAAGGATATTAGCATTAAGAACAAGGATAAACAAGATACATGCAACTGAATTCCAACGAGTAAAACAATTAACATGCATTCAAATCTCTTCTCAATTGTTTTAGTCCAACGAGTCCTAAACCAATTGAGTTGCTACAAAGATTAGGATTTGCTACGAGAAAACCTAAATCTAGCAATAGATAATATTAATTCCAATAAGTTAGCTAGGCCTGAAAGAATCAATACAATCAATAATAATTACGCACAAGAGAATTGAAATAACATGTAGAAATAAACCTGAATAGACGAATCTCACAACAACTTGAGTCTGAAAAGCTTCAACTTGAATAGAATTTAGGGAGTTTAGTTCGCCATAAGAGAGAAAATACCGAAATCTAAAATTAGGTCTAAGAGAGAATACAAAGCAAAGTCTGAAAAATAACCTAATATAGTCTCGAACCAGTCAGAATTAAAATGATAAAAATATAAAATAATAAACTAAGCAGATAAACACAAACGCACGTCAGATCCAACAGGGCCGCGATCGCCACCCGAACCTAGCCGCGATCGCTACCTGGCTGCACACCGCGACCCCATCGGCGACCTACAAAACCGCGATCGCCACCCATACATAGCCATGATCGCGACCTTCGTGTCATCGCGGTCCTTAATGGCGATCTTGATCCTCCTCGGCGACGTCCACCGCGATCGCCCTTAAGAGTGTCAGCGATCGCGACCTTCAAAATCCTTCGAGATCTTCAAATCTTGCTAACTCTGAACTTCCGGCCTTCAAATCTGTTCTTCACTAATGCTCATAATAGGCCTAAAATACTAAAGAAATATGTACTAAAAAGTCCTAGTTATGTTGTACAAAACACAACATATCATTCTCCTTGACTCCCAAGGGGAGTACGAGTATGAGGTAGAAGGGGATGCGGAAGAGGAAGAAGAGAGCCCCGAAAGTTGAGGAAGACGAGCTCCACGTCACCGCCGAGGATGGAGAGTGCTTCGCGGTCCAACGAACGCTTTTCATGACGGAGAACACCACCACACCTAGCTAACGGGAGGTTATCTTTCACACTCGATGCAAAATTATGGATAAGGTATGTAGTGTGATTATCGATAGCGGATCTTGTTGTAACATTATTAGTCAAGAGGTGGTGGATCGCTTTTCCTTGAAAACTACTTGCCATCCTTTACCTTATCCTCTATGTTGGTTGAATTCTAGCACCCCGATCCAAGTCAAGGAAAGGGCTCGTGTTTGTTTTTCTATAGGGTCTTACAAGGATGATGTGGAGTGTGATGTGGTGCCGATGACCGCTTGTTATCTCCTTTTAGGGCGCCCTTGGCAATATGACAAGTTAGCTATTTATGATGGCGTTTCCAACGAGTATCATTTTCAAATGGAGGGAAAGAAGGTGATGTTGCATCTGATGACCCCCCATGAAATCATGTTGGACCACGCAGCGAAGGAGCAAAGAAATAAGCATGCTCTTCGAGAGGGAAAGAAGGACAAGAAGCTAGCTTTAGGCAGCCCTTCTACACCCTTACTTTTGGCCAAACCGAAGGAGATTATTCATACTTTCAAGGGAAGTGGCGTTTGTCTTTTGCTTGTTTTTCAAGAATCTTATTTATCTTCCCAAGAATTAGTTGATCTTCCTCCGTCCATATCTACTCTTTTGCAGGACTTTGAGGAGCTTTTCCAAGAAGAGGTGCCACCGGGACTACCACCGCTCAGGGGAATCGAGCATCAAATCGACTTTGTCCCCGGTACCACTCTACCGAACCGTCCAGCCTATCGAGCCAATCCGGAGGAAAGTAAGGAGCTTCAATGGCAAGTTCAAGAGCTCCTTGATAAGGGCTATGTGCGTGAGAGCCTCAGCCCGTGTGCCGTGCCCGGCATTCTTGTGCCTAAGAAGGACGGCACATGGAGGATGTGCGTTGATTGTCGGGCGATCAACAATATTACTATCAAGTATCGTCATCCGATTCCGAGGCTCGAGGATATGCTTGACGAGCTGCATGGGGAGAGTCTCTTCTCCAAAATTGATCTCAAGAGAGGATATCATCAAATAAGTATGAAGGAGGGAGATGAATGGAAGACGGCGTTCAAAACCAAGCAAGGCCTTTACGAGTGGTTGATTATGCCCTTCGGATTAACCAACGCTCCGAGCACTTTCATGCGCTTGATGAACCATGTTCTCCGCCCTTTTATTGGTAAGTTTGTGGTTGTATACTTTGATAATATTTTAATTTATAGCCACGATTTATCATTCCATGTCGAGCACCTTAGGCAAGTGCTTGAAGCTTTGAATCGGGAACGCCTATTTGCTAACTTCAAGAAGTGCCAATTTTGTTCGGATCACGTGGTATTTATTGTTTTTGTTGTGAGTAGGAATGGAATTCAAGTGGATGAAGAGAAGGTGAAGGCGATTTAAGAATGGCCAACACCGACAACTATGACACAAGTCCGGAGTTCCCTTGGACTAGCCGGTTTCTACCGCCGGTTTGTTCGTGACTTTAGTACCTTGGCTGCACCTTTAACCTTCCTTACCAAGAAGAATGTTCCATTTATGTGGGGATAGGCGCAAGAAGAGGCCTTTGCAGTCCTTAAGACTAAGTTGACACAAGCGCCGTTGTTAGCTCTTCCCGATTTTGGCAAGATGTTTGAGATCGAGTGTTATGCGTCGGGAATCGGGCTCGGTGGTGTTCTTATGCAAGAGGGACGGCCCATAGCCTATTATAGTGAGAAGCTTGGAGGTGCCGAGCTCAAGTACCCCACGTAAGAAAAAGAGCTACTTGCTCTTGTTCGAGTGCTACGAGCGTGGGAGCACTATCTTTTGCCTCGGGAGTTTGTTATCCATTCCGATCACGAGGCGTTGAAGTACTTGAGAGGGCAAGAAAAACTGAATCGGAGTCATGCCAAATGGGTTGAGCTCATTGAATCCTTTCCCTATGCCATCAAGCATAAGAAGGGCAAGGACAACGTCGTCGCCGACGCGTTGTCCCGGAGGTACGCTCTTTTATCCTTACTAGATGCTCGATTGCTTGGATTTTCTTTCATGAAGGAGTTGTATGCTCATGATTCTGAGTTTGGTGACATTTTTCATGCTTGTTTGAAGGGGGGGAGTCGGGATCAATTTTATTTGCATGATGGGTTTCTTTTTAAGGGAACTCGCTTGTGTGTGCCTAGTGGTTCGGTTAGGCGTTTGCTTGTCCAAGAGGCCCATGGAGGTGGCCTCATGGGACATTTTGGTGTCATGAAAACTTTTCATATGATTAGGGAACATTTCTATTGGCCTCACATGCTTAGGTCGGTAGAGAAATTTTGTGCTACATGTGTGCGTGCAAAGTCTAAAGTGCACCCTCACGGTTTGTATACTCCTTTGCCTATTCATAGTGCCCCATGTGAGGATATATCTATGGACTTTGTGTTGGGGTTGCCTAGGATAAAAAGGGGTAGGGACTCTATTTTTGTGGTGGTAGATAGATTTTCTAAGATGGCACATTTTATTGCTTGCCACAAAATCGATGATGTTGTTAATGTTGCCACTTTGTTCTTTGATAATGTGGTTCGGTTGCATGGGGTCCCTAAATCTATTGTTTCTGACTGTGATGTTAAATTTCTAAGTTTCTTTTGTAAGTCGCTTTGGTCCAAGCTGGGAACCAAGCTCTTATTCTCTACTATTTGCCACCCGTAAACGGATGGGCAAACCGAGGTCGTTAATCGTACCCTTGGTGCCTTGTTGCGTTCTATTTTGAAAACTAACTTGCGCAGGTGGGAAGAGTGTCTTCCATTCATTGAGTTTTCTTACAATATGTTCGTTCATTCCGCTACAATGAAGACGCCTTTTGAGGTGGTGTATGGGCGCAATCCCGATACACCACTTGATCTAGCGCCTTATGCTATGTCCGAGAGAGAGTCGTGAAGGACGGGACCGGGCTGAGTACATTAAGCAGCTTCATGAGGATACTCGCCTTCAATTGGAAAGGAAAACTTTGCAATACAAGCACCAAGCTGATGAAGGGCGCAACGAGCTGATTCTTGAACCCGGCGACCTTGTTTGGGTTCATTTAAGGAAGGAGAGGTTTCCTACTCTTAGAAATTCTAAGCTTAAGCCACGTGGAGATGGACCATTCCAAGTGTTAGAGCGCATCAACGACAATGCTTACAAGCTTGAGCTTCCTCCGAATTATGGCGTCCATGAGGTATTTAACGTATCCGATCTTGTTCCTTATTTTTCTAACGATGATGTTGAGTTTGAGCAGGATCCAGGTTCGAGGATGAACCCTTTTCAAGGGGAGGAGGATGATGTGATTCCATCGACAACCGATCCAACAATGGAGCACACGACGGAACACTTGGAGGAGCCACGGCCTACCCTAAACGCGCTTGGCGTGCCCTTGCATGGGGACGATGGTAGCGCGCCCTTGCATAGGGTTGTTGATGCGCCTTTGCCCAGGGACGGTGCGCCCTTGAAGACACTCAGTGCGCCCTTTCGTGGGGACATTGGCGCGCCTTTTCCAAGGGACGGAGCGCCTATGCACACGGCTGGAGGCGCGTCCTTGCCTAAGGCGGATTTCGGGCTTGATGGTGCCAAGGCTCAAGGAACTACACCACCTTATCTAGGATGTATTACACGATCCCGAGCGAAGCCCATTCTATGTCAAGTACAAGAGGAGCTCATGGGGTGTAGCTTTCCGAAAGAGTGCATTGAAGATGGTTAGAGTTATATTTTGATTCATGGTTCTAAGTGACAATTCTACGGTTAAGGACAATTTTTAAGTTTTCGGGATTTAGGGTTAACTTATGTAATTTCCTTAAGTGAGGGGGTTGATTTTGTAAGGCTTGGGAATAGGTTATATGGCCGGCCCTCACCTCCTCCTTCTCTTAGATTGGACGAAAACTTGTTGTTCTTTTGCTTGCATGTTCAATTCAAAGTTTCTTGTTTTTGCTTCGTTCAATTCTCGTTGTTCAACTTGTTGGTGAGTAATATCCGACAATTTGGGCATCCTAGTTTGCTTGAGATCTTGGTGAGTCATATCCAAGCTTTCAAGCATCCATATCCTCTTGTCTTCATCACCATCCACGACTTGCTTGGAGATTTCCCGGGTTCTTTCTTGGTGATCTCTTTGCACCATCTTCATCTCCATCGATTTGGCCATCATTCTCGCTCTTGATGGTGGTAGGTGAAGAGGTAGCTCGATTCCGGTGACAACCACAACCTAATCTTGACGGCCTTGTGCTTCTTGAGTTGCCGTCAATGTGTTGCACCGGTCTTTATCTTGTTCAAGCAGGGGATATCTCTAGGCGATTGGATCGGAGACAAGGAAGTGGAGGTCGACGGTGGACAGCTTCGAGCGGCTTCTCCTTAGTTGCTTCTAGACCCGAACTTTGACTAACCATCAAAGTGAAAACTCGCCTCAGATCGAGAAAGAGAGAAAGGGGAAGGAGGAGAAGGGAAGGAAGATCGACGGGGAAGACGAGCTTTTACCGGGGTTGTTGGCGCAAGAGGTGTCGGTGGAGATGGGCGGCTTCGAGTGGCTGAGCCTCCTCATGTCTCCACACCACCAGGGCACAAAGGAAGGCGATGAATCACAATGATGAGGGTGAAGGGCAGCGACGAAGAACGAGAGCTCTCTCTCTCTCCCCTTGTTGATGGTGAGCGGCACACAAGAAGGAAAAAGAAGGGAATAGGTAGAAGATAGTGCAAAAGTAGAACATGAAAGGAGTAGAAACGGGTTTGTGATTTTGGGTTCCGGTCACCAACCTTATCCAAACAAGTATTGGGCCTTTTGGCCCAAGACAAAAGAATAGTAAAAGTTGGGTAAATTAAAGGTAGGAGTTTAAACAAGGCTAAATTAACGGTTTTGCAAACGGATAACTTGGGTTTTACATGTATAATCTGAAGATCATGTATGACCTGTAGGTCGCTTTAACAAAGAAATCCGAAGAATTTTTGAATTACGGTTCAAGGCAAGACACTCACAGGTCCTTTTAATCTCATTGCAATATGCTATGCAATCAAGTGCATTATGTAACCATAATTCATATGCCATCTGTTAACATACTTTCTGTACAAACAAGTCTGAAAATTTCAAAGCTATCACATATCACACATATATCCATATAACTCATATAGCACATATATCCATATAGCTCATATAGCACATATATCCATTATATAGGCATATAGCACATATATTCATATATCACATATAGCTCATATATCCATATAGCACATAAGGTTGAATCTCTAGTCTATACTCATATATATACATATAGCACATATATTCATATTTCACATATATCACATAAGGTTAAATCTCCAGTATATACTCACCTGTTCAAGACAAATACTATATCTCTTCTCTCTCTTTGACCACGATCTGTGACTTTTGCTCCTATATTTAACCCAATGCAAATTAGGCTATTTACTCTTATAAACTCTACGCCTAAATGCAATGAAATGTCAGTATGCATTATAACTTTCTATGCATAATTCCAAATCCTTTAAAACTTGAAAACAATAAACTATATATATAGAAGAATATTTTTCTAGTTCAAACCTTTATGAAAAACTTGATCAAAGGACTCTATAATATCATTACAAAGCAAAACCCTAAATTTACTCTGAAATCTTTTATCGAATATAAATCCAATATCGAAAACACCCTCTGAGAACTATAGATCTACCAATTTTCAAATCAAAAGCAACTGCAGATCTAGATTTGGAAAAATCATTGAAATCCGAATAAACCATTAACTAATTAAAACTTACCAAATCACGCTTGTAGTTCGTGGTTAAAACCCGATAGAAGAGATCTTGTACCATAACGAGATCAAAATAACAAAACAATATTTCCATGTTTCCTCTATTCGAACTCTCTGCACTCTCTTGCTTTTCTCCTCTCTGTTTTGTTTATCTAATACGTTTGATTAAGAACGAAGGCAAGTGTATATATATATATATATATCACATGAATTCATTCGGCAAAGTCGGCAAAACATTTATAAAAATATGATTTCCACCCTCAAATCTTCTTTACTACAAACTTTAACCTAAAATAATTAATTAATTAATTTAATATAAAAACTTTTTAAAATATAATAAACTCAATTAGAAAATAAATATTACTTTTAAAAATTCACTATATATCATGCCAATATGTTATGCATATGCTCTTAATCTTATATGAATGTCGAATGACGTATTCACTTTGGTCGGGGATGTTACATTTCTCCCCCTCTATAAGAATTTTTTCCTCAAAATTAACTATCTCTACATATGACTTTCTCCTCTTATCCTCAGTTTCACAAGTTGTTTCCTCTTTACCATTTTTCTTCTAAATCACTTTAACCATCGGAATTTTCATATTCTACAACCGATTGATTTTGTAGTCTGTTATCATGCTCGGCTCTATATGTTGCTCAGATTTTTTTGCAAGTTTTACTTCTGAATCTTTTAGCGCATGTGACGGATAAGATCAATATCGTTGTAACATACAGACATGGTAAACATTACGAATCTAGGCCAAACATCAATGTGCCATCCTGATTGTCAAATGGCATATCTCTACCTTGTTGAACATGTTCAATAATTTCTATCAACTTCCCATCTCTAACTTGTGCATCTTTAATTTCCTGTCTCAGCATTGGTCGAATCTCCAAGGTAGTAATCAATACTTTATCTATGACAAACATTGGATTTTCGACTAAAGCATATGTTACAAAATTGGCCTTTCCTGGATGATACTCAATTGTATAATCATAATATTTCAATAGTTCCATCCAACGTCTTTGTCGCATGTTCAACTCTTTTTGGCTCTGTCTGCTTTAAGTTATGGAGGACTAAATAGAAGGGCATTCCATTCTATTAGAAAGTCAAGATGAGAAAGTGCAACCCGAGGTTGGCGCATCTCGTTGGGGGCTCATCAAATACTTCAAACTCTTTAGGGCAAATACTACTATTGACAACTCTAAATCATGTACATGATAAGAAACTTCATGTGGTCGTAAATGTCATGATGCTTAAGCAATTACTTTTGGTGTTGTAGTCAAACGGTGCTTTAACTCATCCAAGCTCTGTTGGCGTACAGAATTTCAATGGAATTGAGCATTCTTTCATAGCAATTTAGTAAGTGGTGCAACTACAATAGAGAATCATTTGACAAATCGTTTGCAGTATCCAGCCATCCCAAGAAAACAACGAACTTTTGTAATTGTAGTTGGTACTTTCCAGTTTACCATTGCTTCAACCTTCTTAGGATCAACCTCTATACCTCTTTCAAATACTATATGTCCTAAAAATATCACATGATCTAACTAGAATTCACACTTGCTCAATTTTAGCATACAACTGTTTTTCCCTCAAGACTTGTGGCACAGTACACAAATGATCAACATGTTCATCTATACTTCACGAATATACCAATATATCATGAATAATGATGATCACAAATCTGTCTTGAAAAGATTGAAACACCTTGTTCATCAAAGTCATAAAGGTCACTAGTGCATTAGTGAAACCAAATGCCATTACCAGAAACTCATAATGTTCATCTTGAGTCCTGAAATTGTCTTGGTAATGTCATCTTTATCTATCTTTAATTGATTATATCCTGATCGAAGGTCTATCTTCAAAAATACTTGTTCACCCTGAAGTTGATCAAACAAATCATCTATCCTTGGTAATGGATACTTGTTATTCACTATCACCTGATTCAACTTTCTGTAATTTACGCATAGCCGTGAAATATCATCTTTCTTTTTAACAAATAAAATCGGTGCACTCCAAGATGATACATTGCTTTAATGAACCCTTTGTCTAACAAATCCTATAACTATTGCTTCATTTCATGTAACTCTAGTGGAGCCATGCGATATTGAGGAATAGAAATCGGTGCGGTACCTGGCATTAATTCCATAGTAAACTATATCTCTCTATCTGGTGGAAATCTAGGAAGATCCTTTGGAAATACATCAGGAAAATCCTTAACAATTGGAATATCTCCAACCTCATCACAATCAATAGTACGGTCTATAACATGGTCCAAATATGCCTCACATCCCTCTCTGATCATGCGAAAAGCCATTGTTGGTGAAATTAAACAAGTCGGAACCATTTGTCTATCACCATAGAAAATCACTCTAGATTTCCCAAGCGAGTCTATCACTACCTCTTTGGTATAACAATCCACTTTAGCATGATGTCTTGACAACTAGTCCATGCCTAAAATAACATCAAAATCATACAAGAATAGCAAGATCAAATCAGCTGGTAACATTGTTATATCTACTCGTAATATACAATCTCGATATACTGTATGTACCTTTACCATTTCCTCTGTACTTCATCTTCTAAAGGTTCATGTGTATGAAATGCATGTTCATGTAGTGTTGTATGAGATGCTCCTATAGATTGATGTGGCAGTGGCACGGCTGAACCTTCTCTCCTTTGTGCATCATGTTCATGAATGCAATTCTAATGTCAATTACATATGCTTATGATCAATGTAGAATGCCCCTAAAGAATCATATCCTTGCTCTAATACCAAAAAACTAACTGTGACACCCTTATACCCTATGACGTATACTTTGTAATAACTTATCTCGTATATAAAAAGATAATTCACATATAGAAACTATCCACATAAGCACAAAGCAGAATTTAACAACCAGATAAGGTTGCACACACACGGTTCTATGTCGTTACTTCTCATACTAAAACATCTATCACTCTAACTTCTATTACAAGCCAAAAGTCTAAGATGCAAAATAAGGAGGAGAAGGTTGCATTAAGCTTCAGCCGTCCGACCTGTATGAATATGACCTCTAAAAGAGACACACGTCAGAAAGTTCTAGCTGAACCTGAAAATTTGTTTTGCGATTTACGTGAGTTGCATACTCAGTGAATATAAACCATCATCAATTATTTCACACAGAGTCAAACATTTAGTCCTTGTACATATACATACATATTATACATATGTCATATAGGAATTTACTATGCAAATGCAAATGTCGATGTATCCGATTTATTATTCTGTGAACTATTCAAGCCTGAACCTGCCCCGGGTTTACTATATATGGACTCTTATGGTCCCTTTAGCAAAGAAATCTGAAGATCTCCTAAATATTAACTCTTATGGTCGCTTTAAGAAAGAAATCCGAAGATCTCCTCATTGACCCGTAGGTCCTGTATGATATGAAGATCATCTATGACCCGTAGGTCGCTTTAACAAAGAAATCCGAAGATTTCCTGAATTATAGTTCAGGGCAAGACAGTCACATGTCCTTTTAATCTCATTGCAATATGCTATGCAATCAAGTGCATCATGTAATTATATATCATATGTCATCTGTTAACATACTTTCTGTACAAACAAGTGTGGAAATTTCAAAGCTATCACATATTACACATATATCCATACAACTCATATAGCACATATATCCATATAGCTCATATAGCACATATATCCATTATATAGGCATATAGCACATATATCCATATATCACATATAGCTCATATATCCATATAGCACATAAGGTTTAATCTCCAGCCTATACTCACATATATCCATATAGCACATATATCCGTATTTTACATATAAAACATAGGGTTGAATCTCCGATATATACTCACATGTTCAAGACAAATAGTATATCTCTTCCCTTTTCTTTGACCACGATCTATGACTTGTGCTCCTATATATAACCCAATGCAAATTAGGCTATTTAATCTTATAAACTCTAACCCCAAATGCAATAAAATGCCCGTATGCATTATAACTTTTTGTGTATAATTCCAAATCCTTTAAAACTTGATAGCAATAAATTATATATATATATAGAAGAATATTTTTCTAGTTCAAACCTTTATGAAAAACTTGATCAAAGGACTCCATAATACCATTACAAAGCAAAACCCCAAATTTACTCTGAAATCTTTTACCGAATATAAATCCAATATCGAAAATACCCTCTGAGAACTATAGATCTACCGATTTTCAAATAAAAAGCAATTGTAGATCGAGATCTGGAAAAATCATTGAAATCCGAATAAACCATTAACTAATTAAAAATTACCAAATCACGCTTGTAGTTCGTGCTTAAAACCCGATAGAAGAGATCTTATACCATAACGAGATCAAAATAACAAAACAATATTTCCATCTTTCCTCTATTCGAACTCTCTGCACTCTCTTGATTTTCTCCTCTCTGTTTTGTTTATCTAATACTTTTGATTAAGAATGAAGGCAAGTGTGTATATATATATATCACATGAATTCATTCGGCAAAGTCGACAAAACATTTATAAAAATACGATTTCCACCCTCAAATCTTATTTACTACAAACTTTACCCTAAAATAATTAATAATTAATTTTTATATAAAAAGTTTTTAAAATATAATAAACTAAATAGAAACTAAATATTATTTTTAAAAATTCAATATATATCATACCAATATGCTATGCATATGCTCTTAATCTTATATGAATGTCGAATGACATATTCACTTTGGTCGGGGATGTTACAGTGTTTTTCCCTTTTGACTTGTATGATACATTAGTAGAGACAACTTTGCTAACATAAGAAACGACCTTCCTTGCAATGGGATCACGCCAAAGTAATTTGTTTAATTGACGTTTTTCATCAAAATCATATTCGAAGCAAATGAATCATATCTTTCTTTTTTCCTGAACAAGTTATCAATAACTATTTGAGCATCACATCTAATCATGAAGGAGTTTAAATCTCTTTTAAAATTCTTAAAATCTACAATAGTTGCACCGATTTTAGCATATGATCGAACCAACAAATTCCTTGTAGATATTGTATTACTTTCTTGTCCCAATATTTGCCTGAAAGCAATTCATGATAAAATTCCTAAGAAACAAAGTCAATTTCCTATTGTTGTTGGCAAAATGCTTATGTGCATCTTCCATCATAATATGAGTGTGATGTTCTTCAAATATTTTAACAATATAGCTATCACTTCTAGTATATTGCAAACATATTTTAGCAATACTACCACATCTATTGGTTGTCCTTCTTCTTATAGTGACTTTTGTTTCGAATGTTGCTTTTCCACTTGGATCTGATGAACACGTGCTAATCGAATTTGTATTAGGTACTGTTTCTTCAAATGTTTCTTTGCTTTGTCCAATTGAACCACTATTTGAAGGCAAAGCGTTAAACCCTCCTTGTTACATACCATGCACTTACAAACTATAGTGTTAGTACCATTAGAAGATTTTGTATTTGTACTTGTACCTCTACATATTTCGAATCCACATGCATTTACATACATATTATAGAGCTTTACTCCTTGTTCCAATGCTTTGAATACCATTCCCACACGAGGCCTTAGGTTGTCATCACAAACTGGTATGTAGTAGTGAGAGTTGTCGGGAGAAATTGAGATTTTCAATGTGTTGCTACCTTGTGTTTTGCCTACATAATAGAAAAGAAACATCAATGTTGATTAAAATGCACCAAACGTGCACTAATAACATAATACAATGCATCATAACGATCAAGTGTTCGTTTAAAAATGGTTATTCACGCATGTGCATTAACAACTTAATATACATCCAAATCAAGCCTTTGTGCTTCAACTTATAATTACATGTTCATTCAAAATGATAATTCATGTATGTGCATCTACAATATAACAAAGTGTGTTAAAATCTGGCTATTGTATGTTGGTAACAATGTTTTGTGCCAAAATATTGGCATATTTATTCATCATTATTCACAAAATGATTACATGATCAAATGTTTGATTGTGCAACAATTTTAGAATATATGTGCATCATCATTCAACGGTATGCACATTAAAACCAATGACTTTGCACTAAGCTAGAAGCTTTTCCTTGTTCTTCTACCAAATCAAGTTACTACTAGTTAATATGTAGTAGGAAATCTCATCTAAACCTTAAATTCAAATTTTAACTTATAACAACATCCAAATTAAAGCAATAAATAGTTGAAACCAAAGAAGAAAATTTTGAATTCTAGCTCCATAACTTATAAACAATTGAATCTTTATTGAAATCAAATTGCGAACTCAGATTTCATCACTTATAAATAGTTGAATATTCTTTGAAATCAAATTGTGAACTCAGATTTCTACAATCAATCTCAAACTATGTAAAAACGAAATATCAAACAAATGCAAGCTTTTTGTTGATTCATAAACCCAAAAAAAAGAAGAGGTATACTTGAATCTACAAGACGAACAAGGATAATGAGTTGACACGTGGGCAAACTTGAGATTCGAACCTCCGAAATGCCAAATATTTTGCTGGTGGACGATGAGAAGAAAATAAAGTTGTTGAAATAAACACTGAACATATATAAGATAAATTAGGATTTGCATAATGCACCAAACAATTAGAATAAATTTGACGCCTAGGATTTATTCTCATTTCGTATAGAGACACCCCGTTCACAAGTGAACTTGACTTGTATATATTATATATATTAGGGCTTAAAACATATACAACCCCCTAAACTTGTGCCAATTTGTCATTTAGACACCTCACATTTGGTTTGGACCTATTAAACACTTGAACATTTATATTGTAAGCTATTGAACACCTTCTGTCTAATGTGGCAATGCACGTGTACTTGACATTCTTTTGGGCGAGTGAAACCATTAGGATATTAAAATTTTAGGCTGACTTGGAAAATTAATAACAAAAAAGGTAAAATCTCCAGCTCCTTCCTTTTTATTTTTCCTTCCTCTGGCAAGCTTTTTGGCTTTTTTTCTTCCTCTCTCACCATTTCTTCCTTCTTCCTCTCTCTCCATTTCAACACTTTTCTGAAGGTAGGAAACAAGACACGTAACCTCACTAGTGACTAAATCATGCAAAAGGGAAGTATTTAGTTTCAAATCTAATTCTAGCAATCAAAAGCATAGTCTGCAATTGGAAGCAACTATTTAACAATCAAAAGCATATATTACGAATTTATTGCGTTTTCCCTTATAAAAACTAAAAATTTCTAAATTCACACTAGCCCTAAATCCCTAAAATCTACATCAATGTTAATCCAAAAACCTACAAAAGCACTAAACCCTAAATTCACACCAACTATAGCACAAATTTGCAACAACTATATAGTACAAGAACATAAATCCCCGTATTTCACTAAAGATCCCCCAATTATCCCTAAAGACTCAAACTCGCTCAGAAAAAATGCCATCACTAACCTTTCTTGTTCCAAAAGTGTCGACTTCAAGAATCTCATCGTCTTCGTCTCCGATGGTGAGGCCGTCGGATAGTAATGCTAGTTCATATCTCCTCGCCTTCGTGTCCGACGGTGAGTCAACTTTCGATCTATCGCCAACAGAGGTGTCCTACCCTCCTCCATGGCTCCACCACCATAAGCATCGCCAAATCCAATTCCCCCCCCCCCCGAAGTTACACACCGTAAGCATCGCCAAATCCAACAGGTTGTACACCCTAAGCATCTACAGAGAAATTGAAATGGACATGAAAAAGAAAACGAGTATTTTGGATCTAGATTTGTTCCTTTTCTTTCTTTTTCCTTTGTTTTTAAAAATAAAAAACTAAAACTAATTGTATATGTGTCATATAATTTTTACACATAAAAACTAATTGTTGTATGTGGCATCTATGTGGCGTTGATGTGGCAAAAAATATTTACAAGTCAGCATGCGTGTAAAATATTTAACAATATATTAGACAATCAAGTGTTCAATAGGGTACAATATAAAAGTTCAAGTGTTCAATAAGTCCAGACGAATGGTGAGGTGTCTAAGGGTGCGTTCGGATAAACTTTGCTGATAAGTTACTGATAAGTCGATTGTATTGATAAGTTTCGATGCTGATAAGTCGATGCTTGTTTCTGAAATAAGCAAGTGGCGTTCGGTTGGAAGATTTGCTGATTTTTAAAAGGTATCAAGGAAAGGACCAAAATACCCCTAAAACAAAAAATATAATTAAAAATAAATAAAATCTACCATCTTCTTCTACCCTTACCAAATTCAATTGGGTTTTCTCTTGATTCAAACCGATCAATTTGGGAGACGAATTTTGTAGACTTTTGGGTTTTCTCTTGATTCAAACCGATCAATTTGGGAGACGAATTAGAAACGAGTTCAATTGGAAACAAAATTCAATTGAGAACGATGAGTTCAAACATGTTAGTTATAGAGACGAATTTTGTAGACGAGTTCAATTCTGGTTCTCCATCCCGAGTCCGTCATTCCGTCTCTCTCTTTGGTTCTCTGTCCAGAGTCTGTCGTTCCGTCTATCTCTAGTTCTGCGTCCAGAGCCCGTCGTTCTGTCTCTCTCTGGTTCTCCGTCCCAAGTCCGTCATTCCGTCTCTCTCTCTCTCATTCTCCGTCACGAGTCCGTCGTTCGGTCTCTCTCTGGTTCTCAGTTCTGAGTCCGTCGTTCTGTCCCGAGATGGTGAAGAATTCTTTCTGCTGGTCAGATTTTCTGTTGGTCGGATTTTCTGCTCTGGTTTGCCAGTGGTGAAGAATTTTTTCTCTCCAAGCTCGACTTCAATGACGGGTAAGAGATCACACAGATATGGGAGAAATAATAGAGGCATTGGGGGTAGTTAGTTGAAAGCTTAGGGCTGCTGGTGTTAATGGATGGAATGAACGTGAAGAATGAGAACGAGTGCGAGAAGAAACCAGATCTCTGAGAACGAGAGAGAGAAAAATCAATGGGTATGGGGATAATGATAAAATATTAGATGTGGGGCCATGTGCTTATATTTTTTGAGATAAGTTTGCTTAAATCCGATAAACATGGGGTGTTGATTATTTTTCTGCTTATAAATATTTGAGATACGTTTGCTTATTTCTGATAAGCAATTTTGTCGAACATCCACTTTTGTTGCTTATTTATTCAAATAAGCATTTGTGTGCTTATAAGCACTCACTTTAAGCATTCCCAAACGCACCCTAAATGACAAATTGACACAAGTTCAGGGGATTGTATTTGTTTTAAGCCTATTTATTAGCCTCCGTTTGGATTACACAACTTAATGTAATAAGTTGCATTAAATGACGACTAAATATAAGCACTCACTTAAGCATTCCCAAACGCATCCTAAATGAGAAATTGGTACAAGTAAATTGACACAAGTTTAGGGGATTTATTTGTTTTAAGCCTATTTATTAGCATCCGTTTGGATTACACAACTTAATGTAATAAGTTGCATTAAATGACGAACATTAAGTTGCGTAATTTAAACAGAGGATTAGCATGTGTCTTTTAGAGCAAACCCAACAGATTCTCCAAATTCTTGGGAATTGGGCTTTGGGAGATTTTAGACCTAAAAAATGGTCCAACAAATGCTCCATCTGATTCCCCATTTTTGGAGTGATTCCCCATTTTGGGTAGAGATCACCCTAAATTTGGGGCGATCTCCAAATCCCCAAATGTATTTATTTTTCTTTTTTTTTCTTTTATTGTATAATTTAATGCTTAATCAAATAAAAAGATTAGCCAAAAGACGCTCAACAATTCATTCTTCATTTCTTCTGTCTCTGTTTGTAGTGCCATTTCACGCTCAAAGTGAGCTTTCTTATATCACTTTCAATCTATATTTTTTCTTTGTTATTTGTTTTGTTCAATCGTAAATATGTTGTAGGGTTGAGGTTCGAATTTGATTCTTAGTTTTTTTTTTCAATCGTACATATGTTCAATCGCTCATAGTAAGCTTTGATTTTTTGGGGTTTTTTCAATGGGGAAGTTTGAATTTGCTCAAGCTTTGTAGGACTGAAGTTCAAATTTGCTTTTGAATGTAATTTGACTGAAAAATGTGCATAAGATTCAATTTAGAAACTATGACAACCATATTCAATATCATCAAGCCCAAATTCTTGAATGTGTTGGGGCAATTAGAAAGGTCAGAATGTGCTAGGGATGAAGTTCTAATTTTATAGGCTCCGATTAGACCTGTCAAAAACTGACCTAACCCGCTAACCTAACCCGACCCGCCCGATAATTTTATGGTCAAGACCCAAAAATTTGAACCCGAAACCCGAAATAAACCGAACCCGATAGAACCCGAACTCGTTGGGTTGAAACCCGAAACCCGTTGGGTTGACCGATTTAGTATATTTATAGAATTTTTTAAATTTAATTTGAAACTTATAATATATTTTATTATTAAAATAATAAATTAAAATTAAATATTATTATTTAATTAAAAAATAATTTTAATAATTATAAGAAAAAATGAGATTTTAGACCCGCTGGTCAACCCGACGAAAACCCGCTACAACCCGACCCGATTGACCCGTGACCCATAACGAACCGAAACCCGATTTTTCCGAACCCGAAATAACCGAACCCGAACTCGCCCGACCCGACCCGATTGACAGGTCTAGCTTTGATGGATGAACCTTTAATTTCTAATTTTATAGGCTCGTGTCATGTAAATCTTATACAAATTGGACTACTAAAAATTTATCATTTATTAAATTAAGATTCTAAAATATTTTTATTTCCTTAAAAGTCAAATAAAAATAATTTATCATTTATTAGGTTAGGATTTTATAACATTTTATTTTCTTATGTAAGATAATATATAATTAGCTATTGTAATTCATATGGTAGAAAATGAAAGTACTAAATGCACTGTTCTCCAAAATAAAGAATCTGTTGGAGTTTGGCTGAATTTTTTTTTTTTGAAGAATATGACCGTTGATTCTCCAGTTTGGAGAAAATTACGGAGATTTTATTGAGCTTGCTCTTACCTACAATTACAAAAAAAAAAAGGCACAGTACTTATAATACGACAGAAGTAAAAGGTACTCTATGCCATGAATGTAATATGTACCATATTATGCATTTGATTTTGATCTAGCTCTCGAGTCTCGTCTAGTATCATAAATGGCGATATAATTTCTTTGTCGGCATGTCAAACAAAAAGTTGGGTATTCTAACAAGAAAAACAAATTTTGGGTATTTTCAGCAATTTATTTTAGTTGACAGAATAAATAGAAAAACATAAAGACAAGTAGTAAGCAGAATTTTTCTGGTTTGGCATGTGCCATGTTGACCCAAGTGTATTCCGATTTAAAAATCTTAATGGTACAACACTAAACTTCCCTGCCAATAGCGAATCAGCACGACATCTCAAAAGCAAATTAAACATTTGTCTATGCCGTCACCTTTATCAACTGGACCATCCCGACGTTTCTGATTTCCTTATCCGGATTCTGGAAATTCTTCCTTCTTCGCTTCCAATTGGCATAAGAGAAGGATGGAGAATCGGAATCCCCTACTCGCCGGCGAGAGCAGTGACGCCAACAGCCGCTGGAGAAGTCGATTGCCTGTTTTCAACCGGAGGACAAATGCTATCGTTGGCGGTTCCTCTTACCAGAAAGCTGCCGCTCTTGTTGATCTGGTTCGCTCCTCTTTCTCAAATTTCTTCTGTCATGGATGAAGCTAGCACAGCTATTGGAATTGTTTTCTTGTCCGCAGCTCCTAATCATTGTTCTCTGGCTCTATCTTTATTTGTCCGTTTGCTCATTAATGTCTGTTTGTTTCATCTGGCCGCTCATTACGAGTTTCAGAAAAAACAAATTAATTTGATTTTCGAAGCGATTTTGTCTTAAATTCGAACCATTGGTGGATCTAGGAGTTCCTCATTAGATGTAATTGTTAGTCATTCTTGCAAAAAGCATGATGGTGCTTTTCGCATGATGATCAAGTTCATCTCCAACAACGATGTTAATAGTCAATTGCGGTTTGAACGCTTGAGCATGTCTCTTCACGCGAATAAGATGATTATTTCTGGCCATATCTTTGTCATAAGTTCTTTGTATTCCTTAATCCCTTTTCTGATGAAAATGCTGTACGTTGCAGGCTGAAGATGGTATTGGTCTTCCTGAGGAACTTCTTGATCAACCAAACTTTGAAAGTGCAGCAAAGTCGTACTTTATTTATACTCGATTTGACTTCCTTTGGTCCCTGAATTATTTTGCCTTGATAATCTTAAATTTTTTTGAGGTAATAACATTTGCGTGTGTTTATGCTCTAGCACTTCTTTTTTTTTCCCCTTCTTTTAAGAGCTGGAAGCTTAAAAAATGTAGTAGACTTCCTTGATAAATTATTTCACACAGGAGGTTTGATTCTGTTAAATTCTTTTGTTGTGTTGAACACTGCGCAGAAACCTTTGTGGTGTGCTAAGGAGAGCAACGGTGCTTCCTGTGATGATAGAAACTATTACTATCTTGGTGAACTTCCATATTTAACAAGCATTGAGTCTCTTAGTTGGGAGGTGAGAATATGTTTCTTCCTTTTGAAACTAAGACATCTGTTCTTCTTTCGACCAAAAAATAAAGACATCTGGTCTTCTGATTGCAGCTTGTAAAGCAGATAGGCAGATACCACATTTTAGGTTCATTTGGGAAGCTCACTTCTTTTAGACTGGAATTGTAGTTGAACATTGGCCGTTATAGGTGTCTATGTAGTATGTACATAGCTAACCTGCCACTAAGCTGAATCTCATTTTATAAGAATCTTTTTGTCTTGTAACGTGCTTTTGATTTAGGACATGGTTTTACACAGTTGTTCATTTAATACATGAAAACATTGTTACATGTCACAATAGTTTAATACTTCTTTAATTTAAAAGCTTTCATTTTTTTGTGGCATAAGGGACTGTATTAAGATTGATGCCATTGCTAACGCATGTTCTATCACCTATTTAACCCCTTTTAACAAAAATATACTATCACCTTTACCCATGACATCAGCAGAAAGAAGCTTTTCACTTTTCAACTTATGGATAACTAGTATGAGTGTTAAACAAGAATTCCACAATGTGATCATTTGTTTGTGTTTTCTATGCATCAATTTCTTTGCCTGCATGAATGGTATTATGATTCATGCCAATATTCTAATGCTTGCTACCTTAGATTTATGTTTTTTTCCACCATGCTTATGAGAATATTCTTTCTTGCAAGAAAATGTAATTATGTATAGTGCTAATAAGTTTTTATATTCCTTATTACTTTAGTAGGTGCATCGTTTGGGGCGCATCCTCGTGCTCATTGGCTTTTATACAATGCCTTTAGATGGATATAACCCCTATATCAATTTTGGTGCATTCTAACTAGATTCAATTATCATTGTCACATAGCTGAATTTTAGTTTTCCTTGGGTCTTCCGACTTCCGAGCAATGATAATACTTGGGTCTTCTTCATACACCCTCTCGGTTTTATATTGAGGCAAGGGTGTGTACATCATGACTTGCCTGAGGCGGGTTAACACTGGGTTGATGTTGTTGTGATGTTCCTATAAGGGACGCATGACCACAATCCATTTGCAAGTTCCTATTCTGTTGTATTGATATTGCTAAATATTCATTTGTAATAATCTTGACTCTTAATTGTTGTTGCAGGGAATAACTTTTGCACTGCTTACATTGCATGTTCTCTTTCCCATTTCATTTGAGGGTTCTTATATCTATTGGAAGAAATCCCTTAATAGATTGAAGGTACTTTAACATTGCTCTCCCTTTCTTAGAGCAAGTATCTTGTTTCATTTTTTTTTGGAATCCCTATTGGAAAATGACATTGTTAGTGTGGTCTCACTTTTTTCTGCTTACATTGCACATTCTCCCTCCCATCATGATTTCTCTGTGTTATTTTAATATCTTTACTACCTGTTCATTTTATTTGATTGCTAAAAAAAAAGGTCACTCCGCAAAACGACTTGTTGTATCTGTCTTCGTGAAAGTAAAAACTGAAATTAAATGCTTGTACATTGTCATCAGGTTAACATGTATTATTTTAAATTTGCTATATTCAGGTTATTCTGCTCTTAATATTGGTGGCTGATCTGTTGGTTTATCTTCTCTATCTGTCCCCGGTGGCATTATACTATCTACCCTTCAGGCTTGCTCCATATGTACGTGTCATCTTTTTTGTCCTCAACATTAGGTAAGGCTCATACTGTTGTATTAATGCTTGTTTACGTACATATGCCTAGATCCTTTTCAGTTCAGCATTTGCTCGAATATTAAACTTCAATGTAAGGATTGCAATTATAACGATAAATTGCAACTCTGGTAGTTTATGTGCCTGAAAAACTTCTAGAGATCACCAATAAATGAGATTATCTTTTCTTCAATAAATCAGCTTTGCCTTATATGCTTTTGATCTGTATACTAGATGTTGATTCTTTGTGGTTCCTGTCCTCGGACCAAAAAAATATGTTGATTCTTTGAGAGTTAGAAATAAACTTGTAATGTTAAAATTTTCAACTTGGAACAATTTTTCATTAGAACCAATTGGGTGTTGTCATGATAGCCTTCACTTATATTGTTAGTAAGTTTGAAATTTCGGTAAGATTCTCAGGAAGTTACAATAAGCTTGCATAACGTTACGTCGCTAGCTCAAATAAGCCACTACATTGTAGTGATTCCTTACTTTAATGCATTTGTTCTCTTGGTTTAACCTCAGGGAACTAAGGGAAAGTGTGCTTGTCCTGGCTGGAATGCTTCAAACATACCTCAATGTCATGGTCTGTCTAATAATCAGATATTCCGGGTCTTGCAATTTGTGGACAAGAAAGCTCTGTCTTTTATCTATAATCTCACTTATTTGTGGTTTCCTGATATAATTGCAGGCTTTAGGACTCCTGTTTCTTTTGTTTTCCAGTTGGATAGCCTATGTTGTGTTTGAAGACACTTCACAGGGAGATACAATTTTCACTTCTTATGGTGTTACATTGTATCAAATGTTTATTTTGTTCACAACATCCAATAATCCTGATGTGTGGATCCCTGCGTACAAGTAAGATTCCAGGGAGATATGGCCCAAATCATCTTTTGGTCACTCTAATGAATGCCTGATTAACTACATTGCATCATATAGACTTATCAATAATTAGTGTGAAAAACTTAAAGTTCCTAGAATAGTTGGTCAAATTGTCATAATGACATGCTGTGGATTCTTTGCCACTCTAATGAATGTCTGACTAATAATGGAACACTTGGGGTTTCCTACTTTGAGCTTGAAGATGACCACTTAGATAATAAAATCTTGTAGATTCTAATGAAATAGAATACATTACACGATTCAATTATGACAAATTTCTACTCCCAAATATAACAATCTGAATTTATACAATGTTGCTACCCTTACTCAGCAAGGCTTGCTGTCTACTTTCCCCTTAGACATGGTGAATTCTCCGGAGAGTTCTCTCTTCAATCTTCAAAAGCACTAAAACTGATGCATCTTATTGTTGTCATCACTCTTCCAGTTGTGAATTTGCAGATGCATCCTCAATCATGAAGTTTTTATTCAATATTGTACTAATTAACTTTGCCAGAGAAGTATAATTTTCATTCTTCATTGAAGTGATGTTTATTGCTTACTTCGGTTCAGGATATTCTATTTGATGCTCCCCTTTGAATTAGAACATATGACCCATTTGAATGGGTTCTTTCTCCTCTCTTCAAAGTTTGGTTTGTTGGAGTCAAAATTTGACTTTATTGCCTTGTGTTTATTTAGGGCTTCACGCTGGTATTGCATATTCTTCATTTTATATGTTCTACTGGCAGTCTATTTTGTCACCAACTTGATCCTTGCTGTGGTGTATGATAGCTTCAAAAGTCAGGTAGAATATCTTCTTATCTTCAATTTACTATCGCAGTTATAAATTAATTATATCCTCTCGTATGGGAAATTGTATCTTTTTTTAGGGTAGACAACGTGCACATCCACTGATTCTTTTTTAGTCCCTTGTGGAAATTCTGCAAAGATATGATTAATAAGATGTGAATTTACAAATTTCCTCCAACACTGGAATGTAGTTTCTCTTTTATATACTCATGTCTTCACTAGCTATGTTTTTTTGCAGCTTGCAAAACAAGTTGTTGCAATGGATTCCATGAGAAGAAATATACTGGTGAAAGCTTTCAATTTAATTGATACTTATGTGAGTTTGATGGCTTTTGTAGTTTCTATTAATTGTTCTTTTGAAGTCACTTCTGATAATTTGAAAGTACATCGCTAATACGCATTACGGCAATAAAGAATTAGCCTAATGTTGACTCATCTTCTGATTTGATCAATACATAAATTTGAACTTTATATGCTTTGACCACATTGGACCAGTGAATGAAGCCTTTTGTTTTTTGAGTCTTAGAATGATAGGTGTGTCCTCTGAAAGAGTGAAAGCCAAATGTAAATAAGTGTGACTAAGGACTTGCTATACTTTGAAGAAATATTTCTTTATGTAGAAAAGCATTGCTTATTTGTCTCGAAAACCTAAAAAGTAATTACTCTTCACATTTCGAGACAAGTAAGTATTGCTTTTTTTTTTGCAAAAAAGTACTTTTTCCTACAAGGTATAGCAAGATTCTCTTGTTGCATTCGTGTTAACCCACAAATATGCCTTGCATGTTATCTATTCATGGTACAAATGTGGGTGGATGTTTAGTTACTTCGAGAAGAAGTGTCAAGGGTGTGTGTGTGTGTGTTTTGACTCTTTTTTAATGAATGGGATGCGGTGAGGGTCCCGGGGGGTGGGGGGGTTGTTTGGGGTTGGGGGGTGGCGGTGTTATTTATAGGATCTCCTCCAATTTCTGATAATTTCAGGTTTTTTATGAAGCCTTAGCAACTATCTTATTTTACATTACAAGCATTTTTACCAAAGAGATCTTTTGACATGTCATTTCAGTTAAATGAATTATGCTGTTCTATGCTCACTTATTTTTAGCACAAGAAGCATAAATTTAGCTGAGCCTAAGATAAAAAATTAGCATAAAAATAGTAATTCATCTTTATCTCCCTTAGTATGCTTATTCAGAACTTCTTCACATCTCTTATTCTCTTCATTTATGAGTTTTGCTTAGAAGTTAAAACGACCAAACAACCTAGTTCAAGTAGAATGTAGATATGCTTGTCTTATTATGAATTTGCTTGACAAAAATAATTCAAGGCTTTGTAGAACTGTCAATGAATTACCATATAAAATAGTCAATGAATGAATAGGGTTTCAATTCCTTTGAACTATATATTTGAAGTTATAGACAAAGCAAAAATTCTGGTATATATATGCTGAAAAAGCAAGTGAGAGTCCGTGTGAGATTTATAATGGATTTTAATCATACAAATTTCATCTTTTTAGCTTTTTTCTAGATTTTGTGACCATTTCAGGTGTGTGGACGGTGTGACTTTAACTTTATTGCATTTCATGTCTTCACTTCTTTACTTTGTGGCCAGAAACTTGAATATCTGGACAGATAAATGGTGCTTAGAACTAGTTTTAGCTGTTACCTCAATTGTCACGGCATTTATTAGATCTCTTCTTTCCTTGCTATTTTTTGGCCAGAAATTTGGATATCTAGACAAAGAACAGTGCTTACATTTGTTTGAAGAATTGAACAAATACAGGTAAAAATTAATCCATCACAATGTCAACTATGCTGTTTTTGCATAATTTTTCATGTTAGCTGTGTTAAATTTCTTGTAGTGATTTTGTTTTGCATATACATCTTTTGATGCTCTACAATTCCCCATCCTCAACATCAACATCAACATCATCACCCAGTATAGTCCCGCTCAAGCGGGATCTGGGGGGTCAAGATGGGGGCACCCATAACCTGAACATGTCAGCAAAATGCGCCCGATAGACCCAAAGAGAACTAAAATTCAGCTATGTGACAATGATAACCGAATTTAGTAAGAATGCACCAAAATTGATATAGGGACTAAATCCATTTCAAAGGCACTTTATATGGATTTAGTCCCTATATCAACTCCCCATCCTCAAAAAGTTCAAAAGTTTCTGGACAAATTTTGGTAGATAGTTCTGATAGTGATGGCATTTTTTTTTTAACATAATTTGCCTGATTCATATCTTCAGGAAGCAATGAAGGGATTTTGTCTATAATCTTGTATATGTAAAATAATGGTCCAGTCCCTTGGGTTGAATGATATGTTATGCTCTCATTTTGCTCAAGTGTGTCATTTTTTTTCTTATGCGTTTGTTCCCATTTTCCCAGATTTCCCGTAAGGGGAGCTAAACTGGGTCATTGTTGTTGTTTTTGTTGTTGCAATTTGCCAAGGGATAAAAATTAAATATATAAAATATAATATTTCAGCAACATAAATTGAGTGAAATTGATGGAGGATTCTCAGTTTGAGACGGATTGAATGGGTGGGGAAAATGAATGATAACATACATGGTCCAGTTGTGTCATGTAATATCAGGGTTAGAGAGTCACGGCTAAGTTGCATAAAAGAAACACCAACAACCGAATTTCAATATGCTTACTACTCGACCAATATTCTATTTAGGATGTGATATACTGATATGTCTATCTGGAAGCAACAGGGATCATACATATTTTTTTGTTTATCCATATTCTAGGCAACCCAAGAAATATAGAATGAGAAAGAACATGCTTTTCTCCTGATAAATTACTCTGCTTCCCATAATGTATAGACGTTTCTTGTTGGATTAACCTCTGGCAGTGTAGTGGTTTGCCAGAGAATCTCTCGTTTTACTTCCATAAGTTCATTTATCTTACTATTTTTTATTTAAGTTCACAATTGTATTGGTTTGACAATATTTGTCATCTTTCTTTCAGTCTTGCCTTCACTGCTTTTTTTTTAAACCCTGAAACAACTTATAACTGAAGCTATTCTTTTCATTGCTCTTGTCTGTAGAACTCTGCCAAAGATATCAAGCGACGATTTCGAACTAATTTTCAATGAGCTCGATGATACTCAGGATTTTAAGGTAGTAATTATGCACTTACTTTATGGCCAACAATTGGATTGTCTAATCAATTGAGAGTTTGTATTAGCATTGTTTTTGTAACACCCCAAGAGCATGCTGGGTGGTGTATGACACATTTCCTTTTTGGTTGCCCTTTCCCTTCTCTCCTTATTCTGTATGCCTGTGAAGTAAATGCTGCATAATTTTATTTATTTTGGTTGGATGCAGAATTTTATATTAACACTACTTTTAGTAACCGGGACTTGTATATTTTTTCTCTGTAATGTATTTCATCGTAAACCCCTTTAATTTCATTTGAAATCTTGAATTTAGATTAGGCATTACAGTTTTCGAAGATCTTCTAGATTTCCGCTTGAAGTTTCTATTCTGATTGTGCCTGACAGATTAATTTGGATGAATTTGCTGATCTCTGCCATGCAATTGCTTTAAGATTTCCTAAGGAGGATTCTGTAAGTTTACCCTTTACACAGCATCTATGCTCTAGGAAAGGCTATTGTTTTCTCTTTATAAATCTTTTGAAAGAAAGATATTATAATGCATAAATCTATGATACTATATGCTTTGTTCTTGTAGCTATCATGCTTGGAGAGATTTCCTGCAGTGTACCATTCCCCAGCCTCTGAAAAGTTAAAAGCCTTTGTTCGGAGCCCAACATTTGGATATATTGTTGCTTCCATTCTTGTAATTAACTTGATAGCAGTTGTCGTCGAAACAACGGTATACTTCCTATTTAATTAGTTGGTCTGCACTTTCTATTTGCATGTTTGCAGTTTGGGTTCTCATCTTTACTCATTTCCTAATTGTATGTATCCCTACCAATTTTCCAGAAATGTAAATACACAATGTTTGACTACTAAATTGTATATGACCAATCACAGTTGATGTGAAAAATTCAAATGGTTTTGTTACCATGCATCGTAAAGTTTAGGCTAATACATATTACCCTCAATGGAACCTATGATTATTCGTTTTCCTCACATTTCCTCCATTCCTTATCGCTTTCCTAGTTTTTGTCCTAATCTTATTGCTTGGACACAAATGCCAAAATGGAGATGGAAATCTTTTGCTACTAGGAAAGCATTATTCATAGATGAGACTCTAAATCTGGGATCATTTTATGCGGAGAAGTTCTATTCAAGAACTGCAATAAAGAAAAGTTCAGCTACAGAGGCAATTGGTCTGGGCTGTACAACTTTATATCCTGATATCATTTCTCCATCTTCCTTCCTCACAGCTATATAGTGTGCTCTAGTTAACTATTGACCCACAACATTTGAGTGGCTTGACCTCATTGTGTAAATGGTGAACTAACTGAATCATTATTTCACTTATGGTGACATTAATCTTTTCACGCGCCTGTGTATGAGAATATAGTATCTATTATACATTTTACAACTGAAGCATTCTCCTTCTAGTTAAAATAGCATATACTTTTCATGCACATGTCTTGTGCTGCTATAGTGTCTATCCAAAATTAATTTATCTTTTTGCTTTCTGCAATATATAATGGGTATATTTAACTCAATATATACATGTAGAATGTGAAGAGGCTTCTTCTTTGTTAGAAAAAGAAAAGACAAACTAGCTCATCTCATCTACTCTTGTTGTTGATACTACAGCTTGATCTAGAGGATAGTTCTGCTCAAGAAGTTTGGCAGAAGGTTGAATTTGTTTTTGGTAAGAATAATATAACATTTTATGCATATAGTAAGCAGTTCTTCTTCACAGTTTTGAGCGTCCTTAAGAACTGGTGCTGTTTACTTTTCTTTGCTGCTGTAGCGAAAACTATTGTTTTGAGAGTCTTGTATCAGGCTAAGCGATTAAGCAACACCTACTCTCTTATGTGCTTTTGTTTTGACTACATAAACTAGTTTATGTTAACACTTGTCTTCATTCTTCTTTTATCCTTTATGGACAATTAGATACGTTAAGATCAGATTATGCATCAAAAGAATGACCGAAGTGTTGTTTCCGAATGTACAGCATAACTGTCTTGGTGTGGCTAAGTATTCTTGGTTCATGTCTTTACTTTCTGTTCATGAGCTATTCTGGAGTTTCATTCATGCTTCGTGTTTCAGGATGGATATATGTTGTGGAAATGGCTCTGAAAGTTTATGCTGTTGGATTTGTAAATTATTGGAGAGATGGTTTAAATCGTTTTGATTTTATCATCACATGGGTAATAGGTAATGTTATTTGACAATTCAATACACTCCTTACGTTTTCTATTGGTCTTTCATTTCTTCATACTGTTTCAGTTTTGATTTATAGCTAAAATGATTATAATATCAATGATATGCATGTCACTGTTAGAAGCAAAAATGATTATATTGTATTTATCCAAGTAGAAAAATATAGAGTGAAATGGTTTTCTCACTCAGGATATGGCAATCATTTTAGGGGTTTTGGGTGTTGGGGCACTTTCATTATTACAGTTAATGGCAATCAGATAAGCTTGCAGTTCAAAAAGGCTACTTTATGTGAAGTCATTTGGAATGGTAGCTGTCTCTTTTCTGCTGAAGTGAAAATGTTGCTGAAGAAATTTGTAAGGCTGTGACTCCTGTGAGGGAGTTAAGCTATAGCTTTAGTCTTCTTTAGGTGTCCAATCTGAAAATGATTAGACGATTAAGCTATAGGCCTAATGCCTTTATTTATAGTGATTCCTACTCTTGGGTCACCTAAAGGTGACTATAGATGACTCCCTCACAGCCTAACAAACTCCTCTGATTTAAAAAATATTTTGTTAAGCAAGCATGCTTCTATCTATTACGGTGTGTTCCAAGGTGTGAAGTAGGAGGGGCGGGATGTCGTAATTGGGGTTTTAATAAGCTAAAGAATGAATAAACATCTTCAGAGGAAACAAACTCAATTGACCTGCACGCTCTGGCATCTGTGATTATATTGTGACTTATATGCATACAGTGTGAATATGGATAACCAAACTTTTCCAGTCATTATGCTGTTCAAGAAATTGTACAATGGAAGATTGTTTCTTACTAGGATGCTTTGTCTAATAATTACCAAATATGATTTCTTTTGTCATCAGAAGACTGTCCATTTACTCACAGTTTCGATTTATTTTCTATTGCAGTTATTGGAGAATCAGCTACATTCTTGTCACCAGAGGGACTGACCTTTCTTTCCAATGGGGAATGGTGTGGACTCTCTCATCTTTCTTATATCTTGTTTCACCCCATGAGTGTTCTATTACATTTACTACTACTATTTCTGCATAAACTGAAAGAAAAATGATAGTAAATAGATTGTTTCAAGAAATTTCATTTGCAAAAATAGACCTTTAGTTTTTAGATGACACACCATAAGGGGTGACATGCCATTTTGCTAAGAGCAACATATGCAGTCGGTCTATTTTAACGGTGGATTAAATGCAAGCAAATCTAATAAAACTGTCTACCCAAGCCGTTTACAATTTCAGTGACCAGATTAAATAATCCAAATATGACTTATGCATATTATCCTTTTCGGAAAGTGAAACCTATATATGGTTTATCATTTGTGTGTTGTGTTTGTCAAGTAGTTTATAAACTAGTTAGAGTTAAAAACCTAGATAAAAATGTGGATAATAAACTAGTTAAATCAGTAAATTGTGTTTGTTGTTATTAACTAATTTTGTATTTGAAATTTACATTGATTTTTGAAAACCTCTTCCCCCACTACCTTCTCTCTCCTCTCCATTACTTTCACTCACCTTTTTAAGTAAAAATCTCTTTTTCCTTTTTATTTATCCAAATAAATTAGCATAGATTAGGTGATAAGCTAATTTTTTAACTAGTTTATTAACCAATAACTAGTTTATTTATGCAAAACACATCTAGTTTATGAACTTTTCTTAACTAGTTAGGGATTATTAACAAGTTTTTTTGTCTTGACAAACACAGCCTGGTCAATGCCAATTAAATTATAAAAAAAGTAATTAACTTGCTCAAGTGTTTCAGTTTTTATGCTCTAATCTATTTTTTCAATGGGGTGATTGAAAGGAAATCTTAGGTAATACTCTTAGCATTTTGTATGCCAGATAAAAGTTGACACCATTCATTACTATCTATCAACAGGATTCGCTATCTCATTCTGGCAAGAGTGCTGCGGCTAATAAGGCTACTGATGCATGTTAAGCGTTATCGAGCATTTGTTGCTACCTTTTTAACCCTATTGCCTAGCTTGATGCCTTATTTGGGGACCATTTTTTGTGTAATGTGTATCTACAGCTCCCTTGGCGTACAGGTATGCTGATTAACTTTTCCTTGCTTTTTGAAAAGAAATTGAAAGGAGAATTTCTGTAGTTTATAGTTCTATCTTATATCTGGCACTGAAAGTACCCTTTTTATTTGCTTGTTGCATCCGGCAGATCTTTGGCGGGATGGTCAATGTTACAATGATAGATACAGAACTGAAAGATGAGGAGTATCCTTGCCATTGTTGGAACTCTTTCATAACTTGCAAATTAATAATCTGTTTTGAAGTTATTGATTCTATTACATATGGAAAAAAAAAACATCATCTTATTACAATTCCAGATTTTGCTATATGGAAAGTTACATTGTTCTGCCCTTTATATCCATGGGTTTGTTGATTAAAAAAAAGTCATTCCTTTTTGTTGCTTGTTCATGCAGAACTCATATTTTCTTTCCTTGACACTAAGCTAGCTACTTACTTTTCAACCTCAATGACTACCCTAATAGCATGGTGACATTGTTCAACTTAGTAGTCATGGGAAACTGGCAAGTTTGGATGGAGGTAATGTCTTAGCTGTATGATTCTCAATATTGCTTTTATCTCAGGTTTCATGTTCCCTATGCATTATAGTACCTACAAATCATTCTTCATGTTAACTCTGTATGTATCATACATGGATTATCTTCTTCATTGAAACGGACATGGACACTGCATAAAAATTTTAAGCACTAAGAGTGATAGGTACATGGAACTTAAGTAATATAAGATTTTCCCAAAAATCCTATGTTGGGCATTTTAGTATTCTATGGTGGATAGGGAAGTAGGTGCTCATGAGCTTCCACAATCATGTTTTGAGTTCCTACAAAGTCTGGCATTTCAATTTGAGAGGAAGATTTGAGACTTAAGGTAATGATGAAGATGAGCACTCCACTTTACACCTACAAAATAAAATGTAATAAATTAATGGAAAGTGGAGCTGAATTAGCAGCCACTTTAATCCCCTTTTGAATTTTAGCAAATAGACTTGCCTAGATAACTATGATTTTTTCTTTTCTTATGTTTTTCATTTGATTGTCAAGATGAGTTAATTTTTTTTTTCTGATTGTAAGAAAACATTTTAAGGCGAAATTGAATAAAATTCTTTTGCAAATGGTTGTTTGCTACTCCCGACAATCTCTACCAAAGCGCAAGCCTGCATTCGAGGTCCAGGACTTATATGACTTATGAGTTATGAGAGGGTTTAGGGGTTGTGTATTAGTTAATGATAATTACCATTTGATATGCCTACACAGCTCATGTTTTGGTATTTATTTTATCTAAGCTAGAGGAGATAATGCTGAAATTTGCTTACTAATATGTGATGATTCCTTTCCAGAGCTACTGGGATTTGACTGGGACGGCTTGGACACTGATCTACTTCATCAGTTTCTATCTGATAACAGTTTTGTTGATTTTAAATGTGGTAAGTTAAATTTGTCTTTTCAATGTGCATATCATGCAAAAGTAAGCCGTTAATGATCATAATGTTTAATGATGGTGTCAGATTGTAGCATTTGTCCTGGAGGCATTCTTTGCTGAAATGGAGCTTGAGGAATCACCAGAAGCTGATACGGAAAAGGTCAATTCTCGATAAGTTTCTTTCCCTTGCATGTTTATTGTACATTTTAATATGTCTCTTTATACATCTTCATGCACACATGATTGTGTTTTTTGGTAAAAATCTGAACTGTTGAATTAATTTTAACAGTTAATTTATCTCTATTCTCTCTCCATATATCAAATCTTTTTTTTTTGGTTCACTTATTTCTTACTTTTTGAGAGAATTTTGGAATTGTACCCTTAAGAGTTTATGTAAAACTCTACCTGATCCAAACCCCCTTTTCAAACATGGAACATTCCATGTTCGAGAGGATTTCACTTCCATATACCTGAACTTATCATCGCCAGCTTTTTTTTCCCATCTAGACTTGCACCTTTATTCAGTCCCATTTCTTATCATCCTCAATAGGATTGATGTAGGTCTTTGTTATCAAGTTGAGTTCAAAGTTTGAAATCAATTAAAATTTGGGCCAGAAAGTTGAGAGCGTTCTCCTTGTTCTTGAATGTTTTCGAGTTGGTGGATTTCAATCTGCATTAACTACATTGCGATTCAGTTTTTTTTCCACATCACACCTCTTCCGTATTATGGAGATTCAAACTCAATAAATACCACCTTGTTTATGCTATAACCCTTGATGATTCTGCGGGAGTTTGCTTGTTGAACTTGCGGCGTAAACATTCTTTCCTTTATATGCTTTGGATTCCCTTGTTTTCCAGGTCATTACACAGCCTATCATATGACAGGCAAAAGCTTTTGATTTACGGGTAAAAAATCTTGCAAGTCTGATGCCGATTGTCCAATGGACGAAGTCCTTTAATAAGAATTCACCTCTTCAATATTGCAGTAGAAGCCATTGAACGCATGCTTTTGACCTTCAATTATGACCCTAGTAATATTTACTTACAAAAGCTTGCCTTTTGGGTACAGGAAGAAGGCAAACAGGGAAGGCGTCCATGTGCCTCGTAAGTTCTTTGATCTTGTTTCCTTGCAAGGGTTTCCCCGAGTTTCACTTGTATAAGAGAAATGTAGTTGTAGGGAATGCTCAACCTTTTTGTTAGGTGTGACATGTAAAAATTAAACTCGAAATTACACAACCTTCAAATGGTTTCCTATCCCTCCACAAAATAAGAACCTCTTCTTGAGTTCTTGGAAAGTCATCAATCATTTTTGTTTTTTCTTCTTATTTCAGCTCAAGATCAAGAAGCCAGAGAGTGGATATTCTTCTTCATCATATGCTGAGTTCAGAACTGCAGGAATCTCAGCCTTCTGATGGCGCATAGATTGTGCCTTCAGCTTCCACTCCTTCCTTCATCAATCGGTTGCAGTACAGCAGTAATTAATTTGCTGCTTTTACATCTTCATATCCATGGTGTAGGTTTGCTTGAAATTTTGTTTCTATTACTTCGAGTTTATATTATACTGCATATTATATGAATATGGAACAAAACCTTTATTGTGTAAGTTGGTTACGATTCTGCCATATCTTGCCTTTTCAAAATATACTGGCTAGAGATGAAGGAATATATTGGCTATGTACATTTTTAATCTACTGGTTTTCTAGTCCCGTATTGTTGAAGGCATATATGTGGATTCCAGAATTGCATTATGCACTACTTTTTATTTGTATGGAATCGGTACTATAGCCTTTATATTTCCAAACAATGACGAAGTTTTTATTCAATGACAGTGTCTATCAACATCAACATAGTTTTGTCGGTCCTCAATTCTTTCTTTACGATCTATGAAATGATTGGGATATAATAAGATTCAGAAGAAAGGAGGAGGAGCGAATAGATCCAGAATAAGAAGAGGCAAAGTAATATCAACATCAACAAAGGCGGTATAAATTGTTTATATTGTAACTTGAGAACAGAATACGATCCATCTTAATCTTATGCGTCTTTATGATGATCATGGCAAGAGAACATTTATAGGCATTGGCATAGAGGGTTAGGTAGGGGGGGATTCCCATTTCCCACCCACACATACTTCTTTTGACCTCTACCATTTATAGCCTCAAGCATCATTCCAAGTTTGTTCTCTATATAAACCCCCTTTCTACTTGAACATGAAATCAAGGAGAACGAGATCGGAACGAAAAATACAAACCACATCATCAAGTACAAGAGATGGAGGGACCAAGAGTAGACCGAGAGATGAAGACAATGAAAGGAGAGGTGAGACTCAACATCCCTGCAGCAAAAGCTTGGAAGATGTATAGGGACAACCAGATAATCAGCAAAGTGAACCCAAATATGTTGGCTCAAGCTTCCTACATTCAAGGCGATGGTAACCCTGGTAGTCTTAGGCTCTTCGAGCTGGGCCCTGGTATCGCTCCCTTTCTATCTCCTCTCATGTTTTCATGCATCTTTATCTTAATCAAAGAGGAAGACATTAAAAACTTACTCCATGCATTCTTTTAGTAGCTCCGAAACTAACAAGATTGGGTTGGTTTGAAATCGATCAGCAGCCGTGAGTAGCTATGTAAAAGAATCAATCCAAAGGATAGAGAAGGTGGAGGAAGGAGGCAAGTCATCAACCTATGAAGTAGTAGGAGGCCAGATTTCGGAGATGTACAAGCCTTATCGAGTCACCACCTCCTTCATCCCCATCACTCCAGCTATGTGTGTAGCCGAGTGGAAGGCCGAGTTCAAGCCCCTGACTCCAGCCGTCCCTCCACCAGCCAAGGCCAGAGATGTTGCACTTGATTTCCTTGCTTGCTTTGACAAATTCCACCACCTTGTCAAGTAGATCGGTGCAACATACCGGTCGGGCTTATGCAAATGAGCAAGTAACAATTAATAAGTGAGCACATGTTATTGGCTCTTGATAAGTTAATCTAGTGCTTGGATTTATATAACAATGTTCCTATAAGGAAGAACTCTCGCTCTATCCCCCATGTATGCAAGTTACTAATTAATCTGTATTTTAAACTAATGAAGTCCTTATTTAGTCTTAATTATAAGTTTTGTCTATTCCCTGATATATTTTGCTTTGAGGATGTCTCTTAACACCTTGGAAAAGTATGCGTAACAATGTTATTGAACAAAGACAATTTACACAAACTAGTATAGTACCCGCTTCATTCGCGGATCTTATTAATATTTTACTTGAATTTAAATTAAAAATGTCATTTTGCAATTTAATCCATCTTTATGTCAATAGATTAGATATATAAAAGAATTTTTCTTGTACGCATAATATACTATTGTTGAATACAAAATAAAGTATGACCTACAAATTAAATATGGCGACCAACTAAAATTTTACAAAATTGAATAAAATATTTGAATATAATTTCTATCTAATTAAATAACTAATTTTTAATTAATTTAAAATTAATGTGGTGGGGTCCAATATTTTAGATGAGTTAGCTTAAGGCCCGAGGAGTTACATATGGTCATAATGAGGTAGCTTAATAAGGTGACCTTATTTCTTATTTGTAACTTGTCGCAAAAAATGAGGTGGATTAATATGTGATTGATATGTGGTGAAGATGAGATGACTTAATGTGGTGACCTTATTTCTTACCCGTGATATGTAGCAAAGATAAGGTGGCTTAATCACACATTATTTCAATATAAAAAAAAAGACATGCCATTTAATGCAATATGATAATGAAAACTATATAATTTTAATTTGCCTAATCAATCAACATATGACTTAATTGGATTGCAGATCTCTTACATATGAAATTCACCCCTTAGTTATAGGCATTATGTAACACCCTAGTTTTAAATAGGAACGCTACTCGGTAGTAGATTTCACGTGGGTCCACTTAAGTCAGTCTGACAACAAATTCACATTATGGATATTGCAACAAAGACACAACGAGAAAAAAAAAAGAAAAAATCCAACTTATATATTTTTAATTTTGGAATTGGAAACCATTTATGCACCAATCTCCATATACAAACAACTCATGCCTACACTTCGGAAAAATCAATCTCTTACAAGTTTCTCACTTACAAAATACTTGAGCCACTTTAGAAAATAAATTGCAAAACAACCTGACACATCTTAAGACACACCACATCGAGCTGGCCCACCATTTTCTTGGAAGAGTTTTCTTGAAGCATGATTCACAACAAGGTTGGATCCTGAAAGAATATCAACGCTGTGAAGGGTTAGCTAGCAATTCAAATATGCATTAGATAATAAACACAATATCTAGTAGCAAAATCAGTTTAGTAAAATATATAATAATAAGTAATAGTATAACATCACATATAGTATATTCACGAAATCAACCAACACACACAGCAATGCATATAGTCATAAAATGTACAACAACATAAGCACACTTTTTTTTACCTCATTAATAGTTCAACCACTTTTGAAATGCAACACAATCCACTTAAAAATTGTATTTGGTTCCTTGTGTATTCCGGCTTCCCGTGGAGTCCGACAAGGGGACCCTATTTCCCCTATCTTTTTCTTCTTTGTGTGGAGCGGCTTAGTAACTTTATATTGGATGTTGTGGATAAAAGGTGTGGAAGCCTATTAATATTACTAGAAAAGGGCCATCTCTTTCACATATCTTCTTTGCTGATGACATCGTTCTCTTTGCGGAGGCCTCGGTTGATCAGGTATGTATCATTAAGAGCATCTTGGAGACGTTTTGTGCTGCTTCGGGTCAAAAGGTGAGTAGCCAAAAATCCAAAACTTTCCTCTCGAACAATAGGTGTGCGGTCACTACTGGCTTGGTCATGGAGGAAAGTGGGTTTGAGCTTACGAAAAATCTGGGATATTACCTCAGGATGCCCATTTTACACAAGTGTGCCAATAAGGACACATTTGGGAACCTCATCGATAGGTTCAACTCTCAATTGGTGGGTTGGAAGTCCAAGTCTAGTTTTGATGGACGTGTTACTTTGGTAAAATCTGTCGTGTCTTCATTGTCGGTCTATACAATGTCTAATGCCCTCATTCTGAAGAGTGTGTAATTGGATTGACAAGATCAATAGGTCTTTTATTTGGGATAGTTCAAGAGAACTGAGAAGGATGCACAAAGTGGTGTGGGCGGAGGTGATGAAGCCAAAGAGTCAAGGCGACCTTGGTGTTAAATCTATGTGGGACATGAATATCGCTTTAGTTGCTAAACTCGGTTGGCATTTTATATCGAGCGAGGGTGATCTTTGGGCTGAGGTGATGATAAGGAAGTATGTGGATTGTGCTTTAGGGGAATCTTCTGTGTGCTCCCATATCTAGAAGGGGTTGAAGCTGGGGATCTCGAAAATTATTGTGAAGGGCTCTAAATGGCAGTTTATAAATGGGGTTTCCATTAGTTTCTGGCAGGACTCTTGGGTTTCGGATTATCCCATGAATGGGGTTGCTACGTGTTAGATCGAGGAGGTGAAAAAAGGTTGGACGGTTAGGGAGCATTGGAACCCAGGGTCCGGGTGGAAGTGGGACTACCTTGCTGATGTCCTATCGGCGGCTTTACTATTGAAGCTGGTTACGGTATGTGTGCTTCCTAATAAAGAGGTGCTTTACTGGAAATTCAGCCATGATGGAAATTATACTATTACTAGCGGTTTTAATCTGATTCAAGGAAATTTAGAATGCACTTTGGAGTTCAATTTTAATACTCTGAAATTCAATTTTTTTCTATATTTTTGAAATTCACTTTTGCTACTCTAGAATGTATTTTTACTACTTCAGAACGCGCTTTAGAATTTAAGGACACAAAACTCCTTTATCAATGCAATTCCATTTTCTTCCTCTCTTGTTCTTCTCATCCTCCTCCTTCCTCTCGTAGTAGACGTTGTACTCCCCGTCACCGCTTCCACCATTCATGCGATGAACTCAACCGTCAACAATGGTGGATTCTTCGATAACAACAGCGCCAGATACAACTATGGATCGATGTCTTTGTCAAGATCCTCATCACCACAATCATGCCCGCCTCGTACTTGTGCATTCGTGCCAATGCACAAACGTCTTCTCGAGGTGATAGAGGCAGCGAGACATCAACATCAACAATCGCAATGAGAAGAAGAGACATATCTAGGTTAGAGTAAGAGTCTGAGAGTTATTTGCGAGATAAGTTTACCTTTTATATAGGCAACGAAGTTCGACTTATTTACATAAATGTCATCATGCCTCTTATAACCCTTTTTTTCTTCATAAACTCATATTCTAATATGGACCTTTCATTTCCTCGATCAAGCGACTTCATTTACTATCCATTTTACACTGTAAGCCACACTATAAGTGACCTCACTAGAACCCACACACAACTACACAAGGCATCTGGTTCATCACTATTTAAAATACCTCAAAGCATGGTATTCTCAATTTTCTTGAAATAGACTTGAGCCTAAACGCCTAAAGTAAGCTCTCTATTTATCAATATTCCTCAAGTACATGATTGACTATTCATCTGCAGTTGTGGATCCTTTGAATCATCAGTACATCTACAACGGTTTCTACTGCAAGAGATAATCACTAAAGAATAAAAAAATATTTCTTTTTTTATATGGTAAGGATTAGGGTCGCCACAAGTACTAAAGCATGCACGAGGAATGAGAACTAACCAATTCTATAGGGAAATACTGCCGCCCGTGGGGTTCGAAATGGTGACATCGGGGTAGTACTCCAAAGTCTTTAACTGTTGTCTGTTGAACCAAATACCCGAAAGCATAAAGCATATTTAAAAATTCCTCTCATACAACCCTCAATTCATTTACTTTGCCTTTATTATTTAATTTATAATAATTAATTATACATTTCTCCATTGTGGATGCTCTAAACGATCCGCTCATCACTTTGAGACTGATATCAACTTTTAGCCTAGTAGAGTCACCTATCTAAGACTTGCTCTGATGTGAGCCCCACCATGACGGCGAGCCAAGAAGAGGAAGACATGTCCATGCGCTCCGACGGACCCATTACTCGAGCCAAGACCCGTGCCATAGCCCGAGCCACTGGTGTCCCTCATCGCGCGCGTCCTCGCAAGCCACGGCGCAGCCACCGGCGCGCCCCTCACCCGGTGCGTCTCCTTCATCGAAGCCGCACCGGCACTCCAGGTCGACGCTACGCACCGCGGCACCGAGAACCTCACTCTCGGTGTCGTGCCAGCCACGCAGGCCGAGCACCATGCCACGCCGGGCCACCCCGACGTGGGAACTTGAGGTTCTGGTGCGCCTCGGCCTCGACACTCGAGGTCCGGGTGCGCACCAGCCCCGACGCCACCGAAGCCCTGCCGCGCCCCTTGTCCGTGTCGCGACATGTCTTTGACGCGCCACAGCCTTGTCACGACCTTGTCGCGACACTCGCGACAAGGCCACCGTGACCATTTATGTTTCTTACTATTTTTAGACTTATTTCCATTCCGAAACATTCTATTTATGTCTTGGATTTTGGGCTTGGGCTAGTGGTTGGGCCGCATGCTTGCATCCCCCTACACTCCCCACGCCGTTAGGGTTTGCTAGGGTTAGGCGTGCCCTCTCCTCTATAAAAGAGGCAGGCCCCCCTCCATTATTGTTTACGCTTAAATTGAACTACCGTTATGCTGTCGAGTTTACTCCAGATTGTTTATTAAGGCGTCAACCACAAATTCTCTTCTCATCCCATACTCTTCCGGTTCCCCTCAAAAGAGACCACCTTCTTAAACCCTTTCACTTCTTCCCTACCAAGTCTAGTCGTTAATTCGGCTCAATCCTATCAAAACCGACGTGAGAAGACCATTTACGAGTCCAAGTCGAGATCCTCTCGTGAATCCTCAACGGGGTTCACATCAACTAGTATCAGAGCCAAGGATTGCGTAAGTCTTTCTCACTCATTTACTCGTTTTTTGCACGGATTTTTTTTTCTTTTCCATCCATTATCATTAGCTTCTGCCATCTCTACCAACATCCACTAGTACCATCGTTTTTGCTTTGAAATTTTTTTTTCAAAAAATTCACCCAAAAAAAAATTGTCATATCCTTCCGACTTGCACTTGTTTTCGGTTCATCATATTGAGTTTTCGAGCATTTGCTTGCATTTATCTTGCCTTGTTTGAATTGATTGATTGTGTGTGTCGTGCATATTGTGGCTTGGTGCGAGATTTGGCCCGATTTGGCCTTATATCAATCTTTCATTTTTAGCTAGAATCTTGGGAAATCATATCTCAAAAGATCTTGTTAGTTGCCGAATATAAAAAAAAAATTGTGGAAAAGCAAAACCAAAATAATGCAATCTTTATCCATTTGTGTCATTTAAAAAAAATCCCAAAAGATATTGTGAGATACACAAGCCAAAATAAGGCAAGTATCTCACAAAGATTTCGGCAGCTCTCTCTCTCTCTCAAATCATATCTTCTCTTGCCTTGATTTGCATATCTTTGGTTGATTGCATATCTTACTTGTTTATATTTTGTTAAGACACAATCTCACCTTCCTTTAGGTCGAGATCTTTTCTCTCCTTTCTCGTCTACACTTGCGTGCCAAGGCTTCCCTAAAGCCGAAGCATCTCTCTCTCTTTTCTTACTTGCTTGTGTGTTTGTCTTGCATGTTCTTTCTGTTGTGTGTGCCTTACTTGTGCAACGTCGAGATCCTTAGCCTCCCATTCCTTTCAAATACTTTTCGTGCAAACTAAGGGTACTTGCGTGGTGAGTCTTACAAAATCTTGACGTTTCTTTTGCTTGCTTGTTTTTGGAACTTTTGACTCGTTCATGTGTATGGTTGAGATAGGAGACGGTAGCATGGAAGGAGATGAGCATTCCAACCAGCAGGGCCTCACAAACCAACAACACAACAACCCACCACATGTGCCGGCGCTTCAACCGAGTCTTCTGGGGACGCCCGGCGTGACGCAGCCCGGTGTCGTGGCCGCTGCTGGCCTAGCATCGCTTGAGGCGCGTTTCTCGACCTTGGAGAGCATGCTTACGAGATTCATAGCACAACAACAAGCGCCACCAACAGTGACCATCCACACGCAACACGCAAATCTGAGCGTAACGCCACATGGCTTCTCGGCACCACGGGCTACGGCGCAAGAGAAAGGCAAGGGCCCCTTGGTTGAAACGTCTAACCCGAATGGAATCCAAAGGTTGGAGTCCATGAAGGAAAGTCGTCCGACTAATCAGACTCAACATTTGGAAGATGATGTTGACGTTCATTCCGATGAGGAGTATGACTCCGAGGAGTGGCGACGTCAACAAGCAAAGAAGAAGAAAAAGGCAGTCACTCCGACGCCTAAGAAAAAGAAAAACAAAGACCGAGATGACTTCGATGTCGATGATTATCGAGGTTATCAAAGTCCAACAACTCCAATTTCGGATTCCGAGTACTCTATAACGGAGTACGAGGAGGATTCCGAGGAGGAATTTGACCACCCTCCAGTCCATGATTCGGAGGAGTGGATAGATCGGGATCGGGATTGGATTCCGAGACCCAAGTTGCCCGAGAACCGCGCGGTGTATGATCGGCTAGAGCGTCGTGACAACCGCGATCGGCCTCGGCGCGATGGGGATCGACGTCGCAATCATCGAGACCGCGAGGACCAGCGGCGCCCTCGGAGCGATGGAGACGACGAGCCTAGCGGCGATGGAGACGGGCCACACCGAGGCTTTGGCCGAGGCCCCCGACGCCGACGCACACCGCCTCCGCATGCCAACCGGCACGCCGATAATGAACGTCCGGAGCATGTATCACGCCGCGACGTTAAGGTAAAATTTGAGGATTTTTATGGAAATTATAATCCTAATGAGTTTATTTCTTGGTTGCAGGGAACCGAACACGTGCTCAAGCATTGCCATTACGAGGAGCACGAGAAAGTCGAGGTGGTGACCCTTCATTTCAAGGTTGCCGCTCGTATGTGGTGGAACCGATTCGAAGCGGATCGGGCCCGAAAGGGTAAAGCCCCCATAACCGAGTGGCATGAACTTGTGTTCATAATGAAGCGGATGTTCATACCTCCCGACTACAAGGAGAAGGTTCGGATTTTGATCCAAGACACTCATCAAGGATCCATGACTCCGGAGGAGTTCTTTGCTTACTTAGAAGATTTATTCTTCAAAGCCGGCATAAGCGCTTCACCGGGGGCTTTGCGGTCTCGCTTCGTGGCGGGAATCCACCAATGGATCCGAGATCGATTGGTTGTCTTGCCGATCAAGGATTTGGGATGGTTGATCCACACGACCATGGAGCTCTACAAGCAATTCAAGAGGCCGAAGTCGTCCCCATATCAAAGGTATGGTTCTTCTAACCCTAGTCCTTCCGCTTTGGGTACTAAACCGTTTTCTACTCCTTCTTATTCTAAACCCAAGGTAGGTACCCCCGGGACGGACTCCAAGGGCACTTCGGTTGGACAAAACCGTGACAAGGCAGCCCCTCCTCCACAAAGGACTCGAGACATCGAGTGCTACCGATGTGGTGGCCGCGGGCACTTGAAACGGGATTGCCCCAACACGAAGCGCGTCTTGTTTTCGGCTCAAACCGCGGCCTACGAAAACGTAGACGAGGCTGAGTCGGAAGAGGAAAATGCCGCGACAATCGAAGACGGTGCATATTGCGCGCCCTCGGACATCGACGCCGGCGTTGACAAGTTATTGCTAGTGACGCGCCGAGCGCTTAGCATGCGGGAGGCCGTGCCAATCGATCAACGGGAACACATTTTCCGTACTCGGTGCTTGGTCCAAAACGTCTCCCTAAGTGTGATAATTGATTCGGGAAGCTGCGGAAACTTCTTGTCAAGAAAGGTTGTTGACCACTTCAAGTTGCCTCAATCGGACCATCCAAAGCCGTACAAGCTCGCTTGGATTTCGAATGATGGTGACCATTGGATCATGAAACAGGTTAGCCTTTCTTTTTCCATTGGTGTTTATTCCGATTCAGTTTTATTTGATGTCACTGACATGGACGCCACCCATCTCCTTCTTGGCCGTCCATGGCAGTCTGGCCGTCACGTGATTTACGATGGTCGGTTAAACACTTACATGTTCAATTACCATGGTAAACGCGTGACCATCTTACCCATGTCTCCTAGTGAAGCGTTACAAGATGAGGCCGAAAGGCAACAAGTTAACGCTCGGGAGAAAGCCACGGCCGCGCCTAAGCCGAATGCAACCACACACGACGCTTCTGGCCATGGCGAGGGTTCTGGCGGCGCACTTGGTTCGAACTATACAAATTCTGGATTACAAGTGGATTCGAGCCAGAAACGCCGACAGAAGTTGAAGGAAGAGCCTCGGACGCCGACTGCGTCCTCGGCTGCGCGCCACAACACGCCAGCGACGTTGCCCAGCGGCGCTGGCCCGATCCAGCCACGTTCCAGCGGCGCGCCTAGTTCCCCTCTTCCTCACTGGCAGGGGCATGTTGGCCAGCATCATGGCGCCCATGGCGCGCCCCGGACGAGCGAGGACGCCGAGCCCCCACTTCTCGGCTCGGTGCAAGATCGCTTGTTTGTATGCCGTCGGCGCGACGTGATCAAGCACATCGAGGGAGTTTTTCTTGTTTCTTAATGTGTCCTTTGCTTAATATTAATATTGATAAGACACATGTATTACCCCCCCCTCTATTTCTGCTTTGCTACAGGAGTTCTCGGATATTATGCCCGCCGAGCTCTCCGACGGGTTACCTCCTATTCGGGGGATCGAGCATCGCATAGATCTTATTCCCGACACTTCATTGCCAAACCGGCCTGCATATAGGGTGTCTCCTAATAAAACTCAAGAGCTACAACGCCAAGTCCAATCACTTTTGGACAAGGGTTATGTTTGTGAGTCCCTTAGCCCGTGTGCGGTCTCTGTTATCTTGGTGCCAAAGAAGGATGTGTCTTGGAGGATGTGCGTGGACTCTTGTGCCATCAACCAAATCACCATCAAGTACCGCCACCCGATTCCCCGCTTGGACGACATGCTAAACGAGTTACATGGTGCCGTGTTGTTTTCGAAGATTGATTTGAGGAGCGGCTACCATCAAATTCGGATGCAAGAAGGGGACGAGTGAAAGACGACTTTTAAGACCAAACACGTTCTTTATGAGTGGTTGGTGATGCCCTTCGGCCTCACCGACGCTCCTTCTACCTTTATGAGATTAATGAACTTTGTTTTGCGTAAATTTTTGGGACTTTTCGTCGTAGTGTATTTTTACGACATTTTAGTTTATAGTAAGACTTTGGACTCTCACGCGGGGCACCTTAGGAAGGTGTTAGAGTGCCTCCGCGAACATTCTTTGTATGTAAATTTGGACAAGTGTGTGTTTTGCTCGGATACGACGAATTTTCTTGGTTTCGTCGTATCCAAGGATGGCCTACGAGTGGATTCTGACAAAATTCGGGCCATCCGTGAGTGGCCAACCCCAACGACCCCCACTATGGTTCGTTCTTTTTTGGGGCTTGCTGGTTTTTACAGGCGATTTGTCAAGGACTTTAGTTCTATCGTCGGGCCACTCCATTCTTTAACCAAGAAGGCAGCCACAATCAAGTGGATGCCGCATCACGAGGTCGCCTTCGAGGCCTTGAAAGTTGCTTTGTGCCGAGCCCCGGTCCTGCAATTGCCGGACTTCTCAAAACGATTCGAGATCGAGTGCGACACTTCCGACTATGGTATTGGCGGCGTACTCCTTCAAGAACAACGGCCTATCGCTTACTTTAGCGAGAAGCTAGCAGGGGCTACCCTTAATTATCCGACCTATGATAAAGAGCTTTACGCTCTTATTCGGGTCCTCAAGACGTGGCAACACTATCTCTGGCCAAGCGAGTTCGTAATTCATACGGATCACGCGTCCTTGGCTTATCTCAAGAGTCAAACGACTTTGAATAGGCGCCACGCACGCTAGGTTGAATACATGGAGACGTTTCCTTACGTCATTGCGCACAAAAAAGGGAAAGAGAACGTCGTCGCCGATGCTCTCTCTAGGAGGTATATTTTTTTTAACCCAGTTACATTCAAAAATGCTCGGGTTTGCTATGATCAAGGAATTTTACGCCTCAGATCCGTATTTTTCCTCAATCATTAAGAACCTTGAGCATTCAAGAGTTCAGGAGTCCTTCTTCTTGGACAACGGGTTTCTTTACCGAGCTGGGAAGCTTTGCATTCCGGCATCTTCGGTGAGACATTTGTTGCTCCAAGAAGCTCATGATGGCCGAGGCCACTTTGGCATAGCCAAAACGTTGACAGCACTTCGTGAACATTTCTTCTGGCCTCACATGGCTCGGGATGTTAACAAGTATTGTCAAAGTTGTGTGCCATGTCATACTGCCAAGTCTCGGTCAGAACCAAATGGCCTTTACACGCCCCTACCTATTCCCGATGCCCCGTGGGAAGATCTTTCCATGGATTTTATCACGGGACTACCAATGTCGAGGCGTGGAAAGGATTCAATTTTTGTAGTCATGGACCGGTTTTCCAAAATGGCCCACTTCATTGCATGTAAAGGGACTAATAATGCGGTAGAAATCGCTAGTTTGTTCATTGAACATGTTGTGAAGCTACATGGTATACCTAGAACTATCGTTAGTGATAGGGATACTAAGTTTTGTAGCCACTTTTGGAAAACGCTTTGTGGGAAGTTAGGAACACGACTCCTGTTTTCTACTGCTTATCACCCCTAGACCGATGGTCAGACTGAGGTGACCAATCGGACCTTGGGCACTCTTCTTTGGACGATGCTCAAGGCAAACCCACGTCGGTGGGAGGACTTACTTTGCCATGTTGAGTTTGCTTATAACAGGTCCTTCCACTCTGCGACGAAAATGACGCCTTTCGAGGTCGTCTACGGGCGCAATCCGTGCACTCCCATGGACTTTGTGCCCCTGCCTTTCAAGACCGGAGAGCACGTCGAAGCGGCCAACCGCGCCGACCATATCCGCCGCCTCCACGAGCGTACCAAGGTGCAACTCCTTAAGCGCTCGGATCAATATGCCGCCCAGCGCAACAAGGGGCGTCGTACTTTGATTTTCGAGCCTTTGCGATTTGGTATGGCTACATCTTAGGAAGGATCGTTTTCCCGAGGCTAGGAAAACGAAGTTGCATCCACGAGGGGATGGACCTTCCTCCGGCGCATCAACGACAACTCTTACATACTAGACCTCCCGGGTAAGTACAACGTTTCCGCCTCCTTTAATGTCTCAGATCTCTCTCCTTACGTAGATCTCGAGTATCATGACGAGGAAACGGGGATGTTTCTCACCCGAGGGGGGAGGGTGATGTGAGCCTCACCATGACGGAGAGCCAAGAAGAGGAAGACATGTCAGTGCGCTCCGACGGACCCATACTCGAGCTAGGACCCGCGCCATAGCCCGAGCCACTGGTGTCCCTCGTCGCGCGCGTCCTCGCAAGGCACGGCGCAGCCACCGGCGCGCCCCTCACCCGGTGCGTCTCCTTCATCGAAGGCGCGCCGGCACTCCAGGTCGACGCTACGCACCGCGGCACCGAGAACCTCACTCTCGGTGTCGTGCCAGCCACGCAGGCCGAGCACCATGCCATGCCGGGCCACCCCGACGTGGGAACTTGATGTTCTGGTGCGCCAAGCGCCTCGACACTCGAGGCCCGGGTGCGCACCAGCCCCGCCGCCGCCGAAGCCCTGCCGCGCCCCTTGTCCGTGTCGCGACATGTCTTTGACGCGCCACAGCCTTGTCACGACCTTGTCGCGACACTCGCGACAAGGCCACCGTGACCATTTATGTTTCTTACTATTTTTAGACTTATTTCCATTCCGAAACATTCTATTTATGTATTTCTATTTATGTCTTGGATTTTGGGCTTGGGCTAGTGGTTGGGTCGTATTCTTGCATCCCCCTACACTCCCCACGCCGCTAGGATTTGCTAGGGTTAGGCGTGCCCTCTCCTCTATAAAAGAGGCAGGCCCCCCCTCCATTATTGTTTACGCTTGAATTGAACTACCGTTATGCTGTCTAGTTTACTCCAGATTGTTTATTAAGGCGTCAACCACAAATTCTCTTCTCATCCCATACTCTTCCGGTTCCCCTCAAAAGAGACCACCTTCTTAAACCCTTTCACTTCTTCCCTACCAAGTCTAGTCGTTAATTCGGCTCAATCCTATCAAAACCGACGTGAGAAGACCATTTACAAGTCCAAGTTGAGATCCTCTCGTGAATCCTCAACGGGGTTCACATCATGCTCTCTTTCCACAATTGAAACGATGAAAGAAACCTCAAGGGGTTGGTCTAGTGGAGCAAGATAGGAATCGAGTCTGACAGGTCGCAGGTTCGATTCCCCACTAGTCTCATTGAGGGGTTGGTCTAGTGGAGCAAGACAGGAATCGAGTCTGACAGGTCGCAGGTTCGATTCCCAACTAGTCTCCTTCAGGGGAGGCAAATATAAATCCCCTTGTAAGAGCTCTCTAAGCCCTTGGGTCTTCCCTGTCCTTGGACTGGGGCACCATCCCCTCACCCTAAATTTTTTTGACCAAAAAAAAATTGAAACGAAGAAAGATGGTTTGATAATTGGTTTACGACTTCAAAATAGAGGCAATCAGCTCCCAGACTCAGCAACTAGTAGGAGTAGCATACTTGTGGGAGGCATTGCCAAAAAAAGAGGAGATGGAGGTGAGATGAACAAACAATGTAAAGTTTCACTCCCTCAAAAAAGACCATATCTAGACATCCTTTATTTTGCTCTGGCAAAATTCTGAATAACAAACTCTGATGTAGAAAACATCTGGATGAACATTCCAGGTAGATTGTTCCTCTTCTTTTTTCTCAGATATATGGCTCTCATTATTTTCACACCGCCCAAGTGAATAAATTGAATCCAGAACAAAAGCAGCAGTAAGATGTTCAATTTACTCAGTAGAACATGATCAAACGCAAATTTCAAGATTAAAAGTGAATACCAGCAACGTGGGAACATGATCATTTAACCAAGGATCAAGTTAAGTACATGACCCTAAGATGTAGAGTTTACCTACTAGTCAATTATGAGACCATCAAATGCAAATTTCTGGACTGAAACTAATACCACCACAACAGACATTGACTTGCGCAAAAGCAGAATTTAGCAAAGTGATATAGTGAAAGTATGTCCAAAATAGATAATTATATATTAATATGACTGGACTTATGTAAGCCCACATGCATTTTATTAACCATATATCAAGCTTCCTTCGGGTAAAGCAATTGGTAAAAGTTGCATAGAGTTCATACCAAAGGGAAGACACCAAAAAACAAACAAAACTCAAGAGAAGCTTCATTTTTGCTCATAAAATACAGCCCTAGTTGACCGATCCATCATCTTCCATTAACTAAACAAAATTGGAAGGGAACATAGAGAAGCTTCATTTCTGCTCCTAAAACACAGCCCTAGCTAACCAATCCACATGCATTTTCATATTCATAACATGAAAAGGCTAAAGAGCAAAAGAAAGATACATATCTGCAGAGAGCAAAAGAAAGATACATATCTGCAGAGAGCAAAAGGCTTGCAATCAGTCACAGTGACATAAGAGTTCGGACATCATCCACACTGACTTCCCTCTTATCCTTCGACCCCTTCCTCCCAAAAGCTTCCCGTGTCAGGTTCCTTTTCTTTTCTTGCAAGTCTAGCACCCTCTCTTCAATGGTGTTTTTAGCTATCATCCGCACAACCTTCACATTTTCTTTCTGGCCAATCCTATGGACTCTATCCATAGCCTGTTCCTCAACTGCAGGGTTCCACCAAGGCTCCAGTAAGTAAACCGTTGAAGCTGCAGTCAGGTTTATACCCGTACCAGATGCCTTCAGGCTAGCAAGCAAAACTGTGGGAGCATCTGGCCCGGTATCACTGAATTGTTCTATTACATGGGCTCTCCTTTTGGCAGTCATTGTACCGTCCAGGCGTAGCACCTTAAAACCAGAAGCCTTCAGTGGTTCTTCAAGTAACAATAACATCTTCCTGAACTGTGAAAAAACAACACATTTAGCAACTGGGTTTTCATCCTTGGTTTGCATAAGGAGCTTCAGGAGAAAGGAACCCTTTGAAGAGAGGTTGGTTTTGGAAGATGGAGTCCCCGCCACTACAGATTCTGAAGACTCAGGTGGAGCCGCAAACAGATCAGACTCGGTCAAAGGATGTCGGCACATTGGACAGCATGATTTCGCGTGTTTTAGGGTTTTGAGTATGCAGCCTCGGCAAAATATGTGGGCACAACATGTGATGACCGCCTCTGATGGGGGAGATATACATATGGGACAATCCAAATCCTCACCATCTTGCAGCAACGCAATCATTTTTCCCAGCAGCTCAGGATTATTAGACACATCTGTACAATAAATATATTGTAAGAAATCAGATCAAAGCAACCAGGAACAAAATTTAACCACATACCATATAAATATTCGTCTAGCACTGGTGTAAATTCAGGAAATGGGTAACCTGATTTGTGTCAGGTGAAGTTAACAACAGTTTGGGTCAAGCTGGAAACTTCAGAAGAGTGAAGGGATAAAGGAATAAAATGGGGATCTTTTAAATTTGTAACATGGCTTTTAAAACAACTATGTTTTTTACAAAAAAAAAAAATGTGTAATGAAAATCACAAGTAATGGCATAATACAACAACAAAAACCATTTAATTTAAAGAAAACGATCCTAGAGTACACATCAGCCAAAACATGTCATGTACCATTTTAAGAACCATGAGTTCGCCTCATTTAAGAAACAATATCAAATGAATGCAGAGAACACAAACAAGCTCAGCCAACGAATTTCGTACACGTAGCATATGTATATAACAGCATTTTCATGTGTCAAAAATACACATATTTGCATAGCAGAAGTCTATGCATACATCAAAACCCACAACAAATATGATAATGAATATCAAAGCATGGCAAATGAATGGAAACAGGATATAAACATTATTGTACTGGACCAATAGAAAATATTTAGAAGTGTATTCGAACCTTCAATATTGGTTGAAAGGAGAAGGGATCTGAAATCATCTGGGCACAATGCCATATCTGTACAAATCTGACGAAGCCTTAAAATCAAACTAAGAACAGTAGAGTAGTTGCGCATCACATTCCCAGCATTAATATAGCTCTTAACAAGATTCTTGGCTTCTTCTTCCACTTGCTCATACAACTGACGTTCTTCCAGAGAGAGCTCCAGAAAACAAGTCTCTATAACTTTTGGTGGAAGACTAATTAGAACTTTGTCCTTCGTTCTCCTCAATGAAATTGTTGCCATTATCACCTAGAAACATATGTCAAGTAGATAAAGTCATGAAGCAATAGCAAAGGAGTGCACAAATGAAGACCAATAAGATTAAGAACAAAATATCAATTTTTCTACCATATAGCTCACAACAACCACTTGTCAAACTTAACAAATATTACGAAATGTGACAGCATGTTAATGCAAAAGATGAGATACCTGGAGGCGAGTCAGGCCTTTCGGTTGGCCTTGAGCCAGAGGGCGCTGTATCAAGCTATTCCAATAGCTCCTGTCAGAAAATGGTTCGAACCTCAAAAACGTCATTAGGGAAAACAAATCAACTGTGCTGTTTTGTATGGGTGTTCCGGTTACGGCCCATCTTCTTTCAGACTGCAAGGATGTGACCGCCCGAGTTTGCAGAGCATTCACATTCTTGATTAAGTGTGCCTCATCCAAAATGATCCGCCACCACTTAATTTTTTTCAACGGAGAGCTCTCCCTTTCTTGAGCTAGTAAGCTATAAGTGGTGAGGACAATATCAAACTTCTTGAGCTCCTCAACATCTTTAGTCCTCTCCCCACCATAATACATGTACACCTTAAATGAACCCTTACGAGTATGCTGAAGCAACTGAGACACCCAAGCAGAGAACACAGATGGCGGACACACAACTAAAGTTGTTTTCAATTCTACTGCTTTTTCTTTTCCCTTCCCGCCATTTCTTTCCTTTCTACAATCCTTCCTAGAACCGCTGGCAGCAGCCCTAGACCGTTTCTTAGAATTCCGGTTGCCAGAAACGAAAGCATCAAGTGTGTCATTATCCTCAGTTTGATCCGCGTTAACACAATCTCCAGCACCACATTTGTCGAAGGCAACGAGAGAAAGCAGGGTTAGAGTCTTACCTAAACCCATATCATCCGCAAATATCCCACCCCTAAGGGGCTGGGGGCGAGTTTCAGTCTGAAAGTTGGTCAAATTATTGACATATTTGGCACCTTTGGCCGACCAAAATGGAGGCAGCTCAGGAGAATTTTCCCTATCAACCAGCCAACGCAAAGCTTCCTTTTGATGAGTCAAGAGTTCCGCTGTAATTATCCCCTTGGGCGGCGCCAAAGGTGGCATACCCGACTTCTTGCTCACTTTCTCATCCACCAACTTAAAAATATCATCCAGATTATTCAATCCCTTGTTTTTCGTCTCCTTCACCGAAACGGACTCAGACAACGCAAAGGATGGATTATTCTCCGAAATCAACTGCAATCCACCTCTCTCGAACGTCAATTTTACGTCAGAGAAGGACTCGAGTCTCGCAAATACGTGAATTTGGCACGGAATTCTGAACCTATTATTCTTAGAACCGGGGTTGGGAACGATACCTTCCACAGCGATCGTGTTGGTGTCGATCAACGGGGAGAGAACCCTAGCGGAGGCGCGTTCTATGTGGCCGACTTGAACTCCGCGGGTGTTGAGAACCCTAATGGCGTTTTCATCGTATGTGTTCAAGGGTTCGCGCACCAAGCCCACCATTTCCCTGCCGCTGATTGAGCCCGAATAGTACTGGAGTCCGACGATGTTAACTAGGACGAAGCCTATCAGATAGGTCTCCGACGAGGAAGAGAGTAAAAGCTGAGGATCAACGGCTCCTCCTTCTTCGTCATCGTCGTCGCAGCCACCGACTTGATCGGAATACTGCCAGCCTCCTAGGTTCAGAAAGAGGTCAATAGGATCGGCGTCCATGTTTTGGAGAAGTTCTTGGTTAGGGTTTCGAGAGACGAAACTGACAATCGGGGAGAAAGAGGAGATCTTGGAGAAGTTCGCGAGGGGAAGTTTGAAGTGAAGACAGCGTTTTACTTCTGGCTTCGAAGTTTGAGCCGTTTGGTTGTTGTACTCCCTTTTTAAAACTTAGTGGGGGCGCTTTGGTTGGAATATTAGGTGGGCTTTTAGAAATAGTACGATTTTTGGGCCCAATATTTCCTACCTTACCACTTCTCTAAATAGGGTCCAAACCAGTCCCTCTTTTGAGTTGCCCTTAAAAAATTTGGGATGCCCTTAAAAATTTGGGTTTTCAACAATAGCCGAGGAATTTTATTAATAATAAAAATGGGATAAGTAGTAATTATATGGTAGATAGTATTATCTCTAACATGAGCAAATATAAAAGAGAAAACACATTTTGACGGATTAAGCAATACATGACCTCCTAGATTAAAAAAAAAAAAGTTGAATAAGCAAGATAGTCAGCTATGCTATTAGCCTCACAATAAACGTGACAGAATTGGATTGAGACGCTGGTCTAGGCGCTTGAAGAGGTATAGGACGAGCCATAAGCCGAGGAGCGGTTTCGGTCTGCTAGGCATGTCAACATTAGGGGACATTGATGGGTCCTACTCCGGTCATCACAACCCAACAAGACAAGGGAACCACCTATTCGCTTAGAGGCTTCGACGCTTGTGATTCTGCCTCGACGGTCCCGAGCTCGGGACCATGATACACAAGATGAGGCTACCAGGGTGGAGTAGATGATAATTCAGTTGGTCCTTCCTCTAGCCAGGGACGTAGGATGCGTATTCTCGAGTAGGATTCCTTAACATTAACTCGTATTTGACCGGTCTTGTACTTGGAGGCCCGCGGATCCCATATTTGCTCTTGGGCTTTGAGCAGCATGTAGCCCACCACATCCATGCCGGCATGGTATGTTATTTATTTATAAAAAAATGTAAATATCAAAATTCTATCATAGTTTCTTGTATTAAAAACTCATATATAATTTGGTTATTATACAAGAGCATCAACCTCTTGGGATTCAAGGACGTATGTCACATTTGTTAGAATGGCAGCTGGTTCGGGATCATAAGTGGATTGACATAGTGAAGGTACGAATCGTTTCTCCAATTATAGATCGCGGAATCGTTAGAATCGTAGGATTTTACAACCTTCGGTACTATAATACTTCTATGTTTATACGTTGAACTAATTATTTTATCACATGAAGGTACGAGTTCAAAATATAAGAATAGACATAACTTATAAAATAACATCACGAAAGAAAATTAAAAGAATTAATGCAGTTATTCAGTCATAAAATGATCATGACATATCTTATTAATTGTTATTTTATCTATGAATAAATTTAAATTGATATCATCTCATACCATTAATTTTACATGAAATGAACTTTAATTTAGGCTTAGATTATTTATGTGAGATGTATATACAAAATAACAATGAATAAGAGATCAAAGATAAAAAAAAACTAAACTTTCATATAATAGCAAAGGATATCAAAGGAAACGTGCATCATGTCAAAAGAAGGGAACCATGACGTCAGGCAATTGAGACAACACTCTACGCCTTGAGCAATTCGTTTTGATAACATGTTATAAACTAATCAAAATTATAGAGAGTATTATAAAAACAAGAGATGAGAAATTGTGCACACAAATAAATTTATTTTTATTCATCCATTTCTCCTCTTGTACAAGACATATATAGGCAGTTACATGGAATATAATGGGTCAAACATACACGTAAATATGAGTGTAATTAGAGGTGATAATTGTAGGTAATAAATATACATAAGAGGCTAAGCATCTTAGGAGAATCTCTATATGTATGTGTCCATCTATATTATATATTAATTTAGTTATTGATTTTTCTAACTATTTATGTGAATTGTGGACTAAAAATAAATAGATATGGAATTATCATTTTATCATAGTGTAATATCAAATTCAAGAGGGAAACATCGTGATCTTTTTTTAAAATTAATTTCAATAATCTAAATTGTTTTTAATAATAGTACTGAAATAAAAACTAATTTGGTTTATAAAAAACGCTTGATATAATATCACAACTATAATAAAGAGTTTGGTTCAAATAAAACAAACTCTTATCCTAAAACGTAAAACGAATGCACTTTTTCTAGTTAGTAGTGCACTTTTCATACAAAAGTGCATTGAAAAATACAAAAAGTGCACTACGAAAAAGTGCACTACAAAAAATACGAAAAGTGCACTAAAAAGTACGAAAAGTGCAAATGCGAAAAAGTGCACTCTGAAGTAGGAAAAGTGTACTACTAACTATAAAAAGTGCATTCGTTTCAAGATAAGAGTTCGTTTCAGAATAAGAGTTTGTTTCATTTGAATCAAACTCCTATAATAAAATATAAAATAACAACATAAATAAACATGTGTATCTACCTAGTACAATTATAAAGTGGAAACCAAATATGTAGAAAAATTTGTGTCACTTGTCACTTCCACCACTAACCACTACAACTTATTTTTTAATGAAAATATATTTCAAAAATATTTTAGTGTTCTAATAATTTATATAAATAGTTAATTTGAATTTATCTAAAAACCTTTTTTTAATGACCACTTGATTAAAAATATATTAGTATTCTAATTAATCGAACACAAATCTTTTTTTAAATATATCTAGCAAACACTATTTTTTAATAAATTGTATACAAAAATTATTATCCTAACCATATCATAAAAATGTTATTTTGAAGTTATCTAAAAAAATATTTATGTAGTTTTTTTTCACAATTCAAAATTTGAAAGAATATTGACATGAGATTGCACTAAACGCATATCTTGAATTCATTTTCTAATTTTAGGTAATAAATTTACAAAATAAATAGATATTATCAAACGCATAATGATTAAGTATTTTTATAAAGGGTATATAATAATTAGAAAATTAGAAGCACTACTCCAATTTGATTAGATATTACACTTTGATTTTGACAATTACTTTAGAATACATTGTATTATATGAGTTTGGTTCAAATGAAACTAACCCTTAACATGAAACAGAAGGAGAGTTTTCAGCCGTCGGATGACATGATCCAATGGCTTAAATTACTCTTGTGTTTTTGAAAAAAAAAATAGAACAAATCAGCACGGTGGTAATTTTGTAAATAAACCCAATTTCTATACCCTTAACTTAAAATATCAAAAAAAAGCCCCAATCGTACAATACTCCAGACGGGGACGCACGCGAGGATTCCAAACGCCCAATGCAATCGACTCAATCGACGATTTCAAACTTCAATCGACGGACGACGGACGATCGAAGGCTCCAAAGTTCGATCGAAGGCTCCCACCTTCTCGCGCTCAGTAGATCCACCTTCGATCTCCCCCACGAGATCCCTCCAAAAACAAATCGAAAAGGTAATTCATAAACCCTAATTTTCGTTGCCATGAGTGATGTAATCAATAGTTTCAGCGATTTTCAGCGAGATCATGCCAAATTATTTTCAGCGATTTTAGTCGTCGGCTCAGGGAGCGCATTGGAGAACAATAGTTTCCGTTTCGGCGAGCAAATTGAGTAGAATCAATAGATTGTTTTTTCTGCAGATTTGTGGTTCTTCAAATTATTATATTTTACATGGATGTGTAAAGTATTGTACCGGCAAAGTGACTTTTTCGACTTTTTTTTTATTGTCTATTCATCTTCTGTCTCAGCTTTCATATTTTGATATGGTATGCTGTCATTCATTATTTTATATTCATTGTCTGTTTACTTCGTACTGATGTTAACTTTTATATATGCTACAACGCTACTGTTGATCCATATGTAACCAGAGTTCCCGTTTGCTGAAAATAGGGGGACTTTTTCTATTCAATCAAATAAGATTAGGAAAGGTAAGGTGAAAAGTGCATTGAAAAGTTTCAAAAGTGCATTATGACATAAGAAAAAGTGCATTGATAAATGTCATGATAAAAGTGCATCATCTGATTAAAAAGTGCATTGAAAAGTTTCAAAAGTGCATTGAAAAGTTTCAAAAGTGCATTGTGACATAGAAAAAGTGCATTGATAAATGGCTAATGAAAAGTGCATCATCTGATTACAAAAGTGCATTGTAACATAAGAAAAGTGCATTGATAAATGGCATAAGAAAAGTGCATCATTTGATTGAAAAAGTGCATTGAAAAGTTTCAAAAGTGTAGTGAAAAGTTTCAAAAGTGCATTGTGACATAAGAAAAGTGCATTAAACAGTTTTGTGAATTCCTCCTCCACTCACACACTCTTAGATAGTATTAAAGTGCATTATGAAGTAAAAAAAGTGCACTCAACAGTAATAAAAGTGCATTCTTAACAAATAGAAAGTCTCATTCCAAAACTGTTTAATTGCATTCAGATTCTTTTTTCCTATGATTTTAAAAACAGGTACAAGCAATAATACATTGCCTCCCGAAACCGAAAACTAGAAGAAGGGCAGGAATTTGATCTCGGCTAAGTATCCTAGTTTGGTAACTAGGACTGTGCCATATGTGTTTGCAAAAGCTACGGAATCCCTAAATGATGTCTAAAAAGAGAGCGTGGAGGCTATGGGTTTTGGCCATGTACTCCACTTTGAGATAAAGGACATCCCGAACAACCTTGCTTTGTGGTTGCTACACCATTTTGAAGGAGCTAGGTGTGAGATACAATTTGATACAAAAGTGCATTGTATAGTATGAAAAGTGCATTCTTAATTATGAAAAGTGCATTGTAAAGTATGAAAAGTGCATTCTCATTTACTAGTAATTTTCCTTTATGTTAAGTTCAAAAAAGTGCATCCTTAAATGTGAAAAGTGCATTCTTAAATGTAAAAAGTGCATTAAAGAGTTTTAAAAATTATTTTCAGACTATGTTGAGTTTTACTTCCAACATTGGATTACAATAAAAATCCATACTTAATGGATTTATGGTGCGTGTTTAAAGGCATAATTGAAGAAAAGCTTATCAGCTCAAATGGAAGAGCAATGTGCTTACGCACATAGATGTGGGTTCGAATCCCATATAAGCTAATTTGATCATGATTTTCTTTGAAAAATAGTGGTTAATTAGTTATTTGTTGTACACCGATAAAATATAATTTCTTTTTAGTACATAGCTAGTTTGGTTGAGAATAAATGCGTTAAGAATTAATTTGTGTAAGAAATCATATTAGCCCATGTAGGAATCGAACCTACATCTTTGTGCACAAAGCACACCGCTCTACCATTTGAGCTAATAGGCTACTTGTACTAAAACAAAAATTTGACCTTTATATGGTTTCAACTCGGATAGACACGTAGACAAATAGTATATCGCCCCCCCCCCTGAGATAGCTCAATGAAATATTCACCATTGTTTTTAGGTGATTCCTCATTCAGAATAGTAGTTGAAGAAGAGTTTGATGTCCCCACTACAACAACATAAAAGGAAAATATAAAGGTGTTAGTTGAAAATCAATAAAAGTGCATTGAAAGTATAATAAAGAGTATTATATACTAGGAAATATGCACTAAAACTACTAACTAAATCAGTGAAAAGTAAAAGATATAAAAAGTGCTATTAAGTAGAAAAAGTGCACTCTTAAGTGTAAAAAGTGCATTATTACTATGAAAAGTGCAGTAAAAATATGTTAATTCAAAGACATGATCATTTGGTCCATATCCACCTTGAAGTTCAATGTCATAACCCTTACTACCAAAATCACAATGTAATTAACCATCATATTTTTGTATTATGAGGCTTATATAATGTATAAACTATGTTCTCTATAACAAATGAAATTAGATATACGGTCGAATATATGCTCTCTAAACACAAATGAAAAGTGTATTGTTAAGTATGAAAAGTGCACTAGGAAGTCTGAAAAGTGCATTCTCATTTACTAGTAATACTCCTTTATGAAAAGTGCAAGTAAGTATGAAAAGTGCTATAGTAAGTATGAAAAGTGCATTATTAAGTCCGAAAAGTGCATTCTCATTTGCTAGTATTAATCCTTTATGATTAGTTCAAAGTATCAACTAGAAGAGGAATTCATTGTTCAATGTGCGTTATTTAAGTATGAAAAGTGCACTAGTAAGTCCGAAAAGTGCATTCTTAAGTCCGAAAAGTGCAGTATTAAGTCCGAAAAGTGCGAGGCGAATTTTGCAAGATTGGCCTAGTTTACAAGAAAATTTACAAAATTGAAAATTTTACAAGAAACACGAGAATCTGTGAGTACTAGTTACGACAGAACTCGAGGGATCTTTCCAGAGGATTACTTGTGAGTTCTTCTACTAGTTACGACATTATTAGGTAGAGTTAGATTTGTGAATTCCTCTTAAATAGTTTATAAACCCTAGAATTTCAAATAACCTAACCAAATCACAAAAAGAGAAATAAATACCACTTTCTGCCCTGGATGGAACGAGACTCGCAGTCTTCGATTCGCCGAAATCAAACGAGATTGCAATAGCACAATCTTCGATCTCGTTCAATCGATTGAGTCGCAAGTTTCGTACCGAAATCTCGTTCAATCAATTGAGTCGCCCTCAATCGAGAGTCGTTTAATCGATTGAGTTGCCCTCAATCACAATTCGTACCCCCAAAAAATCGATTGAGTCGTTCAATCGATTGAGTCGTTCAATTTACCCCCAAAAATAAAAAAGAGAAAAATGATTAATTAATTAGAGAGGGAAAAGACATAATTGTCACCGTCTTTAATAAAAGGAGAAAGAAGATCAGCCCTTGGATCTCCTTGATCCAAGGGCCAAAAATGCTCCTTCCGTTTCATGTTAAGGGAGTGTTTTATGGGAACCAAACTCTGTATTATATATACATATTTTGTCTTCTAATTTTTTCTAAATACTTTGATTTTTGACAATTACTTTACGTGTATTATAACTTATTGTATCTATCTCTGTAATAATCGTAATAATTTACAAATATTGAGGCTTACACTAGCTCGTACATAGTGTTTTAAAAGAATGAGAAAGGTAGAGAAATTAATGTGATAAAAAATATTATCATTAATCCCATATATTTTTTTAAAATACTTTGTGAATGAGACTATAGCAAACAGGACTAGATTTTTTTGGAAATTGTAGGATCGTTAAGTGTTAGCAAGAGCTTGGGAACTAGAGGTTAGGCTGTTCCCAAGGCAGCGGAAGTTCTATATAAGCAAGTAAACAAAAAGCAAAGACACAATTCCCTTATAGAGGAACCCTATGACAACCAACTAGTTGTGTGGGTAAACTTTACCTCCGCTTGGAGGATTTTGAAAGACTTACTTGTATTATTGATTGTTCCTTAGTTACAAAAGGCCAGATTCAAACTTCTCTGTTCCTAGGAGTTCTACCTAACTCTAGCAACACTAATGAATCTTCTCAACTTAGTTCCTAAGCGAACAACTCAACTAAGACAAGTGAATCAAACCTTACACCTTGACTATCATAGTTCCCTTGCTCCTGGGAACCTGACTTCGTCGTCGTTGAGATCAGACACTCGTCGTCGGGGACTTCTCTTCTTCTTTCTTTCTTTCTTTGGGAGTATGAGTGAGTTCTGGGAGAAGTGCCTTGTCTGAGCACTATTCACTTGGCTTTATACTTTGTCAATACTTGGGCTCCAATCTTGACTTTCATTCGTGTCCGAAATGCCCCTGGTCTTATGTGCCAAGTCTTTGTCCTTCACATGTGCAATTTGAATTGAGTCAACTTTGAGAGGTGATCGGGCCGTTGGATCAAACGCCTCAGTCTATTCCTCAGACTGAGCTTTTGTTTTGTCTTGAGACAGGATCCCGTGAATCTCGTTGACTTGTCTTTGTTTGCACATGTGAGTTCCCATGTGATGGGAACTGTCTTCTTCAGAGTTCCTTTGAGGGGAACTCTTCATCATGTGTGCCTGTTTTCCTTGGACGTTCATGGGAATTCTTCACTAGACCTGTGTTCCTTAGAAATACTTGGATATAACATGTTAGTTCCCACATGGTGTTTGTCATTGTCAAAACTGGAGAATGATATCGTTGTTCTGATGTTTGGAACCAGAGTTCCCAGCACCGTCCCAACAATTTCCCCCTTTTTGATGATGACAAACCCATCACAAAATAGACAAGTATTTTAGAGTATGATATGCACCAGAGTTCCTATGTAAGATTGTGAAAGCTCCTAGAGAGCCACTTCTATGAAACAAAGAATTCTTACTTAGCATTTTATGCGATAGTTCCCCCTTAGCAAAAGCATATTCTATGATAACTCAAAATAAGACTCATCTCACACATTTTGTCCTTCCCCCTTTTGGCATCATCGAAAACAGATAAACATAAATAAGGAATAAGGGAACACGCAACCATACTAGAAACCATTTATATTACTTAAGCAGTTGAATGTACAAAGGGAACACATAACTTTGGTGGAGAAAACAGGGCTAAGGAAAAGAAAGGGGAGATCATGGGGCCTTGGGGAGCGAGTTATCACGCAGCTGAGATAAGACGATAGGATCTTCTCCTGAGTTCCTGCCATTCGTTCAAGAGTGGCTGCAATGTGCATCAACACTTGAGAGTTCCCAACCCTTGGGTCTTCATCAGAGGGAAGCGCCTCTTGATCCTCAGCTATCTCCGAATGATGCATCTTTTGGACCACGGAAAGGTCCAGTTCCCTTCCAATGGTCACTTCTTCCTTGTCAGCGTCATAGAGCCCTTCCTTGATCAATAACTTCTTGATTAGACCGGCATAGAGCAAGGAGTGGGAGGTCGAGGACATACACTTCTCCATGTGCCCAAAGATGATGCAAGGAAGATTGATGGGCATCTTATGGAGGAAGTGATAGAGAAGGATGGCGTCCTGAATGTTGATGTGGTGACGCTTCTCCTGTCTAGGGATCACAACCGTGATGATGAACTGGTGGGCCAGTTTGCCAATGAGAGACAGGTTGTGAATGGGTGTTCCAGTTTTGGGAACACGACCCTCGTAGATGGCATCGTAGATGACTGCGCTGTCGAACTCCCCTGTTGGACCCAGATTTTAGGCGAAGAAGCGTCGACTCATAGTCAGGAAATCTCCAACGCATCTAGAGCTACGGAAGATCTTCGGGATTGGTTAAGTCGGTTGGAGGAGAGAGGGTCTGAGATATGTTTGTTACAAGATAGATTCTTCTTCAGATTGTATCCGTTATAAGATAGAGATAGTCTAAGATTTGTTAGTTAAAGATAAGATTATATCTTTGATTAAGATAGAATATGCTCTATGGGGCTATATAAGTCGATGTAACCCTTAGGGGAAAGGGGACGCTGGAGTCATACAACTTTTTGTGATTTCTACATCAATACAAACACATCTTCGTTCATATTCTTCTCAGTTTATTCGATCAAGGCCCGATTTAGGTCAAAGTTTTGCCTTTCGTAAATTTTGGCTCAAACAATTTGGCGCCCACCGTGGGGCCGTGATCGATACAACCATCAGAAGAATCACCATTCTCCATCTTTTCGGATCAAGGAACACAATGGCCGGGAACGGGGAAGAAAGCCCTAAAACTCCGATCATCGGTGACGACCAAAACCTTGAGAACCAAGGCGTTCGGTCTCAAGAAGAGGAGATGACGGACCTTAGGCAACGCATGGAGTTTCTCCAAAAGGCGTTGAACGACCAAAAAAGCTTCTACGACGCTCATGTAGAACGCCTCACTGCCGAAAATAGCCAACTCAAACAACAGTATGAGGTCTTGGCTACGGGACACCGTTCCCTCCGCGTCGCCCGACACACTAACGGGATAGTGAGGAGGATAGATTTCAACGCTGGAGAAGGAACCTCCGGAAAGGGTGCAGACCCGGACCCCCGAGACAAGGCACCCGCACAACAAGATGCGACTCCAAATCCCATAGGCCGAGTCCGCCGTGAGGAAGTCTTCCACGACAATAATCCTCCAAACAATCTCCGGTCAGTGGTTAACCAACGCCGAGCACCATCTCAAGAAGTCTGGATCGAAGATGATGGCACTGATGGAGAAGATCGAGAACGGCGCGAGCCAATCGATTTAGACGCAGCCATCCGAAGAAAGGTGACCGAATAAATAAGCGTCATCGCTGACCAACTCCGGAGGGGAAGCCAAGGTTTCCAACCTTTGGAGCCCGAAGCACCTGACGGGTTTGACGAATCTCCATTTTCTCGTCGAATCGCCCGAGTAGAGATTCCAAAGAAGTTCTCAGTTCCTAGCATGCCCACGTACAATGGGACTATAGACCATAACGAGCACGTGGCCGTATACAAATAGAAGATGATGACGAGTGCGGTCCCGTCCCACTCAAAAGAGGAGGTGATGTGCAAGGGGTTCGGCACAACCTTAACGGGGCCGGCCCTAACTTGGTTTATCAACCTCCCACGTGGAAGCATTAGGTCCTTCGCGGATCTCTTGGACACTTTCCGGTCTCAATTCGCAAGTAGCTGCAAATTTGAGAAGCAATCCAGCGATCTTTACCGGATCCGCCAACGGTACCAAGAAACTACCAGAGAATTCCTAGATCGCTTTAATCGCAAAAAGATCTCCATCCCATCTTGTGATGTGACGACCGCGGTGGAGGCATTTAGGCAAGGGTTCACCCCCAATGGCGGCCTGTACAAGGAACTAACTAAACACCCTTGTGCTACATTTGAGGAAGTGCAAGCTAGGGCTTTGGCGCACGTCCGGCTAGAGGAAGACAGGTCCCTAAGGAAGAGGTCTTCGGAGACAGAGAAAACTGAGAGGAGGAGACCCGCCAACAACCGCCGAAGTTCAGCAGACCAAAGGAGAGACCGCCGAGCCCATCCTTACTCACGACCTGCCTCAGGGCAGGTTAACATCACCAAGACACGATGAACGGACGACAAAGAACGAGAACCCATGCCACCCTCACTCGACTCCTTCAAACTCAACATATCCACGAAAAAACTGCTCCGGAACATGGCGAAACAAGGAGAACTCGTGAGGTGGCCGAGAAAAGACAAAACCCCTCGCTCAGGGAAAGACACGTCCAAATGGTGTGACTACCACGAGTATCACGGACACTGGACTCGCGATTGCCTGATGCTCCGAAAAGAATTGGCCCGCCTAGTTGCGGAGGGAAGAATAAGAGACGTAGCTCCAGATGCTCGAGTACCCAAAGATTTGCTGGAGAATCCTCAATCTGAGCACCAAGAGAGGCAGAATCCTCCAACGCCTCAGAGGGTGGTCAACGTGATATCCGGAGGATCAAGCATATGTGGATTGTCGTACTCAGCAGCGAAGCGCCACACAAGAGAAAGCAGCTTCAATCGACCCCAGTTGTCAAGACATCGCGCCAGAGAATCTCCAGGACAAGCCATCGTGTTTGACGACACGGATGTAGAAAACACCTCCGAACCGCATCACGATGGTCTTGTAATATCCCTACACATTGGGAACGTGCTGATGAAAAGGGTACTGATTGATACAGGAAGCTCCACGAATCTCATGACCCTAACCGCCCTAAAGGAGATGGGTTTGTCCGAAAATGACATTCATAAACACCCGGTGCCTTTAGTGGGATTCAGTGGCGAGGTCAAGCACACTGTGGGCAACATCGCCATCCCAACCTTCGCCAGAGGCATAAATATGCAAGTCAATTTCCTCGTGATGGACTGCCCTTCATGCTACAACGTAATCTTGGGACGACCATGGTTACACGACATGAAAGCAGTAGCTTCCACCTACCACCAAACGGTGAAATTTCCAACACCATGGGGAATAGACGAAATTCGCGGGGATCAGCGGTTGGCTAGGGAGTGTTACAAGGCAGCCCTCAAGCCAACCACCTTGAGACCTGAAGCATAGCAATTACAGAACATCACCCCTCCGCCAACGCGAACTGAAGATAGAGAGAAAACGGAGGAGATGACCCTAGAGGAGGGAACTGTTGTCAAGATCGGAGAAAATCTAGAACCATCAGTCAGAGAAGAATTGGTACATTTCCTGAAAAATCACAAGAGCTGTTTCGCGTGGAGTCACGAAGACATGACAGGAATAGACCCTTCCATCATTACACACAAACTCAACGTAGATCCTGAGCATCTCCTAGTCAAGCAAAAAAGACGAAGGTTCGACCCAGATCGAATACAGGCGGTCGATGAAGAGGTCAAAAAATTACTAGATACCGGGAAGCTCAAAGAAGTGAAGTACCCCGATTGGCTAGCTAACGTAGTCGTGGTGCCCAAGAAAAACGGGAAGTGGAGGGTTTGTGTGGACTTCACCGATCTCAACAAAGCTTGCCCTAAGGACTCTTTCCCTCTTCCCCAGATAGATACAATGGTGGATGCAACCGCGGGTCACGAACTCCTCACCTTCATGGATGCATTCAGTGGTTATCATCAGATCCAGATGGAACCAGAAGATCAAGAGAAAACCTCCTTCATCACAGGGCAGGGAACGTATTGCTACCGTGTAATGCCCTTCGGTTTGAGAAACGTCGGGGCCACTTACCAACGGTTAGTCAACAGGATGTTTCGCGACCATATTGGCAAGAGAATGGAGGTGTATATCGACGATATGGTGGTGAAAAGCACAAGTGCCTCCCTGCATAGGGGACATCTGGAGGAAACGTTCAGAATCCTCGAAGAATACAACATGAAGCTGAATCCCCAGAAGTGCATCATTGGGGTACAATTTGGGACTTTCTTGGGGCATGTGGTAACCAAGCGGGGGATTGAAGCCAGCCTTGACCAAGTTCGGGCAATTTCTTCCCTGAAATCCCCTCGAAGCGTCAAAGACGTGCAAAAGCTGACCGGTATGATAGCTGCACTAAATCGGTTTATCTCCAAATCCTCAGATAAGTGCCGGCTATTCTACGAGGTACTAAAGAAGAACAAGAAATTCCAGTGGATGAAAAAACACGAGGCCGCTTTCCAAGAGCTGATGGGATACTTCGCCAATCCCTTACTACTGGCTAAACCAACCCCGGGGGAGGTACTACACCTCTACTTAGCCGTATCGGACCGCGCCCTAAGCGGAGTCCTGGTCAAGGAGGAAGACGGCCAACAGGTTCCGGTTTACTTCGTAAGCAAAACAATGGTGTCCTCCGAGACACGCTACTCTCCAACGGAAAAACCGGTCCTGATGGTCGTAATGTGCTCAAATAAACTCCGACCATACTTCGAGTCACATACCATCATCGTCCTGACGAATTACCCACTCCGACAGATCATGCAAAAGCCAGAATTCTCAGGAAGAATGGCGAAGTGGGCAATCCACCTAAGTGGATATGACATCAGGTACGAACTTCGAAGAGCAATCAAGTCACAAGTACTGGCCGACTTCGTTGCCGACTTCACCCCGACTCTTGAGGAAAGCGCTAAAGAGGAGGTATTAGTAATGGACACTAAACACTGATAGAGCATCAAATGCAAGGGGATCAGGCCTCGGCGTCATGCTAAAGTCGGCAAAGGGGGAAACGATAGCACAGACAGTCATATGCGACTTTGAAGCTACCAACAATGAGTTGGAGTATGAAGCCCTTATCTTTGGGCTGGAGTTGGCTAAAGACTTGTCCATCAAGAAAATCAAGGTACGCGCTGATTCCCTACTCATCATCAATCAAATTTTAGGCATTTTCGATGCCAAAGATGATAGGATGGCTAGCTACCTCAATGTGGTTAAAACACTATCTGGGAATTTCGATCAAATACAATTCGAACAAATTCCTCGAGACCAGAACGCTCCAGCCGATGCTCTAGCCGGTCTAGGCTCAATCCTAGACCCCAGGGAGTATGATAATATACCATTAATCCACTTATTATAATCGGCTATAACAGAGACGTCGGCGACGCAGGCTGCTGAACCACCACCCGAGCAACTTGCCTCAGATATTATCCAAACACCCGCCAGCCCAGGAATCAAGTCGGGCAGCCGATGGACCAAGACATACCTTGATTGGTTCCTACACGACAAAGTACCCGAAGACAAGATCGAAGCCAAAGCCTTAAGGTCAAAGGTGACACGATTCGCCGTCTTAGATGGGGTCCTCTTCCACAAGTCCGCCTCAGGCTTCCTACAGCGGTGCGTAGAAAGGAAAGAGGCTATGAAAATTATGCGCGAGGTACACAGCGGAGATTGCGGCAACCATACTGGGGGTCGAAGCCTTGCCAACAAGATCCTGAGGCAGGGGTGGTATTGGCCCACCATTCGCCAGGATGCCACTAAGTATGCGCAGTCATGCGAGGCATGCCAACAACATGCACCAGTCCCACATCAGCCTCCAAAGATTCTCCACCCATCAATCACTCCCTGGCCATTCATGCGATGGGGGATGGACATCGTCGGCAAGCTACCCCCATCCACAGGGCAAAAGGTGTTCTTCCTTGCCATGACAGATTATTTTTTTAAGTGGATCGAAGCTGAAGCCTTTCGGGAGATCAAAGACAAGCAAGTAATCTCATTCATCAAGCGCAACATCTTGAGCAGATTTGGGGTTCCCGCAGAAATTACTTGCGACAATGGGTCACAATTTATAAGCAAGAAGATGCGTGACTTCTGCAAGGAGTGGAACATTGACTTAGTCATGTCCACTCCCAGATACCCACAAGCCAATGGATAGGCCGAAGCTAGCAACAAGGTCATCATCAATAACCTAAAGAAGCGGCTGATAAAATCCAAAGGGAAGTGGGCCGAGGAATTACCCTACGTACTCAGGGCCGATCGCACTACCCCAAAGGGAGCCACCGGACGGACCCCGTTCTCACTGGTACACGGCTGCGAGGCTGTTATCCCAGCCAAGGTCCTAGTCCCAAACGCAAGATACGGACTCGCTACCTCAGAAAGCAACGGCCGTGAGCTCGAAGCGGATCTGGATACTATCCAAGAACTCAGAGAGGCTGCCCATGCTCGGATCACGAAGTACCAACAGCAAGTGGCTAGGAGCTATAATAAAAATGTTCGGGTGAAAAGCTTCCAACTTGGAGACTGGGTATTGCGAAAGGTTTTCCAGAATACCGCAGAAGCAAACGCTGGCAAACTAGCACCCACTTGGGAAGGGCCATACAAAATCACTAAAGTCGCGGGAAACAGAGCTTACCAGCTAGAATCTAGAGATGGAAAAGCGGTACCACGAAGCTGGAACGCAACCCACTTGAAAAACTATTACTTCTAAATTAACTCATTATCATGTTTTATTTCTAGACATTTCTTAGCTCTAGCTTAGAAAATCTTTAGGCAATTTTTGGCTTTTTCGAATAAACGACTCAGGGCACTTGCCCACACTATCGAACAAAGTTTCAAAATCCCTAGTTTATCAAGTTTGTTTCACACATTTTTGCATAATGATCTGCGAGAAAAATATTCTCCCATTCTTGCACACTCTCATATTGCTCAAAAACGCAAACACACGCTAATCAAAGTTCCATACAACATGAAACGCGTCCAAACACAAAAAACCACTGTTGAAACACATGGTTATAACGTCTAGAAACGACGAAGTCGTCACGAATACAACGTCGACGAAGTAACCCATAAGATGGTTACCAAATACCACTGTTGAAACACATGGTTATACCGTCTAGAAACGACGAAGTCGTCACGAATACAACGTCGACGAAGTAACCCATTAGATGGTTACCAAATACCACTGTTGAAACACATGGTTATACCGTCTAGAAACGACGAAGTCATCACGAATACAACGTCGACAAAGTAACCCCTAAGATGGTTACCAAATACCACTGTTGAAACACATGGTTATACCATCTAGAAACGACGAAGTCGTCACTAATACAACGTCGACGAAGTAACCCATAAGTTGGTTACCCCCTATCTAAGTCTGATCAACAAAACATCCGATTAGTACGGGAAGGGGAAAGCTATAGCACATAACCCAAAATGGCCATATGCGCGGGACGCCGCGATGACACCTACATCCTAAATTTAAGGATCCATTGCCCAAGAACGCGTCAATTCCTAAACGACCCTTGGCAATGGACAAAGGTAGCCTAATCTTAACTAACTATGCACGGCCCTTTGCAGAAAACCAAAACACCCAAAACGCGAAATGTGATCCTACACGAGATTTACAATAACTCGCTAAAGAGAGGAGCACCAAAACTCCCTCTTCAAATGCTAAAACCTAACGCGTACACCACTCGCGGGCAACAAATTCATGGAGATTCTCCAGGAATCTACCTATGCTAATATACTACGCAAAAATTCTAAGCACAAACAGATAAAGAAAATATAATGTTGTACCATTCACGGGGCGTCAAAACCATCCCAAAAGACGCCACAAATGTTTAGGCCACCAGGCCAAAGAGTTACCGAGTCTTTAAACAGATCACACAACAAAAACAAAAACAAAGAACTTCTTAAAAGTTCATCAAACAGAGGTCGAAGAGAGGCACATTTAGGGCTTATTGTCCGTCAGTTGGGGTCGAAGGTTCTTCCTTATCCATGGCCCTCTCGCCATCTCCCTCCTTGCTGGTTAGACCCCCATCATCATCATCTTGACCCTTCTCCTTGTTCGGAGAACTTGCATCCTCCTCCTGATCTTCGGCCACCAGATACTCTTTATCGGGAGGGGGATTTCCAACGGGGTAATATTCCTCCAAGACCTCCAGCTGCGTCTTCAAATCTTGCCATCAGCAAAGTCTTGCAACAGCTCCACTTGAGATTTCATTGTGTAGTACGCTGCTACGTTCACCACCACCTGGGAAAAGCCCTTGATCTCTTTCTCTGCCTCGGCCATCCTTGCTTCGAGCGATGCCTTCTCTGACTGAAGATCCTCCACTTGAACCCTCAGAGAATCCACCGACGATTGAAGCTTGCGAGCCTTCCTGTCTGACGAAGCGGCCAAGTCTTTCGCTTGTTGCTCTTTCTCCACCAACACCCTCATCTCCTCTTGGCAACGGCTGTTGGTGGCCATTAGTTCCTGGAAAGCCTACGACAGAGGGAAGTGGAGGAATGAGGAACAAACCAAATAAAGAGCGACCAAGTACTAAAGCAATACCAAAGAAACGGTAACAAGTATCTAAAGACTCGGGTGAGCAAACCTACCATCCTCAGCGACGTGCCCACATGACTGAGCGCAGCATCCGGGGTTAGAGCCTGGAAGTCCAGCTTGACGTTCGGTAGCAACGTATCCCCGAAGGTGCCGAGGAGATCTTTGGGCTCTTTCTTCTTGACGACAAGCGAAGCTGGAGAATCTTCAACTCTTTTTCATTTCAGCGCGAGAGATTCAGTTGCCTCGGAACTAGGAGAGGGAGAGGTAAGAAGTCTGAGACCACCAGATCTCAACCGGCGAACCATCGCCGCGGAAGAGGTATCTACTCTAGCACCTAAAGAGTTCAAAGGAAAGAGACATAAATTTAAAGACAAAATTGGAAAGATTAATCGCGTAAAGAACGGAAAAAAGGATCAATCTACCAACCTGACTTCTTTTTGGTGGAGCTCGCCATTTCAAAGGAGAGGGGATTAATTTTTGTGTCAGTTTTGTCCTCGTCGGACTCTGGGGAACCTTCACCTTCTCTGCTATCCTTTGGCTCAGGGCGGATCTTTCTGGGTTTGCGCTTTTCGGATTTGATCTTCAGCAAGCGGCGGTACACGCCAGTATCAGTACTCTTAGAGTTAATCCCCACCGGAACTGCATAGACAGGAAACATAAGAACGAAGGAGGATTAGAACATCAAGACAGGGCCACAAAAACTCCGAAAAAGAACAAGGGGATGATCAGATCGTCTTACGAGATGTGTTCCATTCATCTCGAAAGACGTCTTTCTCTTCATCATCAAGATCGCCTAGAGATGATTTCTCAACAAAGAAGATGCGGGATTGCCAGCATCAGGAAGACATTTTCAGTTTGGGGATAAGAGGGTTTTTGGTGTCCCTGGCATGCAGGGTAATTCGGCCTGCTCTTTGAGGAACGATTTTGTATGCTAATAGGAGTTCCCCCATGGTCATTTCTAGACCTCGTTCTGCGGCAAGCTCGTCAATTCGAGCAAGAGTACGCCAGGTGGTCGGGAGAATTTGGCAAGGAGAAACCTTTAGGGTTTGGATGAAATCTCGAATGAAAGGAGAGAAGGGAAATTTCAAGCCTAAGGTGAAAGGATAATCGAGAAAACAGATCCACCCCGACGAACCCAGTCAATGAGTTCAACGGTCGGAGCATGGAAGCGGGTCCCCTCGGGAAAACCACCAAAAGAGATCCAATCAGCAATCTCCTCCGGCGTCATCTCGCAACGATGGAGATCTTAGGGACCCAGGGCTGAAGAAGAAGTGAAGGGCGAAGTTTTGGCCATGGAGGTCGATTAGAGTAAAACCAAAAAAGAAGAGGAAGGGATTGTTACCTGAGAAGCCGATAGCAAGTTTGGGAGGAAAAGAGGATGAAGGCGAAATGATGGCGGAAGTAAGAAAGCCTCTCAGGTCATTAAGAGGAAGCGGCAGAAGTAGATCTCGTTTTCCAAGGCATCTCCAAACGTCTTATCAAGCTTAAATGCAATTTTCGAAATTTTAATTTAAATTTTGAAATTGCATTTAGGGGTATTGTTGGACCCAGATTTTAGGCGAAGAAGCGTCGACTCATAGTCAGGAAATCTCCAACGCATCTAGAGCTACGGAAGATCTTCGGGATTGGTTAAGTCGGTTGGAGGAGAGAGGGTCCGAGATATGTTTGTTACAAGATAGATTCTTCTTCAGATTGTATCCGTTATAAGATAGAGATAGGCTAAGATTTGTTAGTTAAAGATAAGATTATATCTTTGATTAAGATAGAATATGCTCTATGGAGCTATATAAGTCGATGTAACCCTTAGGGGAAAGGGGACGCTGGAGTCATACAACTTTTTGTGATTTCTACATCAATACAAACACATCTTCGTTCATATTCTTCTCAGTTTATTCGATCAAGGCCCGATTTAGGTCAAAGTTTTGCCTTTGGTAAATTTTGGCTCAAAAATCCTCCCAGTTCTTGATAGGAACAACGTTGAGGCCCTTGACAGGAACTTGTAGTTGGTGGCGGATTGTAGAGGCAGTGAAGACGAAGTCGTCGCCCTGGAGGGAGAGAGTTCACTTGGTGCCCTCGTCATGAATGATGAAGTTGTTGTAGAAGAGGCGCATGATAGCATGCACTTAGGCATTGGTTTTAGGGCATATTTATGTTTAAATCTTAGGTGGTTTCATGTGTTTTGCTTAGTTTTTGTAGTTTTTGCATTTCGGTGTCTACTCTTGTGTTTTCGTGGTTTTAGGATGTTTTGAGGAGCAAGGATTGGTTAAGTTGAAGGATACAAGATTGGAGATATTCAAGTGTATTTTCCAAGGATATTCAAGCCATTTCTGATGATCATTAATGCCCAAGAGGTTGTGGAAAAGAATGCTTAAATCCGGGCCATCTATTGAAGTTGTTGTTTTGACACCACTTTCTTGTGACACATCGTTCGGGAGCTGCGGTGATCGGATGAAGCTGAATTTGGTATCATTGGAAAGATAACTCAAACAGATACAATTCATGTTATTACTTCGAGTTCAAATTCTAATTCCAAGTGGGTCAAAACAGCATCCGAAAGTACCGTCAGAATGATGTCAGAGACAGGCCGCGATCGCGGCCATCCAAATCGGCGATCGCAGCTTTACACCGACTCGCCTAGTCAAATTAGTCTAGGCCGCGATCGCGGCCATCAAAAAGGGTGATCGCGGCCCATCTTAGCTGCTCGCGCACGAGGATCTTTCGAGCTTAGCTTTACTTGTTTTTAATTATATCTTTCCTTTTGTGTTTTTAGTTGGCTACTTAAAAACCTAGTTTCATCCTTTGTTTTGGATCCTTATTCTATCTTAGACCTAATTTTAGACTTTGGTATTTTCTCTCTTATGGAGAACTAAACTTCCTAGATTCTATTCAAGTTGAAGCTTTTCAGACTCAAGTTGTTGTGAGATTTGTCTATTCAGGTTTATTTCTACAGGTTATTTCAATTCTCTTGTGCATAATTATTATCGATTGTATTGATTCTTTCAGGCCTAGCTAACTTGTTGGAATTTAATACTATCTATTGCTAGATCTAGGTTTTCTCGTAGCAAAGCCTAATCTTTGTAGCAACTCAATTGATTTAGGACTCGTTAGACTAAAACAATTGAGAAAGAGATTTGAATGCATGTTAATTGTTTGACTCGTTGGAATTCAATTGCATGTATCCTGTTTATCCTTGTTCTTAATGCTAATATCCTTATTATTTATGATCGTTTCATGAGTTGTTTGGATATTAAGTTTGCATGTCTCGTTGCCATGTTATATTTTTGATCAGGATAGGAATAACCAAAAGAAATAACTTGTTTGAATCTAGGATCAATAACTTGAGGAAGAAAAGTGGATACTTGAATAGGATTGCTTTTCCTTAATTGATAAAAATCCAACTTTTACTTTGTTTGACTACTTGATTTGTTTGTTTCAATTCTTAGTGTTAGTTTATTAATCAAAATCCCCCCTTTGTTACTTCTTTGAGTTGATAATAATAAAACTTAGGATACAAGTGCCTCTTGGGTTCGACCCCGACTTACCGACTATACTAGTTGTGTAACTAGGGAATTATTTTTGATTTGGCATCAACGATTTTAAGCCAGTTAAATTTTGGCACCGTTGTCGGGGACACTTTGTTTAATTCTAAGTTCTTATTTTTATCAACTTTTGTGTGGACCTATCTTACGGTCCACACCTGTGCTACTAATCAATGGCTATGTTTGAATGTCGACAACTACAAGATGAACTTTTTCATGTGTACTTCTCTAGAGTGCAACAATATTTTCATACACTTGGGGCTTGGGGCTATCACCCTTGTGAGAGGGACTTATGTCAGTGCATCCTAGATGGGATGAATTCTGAGACTCTACAATTGGTTGAGTACATGAGCAATTATAGGCTATGGTGTATGGTACCAAAAGAGTGTTGGGATTTCTTTTGCTACATGAGCTATTAATTTGAGTAGGTTGAACAACATCCACCTATGCTTCATCCAATTGAGAACTCCTCTTTCAATGATGAGGAGATGCTTATAAAGCTTGCCAATACGGTGGACCAGTTGGGACAGAGCACTCAAGCTAGTATCAAGAACATGGAGACTCAGATCAGTCAAATGGTCACTGTTGTGAATAGACTAGAAGCAAGAGACTTGGAAAATTTTCCTTCTTAACCCATACACCCGAATGTGAGTGTCATTACAATGAGGAGCGAGAAGGAGAAGATTGAAGACGATCTGAATTCTGGTGAAGAACTGCAACCGCTGTTGGACAATTCTAGCACACTTTATTTTATTCTAGTTTTATTTTCTATTATGGAGAACTAATTTCCCTTTGGAGTTTGTTTAATCAGGGAAGCCTTTTTATGTATTTCGTGAGATTCTGGTAACTTTTCTATCTCTTGGTTAATATCAAAACTCTTGTGCTTAATTTCATGATTATCAATTGATTTCTCTTGGTGCGCAACTTGTTGAATTTGATTGATATTCTACTGTTTGGATTAGTTTGATTGTTGTCTGTGCAATTTTATTTATCCTTGAAACAACTCTTTTCTAGGACCGTGGACTAGAATTGAGAAAGAGTATTTGATTGTTATTTTATGCATGAGACTCGTAGCTTGATTGCATGATTAAATATCCTTCTATCATTAATCCTTTGCATGATTTGAATTAAGCGTCCTTGTTCATATCATAGTTTCGCTTGGACCGTGGACAAGCGGAAATATTTTATAAGGATTGGAATTAACTAGGGAATTAATAGAATAGTGGATGAATCAATGATCGAATGATTAAAAAGGTGAAATTGGTTGAATAAACTCTGCTTTCTTCCAATTGATTTAATCCCAACAATATTTGCTTGTTTGTTTGTTTGCCTGAACTTCCAAAAACCCTTGTCTTTGCTCTTTGCTGATTGATCAGAATCCCGATTCTCTTGGGTTTGAACCCTTGATTGCTTGCTATACTAGTTAGTAGTTTAGGGTTATTTATCTTTGATCTTGTCAACAATGATTTTAGCCGAGTCAGCGCACCTGGGCAGGATCGACACTCATAGCGGTGTCACACACATGTTCCCACCCCTGGGTCTTGATGAGGTCCCAGAGTTCCCCAAGTCCTTGTTCTTGGAGTTGTTGCTCATGGAGAATGAGTGGGGGGATAAGCTTGTGATCCTCGGTGATGGGAACCCTCTTAGAGGCAGTTCCCTTCCCTTTCTTCGTCTTGTTCCCCCTAGAGGCGGCAACCTTTCTTTTCTGTTGGGGGGATGCAACCGAATCAATCATAAGAGGAGGGTCCCTTTCTTCATGGGCACCCTCCGACACCACCATTTGGCGTCCTTGATTTTCTTCTTCAAGAGATGCAGCATGCTCTCTCTCAAGACCGTCTTGGTCGAGTACCTCAATGGCAACACTATCTGCCGAGGTCCCTTCAGCATCTGAGGACATCCCTAAGTCCTTGTCGTCATCTCCCTCTGGATGACTTGTAGTTGTCCCAGCACCGTCAGTCGATGATGGGTTCCCTTCCTTGAGGGCGGCCTCCTCCTCTGTTGTCAGGGTCTCATCTTGAGCGTCTATCAGTCTAGGGCGCGTGGATGATGTTGGTGAGCTCGGCCTCGAGAGCGTCGAGGCGAACATTTTCTTCGGCAGTTCCCATGACAATGGGTGCCGTTTGCTTGGTCTTCCTCCGAGCAATCACTCCGATGGGGAGCATGTCCTCGTCCTCGTCGAGGTTTATGGGTTGCTGGGCTGGAGGTGTGGGGGAGGTCCTTACTGTGGAAGGAGGTGGAGGTGAGTTTTGAGGAGGAAGAGGGGAGTGCGAAGGAGAGGGAGTCTTTGTAGGAGAAGAGAGAGGTGGAGTGGAAACTTTGGGTTGTGTGGAGGAGGGTTCGGGTGTTCCCTTAGGAATGGGAAGTGAAGAGGAGGTAGGGAGAGGGTCTTTGGGACTAGAGTTCCTAGAGACAAGGTTGAGTTGAGAGGAAGATGGAAGAGGGAGATCCTGGGATTGGGAGTTCCCAGAATCTGAGGGAGGCGGTAGAGAGGAGGTTTGAGTAGATTGTGGTGGAGGTGGGGGAGATTGTATTCAGAAGGAGTTGGGGTTGGAGAGATTGAGAACCTCGTCTAGGTTGAAGACAGATTTCTTCTTCTTCTTTTTCTTGGTGGGATCAGAGGAAGAAGAAGGGTTGTGGTCTTTTCGTTTTTGGGGATTTTTTGATTCAGGGTTTTTGGATTTAGGGGGTTCAGGGCCGAAACTGTCAATGATGACAGTTCTAGAGGAGGAGACGGAAAGAGGTTGAGGAGGAGGAGGTGGTGGAGGAAGAGAGAGGGTGGTGGTAGAGGAGGGCAAAGCTTGAGTTTGCGCTGATGATAGGGAGCCGGATAATCCTAGGATCTCGAACTCTAGGAGCGATGATCCAGTCCGGGGACGATGGAGGAAGGGACACACATATTCGTGAAGCCCTTTGTAAAGAATTTCACGAAGGGCAGGATCTTTTTCGTTGTCGGCGTCCCTTAGCATAATGATGAAGAGGGTGCGAGGGTAATTTTGGATCCATTCTCGGACTTGTTCATTTGGGTGAACAGGGGCCATGGAAAAATCTGGGAAGAGAAGGTTTTTGGAGTTTTGCTTGAAAAGGAATGAGGAAAGTTTTACAGTGAGAGATTTTGTAGAGAGCGAAGGATGAAGAAGGGCCCAAAAATGGCAAATAAGGGTTTTTATGTGAGAGAGAGAGACGGGGGTAGAAGGGGAAAGAGAAGTAACCTCGATAACCATTGGCCAATAGATGCGGAGAGGCGCTTCAACTTCTGTAGCATGCTTACGACACGCATCGCTTTCTTCTAAGGGAAGTCACTTCGAGCATTTCAAATGCTTGGCCCATAATGCTTCGAATTCTGACACACTTTCCCGTTTCCCAAGTGACTTTTCATCTTCTCAGAGATATCAGTGTTCCCTTGCTTGTGATTATTTCGCACATCAGTTCCCATGATCTTTCAAAAGGTCAAGTTGAGTGGAGTGGTTAAGGGAACTCACACTCAAGTTCTTTGTGTGGCTAGGGAACTTAAAATGGAACCACACATTACAACTCGATAAAGGGATAGTGTTTGGCTCATGAGAAGCGTTTGTCTGGCTCTTGGCTTAGGGTTGGTTTTATGATCAACCGTCATGGTGGCTTGTAATGAGGGTTAAAGGGAACTCGGGTTGATCATTTTGGGCCAAAAGAAATAAAGTTCCAAATGTACAATAAAAGCTCTAGACTAGTAACATGGCAAAATGAGAGCAATTGTTCCTAGTGTTCCCTATCATGCAAATCAATGTAAACTAGCCAAGCATTGAGGGAATAACAAACAAGGACTTGTTCAGTTTAGAGTTATCATCTCTAGGAGCATCCGGAGACGCTGATAGGGACGTCTGTCTAAAGCTTTAGTGAGAATGTCCGTAATTTGCTCTTCAGTTCTATAGTGTTCCATAGAGATGTTCTCATGTTCCACATTGTCACGTAGGAAGTGATGCCTAATGTCTATATGCTTAGTACGTGAATAATGCACAGGATTTTTGGATATGTTAATGGCACTTGTATTATCACATCTAATGGGAACAGGGCCAAAGGATATACCGTAATCCTAGAGTTAGTACTTAAGCCATAGAACTTGGGAACAGCATGAGGCGGCAGCCACGTACTCCGCTTCTACTGTGTAGAGTGCCACTGAGTTTTGCTTCTTTGATCCCCGTGAGACTAGGCATGATCCTAGGAACTGGGCTATTCCAAAGGTGCTCTTTCGATCAACTAAGTGCCCAGCGAAATCTGCATCTGAGTATGCAACCAGCTCAAGGGAGTTGTTCCTTGGATACCAAAGGCACAAGTTGTCGTTCCCTTTGAGATACCTGAAAATCCTCTTCACCTCTTTCAGGTGTGATTTTTTAGGGTTAGCCTGAAAGCGTGCACATAGGCACACTGAAAACATGATATCGGGTCGACTAGCTGTTAAGTAGAGGAGATACCCAATCATACCTTGAAAGTTCCTTTGATCAACACTTATACCTGTCTCATCTGCGTTGAGCCTTGAGTTCGGTGAGATGGGAGTGTCGATGGGCCTTGAATGTTCCATTCCATATTTCACGAGCATTTCTCTGATGTATTTTTGTTGATGGATCCTTGTTCCCTCCTTAGTTTGAGTTATTTGGATTCCCAAGAAAAACGTGAGTTCCCCTATGAGACCCATCTCGAACTCATTGCTTATTAGATTCTTAAATTTCTCAACAAGAATTTCGTTAGTGGCTCCAAAAACAATGTCATCAACATATACTTGAACAATCAATATATCTTTAGATTCTTTCTTAAGGAAAAGAGTTTTGTCTATTGAACCTCGAAGGTACCCATGAGACAAAAGGAATTGAGCAAACCTATCATACCATGCCCTGGGACCTTGTTTGAGACCATATAGGGCCCTCTCCAAGAAGTATATGTGGTTTGGAAAGTGCTCATCCTCAAATCCTGGTGGTTGTGCCACGCAAACTTCTTCTTTGAGGTGCCAGTTTAGGAACACCGTCTTGACATCCATTTGATACAACTTGAATCCTTTGTGAGCTGCAAAGGCTATGAGGAGGCGAATTGCTTCAATTCTTGCAACTGGTGCAAAGGTCTCATCGTAATCGATTCCCTCCTCTTGCTTGTAGCCTTGAGCAACCAGACGGGCCTTGTTCCTAACTACAGCCTCAGTGTCGTTAAGCTTGTTCCTGAAGACCCATCGAGTTCCTATGATGTTCTTGTTTTTAGGCCTAGGAACCAGTTTCTACACCTTGTTCCTCTCGAATTGGTGGAGCTCTTCTTGCATGGCTTGGATCCAGTCTTGGTCCTTTAGAGCTTCCTTGATGGTCTTGGGTTCCACCAATGAGACAAAAGCGTTGAATGCACAAAAGTTATTGAGTGAAGAGCTAGTCTGTACGCCTTTATCATAGGGAGTTATGATGTTGTCGATGGGGTGATCCCTCTTCTGGTGGTAGTTCCTGGTTCGGATGTGTGAGATGTCATCCTGTTCCCTTGTCTCTTCATCTGTATCTTGGGCTTCTTCTTCTTCATGGGAACAGTTGTGCTCAACTTCTTCGATGAGGCTCTCGTCAAGATTTTCTTCAGGGTTCCCTCGTTGTTCCCCCTGAACACTAGACTCTGGTATGACTTCTTTTTGGGGAACAAGAGAGTTTGATGCATCTTGAGGCTCTTCTGCTGAAGAGGGAACATCAAAGGAGCTTTGATCTGTGGAATTTTGATCTCCTTCGTTGTTCCCTTGTTGTGGGATGTTGTTCCCACTTGGATAATCCTCATCTTGCTTTCTTGGTTCGTCATCGTCGTCTTCTTCTTCTTGTCTGACTAGCTTAAACAGAGTTCCCTTTCCTTGGGCCTCTGTTCCCACCTTTACAGAGTGTTCATCGAAGATGACGTGAATGCTTTCCTCTATCTTCTTGGTCCTCTTGTTATAGACCCTGTACGCCTTGCTTTGGGAGGAGTATCCTAGGAAAATCCCTTCATCACTCCTTGGGTCAAACTTCCCAAGATTGTCCTTGCCATTGTTGTGGACGAAGCACCTGCACCCAAACGTCCTAAGATGAGAGATGTTGGGCTTTCTTCCCTTGATTAACTCATATGATGTCTTCTTGATCATAGGACGTATCATGGCTCGGTTTAGGATGTAAGTAGTTGTGGAGATAGCTTCGGCCCAGAAGCTTGCGGGAACTCCACTCTCTAGCATCATGGTCTGTGCCATGTCTTCTAAAGTTCTGTTTTTCCTTTCCACCACGCCATTTTATTGAAGAGTGCGAGGAGCCGAGAAGTTGTGAGATACACAGTTGTCGTCACAATACCTTAGGAACTCTGATTTTTTGAACTCAGTTCCATGATCAGAGCTGAGGGCCTTGAGCTTGAGTCTCATGCTAGCTTCCATCCTCTTGATCAGAGTCTCAAACTCTTTGAAGGTATCTGATTTTGATCTTAAGAAAGGAACCCATGTAAACCTTGAAAAATTATCAATTAAAAAATACATGTACCTCTTTCCTCCGTAGCTATCTGTGTCCATGGGACCACAAAGATCCATGTGGATTAGTTCCAAGGGCCTTGTTGTGCTGACCACCCTTTTCGGCTTGAAGAAACTCCTGGTTTGCTTGCCACGAACACAAGCTTCACACATCTTAGCTCCCTCGATGTTGATTCGAGGAAGGCCAATGACCAAGTCTTGTAGATAGAGCTTTAGGATCTGGTTGATGCCTGCATGGCCTAGTCTCTTGTGCTAGAGTTCCGTTTCATCATGGGAACTCGCTAGGCATAGTTTCCTTGGTGGCTCAAAGTCTGTATCTACCACATAGACGTTGTTGGACCTTCTTCCTCTCAAGATGATCTTGTTAGTCTTCTTGTTGATAACCAGGCACTCCTTTGAATCAAAGGTAACAATGTTGTTACCTTGATCGCATATCTGAGATACGCTTAAGAGGTTGTACCCCAGGTCCTTCATGAAGTTAGCGTTACTAATTTTGATTGATTTGTTGAGTAGTACTTCCCTTGTTCCTATGATTTCCCCTTTATTCTTGTTCCCAAAGGACACATGACCTCCTTTGGCTTTTGTGTGGAGTGAGGTGAGATTATCTTTGTTCCCAGTCATATGATTCGAACATCCGCTATTAATGACCCATGTGATGTTCCCCCTCACTGCCACCTCATTGGGTTGTTCCCCAGTGGTCTCCTCTATGGCCATTGCGCACATGTCAGGGCGTGCCCATGATTCAGGATCTTCGTCCTCATCATCACTCTAGGTGGCGATGTAGGCCTTCTTCCCTTGCCTTCGGTCGTCAGTTCCATGTGGGCACTCTTTTGCAAAGTGTCCCCTTTTGTAGCACTTGTAGCAGGTGACGTCCGAGAGGTCCTTCTCAAAAGGTTTTCTTTGGGAACTCTGTCCTTTTTGCGAGTTCCCATTTCCCTTTTTGAACTTCCCTTTGTAGAAGGACCGAAGGGCCTTTGTTACCAGGACTAGTTCTTCATCCTCTTCTTCTTCAGACTCTTCATGTTGCTCTTGAACTAACTTGAGCATCTTCTCAAGTTTAAGGGCGATCCCTTTGTGTGCCCTTGCTTGCTCCTTATCATCCTTCTTCCTTTTCTCATGTCCCACCAGTTTTCCAAAAACCTGGTGGAGCATAAGTTTTCTGTTTTCAGGGTTCTCCTTGAACATGGTCCTCTCATTGGCCCATTCACCGGTTAGGCCGTTGAACAGCTGTTGCACCTTCATCTTGTCGGTGATTTCCTCCTTTGTGATTCCGAGTCTGACTAGCTTTGTGCATAGGCCTTCGAAGCGAGATTGGTAACTATCAACGGATTCTCCTATTTCCATCTAGAAGTTGAAGAACTCCCTTCTGGCATTCATCTGGAGGTCTTCTCTGAGGTCGGAGTTCCCAATGTGCTTTTACTGGATGGCCTCCCACATCTCTTTTGTCGTCTCGATGTTTGCTACTCTGTCACAGTCTTGCACAGTCATAGCATTCTTGAGATACTGTTTGGCCTTGAAGTTTGCCTCCATGCACTTCCATTCGTTTGGTCCCCATTTGGTGAAGTCGTTGTGAATGGTTGGGTCTACCTCGAAGTTCCCTACTTCGATCACACACCAGGCCTGAAATTCGTGGCTCCGCATCCAATCCTTCATGTTGCGTTGCTAGTTCTCGAACCTTCCGGTGATAAGCCTCAAAGGCTTGTTGTTCCCATGTCCAACCTGAGTGAGTTCGTCAGCCATTCTGTAACCTGCGATACTAACACACAAATCTAAAGCATTCCTGCTCTGATACCAATTGTAGGATCGTTAAGTGTTAGTAAGAGCTTAGGAACTAGCGGTTAGGCTGTTCCCAAGGCAGCGGAAGTTCTATATAAGCAAGTAAACAAAAAGCAAAGACACAGTTCCCTTATAGAGGAACCCCACGACAACCAACTAGTTGTGTGGGTAAACCATACCTCCGCTTGGAGGATTTTGAAAGACTTACTTGTATTATTGATTGTTCCTTAGTTACAAAAGGCCAGATTCAAACTTCTCTGTTCCTAGGAGTTCTACCTAACTCTAGCAACACTAATGAATCTTCTCAACTTAGTTCCTAAGCGAACAACTCAACTAAGACAAGTGAATCAAACCTTACACCTTGACGATCACAATTCCCTTGCTCCTGGGAACCTGACTTCGCCGTCGTCGAGATCAGACACTCGCCATCGGGGACTTCTCTTCTTCTTTCTTTCTTTCTTTGGGAGTATGAGTGAGTTCTGGGAGAAGTGCCTTGTTTGAGCACTATTCACTTGGCTTTATACTTTGTCAATACTTGGGCTCCAAGCTTGACTTTCATTCGTGTCCGAAATGCCCCTGGTCTTGTGTGCCAAGTCTTTGTCCTTCACGTGACAATTTGAATTGAGTCACTTTGAGAGGTGATCGGGCCGTTGGATCAAACGCCTCAGTCTATTCCTCAGACTGAGCGTTTGTTTTGTCTTGAGATAGGATCCCGTGAATCTCGCTGACTTGTCTTTGTTTGCACATGTGAGTTCCCATGTGATAGGAACTATCTTTATCAGAGTTCCTTTGAGGGGAACTCTTCATCATGTATGCATGTGTTCCTTGGACGCTCATGGGAATTCTTCACTAGACCTGTGTTCCTTAGAAATACTTGGATATAACACGTTAGTTCCTATATGGTGTTTGTCATTGTCAAAACTGGAGAATGATATCGTTGTTCCGATGTTTGGAACTAGAGTTCCCAACACCGTCCCAACAGAAAAGAATTATAAAAAGGAAGTATTATAATATGTTTAATTATGTATTTTTTACTTGCTTTAGTTTATTTTTATTTATTTTTGATAAGGAAAGTAATTCGATGAACCAGACAGACCTGGTAGATTGAGAGGTCGGAGAAAACCGGCAACCGGATAAACCGACACAAGATAGCAGACATACAAAAAATCAAAAGAGCAAACAAGAAAGCAACAAAAACATCCGAGGCAAGTTGATCGAGAACTGGATCTGGAATAGACGAAGCACAAGAGGAGCGGGTTGTGCGGAGCACCATGAGAGGAGAAAAGAAGACGCCAACTGGGAAAAATGCACAAGACGAGGTCTTGGGGAACAACTGTCGGTAGCTCAGATTTGGACTCGCTCGTAGAGTCTTCAGATACCGATCACACATCCACGATTTTAACCAAACCATCAACGTCAAACCACCGATCTCGAGGCGCACCAAGCTTGCTTTAGTTTATTGATACTATTTGGCAATTGATGACATTAGCATTTCATACTCTTGCATTCATTAAAATGACAATGCTCATTTGTAGCCATTGCTCTTCATATCATTATGATCGCTTAAAAAAATTTAACCTTAATATCATTTGTCTATCGGATGGAGTTTTTTAAAGCATCAGTGAATGACAAAGGTACTATAATAGTTTTCTTACATAGGAAAAGCTCTTATGAAGACTTTATTTGATTGCCAAGTGCCAGCAAATAATATTTTTTTTCAAGAGGTCGGTGATTTTGGGTAAATATCCTATTAGTGAGATAAACCAATTCAATGGGGCTATATAATATTGAATATTGGTTGTCATTTCATTCAATTTTTTGACACATTCTAAATGGTGTTTGGTAGCTTCTTTTTTTCGTTGAAGCTGGTTTGCTAACTAGTTGGTAGTATCACTGAGTAAAATTTCCCACTACATATTCCCTGTTCGACCTCAATTCTGCTCGGAAAGAAGTGGGGAAGTGTTCAATTGAAAATGTGATAAGAAACATATTGATAGTTGCACCGAAACCAGATTCACTATGAACTCAGACCAATTTTCAGATGTTAATAGGATTATAGAAAAACCTTCAAAGCACACTCATTAGGACATATGCACTAGGGAGTGTAATAAGGAAGCTGGCATAACATCATATACAGGAAAATGGATTCAAGGAATTGGTTGGGATGCTGTTGGTGAAGAAGAGGGGTCTTTGCGTAGCTCCTTGACAACAGCAGCGAGTGCTTCAGGGTTCAATCCGAGGTCACAAAGCGCTGTACAAACAGATAATGTATGACGATCTAATCCTGTATCAAGCAAGTTCGACACGTGAAACACCAGCTCTAGGGATTCCCTTGCAGTTTTTGCAGCCTCTGAATCCATTTCCCAGAAAATAATGATAGCGACCAAATTCACCCTGCATTGAGATTTCAGACAGAAAAAACACAGACAAATCATTAGATTGTGATGCACGGCGTCGATTACTAGATCAGAATCTGGGGAAAAAAAGGAAGTAAATATTAGTTTCAGTTCAAAACAATCCTGCTTTTGGTATTAATCAATAATTAATGCTACACTTCATTTGCAAAATAAAGTTCAAAAATGCATTTGGAACCTCAAATCAGGACAGCTCGGCACTTTGGATGCTCTAGAAACCATACTGGTGATTTAGAGGCTAATTATCTTAATAGACTATACTTCATACAGCCAGATTGTCAAATGCAACAAAGATCATATATCCAATTTAGAGCAAAATTTTGCAAATCTAAGAAGCACAATGAAGTTTGAAGACAAACAAAGTGGATCAGAAAAGAAACAAGAATTTTGACTTTTGAGCATCTTTGCCAATCAAGGCAGATCTAATTCAGAAACTCGTGCCTACAGTTAGTTAAGAGTTAAAATCGATCAACCAACATGGAGCTACAACTCTCAGCAAGAAAAAACAAACATACCACAAGAACACTGACTTAATAAATTCAAATATACACGAGTCTAAGCACTAAGAGGAACCCTATTGCCCTAAATGCAGTAATATTAATGGTAAGTACCTCTTTTTTAAAAATGCAAACCAGAAGGACGACCTATTTCCCATCAAATTGGGGACCAAAAAACTCTTGAACGGTATAAGATCGAAATAAGACCAACATAAGAAGAGAGGGACAGCAGCGAACCTAATCTCGGGTAATCAAGGACTAAAAGCTCAAAACCAACTAACTGAACTAAGCATGAAACCAATTGCGAAAAGAAAATATGATATTTTAACCCTAAAACAATAGCACAATGGAAATCAAGAGGCTAAACCCTAAAACTATCAGAGATATTTAAAAAAAGCCCCAAAATAAACTCACTGATAAATCAATGTCGTTGGCCACCACCAACGACGACTCTCACCGCCCACTGACACTAGAGATATACTAATTGCTCTGTACAACCTTAAAATAACAATTGAAAGCTTCATAATCAACTACTAATACAATCTGAATTCCAATAACAAGAAAAAGAGAGCAAAACTGGAGAGTTTTAGCAAGCAGATCGATAAACGCAAGCAAAGCTTAACCAACATAGGTAGAGATGGATAAAAAACAGAGAGCAGAGAAATAAGGAAGACGAGAGAGAGGCAATGAAGGAAGTGGAGAGAGAAGGTGAGAGGCAAAACCATCAGAAAAAAGCCCCTAAACCCCACCAAACCAGGAAAAGATTTAGCAACCCATTTACCAATCATTCAGCAAAAAAAATCACCCTAAACACTACAAAACCGCACCCTAAATTGAAGTTTCTTAGGCCATCTCCAACAGCTTCCCCAAACTATTGGAAAATGTGAATTTGGAGAATTTGGTACAAGTTTTTGCTCCAACAGTTTCTCCATCACATTCTCTACAATGGGGAGGGATGAGAAAAAGTGAGCTATCTTCTCTACATTTGGAGAATTCTCCAAAAATATTTAGGGAATGTATTAATTGCATATGCTATCATGACAACTTTTAATTGGTTATATTATATTTTATAATATTTTAGTGAATATTTATATATACAATAAATACAAGACACCCTATAATGGGGAAGTTGTTGGAGTTGAAGTAAAATATTTTTAGGAAATATGACATTTCTTACCCCATTTTAGAGAAAATTTTAGGGAAGCTGTTGGAGATGGTCTTACTATCCTAAACCATATAAGCCCAACATTTAACAAGAACACTACAGTACTATGCTGCAAAGAAACTAATCACACATGTTGTTCATAACCAAAAGGCTAAAAAATGCTAACCCTAAATCTCAGATGAAAAACCAAACATTTGTTTGCAGGCGCAAGCCTGAATCTGAAATCATCCCTCAAACTAGTTCGATTCACTAACCCACAAGCATAAATAACAACTCGCCCTTAGGGCTGAGCTTCGGTTCAAAACCGAACCGAACCGACCAAAACCGAACCAAACTTTTTCGGTTCGGTTCGGTTTAGGTTTTGGTCGGTTAAGTTCACTCTAAAACCGAATTAACTGAAGATATATAAAAAACTGCATAAACTGAAAAGATCAACCAATATCTCATAAAATAATTCAATACTGTATCATACAAAAAAGTATATGGAAAAGATCGATCAACTTATGTGGAGACTGGAAATGCAGAAATGATAACTAAATCCTACTAGAATAAGCTATATATCTTCTGATTTCTACCTGTCTGGAATGGTTATACTGTAATTGAATTCCTACTCAGTTTTTTTATGTTTTATTCTTTAAAAATTGTTTCATTAATGTGGCTCAAAATAAGGTTCAACCAGCTAACTTTTAGTATAATGGAGGTTTGTCATCGTTGGTTACTTGGTTTACAAGGTCACGCATTACATGTACGTGTGATTGTGTGAAGAGTAGAAGACATTGAACAGATGAAACACACTCATGACTCCTCCTTTCCATGGTTGAACTCAGCAAATCAGTCTCATGACTCTAGAGCACCAGAAAGAGGAGGCACCAGGAACTGAACAAAGAACTTATCAAACAATCTCTCAATCGGTGATTTCTTCAGTCTTATACTCTTAGGTCTCCGTATCAAACAAATTAATCTAGCTATCTATACCTAAACATATAAAGAATTCCCTTCATTCGTTATGTGATCTGGGATAATGCTAATGTATTAGAAGAAGCATCAGTCTTATGACTTGTTCATGTCAACATTCAAGATTTCAAGTATTCAACAACAGTAAGCAACGGTAAGCATCAGTCTTACGACTCTTATTCCAATTATCAAGTCACTGAACGGATCTTAAAGCAAGGGGAAGAAAGGGAGACAACATTAGACCTTTTTTGATCCTCGATTATGAACATTATGACATTCAGAAAAAAGGAAGACAAGTAGACAACATTAGACTATCCCCGATTCAACATTAAACATTCAAAAGGAAAGGGGAAGAAAGGAATCAGGAAATCTGGAAATGTCACTGAAGACTGAACGGACCTTTTTTTGATCCGAATCCCCGATTCAGCGGAGCTCGGACGGCCGGAACTCGGATGACGACGAGAGGCGGAGAAGTGGTTCCCCACCCCTAGGATGACCAACGACGAGGACGGCCAAACAACGCGAGGCCAGAACTTAGAAGTGGTTGCTCAGCCCTAGTCCGACGGGCGACGAACGACGGGCCCGGAGTGGTTTGCTCACTATCACTTGAGGCCGAGGCGGGTAGGCGGCTGCTAGGGTTTTTCAGAAAGTGAAACCGAAAACCGAATGTATTGTATCTATCTGTACGAGGCTTAATAAGAAACGCACATAATAAAAAAAATATAGAATTTATTTACGGAGCACAAACGGGATTGTACGTTTCATGTGCTTCATGAAGTGTATAAATGAAAGGGTACTCGATGGAGGGGTCATATTCTGTGAAAGGGTACCCGTTTCATGAAGTGACTCGCTTCATGGAGCGTGTCGATTGAGTTACATTAGACGCGTTTAAAAGCGTTAGTGTTATCTTTGTCTTCCTCACACAAGCTTGAGTTTCTTCCATACCCAAATTCAGAAACCAATTTCGGAATCCTACTTGTTGATCTTCGGCAATGTTGAGAGTTACTGGTGGATGTATTTATGGTGGTGGCAGACGTCGCGATTTGACAGAGAAAGACAACGGCGGCGGAAGTGCAGGCAGCTGATTCGAATGCCCACATTGAGAGACACAGTTATTCCCCAGGTACAATACAATGTCAGATTAGTTTCCAATAGTCTTGGTTTTTTGATTTGGGTCAATATGGTTTTGAAGTGCATAGCGGGAAATTCTACTAGGTTAATTTTTAAGTGTAGAGTATTGAATTTGATGGAATTGGGGGATTTCGAGTTCAAACTAGGTTATAGTGGTTGATTTGTTGTATCTGAAGTTTGAATTGAAGTTGTTGGATTGTTGGTAGAATTTGCAAAATTAGGGTTATGTTTAGTGCTCTCTCCATCGACCTTGCTGGCTTGCTGCTATGTTGAAAGCCTTAAATTGAAGTTGTTGGATTGTTGCTTGGAAGCATATATGTTATGATCTCTTAGGAGGGCTTTGGAAAACAGGAAAATATGATTCAAGCTGGAGTTCCTCCAATATCTAGTGTGTTGCCCATAGATAGGAAGAGTGTCCTTCAATTATATTTGTTACATCCACCTATACATTAAGCCAGATAATTCAGTTGCTCACATAGAAGATTAAACTTGGTTTAAGGCAACTTTCAGAAGAAAGAATGAATCACATTCTCAATCCCGGGAACTTTAACGGGTTGGATTCCTGCTAGACCTTTAGTGAGCAAGTTGTCAACAAAAAAAATTACAGTTAGAAGATGTGCAAAACAGAAATCAACAATTAGACTATCCTATATCAATACTCTCTATGTCCTTCATTGCATGTGTTATTATCTCCATTTGTTCAATAACATGCTCTAGGTTGAGTAATATTAAATAGGGAGCGAGGCCATAACAAGAAAAAAGAAACAAAGATTTTGCTAAATTAGGGTTATTTGAATTGAGTAAACCTCTGTTAGCGTCAGCACTGCCACCACCACCTCAGTTGAAAGCTCAATTCCATCTTGATCAGGCAAGAGAGGAGAATCAAATACTAAAACTCTCTCTCTGTTCCTCTGATTTCAATACAAAGGGAATTTGATCAATCAACTCTCCCTTTCTTAATCCCACTATCAAGTGAGCACATAACTGGCATGTTGGAAGCTTTGCAGCTCCTCACATTGTGAAGCAAATATTTGGCACTTCTATAGTTGATGGAATTACACATCATGTGCTTTACTTAAATTTTTTATTGAGCCTAATGAAAGTTTTTCAATATTGCTAAATGAGTGCGAACTTATCATACTGTTATGACTTTTGTTCATGTGCACTCAGCTTGTCCTACTAAAGATTGGTAATCCATTAATAAGAAGACTCAATAAATTAGTCATCAATGAGATTCTAAACAAAGATGCTAGCTAGCTAGTATCTCAGGTAAGATTTTTCCTTTGAAGAACACCTCTCATGATTTTACTTTCTTGAAGTTTGAAACTGTGGAAGAAAGAGGTATGTTGGGTGATTTGATTATACATTCTAACTGGTTTGAGTCCAGAGGAATGTTGTAAATTGTGATTTCTAGCTTAATATGTTGTTGGTAATTCAAAGATTTTCATTTTGTTCTTTTGCCCAAATCACTATTCTTCTCATATTTGGTTGAAGACAAGACAAACCTATAAGTGTCAACCATTCTAACTATTAATTTAGATTCAATAACAATTGGTTTTTGCTTGTACTCTCATTGATTTAACTAACTGTTTAAAGGTGAGGATTTCTTAGCTTTGTAACTATGTCAATTGTGTTAGATTTGCTCTACTATGATATATCCTTGCCCAACTAGCGTGATTAGCATTTGTTTTCCATGATGATGATAACACAAAAGCAACACAGCTGCAGCTGATCCAAAAACATGCGTTAAGCTAATATGTATTTTAAAAAATTAAATTAAATTGTAAATACAAATGAAAGAAGTTATAAGTATAAAAATAGTTAATACAAAAGCAAGTAAATGTAATTACAAAATGAAGTATAAAAAGTGATTAAAAAATATAGCAATTGAAGGTAAGGCACAAAGTACGAATTTTATAAAGAGTGTTTCCGACAAATAATGAAAATGATAAACATGCGTTTCAGGAGTTGAGTCGGGAGTTTCGTACTCCCGACGCAACTACACCTCCTGTGCCAAAGAAGAAGAGGCCTAGGAACGCGAAGGCACGAGGTATATTACAGTGCGTGTTGAGGCCCCTCTACCGAAAAAGAGAGCTAGGATATTAGGGGTTGATACGTTGATATTAGAGCTACAACGAGTTGAGGCAGCGCATGATGGTGCAAATATTCAGACAGAGCATGACATTGGTCTGTCTGCTCCGGTTGAGACCGCTGAGGACATTTAAGGGATGCTGTTATGACCGATCAGCTAGAGGAGAGATTGGTGACAAATGTTGTAATCACATATATGGTCGAGCCCTCCCCTAGCCAGATTGCTTCAAATGCTCCGATTGGCACCGTCGAGAATCTTTCGAGTGACTTTGATATGACCCCTCCGGTTGCCTCGGTTTCACCTTCTCAGACCACTCCCATCATCACGCATACACAGGTCCCGAGCTGTTGAGAGGGTTTCTTTAACAACAAATAAATTTATAGTCAAGACCGTTGAGTATAGGGGAGTCAAGATCGTTTTACGGGAAACACGGTTGTTTGTCTATCAAACTACTAAGAAAAAATAAAACAAAGCAAAACAACACAACACACTCGCGACCAACCTACGAACCTGGATAAACTACTAACACACACTAACGACCTAAGAACAAGTTCGGTACCGAGGCAGCGAACTCAGTAACGAATATAACCGAAGAAATTCAAATAAGAACAAAAATCTAGGACAAGGGTCACCACAACATAGCCATGCATATAAACTCGTAAGAAGATAAAGATCATACCTTTAAATAGATAAATTCATCAACTTTCGCTGATTAGCAAGCAAATCAATCTACTCTCATAAACCAATTCACTCAATCACTTGTTTTGGATCTAAAGCTCGAAACTTTCGCAATCAAACAATATCAACCTTCAAGTCTATAACGTTCTCTTTCAATCAAGTTAAAAACTCAAATTACCTCGATTCTCATCTAGGCATAAACACAACAAACAATCTAAAAATAGATAAAAGGCATTCAACACAATCTACTTACTCATAAAACCATGCATAACTATGCCGGGCTTAACCCCGACCCTAGATAGGAAAACTACTCACTACTCATAACTATAAAGCAAATAACTTTGACAAGAGAAAACATTGAAAACAAAACAACTACTTCAAATTAATATGAAAACTATCGTCTTTCAGAATTCAGAAGTAACCGAAAACAACAAGAATATCGAATCGAAAACACGTCTAACGACCTGGCTTCACTCTCGTTCCACCTCTGTTTGACTACTCTCTCTCAACTCCGGCTCTTCCAATCAGTCTACTCGAACACCCCTCCCCTCAAACTAGAAAAGTAGGGTATTTATACTAATAAAGTTATCTAATAAAAAGGCTAGAAGATAAAAAACTTTCCTAAAAGATAGAAACAAACTCTAAAAAGATAGAAATAAAACCTAAAAAGATAACAAGACCTAAAATATAAAATATAATAACCCTAAAATTCATTAAAAACCCTACCGACACGGAATAAATTTCCGCACAAGGTCGGTAGACATCACAACGAACTCTCGAAAAACTCTTATCCCTAAGCCTCGTTAACGACCCTTCACAGCCTCGTTAACGAGCCTGGATTTGGCTTTCTTCAACACTTCAACTATAAAAAGCTTGACTTCGACTCCTTTATCCTCGTATACTTCCGGCTTCCACCAAATCACTCCATTCAGCTCCAAAAAGCACCGTTTCCTTGCTAAAACCTACAAAAAGACACAAAACGGAGTAGCTTCCATACTTTTCACAAAATATGCAAACTCATCCCAAAAAACACACAAAACTAACTCTAAAACTACTAAAACTAAACCTAACAAACTAAGAAAACACACCAAAAACTATACCAAAAACACGAACATCAAAATACCTCATACTTAAACTTGTTTGTCCTCAAGCAATCACTAAACACTAATCAAAACCAAACAATCATACTCATCAAGCCATAGCCGTCATCTAAAAAGCAACTTCAACACATAGAAGAAAATAGAAAATGACTATTAATGTCATCACACATATATGCACCAAATAGATATAAGAAAATACAATCCAACCTCACAAGGGATAATGCATGTTTCACTCAACTCTCAAGTGTTCAGGCTTAGAAATTCAATCTCTCAACTCATCTTATATACAAAAACTCATAGAAGTTGAAACTTATATCACTAAACACTCCACCTAAGATTTGTCAAAACAAGCAAAAATCATCAAGAGAATTTAGGCTCAATGAAAAACTTCATAGAAGCTTCCATTCGGCCGGGTTGTAATGGGGCTTGGTAAAGACAAATAGGGCGTGGAAATATTTTTGTTCATGTGGTGCTAATAATATCCGGAAATCAAAAGACTCCTAAAAACTCACATATACACAAAAAACTCTCATAAAAACAATAATACCAAACTCACTCTTCATTATGCACTTCCTCTTTCACTCACCCAACATATCCTAGAAAGTCTCATAAAATTACTCAACAGAAGCTCTGATTTGTCTTTAAAACACAAATGCACATCTACTTCTTTTTCTCTTTCTCCTTTTTCTTTTCTCAACTTCTCTTTCTTTTTTTACGCAGCCCCGTTAACGAACCAGTAGGGTCGTTAACGAGCTTCATCGTGTATACTTCCTTTATTTTTTTCTCACAAATTTTCTTTTATGCATCCTTTATTATCAAGATATCTTTCTTTTACAAATTAAAACAAGAGACAAAACCAATCATATCATCTCACTCAACAAAACATACCTCTCCAAACTAAGTCCTAATCCCCGGATAGGGTCAAGCTTATCTCGGCTAGGGAACAATTTTGTGGAGCTAAAAATAAAAAGGCTTAAAGGCTCAAGTTGGCTTCAAAAAGAGGATAATATAAGGTGGATATGGATTAATAGGGCTTATGAAAAAGTTCTCTATCATATGATCTTCACAAGTAATGAACTATAAATCTTATATAGGTCTCAAGTAATAGATAACCATCACAATTCCAAGAGATAATATGCATATAGAGAGTAAATCACACAAGAAAAGAAGAGGGTTTTTTTATGTTCTCCCTATAAGGCCAAAAATAACTCACAAGGTAATTATTTTGTTGGATTGCATTACTTATGCTAAAAAGTATACATGCTCAATTTCATCAAATGCTATTCCTTCCTAAAAACAACTTCAAAACAGAATCAGGATAAACTATCAAAGACATGTTTGCAAGAAATTATATGATCATGCTAGCAACTACTATCATAGAACCATAAGAAAGGGATATCTATCAATTCTAAAACTCTATTTCTTTTTTTGAATTTTCAATTTTTTTTTCGATTTTTGATTTTAATGGAACAAAGAACTACTCAAAGAAAATAAAACACATAAAACAAACAAGGCTCAAAACAACAAGTTTTCTACCCTTTCCCACCCCATACTTAAAATTACAGTGTCCCCACTGTAAGAAAAATAAGAAGAAGAAAAGAAATAGAAAAGAAAAGAAAAGAAAGAAAGAAAAACAAGAAAAACTTACAAAGTCTTAAAGCAGAAAGCAAGAAAACTCTTCAAACTGAATCATCGGTTAGGTGGTGGAAAGTAATGCTTGAAGTTCCCCATGAAGTCATACATCGTCCTCCAGCGCTCTGCCTCATCCGCCTCTCTCTGCTGATGCCTCGTATCCTCGAATGCCATGCGAGCAGAATAGACACTCTCCCATCTATCCATCCTCCGATGAATATGTGTCTGCTGAAGGTTAAGCTGCTGCATCTGAGCTGAAAGATCTTCGGCCCATGGTGGCGGGATACTTGATCCAGTGTACTCGGGCTGAGAAGGTGGTTGATAATGAGGCTGGAAGTGGTCTTGGTAAAGCACTGGGTTATATGGCATGATACCATAAGAATGAGGGTCGATAGGTGGCTGCGGGCGGTCGGTAGATGCTCTCGGTGGGTCGTTACCGAAGTTGTGAGCCTCGATAAGAGCATCAGTAGAAGCCTCAAAGTGGTTGTTAACGACCCTGGTGCGCTCGTTAACAAAGACATTGGCGCCCAGAATTTCTGTATCGAGGTCATCCTCCTCGATGTCGAGCTCCTCTGTACCTCCCTCGGTAGCTGCCTCTTTAGTCTCATCTTCATCATCTTCTTCCATCTCATCTCCCTCTCTCTCAAACCGTGACTCACACGGCCTAAGTGTAAGCTCATCTTGTGGCTTGGGCTCCAACGGGAATGCATGCCCCGTCCACGCCTCGTACCAATTCGGTACATAAAGTAGCTCCATCTTAGATAGGGTGGGTGTAACGTTTCGGCCTTGAACTTTTGTAATGTACCCATCCCGAACCTGAGTAAAGATACCGGAGATGAACCAATAGTTCATGTTGAGCAATTGAGCGTGGGCCGGTGTGTAGAAGGTGAGATCAACTCCAAGATTGGTCGCCAAGAGACTAACCAGATTCCCACACCATACTTCCTTTGACTTGATTGACTTCTCAACATAGTATAGCCATTTGTACCCCAAGTTCAATGGGGCAGGCTCCTCAAAAAGAATGGTGCGGAGGCATGCAAATTCTATCCTTGTCGGCCTGTTCAGCTCTCTCTTAGGGCCAGAATGTAGCAGCTAGGACTCGGAGAATGATCCTGAATATGGGGTTGTTGATGCTTGCCCCGGATAATGCTGCAGCGGAGGGCTCTACCTCCTCGGTGATTTAGCTCCAAGTCCTCGTCACTTTGTAATCCTTAAGGCTGTAATCTCGAGAAGGATTTGTGAGCTCCATAATAGCATTGAACTCCGCCAAATTATACTCATGGTTCACATTACCGAGCCTGAACCGAATGCGTCCCTCCGAAGTCTTCGTCGGGAATTTCGTTTCAAGAGTGGCTAGAAACTCAGATGTGAGAGCCGGAAAGTGTGGTACATTCTCCTTCTTCAACAAGTGAGGCACACCGAGAATAGAAAAGGCCTCCTTGACATCATCATAGATCTTCATTTGCTTGGCACTCGACTTCGAGAACCACCGAGTGTAGTGGTCTTTGTCTAGTATGGCATTGTAGCGGTCCGCTTGTCCTTGAGTGCGCAAGATCACGTTGTCCATGCGAGGTGGAGATGGGGACCTCTGATTCCTCTTCTTCTTTTAGGCTCGGGTAGCGGCTCGGCTAGAACTTGCCATGTGGACCTACAAAAAAATACGACTTTTCCAAGATAAGATCCACTCAAATTAATAGACAGGAGACCCCATACTTGGTCTCGAAATAGCTCTCGAAATTCCTCGTTAACTGCCCAATTGGGTCGGTAACGGGTCTGGACTGGTTGTTATTTGCCTGTCAATGCGCAGGGTCGTTAACGAACCTGGGTGGGTCGTTAACGAGCCGCCGAGAACCAATTCGCAGTTTCTGAGTGTAAAAAACTCTAAAACTTAGCCATGAATCAAGCATGCATCCTTCCTAATCCTACATAAGGCACACAATCGGATATACGCACCCCATACTTACTCAATTACCCATCCCGAACATGCTATAGTTGCCCAAGAACTCATAGTGAAGATCAAAACAAATCTAAAACAAGGTAGTTCATGCTATCCTAAATCAAATTGCAATGGAGAATCCAAGCAAGCACAAACCCCTAGAAGTCAAGATCAACCACCAATATATCAAGCAATAAAACCATTAAGCAACAATAAACATGCCATTCGATTCTCTATGAACAAGATATGAAATTTCGACCCTATAAATAATGAATCATGCAATAGAGAGTTAGGGTTTAGAAATCATACCGGTAGATTGAGAAATTGAAGAGCAAAGATCGAAAATTGGGTGGTTAACGAGCTTGGATCTCGTCGGTAAGAAAAATAAGGGCGGCGGACTTCGTTAACTAGGTGGGTCTCTGAAGTTTGGTGGTGGTGGGAATTCCAATCGGTGGTGAGGAAATTCGGTAGGGATCTTGGGGGATTTAAGCTTTTTGGATTGAGGATTTGAGAGTGGGATTTTTGGAGGTTTGAAAGGGTTATATAGGAGAGGGATAGAGGTAGGGGAAAGGTAAAAAGGGGCGGCTCATGGGTAGATAGAAGATAGATTTGAGGTTAAAATTACTTACCTGCCCGTTTTGCCGATTCGGGTCGCCAAACCGGGTCGTTAACGACCCTGGGTTGGGTCGTTAACGAGCCGGCGTAGCCTTTCTTGAGTGATTTACGAGCCCAAATCCTGCATCTTGTTAGCTAAAAAAACTATCTTATCTTCCTATCCTAAAAACTACTTAAAACTCAAAAGAAAGCTAGGAAAAAGAAGAAAACTAAACTAAACTATACTAAAAGCGGGTTGCCTCCCGTAAGCGCTATTTTTAACGTCGTTAGCCCGACGTACTTACCTTGGCTTCAAGGTGGCTCTTTTGCGGCTATGTTAGGGTCTTGAGATACCCCATACTTAGCTTTGTAGGCATTATCGGCTTGAGTCACTAAATTTGGTCATTTATCTTCTCTCAGTATGCTCGGTATTCCTACATAAGGGTTAGTGAAATCCGAAAACCAAGGTGGTCTGGACTCCTCTATAGCATATACAGTGGAGCATGGTGTAGGAACAAAGTATGAAGAAGAATCATAACCAGCATTAGTGAATTCATGGTTAGAGTACTCACCTGGATTGTAGCCTCGCATGTGGGACTCAGAAATGGACCAAGGAGGTTCGGCAGGGTCTTGTGTGAGATTCTCGTCCGCTTTTGTACTTGGAGGAGGAACGTTAGGAACAGCTATGTCGAGTTCAGGCTGAGTCAACTCGATTTGTGCAGCCGCAACTGGGTCATTAGCGTTTTGGTCAAGGCTGAATTCCACGCGTTCCTCTCCGATATCAAAAGTGAGGAGTCCTTTCCGCACATCGACCTTGGCACCTCCTGTAGCTAGGAATGGTCTGCCTAGGATAATGGGGACATGAGGGTCTTCAGGCATATCGAGGACGATGAAATCATTTGGAATAAAGAATTTCCCAACTTGAATGGGATAGTCGTCCACGACTCCTGTGGCCTTTACGCTTGATCCGTCTGCCATGTAGAGGTTCATATCTACAAGCTCCAATGGTCCCATGTTAGCTTTCGACCTGATTGAAAGAGGGAGTAAACTAGCACTGGCTCCCAGATCACATAGAGCTTTGAATTTGTGGTCGCCTATGCCAATTATTATGGAAAATCTCCTTGGGTCTCCTAGATTTTCTGGTAGAGCAATAGATCGGACTTCGTCTTACAGCTCTGTGATGGATCTTTTCCTGCTAAGAATATCCTTCAAAAACTTCGTGTAAACCGGCATTTCGTTTAGGGCCTCAGCGAATGGGATGGAAATATTAATGCCTTGGAGAATCTTTACGAAACGCTTGAACTTACTCTCAATAGAGTCCTTTGATTTTTTAATAGGAAAAGGAAGAGATTTCACCATTCTCGGAACCAAGTCAGGCTCGAGAGGTGATGCTACCGGGCCGACACTAGGGTCTTTAGGTGCCCTCGGTGGGTCGTTATCGACCCTGATGGGGTCGTTAACTACCCTGGGATGGAGAGGAGGGCTCGGATCAGAAAACTTACCTAGGCTAGGGTCGTTGACGACCTTGGGAGCCTCGTCACTGTGGTGTGCCGGTTCGGTACTTGCTCTCGCTGGCTCGTTACCGAGCTGAACCGTGGCATCCTCTTCAGTCTTGTCCTTAGCTTGGACACGCTCCGGTAGTGTCTTTCCGCTCCTAAGGTGTACCGCTGCTATTTGTCCCCTAGGGTTATCCTCAGGACGGCCCGGAAGTTGCCCTTGTGGTCTTGGAATCTGTGCAGCAAGGTTCCCTAGTTGGGAGTCGACATTCTTCTTCCATATATCAAACTCTCCCCATCTTTTGTTTTGATTGTTAAGGTTGGCTTGGATTCCGCTAATGCCTTCCTGTAACTCTTGTACCCATGATGGTGGCTCTAGATAGCCTGGAGGTCGATAAGGTGCAAGTCTTCTATCTGGTGGGGGCGCTGCATAGTTGGCATTCGGATTTTGGTTGCCCCATGCTGGATAGTTGTTTAACCTGTCAAAATTACTTGGTTGGTTTCTGTATGGGCCTCTCATATAGTTAACTTCAGCATATGTCTCAGCGGCTCTTACCTGCTCTATGTTAGTGCAAGCAGAAGTACTATGGGCAGAAGAACCACACTCTTGACAAGATTGAGAGGATTTCAGAAAACTTACTTGCTTCTTCAAGCGGTTGACCTCGTCTTGCAGAAATTGATTTTTGACATCGGGGTCGACATCTTCCTTGTTGGGTATGTAGAGACGCCTCTGGGGCTGGGGAGATTGCTGGGGAGGTTGCCCATGAGTGGGGCACTGTCTAAGCATCTCTTTAAATCTTTCCCATGTTTCAACGAAAGTCTCATTAGGCAGCTGGTGATAGGAGGTGATGCATTTTCTCAACTCCGTTGTCTTGGCAGGAGGGAAAAACTTTGTAAGAAATTGATCATACAAAGCCTTCCCAATCCTGATAGACTTAGGAGGTAAGCTCTCCAACCAACTCAGGGCCTTTCCAGTAAGAGACCACCTGAAAGCTTTTAACAGAACATATTCAAGTGAGACACCTTCAGTAGCTATGGTGTCACATAAATCAAGAAAATTTCTAATATGTTCCATAGGGCACTCAGTAGGTTTCCCTTCAAACTGAGCCCGTTTGATCAAGGATATAAATTGAGACTTAATCTCAAATGGTTTCTCTATCTCCGGAAGCACAATTGGAGACTCTAGCACCCTCAGTTCCGGATGCATGTATTCTTTGGCATTCCTCGGATAGGCATTCAGCTCTTCCTGTAGGCGAGCACTGTTGACTCGTTGACGCTCAGCTTCGGCAACATCGGCTTCTTTCTCGGTCTTTAAAGCCTCCATCTGCCTTTGTAGTTCGGCCATCTACCGAGTCATCTCCTTGGGCGTAGCCATAGGTCGGTTCTCTCGGCGACTACGGTGCAGGGAACGTTCAGGTTCTGAATAATAACCGGCATTGTCAAATTCGAGCCTTCGACGTCCAACTGGCATACGCTAAGAAAACAGACAAAGAAAACAAAAATTAAAAACAAAAACGGGGTCAGGCTATTCCCAGACCCACAGATAAACAAACAAACACTGTTGCTTCCCCGACAACGGCGCCAATTTGTTGAGAGGGTATCTTTGACAACAAATAAATTTATAGTCAAGACCCCGCTGAGTATAGGGGAGTCGGGATCGTTCCACGGGAAGCACGGTTGTTTGTCTATCAAACTACTAAGAAAAAATAAAACAAAGCAAAACAACACAACACACTCACGACCAACCTCGTTAACGACTTTGTCAGGGTCGTTAACGAACCTGGATAAACTACTAACACACACTAACGACCTAAGAACAGGTTCGGTACCGAGGCAGCGAACTCAGTAACGAATATAATCGAAGAAATTCAAATAAGAACAAAAATCTAGGACAAGGGTCACCAAAACATAGCCATGCATATAAACTCGTAAGAAGATAAAGATCATGCCTTTAAATAGATAAATTCATCAACTTTCGCTGATTAGCAAGCAAATCAATCTACTCTCATAAACCAATTCACTCAATCACTTGTTTTGGATTTAAAGCTCGAAACTTTCGCAATCGAACAATATTAACCTTAAAGTCTATAACTTTCTCTTTCAATCAACTTAACAACTGAAATTACCTCGATTCTCATTTAGGCATAAACACAACAAGCAATCTAAAAATAGATAAAAGGCCTTCAACACATCAACTTACTCATAAAACCATGCATAACTATGTCGGGTTTAACCCCTACCCTAGATAGGAAAACTACTCATTACTCATAACTATAAAGCAAATAACTTTGACAAGAGAAAACATTGAAAACAAAACAACTACTTCAAATTAATAAGAAAATTATCGTCTTTCAGAATTCAGAAGAAACCGAAAACAACAAAAATACCGAATCGAAAACACGTCTAGCGACCTGGCTTCACTCTCGTTCTACCTCGGTTCGACTACTCTCTCTCTCGGCTCCGACTCTTCCAATCCGTCTACTCGAACACCCCTCCCCTCAAACTAGAAAAGAAGGGTATTTATACTAATAAAGATATCTAATAAAAAGGCTAGAAGATAAAAAAACTTTCCTAAAAGATAAAAACAAACTCTAAAAAGATAGAAACAAAACCTAAAAAGATAACAAGACCTAAAATATAAAATATAATAAACCTAAAACACACTAAAAACCCTACCGACACGAAATAAATTTTCGCACAGGGTCGGTAGACATCACAACGAACTCTCGAAAAACTCTATCCCTAAGCCTCGTTAACGACTCTTCACAGCCTCGTTAATGAGCCTGAATTTGGCTTTCTTCAACACTTCAACTATAAAAAGCTTGACGTCGACTCCTTTATCCTCGTATTCTTCCGTCTTCCACCATAGCACTCCATTCAGCTCCAAAAAGCACCGTTTCCTTGCTAAAACCTACAAAAAGACACAAAATGGAGTAGCTTCCATACTTTTCACAAAATATGCAAACTCATCCCAAAAAACACACAAAACTAACTCTAAAACTACTAAAACTAAACCTAACAAACTAAGAAAACACACCAAAAACTATACCAAAAACACGAACATCGGCCGACTGTCACAAGATGCTTATTATCAAGTGATTTTACATACATGGACATTTTTCCTTGATCCAATCCTGCATCATATCATCACATCAAACATATGATGATAATCCAAAGTCATAAAAGCAACAGAACTAAGGTCTATGTTCAGGATATAAAAGAAGGTATAGAGCTTTAAATAGAAATATCTGGAAAACACCAATAGTTCTAGATATAACATGCCATCACCATCATGCAACACAGATGGCACAAGGTCCCCTGATATACTAACCTGGAGAGTGTCTCCTATTGGGTCAGACATGCAACGTGGCTCATTTATTAGCTCCCAAGCAAAAATTGCAAGATCATCCCTGTACTCAAGTCCAGTGAAAGTATTCTTCCTTGTTAGAATAGTCTGGAGCAGGTAAAAAACGAATGAAAGTCATTGGTAATAAACTAAAATAACGCTTACTATTCAAATAGCAGCATTGTAGTATAGTTTATGCCATAGAACGAATAGATCAAATTGTGGATTTCATCAATAAGACAACAAACAAGTATAAATTCCCACAACAGTACACGCCTCATTGTGCCATAGGTGTGTTTCATCAATAAAATTATCCATTCTATAGCTTTTATTTAAAAGACCAGGAATCATGTCTCATTGTGCATCAAATAGATGAGAAATCGCAGTCAAAGTATGCAAATTGCGTTCAACATTGTAATAAATGTGGTTTTTAAGGATATGTTTTAATTTTTCTTGGATATCCTTTTCACCTGTTTGACCGTGTTAACGCTTAATCCAATATTTTTGTTGGAGGTTAAATCCTAGAAAATTCTTGGTGATATCCTAAAATCACAAGAAAATGATTTTATGGATCGATGTGAATTCTAGGATTTTTTAGTGGAAAAAGAATATTTATTGGGTAAGCCGTCTTTTTAATTATGTACTATAAAGGATTTAAAATACGAAACGGAAGTCTTAAAAATTGAAGGTAGCGTGATAAAATCATGGAAAATTGGTTTTATCGGTCTACATAATTTACGGGACATTTTGTATTTAGAAAGTTTTTCCGCCCGAGGTACATAATTTTACCGCTTTAACGCGAGTTCCGTTCCGAGACGGATTTTGTTTTAAAAGCCACCTCTTCTTGCCTTATTAAAGAAGGAACCAGAGAGATAGAGTTGGAAAAAGGGGCTCGAACATTGGAATGAAACAGAGAAGGGGTTCGAGAGAGTTTCAAGACGGAACAATGGACTGGGGAGATTCGAATTCCACACCGTCGGCTTATCTCCACCTCATCATCTTCTTCCTCTCTTCTTTTCTTTCTTTTTCTGGTTTCTTGATCGGTTTCAAACAAGAACCAGCTAGAGAATCAGGAAGGTCGACTGATTCGGGAAGAAAGAATTCAAATTCATCACCGCCGACTATCTCCTCTGCCTCGCCCTTGTTTCGGGTGGCAACCACCGGCCTTCTACTTGGCCACCCATGAACTTCAACCACCAGGCGGCACCACCAGCACACCTTGCTGCCTTGATCGAGAGAGAGAGGAGCTGGGCGGAACAGCGGACTGAGAGGAAGAATTGTCATCATCGTCAAGCTTCTTTGCCTCGCTATGTGTCGCCGTTGGCGATCACCGGCTCGTCCGACCACCACCCATCGTGAGGGCCACCACCGGGCAACACCCATCCACATTTGGGCTCGGGGATCAAGCCACTATCGAGCCAAACGAGCCATGGGCTCAAGTAAAGGTAATTACGATCGAAATTAATTAGCGGGTTGGTTGCGGAGCCACTGTAAGGGCCTTTCGGTTCCACTTTGCTAATTAAATTTATGGATTTTATAATATTGACGTTGATACGGTCTCACAGGTTCAATCTGCTCGAGAAACGGACGTCCGGATCTTCAGTTACAACGAATACAAGTTTTGACACCGATTGGCAGGTAAAGGACTTCGGATAATTACTCGGGATTCGTTGTTAATCAGAATGATCCGAGATTTGGTCACCTTTAAGAATTGTTGCTAATGAACAATTTTAATATAAAAAATTGTTTCAAAAGTGAAGCGGATAATTAGTTATAATTTCGCCAAGATGGCTCCTTAAAGCATGATAACTAAGGATTATTTATGAATCGATATTCGGAAATCAAATCGTTTATCGATTAGAAAGTTGTAAGAGTTGAGAATAAAACTAAGAAGTGTATCCATGAGTTCGTTGTTGAGAAATCTTTTGTTATATTTGGCAAAAGGGTGATAAAGATTACTGATTTGCTAAGGACTTTGAGCACGCCTTCTATGGCAAGTGGACGGTTCTCTCTTGCATTATCGTTATTAAATAAGGAATTGAATCCCATTTAGTATTTGCGTTGGAAACAACTTGTATAATTAATGAAATATGATAGGTTGTTGTTTTGTTAGAAATAATGACCATATTGTTATTCATTCAGTTTCGCGCTAGAACTGGATTTAGGTCCGTTGTGTGTGTAACCTTGTTTGTTTAGTTAGTCTCGGAAGCATCTCTTTAAAACTCATGTTAGGCAGTATCAATATTGATCCCCTAACACTAAGGTCATGATCATGGCCCGCTCTATGCTTGAGGGGCGACTATGCACTCTAGCTAAGTGCATTTATTAATAAGTGTTGGTAGAGGATTATGGATGAAACAGGCCCTCTAATCTCTCCATCATTGGGATCCGTACTATTCGTTGTTCAAGGATGAAACATGTCCTCTGACCTCGATAGTATTGTGTTCCATCGGCAGTAGTTCGAGCCGATTAAAAGATGTCAACTTGTTTGTGAAAAGTTTGAAAGTAATATAAGATAAGTGTGTTAGTCACATTAATATACCCGAATGTTGATCTATTCGATAACCATTCGTACTCCCGGTTATGAATGATTCTTAATCAAACCTTGATTAAGTTAATCTGATTAGTCGATGGAGGCTTTTCAAAATGTTATGTGATTAATATGAGTTCCCAACAATTGTTCATGTTTCGTAAAGGAACCACAAGTTGTGGTGTCCTATCTCTTGAATATGCATGCCACATTCTTATCCTCTATGGGACTTCTAATTGTTGGATCATCGACTTGTTGTTAATCGGATTTCGATGCCAATATGTTTAGTCACTACCATAAGAACTAGTCATTTTGTTCACTTGCTTAGTCTTTCATTAGACTAACCCGACCACCTTATTCAATTACATGGTCGGCTGGTGTCCACTGTTGTATACGACACATCAGATATTCTTGGAAGTTGATTTGAGAAGTGGATCAAGAAGTTGAAGAAAAGTTTCCAGAAGTTGTGTTTGAACGAAGCTTATGGATGGGCCACTATAAAGTTATGTTGGGAAAGAAGAAGCTAAGAGTTTTCATACTAAAGGCTTTGTTCAGATAGAAGACTGTTCTATTATCTTGTCATAAAAGCTAATGTTGTTTTAAGAGTATTTGTATTTATTCCGCTACAACGTTTTCTTAACATTGTAAAGTTTGAGTTATCAAGTAATAAGGATTAAGTTCTTTTACGACATTTTGTGGTCTTTTACTTTTATACTTTTATTTTAAATGAATCTACCTTTTGGACTTTTAGTTTATTTAGTCAGTTTAAAGCCTTGGGTTGCTTCGGTTTAGTCTTAATCGGGGTTACTAGCGGTAATACCTCCAAGGTAGGAAGGGGGTGTTACAGAAGTGGTATCAGAGCTAAATGTTCCAAGTCTTTCTTAAGACTTTCATCCTTCCATATAGGATTATGGAGAATTCTATATTGGTCTTGTCTTAGAACCATTTACGAAAAGTGGTTAAGATTGAAGGTCAGACTCGTGAAAGAGATAGGAGGAGGAAAGGAATTTGAGACATGAGGTAATAAGTTTGTCCTATGGTGGACATTGGATTCCCTGGAGATGGGAATGGATTCCGAGAAGGATCCATAGTAAGATCAGGTGAAGATTCCTGAGATCGAGCCAATTCTAGACCAAGTTCTTAATAAATTACTATTCTCTCTTGGGAGTCCGAATTGGGTGTACCCTCGTCTTTCTTCCAAGTTATTAGGAAAAATTTTGTGAGATTTTGAAGTTAAGTATTCTACTTCATAAAGACTTTCTATTTTGAAGGTTTCTTATTTTAAGCTCGTATGATGGAAGATTTCAAGTTAAGAATTTTCGTTAAAAATCCATCTCAAAGTTATGTGAAAGTTCAAGTGTTGTCTTTAAAAAGGAAATTTTAAAGTGAGTTTCTATGACATTGAAGTCATAAGATTAAGAGTTTTCACGAGTATGAATTTATAGGAATTTCTGAACTTTGAAATTCGAGTATCAAGAAAAGTTTCGTGTTGGAACCTCTACTTCTCAATATTAAAATCTGGAAAATCTTATAAGTCTTGAGTAATTCTAAAAGATCAGTATGGATCATGAAGTGAGGTAAAAGAATCCTGAATAGAAAGGGATCACCTTTGGAAACTTTCTTCGAGAATTGTGTTCGTGAATCTATAGTATAGAATCATGGATATTCTATACTTTTCTTTGCCAGTTGAAAGTTAAAGAGTTTTGAAGTGCTCAAGTGTTGGATCAATTGAATTGTTAAACTATTGAAAGATGTAGTTCAATTCTTAATATGAGAGTATTCGAACTCGGATTTGCATATATGATGTCATCTTGTGATTTAAGAGGATTGAGAATCCTAAATGGAATGGAACCCCCTTTTTGGTTATAGTAAGGAAGAAAGGGAGAATATTGGTTCAGATTAAATGGTGTACAAGTGGTTAATCACTAAGGTTATTGTGAATAAGGTTGATTGGTTAGAAAGGATTGCACAAAAAGAAGTCCACTGATGATGTATTTATGTTCAATTAACTACTTAGTTCAAGTTTTAATGGATTTCAATGAATTGTATATCCAAAGGATACAACGTTATGGGAATTTCGTTGTATGATACCCAACTTGAGATAATGAGAAGAGACTTGAGGTCTATAATTTACCAATAATGGAATCAGCAATGAGATGTTCTAAATTGCCAATGGTATTGGCTTATGTTCTTCAAGGATGGAAATGATAAAGTTCAGTTTTGAGAAGATCAATCAAGGAATGATATTAGCATATTTGTCTTTGATATTTTAAACAGTGGGAAGAAAAATATCAATCCTTCAATATTGTGGTTAATAAGGCTTAGCCCTTATCGCTGAAAAATATTTTCAGTTGTGTAGGATTTTGAAGATTTTATATCAGTCAAATCCAAAGCCAAAGGTGGAACTGGTGAGACTGTTAAGTTGTCGGCAAGCTTCCTAACCACAAGCTCTTCCTTTGCAATGTGGTTTGAACTTGAGATAATAAAAAGGTATATGTCTTCTCCTTATGGTTAAGTAAGAAGACAAGAATGATGGAGAAGTCTAGTTTGTTTACCAATGTTGAATTGGGATAGGTTCAAGAATATTTTGTTTGGCCAGGTGCATTCATTCTTCTGTTAGAAAAAATCGAAATTAAAGGTCCTTCATTATATATAGAGAGGTATATGGATTGAATGTTTTGAACTAGATGCATAGTTTGAAAGTTCATTTTTTTATATCGAGAAGATTAAGTTATAAGAGGATTGAAAGTCCTTAAAATCGTCAAAAGAGTTTGATAGTCACTCTTGGATATCGGAATTTAAATGACTATTAACTTGCAGAAGGCTTGTTGTTTTGTGAATGGACGAATTAAAGTATTAATTTTTTTTGTCAATAGATCATAATTGCATAACTTTAAAGTAGTATGTCAAGGAGGCATACAAGTTGAGAATGATCGAAGAAGAATCTTTCCTATGAGTATGAAGATGTCGGAATCACATTTTCCCTAAGGGTTGCAAGTAAGTGGATTGGAGTGATCAACTCTTTTATTGAACCTGTGAAGTTAAGTTGGGCTAGGAACGAGTTAAATCAGGCAGAGATTACTCAATACTATGGATTATAGAAGAGTCTAGCAATATGTCTAATTAAGAAAAGTCAAGATACGTCACCAGGAACTACCTTGAAGAAGAAAAGAATTGTTATACTTTAAAAGAGAAATGATGTGTTTAGAAACGAATTAGTTTGTTCTTGTTCCTTTGAGACTCATCTTTGTTTAAAAAAAAATTCAGATATAAATTTTTAAGGCAATGTTAGTGGTTAAAACGATTTGAGAGTAAGTGTTTTTAGGGTTCTCATAGTGGTGAGTAAGAATGTAATTTGTCTTCCATCTTGATCACATGGTAAGGCAAGATTACATCTCTTATCCTATGAGAATGCAGTAAAGGATTATGTTAAATTTTATTTCCCATCCTGATCACATGGTGGAATAAGATCACATAATTCCTTGGGTTTAAGATAGAATAAAGAATGTGTAGGAATTGCAAATAATTGTTATAATTTGAGTAATGTGCAGTACTGTCTGGATAAAATTTTTGGAAGTAAGCATTTCCTTCCATGTAAAGTGTTTGAGCCAGACTTTAAGACTATTTTTATATAGTGTGTTGGTCATGTAAGGGATACGTGATTATCTTGGGTTTCTGCAGAATGGTTTCTAGTATGAGTTGGTAATCATATAAGCTTTTCTCAAATAAAGCTATCGAGATTCAAAGATGAAAGTTTTCTTGTATAGCAATTGCTATAACAGACTTGGTAAAAATCTTTTGAGTTAACTTAGTATTGGCATTGTATACTATTTTAGTAGTATTGCCAATTGTTATATCTAATCTTGAGAATTTTGTTGCTCAACAAGTCAGAATGTTAAGTGAAGTCTAAACAGTTCTTTGATGAAAAAGACTGAAAATTGACAATGGAGACAATTTTGTTGGAAATTATTGGACTAAAGGTATTATTGTCCAATATGTTGGTATAGTAAAACGTAAGACTGAGATTTGGTTGAGAATGTTAAGTGAAAAGGATTTGGTTAAAGGATGTTGAGAGAGATAACTACTTTTGAATGTCAGTATGCCCAAGCTGAGTTTTGGTTGAGAAAAGGATGTAAAGGATTGACAAGATAGGTTATTATTTTGTCATGTGTTGGATAAATCTCATATTCTTGGTTAAAGTAATACTGAGATTTTATCCCAAAAAGAAAATTGATTAAGGATTTTAAGTAATCCTTGTAAAGAAAATAATTTGAGAAGAACTAAAGGTTTAGTTTGGATGACAACAAGGTTGTGTAAATACCCTAAGATTTTATTCAAAATTTGTTGACTAGATCAAGGAAAAGTAGTATGGGACAGTAATATTGTTTAAGATCAATGGAGAAGATTAAGAAGGTAAGACACCAGGACTTGTTATTCAAGACTATGGATTGTTTGGTTTCAAAACTGTTCATGTGTATCTGTTGTTGATGAGCTTTGAAAGCTTAAGGAAACATATTTATTTGCTTAATTAGTCCATCCTGGAACAAGTAAATGTATAAAGATTAAGATAAAACTTTTGATGGACGGACATGAAGCGAAATGTCACCGAGTTCGTTTTGATATGTTTAATTTGCCTAGGAGTCCTGATTGAGCATAGAAGACCAGATGAAATGTTATAGTCTCTTCCTGTTTCAGAATGGAAGTGGAAGATGTTACAATGGATTATTGTCATTAATCGTTCAAGACTTAATGAAAGAAGGATGCAATATGGCGGTTGTTAATAAACTCACCTAGAGTGTTTTTTTATGCATTTAAGATGACTTAAAGAGTACAGAAGTAAGCTGAGGTGTTCATGCATGAAGTGTTTCATCTTCATAAAACTCCAAAGACTATTATCTCTAATTGAGATGGATGGTTCATGCCAAAGTTTTGAAGGGAGTGACATCAAGCTTTATGGAGTGAATTGAATTTTAGCGCTGGCCTCCCTCATCAAACAGATGAACAATGCAAGGAAACAAATTCAAACTCCCGAGGACATGTATTCTGGATTCCACACAAGTTGGGATGTTAGCTTGAGTTCGAGTGACTTCACAAACAAGAATTTTGATCACACGATAAAGAAAATGACTCTTTTAAGGCTTTGTAAGGTCGGAAGTGTTGGTTGTCAATTTGTTGGAATGACAATACTGACAAGGTTCTTCATGAGCCAGATTTGGCCAAGAGAACAACAGCTGATATTGCACTAACACGATCAAGGGTGTTAACTGCTCAAAAGCAACAACAGTCGTGTGTTGTTTTAAAGCGAGAGCATGTTAAGTTCATTGTAAAGAATGATGTTTTTGTTCTAATATCTGCCTTGAAAGGCATATTCCGTTGGGGAATGCGAGACAACGTAAATGTTCGCTATGTTGGATCTTTTGAAATACTGGAAAGAACTGGTAATCTTGCTTAATAGTTAACATTGCCACCATCAGTGCATTCTATCTGTAATGTCATCCTTGTGTTTCTTCTAAGATAATATGCGTTCAATACATCTCATGTACTCAACAATAATAAGATGGATATTCGACCAAATGACCCTTATGAAGAAAGCCCAGTTTGAATCATGAATAAGAAAAGGATACTTTTGATTAGGTTATCTTGGCTTAAAAATTGAGGTGAAGAAAAGACTTGAGAAACTAGACAGGAAATGCTGAGCCATTTTCCAATGTTAATGAACGTTGTAAAGAAGAAGTTTGGTAACTAAGCAGTAGTTGTTTTGTGCTTTGTGTAGAAGTAACATCATGTTTTTTAAGGGGTACTACAAACTTCTGTATAGGTTTGTAGTGGTTGTGGGTGTATGTGCTTGTGCTATCTTTCCTTATGATCCGAGTTCTCCTTGGTTTCGAGGAAGATACCATTTTTAAGGGGGTACTAATGTAATAACTGTGGTTTTTAAGGATATTTTTTAATTTTTCTCGGATATCCTTTTAACCTCTTTGACCGTTTTAACGCTTAATCCAATATTTTTGTTGGAGGTTAAATCCTAGAAAATTCTTGGTGATATCCTTTTATGGATCGGTGTGAATTCTAGGATTTTTCAGTGGAAAAAGAATATTTATTGGGTAAGCCGTCTTTTTAATTATGTATTGTAAAGGATTTAAAATACGAAACAGAAGCCTTAAAAATTGGTCTACATAATTTACGGGACATTTTGTATTTAGTAAGTTTTTCCGCCCGAGGTACATAATTTTACCGCTTTAACGCGAGTTCCGTTCCGAGACGGGTTTTGTTTTAAAAGCCACCTCTTCTTGCCTTATTAAAGAAGGAACCGGAGAGATAGAGTTGGAAAAAAAGGGGCTCGAACACTTTGGAATGAAATAAAGAAGGGGTTCGAGAGAGTTTCAAGACAGAACGATGGACTGGGGAGATTCGAATTCCACACCGTCGGCTTATCTCCACCTCATCATCTTCTTCCTCTCTTCTTTTCATTCTTTTTTTGGTTTCTTGATCAGTTTCAAACAAGAACCAGCTAGAGAATCAGGAAGGTCGACGGATTCAAGAAGAAAGAATTCAAATTCATCACCGCCGACTATCTCCTCTGCCTCGCCCCTATTTCGGGTGGCAACCACCGGCCTTCTACTTTGCCACCCCTGAACTTCAACCACCAAGCGGCACCACCAGCACACCTTGCTGCCTTGATCGAGAGAGAGAGGAGCTGGGCGGAATAGCGGACTGAGAGGAAGAATTGTCATCATCGTCAAGCTTCTTTGCCTCGCTATGTGTGGCCGCCGGCGATCACCGGCTCGTCCGACCACCACCCATCACGATGGCCACCACCGGGCAACACCCATAGTGGCTCGGGGATCGTTCCACTATCGAGCCAAACGAGCCATGGGCTCAAGTGAAGGTAATTACGATCGAAATTAATTAGCGAGTTGGTTGTGGATCCACCGTAAGGGCCTTTCGGTTCCACTTTGCTAATTAAATTTATGGATTTTATAATCTTGACGTTGATACGGTCTCACATGTTCAAACCGCTCGAGAAACGGACGTTCGGATCTTCAGTTAAAGCGAATACAGATTTTGACACCGATTGGTAGGTAAAGGACTTCGGATAATTACTCGGGATTCGTTGTTAATCAGAATGATCCGAGATTTGGTCACCTTTAAGAACTGTTGCTAATGAACAATTTTTATTTAGAAAATTATTTCAAAAGTGAAGCAGATAATTAGTTATAATTTCGCCAAAATGGCTCCTTAAAGCATGATAACTAAGGATTATTTATGAATCGATATTCGGAAATCAAATCGTTTATCGATAAGAAAGTTGTAGGAGTTGAGAATAAAACTAAGAAGTGTATCCATGAGCTCGTTGTTGAGAAATCTTTTGTTATATTTGGCAGAAGGGTGATAAAAATTACTGATGAATTGATAAGGACTTTGAGCACGCCTTCTAAGGCAAGTGGACGGTTCTCTCTTGCATTATTGTTATTAAATGAGAAATTGAATCCCATTTAATATTTGCGTTGGGAACAACTTGTATAATTCATGAAATATGATAGGTTGTTGTTTTGTTAGAAATAATGACCATATTGTTATTCATTCAGTTTCGCGCTAGAACTGGATTTAGGTCCGTTGTGTGTGTGACCTTGTTTGTTTAGTTGTCTCATGCTGAGACATTGATATAGATTAATCCAGTCTAGGGATGTGAGCTTAGTCTAGGAAGCATCTCTTTAAAACTCATGTTAGGCAGTATCAATATTGATCCCCTAACTCTAAGGTCATGATCATGGCCCGCTCTACGCTTGAGGGGCGACTATGCACTCTAGCTAAGTGCATTTATTAATTAGTGTTGGTAGAGGATTATGGATGAAACAGGCCCTCTAATCTCTCCATCATTGGGATCCGTACTATTCGTTGTTCAAGGATGAAACATGTCCTCCGACCTCGATAGTATTGTGTTCCATCGGCAGTAGTTCGAGCCGATTAAAAGATTTCAACTTGTTTGTGAAAAGTTTGAAAGTAATATAAGATAAGTGTGTTAGTCACATTAATATACCCGAATGGTTGATCTATTCGATAACCATTCTTACTCCCGGTTATGAATGATTCTTAATCAAACCTTGATTAAGTTAATCTGATTAGTCGATGGAGGCTTTTCAAAATGTTATGTGATTAATATGAGTTCCGAACAATTGTTCATGTTTCGTAAAGGAACCACAAGTTGTGGTGTCCTATCTCTTGAATATGCATGCCACATTCTTATCCTCTATGGGACTTCAAATTGTTGGATCATCGACTTGTTGTTAATCGGATTTCGATGCCAATATGTTTAGTCACTACCATAAGAACTAGTCATTTTGTTCACTTGCTTAGTCTTTCATTAGACTAACCCGACCACCTTATTCAATTGCATGGTCGGCTGGTGTCCACCGTTGTATACGACACATCAGATATTCTTGGAAGTTGATTTGAGAAGTGGATCAAGAAGTTGAAGAAAAGTTTCCAGAAGTTGGGTTTGAACGAAGCTTATGGATGGGCCACTATAAAGTTATGTTGGGAAAGAAGAAGCTAAGAGTTTTCATACTAAAGGCTTTGTTCAGATAGAAGATTGTTCTATCATCTTATCATAAAAGTTAATGTTGTTTTAAGACTATTTGTATTTATTCCACTGTAACGTTTTCTTAACTTTGTAAAGTTTGAGTTATCAACTAATAAGGATTAAGTTCTTTTACGACATTTTGTGGTCTTTTACTTTTATACTTTTATTTTAAATGAATCCAGCTTTTGGATTTTTAGTTTATTCAATCAGTTTAAAGCCTTGGGTAGCTTCGGTTTAGTCTTAATTGGGATTACTGACGGTAATACCTCGAGGGTAGGAAGGGGTGTTACAAACATGAATACTGACACAAACAAGAAAAAGCTTAAAGAAGGATCACCTTTATGCAACTCTTGAAGTAAGTGCGGATGGATGGATCATAAAAGAATGAATCATTTGAGGAGCTTATTCCTATGCCTTCTTCCCATGCCCACTTCACATAATGAGTTTTCCCACCATAAGCTTGCAAATTGTTGACTAAACTCAAGATCAGCCTAACGTGGTGCCTTCTTGCTTCCGCAATAACATGGTTCAGGGCCTACAATTAATGAACAAGCACGAATAATTGCAGCTTCCTTTGATTTGAAAAATATAGAAAAACTAAAACAGAAGTAATTTTAGTCATTCAATATCTAAAACCAAACCCTTTGTTGGCTCTGTAAGTCTAGAAGATGATATCACGCAAAAAATTCTTCAAAGCCTAGAAGATGATCAAAACCCTCTGTAATAAGTCAGCGTAAAGGCAAAAAAAAACTTTTTACAACACTACAACTAGTGACAATATATCAAGAATTTCTATGCAGAGGCTTATTCAATACCGATCAAGCAAAATGGACATAATTCTCCAACAAATTAACATCACAATGTCTTATGTTTTTTTTTCTTCCAGTGGTCATTGCATGCCAATAAGTAGTTGTAGACTTCTTTCTATTTTCAACTTACTGAGCCTTATCCATCACAAAGCTTGTTAGAAGCAACATGGGATACCTAATAACTAAGAAGCAAAATAATATCCAGATAAAATTGTAGGCAATCAACACCTAAACAGAGAATTCGAAATCAGTCAATTTGGTGATACCTTGAAGACTTGCTCATTGAACAAACCAGGGGCAACTTGGAGAGCATGGTAAGTTCCATCATTGAATGCCCAAGTTCTACACACAGTGAGACCCATCTCGGATCCAGCTTGAAGCATGGAGCTTATCCTAGGCCTACTGTGATCTTCCACAGCATGGTACATCATCCAGTAAGAATTCCAGCCATTGGTGTAGAAGGGTTTCCTATCCAAGCTAAACTGAGTTCCATTTCTCTCCACAAAGCTAAAATTGGGTTTTGTGGAGAAATTGAATCTCAAGTCACCAAAGGACATGTAAAGGAAGGCAACTAAGGAAGCCAGACCCACAATAGAAGACATAACCCATTAGTTGCCATCATCTTCTTGGGGGAACGACAGGATTTTGGCGAGGAAGGCATGCATAAATCCTTTTACCACAAAAAATGAGCAATTAAACCCCAGGGAAATGGAAACACACCCAGATGAGAACCAACCCTAGTTTCAATTCCGATTAGCGAAAGCTCTAGGAACCGCCAATAATAATGGGGGGATTCTCAAAATTGGAAGGAACGAGTGAGATATGATGATGTGGAGAGTGATTGTGCAAGGAATCAGCTTTTATAATACTCCGTATTCAAGCCGAAGAGGATGCGATTTCATAAATCAAGCAAATAGTAGTATCGTCTATGGCACAATTCTTACCAAATTGGAGAGACAGTGCACCACCTCACTCACTTCAAACTCACACTCATTAGAAAAAATGGAAAAGACAGGAAAAGGCCTCTTCACCTGTAAATTTATATGGAGATCTCTCATTAAATAGTACTACCATCTATGAATCTAATATAGAGTAGTACTCCCTCCGTCCCCATTTGTTCGTCCTAAAGGACGGTTTTTGTGCTTATTAAGGAAGGTGTAAAGTAGTATTGGTAATTGGGAAAGTGGGTAAAAGTGAGATTGATTGAGGGTATGTTTGTAATTTTATAGAGATAAAAGGTGTAAAGTAGTATTGGTAATTGAGAAAGTGGGTAAAAGTAGGGGTAATATTGTAAGAAAATTATAGATATAAAAGAAAAGTGGACAAACAAAAGGGGACGTCCGAAAAGGAAACTGGACAAACAAAAGTTATCTACGAATGATAAACATTCTAACTTCTAAGCAGACAGAGTCTGTTTAGAATTAATAAAGAAATTCCATCAATGACAGAGAAATAACAACACAATTTGTGAGGTCATCATGTGCCAAAAAGAGCACCCCACCAACCATTTTCTGTAACTTACTTTGATCGAAAGCCATCAATTTCAGAGTTACAAAGAATTATCAGAAGAAAAAAAGATACTGTATCTTGGTGATCAGGGCCCCAACAGATTACCCATGTGGCAGTTAGATTGGAATTGCTCATTTGTTTGGGTCCAGTTTGGTGTCTAGCGATAGCATTTTCACTTGTCTTTGGACTGTCTTGTAAATAAACTACTACAGGAGTTGAAGTTTCCGCTCAAATTCAAGTGACGGATAATCCATATTTGCTCATTTTAGACAATAATAAATGTACAGCGAATTAAGTAATCACCACGTCTAACTACAAATTAAGTAGCTACCAAAACAAAAACAAAAACAAATTGAGTACCCTACAAGGCAATTGAAGAATAATTTTGTTGTTAATTACGTTTATAAGTTGGACTGGAGTTTGTACTTTGTTGTATATGCATGTTTCCTCCTTCTCAAGTACGTTATGCATTTTTTTTTTTTGGTAGAAATACGTTATGCATTCTTTGCTGTCTTGATTACACATTATCTTTGTCTCTCTTCTGTTAATGTGGAATGTTGACTTTGAATTTCTTATGTCTTGACTTGTAATATATATGGTTCTTCACACTCACAGTTGAATGGTTGATCTAATTCTTGCAATATGGTTCTTCACACTCACAGTTGAATAGTTGTACTACTCGTATATATGTTATAGCTAGAATATGGGATGCGTTTTCTGATTACCCGTTCTAGTTTTTATAAGGGCGTCTTTATTGAGAGTATCGAAGGTAAAAAATACGACTAGCAAAGTCAATCCATTGTCCGTCTAAGTGTCCCGATTAGACTATTTTAGCTCCTTGTTATTGTATTGTGTTTTGCTTCGGTCAAGATGATCGAAGCTATTTTTTTTTAATTAATTTTTTTTGGATTTAGGTTTTTTATTAAATTTTAATTAATTGTTTTTTGGTCAAGGTGACCGAAGCAAAGATTTTATTTTTTTTAATTAATTTTTGTGATTGCGAATGTTTTAAATTAAGTTTAGCATGTTTTATATAAAAGGCCTCTTCACCATGGATATGGTAATACAACCAAAACTAAATTATAAACTACACAATTTAAAACATCACACTAATGCGAGCTATCAACTAGTACAATTCTACAAGTCAATTGGATGCCATATCCTCAGGGGCTGAACTTTGCTGATGGGGAACTCTCAGTCTTTAGATATAGGGGCTTACTAACAATTTTAGACTTTCAAGAGCCATATATACTTGATTGACGTTTTCACCAATTTCGCTATTGTTAGAGCTAGCATCCCTAGGTTCCTTGTCATCACGGCCCACACAATGGTCCATAAAGAGAATCTTAGGAGTGGTTACACATTAAAATTCAACCCCGATGATGACTATTGTGATCAACACTTTAACTTCTTATATCCAATGGGGAATTTGGTTACTTTTCCTTGGTCAATAGATGATAACTACCAAGAGTGGCATTTACAACACACTGATTCATATTTACTAAGGGGTTCAACTGAAATCATGGCCAATCTACAAACGATAGAACCGACTTTATTGGATACTCACATTGTACAGAAAATTTTAATTGCATATACTGAGCTATTTATATATTTTAATTGGTTTTGTTAGTTTCTCATAAATTATTCTTTTTTTAACTGCGCTTGAATCATATCCATGGCCTGGCATGTTAATATTCTCATTTAAGGCAGCTTGGAGGCGAAGTGGCGCGAATTGTGGACGGACTACACGGATTTCTCACGATGCCCATCATTCTATCCCCACTTATGGAAGCCCCCCATGCACCTTGGCGCACTCGTAGCTCTCACACCCCTAATATTTATCTCGGTCGTCATAGGGATTTCGGTCCTCGTTGTAATGTTTTGTAATAGTCCATGGTTATGTAAGGGGAACAATATACTTTTAAGTTTTTGATAATTTTTTCCACAAATTATATTAACGCACTTAAATCTTTTCAAAATTTAAAACTTAGACTTTTATAGGTATATAAACCCAAAAATTAACAAAAGCATACAAATAAAAATCTCAAAGCTAAATTTAAAATTTAATATTAAATATAAAATACAAAACTATACTAAACCTACCATAAAATCAAAACCTTATTTATAAAACATGCGTAACTTAATTTAAAACATTCACAATCACAAAAATTAATTAAAAAAATAAAATCTTTGCTTCAGTCACCTTGATCAAAGTAATTAATTAAAATTTTAATAAAAAAAACTAAATCCACCAAAAATTTAATTAAAAAAAATAGTTTCGGTCACCTTAACCGAAGCAAAACCCTAACATTTCAAAACACAATGGAATAAGCTAAACAAGACTGACTAGGGTGCTTAGCCGGCCCGATCCACAACCGTCAAAAAAAAAATTCACCATCACACTCTCTTACTTTTAGGCAAAAACAAGAAACAAGAAACTTTTCATACATTGATATATACACTTTTTATTAGGGATGTTCAACGGGTCGGGTCGCCCGCGACCCCCACTAACCCGAACCGCAAATTGCGGGTCGCGGGTCGACTCACGACTCGTACGGGTTGGGTCGCGGTTCAGTTTGTCCAAAAAAAATTGGGTGCGGATCGTGTCGGGCAAAACCCGTCAGATTACGGGTCGACTCGCACCATTTAAAAAAAATCAGTTTTACACTTTTACACTTCAGCACTTTACTAGACACTTAGAAAGTAGAAACCCTCCGCTCAGAATTAACATTTCAATCCCCGACTCTCCTTTCCAATATCCAGTCCACGCCTTTTCTCAGAAACCCTAGATCCTGTAGATCGCCGCCGCTGACTCTCCTATCCCACGGCCGGACTCCGTCTTCTTCCACCAGAGAGTTCGTGATCGACTGTGCGCTCGCTCCAGAGTCCAGTCGCCTTGTCGGCGTCCACTCCTTCGCTCTCGAGACGCAATCCACTCCTTCGCTCGGTCGCGGTCGTCTTGTTTCTCTCCGCTCCTTCCCCAAATTAGCGTCGTTGTCCTCGTGCTCCCCAGGTTAGCATTTCAACAGTTCACTGCTTGAGTGATTTGTGTTCAAGCGTTTAGCATTTCATGCTTCACATCAGTTCTGGCTTCAATCTTCACTACTTCTGTGCTTAACCACTTATGGCTTCACTACTTTAGCCTTCAGGGTTTAAAATTTATAAGGTAGTTTCTATGCTTGATTGCCTAATTGCCTAATTGACCTTGTACTAATTTAGCTTTACTAATTATGTAAATATATGATTATCTGATTATAGAACTACTAATTTGTGTTTTACTGGTTTTTTGTTTGATTTGGAGTTAAAATAGCCAAAAACTCATTACGAAATACGAATGTCAAAACGAGGGTTAAACAGGCCCCAACCAGTGAAACGGGTCAAACGGGTCGACCCGCGATCCGCGGGTCGGGTCGTGGGTCAATTTTTTTTTTTTTTTTGGGTTGCAGGTCGACCTGCGACCCGCACATCTCTACTTTTTATGCCAAAGCAAAGTCTCTAAATTTTTTACATTCTATTATTATTATTTGTCATTCATGTTTTTTGTCTAGTAGGAGGTAAATGGAGAAATGGGATTTAAATTCCCAACCTGATAGTGTGCGAAAATAGCGATGTATGAACAAGAAGAGCAAATAGCGAGGTGAAGCCAAGAGAGTAACGATTAGGGCCACTCCAAGAGGAAAAGAGTTTTCCTGCACCCATCCAAAAAAATTGAAGTAGACAAACAAAACAATCCAAGTCAGAGAAGAGCTGAAGGCCAAACATTGCGCACTTCCAACTAAGGCGGAAAGTGGACAAGCCAAGCAATCCAAGTCAGAAAAGAACTGAAGGCCAAACATCGTGCACTTCCCACTAAGGCGAGAAGTGGACAAGCCAAACAATCCAAGTCAGGGAAGAGTTGAAGGTCAAACATCGCGCACTTCCCACAAAGGCGGGAAGTGGACAAGCCAAGCAATCCGAGGCAGAGAAGAGTTGAAGGTCGAACATCGCACATCTCTTCCTAAGGAATAAAATCGATTGGCAGTATGGTTCCAAGTCGGCAAGGGAGAAAACCGCACATGTTCAAAAGCTGACACAACCGGCCCGCTCGACCAATCGAAGACCACCTCTTCTCTAACCAATCACCAGTCGTCTTTCTTTCAACCAATTAGTTATCCACAACTCACGCATCCCACCTCGGAAAATGGTGAAAACCTCACTTCCCAAGCGCCTATAAATAAGGAAGAAGCTCGAATGTTGCAAGGGTCGAAAAACATCTCGAACTCAAGAACTATCTTGCTCGTTAAAGATCGACGTGTTGAAACATTCATAAAGACCGCGCTACAATCAAGAGAAAATTAATAAAAAGACTTCAAGTCACTCAAAAGAAACTCTCCCGCGTCAGTTAGAAGGTCGCAGATAAGCTACAAGCCACCCTCAAAAGATCTCAAATCTCGCAAAGATAGCTACTCTCAATTTGTAATAGAAAAGATCTTGAAAGTAGTTCATTAGCTATAATCTCGTTGTAATTAAGGTGGTCTCGAACCTCATTAGATAGAGACCTCGAATCTCAACAAAGAGATCTCGGGCAATCCCAAAATTGTAATCTCGCATCATAATTATAAATAAAAGCAATGGTCTGTTTTATCGAATCAATAATCTCGTTCTTCGATATTAGCACTGGTTTATTTCAGGTGTCATCACAACCAGTAATCGCCAGTGTTATTACTCAATTACTAATTAGGCCAGTGAGAGTGATGCGACCCTAGGGTCACAAGGGGCGGATCTAGGCTCGAAATTTCCATATCTTCTCCGACAATAGTAACCGGATAAATACGAGACCACAAAGTGGACTCGCGGGTCTCTAATGCTCGTCGGAACGAGGGTGGGGCGAGGCAGAATCAAGGATAGAATGTCGGTCCACGTATGAACTCAGACAACGGAACCGGGGTGACTTCGGGCCAATTAAGGAGGAAACTCGACTCTACTTTAACTTGGCTCAATTTGACGTAAATAATAAGAGGGGGCGTGACTCCTTTATATAGAGGAGGTCACACAAAACCCTAGTTCTAAATGGGGTGGATTAAGGTTAGCAACATGCTAGGCCTAACATTCAAGCCCATAATACTAATAATAATAACTACTAAAAATAGAAACGTGCAACAAACCCTAATGTGCCTGATTCTACCATAATGGGTCGGCCTCTTAAGCATAAGAGAGCACACGCCTAAAATAGTAAAGGCGAAATGTAAATGACAGAAATAGAAATAATAATATAAATAATACATAAATAGACTATGTCCTAAACCAAGGGGGTCTCCAAGGTCTAGAACGTCTCGGGTCCGTAGGAAATGGGTTTGAGTTAAGGCAGGGTCACATTAGAGAGCATCTCAAGAGATTCTCTAAAATGTAATATTAAATTCTTAAAAAATCTAAAATTAAATTGCTTGAGGTTGATACATGTCATTGTATATACCTTTTTATCACATGCTTAAGTATGACTTAGATATTAAAATTATCACATGCTTTAGTATATCTTAAATCTAAAATTAAACTCCCAACCACTAACTAGTTTAACTCATAGTTTATGTACGACTATGACTTAGCTAGATATTAAAATTATTTTTAATTGTACTATAATAGAAAAATATAATGTAAAAATATGATGAAACTTTAACAATTTTTAGTTAAAATTCAATGTTTTAAAAATACTTTGCACAAATAAATAAAAGAGAATTTAATTGAAAATTTGAAACAATATGAATAATAGATATTTTTTAAAATATTAGGTAACGTTGGACTCGTTATTTTTTTAATCAAAATTAGGTATCCGAGTAATTTTTAATTTTTTAAGAGATAATATAAATTATAGTTATATTTTAATCAAAATTTAAATTTACAAAAAGGTAGTATATAAAAATTAAATTGGTTTATTGTTGGGATTTGGGTCATATTTAATTTGAATTAGGAGAAGTTCTTTTGGTGCCCCAGAGTTTTTAACATTTCCTTTTGATATATCCAAGAAAAAACTTATTCCTAATGGTGCCACTCAACTTTGTAAAATCAAACCCCCGTAGCCTAAAGTCCAAAAAAATTACTTTTCATCCATTTTTTTTTATCATTTCCATTTAACAAGAAAAAATACAATTTCTAAACAAAAATTAAAACTCATCTGATCTAGTATCGTAAAAAATACTCCAACAACACCAGACATTGTTATCATCAATACTGTAACACTTTCATGAAGCAATTTTACAAACATGGCTAACATAAGTAGAATTCATTCTTTTGCCACATAACCATAATCAAGATTTGACTACAAACTTTCATTCTATCTAACAAGATTAATCAACAACACATCTTCTCCAAGACAACAAATTAGACAATTCCACAAAAAAGGCAAAAAGTATATATAATCAATTAGACATGTAAACTTTTCATGTCATTTTTTCCCCAAAATTTCCCCCAAATTAAAACCCAAATTTCAGTTCAAACTACTAATGAATGAATCAGATTGAAACTTAAAATTGAAACTCAACAGTGAAATTATAACTCACAATTAAAGCCAAAATGGACCGGAGGCTAAAGCCTCATCGTCTTATCCCGAGAAGCCTCGTCGACCACATGTGAATCATCGTCGTCCGGCAACCACCAGTAAATCCTCGTCGTCTCAGGCCCCAACCTCGTCGTGTTCGTCCCTTGTCGTTCGATCCCTCCATCTCACCGCTCGTGCTTGAATTGCAAGAGCCCTCTCGATGCTGGCGCTGCTCGTGATTGAATCCTAGAAAAGGCGTCGTGAGACGTCGCTAAGCTTTGTTTTGATTTTTCTCTCTCTTTTTTCTTTTTTGAATTGTTTTTTTCGTTTTAAACGGAAATGATAAATAAAAATTGATGGAAAGTGATTTTATAGGACTTTAGGCTACGGGAGTGTGATTTTTCAAAGTAGAGGGGCACCATTAGGAATATTTTTTTTTTTGAATACCAAAAGGAAATGTCAAGAACTCAAGAGCATCAAAAGGAATTTCCCTTTGAATTAATATTGATGGTAAGAAACTATAAATAATTAAAGGTTTGTTTTGAAAAAAATTCTTCTCATCCTTTTCATTGATATGAATAAGCTTTTATGCAAGAGACTCCTTGGAGCCCAATTTTTTTTGGAGTACAAGATAAGATAGAAATATCTACAAAGGAATGTAATATTGGTATAAAGATTTTATCTATGGATAAAATATTTTCTGTCGTAATATCCCATGAAAGCTCATGGTGGAGTCCACTCATATAGCTTGGAACGCAACTCTAGAAACCTGAAGAAGTTTCCTACGTATGAATTTTATTTAGAGGTAGCTTGGTCCAAGTAGCCATCACCACTTCCATGCTCATGGTGATGATGCTCATATAGAGGATAATATGTAGGAATTTTATTGCGAAGAAGTTTATATGGTGAATTTTCTTTCAAAAGAGGTGTAATTGTTCTACTATGTAAATAAAATGAAGTATGAAAAGCATGTTCCCAAAAAGAAGAAGGAAGTTTTGTATAGGATAAAAGATCTAGACCGTGTTCAACAATTATTTTGCGATGGTACTCTACTACCCTGTTTTAAGACTCAGTATGAGGAAACAAGACTATATGAATATCCCATGAGATTGTAAGAGATTTAAGACATTCCTATATTCACCACCCCATTATGATTGATTATGTTTTAAAGAATGACATGTGATTTTTGAGATAGAAAGTAAATCCATATAAATTTAGTACAATCATTCACAAATATAAAAAAATATAAATTGTCATTAAATGAGGAAACAAGAGCAGGGCCTTAAACGTCATAATAGACTAAATCAAAAGGAGACTGAATAGATTCATGACGATACAACAAGGGTAGTCGATGGCTTTTCCCAAGTTGACATGACTCACATTCACTTTCTAAATTGTTCAAAAAAATTAGTAAATTAAATCTAGAAACTAAATGCCTAAAAATAGGCTCATGAGGATGACGAAAATGCTCATTCCATGTTTGAAGAGTGGTTTTCTCTCCAAGGTAAGCACAAGGATGTAATTGGGGCGGAGTAGGTGGCTGTTGGTGAAGTGGTGATAGAACCTGTTCCAACTATGTCTTTGAGGAGTGTTCGTCCATGCGAGTCCTTCATATAGCAACAAGTGGGATAAAAAACCATGTAAGCATTGTTATCTAATCTATCTATCTAATCTAACCTACATCTAAATTTGTATTTTTTTTACATTCAATGCTTTGAATTTAAAACATTCAATTACCTCATATTGACTTAATGTCATACATATCTTACATACTATATCTTAGCCTCTTGACCTTCCACACATAATATTTACTTAATATCATACATCAGTTATATATACTTGATCTTTGCCTCTTGGATTTTCACACATAATATTTATTTATTATCATACATCAGTTATATATACTTGATCTTAGTCTCTTGGTCTTCCACACATATATAATATTTACTTAATATCATACATCATACATACTTGCTTGACCTTTATCATCTTGGTCTTCCACTATAATATCATGCCTATAATTTTTTATTTAGAAAACCTTGCATAAAAATTATAATAAAAAATAAAATATTTATAAATTAATCATTTTATAAAATCAAAATAATTTATTAGTAGATATTGAATAGGTTTCATAATCTTAAGTAGAAAAAGTGCACACTAAAAAGAATTAGTATGAATTAAAAATAAGTGTTGAGAGCTAGAGATCAATGGTTCAATTAAATCGTGGAATATGTTTAAAGAAGCACAAAATAAATTCATAATGTCATTGAAAAAATTAAAATATCTCATTTTGTATAGTTCATCATATAGTCTCTTCATTTTTTTTTAATATACCTCATTTTGATTAATAAAAAATGTTTTATATATTTTATTACTCAACTTTTTTTTTATTAAAATCGCATTACTCTACATTTATAACAAAAATAGTAATTAGTACATTTAATTAGGAATCTCTTTATCTTTCACAATTAATGACATTCTTATCTTTTCGTTTTTTCTTGATAAAAAATGTCAAAAGCATTTAATTAGGAATCCAAAGTGATGACATCCTATATATTTTTCTTTTTTCTTAAATCAAATGAAAAAAAATTCAACTTCATACAAAAAAAACGTTGAAGCTTATTTAATTAGGAATCTAAAGTGGCAACCATTTAGTGACTAATATGCTTCAACTTGAAGACAATTTTGTTCTTAATAAGGTTGAATGTCAGTTTGAAGGGTTTATTCGTTACCCCTTTCAACTCACTACTTTTGATGTTATTCTAAAGGCTTGAACAACATTTTTTAAGGATCGAAGAGAGTAATATTTCTCTACTTTGTTTTATTTTCTCAACCTCTTTATGCACTCTTAAATCCGTGCAAATGAATGATAAAATATTGTTTAAACCATGATAAAATATTGTTGAAACATAATATCATACACAACTAAAACATAAACACATAAAAACATTATAAGCAAGACTATTGACCCGTGCGAAGCACGGGCATAGCCTTCTAGTCTCTTGTAAATTGGAAAACACTTTATGTTTTTGTCTTAATTGTGGAACAAAAAGAATTTATGCAATTGAACATGTTTAGGACTAGCATCGTCATGGGGATGACGAAAATGCTCATTCCATGTTGGAAAATACTTTTTGATTTGCCCAAAAGAGTAAGAGGAAGAGACATACCATTGTATTCAGAGTGATCAGAGAGATTACCAAAGTCAGGCATCACATGGTTGGTTGCCCATGAATTACCAAGCAAGGTCCATAAGAGTAGAAGGAGGAGCACCAATATGACAGGCATGTCGTGGTTGTTGATAGCTCTATTGTTGTTGATGAACTTCAGGATCTTGTTATTGAAAATCTGTGTTGATGTTGTTTTGATGAGCCATTGTTGGTGCTATGGCTAGAGGAACCACCCGATTTTGTCATCGTGGAGGTGTTGTTGGAGGAAAATCATTAATATTGACCCGATTGCAATAATTGATCACCTCATGAACTAGATTAGGACATTGTTAGTTCTGACATCGTGTTTTATTTTATGAATATGAGTAGGTTTGGTTTCCATACTGAATTGAGCGAGAACCACGGCTTGCAATGTTAGCATTGACTGTCGAATCATCAATGGAGGATGAGAGTGTCTAGAGATGCTCTTCTTCTTGTAGAAGGACCCCTAAGAGATCTTCGGACGACATAGGCTCCTTACACATATTAAAGGAGGTAATGAAGAAAGAACAAGACGCATCAAGACCTTAAATATTGCATTATACAATCAATAAGAAATTGGAACTAAGTAGGAGCACTTAGCCATGGCATAAAAAAGCTCCTTTTTTCTCAATATATTCGAGGATGCTTAGATTTCCATTCATAAAATTTTGCATCTATTGCTTGAAATGCATATAAAGTGTCGTAGTTTGGGCAAAAAAATACATTAAAAAATGGGCGACGCTTCATGAGTGGTCTTTGCACGAGCCACACGAGCGAGAAGTGGTGTTGAGAGTTTGGATTGAACCCATAATAGTAATAACCTATCTTTCTGCCTCCAGCCATTGAAGGCTGGGTTGGGAATTGGTTAGTCAACCTAGTGTCGACATCAACTATAGATGAAGGGGATTTATTGGTCAAGAGAAAGCCTTCAAGGGCTAACTTGATCATGTGCCACCATAACGTACAATTAATATGTTCAAGGTAGACTTGAAGATAGGAAATTGAAGAGTGGGCATGGTGTTGGATCCAAACGCCACAAACAAGAGATTGTCAGAGTTAATGCGGTTGCCTCCGTTGTCGTCGGTGACAAGTGGAGTTGGAGAGTCACGCGACAGATTGCCACCGTCATTGGTTGGCGATGAGGATCGAGACTTAATGTGCGATATGATAGTACATGAGAAAGAGGGGCAGAATAGGATTGCATTTCGTGGATCGAGATTAGACTGATACCATATAAACAATCTACCTAGTACAATTATAAAGTAGAAACCAAGTATGTACAAAATTTTGTGCCAGTTGTCACCATGTGAAAAGGTTAAAATTATTTTTTTGATAAATTTTGTTAAAAAATCCTACCCACTTTCCCACTTCCGCCACTAACAATTACAACTTATTTTTTAATAAAACTTTGATTCAGTTTCTATTCTAATAATTTTATATAAATAGGTATTTTGAATTTATCTAAAAATCTTTATTTTAATGAACACTTGATTAAAAATATCTTAGTATTCTAATTGATCTAACAAAAATCATTTTTTAAATTTATTCAACACACACTATTTTATAATAAATTATGTCAAAAAAATACTCAAAATAATACTAACTTTCACCTATTAAACCAAAATAATATGAACTTTTGAATTGACTAAAAGTAATATTAACTTTCATCGTACTAACTAAAAATAATACTAATTTTCAATGCATTAACTACAAATATTACAACGGTGTTTTTTTGTGAAAATTTTGGCAAAATATGTAATTTGACCATTGAAATATGTTGATTGGTCATTAATAATTCCAACTTTTGTTAATGCCACAAGTTGAAATGATAATTTATATAATGTAATCGATATTAATTATATACGAAATGATAATTTGTATGATGATAATGAGTAATAATCAACTCAAAATCTTAGCCATCAATATTTTTTAATGTTTAGTCAACAAATTTTGATAGATACGTCATATGTTTTGTCGAAATCTCCACCGAAAATGTCTTTGTACTATTTTTGGCTAGTATAATGAAAGTTGGTATTATTTTTAGTCAAATTTAAAGTTTGTATTATTTTGAGTTAATAGGCAAAAGTTGGTATTATTTTGAGTAATTTTATCATAACCATCTCGTACAAATTGTTATTTAAAATTATCTAAAAGAAAATACTTATGTAGTTTTTTCCACGATTCAAAATTTGAGAGAATATTGACATGAGATTACACCAAATGCATAATATATTACAAAATAAGTAGATATTAGCGAACACATACTGATTAAGTATTTTTCTTATAAAGGGTATATAATAATTAGAAATTTAGAAGCACTACTCCAATTTGATTAAGTATTTTCTAAACAGATTAATTTTGACAATTATTTTTGAGTACATTGTGTTATATATAAATATTTTGCCTTCTAATTTTTTTTCTAAACACTTTGATTTTCGACAATTATTTGTGTCACTAGTATTTTTTATTAATCAATCAATTTATTAAGGTTATCTAATACGGAGTACATATTATAATGTCTCTCTCAACCATTTTTAAACAAAAATAACATATTAGTTATGATTTCGAGCTAATATCTATGGAGGATATGTATTTAATGTGTCGCTGATGGGACACGTGTAGGTAGATTAATGGGTTTGTTAGATAGCGTGGCTGGTAAGCTGGTTAGTTAGAGTTGAGAGACGCTTTGTATATATAGGTTGTTAGCTAGCTTTGTACTTCTTACCCTTTGCTTAATACAATCAGAAAATTCCCAAATGTTTCATGTCTCTCTTCTTGTTTCGGTTTCTTCCATCATCTATTGATCATCTATGCTGGATGATCAAACTCTGTTTTGATTCAGAGTTTTGATATGGTATTAGAGCAACCGGTGACGATCCTGATTGTGCGATCGTAGATTGTGCTGGTTGATTTCGATTTGTCAATCGAGACACAGATTTGAGTCGTGTTCTTGTGTTCGAAGATAGAACGAGGTTGATTTGATCTCTGGTGAAGTGTAACTCAAAATTTTGAGTTGGATTCTTCAATTGGTGAGTTTCTACAGACTACTATGGTTGAAGATCAGAATTCTGTAACTGGAGGGAGATAGCGATCGCCTTTTCACAAGAAGTACAAGACTAAGGTGTATGATGATTGCTCGTATTCTCCTGTTATGAAGAGGAACAGAGAACATAGTTCTCGTTCTCGTTCACCTCTATCTAGGCGACGAAGGGAGAGAGAATATGGACTTCCACTTGGAGATAACTCAAATGCCTTTGATCCTTTGTTTATCTCAAATTCTGATAATCCTGGAAATCAATTGGTGGCTACGCGCTTCAATGGAGGCATTTTTGCTAGTTGGAGTCGTAGTGTCAAAATGGCCTTAGGTGCTAAAATGAAGCTAGTGTTCATAAATGGGATGTATGAGCGACCCGATAGGCATTTTGACGAAATTGAGAGGTGGAAGAGGTGTGATTTAATGGTAATGTCATGGATCATAAACTCTATGGTGAGTGAAATAGCATAGAACTTCATGTTTGTGCATTCTGCTCAAGAGTTGTGGAGAGAGCTTACTGAGCGATTTTCTGAGTCAAACGCTCCCTTGATGTTTCAATTGCAAAAGGAGCTCAGTAATATATGACAAGAGAATCTAAGTGTCACCATGTACTACAACAAACTCAAGAAAGTGTGGGATGAGTTGCAGGATATAGAAGGGATTCCGATTTGCAATTGTGGAATCTTTGAGCAGTGTACTTGTGGTTTAATGAAGCGTCTTGTTGATAAGGATGCTACATTGAAACTATGCAGTTTCTTATGGGACTCTCAAATGCATATGAAAATGTTAGGAGTCATTTTTGTCTCAAGATCCTTTTCCAAATGTAAACAAAGCCTTTAATACAGTTCTTGGAGTGGAGAAGCAGAAAGAAATTACAAGCATATCTAGCTAGACTCATGATCCTCTTGCAGTGGATCGATCCAAGAATTATGGAGGACAAGGAAGATACAATTCTGGACAAGGATCTCAGTATAAGGCAGAAGGAAAGAATGATGGTTCTCAGTATGGGAAAGATGAGAGGAAGAGCAAGTATGATAAGTCTGCTCGAAAGTGTTCTTATTGTCATGAGCCAGGGCATCTTAAGGAAACTTGTTTCAAGTTATTAGGCTATCCATATTGGTGGAAGGGACCAAAGACACAAGGCAATGGAAAACTGTTAGCTAATGTTCAAAATGCTGATGTTGCTTATGATTCTCCTCTTCATGGGAATGCAGATATTGATGCTAATCAACCTGATGCTTCTTTGATTAATGCAGTTGTGTAGGAAGTTATGCACAAAATAAAAGGGAAGGCTCGTGAAGATGAAGGACCGAGTCATGGACAAGTTCATTCCATCAGTTTTGCAGGTAACATTAGTCAGACATCATAATTTTTTGTTAAAGATATGAGTTAGATAGTCTGGATGGTAGACTCTAGAGCATCTGATCATGTTTGTTTTGATAAAGATTTGTTTATTGCATTGAGGAGTCTGGTGAAACCAATTAGGATAGGTTTGTCTGATGGATCTTATCAGTTTGTTCAGCTACATGGAGACATTAGAGTTTCTTCAAAGTTGGTTTTACACAATGTGTTATATTTGCCTACTTTCAAACACAACTTGATATCTGTTTCTCAGCTACCAACAAATAATCATTCTGTTTTCTTGTTTGGATCTCGTGGCGGTGTGCTACGGGTCCTTACGAGTAATGAAGTGCTTGTTGTTGGATACAAGCAAGGTGGACTTTACAAGATTTTTGGAGATGGAACTTCGAAAACTGGAGCAGAGGTAGATATTATACAGTCTTTTGATATGAAAAACAGTGTATTAGAAACTAGAACCTTAAATGTTGTGTGTAATAATGGTGATTTGCATACTTTTCATGCCAGACTTGGGCATATCTCGTTATCCAAAATGCATCACTTAGAAGATGTTGCTTGTAAGAAGTTGAAAGACCTCGATTGTGAAGCTTGTGTTTTAGCTAAACAACACAAGGATACTTTTGATATCAGTTCTTCATATGCTTCTAAGATTTTTGAACTCGTTCATATGGATCTTTGGGGTCCATATAGAACGCTTGCTTATTGTGGATCTCGGTATTTCTTACCAGTGGTTGATGATCATTCTCGAGCTACTTGGACTTTTATGGTCAATAATACCTAGATTAATTGCAGAGTTTCTAGCCTATGTGGAGACATAGTTTGAAACAAAGATTAAGATTCTTCGAACTGATAATGAGTCTGAATTTGTACAGAGTTTTGTGTCTGATTTGTTAAAAAGGAAAGGTATTATTCATCATAGGTCTGCACCAGGAGTGCCTCAACAAAACGGGTGTGTTGAGCTCAAGCATAGGCATCTCATTGAGACAGCTAGAGCCCTTTGTTTGCATTCTGGATTGCCTATGAGATTTTGGAGTGAATGTGTTTTGTTTGCCACATATTTGATCAATTTGTTGCCTTCCTCAGTGTTGAACTGGAGGACTCCTTATGAGATTTTATATCAGAAACACCCAAATTATGATCATCTTCGTGTTATTGGTTGTTTGTGCTATGTTCTTCGGCCTAAGTCTCAAAGAGGAAAATTTGAAGCAGTTTCTAACAGGTGTGTATTATTGGGATATCCACCAGGGCAAAAAGCTTACAAGGTATATGACATTGAATCCAAAAAGGTGTATGTGGCTAAACACCTTGTTTTCAAGGAGCATTCTTTTCCTTTCAAGTCTACTTCATTATATTCTAGCACCAATGATATATAGTCATTGCCACTGGTTTCTTTAGATGAGGTTGATTCATATTCTTTTTTCCTCAACCTTCATTTCCTGAGTCACAACCAAGATCATCTGATTTGTCAAATTTGAATTTTCCACAACATTCTTGTGTTTCTTCTTCTCACAAGAATTCCACAGATTCAATTCCTTATCATGTTTCTGATTTAGTATCACCAAGTTCAAGTAAGTCAGTACCAATGCCAAATAATTCTGTTCTGTTTGATTCTTTCCATCCTAATTCTCCTGGTAGCATTGTTCCTCATGTTAGAAAGTCTACTCGGGTTATTCACACACCAGCTTATTTAAAAGATTATCAACATGGGCCTTTACCAAGAAGAGGTGATTTACAAGATGATCGGTTTTCACAAGCTTTTCATGTTGTCACTTTGAATGATCTCAAGGATTATTCCAGTGACTACATTCATTCTTTGTTAAATGTTCTATCAATTGCTGAACCTACTACTTATGCTCAAGCACGACATGATCCTAACTGGGTAACAACAATGAACAAAGAATTGAAGGCCCTAGAACATAATTCTACATGGAATCTTACTTCTTTACCACCAAGAAAGAAGGCTATTGGTTCTAAGTGGATATTCAAGATCAAGTTTGAGCCTAATGGTCAAATTGAACGATATAAGGCACGTCTTGTAGCCAGCTGGTATAATCAAGTTAAAGATAAAGACTACAACCAAACTTTTTCCGCTGTTGCCAAGTTTTCAACTGTTAGAGTTTTGTTGGCATTAGCATTTGTCAAGAAGTGGGATATTCATCAACTTGACATCAATAATGCTTTTTTCATGGATTTTTAGATGAAGAAGTATACATGATCCCACCCCTTGGATATGCTAAAGCTCAACCAGGTCAAGTGTGTCATCTAAAACGTTCTCTCTATGGGTTAAAGCAAGCCAATAGATAGTGGAATGTGGAGTTAACAAAGCATCTTCTCAAACTTGATTTTTCACAATCAACAACATGCCTTCTTATCTGGCAAGCTTGGACTTGATTTCTCAGGTCTAGCTTGAGGGGGGATATGGAGGATATGTATTTAATGTGTCGCTGATGGGACACGTGTAGGTAGATTAGTGGGTTTGTTAGATAGCGTGGCTGATAAGCTGGTTAGTTAGAGTTGAGAGACGCTTTGTATATATAGTTTGTTAGCTAGCTTTGTACTTCTTACCATTTGCTTAATACAATTAGAAAATTCCCAAATGTTTCATGTCTCTCTTCTTGTTTCGGTTTCTTCCATCATCTATTGATCATCTATGCTGGAAGATCAAACTCTGTTTTGATTAAGAGTTTTGATAATATCAGGTTTTCCTAACCCATTTCCTCCTTGGAAATAGTTTTTATTTTTTTTATTTATTTTAAGGTTTGCATACAGTTTAGTTTTTTTTTAAGAAATAAGCTACTAGCTCATTACAAGGCAAACACTAATATTACAAGACCAACTTAAATCATCGCAGCAAATGATCTTAAGAAAATCAAATAACAGGTGATCACAGACCCAAATATGAACCAGGGAGACATCCAATGGATCAAACAACGATCCTGGGAAAAAAAGTTTGAAATAGCAAACCTAAGCTGATTATAACTAAAACACCTTCAGGCAAGGAAATCCGCCGCCGAATTGCATTTCCTGAAACAATGAAAAAATGCCATACAAGAAATAAAAACATCGAAAGGACAGATATCATTTACAATAGCCTGAATTTCCCAGAAAAAACTTTCCAAATTCTTTTTAAAGAATTAATAAGAATTAGATTGTCGCCTTCAATGATAAGATGAGATAGATTTAGAGAGAGTTCCAGTTGAAGAACCGATACTAAATGTTGTTGTTTTCGATCAAAAACATAAATTTTACTATTATGGTCATGAATTAAGAAACTTGTAAAAGTAGAAGAATTTATCCGTTTAGAAGCATCAAAGTTTAACTTTACCCAATCAACAAGAGGTTTTTTCCAAACTCGATTGTTTTTTCCTTTTAGGACTAGAAATATGTTTATGGAGTAAAGGAGGTTGAGCAGACACCCATTCTAATTACTGAGAGAAAGCCAGATCGCAAGGAAACAATGAAGTCAAAATCCTAGCAGGATTAAAGATTTTAGCATTTATATGACTCAAAATGGATCACCAATGAAAACATAGGACATTACAATTTCTATTGAAATTTATAGTTGAGACTAAATTGTCATTGAAAGTATCCGACGAACAAATTTGAAAAGAGATATTCAACATTCCTTACAATTTGGAAATCATTTTTTGAGTAAATGGACAATGCAAAAAGTGGATTTAGATTTTCATCATTAATTGTACACAAAGAATCAGAACTTAAAATGTAACTTGTTTGGTTGAATGCGGGAAGTACGATTCGTAGGAATTTAAATCACGGGAATTTAAATTTTTGGGAATTGTAATTCATGGGATTTGAGAAAAAAATGTTTGGTTAAAATTATTTATGTAGGAATTAATTCTCTCTATTTTGTTTGGTTGAAAGTTAAAATTCATGGGAATTTAATTAAAATTACGTTAACAACCCTTATTAATGAAAATCAATAACTTGACTTTTGGGTAAATAAGAGATTTTTAATTTAATAAATAAAAAATAAAAAATAAATTTGAAACTAAAATGGTGGAGTTGGAACTTACCTACTCTCAACATGGTAAATGCAATTCTCCCATTTTAGAGAAAATGCAATTTATGGAAATTTAAATTCTCGTGTTTTTCTGTCAATTAATTTTCAATAAAATACATATATTTACTTCAATTTCCTTGCATATTTAAATTCATGGGATTTCAATAGAAATCAAACGAGTATGAAATATCAATTCCAATTATCTGCAGTAGAAAGACAATGTGCACAAGTTTTTGAGAAGAAAATTTTTATTTTTTTGGTGGTGAAAACGGTTTTGTTGAATTGGATAGAAGTGGAAGCAACACCCCCATTTGAACGTTGACTTCGTCGCAGCTCGCAGCCGCATGTAGCCGTCTCCCAAGATTTTCCCGGCAAAATAAAATTAAAATAAAATCCAGAAAAAGTAGGGCAAGCAATTTACCGGAAAAGGTAAGACGACTAGACAAATCACGAGACACGCTCTCGCCTCTCTGAACAAATTTACTACCGATTTCCTTTTATGCGGAAACCCCGTCCCAGATTATTTTTCCCCAAAACCCCAGATCATTCATCCCACTGGTCAACATACAAAAAATACCCTTCAAAAAATAAAGGGAAAAGTCCTCTGCTTTATTGTGATTCATTCTTTCATTTCGCCTCCCACAAACCCTGAAATTTCAAAGCACACCCTTTCTTTGTTCTTCTTTCCCTTCTGGGGGATTCCTGCAGGGTTTCTTATGCTCAATTTTGTGGGTGTGCTTCCTATTTTGTGTAATTAGTTACTTTCCTTTGTTCTTCAGTTGCATAGTTTGGTGTTTCAATGTCTCAGCTGGTGATAAGCACAAGAGCAACTGCTATGCTGTAATTTGTCTTGTCCGTGATCTTGAATGGAATAGAGGATGATGATCAACTGATACACGTGTTAGTATAGTTGAAATTTTAGAATTCATAGGGTAGAGTATTTATTGGGTTTTGAATTGCTTGCTGGTCAATTCTGAGCAACTGATTATTTGACGATGGTTGGAAGTCACTGGTGCTTTCAAAATAATGGAGGGTGGTTATAATTTGTACAAATTTAGGGTTATCCTTTCCTTTGATTTGTGATTTTAGTGCACCATGGGATGTGTATTGGCAAAACCCTCCACTTTGGAAGATACCCACCAGAGGGATAATAATATAGTAGCAAATACAAGATTGTCAGAGTATGGTGTGCATAGGGAAGAGTCTCAAAGGAGGGAAGGGACTTCAGTTTTGGGGGAAAGGAATGAGACTGCCAATACTTTCTTGATTGATAAGAATCCAAGTAGTTCGATCGGATATCTGGATGATCATTCTCAGAATAGTAAGGTTAAGCTTGAAAATGTGTTTTCCAATAGCCTGCCAACTATCAGTGTTGTGCCTAAATCAAGGGAAGGTGAGCAGATTGTGGCTGGATGGCCTTCTTGGCTTGCTTCGGTTGCTGGTGAAGCCCTTAGTGGTTGGATTCCAAGGAAGACGGATTCTTTTCAAAAATTAGATAAGGTTTGTTTCCTTTCTCACTTCCTTTTTGACTGATCAGATCAAGATGCTTATTATGGATATGAGGTTGTGTCATGGTTGATCAAAAATAATGATGGCAGTACTGTTTTAGTTTCTATGTCTTATGTTCAGTGATGTCCCTATCAATTGTGTGTTTTAAATGTTGTTAGAAGAAGTTCCTTCTTTGGTTTATGTTACTAATAATGATACTTAAGAGAGATTACATAATGCTTAATATGTCTGATATCACTAACGGGCATATTTTTTTTTTTAAATCTTGTATCCTTATCTTTAGCTTCCCTTAGGTCCTCGTATAATTGCATCTGAATTTTGATTGAAACACACAATATGGCATATAAGATTAACTGTTTAATCAAAGTTAGACGTAAGTGCTAATAAGTAGTAGACTAGTAGTTTTCTGCACAAACATAAATACAGAAAGGCTTCATTGTAAATGATGAATTTGCCGGTGATATATATGAATTATTACTATTGAGTAAAATGAAACTGATTGTTGATGTTGAACTGTTGAAGTATTGTTGTCAGACTTAAAAAGCCTTTTACACAGATTCAGGAAAGCTAAAATATTCTACCTTCCTAAGCTTTCATAGGTCTGTTGCTAATTGCCCATTAATGCCTTTATCCTCTCCAGATTGGTCAAGGGACTTATAGTAGTGTGTACAAAGCTCAAGATCTCATTCATTCTAAACTAGTTGCTTTGAAAAGAGTGCGATTTGACAATCTTGATCCTGAAAGCGTCAAGTTCATGGCAAGGGAAATCCTCATCTTACGTAGGCTTGATCATCCAAATGTAATTAAACTGGAAGGCTTGATTGCATCTCCAGCATCCTCCAGCTTGTACCTCATTTTTGAATACATGGAGCATGATCTGACAGGACTTTCAACTATTCCAGAAACTAGGTTCACAGAACCACAGGTAATTCTATAGTTAAACTCACGCACATAAAATTGCTACTAGATTGATATATTATTGCTTGGTTGTTTTTTTCCCTCTGAAAACGGTTGTGCGAATTCCAAGGTCATCTTTTCTTTCATCAGGTTAAATGTTATATGAAGCAGCTTCTTAGTGGGCTTGAACATTGTCACAGTCGAGGTATCCTGCACCGAGACATAAAGGGATCAAATCTCTTGATCGATAATTCTGGAATCTTGAAGATTGCAGACTTTGGCTTGGCAACCTTCTATGATCCTCATGAAAATCTAACAATGACAAGTCGTGTTGTTACTCTTTGGTATCGCCCACCGGAACTTTTACTTGGTGCAATACTGTATTCAGAGACTGTGGATTTGTGGAGTACTGGATGCATCCTTGGAGAACTATATTCTGGCAAGCCCCTTATGCCTGGAAGGACAGAGGTAAAAGTCTCTAAAGAAAACTTGCTTCTGGAGCTCCATATCGTTGTACGTTTTTCTACCTTTTATCCGGTTTCTCCTGCAAGGTTGCTGAAGATTTCTTTTGCTAAATACCAAATTCCCCCTTGCTTCTCAAGAGGTGCAGGAATTTAATTTAGGTCCTATATGGTAAAAAGTAAACCATACTCCTTCAAAAATGATAAAGATATGACATCTTACCCGGGCGATGTGTCTATGGCATAAACATGGTTATTGTAACTTGTTTTACTCATCAATGTATTTCCCACAGTTATTGTTATTGTAACTTGCTTTAATCTTATTTTTATATTTTCCTCATACTTATGCCCCTTGCATCTTAGGTTGAACAATTACATAAGATTTTCAAACTTTGTGGGTCACCCCCTGAAGAATTCTGGACCAAATCTAAACTGCGTCACGCAGCATTATTTAAGCCTCATCAGCCTTACAGAAGACGAATTGCAGAAAGATTCAAAGATATTCCTGCTTCAGCGTTGCAACTTATTGAGACTCTACTGTCGGTCGATCCTGCCTTTCGCGGAACTGCAACATCTGCTCTCAATAGCGAGGTAGATTTAATTTTTTGCAGAAGGAATTTGGAAATCTGTTATCATGTGCTGTTGGAAAATCAAACCATTTTGCTAAATCATATTTTTACCGTCCACTTCCATTCTAGTAGTAAATACTTGCCAGAAAGATTTATAAAAAATGAACCACTCACCCTAACATATATTGCTAATATTTACATATTTTTTGTAGTCTAAAGGATAGCTTCTAGGGGGTTGTGGTACTTTTCTTCTTCCGGTTTTGTTTATGTTTTCGGCTTGGTGTTTGGTTGCTTTGTTCTCCTACTTGTGTTCTTTGGTCGTGTCGGGTCTTTTGGTTGCTCCCCATTGCGTTAAGCCAGGGGTGCCCCCATCTTGACCCCCCAGATTTCCCGTAAGGGAAGCTACACTGGGTCATTGTTGTTGTTGTTTGCAGTTGCAATCTATCACTTGTCCTTTTGCCTTTTGTTTTTCGATATTTATCTGCTTTCTTGAATAACAGTATTTTACCATGGAACCTTTGGCTTGTGACCCTTCAAGTTTGCCGAAGTATCCTCCTAGCAAAGAGATTGATGTAAAAATACGTGAAGACCAAAAGAAGAGGTAAACCTCATTTCGTTTGCAACTCAAATGTTTGTGCAAAGAGACTTAATACATGTGAAAATTTCCCTTGGCAGCCATTATTTTGGTATAAAAGTTCTGAGCTGAGGTCCTGCTTTTCTGCTTATGTGAAATGTTATAAACACTCTCTTATACATGTTTATCTTATACATACCTACAGGCGTGAGGAAGTCGAAGGCCGAGGCAGAGGGGTTGACCCAGCTAGGCAAAGACCAGAACAATATGAAGCAGCTTTAGCAGACAAGGCCAGTGCCGATCTGTTTGCATCAGTGCAGGTGATTACTGAAGCTCTCGTTTCGTTCCGCTTTGATTCCCTAGATTTTAGCTTTGAAGCATTAATTTTCTATTATTATCAAAATAATGGTTTCAAAATATGTTATATCATGTAGTCACCTTAAATCTCAAGACCGCAAACTAAAACTTGCAAACCAGAAAAAGGTGTTTCCAAAATTCTGCGTGATTATGTTTCCCTGTCCTTAATTTTACAATGCTTTTTTTGTCTCCTTATGGTAGAGGCAGGAAAGAAAAAGGCAGTCTTTCTTGACAAGTCGGAATCAGACATTTAACTCCTATGTACAAGAACCCCTTTCAAATCTTTCATCTGAAACTACTAGAGAAGTGGGAAAAGAGATATTTGACCAACTCAGGCGAAGAGGATTACATTCAGGGCCCCTAACTCGTGGGGCCGCTTGGCCGAATACGGGGAAGCGACTCCATGATCCACTTATTGCTCCAAGAGAACCGAATCCATCAACTTTTTCTACTTCAGCAGCAATTAGGGCTCGTTTGGCTGAAAATCATAGACCTGGGCCTTCACTTTACAATGATCCTGCTAGACATGGTGACCGGTTTCCTGGATTAACCAATGAACTAGACTTTACAGGAAATGGAGATTGGATGTTCCACAGTCATAGTTCCATTTACTCTAATGAGAATGAAGAAATGGCTCGTGTGGCTAGACCCTCAACGAACAGCAACAAGGTATTATTCCTCTTGCTTAATCTCATCAAATTAACAGCCATAGTATATTAGTATACTTTCGGAAAATTGCATCATATGATAGGAACTTCTGTGGTGGTAGCACTCTCTCTGACCACGTTCTGAGACTATGCAATATCAACACAAACTTTGGGATATAATAATGCATTATACTGTATTATATAATACATTATGTTGCATTAAAACTTAAACACTTAATGCAATATAAAACTTAATAATGCAACATAATTAGGTAATCCAAACGCACCATATGTCACCGCCTGTTATATACTCGAATTCAATGCTTGTGTGTTTGATTCGCACAGAACGGCTATGGAGGTTCTGATGAACACAAGATCCACTATTCGGGGCCGTTGATGCTGCAACCGAAGAATGTGGATGAGATGATGAGGGAACGTGAGCGTCGGATTCAAGAAGCGGGTCGTCGAGCTCGGGTTGAAAGGCCAAACCAAAGAAGAGTTGGCGCCAATATACTACCCATCTCTAGGCGCTGAGATTGGAAGCTAATATGAAATTGTATACTTGTATATACATTACGTTGCATATACACACTTGAAAGCTGAAATAGTTGTACTTGTACACGGAAAGGAATAGGTCTTTACTTAGATGATTAGATGGATGGAGAGTATACTGTACTGCTTCGCAACATTATTGTACAGATTGAGAATGCCCTAATTGGCAGCTTTATGGTTTGTGGATTTTCTTTTGAATTCATATCCTTTGTTTGGCATTGGAAGAGGCATAAGTTGATAAAAGGCGAGTTCTATGGGTTGTATACACATGTACAAAGAATGAATAGTGTTTCATGTAATAACGCAGTTATAGCCAATTAATCATTGGTTAGGTGAGTGATAATAAAACGATTTTTCTAACACATGTCTTTAAAATATAAGTAATAGGATAGAAAAACCAAATGATCGATCAGGATTCAGGAAGGTTTGTTTCAGTCTCGATCGATTAATATATACATGTTGGGCGTGACAAAACTACCCTACTGTGACATCTTACACAATTACACATATGACCTCTAATGGGCTATAAATTACATTTACGCCTAACAGGCCCGACCCGACCCGACCCGACAACATAAAATCACACTAGTGAGTAGCGACAATCTTCTCTAAACAAACCCAAAAACGGCCCGTCTTGGCCCAACTCTAGAGAGAGACTGATAAGAGTCAAACAACTGCTACAGCTTGGCAACTAGGGCGGGGTAAGTTGTCAAGCAGAGCAAAGGTAAGCATAGAAGCTCTGGGCCTCGCCGGCCGGCCACCGGAGAATCCATCGACCATCTCGCCACACGTGGTGGTGTCGGTGGTGGTTACGGAAGAAGAGGAGGAGAGCCATTAGCAAGCATGTACTTGTGCTTCCTCCAGGGGGCCATGTGCATGTTGTTCTGCTTCATGCACCTCTTGGCGGCCCCACACAGAATCTTCACCAGACTCCTCAGCCGCTCCGCCTTCCCCACGAACACCTCCGGCAGCCGGCTCACCAGGCGGCCGTACTCCTCGCCCGCCCTCGCCATCTCGAACTCCGCCCTGAACTCAAGTTCCACTATTACCCTCACTCCCTTTCTCTTCTCCACCACCTCCATATACGTATGCTCTCCTGTAAAAAACAAGAGGCCGGAGAGCTTCAAATTAATTAAAACAGAGATTTTTTTTTTTGTCTGATTACAAAATTAAATTAGTTCTTCACTTTTTTTTTTTGGTTTGCGCCCGTACCAGAAGGGATATCGGAGGAGCCGCTCCACTTGGACTTGCGGAGGGAGCAATTGTGGCCGGCGGCGGAGAGGCGGCGGAAGACCTCGTTCCGCAGGCAGATCCGGCAGAGACCGGGTGCGGCCGATCTCCGGCAGCCGCAGGAGAAGCTGGAGTCCATTAAGGCCTCCTTGGTGGCTTGCCTCACACGCGATTCGATTGATGTGGAACGGCACAATGTAGCCTGAATAAAATGAATCATGGATGGATTGAATGATTTCGAATTCGAATTCAGGAAAAAAATCTTTCAATTGATTGAATGATGATGAATCAATTCACCTGGAGGAGATGCTCTTGGGCGTCCCAGAAGGCTTTATTCTCCTCCATCTTGACCGATCCCTGGCCTTGGTCCTCTTCTTCCTCGTCATCGGCGGCGAATTCCACCGCCGATGAAGAGTAGAGGCGGCAGTTCTCGTCGAGGAACCAGAAGATGGTGTCGGAGAAGTCGTCGGAGGCATCAGAGGCAGCTGAGTTCTCCATGACAGATTAATTGGGTGGTTGGTTGTGTTGCTGTGTGAACTACTGACAAGGGGGGAATTGCGGGGGTTTAAATACGGGAGAAATTAATCATGGTGGATTGAAGCGATGGGCCGCCGCGTATAGAAAATTAGAAAGAGCTGACGTGGCAGATGAGTAGAGTATGCAGATAGAGAGGCTAGGTAGCTTGTATACAGCGAGGCTTACACTCAGTCAGAGCTGGGAATATACAGCCTCCCAATCTCTCAACTTGCTATTTTTCCTTTCCCGGAATATTCGGCTATATAAATTCATCATCAAAGTTTTTTTTTAATAGTATAAGATTAGGAGGCCTTTAAGGAGGGCGTCCTAGAACATCTTTGTGGATGAAAACACGTAGTTCTGGATTATTCAAAAGAATATTTGTAGGGATATTATGACCAGCTTTGCAATCAGAAATTAGCATTTTGATTTCCCATAGATATTGCCTCATATTATTAACACCAGTAGCGGAGCCATGGGGGGCGAAGGGGGGCGGTCGCCCCCTCTCTCCCCAAAAACTAAGTATATATATATATATATATATATATATATATATATATATATATATATATATATTATATAAGGTTGAGCAAGAAGGCACAATTTTGCTACAGTCTAATTGGTAGTCTACTTCTCCCTCCGTCCCCAAAAGTTTGTCCGCCTTTCCTTTTCGATCGTCCACAAAAGTTTGTCCAACTCTATTTTCTTTCCATTTATATCACACAACATTTACATTTTTACACTTACAAAAACAAACAATTACAAACACTTTTACCTTTTTCATCAACCTTTTCTTCCTCATTCCTCTCTCTTCAATTCCTTACATTACAATAATTCAATCACAAAAAAATGTGTATAGCCAACAATAAATATAATTACACTAAACTTAATGTATGCATAATTTTAATTTTTTTCTCTTCAAAACAAGATCAATGATGGGCTAAAAAAAAATTAAGCTAATGAAATGGGGTTTGTGTGTGAGAACTGGTTGGGGGCCAAAACAAAGCTTCATTAGGGGCCAAAACAAAGCTTATAAAATAGGGTCTTGTTGCTTGGTTTAGGGTGACCCAATTCCATGTTCAGAAAATTAGAGAGAGCTGACGTGGCAGATGAGAAGAGTATGCAGATAGAGCGGCTAGGTAGCTTGTATACAGCGAGGCTTACAGTCAGTCAGAGCTGGGAATATACAGCCTCCCAATCTCTCAACTTGCTATTTTTCCTTTCCCGGAATATTCGGCTATATAAATTCATCATCAAAGTTTTTTTTTTAATAGTATAAGAATTAGGAGGCCTCTGAAGAGGGCATCGTAGAGCATCTTTGTGGATGAAAATACGTAGTTCTGGATTATTCAAAAGAATGTTTGTGGGGATATTGTGGACAGCTTTGCAATTTTATTGACCACAACATTGCTATCCCTAGCCACATGACGAACAAAGTAACGTGAAAATTGTTTTTTTTTTTTGGTGAAAAACGATCGGCAAAAAGCCGGTCAGGGAAATAGAAATACAACAAACAAGCTACACACGAGTGAGGCGAGGCAAGGCTCTACCTCGGACATCGTCCAAAACAAAAGAAGCAAAACCCACAGGGAGATCATCCAAGAAAGACAAACCAAGGGGGAAAGAAAAGGCAAAGCTAGCGAGGGAGTCGGCGAGGCAATTCGCTTTCCTAAAGACATGGGAAAAGCGGGTTAACTAATCCCGCTTGAGAAGGCCTTGAACTTGAGAAACCAAGGCGAAAGAGGATGACAAGGGGCCAACTCTTTGCCGACAATGTCAACCTCAAGCTTAGAATCCATCTCCAAACAAACTTTCCGGAAGCCTTTATCCCAGGCAAGCTTAAGACCATTATAAATGCCCCAAAGCTCCGCCATCGGGACCGAACAAAGACCAACATTGTGCACAAAGCCGCATATCCAATTCCCATTGCAGTCACGAATGGCACCCGCAGCCGTGGCATGACCATCCTTGTTCACGGCTCCATCAGTATTCACTTTCACCCAATCCCTAGGCGGGCAAGTCCAATTAATGAAGATCTCCATCTTCCTCCGAGGGAGCTGAGTAGATGGCCTGCTATTCCAAGCACGAGCATACTCCTTAGCCTTCGAATAGGCGGAGCCAGCCGCATTCGTCACACGAACGTGATTGCCAAAAAACCGCCTCATTCCGCCACTTTTAAATCCACCACAAAGCTGTAGCGAAAAACGTCGACCAATCCACGCCATCGTCGTTGCACCAACTACAAGCCAGGTTCGTTCGGATCCAAACTGCAAAAGGCAAACAAAAAAAGTCAGTGATCTCACTAGGGAAAGTAACGGATCTCCACATACCTGAAATGATCAGGCAATCTGAGAATAGGTGACTGAAGAATTCATCCGCAGCCTTGCAAATACCACACCGAGCCGATGTAGAGAGGTGTCGCCGCTGTCTCTCTTCATTGGTAAGAATGCTGCCACAAACAGTTAGCCACATAAACGTTCTAATCCTTTCCTGGACCCTTAGCTTCCAAACGGTTTTAAAAATGACAGCATCATTACCAAGAACCGAATTTTTTTGCAGCAATGAGATCGTAGGCCGATTTCACCGAGTAGTTTCCATCGAAAGAGAGACGCCAGGCAAGAGTGTCAACAGCACCAGCGTTAGAACAGGGCGCCACCACAGCGAGTTTCAATAGAATAGCCGATGGCAACACACCCTCTAATATGTCCCATCTCCAGCCGTGAGAGGAGCTCCAAAGATCACAGATCTTGCTGCCCGTATCAATATCCAAGATATTCCCATAAGCGACGTCGATAAGCCAATCCTCCGAAAGCCAAGAATCAGTCCAGAAGGATATCGAGGATCTGTTGAGCAAAAATGTACACAAATTGCAAAACGCATTTAAATTATTTTTATTTTAGTTCGACCCTCTCTTTTGACTCTTTTGATTAAAAGCAATACTGATACAAAATATTAAGTGGTTTTTACGATTTGTGCTGCACCCAATTTTGGTGAGTTGCCTACGTATCTCTTTAAAGAGAATCAAGCCTTACGTAGTTCAGAGTATTTTAATTTGGTTTTTAATTTTGGTTTGGTTTGATTTTCACGCATCAGCGGAACAAACCCGAACCCACCTTCTAGGAAGGTTTGCTCGGATTGTAACCAAACTATCATTTGCGCGACGTGAATAAGATTAAACTCACCACCTAGGAAGGGTTGTTTAATCTCTTCACTATCAAACATATGATTAAAGATTTATATATTTTTAATTTAATTTATGACTGAATATGACATATTTATATATTATGTCAAACGTCCTACGTATCCACTTATATGATATGGAATCAAGTCAAACGTATTTCTAGGAATCAAATAATATGGATTGAATCTTGACTTTATATTTATATTAAAAAGTCAACTTAATATTTATGATTAGACTCAAACTTATAGAAGTCGAGTCTCCCACACGACTTAATTAAAAGAGATGTCGAGTCAAATGTAGGTCTCAAAGAACCAAAGGTTCGATTAAATATGATTTTGTTTTTTTTATCGTGACTGAACTCAATGAGCTTTTTGCTTTATATTGAGCTTCCTACGTATCTGACGAATCAGAATCAAGTCATCGTAGTTCAAAACTTAAAATTTTGGTATTAAGTTTTGTTTATTTTTATTTTCATGCATCAGAGGAATGAATTCAGACCCACCTTCTAGGAAGGGTTGCCTAAACTCCCCCAACTATCATTTGCATGTACATATTATTTATTTCATTATCGACTTTACTTTATGTTTGAAAGTCAACTTAAATTTTATGTCAACTCGATATTATGTTAATCGAGTCTCTCACATAGCTCATTAAAAGAGCATCAAATTATACATAGTTCTAAAATAGAACAAGTATATTAAATTAATGTTTTATGTGTGTGCGACTGTACTCGATACAAATTATATTTAATATCGAGTGCCTACGTAACCTATAAAGGTGTCAAGTCTTAACGTAGTTCTCAATAAAAGACCGACAAGCATGTGTGTGTTTTATGTCGAGTTTCCTATGTATCCTTTGGAAAGGGATCAAATCGTACGTAGTTCTACAATCAAGACCAATTAAATATGATATATGGTCTCAAATATATTTTAATTTAAGGTTGTGATTGAACTTGACGAGCATTTTGACTTTATGTCAAGTTTCCTACGTACCCTATTAAAAAGAATCAAATCATACGTAGTTCTATATTAATTAAGATGGTTATAACCTTGAATATGCGGTCATTACCATAATAGCTAAAATGGTTTATAAATTAAAATATATTTCCATATTTGACCACACTTGCAATTATCTTACTTTGATGGGCGATCTTTGCAATAGTGATCGACTTTTACATGAATTGTGCACGCAATAAAGTGCCTGCATGCTCATTTTCCACGTCTGGGCTTAGATAATCTTTGTTGAACCCTATTTATATGAAGCTCTTTAGTAGGTGATCAAACTTAAGTATATATACATACCCTCTACATATATATACACACCAGCCACAACCAACAGAAAATTGGCATCAAGAAAGATTGATTATCTTGGAATGGATATCACTATAGTTAATTAGTATATATCCCAATACTTTCTTACACCCAAAATATGAAATTGTATGGCACCATATTTAATTTAACATAGCACCGTTTCACATCTGTGCAATTGAAGTTCTTTAAATTTGAGGGTTCTTGTTCGTTTTTTACACATGATATATGGGAATTGCATGATATAATTATGCATGCCCATCACACATATATTGATATATATATACACATGCGTATTATTTCTTTTTTTATGATCCGTCTGCAAGATTGCGTTTAAGAACTTCCAAACATGGATACCCTTTATCTTGGAATCCATCAAGTCAGTCTTAATTTTCTCAAAGGGTTACGATCATGGTGATACAGTCTCAATTATAACCCGCCTTTTAAACCCATTTCATTATTTTTGCCCTCTGCAACTTTTAATATGTGCCGGCACTACGTAAAGGCATTTATAATCAGAATCTTTTCCCCTCTTTATATTTGCATCCGATCATGCCTTATATATCCTGATCATCGTCTTGTCCTGTCTGGCAGTCCACCGTTTTGATCCTTTTTAATTCCTTTACAAATTTGAGAAATCAATTGGGCATTATAGCGGTTAGAGAAGGCCTTATTGGGTGCAATGATTCGAGAGTAATTACTCCCAAATCCATCACCATTTTGCTTAATGTGGAGACCCGAAAGTAATTACTTTCAAATCAACCACGGATATGGCATAGAGACCCGAAAGTAATTACTTTCGAATCAACTATGTGACTTGAAGTGGTGCTCGGATCCAATCGGATCCAAATATGATGTAGCGTGTAGATCCAATCGGATCCTTTGTTGAAGGATGGCGGTGTCCTCGTTGGGATGTCGGGAGGAGTCGTAATTCACTGGCGTCACTGCTCGCTTTCGTTTCACCCAGCGGTTCTGCCATCTTTATCGCATACGGCGACATTTTTCGAAACCTCCATCACCGGCTTAGAGTAGTCGTCAATGGAGGAGTTGGGGAGAGATCAAGGAGATGGAAGCCGATCCAAAGGAAAACTGATTTTTGGCTCTGTTTTCTAACTTCCCTTTTTCTTAATTTTGGTATATTTTGTCTCCCCACGTGTTTTTAACTTCAATTTGCCTTGTTGGCATTTTTACAGAGAAGTTTTCTCTTTGCTTGTGTTTATGGAAAATGGGAGGTTTTCATTTTGTTTTTTGGTTGTGCCCATCGGGCAATGAAAGAGGCCAACCCCTGGAGCACTTTTCAATCTCCTATATATAAGGGTGGTAGAAGGAAGTTTTTTAATTCAACTACTAATTAACCACCATTTAGACCAGTTAAATGTATTTTTCACTTTTTTTTTTCATTTTCCTCATTTCATGTGTACGTATGACACACACAAAAATGGTGGGTGGTTCAAACTAATTTTTTATTAATTTTTTTTTATTGTTACGTGGGCTAATATTAACCCACCTAATCAATCTCAATTTGGGCCCAAGGTGGAAGATATGAAAGCCCAATCTTAACAAGATAAATTAATTTAATAAATTATCTTGATTAATTATTCACCATTTCATTTAAATTCATGAATAATATAAATTCATGAAATTTTGCCCGTAAACAGGATCCATCTCCAAGCGCCCACCGGTAGCCGCCTAATGTAGCCTTAACACCCTTCCTAAGACCTTGCCAAATAGGAGAGGGCGCAGCTACATCAATTCCGGAATTTCGCACATACTTGGCCTTCAGAATAGAACACCAAGTCCCAGTAGAATCTTGGAGAAAGCGCCAACCAAGCTTCCCGATAATGGCTAAGTTCAACGACTGCATAGCCCTAATCCCGAGCCCCCCGACCTCTTTAGGCTGACATAAATCATCCCAAGAAACAAGGTGAATGCGACGCCTCCCGTCCACACCATTCCAGATGAAATTACGAACAATCCGATCGATCTTATCACACACCTCAATAGGAAGAGCTAAAGTAGACATGGTATATACCGACAAAGAAGAGAGAACAGACTTGGCGAGGGTAATTCTCCCAGCAAGGCTGAGGAATTTGCACTTCCAAGAGGCTAGTCGGGAATTGAACTTGTCAATCAGTGGGCCAAACATTTCCACCGAAATTTTCTTATGCAAGACCGGCATACCAAGATAGCTACTAGAAGTAACCTCAAACCCACACTCAGCACGCAAGTCGTTAATTTTTTGCCCGGAAGCAATGCAGAACGCATTCAACAGCCCATTGATAACTTTCATTTGGCTGACCGAGGCCTCGGAAACAAGGACGACGTCATCAGCAAAGAAAAAATGTGAGATCCCTCATGGCGGAAACGACCTTTGGGCTACTTCTCCTTGTTCTCCGCCTAGTGGGCCGCCATCCGTCATGGCGGAAGCCACACCCATGGTGGTGGCTGTCGTTCAGCAACCCCCAACCCCCATGACCACGGAGGCTATTCCACCTCTTGTACCAACCTCTTCCGTTGGGCCGATCCAACCATCCAGAACGTGGAAAGATCTGGTAGTCAACGAAGTCGGGTACCAAAGCCCCAAACTTGCGCCTGAGTTCTTGAATGGTAAGATCGACATCACCTTCCCTGGGGGGGGGAGACTGGCGATCCAGTTATTTCAATCGCTCCCGACTGATCAATGTTCTTGCGGATGTGTGGAGATCTTCGCTGATAGTTAAGGTGTTAGGCGGTTTTGTGCCCTACCACGTTATGGAGAAAAAACTACAGGAGCTTTGGAAGCCGACGGGTAAGATGATGTTGGCTGATCTTCCCAACGGTTACTATGTGGTCCGTTTTGATACCTAGCGGGACTACATGATGGCTCTGACTGGTGGCCCTTGGACTATCTTTGGCCATTACTTGATCATCAAAGCTTGGTCTCCGAATTTCAACCCGGAGACGGATAAGATTACGACTTCACCGACATGGGTGAGGATAGCGAAACTTCCGCTCGTCTACTATGAAGAAGAAGTCCTCTTGCGCATTGCTGCAGGGATTGGACGACCCATCAAAGTGGACACCCGCACACTCTTTTCTAATCGGTGTCGTTTCGCCAGAGTTTGCGTTGAAGTCGATCTCACGAAACCACTCAAGGGTACTATCACGATCAATGATCAACGGTTCTTCTTGGAATACGAAGGGTTAAACTTAATCTACTTCAAGTGTGGCCGGTATGGACATCTAGCGTCTCAATGCCCGAATTCATCGTCTAACGTCAAAAGCCCTAGTGTGGCACCGACAGCTAGTAATGGCGATAACCCGTCCGACAACGGCCAAACTGGTAATGGAAAGGATACTGAACAGAATCTGGGTGGTGCACATTATGGTCCTTGGATGGAGGTCCAAAAAGAAGAAACAGGGGTAAAGGAAAATCCAAGGTGACCGAAGGTGCGCCTTCGGTTGGGAACTCCGACGATCTTCCTCCTTCTCTTGGGAAGGACGCTGTGGAATCATCAACCCCAATTAATGACGTTAACGTTGGAACAGGAAAAGAGGATAATGTCATGACAGCCCCACTTTCGAGATGCACTGGCTCTTCTTCGAGCGGCCCCGAAACTGTTGAGATTCTCCCGAAGGCGGCGGTCTCCACGGACGCTAATAATGCACAGTTCAAGGCGTGCCCATCCGGGGAAAGTCAAATTCCTAAGAAGAAGAATGTCAGAAGACGGAATAAAAATCAGAAAGGAAATAAACAAGAATCCAAGGCCCAAAATGAAACGGGCCCATCTAAACCCAAGAGGCCCATGCAGGTGGAATTCCCTACGACTTTCAACCCGTATATTTCTAGGCCCGTGCTTTCTGAGTCGCTTTCTGCCTCCTCAGCCAAAATCTGCTTCATTTACAAGCTGACCTGCAGGCTGATTTGTCTAAAACGCTTGAGCAAGAAGAGCTTCTGTGGTTCCAAAAATCACGGGAGAATTGGCTTGTTGCTGGGGACCGTAATACCTCCTTCTTCCACATTTCAACCTTGGTTAGGAGAAGGCGCAACCGCATTGATACCCTCATTAATGACGCGGGTGTTAGTGATTCAGGATAATCTTGGGGTCGAACAACTCGCGTTTGACTATTTCAAAGCCCTATTCTCGGCCCCGGATGCTACTGACTTTCCTGCTGAGTTGGCGTGCCATTCTTTCCCGCCGATCTCCTCGGATCTCTTGGCTAGCCTTAGCAAACCGGTTTTACCTACGGAGATTTCTACTACTTTGAATCAAATGGGGGGTTTCAAAGCTCCCGGGGAAGATGGATTTCAACCTTTCTTTTTCCAAAAGCACTAGGACACGGTTGGAAGATCGGTTACTGATTTTGCTATGGACTTTTTTAGATGTGGTAAGCTTCCAGAAGGAGTCAACAGTACTATTATCGTACTTCTTGCTAAAATTGCTAAACCTGAGCGGAGTGCTCACTTTCGCCCGATTAGCCTTTGCAACGTTATCTACAAGACTATCACCAAGGTCATGGTGAACAACTTAAGACCCGTTTTAGCCTCGATCATCGGGCCCACCCAGAGGAGCTTCTTACCGGGACGACTCATCACCGATAATATTGTGATCATGCAGGAAGTTGTTCACTTTATGAGAAGGAAAAAAGGCAATAAAGGTTGGATGCTTATGAAAATTGATCTCGAGAAGGCTTACGATCGCCTCCGTTGGGATTTTGTGGTTGACACTATTATTGATGCTGGTTTCCCCGCTAGCTGGGCTTCTTGGATTGGGGAATGCATTGGTTCGTCTTCTATGCGTCTACTTTGGAAATGGTGAGCTTACCGCTCCGTTTTTCCGTCCCAGGGCATTCGCCAAGGGGACCCGATCTCCCCCTATCTTTTTGTTCTTTGTATGGAGAGATTAAGCCATATGATTAACAATGCGGTTGCGGAGGGTAGTTGGAAACCCGCTAGAATCACAAGACAAGGGCCTGAACGTGAAAATTGTTGAAGGAAGACCACAATATCAAAAATTAATATTTTGATTTCCCATAGACATTGCCTCGTATTATTAACACCACTGGCGGAGCCATGGGGGCGAAGGGGGGCGGTCGCCCCCTCTCTCCCCAAAAACTAAGTATATATATATATATATTTTTAAGCTCTTAGTTAAGTAGTAGTACGCTCTCTTTCCTGGGCGATTTCCGGTGAACCTCACTTCTCCTCTCCGACCTCCCTCCGGCGTGGGTTTCCTCACGAAACCCATGCACAACGCTCTTGGTGGTAGCCTCTCGCGCCACCATCGAGCCGGAGGCCCCTCAACCGCCGGTTTACGTTTCCTTTTATCGCTGGTTATTTCTCATTTTTCTTTCTTCCTCTACTCTCGGTTCTATTGGATCTCTCCGATGGGTAAGAAGAAAAAGGGGTCGAGCCCCCTTCCAATGGTGGAAAACAATGCAAAGAAGTATTTGAAAGATGCTGAAATTCCCTTGACTGATGCTAACGAAGGGAAAAGGAAGAACAACAAACCACTTTCCCGAAAGTCCAAAACTGTCCCTATGGTGGAGGATGCGGTGGCCACCTCCGATGGTAAGGCCAAGAAACACTTGAAAAACTCTAAGAATACTGAGATTGAAGAAGGTGAAGTTGTTGCGCATACTCGGAATGACCTTTCCGATGAGGATGATGAGTCGCCGTAAATTACGGATGGGCTCTCCGGTGGTTTCGAGCCTGTGGCACCGGGCGTCCTACCAACCTCCATTGCTGGTTTGCATGCGCGTGCCAATGATGATGCCACGGAAGACGAAGAGCCGCAACAGTTTCCAAAGTCGGCGCCTGCTGCCATGGTTCCATTAAATGCGCCGAGTCCCGAGGAAAGAAACCCAAGCGTCGCTCTAGTAAAGGACGCGCCCCCTCCTACCTCGCTACCTTCACACACTGAGGTCTTGGAAGCTCATACCTCGCTCTCGGTTGACCCCGCCACCGAGGTCAGTGCTGTCTCGCAAGTTCCTCCCTTGCCACCGAGAGACCTCGCTACAAGCAACATTGGCACGACATCTAACACCTCGCTACTAAAAGACCTCGCCAACGCTTCCAGCGATGGCATGAACAAGAAAACCAGCAATGGCGCGACGTTTCCAACCTCGAAGGAGCATATTGGCACGAGTAGGGCCGGTGCTAAGGCGTATGCTGACGTTGCGAGGTAGCCAACGGCGCGCCGAGGCCTAATGCATGGGCCACGAGGTCAAAAAAAATCTTCATGAACTCCGGACTTGGAGGTAAATTATCTTTCAAACCTCCCACCTCGGAACGCTTCTCTATCAAGGTCTCGGATGGACTCTCACACCAAGCCGTGTGGGGGTGGTCTCTACTCGGGCAATATGTCGGGTTCCACCCCGGGCACTTCATGATCAATGAAATGATGCGATCATGGGGTGTCAAATCTCGCTACCGAGTTGAAGAAGATTGGTTGATATTTCAATTCGAATCCGAGGAGGATCAAGCCAAGGTGTTGCGAGGTGGCCCTTATTTCATCCATGGCAAGACAATGATCTTGAAGAACATCCCCAATAAGTTTGCCTTCAATAGGCGAGATATTGCGACAACTCCTTTGTGGGTTCGAGTGTATGGCCTCTCCCAAAAGTTTTGGAATCGGAAATACTTGGTGCCCTCGCTTCCTATATTGGCAAGCCGCTCTACTTAGACACCGTCACCGATGGGAGAAAGAGGGGATCCTACGCAAGGATCTTGACCGAGATCAATTTTGCCGAGGAAATCACACGTGAAGTAAGTATTGATTTCGATGATGGTGATTATATTGATGTGAATTTTCTTGTGGAAAATGAGCCCTTGTATTGCAAGGGATGTTGTGCTTTTGGACATGGTTTTGTAGATTGTCCATTCAAGGAAAAAAGGAAGGCCGTTGGTGTTAATGCTCGTAAAAATTCCAAGGACTCGAAGGGCTATGCTGATGCGTTTCGCCTCGCTTCAAGGACCGACGTCTCGTATTCTGAATCCCGTCACGATCTTGATCGAATAATAGAGCGGAAGCAAACGGAATTTAGCACGCTGGGGCGCGCGGATCGAGGCAGGGTACGACGCTAGGGTTCTAGCGGCGTCTCGAGATGGAATTGATTCCGACAAGCGAAACCTCAGAATAGTTGTAGGGCGATTGGAAGAGGGATAGAAGGGGGTTGACGCCTGATGCCTATGGAAGAGAAACTCGATTCAACAAAGGCAAATTCAATTCAATTCAAGTGTAATTCTGAAAGAATGAAAGTCTGACAATTAAATAGAAAACTAGATCTAAACCTAGAAACCCTAGGGAGAATGGGCCCAAGCATGCAAGCCCAACCCATCTCGCTAATTAAAGTAAATAGAGGAAATATAAATAATACCGAATTAAGTAATCGTTCTATTAAAATCCCGACATAAAACATAAAGATAGAAACCCGAAGACCCGAGGCCTCAGAGGGACTTGCGATGGACTCGGTCATGCCCGAATCACCGTCAGTCGGAGCGCGACTTGGCCCGGGAGGGCACGGGCGCGCTCTTGGCATCTAGACCGCGCCCAAGGGCGTGGACTTGCTGCGGCTGGGGCGCGGGCACGCCCGGCCAGAGCGCGGCCGCGCTCTCGGCGTGTTGCCCGCGCTCCGAGAGTGCCGTTTTCTGCGGCATCGGCGCGGTCTCCAATGGACAGTGCGCGGGGGCGCTCGGCACGGTCTTGATCGCGACGTCGAAGATCCCCTCGGCAAGGCTTGGCTCGACTCCCAACTCCTCCGATTGATCCGAAATTGCGTCTTGAACCAAAGATGTCATCAATATCATCGAAGGCGGGTCTTGAACCGAACTCGCGGATTGGTTAGCTCTTCTTATGATAGAAGTCGTAGCCCGACCTATGGCCTTGGCGCGGGCACGTGTCAAGGGTCCGTTGGATCGAACCGACATGGCCTCCTCTTCCTCAACGGCGGTCATAGTGGCAAATGCATCATATGCTCGAAGAGGTTCTAAGCCAGCCGGGGATGGTGGCTCCTTGTAAGCCAATGGCAAGAAGGGGTCGCCTCCGAATGACTCCGTCGGGAAGGGTCCAATGCCCCCACAATCTAGCATGCCTTCCGAAAACGGTGGGCCAAAGGACAGGGACACCTCCAAAAATGTGAGTGGGGATGGGAAACACAAGAAGGCTAGTCCTTGAAAATCCAAACCGAATGGGGATGGGCACAAAACACGGGTCTTGAGAGAGCCACATGATAACCACAAAATACAACCCTCTGTCAAAACCTCCAATAATAATGAGGTTGACCTTGAAAGTGAGGGGTATACATCAAGTGGGGAGGAGAGTGACTCGCACTACCAAGAGAGTGAAAATGAGAGTAACCCCGAGGTGTCCGATGATCCCGAAGCCTATTCGTCAGAAGGAGGTGATGCTAGTGTGGAGGGATATGATGAAGTCTCGGTTAACTCCGCCGAGGAAGGAAGAGGAGGCGACTCGAGTGATCAAAGTGAAGAAGAGACCCCTTTTGTGGACGTGCATTCGAGTTCCCAAGTGAAGAAGGCTAAAGCCAAGGCTAAGGCCGAGGCTCTTGCAAAAGAAAAGGCCAAGACGAGGACCGTGGTTACCTCTCTCCCATCCGTGAACAAATGGCCTAAACACCAAAGATCGCTCCGGAGTACTTCACAAACCGCAAAAAACAATGCCCTCGGGGCGAAATGAAGATCATCGCATGGAACATCCAAGGGCTTGGCCAAGCCCAGAAACAAAATGGCATGCGTGATTTGATTAATGATTTTGAGGCTAAGGTATGTGGCATCTTTGAAACTAAATGCAAAGATTGGGATCTTGGTGATTTGGCACGCCGTGTGGCCCCGGGTTGGAAGTTTGCTTCGAACTTCCATCTTCATGCTAGAGCTCGCATTTTTGTGGTTTGGGACCCAAATTTTGTTGATTTTGATCTCCTTACCATGTCTTCTCAACATATTGGGTGTCATGTTACTTGCAAAATTACTAAACAAATTTTTGAAGTGTGCTTTGTATATGGTTTGCATAGTGTTGTGGCACGTCGGCCTCTTTGGGAGCATATTGATGGGCTCTTTACGACTCATGTGTTGCCTTGGATCGTGCTCGGAGATTTTAATTGTGTCATGGCTGAGGAAGAGAGGATAAATGGTGAGAGAGTCACCATGTATGAGTGCAAGGATATGCTTGAAGCTTGTCGGAAGCATGGACTTGCGGATGCACCGTGCACTAGTGCCAACAATTTGACTTGGACAAATGGCACGAAGTGGAGCAAAATTGACCGAGTTTTGGTAAATCCTTCTTGGTTCAATTCTGATTTTTATTGTCAATCTAACTACCCGGACATGTGGGAACTCTCGGACCACAAGTCGGCCCTTGTGTCTTTGCGTAGGGTCGCCGGAAATGGCAAGAAGCTGTTCAAATTTTACAATATGTGGGTTGCTCATCCGAGGTTCAAATTTTACAATATATGGGTTGCTCATCTGGGGCACCTACCAATTCCGTCTCTCCAAGCTCCTCCTCGGTTTAAAAGGCCCCTTGAAGGAGCTCAACAAGGCCGAGTTTGGTCACATATCTTATAGGGCTCGCGAGGCCAACCTCGCTTTCTCTTTGGCCCTTGAAGAATGTCGACTAAACGTAGGCTCCTTGGAGACCAGAAGAAAGATGGATGACATGAAGCAACAAGCCAAGCGGCTCAACAAGGCCGAAGCTAGCTTTCTCCGACAACAAGCTAAGGTGAAGTACATCCTCAAGAGTGACCGTGGATCCAAATACTTCCATGCCATGATGCGTGCCAACGGACGCCGGAACCACATTGCCTCCATTACCAAAAATGATGGGGGCAATACTGAGTCCATGGAGGAGGTGGTGGCGGAGTTCGAAGGGTTTTTCAAGTGCCTCTTCGGCGCGCCCGCTGCGGTGACCATGCCTGCGCCGGGGGAGTTTTGGAATGGGGCGCGCCTTGCGGCCGAGGATGGGGCGCGCCTCATTGCGCTGGTGTCTAATGCCGAGATCAAGGAAGCCCTTTGGGCCATGGGGGACGACAAGGCTCCCGGTCCGGATGGGTTCAACGCCAAGTTTATCAAAGCTTCTTGGGACACCACCGGTCCCGAGGTTTCCGCGGAGGTGAAGGAGTTCTTCTCCAACGGCAAACTACTTCGGCAACTCAACCACTTCGTCATTTCCCTAATCCCCAAGGTTGAGAACCCTGTCCGTGTGGAGCATTTTAGACCGATCTCTTGTTGCAACGTGGTGTACAAGATCATATCAAAAGTAATGACAACAAGACTTGGAAAATGCCTCGGCACCATCATTGATCCGGCCCAAAGTGCTTTTGTGGAGGGTCGGTTGATGTCGGACAACATTTTCCTTGTCCAAGAGCTTCTCCGGAGATACAACAAGACAAGAGACACGAGGAGGTGCTTCCTCAACATCGATCTTGCAAAGGCCTATGATTCCATCTCTTGGGACTTCCTCCGGTTTGCACTATCCCACCTCGGATTCCCCTCGGCTTTCATTTCGTGGGTGATGGAGTGTGTATCCACCGCCTCCTACTATTTGTGTTTGAGATTTGTTTTGCTTGATTCCTCCATTATGCTACCTTCTTTGCTCTGTTTGGTCTATTACTGTGCTCATTGGATTGTTAGGGTTTGAATCTTTATATGGTATCAAAGCCACAAGGGGAGATTCGACTTTGTTGCAGTTGAAATTGGAACGATCGAGCTTGTTTAGGTTCACTGAAGCTTGTTTGAAGGAACGATGGTCATCGTGGAAAGAGAATCAGTCGCTAGAGGTGGTGATGGGTCTGGCTACTACGATTTCCGCCGATTCAGAGAAATCGTTGTTGGAGGTAACAATAATACTTCTGATCCTCTCTTCCTTTCGAACTCTGACAACACTGGGATGCAATTAGTGTCTGCTAACTTTGATAGTACTAATTTCCAAAGTTGGAGTCCTAATATTAAGCGAGCACTTGGCTCGAAGATGAAACTAGTTTTCATCAATGGACTGTACCCGAGACCTGAGGTTGATTCTGAGGATTTTGACAGTTGGGAACGCTGTGATTGTATAGTCATGAGTTGGATCATCAACTCCATGACAAGTGAGGTGTCCCAAGATTTTACCTATGCTTTGTCTGCGTAGGAATTATGGGAAAATATTGTAGAGAGGTATGCTGAGTCGAATGCGCCCTTAAACTACCAGTTGCAAAGGGAATTGAACAACACCAGGCAAGAAAACTTGAGTGTTGCAGCCTATATAGCAAGTTGAAAAGGATCTGGGACGATTTACAGTCTATTGAGGGCACACCGTTCTGTACATGCGGTGTTTTTGTGCAGTGTTCATGCAGCTTAATGAAACGAGCGGTGGACAAGGAAAACAACATGAAGACTATGAAGTTTCTGATGGGACTCTCAGATGCTTATGAGCATGTAAGGAGCACGATTCTGGCCACTGATCCAATGCCAAACCTAAATCGTATTTACAATACAATGCTTGGTATTGAAAGGCAAAAGGAAGTGACAGGAAGTGCTACAATTCCTCATGATGCCTTGGCTGTTAACAAGATTAGGGTTGGAGGTCAGAATAGGAATCCAGGAGGTAGCTACAACAATTTTGGTAATGGAAATGCAAGCTATGGAATGACAGATGCTAACAGGGGAGGAAACAAGGACTCCAACAAGGACTTTGGGAGAGATTTCAAGAAGGCCAAATATGATAGAAAATGTGTTCATTGTCATGAGAATGGACATATCAAGGAGACTTGCTTCAAAATAGTGGGCTACCCGGAATGGTGGAAAGGACCACGTTTTGAAGGATCTAGTAGAATGATGGCAAATGTTCAGGACATTAATACCTACAACAATCCTCTTGACTTGGAAGAGAAAGAAAGTAGCAAGGCTGATGATGCTTTGGTGAATGCTTTAGTGCAGAAGTTAGTAAGGGCTATCAAAGGCAAGGCTCCTATGGAAGAGACTTCTTGCAATGAAGTCAAAGCAATTAACTTTGCGGGTAACATTGCTCTAATGTCACATGAATTAATTGCTAAGACACAAAACTATACATCGATAGTAGATAGTGGTGCTACTGACCATGTTACCTTTATTAAGGATATCATATCTGATTTAAGGGCTCTTGATAAACCAATCCAAATTGGATTGCCAGATGGATCCACTCAGCTTGTTGAGTATAGTGGCACTGTGCATCTGTCAACTGTTTTGAAACTGGAAAATGTGCTTTATTTGCCCACCTTCAAACCTAATCTAATATCAATTTCAAGACTTATTTTTGATGGAGCCTATTGTTTTGTGTTTGGGGCACATGGGTGCCACTTGCAGGACCTTACAACTAAAGAGGTTTTGGCACAAGGAAAGAAGGTGATCTTTACAAGTTGAATACAGAAGAGTCTAGTACAGCTGCGTTGAAGAACAAGTTTAGTAGTTTTAATATTGTCTCTAAGGATTCTGTTTTCCCGAACTTAAGGGGTTCAGTTTGTAATAAAGCCAGTTTTGCTGATTTGAAATCTGTTGATCTGTTCCATGCCCGTTTAGGACATCCTTCTCTGTCTAAAATGAAACACATTGAGCAATGTGCCTCGTCACTTTTCGAGAAATATGATTGTGACATTTTTGCTTTAGCCAAGCATCACAAGTTACCCTTTACAAATAGTCTTTCTTCTTTTGCTCGTTTGTTTGATTTAATTCATGTTGATCTTTGGGGGTCTTATAAGACCCAACTTATGGAGGGGCTAAATACTTCCTCACTATTGTGGAAGATTTTTCCAAAGGAACTTGGACTTTACTTATGAATAATAAAGAACAAGTCTATAAATTATTGTTCAATTTTCTTTAATATGTGGTGACCCAATTTGGGGTCCAGGTTAAGACTCTGTGGTCAGATAACAACACTGAGTTTTTCAATAGAGAACTTGCAAATCTGTTGGCCAGCAGGGGTATTGTGCACCAAAGGTCTGCACCAGGGTTACCAGAACAAAACGGTCGGGTTGAGAGGAAGCACCGACATCTAGTGGAGATGGCAAGGGCTCTCAAACTCCATGCCAATTTGCCTCAATCATTTTGGGGTGACTGCATACTAAGTGCCACTCACTTTATTAATTTGTTACCATCTTCTATCTTGAAATGGAGAACACCATACGAATGCTTGTATGGAAAGAAGTCGGATTATTCAAACCTAAAGGTCATTGATTGTCTGTGTTTTGTGCTTATTCCAAAGGCACATAGAGGAAAGTTTGATGCCACTAGTAGAAAGTGTGTCCTATTAGGATACCCACCTGGGCAAAAGGCATACAAACTTTATGATATTTCAACCAAACAAGTACTTGTTGCTCGACACGTTCTATTTAGGGAAGATTGTTTTCCCTTTAAAGATAAAACTTTTGTTGCCACCTCCCAGCAACCAATTGTTTCTTTTAGCTTTGATGACCAAATTCCTAGGCCTGATTTACACTTGGAACACTTAAGTAGGGAGGTTAGGCCACCAAATTTTGTCCAGCAGTCAGAGATCTCACCAGATTTAGCCTCTGAATTGTATTCATCTGGTGATAGTGCAGAACCAACAACTAGAGACTCCGTCCCTCACATATATGTCCCACCTCCCTTGAGGAGGACACAAAGAATGATCAAGAGACATGCGCATCTGAGCGATTTTGTTTGTGGAAACTTGCCCACTCACAAGGAGCTCATGACAAAGACTGCAGTAGAATCAAATTCTTTCTCTAAAGCCTTCCATGTGGTGAGTTTGGGCGATTTGCAAGATCATTCAGTTTACTACATTCAGTCTTTATTTAATGTTTTTTCAATTGCTGAGCCAGGATCCTATGATCAAGCTAAAGTGCACCCAAAATGGGTTAAAGCCATGAATGTTGAGCTATTGGCCTTGGAAAAGAATCAGACATGGGATCTTACTCCCTTGCCAGAGGGCAAGAAAGCCATTGACTCCAAATAGGCTTACAAGTTAAAGTTTAAACCCAATTGTGAGGTTGGAAGATATAAAGCAAGGGTGGTTGCCAAAGGTTTCAATCAAGTTAAAAATAAATACTACAAGGCAACTTTCTCTCCAGTTGAAAAGTTCTCTTCTGTGCGAGTATTGTTGGCTATGGCAGTTGCTAAAAATTGGCCTTTGCATCAACTCGATATTAATAACTTCCTCCACGGTTTCCTAGAAGAAGAAGTCTACATGACCCCCCACCAGGCTACTACAAGGCATCACCTGGTCTTGTATGCAAACTCAAGAGATCATTATACGGGCTAAAACAAGCAAGCCGACAATGGAACCTCGAATTAACAAAGCACCTTCTCAAGCTTGGTTATGTTCAATCACGACAAGATTATTCAATGTTTGTGAAACAATGCAACGATACTATTACAATAGCTCTTGTTTACGTAGATGACATGCTCCTTACCGGTGACAATTCAAATCAGATTCAGTCTACAAAGGAATATCTTGACAAAGTATTCACCATCAAGGATCTTGGACTTGCTCGCTACTTTCTTGGGCTGGAAATTGCTCGATCTACTCAAGGGATCCAAATCAATCAAAGAAAGTACGTTCTTGATCTCTTGACAAAGGAAGGCCTATTGGACTGTAAACAAGCAGTTTTCCCAATACAGCGCAATTTGCACCTCCACCCTGATCAAGGGGATCTTATAGGAGATTCTGAATCTTATCGAAGACTTGTAGGTAGGCTGCTATATCTCATCCTTTCTCGTCCAGATATCACCTATACAGTGCAACAATTGAGCCAGTTCTTAGCTACTCCTCGCATACCACACATGCAGGCTGCCAAGCACTTACTTAGGTATCTTAAGGGAACCATCAACTGCTCTCTTTTTTACCCCATCCAGACGGAACTCACTCTCTCTGCTTATAGTGATGCCGATTGGGGTGCTTTCACTTTATTCTCCTCTAATCATTTCCCTTCTCCCTCTCTCTAGACATTAAAAAAAAGAGAATCAACACCACTCTTCTATATAAATTTGTTTTCTTTCCCTTTCCTTTCCATACTCCTAAACCAAACAGGCCCTTAGTGTGAAACAGTTTCTAACATTTTCCCCATATTTCATTTTAGTCTCTAGCCTTCCTTGTTTTTATATAAAATCTCTCTTTTTTACGTATCATTTTTATCTCTAATTTTTTGTACGTGTTTTATTGTGATAATATCCATTTATTAAAAGGAATAAAAAAAATTAAATAAGAATTATCACTAATTTAGTTATTTTGATAATTAATATGCTATCTGTTGAGAGTTTTTCCACATCTGAAATTAGGAAGTACAAAGTCTAGTATATAACCTAATGAGCTACTTTACCAAACACATTGTCATATGGTTTTGGGTTGGAACCTCATTGGGTTTATATGCTTGGCCCGTTATCGCACGACCTCCAGATTCTCGGCCCATTGAACTTTATCAAGTTCCTTCATGTAGTCTTCTTCGGGCTTGTTTGGGTTTATTTCCTTTATGAAAATTGTCCCACATCTGAAATTGGGAAGTACAAAGCCTAGTATATAACCTAATGAGCTACTCCACCCATTGTCATATGGTTTTGAGTTGGAACCTCATTGAGTTATCGCACGACCTCCAGATTCTCGGCCCACCAAACTTTATCACTATCAATCAAAATTATGGTGAATTGTAAACAACAATCCTATTAGTCCTATTTCTATAGCATACAATTTTGTGTAACTTTCATTCTAATGGATATTTTATCCTAATTTTTCTAGATGATATTTTTGTAGCTTTTAATATTAACTTCGATATTTTGCGTAACTCACACTAGAGCACACAAAAACAAGCACACGATGATTAGAAAAAATAATCTTTTTTGAAGATGTCGAAATGTCACAAAACAAGTTAAATAAAGTCTTATATTTTTTAATAGTTAAATTATATATATGTCAAAATTACATTAAAGAATGAAGGTAGCTAGCAATAAGATGCGCTGTTAGGCCTTTCTGAATAGCAAACTCAACTCTCTTGAAAACAACACCCATAGACCTAAGAGTCAAAACATTATTGCATATGATCTTTAAGACCCTTCTGAGAAACTCAACAACATTTGTGCCAAGAAATCGAACGTGTCAAATGCAAATAGGATGAAAATATGTTCATTATCGATACATGCTTTCTCATGCTTAACCACTTTAGATGAGATGAGGCAGTTTTGTAAAAAATTACACCCCAAAAACAGTAAAACCCATCAGCAATGATACACTCAAGTCCACATATGCATATCTTCCTTCCATCCATCCATAAACCAAAACATGTGCGGGCCCAAGTGTTGATCTCAACATGTTTAAGTACGTCAAAAAGGACATCGATCTCTAACAAGAATACAAGATCATGCATCTACTTATATCCTAGAAGCTCTTTACAATGAAGTACATGCTCCAAAAAAGTATCAAGATAATGTTTGGGGCAAACTGGGCATATCTTATCAAATTGAAAGGTTTTTAAGGGTGTGTTTAGACGCATAATAAATACTTTATACTACTAACATGTCCTATGTATTATTTAACCAATAAATTTAAGTGGTATTTGGCAAGCCCAAATGCCAATATTCTAAAAGTCTCGCCTCGGTCCTTCATAGGTGCTAGTCCGTTTAACCTTCTCGCTCGCTTAGACACCCATTTAGTCCGCTTAGGCGGCCGTTTTGACCACCTAAATGCTAGGTATTAAACTTTTATGGGCCGATGGACTGAGGTCATGCATACATAAGACCAGCACATAAACCTAGTGAGATTCTATCCTAAAATCATTTCGTCGGACATCATAGGAGAATTAATCATAGATTTATATACTAGTCTTTTATCTTTCAACTTGCCATGTAAAAAGGTATTCTAAAACAATCCGCAAGTGCAACTAGGGAAACTGACCCAGTTGACACTTGAAGAACACCCGGGTGGTGAGCATCTCAAGCTCTTTATAGCCACCCGGTGATGAGCATCTCAATCTCTTTATAACCAAAACCAACTAGGGGTCGTGCATACATAAGCTCAACACACAAGCCTAGTGAGATTTCATCTTAAAACCAATTAGTCATAGAAATAATTCATAGACTTATGTACTAGTTTATTTTATCTCTCAACTTGGCAGCTCCTCTCTGTACAAGGACCGCCTAATATTTAAAAATATTCTATAGTATTTTTTGGAGATAAAAGCTCGCGTATATTAAATAAAATAATACAATTTTTATTTGAATATCCGATAATACACTTAAGTTATTTATAATGCACCCAAATTGGTTGGGAGACAACTAAAGTAAGAAGAAGCTAGGTAAAAGGTAAATTTAGTTGATTTAAAGTGTTAAAGTTCTGAAGGGGGTTAGTGTTACTTTACTTTTGAAACCTTTTTCAATTAAACAAGAATATCCTTAACGCCTAATTACGTGGAATCGACTACATGAGTTATACAATCATAAGTCATAACCAGTTAACCACACCCACCTATTTCAAAAAAAAATCATCATTGTAAGATCCGTTACATCATCAAGACAGACTTGAAACAAGCTCAAATCTCTTAACATAATGTTTTAATGCTCAAATAATGGAAACATTTAATCAAACAAGAATAATATAAAACGCCCCTACAACCAAATCAGAGGTTTTTAGACTTCTGCTATATAAGAATCTACTATATATATATATATATAAAAGCAATAAGGTTTGGAGCCACCACATTACGCCACATTAGCTTTGTCCACATGTCGTTTCTAGAATACGCCACATCGGATTTTGCCACATGTCGTCTTTTCCTTAAGCCATGTCATGTAATTTTTGGCACGTCATATGCCACATCGTATTATTTTCACCACGTTTTTTACATGTCATATTTAACTATAATGATTAAAAGAATGCTTTCCTTATAAAAATATTTTATATAAATAGATAATTATATGCCTATATATTTTAATAAATCTATATTTTTTTAATCAAAATACTTCCTTATGAAAAGTTTGGTCAAAATACCTTCATTTTATTGCAACTCATAAATTTAAAAATTTACCATAACATTTTATGAGTATTGCATATATTATTCTCATTACTTAAACTTAATAATCTAAATTTAATTTGTTTTATTTGATTTTAAAAAATAAAATAATTTTTATAGATATTACAATCAATAAATTAATTACATTAAATTTTATATTATATTTTTATTTTTTTATAGTATATCTAAAAAATATCGAGACATAGTCGTGCATGGCACGACGAGGACAACCAGTTTACACTATTCGACCAAAAAAAAAGAATTTACACTAAAGCACCACTTTTACACTAACCTTTTGTCCTTTTTCCTCGAATTAACAATAACATATGTAACTCCTTTATCCATCTACACGGAAACATTCATATTGTTGCTCTATACGATTAAACTTTACTTACTTCAAAGAGTCGTTCGCGTAAGTAACTTTTTTCACTTTACCACTTTCTTTATCAAGTTACAATAGCACCTACAAGAGCTAATCACATAACAATACACCTCCTTCACCAATATCAACTACCCTATAATCCTGTCTTGATTGTATTACCTGCCTTCAACACATAATTCACATGGAAATCAAACAGTAATAAGATCCATTCTCCTTAAAGTAAAGATCCATTCAAACCCCTACAAATATTCAACACTAAGATCCATTCACCATAAAGTAGCATAGCTAATGCAATCAGTTTCTGTGCTTCTAGAGACTAGAGTGAAGAATCATGTCACAGGTACTAGATAACCATTCAAAGGTTTGGCAATGAATTTCATGACTTAAGAAGCGAATACGTACCTCGAAAGTGGATAAGAATTAAACACTCAGCATCTAACTTCTGCTTGGGGCAATAATAATAATTAATAATACAACAACCTATATCAGTTGATTGAGCCTTCAACAATGGTACATCTCAATGCCGGCAAATACAGATTAGCAAATTTTACCATGGTTGCAGTCTCTGGGCCTTCTTGAGGAATGCAAGAAACTGCAGAAAAATGCAGTTCTTTCCCCCACTTGAATTATTTTTCATTGTTCAGTCCTGAAAAGGATCTCCTGAAGATAAAGAATGTACAGTCTCAACAGATCACACAGAGGGCAGCCATTCAAGCATTTGACCAGCAAACATTGGGATAATGTCACCGGATGCATATGAGATTGAGTCCGGGACTTTCAAGGGGCTCTTAATCAGTTCGATCTTTGATGTGTTTCTGGCCAAGCCATAAAAATCTGGTCCATTGAAGCTTGTGAATGCCTCTAATTTATCAAGGGCACCTACAACAACAACAACAACAACAACCCAATGTGGACCTGCCTCGGGCAGGGTCTGGGAGGCCAGGATGTACCCACCTTCCCTCGATGTAGGAATCGAGAAGGTGTGTTAAAAAGGCCTAAAAACCAAAAAAAGAGGGAAAAAAACGACACCAGAGAGAGGGTGAGAGAGAGAGAGAGGGAGATCCTGTTTTATGACTAAACCAGCTACCGCTCCTCCACCGTAATCTTTTCTCTCCAAAGATCCCTACAGTTTGTCAGGTCCTCTCAAATATCTAGCGAGGCGAGATCCTGTTTTATGACTTCCTTCCAGCTCTTCTTCGGTCTACCTCTGCCTCGGCGAAAATCGCTGAAAACCAACCCCTCACATCTGCGTACCGGGGCCTCTGGTACTCTCCTCTATATGGGCCCGTACCAATGCAACCTCGATTCTCTCAGCTTCTGTCTTATACTAGCCACTCCGACCTTGTTCCTAATCACTTCATTTTTGAACCTGTCCAATCTCGAGTGCACGCACATCCATCTCAACATACGCATCTCTGCTTACCATCAATTTTTGCTCTTGCACCTTCTTGATAGGCCAACATTCTGAACCATACAACATAGCAGGTCTAATTACAAACTTGTAGTATTTCCCTTTTAGTTTAAGTGGGACCTTTTTGTCACATAAAATCCCTGAGGCGGCCCTCCATTTTTGCCAACCCCTCTAAATCCTATGCTTGATGTCCTCGTCTATGTCCCCGTCACTTTGCAGAATCGATCCTAAGTACTTGAAACTCTCCTTCTCCATAACGAGAACGTCCCCCAAAAGTACTTCCTCAGTGGACTCCTCCACCTGACCAAACTTGAACTCCACAAATTTTGTCTTTGTCCTGCTCAGTCTAAAACTTTTTGCTTCGAGCTTCTCCCTCCACACTTCAAGCTTTCTAGCAACTCCAGCCCTCGACTCATCGACCAATACAATGTCGTCCGCGAATAGCATGCACCACGGTACCTCTCCTTGGATCTCTTGCGTCAGCACATCCATAACAAGTGCGAAGAGAAAGGGGCTAAGTGTCGAACCCTGGTGCAACCCCACCTTTACCGGGAAGTAATCTGTATCTTCCCCTGGGCTACACACGCAGGTTAAGGACCCCTCATACATATCCTTTAGAATTCTGCTATACGTTCCCGATATTCCCCTGGCCTCCAAACATCCCCACAGCAACTGTCTAGGTACTCTGTCGTAAGCCTTCTCCAAATCAATAAACACCATATGAAAATTCTGCTTCCTCTCTCTGTAAGCCTCTGACAACCTCCTGAGCAAATGGATCGCCTCGATGGATGACCTACCGGGCATGAAACCAAACTGATTTTCTGACACGCCGACCAGCTTCCTCAGTCTTGACTCAATCAACTTTTCCCACAACTTCATCGTGTGACTAAGAAGTTTAATACCCTTGTAGTTGCTGCATTGTTGTACGTCTCCCTTGTTTTTATAAAGTGGCATCAACTTGCTGAGTCTCCACTCTTCGGGCATCTTAGTCGTCTTAAAGATGACATTAAATAATGACGTTAACCAATACAAGCCTCGAATCCCTATGCATTTCCAGACTTCCACACGTATCTCATCTGGCCCTACTGCTTTTCAGTTACTCATTTTTCGAACCACCTCTTTCACTTCCTCCCTAGAAAAACGTCTATAGAAAAGACAGTTGGCGTGCCCCTCTAGGGCTTGTGGACTGTCCACTGCATTGGAACCCTCATTCAGCAAGTCGTAAAAGTACCTCTACCATCGCTCCTTGATCTGACTGTCCTCAACTAGAACCCGCCCATCTTCATCCTTGATACATCTTACTCTATCAACGTCTCTGCTCTTTTTCTCTCTATCTCGAGCCAACCGAAACATCGCCTTTTCTCCTCCCTTTTCACCCAAAGCCTTGTACACCCCTTCGTAGGCTTTGGCCTTTGCCTTGGCTACCTCCTTTTTTGCTTCTTTGTTCTCCGCTCTGTATTCTGCTAACCTCACTTCTTTGTCTCCAACACTACACTACACCAGATTTCTGTATGCAAGCTGTTTTGCCTTTACCTTCTCCTGCACTTCGTCATTCCACCAAGCTTCGGATCTTCTGTAACCAGTTTTACCTCTCGACATACCTAAAACACCACAAGCAGCTCTCCGAACACACTCTGCCATCTTACCCCACATACCATCAGCATTTTCGCTAACCTGCCACGCTCCTTTAGCTTCATTCTCTTGAAAAACCTTGTCTCGGAAACTGCCCTCATTCTCCTTCGACAAGCGCCACCACCTGATCCTGGGTTTCCCCGTACTCCCTGCCTTCCTACTCCTCCGAAAGCAAACCAAGTCTTAGACCAACAACCTGTGATGTGTCACCAGGCCACAAAAAGGGCACCTGCCTATATAAAAAAATGGTTTTTGAGTTAATTTAAGCGAGGAATTTTAGGATTAATTCATCTATGTATTGCTGATTTGCAAGCATCTTCTTGTAAATTCAGATGGAATGGAACTCTCAAGAACGTAAGAGTCACAAAAGAAGTTTTTTAGATGTGGGAATAAATATAAGACTTGAATGAAATGCTAGATTATCAAAAGTTACCTCTTCAAAGACTTTGGCATAAAGTGACAGGGCAATTGGGGCACTGAATATGCCAGCACATCCACAAGAAGATTCTTTTCGCTTTTCTCAGTTCCTAGAAAATACTTTGTACTTCCACTTGTGACAGCTGTCACAATAACTTGTCCTGCATGACAATCATACGAGAAAAATGGATAACTTGCCACTATACGAAATGAAAAAATATCATATTTTTCCACTTTCAGTTATGAACCCAGAAGACATAGAGTACAATTCTCTTCCACGTCACATTTAAGTTAGCCAAAAAGCCTCCATCCACTCAAGTGTATAACAAACACAACATAGATTTAGGGAATGAAAAGACACTGCAGAATATGTCATCAAAACGACAACCTCTATTTAGGAAAATCAGTCCACTAATCTCTTCAAACTCTATATGTACATGTTTGCAAAAGTTCTTTATAAAAATATATCCTACCAAAACCACTGGTAGGAACTTGTCATGTTCATTTACTTCATTGTACACATGCTCATAAAAATTCAATTGCATACTGTGATGACATGCAATATAATCCCATTGTTTCACTACCAAATGACCTTAGAGTAAAGCTACTAGCCTACTACTATATTGTAAACTGTCTTTGTAGTTCCTTGCTATGGGAAAAAGAAAAAGAAAAAAATTAACCAACATACATAATCAAAAAAGCAAAAAAATTGAAATACTCATTCTATCAGAAATCTCATTCTAACGACTGTTGAGTAATTATTTTGGTCACAGAATGAGAACGATCATAAGATAATGTCAAACATAAATGCCAAAATTATAATTGCGAACAGAATGACAAGGAACATACAATGGACTTCTCTTTTTAGCACAGGAAGGCAATAATTATGTGGTTGCAATCCTCCTTGAAAGAGAGAGTTTCTGTTAAGAAGAAGATGTTGTGGTGTCACGGTAGCAGCAACTGCTCCTAAAAATGATCAAGTGATATGTTAGTGCACCCAATTCAACGAATACACCAAGAAACTGGATAGAGTGAAAGAAAACGTAGTGAGATGATCATTAGTTAGCTAACCTGGATTGCAAGACTCAATGAACCTCACAGCGTCTTCAGTAGTAATATGCTCCATCACAATCTTCAGCTGTGGCAGCTTCTCCACTAAAGGTCTTAACACTGTATCAATATAAACTTTTTCACGATCAAATACATCAACATTAGGATCTGTGACTTCCCCATGCACCTGTGACCAAATAAATCATATTAATTGCTACTACAAAGATTTCAACATGGAAGAAACATAAGCAAAGGAAATTGTTACACTAACAGCTCCGAGAACACGCTATAACACATAAAAATATGCTTCATCATGTTCTGAAGGACCTAAGACTCTAAGAGTATAAGTTGTTTAAGTTGATCTTCTAAATACAAAGGCTCATAATGCTGATACTCTCCAAACATTTATATTGAGTTGAAACATGTTGGAATTCAACTAGATAAGAAACAAACTAATCGATGAACACACAATAAGGGTAGTCAAATGATTTAGACAGCAATACAATTACTTTTTGTATTGATTCAGAAATCAGAGTTTTTCCTGACTGCAAACACACGACACTACTATCAGACATATTTATACTAACTAGCACCAACTGACAATAACTACCAACTGTAGCAGTTTGGCGCGTAAAGCATATCAACTGTAACTAAGTTACATAATTATAGCAACCTGTAAACTTTCATCTAATTACATATATAACCAAGCTTAATTATCATATATTCACTATAACAGAATTAACTAACTAAGTATAAACCATGCTTAATTCCTTCATTCACCCCCTTAAGCTTGGTTTATATGCTTGCAAGAAAACATAATCCTTCTTCTTCTTCAATTTCTTGATTCTTATTCTTTAGTAGATCACTTTGTAGTAAGGTGTCATGACCTTCTGTCTCAAGCACAAGTAATGCAGGTTCATCTTTATCCTCATACATCATGAATAGATTAGCCTTCTCTTCCTTCTCCTTGGAAGCGCACTCAGAAGCAAAGTGTCCCAACTTCCCACATGAGTAACATTTGATTTTGCAACTTGTGCTACCAGATGTATATACAATCTGCATGGGAATAGTCGCTTCAATGGGTTTTCGGGATTCCCCTAATAACCAACGACCAAGAAGTACTGGATTCTCTTCGGATATACTTTTATCAAATTTTCTCTTGGGTTTCTTCTCTTCTTCTGATTCGTCACTTGATTCTTCATCACCCTTGCTCTTACTTTGATCACTTCCACTCCCCTTAGACTTGTGAGAGTATCCTTTTTCTTTCATGGAGTTTTCTTTGGACTTTTTCTTCTCCTTTGCCTTCCATTCAGTCCGGGTTAGTAATGTTGTTTCCTGATCCTTTTCACTAAACTCTTGAATTCTGTCCTCATGTGCCTTCAAAGATCCAATGATTTCATCAATGGTCTTGGTTTTTAAATCACAAAACTCTTCAATAGCTGAAGAGATTTGAATAAATCTTGATGATGTTGTTCTCAATAGTTTCTTCACTACTTGTTCTTTTTCAATCTGACTTCCAAGGCCTCTTAGTTTACTCACAACTATGTTTAATTTGCTTGAGTAATCATCTACAGATTTAGTCTCCTTCATTTTTATTCCTTCGAACTCCCTTAAAAGAGTTTGAATTCTAACTTCTTTGATTCTGTCTGCACAAACGTTGATGGTTTTGATCATATTCCAGGCCTCTTTTGCAGTCTTCTTTGAACCCCAATTGCAATAGCATATCCTCACTAATTGCTTGGTAGATCGCAGTCAGGGCCAGTTTGTCTTTCTTTTCATCAACCGGTCCTTCTCCTTCATCTGCTTCAAAAACGCCTTGTGCACTCATGAAGACTTGCATCTTTATAGCCCATGCCGCATAATTCACTTTATTTAACATGGGGTACTAGAATGTGACAAATCGTCCTCCTTGGTTTCTGAATCCATCATTTGAGTTCCCTGTATTCCCTGAAGTTCGTGTGTTTCCAGATTCGTTTGTAGACATGATGAATCTTCCTTGCTCTGATACCAAATCTTGGAATTCAACTAGATATAAAACAAACTAATCGATGAACACACAATCAGGGTAGTCAAATGATTTAGACAACAATACAGTTAATTTTTGTATTGATTCAGAAATCAGAGTTTTTCCTTACTGCAAACACGCGACACTACTATCAGACATATTTATACTAATTAGCACCAACTGACAATAACTACCAACTGTAGCAGTTTGGCGCCTAAAGCATATCAACTGTAACTAAGTTACATAATTATAGCAACCTGTAATTACTTTCATCTAATTACATATATAACCAAGCTTAATTATCCTATATTCACTATAACAGAATTAACTAACTAAATATAAACCATGCTTAATTCCTTCAAAACACAAATCACCATATATGCTACAAAAATCTACTTTTGTTCCCCTCTATGAATCTATAATTAGGTCTCTCTATGTCATGCTGGATTAATGGATAACAAACAGAAATTTAAATAGAAATCTCTAGAATGTAAAGTTTCCAGGCTATCAGAGAAGATAATATCCACTAACAGATTCTAATTAAGTCCATGTATCATCATCTTTCAACTAAAAACAAGCTTTCCCTGAGCATTTCAGGCATTCAAGCATGGCATTCATAAACATGGTTTCCCTGAGCACACTACCACAAGAAAGTTGGAGAAGATGTGCAATTCCTTCCCTTCATGACAAACAGAAAATATGTGGCAATATTTACTACATTAAGTTTAGACAATGTCAAAAACAAAATGGAAATATCTAAACATCCTCACTACCCTGCTCATCATGCGTTAAATGTGCCGTGAAGTAAAATTTTCTGTCATGACTATTTTAAAGTGGAAACCTGACTAGCTGACTTGGATTCAAGGTTCAAAAAACCACTAAATATAGTAACAATTTAGGGAAAAGAAAAGCTCACAAGTTTTTATAATAGATTCTATAATAAATCAATAGCTTAAACAGATAGTATTGATGCCAAATTACCAGTAGAGCCATATTTTGCTCAACCATCTCCCGCAGAACATGAAAACACTTCCCAAGTAAGTCTGTCACACCATCCTGAGAATTGGTTGTGGCACCAGTAGGGTACAGCTTAACTGCATAAACCACTCCACTTTGTCCTGTTTGATGGAACAAAAATAAGGAAAAGAAAAGAGAGAATTTCATGATCTCATAACAAGAAAATAATTGTGCTACTGGGACCACATAGCAGTAATAAAAGACCAAACAAGAGCATAGTTATATAGCCAATATAATTTTAATTACTAGCAAGTTTGATCTCTTCCGGGCTTGTATTATCTGTTAAATAAAGTGTCATAAGAGGAGTGAAATCAGAATTTTCAGGCAACACTTTTACTATTAAATCTCTATAAGCAAGGGCTGCTGCTGTGGTTGTGATTGGTGGTCTCAAATTAGGCATCAAAATTGCTCTTCCAAACATCTTAGCACTGAGTGGAGAAACATCAAATGTATATGAAGATTATTTATAGTCGAATAACCTATTCAGGTAATCAAGTGCACCCCAATGAGGATCTTCCTTTACTAAATATATTATACCTGTGAGGAGCAACAGCCTGAAGAAGGTCCCCATCTCGGAGATGAAGATGCCAATCATCAGGTTGTGTTATAGAAAGTTGCATCCTTGCTCCTTTGAATTTTCCCTTGTTATTAGCCGCTCCAATTTTGGCTATAGGCAATCTAGATGCCTATGAACCAGAATAACAAAAAGCAATGACACTTTAAGATAGCAAGATTGACATAGAAAACAGAACTTGTAGTATGAAAAACGAATTTTAAAAAAAAAAGTAACTAGCATTCATTAAGGCACAAGTACACAGCTTATCTTCGAACTCTTTAGTTTTTCAAGTGTATGAGTTACATGCTTAATGTCCTCAAGATCACCAAATAGACATTGGATGAATAAAAAAGATACTTTTAGAAGTTTCAGAATCAAGTCTCTCTTACCCTCACTGCTCCTTATTCGAATTTTCAGCACAAACTAGCCATATAAGGCTCAAAGATAAAGAGGAACTGGGGTTCCACGTCACGTGAGTCCAAATCAAGCGATAAACAGTAACAATATAGACAAGACCATAAAAGATTGTGTTTTGATGGCCCTCAAAATACAAAATCTAACTCAGCTATATAAGGTAAGCGGCCACTCCAACCAGTAAATAAGGCAAGAGAATTCGAGAAACAAACTCAAGCAATCAAACAATACATCAATGAGCTAGTTATCATTTATCACCACATATAATTTCACAAACACAGGCTATATACATAACATACTTGGTAGGGATGAATTATGGAAGTCTTTATCATTTGAGTTTCCGCTATGCTATCTGGAAGATACCTGATTTTCTGGAAGGGGGGAAATGAATTCAGTCCAAACCCTTACTCAATAATTCGAATAGGAAATCATTTCGGTCATAGTAGAAAACAGTGAGATTCCTTAGGTCATCTCACCAATTGTTTCTGCATATGAAATAATAATCTTGAGCCTTACTTGAAAAAGAAAACGGATGAAGTGACAACATATGTATCCAAATAAAAGCTGTTGATGGGGGTGTTCGAAGAGCTTACGAACGGGCGATGGCGCCCTTATTATTTGGGGTGACATGGAAATTAAAAAAAATGTTTGTTTTATTTCCTGGATTTTCTTTAAAAAAATCCCTTTTTTCCTCCTTTTTTGTTTAATTTTTAATAACTAGTTATACCCGCCGTGTCATGCACGATTACATTGATTTAATAATTAATTTATTTAATGAATGATTTTAATTTAATATAAAAAATAAATAACTGATTTATTATAAATATGTTATATAAAAGTTTACATTTGTTATAATGGAAGATGAAGCCAAAATCATTAAAGTGAGTCCAATATAATTTTGATCCCTTAATGATAATTTTTTTATGGAAAAGTATAAATATAAATTATTTTAATTACTTCTTTAAAAATAGATAAAACGAATAAATAATGTAAATTTGCTATAATTTTTTTAATTAAATTCAGTTATTTTAAAATCTTTTAAATAAAAAGATAAAATGATAATTAATAAAATAAAGATGAAAAAAATGAATAAGGACTGAATTTTTTAGAGATTAAAAAATTTTCTATATTTACATGAATGAGCCAAAAAGAAAATTAAGAAAAATATAATATAATATTTTTTTATCAAACTTCAATTTAAGGAAGTAATTATTTAGATATTGAATTTTTTATCAAAATTTGTTTTCAGATAAATCTTTTACAAAAATATATAAACAGATAAAGATAGAATAATTTTCACTATTTTAATTAAATTTTGAATTTAAAAATTAGATAGAAAAAAGAAATTAATTAAAGGGGATAAATTAATATAAATAAAATTACTTTTTAAAGTTAATGTTAGGCCAAAATTAACGTTTATACTCGTAGTGTCGTGCACGACTACATGAATTTAATTACATATTTTAAAGTGAAAATATTATAAAAAGTTTATCTAATAATTTTTTTTAATCTAGATTGATAATATTACATAATAGTTATATTAACTTTAAAAGTGTTATAATAATTCATAAATGAAATCACAATATTAAATTACAGATTTATACAAAATATGAAAAATATGTAAATATTAAAAAAAGAAAAAAAAATATGATGGATGGTAGTGAGGTAGTGGAACATGAGTTATGGGAAGAAACACAAATTTAAAATTATAAATTTACACATGTCAAATGCACAAAGTGACAAGTGACTAATTCTTTTGTGAAGACATTGCTGCTCTTTTAATATATAAGAGAGATGTAATAGCATAAAAATCTTCCATTTCTCTTCTTTATTCTTTTTCACTTCTTTTCTCTTTTTTTTCTCAGTCTTCCAAATCTGGAGGATATGGACTGAACGGACTCGTCGATCTCCAAATCTTCCATATCGATGGTGGGTTAAAGGTTGTTCGTTTCCGGCAGGCATATGGACGGAACAGACTTGTCGGTCTTCGGTGGATTACTTCACCGGTGGCATAGGAAAGATCCAGAAGCAGAGAAATCTAGTTCTTTCTTCACCGGTGACATTACGGAACCAGAACCAGAGATCGTCAGGACGGAACGACGGACTTGGAGATCTAAGTTCTTTCTTCACCGGCGGCATTGCGACAAACCAGAACCAGAGATCGTCAGGACGGAACGACGGACTTGAAGATCTAGATTTTGTCTTCACCAGCGGAACGGCGGACTACAAGGAAAGAATCAGGACGGAGCTCGGACGTGCAACGAATCAGGACAGAACTCAGAATTGCAAGGAATTGCAACGAAATGAATCAGGACGGAACTAGGAATTGCAAGGAATCAAGACGGAACGATGAAGGAAAGAATTTGAATTCTTCATCGACAGCATGGGATGGAGATTGAGTGTAGTCTGTAGATCTAGGTTAAAATCAAAATTGAAGTTGAGAGGAATAAGTAAAGAGGGGATAAGGATTGAGGTTAAGAAAAATAGGTATTTTGATAAAAAAAAAATAATACGGGTAAAGTTGTAATTTAAGTATTAATGTTATGTCTTTATAAATTAAAATCAAAATTGCTTATGTGGCATATAATTTTTTCCGCATGGCGTTTTTTTGTCTATGTCACCGCGTTTGAACTACACTTAAAGGAGTTTCTTGTGACATGTGTTTGAATGAACAAATTTAATTAAGTTTAGGTGTGTGTTTGAACATTTCAAAGTACAGGGTGTTAGTTGAAAAAAACGTATAAGTACAAGTGCCTATTGATGTATTTTGCCTTGAACAAACTTGTCATTGACATTGGGTTGAGACTTGAGAGAGAGAGTTATCTATTATATAATATAAAACAATAATATTAAACCAACTTCTTTGTTACAAAATCACCATTGCTTAAACTACTATTACTATGGAGTTCATATAGATAACATGCAAATTTAAAAAGTAATAAGAGAAAAATTACCTAGTCTTAAAGTGTACAAATTGAGAAAAAGCTTAATCGTGCCGAATTATAGTTGCATGTTTTGTATTATTTAACATTTTTTCACCTACATAAAAATATCCATAACTAAAGAATTATATAAATATTCATGAAATAGAAAAATAGAATTACGTTGTAATTTATTTAATATGAGTTTTGAAATATACCTTGAAAAAACTTAACCTTTACAAATTGCATTATGATGTCAATGTCATGATATCCAAGATTTGTACCAAGTACTTCTTCGCCTAGTGGTAATTGGCACTAGGTCGCTTAAGCATTTGTCCAGAGGTCTAAAGTTCGAGACTTTCTAGCGGTGTGTATGCTCCAGAGAGGCTTAGAAGGAGCAACACTCCTAACGGGGTCCAACCCAACTCCGATCCGGACGTAGGCACAATGTGTCGAATCGGGCAAGGTCCATCCCAAAAAAAAGGGTGTTATTGTTGTTGTGGATATTTGGTCTAGTGGTTAATTCAAAGGATCGTGCACAAAGTATGCCCATAAAAAAAATGATATCCAAGATTTGTAATCTACTATATTATATATATATATATAAGTAATAAGGTTTGGAGCCTCCATATTGCGCCACGTCAGCTTTTTTCACATGTCGTTCTACTATTAATCCACATAAGATTTTGCCACATGTCATTTAGTCCTTACTCCATAAATATTATATATTAATTATTCTTTCTACTTCATATTCCACATGACAATTTTTTTCCACTTAATTAAAATTTATTTATTTCACAAATTTAGATAATATCTTAATTTTTGGTAGGAGATAATATCTCAACTAAAATAATTTAACAAATGGTTGAGTTTTTTCCTTATAAGTCAATAACATATATATGCTTAATCTTTTAAACATTTTAGTTGTTTCTTACCCTCTCTTATATTAAAAGTCAAATATACTCAATTACATATATTATTATTAAACTAATATTATTTTTCAAATTTCATCTCTTCCATATTTTCAAAATATACCTTTTTTCTTTATTTTTCTTCATATTTATCTCTTTCTATTAAACTAAACCTATTTATGAAATATTGTCAATGAAAATGAGCAATGTAGATTGTTTTATCTTAATAATCTATGCTTATTCTCAATTTTAAACTTAATAATCTAAATTTATTTTGTTTTATTTAATTTTAGAAAATAAAATAGTTTTATACACATACATTAATTTTATATTATATTTTATTTATTAGTATGTTTTTGATAGCATAGCTAAAAAATATAGAGACATAGTCGTGCATGGCACGACGGGAACACGTTATAAAAGTGATCGGCATACTTCTCCCAAAGTGTACACTTCATTGTTTCATTCCTACATATAAACATATTAAAATTAAATAGTTTTAAAAAAAGAATAAAAATAGTTTTAACAAAAATGATAGAGCTTACTCTTCATTTGTCAGGACAAAATCAAGTTTGCTTACATCTTTGTTGTTGATCTTAAGAATAGTAAACGATGGTTTCGAAACAACATGACCTATAATTACATCTACTTCAACAACAACAACAACAACAACAACAACAACAATCACCCAATGTACTCCGCTTCAGCAGAATCTGGGAAGCCAAGATGGGAACACCCCTAGCTTAAAGCTGAGGGGGAATGCCCTGAAAGGCCCGGGTAGGACCGCCAACCAGAAACTCTACAAGCACAGGACAACGGATGCCACACCACACAAGCACTCACCACAACCCACACTACACCATTCTGCAGATTTAGCGACCATATTTTAGCGACCACGGAATATGGTCGCTAATTAGCGACCATATGGTCGCCAATGGTCGCAAATCTGGAGGTCAAAACGGGGGAAAAATAAAATCAAATTCGCGACCACTTGGTTGCTAAAATGAGCGACCACGTGGTCGCTGGGCCTTTATAGTTGCAACAAGTGCGCGGGGAAATTTCCCGCCAGCATGTAGCGACCATATGGTCGTTGAATTTTGCGACCATATGGTCGCTGAATTTTGCGACCATATGGTCGCAAACATTAGAACACATATCTGCGACCATATGGTCGCTACATTCAGCGACCATATGGTCGCCAACAATCTCGCAACCACTTGGTCGCAAACTGTAGTGACCAGTTGGTCGCTAAACTAGCGACCATATGGTCGCGAATTAGAGGGCATGGCCCACTGATTAAACACTAATATATAGCGACCATATGGTCGCTAAAGCTGAATAAGAAGGAGAACCCTTCTCCATTCAGTCGTCTCTCGTCCATTTCGTCGAAAACCCTTCTCCTTTCTCCTTTACCGCCCGCCTATTCCCCCGCCATGCCCGACCCTACACCGGCCGCCTCTCCCCCGGCCGTGCCCGACCCTCCACCGGCCGCATCTCCCCCCGCACAGCCCGACCCTCCACAGCCCGCCTCTCCCCCGCGCCGGCTTCTCACGGCGTCGCCTCCTCACCACAGCCCGCTTCTCCGCCTCCTCACCGCGCCGCCTACTCGCAGGCAACAGTCCACGCGCGCCTCCTCGTCGGCCTCATTTGCGTGAGACAAGCCTCCACAGCCCGCCTCCTCTCCCAACGTCGCCTGCAATTTCTAGTAAGTGCCCTCCCCTAAAATTGATAAATTATTTGTTGTTGTAGTTGATTTTTCTAGTAGGTGGTATAGATTTTTGTTATTGTTGATTTAGGTATAGATTTATTTGAGAAAATTTGAGGGATTGGTTTGAGGAATTTGAGAAAATTGGTATTGAGTTGTTGTTGTTTGAGAAATTGATTGAGAAAATTATTTAGTTGCTCTTGATTGAGAAAATTTGATTGATTGAGAAAATTTGATTGATTGAGAAATTTGAGAAATTTGTGAAATTGAATTTGTTTGTTTAATTGTTGTTTAGGGATTATGATTTAGTGTTGTTGTTGAATTTGAGAAATTTTGATTGAGGAGTTGTTGTTGTAGTTTGTTGTTATTGGTTAGTTGTTGTTGTTGTTTTAAAAATTGATTGAGAAAAATTTGATTGATTGAGATAGAGTTTGATTTGGAAAAAAATTGGACTAAATTGATTGTTGTTGTTGATAGAGTTTAATTTGGAAAAAAAATTGGACTAAATTGATTGTTGTTGTTGAAATGTTGAAAAAAATTGATTGTTGATTTGTCAATTTTGAATGAAAGTCATTGTTGTTGTTGTGGAATAGATTTTGAATAAATTGATTGTTGTTGGAAAAAAAGAAATTGATAGAGTTTGAATGAATTAGAACAAGTTGATTGTTGATTTGTCAAGTTTGAATGAAATTGATTGTTGTTGTGCAAATGTTGGGAAAAATGAATTTGTATTGAATTGTTTGTTTTTAGTTGTGTTATTATGGCCGGCGGATCACGTCGACATGCACGAGGTCCTCGTCGGGACGAGCCGAGCTCGTCCCGGATACCGAGCAAGGATAACTCGTCTAAGGCGACCCACACGGACACACCACATTTGTCCGATGATGACGGGGCCCGCCATCCTAGTACAGAGGAGGCAGCACCCAAGCGGAGGAGTCCCGGGCCACTACTCCCACGTCCTCGTCGGGATCGAGTCGAGGGCTCGATCCCAATCGCATTTGGGATCTTTATATTGCCGGCGGGTGGTACGTACAATTTCTTCTAAGACAAAATTATTATTTAAAGTCTTTTCTTACTTTTAAATATGTTATAACATGTGTTTTGAAATCTCGCAGTTTGCAGCCGTCGGGAGTGGCGTCGCGGTGGTCGACAAGCATCATACAAAGTCAACCCGACGATAGGGCGTCGCAGTTCGACTTTGCCTCTGTCGCGTCGAAGCAACGTTGGTTTGATGCTTGGAAGGTAAATTTTATTTTTTTTGTATTTCTTTTTTACAATTTCCGCATTAATTAATTACTATTTTTAATTAATTGTTTTTTGGATTTAATTAGATACACTTTAGGTGGGATGACTCCCAGCCGGTTATGGACGTCGAGTCCGTCCGGTTGTTGTGGGAGAAGAGAGCGAAGAAGAGATACGATGACTTGATCGGGAAGCACCATCGGGACGGGAAGAGGTCGGACTTCATCGAATCCGCCACTTGGGAGAAGTGGAAGACGACGGATTGGGCCACAGATGCGTTCAAAGCCAAGTGTGCCCGCTAGAAGGCAATCCGGAATGCCAATCTGGCGAACCACAGTAGTGGTTCGAGGTCCCACCTCAACACCATGCGTCGCTTGGTAAGTATTTTATCTTAATTTGATTAAATTTAATTTAAGTTAATTTTTTTAATAGTTCGTAACACCCTTAATGAATTTTTTAGGAGCAACACCTGCAACGCCGCATCACGCCTCTTGAGCTTCTCATCGAGACGCACACGCAGGGCGCCTATCGACATTTTATAGACGAGCGATCGTCCTTAATCGTTGTATTTATCCTCATTTTCCTCAATTTGAAAAGGAGTTGGTGTTGTGTTTGTATTGTGTTGTTGTGTTGTTGTGTGTTTGTTGTTGTTGTCGTCGTTGTTGTTGTTGTTGTTGTTGTTGTTGTTGTTGTTGTTTGATTTGATTGAGAAGTTGTTGTTGTTGTTGTTGATGTTGTTGTTGTTGTTTGTTGTTGTTGTTGATGTTGATGTTGTTGTTTTTGTTGTTGTTGATGTTGTTGTTGTTTGTTGTTATTCTTGATTTGATTGAGAAGTTGTTATTGTTGTTGTAGAATTTTGTTCTTGATTTTTGATGTTGTTGTTGTTGTTTGTTGTTGATTTGTTGTTGTTTGTTGTTATTCTTGATTTGATTGAGAAGTTGTTATTGTTGTTGTTGAATTTTGTTCTTGATTTTTGATGTTGTTGTTGTTTGTTGTTGATTTGTTGTTGATTTGTTGTTGTTGTAAATGTAAATGGTTTAGTTGTTGTTTGTTGTTGTTGATTGTTGTCGCTAAATGTTGTTGTTGTTGATTTTTGATGTTGTTGTTGTTTGTTGTTGATTTGTTGTTGATGTTGTAAATGGTTTAGTTGTTGTTTGTTATTGTTGTTGTTGTTGTTGTTGTTGTTGTTGTTGTTGTTGTTGTTGTTGTTGTTGTTGATTGTTGTTATTTTTTATTTGTTGTTGTTGTTGTTTTATTTTAATTATTTGCGCAATTAGGCTCGGACGCAGGAGATCCTCACCCAGAGGTCGGCGGAAACGAGCACCCTGCCGTCCTTTCAGGACCAGTGTGATGCCTTTCTTACGGCCTCTGGGGGTGGGCCCGGGAGGTGCCGTCTTCGGCCTTGGCAACGTCGCCCATGAGTTACGGCGAGCGATTGACGGCGGTGCGTCGTCCAGCTCCTCGGGTGGCGGAATTATCGCAGGAAAACGTCAGTCTTAGGCAAGATATGGATGAGCTCAAGAGTAAGATGTTGAAGTTCGAGGAGTGGATGCGCCGGTACCAAGGGGGTGAGGGTGGGTCCCGCCTGTCCGATCCCGACGGCTCCGGCGACGAGGACGGCTCCGGCGAAGCCGTATAGATTAGCATATTTTTATTATATTATTGTAAATTATTTGAATTTATGTAAATTAATGAATTTATGTATGTAACTTATTAAAATTTATGGAAATTAATGAATTTTTGGTAATTAATGAATTATTAAATATTAATTATTTATAATAATTCGTGATTATTTATAATATTTGATAAATATTTTGTTTTTAAAAAAAAATTGCGACCAAGTGGTCGCTAATTTACAACATGGTCGTGCACCCATAGGCGAACGATCGTGCGCTTTGAACTAGAGAAAGGCTAGGGTCGTGCGTTTTTTTTGGTGCTTTTAGCGACCACATGGTCGCCAATAGTCGCCAGCTTTTGGCCACCGTTAGCGACCAGATTGTCGCTAAAAGCAGCGACCACGTGGTCGCTGTGGTCGCCAAATTGGTCGCCGCATTGGTGGCGACCAACGGTGACCATGGTCGCTAAATAGAGACCATATGGTCGCTAAAAGCAACGACCATATGGTCGTTGTGGTCGCTAATTTTAGCGACCATATGGTCGCCAAGTGGTTAGCGACCGGCCTATTAGCGACCATTTTTAGCGACCACAATATGGTCGATAAATGCATTTAGCGACCAGATTTTGAATTTAACGACCAGAAATATGGTCGCTAAATTCGCTTTTTTTTGTAGTGCCACCAACGAAGACAACAATACATATCAAGGCACCCTAAACGAAGCAAACTAACAAAAAAAACTCTCAAAACACGGGGGGGGGGGGGGGGGGGGGGGGGGGGGTGCGTCTGTCCTGGCGATTAGCTAATCCGCCACCTTGATCTTCTCCCTCCAGCTGTCCCTACATACTGCTAGCTCTGCTGAAATCCCCAACTGAACCATATCCTGTTTTATGTTGTCTCTCCAACATTTCTTAGGTCGTCCCCTACTTCTACGAAAGTCTCCAAGGTCCAAGCTGTCACACCTACGGACTGGCTCTCCTGCTCCCCGCCTCTACACATGTCCGAACCATCAGAGTCTCGATTCTCTCAGCTTATCCCCTATACTAGCCACCTCTAGCTTGCTCCTGATTTCTTCATTTCTGATCCTGTCCCATAACGTCTGCCCGCACATCCACCTCAACATCCTCATCTCAGCTACCATCATTCTCTGCTCATGTGCCCTCGTGGTTGGCCAACACTCTGCCCCATAAACAATGGCCGGCCTGATAACTGTCTTGTAGAATTTACCCTTGAGCTTTAACGGTACCTTCTTATCGCAAAGAACTCTTGACGATGACCTCCACTTTTGCCAGCCTCATTGAATCCGTTGTGTAATATCCTCATCGATTCCTCCATCACTCTGCACCACTGAACCTAGATATCTCAAACTCTCCTTCTTTGTAACGACTTACCCCTTAGAGGACCTCATCCCCGACATCTGCTCCTTGCCCGAACTTGAACTCTACGTATTCTGTATTGGTTCTGCTCAGTTTGAAGCCTTTAGACTCCAACTTTTCCCTCCAAATCTCAAGTCTACTACTAACTCCGCCTCTGGTCTCGTCCAGCAGGACAATATCGTCCGCGAACAACAAACACCAAGGGATGTCTCCCTGAATATCCCTGGTTAGAACATCTAACACAAGCGTGAACAAGAAAGGGCTCAAGGCTGAGCCCTGATGTAGACATGTCTCCACCTTAAAGTACTATGTGTCTCCTCCTGGAGTGCAGACACTGGTCCATGAACCCTCGTACATATATTTGATAATCCGGATAAACATGCCAGACACTTCTTTGGTTGCCAAGCTCTTCCAAACCAACTCTCTCGGCACCCTTCCATAAGCTTTCTCTAGGTCAATGAATACCATATGCAAGTTCTTCCATCTCTCTCTGTATGTCTCTAAAAGCCTCCTCAACAGATGAATAGCCTCCATAGAAGATCTCCCAAGCATAAAACCAAACTGATTCTCGAACACTTTGATTTGTCTCCTCAACCTTAACTCGATGGTCTTCTCCCACAACTTCATCGTATGACTAAGGAGTTTAATACCCCTATAGTTGCCACATTGTTGTACATCCCCATTGTTCTTGTACAATAGGATCAACTTACTAAGCCTCCATTCATCTAGCATCTTGGCCATCCTGAGAATAACATTAAAAAGGGCCGCTAACCACTCTAGTCCTCTTACCCCCAGGCACTTCCAGACTTCTACTGGGGTTTCGTTTGGTCCCACCGCTCTCTTGTTACTCATTTTATGCATCACACCGTTTATCTCTTCCCTTGAGAACCGTCTGTAGAAAAGGAAGGGGCTTTCCTCATTGCTTTCCCGACCCTCTGGCCTATACTGAAGTTCCGTCCTTTCACAACCTCATTAAGTAGGCCACAGAAGTACTTTTCCCACCGTTGTCTGATTTGCATATCTTCCACTAAAACTCGTCCATCCTCGTCCTTCATGCATTTTACTTTGTCTAAATCTGAACTCTTCATTTCCCTTGCCTTATCCAGCCTATACATAACCCGTTCTCCACCCTTATCATCCAGCGCCTTGTACAGATTCTCGCACGCTTTCTCTTTAGCAGCTGCTACTGCTCTCTTAGCTGCCTACTTTGCTGCCTTGAGCTCTGCCAAACTCTCTTCCCTATCTGACTCCCCACTATGTGACCACTTTTTGTATGCTAGTTGTTTTTCCTTAACCTTCTATTGAACCTCGTCGTTCCACCAAGCTTCCGACCTCCTATTTGCAGAATATCCTCTCGACATACCAAGCACTCCACATGCCGCTCTCCGAATACACTCCGCCATCCTGCCCCACATCTCGTTTGCGTTGCTACTCACTTTCCACGCTCCTTTTGCCTCAGTTACATCGAGTATCCTTTCCTGCAAAGTCTGCACATTGGATTCTCAAAGGCGCCACCATCTGATCCTTGGTTGAGACACTGTGTTTGTCTTCCTCTTTTTGCAAGGCCACTTGAAATTCAAGACCAGCAATTTGTGTTGTGTCGACAATCCTTCAAATTGAATAACCTTGCAGTCCTTGTAACTTCCCCCGCTTCCTTCCTAGCTAGTAAGAAGTCTATCTGCGTTCTCCCCATTACACTCTGGGAAGTGAACAGATGCTCTTCCCTCTTTTTGAACCATGAATTGACAACCAAACATCCAAAAGATGTTGCAAAATCTAACAGTGCTCTACCACCCTCGTTCCTGTCTCCGACCCCAACCTCCATATATAATTAAAACACTTATTCATTGTATAGTTTATATCGAAAGTCTTCTCCTTTATGAGATTGAAATAAACAAATTTTGTAGTGAGGAAGCTAAACTTGATCGTATAGGCATGATGAGAATCGATAAGAACCACTGTTTTTTAGGATAGTAAAATTCCGCACAACACAGACTAATCCTTCACGCACCAAGTTAGATAAGTTAGATATAAGATTATTGGATATTTTTGCTTCAATTATTTCACCTTGAAAATTAAAATATATTCACTCATTAGAAAAATAGAAAAATATTTTTGTATACATATATAAATATATTCACGTATTCCACACACGTGGCGGGCATGATTTGGATCGACCGTACCGTACATAAACTTTTCCAAACTACGAGTATTTAATTTTTTTCAAAAGCAATGCTTAGTTTTTCTAACTCACATTTATTTTCCTTTGTTTAATATCTTAAGGTCATTAGAGTGTGGTCTAGGAACTTGGATCCTTTACGCTCGTTTCGACGGTATATGCATGGAGGACCCGATTCTTGGTGGGGCCTCGCCCAGCGGAGCGGTCTCACCAGGCTGATCGGCATGGAGTTTGGCGCGACGGACCACATTCTCATCTCTGCATTTTGGGAGCGTTGGTACCCAGAGACCAACACCTTCCACTTCCCGTGGAGCGAGATGACCATCGCCCTCCATGACATGCACCGCATTTTCGGGCTGCGTATAGATGGAGAGGCTCTGGTATCCCAGATGGATCTATTGGAGCTCGAGGTTCGCTTAGGGGATTTGCTCGGCCTCGATCCACAGACAGCACACGCGTGGAGGACACGGGCCCCGAACGAGGCCATCGCAGCTATTCTGTTGGACATGTTCAGGGGGAGGCGACCCGCACCCCCAGAGACCATTGTCATTGTGTTTCTATGGTACTTTATCGGGATGACGTTATTCGTCGACAAGTCCGGGAACAAGATCAAGACGTGGATATTGGGGTTCCTATTCGACCACGAGAGGACTAGTCGATATGCTTGGGGGCGGGTTTATTGGCTTTACTATGTCGTGAGTTGGGCATGACGTCGCGCGCCGAGACTAGGGGATGCTCGGGTTGCGTTCTTGTTTTGAGGGTACGTGCTTCGTCCTAAATATTTCATTCTTCGAATTTGGTTGGATTCAATATCTTATGAGTATTGTTTCAGACATGGATCATGAGTTATTTCGAGCACACCCACGGCCGGATCGAGTTGGCTATGGAGGTGCTAGTTGACTCTCGTGCAGCCGCACGACAGCCTGGTGAGCGGGCCCCCAGCCGAGACGAGAGTAGGCTGGATGTGATGCGGCGGCTTCTAGACACGATCCGTGCAGAGGATGTTAGACTTCGAAATCAACCTGACGTACATTGCATAGTGTGAGTGCGACGATTGATGATTTGTATTCCGCTTTGCAGATTCATTGGATGACGTGGGGCAACGAGTTGGATTTTGATGGCGCGTACCGGGTGTCTTGCTATCGGGGCGTCCTGGTAATACGTCTGTCCCTGATGGCATGTATTTCAATCCCAGTGTTATGGTGACTAGAAAATTATGTATTTAAGATAATTAAAAATACTATTAAAAAAGCTAAAAAGAAAATGTTATAACATTGAAAGAAAAAACATTAGAAGAAGATAAGTAAAAAGAAATTCATTACCTTACTCTTGTTCATCACTTGAGAAAAATAAATATATTTGCCATCCTCTCCTTCTTCTTTCATCTATGGCTTCTTTGTCCAACTATATATTAAAGTTGTACCTTTTCGAACCACCAGAACGATTCTAACTCCACCTCATATCTACAAAATTAATTTTTATTCTTAATATTTTAACTTTTTTTTTATTAAATTTTTCTTTAACTATTTAAATCTATCTTTAACATCAAACAAATATTTATTTAGTATAACAATATCTTTTGAAAACTTCCTTATACAAATATTTAAATTAAAGATAACAAATTTAAAATATTTTAAAATAAGTATAAATATCTTTTATCTTTTAACATGATATCTTTTCACGAATATATTATAGATATATATATATCTATAAATATTTCTTTTATAATAAAAAATTAATTATAAATACGTATAATGTTTAAAAATAATAAAAATAGGTAATATAATATTTAATAAATATATTTAAATATTTGATGATATGTAAATTAAGGTACATAGAAAGTAATAAATAAATAAATAAATATAATATTTAATCTTATCGAATGTTTAGTTTTTTTTAAAATAAATCTAATCTTTACTTTATCGAGCCACAAAATGAGTTTGATCCCACCGTAAATCAAAATAAATTATTTTTTAAATTATTTTCTATAAATAAATTATTTTTATCTTTATCTTTCATATTTTATTATATCATATTTATAATTTTAATTATTATTTCTATCATATATGATGGGTTTAACTAGTTTTCAATAACAAATCTTGTAATCCACCAATAAAATCAATACTAGAATTCATAAATTACATACATTTTTTCAACAAAATTTAATAATTAAAAATGAGAATAAAAAAAACTGGTGTAGTCTATAATGGTATGAAATTGAAGCATTACACCGTTCAAACCGGCATCATGACGATTACTATTTCTCTTCTTTTAAATAGAATGACGAACTACTCTAGGAAATGAGCTATTCCTCCTCCCCCTCTCTTAATCTGAGTCGAAGAAACGATAAAAAAAATTCCGTTGCCGGGACTTGAACCCGGGTCTCTCGGGTGAGAGCCGAGTATCCTAACCACCTAGACTACAACGGATGTTGTTAATCAATTTTTTAAATATATTTCTCACTTTAGATAAGCAAAGTGAAGATAATAAGATACTTCATACTTATTTTAACCTCTTGAGCATATTCTGTTTCTCTTTGCTCTGAAGGCGTTTTCTTCTTTCTTTTTGTCAAGAGGATATTTTATCATGGTTTCGGAATAGCCATTAAAGATCTTAATGCGGGGTTCCGTTGAGTTTATTTGGATGGTTCGATTCTCTAATAGCCAAGTTTCAAAGAATACTTGAGAAATTAGAGATCAGACCATCAGACCTTGGGCGTGATTGATCATGATTCATGCCATATGCCATGGCTGGCATGGCAAGATGGATTTCACTAATCACTATAGATCAAGAAGCTAACACAATCCTTGATCAAATCAGGCATTCGAATCACAGAATTAATATGAAAAAATCATATGCAGAGAAAAACAACTACACAGCTGAGCTGAATAATCATCTTTGCGTATATTATTCTCATGCCCATGTAAAGGGGCCACTTCAAGACGCTAAAACAAAAGAAACCTCAAATCCTTTGACAAGAATAACAAAATTCAGATTCCTTGAATCTGATAACATATTTCTTCAACTGTCATTAAAAATGGCGAAATTTAGCCGAAACAAAGAAATTATTCAAGTATTGATAAAAAAAAAAAAAAAACCACCGCCAGGCCAGCCCTCCCTTAATCGTCATCATCTCCATCCCAGTCCTTAGCCTCCACCAGATCCGTACTTCTTGCCGAAGACAATTACCTGAAGCTTGTCATACCCGGCGAGCACTCCAGCACCTGCAACTGCACGAAGAATGTTTGCACCAGCACCCTTGAAGAGAGACTTGGCACCCTCGTTCTTGAGGATCTGGGAGAAAGCATCCATGGAGCTCTTGTACTTGACAGCCTCTCCTGATGTCATCATCATTCTTCTACGAACCGTGTCAATTGGGTAGGAAGCCAACCCAGCACCAATGGTGATACCCCATCCAAGAAGGAAACTAGCAAGGAAACTATCCTGTAATAGTCAAAACAATATTTCTAACATAAGTTTCTTGATAAGAATGTAACAGCATCAGACATTCCAAATCACATGTTGGCACTATAGCATGTCAATTCCACATTCAGCTGGTTATTAAAAGAAAGCCATACCTGCATCTCTCCAGTCAGCAGCACTGGTTTAAGAGAGTCGTACATTCCGAAGTAGAGCCCACGGTACACGATAATTCCAACACATGAGATGTTGAATCCACGGTAAAGCCCAGCAATACCATCAGATGCGATGGTCTTCTTGTAGACATCAATCATGCCATTGAACTGCCTCTCACCACCCTTCTTCGCAGCCTTTGCATCGTTGGCAAGCCTAGTACGAGCGTAATCCAAGGAGTAGACAAACAATAGAGATGAAGCACCAGCAGCACCACCAGATGCCAAGTTCCCGGCAAACCACTTCCAGTAACCATCTCTGTCTTTCTTGAAGTTAAACAACCTCTTGAAGTAGTCCTTGAAGGCAAAGTTGAGGGCCTGAGGGACACAATAGTATATCAATACAGGAAAACACACCATTAGAACCCAAATAAAGAAATGCCACACAAGCACAATCATCCAAATCTCCAATTATTTCTTTGATAGAATTATCTGATTTAACAAAAACAGGTTTTGCATTTTAAAGCCATTCCCCCCATGAGCCAACTAAAAGAGACCGCATAAAAAATTGTTGCAAAAGGTTTTGAAAATTTTAAAGTAACTGCCTGTAGTCAAGAATTAATGACCATGCACAGCTAATGTAAGCAAATATGAATGAAGCTAGGAAATGATCAACTATGGATCAGCCAGAAAATTTTAAGATGAGAACATAAACATGGAGCACAAACCTGTGTAGGGAAATATCTGATCACATTGGCAGTGTTTCCTCTCCATAGGGCAATCATGCCTTCATCCTGTGTTGTTCTTTTAAAACAATCACCAATACCTTTGTATGGTTCAGACAGCCTACCAGCTCTGATCATTTCATCCTGGTTCTGGATCAGAAGCTTCACACGCTCAATGGGAGCAGCAGCAGTCTTAGAAACAGCAGCAGACACTCCTCCCATGAGAAAATCAATCATGAAGGCACCAGCACCTTTCTCATTAGGAGCCTGCACTAGAACCGGAGAAACAGGTGCTGCAAGAGAAGCAAGGCCATTGCTTTGGTATGCAGAAAAAATGGGGTTCTGCAGACCTCCATTTGTGTATGCCTTGCTTAGATTGGTCCTGGAGTGCAGGTTGGGTGAGAGCTGAGAAACAAGGTAAGATTGTCCAGACATCTTCTGAAAGATTGACGGATGCTGTGATCCATCAGCCATGTTTAACTAATGGAATGACCTGCAAGATAAAAACAGGAAATAAGTATGACACGAGGTATTAAAAAATACTATTAACATTCCAGGTTCTAACTTGATACGTTAAACAACAAAATGCATAAATTCAGCTTAAATCACGACCAGCCTGAACATTAATAATGCTGTCAAAATCAAACAACCTGATAATTCTTTTCCAAGATATCCCAGAAACTTCTCAGGATATCATCTAGATATGCAAACTACAAGGGAGAAGACAGTTGTGCTTCCAGAAGAAATTTCATAATGCTACATTGCTACTACGAAAAAGGTCAGATCGGATCACCATATATGTCCAATCATCACTCATCGTTGTTAAGGCAATACTCCAGATTCAATTACAAAATCCATTATAAACACCACAAGTAAAAACAGAAAAGCTAACAAACACAAAACCGAACAAACACAGCATGATATAACCAGAACAATACGTGCACAAGGCTGAAGGTAGGCGCAGATTAGAGCAACAACAATGGTGATTCATACATCCAACACATTGCACCCACAATCCTCTGAAAACCAAGCAATAAAGCTAGAATGACGATTATAATTTCGCTGAATAAATAATATGAGATAAAAATTCATTTAAAATTAAATTTCGGCACATATTATTCCCTGTGAGATAAGAAACCATGGACTAGATAGACGCATCACATCGTGCACTAATACTAACAATCAGACAAACAACAGTATCCAGATCTACGTCTTCCGATCTAAAAACGCAAAAGCGGATCTCGAAATTCGCGATCTGGCTACCAAAAACAGTTCGAGATCAGAAACGAACAAGCAATACGCGACGAATCCAGAAACGATTCCAAGGGATCTATGCAGGAAAAGAGCAAGCAATGATGAAATGGGAATAATGCGAGAGACGGAGAAGGAAGGAGAAGAGAGATTTTACCCGTACAGGTCGCAAAAAGACAGCTAAACAGAGAGGTCTGCGGAAATGCGAAGAGGAGGAATGGCCACTGCTCTTCCTTAAATATAGGATGCCGAGATCGTGGGACCTGACGACTTAGGGTTTTCAGTAAAATGACTAAAATGTCCTCGCGTGAAGCGTGATACTGATGCCCCTGGCCGGTATTCATTTCATCTGCCAAAACTAATCAAGTTGTTTATAAAAATAAGGTATGATTTTGTCCAAATTGGCAAGGCTTTTGGAAGAGGTTGAAGGGTGATGAATGGCCAATGGACAACTCATTTGCAGGGGCTGGTTTATATCGGAGGCCACATTCACAATGTCAAAAGGATGAAAAAACTTTCTAAAGGGCCTCACTCTCAAAGGGGTCGATAACCTTATAACATTTTTCCAAGGTTTGAATAAGGACCTTTCAAACATATATAATTACTAAAAAGGATAGCTTAAGTATTATCAATAGTTTTAGGGGCATTTAAAACACACTCCCAAAATTTTAGAATTTCATTAGAGGACCTTAAGCAATTCTTAACAAGCGTGGCAACAAAATTGTGACATTGAAGTTTGGTAACAAAATTTAGGTCTACCTCTATAACTAGCCTTTCCAAAGTTTGCTTATTGTATTGAAAATTTTATATAATTGTTAAAAAAAAAATAGAATGGTCAATGCAATATTATTACTAAAAATTAGAATGTTCCATGTAATATTATTATTAAATTTTAAGTTTTGATTTTTTTTCTATATTTACCAATAAATTTATTTCAAATTCTATAAATCGAAACTTGAAACTATTCAAGGTGTTTTAAAAAGATATTATTGGGTTTTAAAATTAAGGTCAAAATTGGAAACGCAAATACATGCCAATTTGTACTTGATTTGTTTTTAAATGAATTTAATAGTTGTTTTTCAGATCTAGCTCAAGTGCTCAACATAAACGGCGATTATCTCTCTCTTAAATCGAATTGACCACTTAGTGCATGATGACCCACATGTTAGCACTTTTAAAAACCATTTATCACTATGCAGTTGAACTACTTTGAATACTTCCACCACCAGATACACACGTCAATTGTCAAAAGCACATCCGCAAGCCACGAAAAATGAAGATGCGCCATTGGCCGTGTTCCCACTTGTTTGTGCGAACAGAAAGTATTCGCAAGCCATCAAAATGCTTAAAGCACAACACAGTGTTTCAACGCATATATCTAATCTAAAACTGGGTTTTTAGATCCACTCCAGAAATCCTGACTACATACATACATAAAGGCAACCAAGAATTCAACAGTGTAGCATAAAACACCTAAAGAGCAAAAAAGGTAAGAGAAGAAGCCTATGTACTAATGGAACATGAGATTGGTCCTAAATTAAATACAGTCCAGGACGTGTGTCTAAGACGAGCACAATGACGCCCTCAGCTTCAGCAACTGCTGCTTTAGTTTCTTTATTAAAGGAGGGTTTGAACGCATGTAGTCTTGGAAAGAGTGTCTCAGGTGTGCCAAGATCATCGTTTGGTCATCGCCAGGGTTCACATTAAGCAAACTCTTGAAGAGGCTCTCCCACAGCTTCACATTCCAATACCTGAGAATGTAAATGTAATGCATTATCAGTTCCTTGAATTTGGTTATGGAGCGAGAATATGGTATTTATAGTATTAGAAGTACCTTTTGAATGGCAATTTGGGCAAGTGAACACAGCTCCCATCTGAAGCTGTCTTCTTTTCAACTTTCATGTATTCACCGTGCAACATCATGTGAACAATAACACAGAGGCCATATGTGTCTACCTGTTGCCAGACAACCAAGCTCTAACTTTTCATGCTTGATTAAAAAAAAAAAAAAAAAAGCTATCTAAGCTTGTCAGGGGCTCAGGAATGGAACACTAACCCTAAATTAGAGCATTACCTGAAATTTCCAGCATTTATCCTCTTGCATTTCAATGCAGCGAAAGCCAGAAGTACGACAATCTCCCATGAACTCCATATCATCTGGGAAAAGGCTACAGTCAATTCCTCTTCCCCAATCAACTAAGCAAAGTCCCTGCATTTTAATTTTCCCATTTTTTATGGAGGATTCAACATAGATCAAATCTTCTGCAAATTATAACTAATTCTAACCTGATCATGCCAAGGACCCTTTCTTTCAAGAAAATCTTCTTCTTCAACTGGTAGGTTATCCCTGGAAGAAGTAAAGAGATTGAAAGATATCATGATACTTAAATGAGAGTCTTATGAGGATCAAAAAGTAAACTTTAGGATAAAAATAGAGCAAATAGATCCGTGTTTGAAAATTTTCATCTCTAGGAATGGTGATATGATATTTCAAAAAAAGAAAAAAACATGTACTGCAGCTATAGAATTGGAACAAATTGCACTGCTATAATTCAGAAAGGTGGATAAAAGACAGTCCATTTAGATTGTTGCCACAACTTAATAGTTTGCTGGTACTGAATATATTCACTATCCACATCCTATTATATTTACCTAGAATAGCGAATAAGAAGGTTATCAGGTTTGAAGTCACCATGAATGATGCCAACTCCATGGAAGATCTCGAGCATGTGAAGCATCTCAATTGTGTAATAAATACATAGCTCTTCTTCCATGATACTGTTCACAACCGCATAGGAATTGATTGCATCCTGGCAAAGACAGTAATAAAAAAAGATCCAATGTTATCAAGTATGACAGTCATTGTTCTGAGTGCAACGAGATCCATGTATGAATGCACACCTGAAGCGTTCCATGAGATAAGTAATCACAGACTAGTATACTATAATCAGCATACTGATGCATCCATTGAGCAACACCAAAGTTTACCCTCTGATAAGATCATTTGTGATTAGTAATGTAACTAAGGAGAGTAAAATAAATTATGGAAGTGACAGGTTTGAGTTTATCTTACTTCCTTATCCAAGATCTTCATATCAAGTTGACGATACATATAAAACTCCCAAGGGAATGGAGGCTTTTGTACCTGAAATAAATTTCAAAATGGAGGACCAAATAGGAATTCTTATTAGAGGTACAAATGCTACAATGAGAAGACAGCACGGGCTTCATTTGGTACAAACTCCTTATACATTACAAGTTGTTTATATTGCATTAGAAGTTTATGGCAAACAAAGTCATAAAGTTCCAATATACCTACCTTGAGCGCAACAACATCGTTTGGGTCAGAGTTCACATATGCCTTGAAAACCAGAGCAAAACCACCTTGGCCTGCACAACCTTTGACCAGATACTTCCTTCTACCTTTGATTGACAAGAGCACAGATTATAAGATTTTATTTTACACATAATTCTTTTACAATAGAATATTGTGTGTGGAGATCACCTATCTCTATTGTCTTGTTTTTTGATGATTTATTCAATGCTTGGGCAGAATGTTGGGGACAGTTTTTCAAGCTTGACTGATACCCCTGTAGAAATAGTCAAACAGTTCCAATCAATCAGCGCAAGATATAATTTCCTTCTTTCTCGTAAAGATACTAGTTCGACATAATGCTACAGAAAACGGCATACTATCAATGTCACGCACCTCATATTTCAGAATTATAGGCTTGATCTTTCCCAGTAATTCCTTAATGGTAGGATCAGACCATGGATTCACAAATCTCTTTCCTGTATCATGAGCTTCACCATTATCAACCTGTTTGGCAGATGTGACAATATCTATATTATATCATCCAGCCAGAAAACAAAATGTCATAAGTATACAGACAATACATCTGCCTATAACCTATTCCTTACCATTTGTGAGTATGCTGATTCAGCCATCCAAGTCAAAAAAATTCAAATGCATTAAGTTTCGAATAGAAAAACCAATGACAAATTGCCAATCCCAAGTAAATTTTGGGACACTGTGCGACTAACTCATGCAGACCTTACAAATTCAACACATTCCTCCTGTGTGTTGGGAAATTATTTACCTAACGCAGTTTGCCCACAAAGTCAACATAAAAGGCTCAACCAACTCTTTGACAGCTCTGATTTATTTCTCAAACAGCCATCCATGAAATCTCAAACTATGAGTCTCTAAACATCAAATCTCCAATTTCAAAAAGAACACTAAAGACTGCTTATTCATGATAAGTGTACCTTGGGTGTTGAGCATGCATGGACTATCTGAGAAAGCCTATCAAGAAACAGACCTTGCGCCTTCTTCAACCTTTCAATAGGCTGAGCATTCCTGCAGAAAAGAAACTGCATATTAAACAACAAATCCAGTGAAGAATGTAACAGGCACGCAACTGGATGTAGAATGAAAAGAAGCAATCAAAAAACAACCTCGAAATCCCAATCTTATAAACCCTAAGCGCATCAAACAGCCTCCCCTTGGCCTCCAGAAACATCGTACACATTTCGTACAACAAAGAATTGCTCAAAGATATCTTGCAATCCTCCATCTCGTTGTAAACAATATCGAAATCTCCACAGCAGTCCATCTGTCCACAACCAATTTCCCAACATTTTCAGCCACCAGAAATAAGAGGTAAACAAACCGTCAGGACTCAGTACACATAAGGTTACTGCTCCAGCGACTTACGTAGAGGAACCAAATTTTGAGGAATCTGAGGTCGTTTCGGTACTGAGAATCGTGCTTGAACGTGGAAATGCAATCTGACACCAGCTTCTCCAGACTACCGCCGTTTTTGCCCGGATCTGCGCCCGATTCACTCATCACCGCCTTAATTGAGCTGGGGAATACAAAAATTAAACAAAATTATAAAACCTATATAGGAAAATCGGGAACAGAATCTGTATAAACCATTTTTTGCACTCTTTACTACAGTTTTCGTTTTCAAAGAGAGAGTACCGAAGCCATGGGAGAAGACGATCGGAATCGGAGGAGGCCTGGCTGGTGATATTGCGATTGACGGCCATGGGAAGCTCCTATGTGACGGATGTCGGAGAAGGGACGCGTCCTGTGATGTGTGAAGGAGAGCAGTGTGTTTTTCAAAAAGTGAGGGTAGGCGGGCTACAGAGGCATAGCCATGGAGGAAATTTGATCTCGTGCCGGAGCGTGGACACGTGGATTTGTCTGATTGGAAGAAGTATAGACCGGATCTAATTATCTAAGCGTTCGTTTGGATGGTGGGTAGCGGGAGCGGAAATAGCGGAAAACGCTAGCGGAATTGAAGACCCTTGGGTGTAGGAGCTTCTTCAAAAAGCTCGAAATTCCGCTACCGCTAGCGGAAGACGCTCGAAATTCCGCTACATCCGAACGGACCCTAAACCGCAATATGGCAAAACGGTTTAGCGGACGACCCTATTGGATTATTAAATAGGCTAATTTGTATATATACCCCAAAAAAAGTTGTTAAAATGAAAAATACCCTCCTTCCGACTAAATAAATGGCAAAGGAGTGCCCTTTTAGGCATTTTTTACAATAAAAATTCTATTTTTTTTTCCGCTTACTACTAAATTATATTATAAAAAAAATTGTTATAGAAAAATGCAAAAAAAATTACTTAAGAAAATATAAATTTTAAAATAGAAAATGATAATTAAAAAAGATAGACTTAATTCATTCAACTGATTCAAGTCTTTAATGTGGTTAGAGAAGTACAATGTTCATTCAATTGATTTTGCCAATAACAGCAAATTTCTTTTCCCATTTTTGTTTGATTCATTCAACTGATTCAAATCTTCATAACTATACTCTTAGAACACCAATCTTCATTCAATTGGTTTTGTCAATAACAACAAATTTCTTTTCCCATTTATGTTCCTTTTACTTATATGCATCTAACAATTTCTCTACACATCAACAAGCAAAAACCCTAATCAATCCACAAGATGTCATAATCAACAAAACCCTAATCATAATGCAAGCATAGGAACGACTCAATTCAAAAAAGCGGAAGGGATAATCGAAGTATATATAAAGCATAAATTCCGATCCATCATCGAAGTCATCGTCGAAATCATCTTCATCGTCTGCATTTGCCAATTCTTCAGTAATAGAGGGCTCGAGAGCAGGTTCTTGGATTTCGGGGCAAACAGAGGAACAAACGTTTCAAGGAAGATGGAGATGGATAGGAATATAGGATTAGGAAACGGAGATGGCATAGTGAGGAACGGAGGCGGCGGAAATGGTTGTTCAAAGACTGAGGAGCCATGGAGGTCGAGAGAGGCGAACCAGGGAGATGGAGAATACTTGCAGATTGCTATCTAATATGTATTGATACATATTTTTATTTAATTTTATTAATATTGTATTTATTTTTGTAATTGAATAAATTCTAAATGAAATTAACAAGTTATAAAATTCAAAATTTTTAGAATCTGGTATTCCTATAATAAAATTGGGTATATAGTTCTTTTTTTTGGGCATTGATGTAAATATAAAAAATTAAGACATTTTTACAATTAGAAACTTTTTTGGGGCATTAACCACTATAAACACTTATTAAATATGCTCCCGCCACTGGCTAGCGTTCGACACAAGCGGAGAGGAGCAGTGGAAGCGTGATACCCTAGCGGAATTCCGCTCGATTTCTCCCTCTCCCCCCCCCCAACTTTTCAAGGAGACGCTCAAAATGTGAGTGGTGGGGGTTGATAGAGGATATAGGTATAGGTCTTAGAGCATGTTTTTATTCCTGTTTTATGCATTTTTAGCTAGGATTTTATTCTAAGTTTTAGTTTAGGTTTTGTTTTCGTTTAGTTCGGAATCTACGCGTCTTTGTGCATAATTGTAGGTCGAAAGGTGGAAGACGATGGATGAAAGCTTAGGCCGAACCTCGGGATGCATAGGAAGCATTGAAGTGAAGATCCGAGGCGAGAATTACAAGACAAGAGCGAAGGGACTAAACCGCGGATTGAATGCCAAGACCGCGCTGGAGGAGCCAAGTTTCTGCGGCGTCAGCGCGGGCAAAACCGGCAGAGCGCGCCCGCGCTCTCATTGGACCAAACCGCGATTCGGCGGTTGACGCGGCGATGACTTGGGCTTCCGCGAGATCTTGTGGGTTCGACCCTTTCTTCCACTTTATTAAGGTTAGGAAGTTAGGAATTTTCTTTAACAGTGCTTTTATAGCGACGTAAAAGAGCTCGTCAAATTTGGCGCCGTTGCCGGGGACTCGACAAATTATTTGTATTTATCTAGAGTTACTTTTTATTTCTTTTGGGTGTGAACCACTTGCATGGTTCAGACCCGTGCTACTAATCCATCTCTTGTTGCGTTTGATTCAGAAATCGAAAGGACAATCTCTAGGTTGCGCAGGCAAGCTTGTGAGAATTCTCGGGAACTACCGTTCAACCTGGCATCTTCTTCTTCTAATTCTGATTCTGATAGTGTTCCTGAAATAACAGAGATGGCTCAGACACTGAGACAGTTGACTGCACCTGATTTGGCCCAACAACCATTGGCGGTGAAGCTACCTGCACTCCCTGACGGTGTCCAATTTGAACTAAAATCAGGACTGATTCACCTCCTTCCTCAATTCTATGGGAAGGCAGGTGAAGATCCCAACAAACATCTGTCGGATTTTCATGTTGTCTGCACTAGCATGAAACCAAACAGAGTCACTGATAACCAAATCAAATAGAGAGCTTTCTCTTTCTCTCTGAAAGATGCAGCGAGTGACTGACTCTATTATTTGGCTCCTGGCAGTATCGAGACTTGGGAGGAACTGAAAAAGGCTTTTCTTGAGAAGTATTTCCCCGTCACAAAGCTCTCAAGTATGAAGAAGAGTATTAGCAACATTGAACAGCTCCCGAACGAATCGCTTTATGAGTATTATGTGTAACACCCCCGATTTCCCTCGGAGAGGTTACACGCCAGTGACCTAGGAAATTCATCCTAAGCCACCCAAGGCTTTACAGTAACAAAACTTTCATACAAAATTCATAATAAAATAGAAAGTAGAATAACAAATTATAAAAAAAAATGCGTATATAAATAAACCAACTTTTAAAATGCGGAATTAAAACAATCCTTTAATGCAAACTTGTTTTGACGGACCTCACAAGCCAAGGATCTCGCCTTTATTATAAATAAAGAAATAACTTAATAGAAACCTTGTCACCAAATAGAAACTCCAAGTATGTTGTAATCACCTTCTTCACTCCATAAGCTTGAGACCTGATGTTTCCGTATAGGGACGGGTTGACACCAGCCGACCATGCAAAAGAAAGAAACGGTCGGGTTAGTCTTGTGACAAACTAAGCAAATGGGACTTTTTGTGAGTGGTTCTTGTGGTTGTATTAAATCACCACCATTGAATTCCGAATAAAATCCGGTCAATGGTTTAGTAACTACAATACTTCCACGGAAAAGAAAAGAGGAATGCAATTAAAAGAGAGGGGACGCCACAAGAAATGTGGTTCCTTTAAGGAAATATGCGATTTTTGGGAACATTTTATTATTCACATAATTTTATTTTGAAAATCCTCACGTCGACTAATTGGGTCCCGACCAACCTCATCATACTCGGAGGGTGCCGACAGGGAGGTGGCCGCGAAGGCGCTTAAGTACCAAGCCCGTCTTGCCATTTTATAGGCGTTTTAACGAACCCGAGCATGCATTCAGATTGGAAAGAAGACTTACTTAGCCGGGAGCAAGAGTAGGGTCACAAATTGTAACCACCACCCTGGTTCATTAAAGGTGTGCATTGGGCACTTATCTTATTTAAATGACAAAACATTACACATCGAGTTATAAGCTTTTAATACTTCTCGAACTAGTCGAGGCGCGAATACAAGAACTACCCAGGATTCGATAGAGAGCATTAGCTAGATGCTACACCCCTCATGCACGGATGAGACGGACATGGTCATGACCAACATTAGGGTTTAGGTCCATCCTAATGCAAATGTTATAGAGAGGTGTCCAAAGATCACAAGCCTTACACCTCTAGTACTAGGTGATGAAATCCGAAATAACGAGGTTCGCTACGAGACAAGAAATAAGGTTATTATATTTGAGTGCAAACACTTGCTCCTTTATTTATGACTTTTCTCCCAAATAACGAGGTTACACACCTATGAGATTGATGAACAACTTTAAGAATTACACCTAGACCTCCTACGAGGTTCCGAGATCAAACCTAAATGTTGCGAGGTCGACGCTAAGGCGAGGTAGATTTGGATACGTGGTGTAGAGAGCTTTGTGAGATTTTGTAGCGAGGTCTTTAGTGTAGGCGAGGTCTTTGTATGACTTGGAGTCTTTTTGTGGATTTCTCTTATCTGTAACGAGGTCTGTTGACGGTATTCCTATCACGTCGATCTTTAACAAACAAGAGAGTTCTTGAGTTCAAGTCGTTTTTCGACCCCTTCTTCTTACGAGGTTCTTCTCTATTTATAAAGAATTGGGGGGCTGAGTTTAGGCCAATGTTCGATGTGGGATACTCGAAATAAGGGTTTTTGATTGGTCCATGAGTGAGGTCACCTGTGATTGGCTTGGGAGTGAGGTTGCTGGTGATTGGTTCGGGAATGAGGTCGCTTGTGATTGGTTCGAGTGGGCGGACGTATTAGTAGAGTCGGTAACGAGGTTGAGACCTCGCTCCGGGATGTCCGAGAAACCTCGCATCTGTTGGGAGTTTTGTTTTTAAATAACCCGCCATGGATGTGGGTCCCTAGTTTGCTTATGGGGGCCCTTCTGGGCCCACTTTTTGCTTCTACTGTTTTGGGTATCATCACAACCCCATGGCCTGGGGGCCTCGCCCCGAGGGTCGCAGGGCATAAGTTCCCTAGATCCACGAGATGCGAGGTTTATGACGTTCTCGAGGTTGGGAGGGCGCTTTGCGAGGTGTGAGGCTCTGTACTTAGGTTCTCTTTTTGTTTTGCGCGGATGAAGACTCTTGGGCCTTTTCGCCATACTTTGCTTAGTGGGCCGTCCAGGTGAGACAGGTTTTTAAGAAGCCTTTCGGGAGTGGGGGAGGCCCAAATCTGCTCTATATAAGGGCGTATCTCACACGCCTCCTCCTCATCTTCTCTCTCCAACATTTTCGCTCCTTCTCTCTCTTTATCTCTTCGGTTTCTTCTGAGCGGTTTCTCCAGACGGTTTCCGACGAGCTTCTTGCCGTTCTCCAGTTGCGCCGCCGCCTCCCGTTCGTCGACCTTTAAACAAGTAAGTTCTCGATCTTCTTTCTCTTGTCTTTTGGTATTTTTTGCCTTCGATTCTTCCTTTGCTCGCCTTTTGCCTCGTGTTTTGTAAGGGCGACGGTGTGTCGCCCGGTGCTTCGCGCCGATGTCACGGTTGCGAAGCTGCGGTGGCAGGTTTGTGTGTTTCTTGGCGCTTGGCCTTTGTTATTTTTCTTTGCTCCTTCTTCGTTTTGTTTTGCATCTGGGTGGGTGTTTGGTGATTTCTGGGTGCTTCTTTGTTGTCTGCGCGACGGCGTTGGGTGTGGTTTTTGTTCCGTAGTGCCCTTGTCTCCCCTTGGTTTTTTGCGTTTCCTCTCCTTTCTTTTCGTTCTGCATTTCTCCCCTCTTTTTTCTGTGTTACGTTCTGGGGGGCGGTGTTGAGGTGGTGAGGCGGTGGTGAGACGGTGGTGGGGGGCGGTTGTCGTCATGAGGGTAGCGCTGGGCTTTTGGGTTTATTGCTTCTCTCTCCCTCTCTTTTTTGCTTGGGGTGACGGTTGAGCTTCTGTTCCTCCGCCCACCACTTTTCGAATTTCGAAAACCCTCGGGAGGCCAAACGTCATGATGTCTGTTTGACGGGACGTTTGGGCTTCCACCGCTGGCTTCCACCGTTGGTTGGCCTTCTTTCTCTTTCCTTTCTTTTGGCGCTTCAAATTCTTCTTTGCCGTCCTATCCTGTCAGAGTAGCCCGTAGGATGCCACGTGGCCTTTCCTTTTATGACCTCGCGTTGCTTTGTCCCCTAAGGTTGCGACCTCGTGCCCATTTTCTCCTGAGGTTATGATCTCGCGCTTTTTCCTTTTTGAGGTTAAGACCTCGCGCTCTTTTCTTTTCGAGGTTATGATCTTTGTGCTTTTTCCTTTTCGAGGTTATGACCTCGTGCTCTTTTCTTTTCGAGGTTATGATCTTTGTGCTTTGATCTTGGGTTCGACCTCGTCCTTCCTTCTTTCCTGGGGTCGTGATCTCGTTCTTCGATCTCGGGTTTTGACCTCGTTTTTCCTTCTTTCACGGGGTCATGGCTTCGTGTTTTTCTCTTTGGTTGCCTTGCCTTTAGTGCCTTACTGACCTTTTCTTTTCCAGGTGCTAGCTTTTCGCGGCCTGGACGTTGTCTTTTCATGCCTAGGAGAGCCTCTGCGAGCCCACCGCCCGGCTTTGTCTTCAATTTTCAAGAGAGTTTCTATCAGGAGGTCTCCGAGTCCGTAGGAAGTGTAGAGCCTAGTGATTCCCAGAACCTGAGTTCCCCTTCGTTGGTCTTCAGCGAGCCCTCATCCAGCGACTCCGCCGTTTCGATCAGTTCGCATTTCCCTCGTCTGCGCGTATACTCTGGTGTTGAAATGGCTTCCTCTTCTTCTCCTGATGCGATTGCCGCTGAGGTCGAGGCGAGGTTGGACGTGGCCATTGCCTCAGCTTCGGCCGCATACGTGCCCTCGAGCTTTCCCGAGGCCTACATTACTGATGTTGTATCCGGCGTTCCCGTCGTCCTCAGAGAACGGATTCCCATGAGTCCGAGTACCCCCGAGGCCTACCTGTCCGAGGGGGTGGCCTCCGATTTAAAGCTGGGTGACCTCGCGGGCATAGCTAGAGATTTCCCCTGGCCCGAGGGAGTCGAGCTGGCACTGCCAGAGGAGGAGGGGCGGCCCCTGGCGTCCTACGAGGGGTGTGCGGTCGTGAACCTCGTCAGCCTTCAAGCGGGCTTTAGGCTGCCCCTGGCCCAGCACATCGTTGATTTCTTGTGGGCCATGGGTGTCTGCCCCGCTCAGTTGTTCCCGAACGCTTGGCGGTTGTTGTGTGCTTACACGATTCGAAGTCGCGAGCTTCTGGACGAGCCGAATCTCAACGACTTGTCGGCGTTAGTCTTGGCGAGGAGAGAACCTCGTTGTTCCTTGGTCAACCTCAGCACACCGAACGTCAAAATCATCTCGACCCAGTCGAACTGCGGGACGTGGAAACCTAAATGGTTTTTGGTCCGAGACCTCAGCGGGAGATATCTTAATTTCCCGGTGGCACCGGGCAACTACGAGAGATGCGTGTGCCCGTACAAGGTCGCCGAGTTCCAAGCGCTCAAGGCCAAGTACGCCCCAGCGTACCAGGCGCCATAGGAGCGCTACCTTTCTCAGGACCGGCTGGAGCGGGCCGGGCTGAGCCTCAGTTTCCCTCCTCGCGAGGGCGGAGAGGGTATTTTATTATCGCCATTTCCCTGATTGTTTTTTTTTTGCTGTATGTTTGCGGGGTCATACACCTCGTTTCCTTCGTTTCTGACCTCGTCCTAACCTTCTGTTTTCTTTTTACTTCTTTCTTGACAGTGAACTTTCTGCACGCTCTTACCACGACGTCAAAGGGGAAACAACCTATGACGTCTACTTCCAAGACCCCTGCTCCCCGGGTCCTCAAGGGGATATCAATCAACGAGCCGAGCTCGCAGCCGAGAGCAGGCACCACGCAGCCGGGACCTGTCCCGCCAACGGCCGCGGCAGGGGGAGCCCTGCCCAAGGGGAGCGTTTCGAGGGCGTCGCAGTGGGACGTCACGGGGCCGCCCCAGGGGGAGAAAAGGCCTGATGTGGTTCCGCCAAAGGGGGCCACCACGAAGGGGACCACTCATCCACCCCGGGCGTCCGACGATAAGACCTTGCGGAAAAGGAAGGAAGCGGGGTCTTCCCCTGAGAAGAAGAAGAAGCCCCGGTCGGGCGACCACCAAAGAAGCTCGCGGGAGCTGGAACTCATTCCCGCCTTCAACTTCGAAGGGCGAAGCCGCGGGGATACAGGCCCCCACCCTGCCAGGTTTCATTGTCCCGGACCCATCAGGGGGGCCCCGCTGGACTGGGCCCGGGGAGATTACAAGGAGGAGTTCGCGTGGGCCAACAACCTCACCGAGGCAGCGCTTGACGACGAAGCCGCTCGGTATTCGGCCATGGTAAGCCTCTTCTTTCTTTTTTGTTTTCGTGTGTTTGATTCTTGTCTCTTTCTTGTTTCTTTTCTTATCCTTCTGTGAACCTGCAACACACCTTTTTTGACAATTACAACCGAAGTCGCATCGTCCTTCTTCATTCGAGGATGGACAAGATGGAGGCCGCGCTTCGGGCCCGCAGCGAGGTGTGCGAGCGACAAGCCAAGGAGTTGGCCGAGGTCGCGGAGTCGTCTAAGGCCGCGGAGGCTGCGGCCAAGAAGCGGGTTGAGGCCGCGGAGGCCGCGGCAAGGGAGGAGGTGATGGCGGCGAGGGAAGGGTAGAAGAGGGCGAGGGGCGAGGCTGAGGTTCTGCGGAGCGAGGTTGACGGGCTTCGAGGTAAGCTCTTCGCTGAGCATGAGTTCTACAAGGCAAAGGAGGCGGAGTTCCTGAGGGCCGAGGAGGAGATCAGGCGCCTCGAGGGGCGTATTGTTGAACTCAACAAGGAAGTCGAGGCCGCGGGTCCCAGGTATGTGGACTCGGAGGAGTACAAGGCGGAGCTGGTGGAGAGTGTGAGGACGATGTTCCACCAGGCCGTCCGTATGGGCGTAAAGCAGGCGGTGGCCAAGTATGCGCACCTCAACCCCCAGATCATCTTCTTCAACCCCAACTACAATGAAACCATGGGGGAGCTGGGGTCGACGGATCCCGAGGGGGAATGCGAGTTCTTCCTCAACGAGGACGGGACTATGTCCAGCGTTGCGCCACCCAAGGTAGAGCTTGTTGGGGGGAAACCGGGGTTAACCTCCACGGGACCTCAGCCTGCGACCAGCGCGCCCGCGCCTCTTGCTTCCGCTGCCCCTGCTGAGCTTGCTCCTGCTGAAACTGCTCCTACTGAGGCCTTGGCTGGCTCCGCCGAAACCCCTAAGACCATTGATCTTACTGGTTCCGAGGTTGAGACCTCGAAGAGATGATAACTCTCCTTTTTTTTTTCATTCTGGTGGCCCTACGGGGTTTGTAATTGAAACATCCTTCTTTCTCTTTTTTGTTTGGGTGACCCTACGAGGTCTGTAATTAAAACATCTGTTTTTGGTCTGTGCCCTTCGTCATTTTCTTTTCCTATGCTTGTTTTCTTTAGACTTTCTTGCATATTCCTTATCCGTCCAACCCCATGGTTCGAGTGTCACATCTTCTGTGGGGCTCGGACCACACCGGGCGTTGTAGTCCTGTGGCGAGGTCGTGAGCCTCCGTTCGGACCTCGTTTTTGTGGAAGTTCGTCCCAACCTAAAAAATAGTCGTCTGCGAACCTCGTTCGCGTCACGAGACTTTCCAACCCCGAGCGGGGAGTGAGGGGTGGGACTCTTCAACAAGACTCTTCAACCCCAAGCGGAAAGCGAGGGGTGGAATTTTTTTCAACGAGATTCTCCAACCCCAAGCGGGAAGCGAGGGGTGGAATTTTTTCAACTAGATTTTCCAACCCCAAGCGTGAAGCGAGGGGTGGAAATTCTCAACGAGATTCTCCAACCCCAAGCGGGAAGAGAGGGGTGGAATTTTTCAACGAGATTCTCCAACCCCAAGCGGGAAGCGAGGGGTGGAATTTTTCAACGAGATTCTCCAACCCCAAGCGGGAAGCGGGGGGTGGAATTTTTTCAACGAGATTTTCCAACCCCAAGCGTGAAGCGAGGGGTGGAATTTCTCAACGAGATTCTCCAACACCAAGCGGGAAGCGAGGGGTGGAATTTTTCAACGAGATTCTCCAACCCCAAGCGGGAAGCGAGGGGTGGAATTTTTCAACGAGATTCTCCAACCCCAAGCGGGAAACGAGGGGTGGAATTTTTTCAACGAGATTCTCCAACCCCAAGCGGGAAGCGAGGGGTGGAATTTTTCGACGAGATTCTCCAACCCCAAGCGGGAAGCGAGGGGTGGAATTTTTTCAACGAGATTCTCCAACCCCAAGCGGGAAGCGAGGGGTGGAATTTTTTCAACGAGATTCTCCAACCCCAAGCGGGAAGCGAGGGGTGGATTTTTTCAACGAGATTCTCCAACCCCAAGCGGGAAGCGAGGGGTGGAATTTTTTCAACGAGATTCTCCAACCCCAAGCGGGAATCGAGGGGTGGATTTTTTCAACGAGATTCTCCAACCCCAAGCGGGAAGCGAGGGGTGGAATTTTTTCAACGAGATTCTCCAACCCCAAGTGGGAAGCGAGGGGTGGAATTTTTCCAACGAGATTCTCCAACCCCAAGCGGGAAGCGAGGGGTGGATTTTTCCAACGAGATTCTCCAACCCCAAGCGGGAAGCGAGGGGTGGAATTTTTCCAACGAGATTCTCCAACCCCAAGCGGGAAGCGAGGGGTGGATTTTTTCAACGAGATTCTCCAACCCCATGCGGGAAGCGAGGGGTGGAATTTTTCCAACGAGATTCTCCAACCCCAAGCGGGAAGCGAGGGGTGGATTTTTCCAACGAGATTCTCCAACCCCAAGCGGGAAGCGAGGGGTGGAATTTTTCCAACGAGATTCTCCAACCCCAAGCGGGAAGCGAGGGGTGGATTTTTTCAACGAGATTCTCCAACCCCAAGCGGGAAGCGAGGGGTGGAATTTTTCCAACGAGATTCTCCAACCCCAAGCGGGAAGCGAGGGGTGGATTTTTCCAACGAGATTCTCCAACCCCAAGCGGGAAGCGAGGGGTGGAATTTTTCCAACGAGATTCTCCAACCCCAAGCGGGAAGCGAGGGGTGGATTTTTTCAACGAGATTCTCCAACCCCAAGCGGGAAGCGAGGGGTGGAATTTTTTCAACGAGATTCTCCAACCCCAAGCGGGAAGCGAGGGGTGGAATTTTTCCAACGAGATTCTCCAACCCCAAGCGGGAAGCGAGGGGTGGATTTTTCCAACGAGATTCTCCAACCCCAAGCGGGAAGCGAGGGGTGGAATTTTTCCAACGAGATTCTCCAACCCCAAGCTGGAAGCGAGGGGTGGATTTTTTCAACGAGATTCTCCAACCCCAAGCGGGAAGCGAGGGGTGGAATTTTTTCAACGAGATTCTCCAACCCCAAGCGGGAATCGAGGGGTGGATTTTTTCAATGAGATTCTCCAACCCCAAGCGGGAAGCGAGGGGTGGAATTTTTTCAACGAGATTCTCCAACCCCAAGCGGGAAGCGAGGGGTGGAATTTTTCCAACGAGATTCTCCAACCCCAAGTGGGAAGCGAGGGGTGGATTTTTCCAACGAGATTCTCCAACCCCAAGCGGGAAGCGAGGGGTGGAATTTTTTCAACGAGATTCTCCAACCCCAAGCGGGAAGCGAGGGGTGGATTTTTTCAACGAGATTCTCCAACCCCAAGCGGGAAGCGAGGGGTGGAATTTTTTCAACGAGATTCTCCAACCCCAAGCGGGAATCGAGGGGTGGATTTTTTCAACGAGATTCTCCAACCCCAAGCGGGAAGCGAGGGGTGGAATTTTTTCAACGAGATTCTCCAACCCCAAGCGGGAAGCGAGGGGTGGATTTTTTCAACGAGATTCTCCAACCCCAAGCGGGAAGCGAGGGGTGGAATTTTTTTCAACGAGATTCTCCAACCCCAAGCGGGAAGCGAGGGGTGGAATTTTTCAACGAGATTCTCCAACCCCAAGCGTGAAGCGAGGGGTGGAATTTCATAACGAGGGAGTGTTTTTAGAAAAGCCTGCAATCCTTTATTTACCCACTGTGGTGAACAACGGGGTTTCGAGCGTCTACATGTAATATTTTTTGAGTCGTGCGACGTTCCACGTTTTGCTCAGCGTGCGCCCCTCGTCGTCCCTGAGTTTGAATGCCCCGGGCGCGACTTCTTCCCCGAGGATGTAGGGTCCTTCCCAGTTAGGGTCCAACTTTCCTCCTTCAGTGCGTCTTAGCACGAGGTTTTCGGTGGCCAGGAGGCGAGGTCTGACCTTCTTGTCGTGGTATATGGCGACACGTCGTTTGTATTCTCTAGAGCGCAGGTCCGCCACCTCGCGAATTTCATCCCGGAACTGCAGTTCGATTCTGAGGTTGGCCCCGTTTTCTTTCTCGTCGAAGTTATACACCCTTGCTGATGGAATTAGGGTTTCTACGGGAACGAGGGCTTCCGCCCCGTAGGTAAGAGCAAAGGGGGTCTCGCCCGTTGCGCGGCGCGAGGTCGTGCGGTACGTCCAGAGGACGAGGGGAAGTAATTCGGCCCAACGGCCTTGTGCCATGCCCAGGCGCTTCTTGAGGTCTGTCAAGATGCGGGCATTAACGTTCTCTACCTGGCCATTGGATTGGGGGTGAGCCACGGAGGAGAATTTGAGGTTGATGCCCAGCTCAGAGCAGAAAGTCCGAGTTTCTTCGCAGTCGAATTGGGGGCCATGGTCGGTCATGATTGTCATGGGAACACCGAAACGGCAGACGAGGTTTTTCCACAGGAATTCGCAGACCTTTGCCCCGGTGATTTTTGCCATTGCCTGTGCTTCGATCCACTTCGTGAAGTAGTCCACGATGACCAAAATGTATTGCACTTGGCCCGCGACCTTAGGAAATGGGCCTAGAATGTCCATTCCCCACATTGCGAATGGGCATGGCGCGTGAATGCTGCGGAGGGGAGCCGTCAAGGTGTGTTGGATGTTCCCGTGTTTCTGGCATCCGACGCACTTTTGGACGTAAGCTCTTGCGTCTTGTCGGAGAGTGGGCCAGTAGTACCCCAAATGGACAATTTTGTGTGCCAAAAACCTCCATCCCGGGTGTCCCCCACAAACTCCCTCATGGGCCTCGTAGAGGACGTGGTCCGTGGCCTCGGGCGGTATGCACAGCAGGTTAGGCTCAGCGTAGCCCTGGCGATAAAGCTGGTTGCCGACGACGCAATAGCGGGCGGCCTGCATTTTTAATTTTCTGGCCAGTGCGGGGTCCTCTGGGAGGATGCCGCTTTGTATGTACCTCGTCACCGGGAACCTCCAGTCCTCGGTTATTATGGACATGACCTCGCTATCTACGCTTCGTGAGAGCTTTCTCTCCACCATGACGCGGTTTCCCACATCCAAGGGAAGTGCGGAGCCTAACCTGGAGAGGGCATCCGCCTTGGTGTTTGAGGTCCGCGGGATTGATTCCACCGCGAAAGTTTCGAGGCACGAAACCAAGGCTTTGACTTTTGCTCGGTAAGCGGGCAGAAAACCTGTTCTGGTGTCGTATTGGCCGTTGAGTTGTCGCGCCACCAATTCGGAATCTGTGTAGACCCTGATTTTGCGGGCCCCGTTGAGTAGCGCCATTTCGATCCCGACGATCATGGCCTCATACTCGGCGTCGTTGTTGGTGGCATCAAAGGCGAAGTTGAGAGCATACTCCGTCTCGATTGAGGGTCCAGCGAGGAACACCCCGGCCCCGCCACCGGCGTCACATCGTGAGCCGTCAACGAATACTTTCCATTCGTCCGAGCTTGTGTCTGTCTCGGGGAAGGTGACCTCAACCATAAAGTCGGCGAGGGCTTGTCCCTTCATCGCGGTTCTCGGAAGATAATTGATATCGAACTTGGAGAGCTCAACGGCCCACTTTGTCATACGTCCGGAGAGAGCGGGCTGATGCAGAATTTGGCGGAGTGGGAGGTCTGAGAGAACCTGGATGGGATGTGCGTGGAAGTATGGGCGTAGTCGCCTCGCGGCGGTCACCACAGCCAGCGCCATCTTCTCTGCCGGGGAGTATCTCTGCTCCGCGGGCTGGAGCACGCGGCTCACAAAGTATACCGGGTGCATGGCCTCTCTTGTGAGCACTGCGTTGACGGTCTCGGGACTCACCGCCATATACAGTTGCAAATCTTCACCCGCACGTGGAGGTGACAAGGTGGGGAGCTTGGTGAGGAAGTTTTTTAACTCAGAGAAGGCTGTCTCGAGTCTTTCGTCCCAAACGAACTTGTCGTTCTTTTTTAGGGCGGCCAAGAATGGGAGGGACTTGTCTGCTAGGCGGGAGCAAAAGCTCCCCAAGTAGTTTACAGCGCCGTTGAGCCTTTGTACCTCGGTACGAGATCGGGGAGACCTCATTGCGAGGATTGATTCTATTTTGGCGGGCTTGACGTCGATCCCGCGCTCGCTGATCATGAATCCTAAAAACTTTCCCGAGGACACGCAAAAAACGCACTTCTCGGGATTCAGGCTGAGCTGGTGGTGTACGAGGGTGGTGAAAACCTCGGCGAGGTCAGCCAGGTGCTCCTCGGGGCCCTTGCTTCGCACCACGATGTCGTCGACGTAGGCGGATACGTTCCTGTCCAGGTGATCTTTAAAAATCCGATCGACGAGGCGTTGGAATGTGGCTCCCGCGTTCTTGAGGCCAAACGGTATGACCTTATAACAGTATGTCCCCCGCTGGGTGATAAAGGATGTTTCTTCCTCGTCACGGGGATTCATCGAGATCTGGTTGTACCCCGAGTAGGCGTCGAGGAAACTCAAGACCTCATGCCCAACGGTCGAATCTACAAGTGCGTCGATCGAGGGCAGGGGGTAGCTGTCTTTGGGGCATGCCTTGTTGAGGTCTTTGAAGTCTACACACATTCGCCACTTGCCGCTGGCCTTTTTGACCAAAACGACATTGGACAGCCATTTCGGATACTGGACTTCGCGTATGAAATCTGCGGCCAGCAGCTTGGCCACCTCTTCATTTGCGGCGGTCGCCCTTTCTTCGTTCATTTTCCTTCGACGCTGCACCACAGGACGAACGGCGACGTCGATGTTCAGGGAGTGCTGGGCCAGGGTCCGAGGCACACCTCGGAGATCTTTTGCAGTCCAGGCGAATACGTCGCGGGACCCAGCAAGCAGGACTTCTAGTGATGCTGCCGCATTCCCAGTAAGGCAACCCCCGAGGTAGATCTTCTCTGATTTGTTCTCGAAGGGGGTAATCACCCTTCTTTCTGCCTCGGGAGTGGGTATTGTGAAGTCCCGGACCTCGAGGTCCACTTCACCCGAAGTCTCCACCATGAACAAAGGGCATTTTTGCTTAGCCGAGGTCATGTAGCAGACGCGGCCCTCTTCTTGGTTGCCTTTCACCTCTCCGACACCCACGTTGGTGGGGAACTTCATTTTCAGGTGGTAGATGGAGACCACCGCCTGAAATTTCATCAAGGAGACTCTCCCGATGATTGCGTTGTAGGCTGAGGGCAGGTGCACCACCGTAAACTCTATTACCTCGGTTCTCGTTGCCGGGCCAGTACCGAGGGTCATCCAAAGGTCTATGAGACCAGCGACATCGACCTCGTTCCCTGAGAAGGAGGTGAGCTTCCCAGCGTAGGGCCTCAAGGATGTCGCGGAGATCCCGAGCTGCTCGAAAGCGCCGAAGTACATGATGTCCACGGAGGAACCCGTGTCCACCAGTATTCGCTTCACTATCTTCGAGCCCAATTGAGCGTGTATCACCAGGGGGTCGGAGTGGGGCATATGAAGCCCTTCGGCGTCTTCTGTCGTGAAGGCCATACCCACGTGGGACCGCGAGGTTTGTGTCACGCTGTATACCGAGGGCTCATGGTGACTCGCCCTTGCGTATCTTTTCCTCTCCGCCTGGCTCGAGCCCGCCAGCGAGGGTCCGCCCGAGATGGTATTGATGTACCCATCGGACGCCGCGGCTTGTCCGGAGCGCGACTGCCTTGCCGGAGCTTGTTGTTCTGCGCTGCTTGGTCGGGGCCTGGTTGGTTCCTGCTGCACGAGGTTGGCCCCCGACGCGGGGTTGGCGCGCTTTTTCCCGTTTGGGTTGTAGGCGGGGCCACCTTTGCCTTTGTAACCTCGTGGATTCCCGCCGAAGCAGCTCCAGCCCCCACCGCCACGGTTGTCGTAACGGTTGTTGTTTCTATTGTCGTTGTTGCCTCTGTTATTGTTGTTGCTTTTGTTGTTGTTGCTTTTGTAATCGGCACGCCGGTCGTGAGTTTGCGTCATGTACGCGTCCCTCGTGGCCGGCGCAGCCACTTTAGCCTTTCCCTTAGCCTCGGTTACGATTTCCTTGTCGGTCCTCGGTCGCGAGCTCTGGCTGGCAGCGTCCTCGGCGTAGACCTGTGCCGTGATCCGAGAACACAAGCTCTCATACGTGGTCGGATTTTTGAGGAAAATGCGACATTTGAAATCCCCCTGGCGAAGGTTGCCCATGAGGATGTCGCGGACTGAGGCCTCGTCGATTTGCGCGATCTCAGCGACCGCGGTGGTGAACCTCGTAAAAAAGGTACCCAGCTTCTCGTTTTCCCCCTGTTCGATGCCACGGAGATCGCGCATGTTCTTCTTGCGCTTCCTCGAGCCGTTGAAGTGCCCGACGAAGGACTCGCATAGCTGGGAAAACGAGGCTATCGACTCGACCTTAAGGCTGGTGAACCACGTCATTGCCGCCTTGTCCAGAGTGGTCGGAAAGATCCGACAGAAAATGGCGTCAATTTAAGAGTTGACGTTCATCTGGACGGCGTAGTGTTTTACGTGGTCCTCGGGGTCGGCCGTGCCGTCGTAAAGTCCCATTTGTGGCCAATGGAAGCCTTTGGGCATGTGTGCCACTTGGATTTCGGGTACGAAGGGACTCCTGTACCCAATCTCGACGGATGGGCGAGAAGACTTCGACTTTGACCTCGCCAGAGGGCGTGGCGCGCTTGCCGCCGTCTCGGACAGCTCCATGTCGCGCCTTTCTGTACGTCGCGAACGGGATCGCGAGATTTGCATTGGATCTCGGGAGGGCCTCTCCGTGGTAGATCCGTTCGTGGGCGCCTCCTGCCCCGGGGTGTAGCCCGGGACATATGCGGGCACGTACTCGGAGTGAGGCTGCCCCTGGGGAGGAATCGGGACGTATGGGGGAGCTTGGCCCGGTTGGTACTGCCCGTACCCCGGATAGGGATACTGGTTGAAAGGGGCGCCACCCTGTTCGTACCCTTGGAACGGGTATGGGTTTTGTGGGATGTTGTATGTCCAGCCTGGCGGGACCACAAAAGGGTACCCTGACGGACCTGCCGTCGCCCATGGAGGGGTCTCAGCCATATTGTCGGGATGTTGAGGGAAGAAATTGTTTGGACAAGCCATTTTGAGGGGGTTTTAGGAATCAAGGTTTGCACTAAAAAATGGGGAGCTGCTTAGGATGAAGAGGTTCCCACAGACGGCGCCAGTGATGAAATCCGAAATAACGAGGTTCGCTACGAGACAAGAAATAAGGTTATTATATTTGAGTGCAAACACTTGCTCCTTTATTTATGACTTTTCTCCCAAATAACGAGGTTACACACCTATGAGATTGATGAACAACTTTAAGAATTACACCTAGACCTCCTACGAGGTTCCGAGATCAAACCTAAATGTTGCGAGGTCGACGCTAAGGCGAGGTAGATTTGGATACGTGGTGTAGAGAGCTTTGTGAGATTTTGTAGCGAGGTCTTTAGTGTAGGCGAGGTCTTTGTATGACTTGGAGTCTTTTTGTGGATTTCTCTTATCTGTAACGAGGTCTGTTGACGGTATTCCTATCACGTCGATCTTTAACAAACAAGAGAGTTCTTGAGTTCAAGTCGTTTTTCGACCCCTTCTTCTTACGAGGTTCTTCTCTATTTATAAAGAATTGGGGGGCTGAGTTTAGGCCAATGTTCGATGTGGGATACTCGAAATAAGGGTTTTTGATTGGTCCATGAGTGAGGTCACCTGTGATTGGCTTGGGAGTGAGGTTGCTGGTGATTGGTTCGGGAATGAGGTCGCTTGTGATTGGTTCGAGTGGGCGGACGTATTAGTAGAGTCGGTAACGAGGTTGAGACCTCGCTCCGGGATGTCCGAGAAACCTCGCATCTGTTGGGAGTTTTGTTTTTAAATAACCCGCCATGAATGTGGGTCCCTAGTTTGCTTATGGGGGCCCTTCTGGGCCCACTTTTTGCTTCTACTGTTTTGGGTATCATCACTAGGCTAACATACAAGTCCATAGACAAAGCACAACAATTCACAAACAAGCCCGAGGGCTACGCACAACCTAGCATATATATATATATATATCTAGCGCTTTATAACAAGGTCATTAAATCTAAAATGATAAATAAACCTAATCCAATTATTTCCACACAAACAATTCCCAACAGTAATTAAACATGGATTCAATTCCAATGCTTAAAGAAATAATGCAAAGCGAACCAAACCACTTGCCTTGATTTGAAGACGAACTTAACGTTCAAGTGAAGAGACAAGCTTTGAAGTTAACAATCCCGAACGTCTATTCCAAGTTCCCATCCGAAGTTGTACCGGCAATACAAAATAAATTATAATTAATTTATTTTGGTTGCCTTATTATATCACCTAATCGCAATTATTAATCTACCAAAAATATCAAATACATACATTCATACGGATATGCGTATAAATCTTGACATTGAACCAACAATGTATATATGCATGTATTCACGTTTTTTTTCTTATGAAGGGTGATTAACATTTAATTATCACTCATTTAAATAGTGATCTGTACAGACATGTTAATTTCCACATGTATTCTGTGCATATGTACATACCCCTCTTAATTAACTTCATCCATGATTATTAAACGATTTTGGATTCAACTCCTGCTGATCATACATAATCAACTTCCAATTCACTATTTTCACTTCCATCCGTATAATTATGAGTATGTAGCTATATATGAGATAAAATACGTATACATATATATATATATAACCAAGTCCACCTGCATAATTATTTTTCTGAACAGAGACTTACCGAAACGAGACTCAACGCCGGACTGAACAGAGTACCGACAATCAAATTTCAGAGCTCGGTTCTCTCTCGAATGGACACGAAAAAGGACGGGATCGGTGGCATTGGACTCGTGGGATCGAGTACTACCTACTGTTGGCAACAAACTCGGCTTTCGATTTCGATTTCAGACCGAAAACGCTCGCGAACAGTGGCAGCGCAGAATCAGGGCACGAGGTTTCGAAGGGTTTTCTAGAGGTTTTTGGATGAGTAAAAGTGATGGGTTTCGACCTATATTTATAGGGAGGGACTAGGATCTCCGAAGGCTTCGTATCCAAGTAAAAATCCGAGCCAAAACGCTGCTTAATTCGGATAAAAATCTATCTTCAACCGAAAAACGCGTTTACATAACCTCGTATCTTCAAGAGTCGAATTAGATAAGATTTCCAACAAAATTTACCGAGTTTGTTGAGGGGTTTCGTAGATAACATCTAGGAGAGTATTTCGGTTCTTTCGAAATCGAATTTGGTTAAGAAACGAGTCCAAATTAGCCTTTACAAGATTGAATTTTCCTTGAACCAACTGAAAAACAAAGTTGTTGTACACTTCTTTGTAATTACGCACGGGTACCCTAACTTTAAAGGTAATTACGAAAAGTTCCCAACTTTTCTAATTTCGTCCAATTTCCGCCCTTTCTTCAACTATAATGTTGTTTTTAATTATAAATAGTCTCCTTAGTATATATGTCAAATATATTATTTGAAGTATATACATTAGTAAGTAAATTTTATTTTGCTCAAATCATTTATTGAATTATTTTCCTACAAGTTATATTTATTTAACGCTTCTTCTTATACAAGAGAGAAGAAAATAAACCATAACAAGTCATATATAATTGGAGAATAATTTCAATAATTTCCTTTATGATTTTGAAAAAGAGGAGTATTACAATAGTATCCTCTTAAAAAGAGTTTCGTCCTCGAAACTGGACTAGAAAGCAAAATTTAACTACGAACACATGTTTATTAAGGACACATATGTTTATTTCGGGAAGAGATATTACATTATGAGAGGTTCAAAAAGCTAATCTCAAGCTACCCCTATCATGGTTATTCTCAGATGGATCTTGTTATGTACCTTCATGAGGGCTTATTGGATGAAGAACGTCGACATGTTAATGCTTCCTGTGGAGGAAACATCCTGAACAAGACTCCCGATGAAGCCTTTGATCTATTTCATGAACTTTCCGAAGGCTCTCGTCAATTTAGCAAAAGAGCTTCAATGAAGGCAGCCCATTCTATTGATGTTACAGCTTTACATGAAGATGTGAATGAGTTGAAGTCAATGTTTAGGCAATTCATGCTGAAAGGACAACAACAAGTCAAGCCTTGCGGTTTCTGCTCCGATGTTACTCATAAGACGGATGCTTGTCCTACTCTTCATGCTCAAGAGGAGGAAGTTAATGCACTTGGAGGCTATGGGCCAAGAAGACTAGCATATGATCCTTATTCAACCACGTACAATCCAGGATGGAAAGATCATCACAATTTGAGGTATGGAAATCAAAATCAACAGTATGTACCTCCAAACGGGCCTCTAGGTTTTAGACCTCCTTTTCAACCTCAGCCTCAAGCACCGAATCAAGGCACATCCTTATCCACAGATGAAATGATCCGTGCTCTTACCCAAAATATGAACATGATGCATCAGTCTGTGTGCCAATTTCTGTAAGACACAAAGTCAAGCATCACCAACTTGGAAAATCAAATGAGCCAACTTGCAAAGGCAATGAGCAAACTTGAATCTAAAGATTCCAACAGGTTACCCTCTCAGACGGAACTCAATCCTACACAGAATGTGAATGCAATATCGCTCCATAGTGGTAAAGTGTTGGAAATCAAAGCCGACAAGCAACCAACCTTACATGAGGAAGAAACCGAGGAGGGCGAAATTTCGGAGTTTGAATATCAAACCGACCGCGGACAAAACAGCCAGAGCGCCCTCGCGCCACCAAGCCTTAGACCGCGCTCTGACGGGCCAAGTTTCTGCGGCGAGAGCGCGGCCAAAACTGGCCAGAGCGCGACCGCGCTCCAAGGCAGCCAAACTGCGCCGTCGGTGATCAATGTCGACTCCTCGACTCCTTCAACCTCGACTCTCAAACCTCTTCCACCTTTTCCTGAAGCCTTAAAGGAGACCCGTAAGATCGAGAACGACAAAGAGATATTCAAAACATTTAGCATGTGCGAGGTGAATATTCCGCTTCTCAAGCTTATCAAGAGCATTCCTTGCTACGCTAAATTTTTGAAGGAGTTATGCACGGTCAAGCGGAATCAAAAGCAAAAAGGGAAGCAAAAGATCAAGGTTAGTGAGAAAATCTCAGCGGTCTTCCAAAGACGACTGCCACAAAAATGCAAAGATCCATGTATGTTTACTATCCCTTGTATTATAGGTGAGACAAAATTTGAAAAGGCTATGCTAGACTTAGGTGCTTCTATCAATGTTTTGCCTTATTCAATTTATGAGTCTCTTGGGCTGGGTCCATTGCATGCAACAAGTGTAGTCATTCAATTGGCTGATAGGTCTAACGTTTACCCAAAGGGGATTATAGAAGATGTGCTTGTTATGGTTGATAAGTTGATTTTCCCTGCTGATTTTTATGTACTTGAAATGGAACATGACAAGCATGCAACTCCAATTCTCTTAGGTAGACCATTCCTAAAAACAGCCAAAACTAAAATTGATGTGTGTAGTGGTTCATTAACCATGGAGTTTGATGGGGAAAAAGTGGAATACAATATCTATCATGCTATGAAATTTCCCTATGATGTTCATTCTTTATGTTCAATTGATGTGTTAGATACTCTTGTTCAAGACTTCTTTGACATTAATGATCATGATGAATTGCAATCTACTCTTGAAAATTCTGTGGTTGATAAAGATGAGGTGGAATTTACGTTGAATGGTGATATGCAAGAAATTGTAGCCGAGTTGAACGCTCACTATGAGCGACCACTCTTGCTACCGGGCTCATAGCCCATTCCACTAACATTGCCAAGCGAGAAGCTTGTTCCTTCTATTGCGCAGGCCCCAAAGGTAGAGCTTAAGCAACTACCGGACCACCTCAAGTACGCTTTCCTAGGTGATGGAGATCAAGGTTAAAGGTTAAAGGTTGTTCTGAGCAATCAGGCTCAATTGCTTCTATGTCGTCCACCTCATTGCTAGGATGCTCCTCCTCCACTTCATTTGGAGGTATTTCTTCATCACTCACATAACCACCATGGGTAGTAAGGAGTACTTGATCTGATTTGGGCAATCCTTAGCATAATGGCCTCGTCCTTGGCGTTTGTAGCACACTATGTCACGTGCTCTTTGCTGCGTTTGGGGGCCATTCGTGGAGCGTCTAGGAGCTTTGTGCACCTGCTGGTTTAGGTGAGCTAAAAGCTCCCTTTTGCTGCATAGAAGGGTTAGAAGAATAAGAATTGGAATTTGAACTAGAGTTAGATGGATACCTTTTTGGTGCATTCCAAGCTTCTTTCTTCTTCCTTTGATGTTGCGCATAAAGTAGTTGGACTGAATGTACTAATGCATTGAGATCCTTGATTTGTTGAATCTCAAGTGTGTCTTTAATCGCTTGATTCAGTCCAGCCATGAATTGGGTCCTTAAGGACCTCTGAGAATGATGAATTCTAGCATTGAGGCTTAAATCTTCAAGCTCATTGAAGTACTCAGTTGGGGACTTGGTTCCTTGTTTGCATGTGACAACTTTAAGCCTCATGAGCTCGGTGTGTTCTTCTGGCACATACTTCTTTCTCATGACAAACTTCAGTTGGCCCCAAGTTTCAATAGGTGGCAAGGCCTTTCGAACTCTATCTTCCTTCATTCTAAACCACCAGTTTCTAGCGGTTCCAACAAAGTGAATAACAACAACAACGACTTTCTCCCATTCTTCATAGCCCATGTGATCTAGAATGAAGTTTGTAGCTTGCTATCATTCTAGATACTTCTCCGGATTGAGCTCTCCGTTGAATGGCTCTATTTTGATCTTAATATCACGTTTGCCAATTTGAGCAACATTCTGGTTGGCGTTGTTGTTGGTTGGCCTTTGTACTCCATAAGTTGGTGGAATCTCTTCTACAACCTCAGCTTGATTGTAGAAATCATCAAGGGGAGGATGTCATGGGCGTCTTTCTTCCCCGATATAGCATAAGTCACATCATCATAAGGATTGTTGTATTGTTATTGTTGATGATGAGTGGCTTGAGGGAACCGTGCCGATTGTTGAGAATATAGTTGTCATTGTTCTAAAAATCCCTTCTAGGCCCCGTTTAGGCCCCGCCTAGGCGCTAGAAGATCCTACCCCGCCTAGCCGTCCAGACCGCCTAGGCACCCGTCTAGGACCGCCTAGGTCACCGTTCAGGTCGTCTAGGCGCTAGGCGGTCCCTCTCCGCCCAGCATCCGCCCAGCGTTTTTTAGAACATTGATAGTTGTTGATGTGTAACCGGCGACTGCCTCATAACATTGCCTCTTCCTCTATCTTGGCCACCATTTGGAGAATATAAGAATATTGTCCAGATAGATCATTTTCTCTATTGTAGCTAGCAAGCACATCATGCTCTTCATCTTCCACATGTTGTTTGCCCTTGTCGCTAGCTGAGGCTTGATTCGGGTCATCTTGAAGTTGAATTGCAGGGGCAACTTTTTGACTTGATTGAGAGGCTTCTATTAAGGTTGCAAGTTGCTCCTCTATTTTCTGCATTCTTTGGTTAACTGATGCATTCACAACTTCCACAACTTTTTGATGACCATCTCTTATGCTCTCACTAATGGACAGCCTAATGAAGTCGACTGCCTCCTTAGTAAGAATCAATTCAGTCGGATTAGGCTTGGTTGGGATCGACATTGTTATCCTGAAAACAAAGCAATAAAATGAGAGAGTAGTGTGTTCCAAAAGCAAACCGAACATGCAATACCACACCTTTATCAAGCCAAAACTTGCCTCAAAGCAATCCAACCAACTAATTGAGTTTTTGGGTTGAAAAGAGGGAGTAAAGGTGTAGATATGGTGTTCTAATGATAGATAAAGGAAATATGCAGTTCAAGCAATTAGCAAGTATGAAACTAGACAAGCAATGCACAAAATCCCTTTATAAGCTTTCAAACACAAGCAATCTCTCAATTGACTCTGTGCAAGTTAATAAAGCCATTAATGCATGCAATGACAGAAAATAAGGTAGGCTATGTGACTTTTATTTCGTCACTATTTTTCTTCAAAGTGATTACCAACTATTTTTCTAGCAAGCAATCACTAGGGGTGAAAGTGGATTGAAACTAGTTGGGGTAGATCAGTTCTTTTGCACTTTTTTTTATTTATGCACAAACTACTCTTGTACTAGAACAAGACAAAGCAACAAAGCAAATACCGAAAGGGGCAAAAACGAACTGATTTTTCTTAATACTAAGTGACTTTTGCTACCAATGAAACCAACTATAAGCCAAATTAAATAAAAGAAGAGGGGTAGGTCGAATTTATAGGATGCAACACAAAAATCAGCAATTATCAATCAAGCATTATGAATCTCAATCAATCATGCAATATGAACGAAAACTCATAAAACTGTGGAAAAACAAAAGCTAATCTTAGATTGCAATTAAACTCAACCAATCAACCATAAACATGCAACAAATCCCTTAAATATCTCCTAGTTTGTTAGTTACTTGGGGGGGGGCAAGCAACAAGCAAAAGCTGAATTTTTAGGGTTTTGGGTGTGGCTTAGGGTTAGGGTTTTGCGGGTTGGAGGGTGACGATTTAAGGTTAGGGTGGTCCGGCGAGAACGAGGGTGGTGGGGTTGTAATCGGATGTTGGTGGTGGAGGGTGAGGCTAGGGAGAGTGACACAAGTTTGGTGGTGCCGGTGGTGACGTAGTGGTGGTGGTGGCAAAATATGGTGGTGATTGTATGGAAAATTCAATTTTTGGTCTCAAAGTGTATGAATTATGGTAAAGGTATAAACTTTAAGGCGGAAAACATAATTAATCAATCAAAAAGCAAATTGAGGAAAGAAATTATTACTTGGCTAGACTTGGTTGAATGATACCACTTGATACGTGATTGCCTTGGATTACTCCTTAGAAACCTCGTATATAACCTCACAAGATCCTGATCTTGCCTTGTAATCGATTTTCAACCTACAATGCTTTCGAAAATTAGGAGACCTGCGTCGTAAGTAACAATGAACTCGAATTTGAATATGTATAAAAGCAAACTGATTTGATAAATTGAAACAATCAATTTTGATAGTTCAATCGGATTGGCTCTAATGCTAAATCCGATTGATAAACTAGATTGATCTTCAACAATCAAATCTAGAACTATCTCAATTGACTAAGTCAATAAACCAAATTAAGAGCAAACACAAAAGAGAGACTGAGAGCAGATTGATGATGATCGAAGGTAGTTGCAAGCAAGCATGCGTGTGTTTTTTTGGAGCCCAAAGACTAGATAAACCTTTTCTGGGGTTTATCTAATCTCAAGCTAATTTTATTAAAGTGAAATTGCAAAGTATTTAAAGAGGTACAAAGCTGATCTTTGGAGAGCAAGCAATCTCATGAGGTCCGCCCTAGGGGAATAAATCTGTAACACCCCGATAATTTATAAGGGATTGAGGTGCTCCCCATGTCAACAAGAGCTCTTCCTTTTCTGAGTTCGAGTGAGGACAAAGAACTCAGAAGTTAAGCGTGCAGGGGCAAGAGTAGTACCAGGATGGGTGACCTCTTGGGAAGTCCTCGGGTTGGCATGGGATAGCGCTTCTAACTAAAGGCGTGGGCCTTACAAAATCAGCCCATGTCTTGCTTCCAAAGATATAATAAAATATCTATCTCTAACTAACTAGATCTCCCTTAAATTAAATAAATCAAAGTTGATTTATTTAATTAAGGAAAATATCTTAACAAACTCAAAATATCTTAAAGATAGAATAAAACATAGGAGAGATATTATCAACCAACTAATATAAGCCTATTGGTCGAAGTTCTCCAACATTATTTAAATAAAATCGTCCAACATAATAAAATAAATAAAGCTGATATTTTTCATTTTTAGATTGGTCAAGTCAAAGGGTTGACTTTGACCTATGTAAAAACTCATCTCACCCCGGTCACTTACTAAATTCAGCCCTAAAGTGAGACAAGCTATTTCATGTTTCTAAATAAGGAAATAAGGTATGAAGCTCGCCCAATTGAATTAATCCATTGAATCTGGGCTCAGTTGATGCCGAATGCAAGTGACCCATATCGTCTTGTTGGACCCTTTAACAATAGCTGCCAATCGAACTAAGATCGCTGTCGTCCCTTGAGCAATCTTCTTAGCCTGACTCCTAGTAATTGGTCCATCAGATGGCACTCGAATCAACTCATCGACGTCGGTAGGAGACATGGCTGGCTTACTGCATCACCCGACTCACAAACTCGACCCAAACCGCCCGAAAATTTTAGGGTCAAGACCCGAAAAATTTGAACCCGAAATCCGAAGTGAATCGAAACCCGATAGACCTACAACCTGTTGGGTTGAAACCCGAAACCGGTTGGGTTGACCAATTTAGTTAAAAGTCTATTTTAATAATCATAAAAAATTCTATGTTTTTGACCCGCTGGTCAACCCGACTCGCCCGAAAACCCACATCGACCTGACCCGGTTTAACCCATGACCCGTAACGACCTAAACCCGACTCAACCCGAACCCGAAATGACCGAACCCGAACCCGCTTGACCCGACCCGATTGACAGGTCTACATAATATCATTTTTCTTAAAAAAGACAAAATACTATTGTTGGCTAGTATTCACAATTTTATGTGTACGAGAACTAGAGTTGTCAAAAATTGAGCCAACCCGCAAACCCGACCCGACCCGCCCGAAAATTTTAAGGTCAAGACCCGAAAATTTGAACCCGAAACCCGAAGTGAACCGAAATTCGATAGACCCGAAACCCATTGAGTTTATTGATTTAGTATATTTATAAAATGTATAAAATTAATTTTAAAAAATATAATATGATATATTTTATTATTAAAATACATAAAAAATAATATATTATAATGAAATATTATTATGTAATTAAAAATCTATTTCAATAATCATAAAAAATTCTATGTTTTTGACCCGCTAGTCAACCCGACCCGCCCGAAAACCCGCATCGACCCGACCCGTTTTAACCCGTGACCCATAACGACCCGAACCAGACTCAAATCGAACCCTAAATGACAGAAACCCGACCCGACCCGATTGACAGGTCTAACGAGAACCGCATTAATTTGAATTTGAAAAAAATTATAAAAAATAAACATGCAAAATCAATGGTGGTAGATTGAGCAAATAAAATCAAAATACTACTTAAACTTCCAACCAAATTTAGATTGAAAAAGAAATTTATTATATCTTGAATTGCTATGTAGTGTACACCGATTAAATAATCAAATAAATTATTTATGTATGATTTGCAACATTGTATTTTTTTAATTGTATGATTAGTTATGGTATTTCATAATCTAATTTAGTAAACTTAATCATACTCCCTCCGTTTAGTTGTATTTGTCCTTATAAGCTAATGCACATATATTAAGACATTCCTTATTCTTACCAAATTGCCCCTATTAAATTCATATTGGAAAATTTTGAATGGTGCATTTTCGTGGTTTGCTTTAGATTGGATAAATATTAAATACAAAGGATAATATCAAAAAAAAGGACAAACTACCTAAAATGACAAATAGAACTAAACAAAAAATTAAGTTTAAAAGAACAAATAGAACTAAAAGGAGGGAGTATGTTATAATTTCCAAAAGTCTAAACATTCGAAATAATAATATACATATAAAATATAATATTTTTCCCGTCCAACGGATGAGGTCACCACTCTAGTTCATAAGTACAAACACAACCATGGTCTTAGTTGGTTTGCATTCAATACTTTTTTTTTTGATCAAATTGCATTCAATTCTTGAGTACTAGAAATGGTACAATTGACCCAAATATGAAATTAAACCTTAAAACCATCAAATTAACTCTAAAACTCGACCTAGAATTTGAAATCTAAACTTTCTGAAATCAAGTGTTGAAACGACAACATTTTTACCTCAAAAAGCTCCGTCGAACACCACTAGGCCTTCCACCCCACTTTTTTCATCGTTGTTGTCTAGGCCACCATGAAAGGATTACTTGATGTCCCAAGCCACCTTGGAAGCTACTCTACACAAACCAATCCCTTAACAACTTTTTGTTACTGTCGAGCATTACCGAGCGAACAAGTCTCTCTTTGGACACTAGAAGCATGTTGCTCAACCTTTACTAAATAGAAACATCGAACGCCACTAAAGACAACAAGAAGAGGAGAAGTGCAAATGCAATGCAACTTGACGCTTTTATCCGTAATTTTTTTTCGCTAAATTAACGATTGGGAACAAGACAAAATTTTTAAAAACATGAGGATTACCATACGAAATTTGCAAACTTGTAGAACACTTGATATTTTTCTAAACCTGAGGGTTCTTAGGCGATATTTTCGAATAAAAAAAGGGTAAATTACATTTAACCACCCTTTATTTTAAACTTGTTGCAATTAACCACTATTTATATTTTTTCTACACTTAACACCCCTTATTTGTAATTATGTGCATTTAACCACCCACTTTAACGAAAAACGTCATTTTCCCGTTAAGTAAAGTAAATTACGTTTTTTCCCTTTCCTTTTAAATTTATTTACAATAAATAAATGATGAAAAAACCATAATTGATAGTTTCAAGTTCCAATAAATCGGTTTTTGCAACCTTGACCTAATTTCCTCCACAATAATTCCTTCCCTCCATCCAATGGTGAAAAAGAACTACGACTTCGCCGATGCAAAGACCATGAGTTTTGGATATGATTCTGATGGCTTTAAGCGTCCTTTGGAGTCGATCATGTCTAAGCTGATGGACGACGACTCAAGACTCAAAAGGTTGAGATGTAGGTCGAAATCCAATTATAATGACATTGCAAACTCAATTTATTCCTAAACTCTTTTATTTATTGTAAACAAAATTAAAAAAGAAGGGCAAAAACGTAATTTACTTTACTTACAAAGAAAATAACATTTTTATCAAAATAGGTGGTTAAATGCACATTTTACAAATAAGGAGTGGTTAAGTGTAGAAAAAATATAAAAGAAATTAATTGCAATAAGGGTAAAATAAAAGATGATTAAATGTAATTTTTCTAAAAAAATATGCAAGGAAATGAGGATGAAAAGACAAAAAGCACCCTGCTGATGAGGTTGGACAGCAGGCCGTCCATCGAGCCAACATGTGCTTTCACCTTCCTCCTCTTCTTATACACACTCCCACCGCGGAACGCCTGATTCTCCAGTATTTCCACAACAAGAAAAATATTTGATTTCTCACATTATTTAATACTAGAAAAAAGGAAAATTATTTTATAAATATACTGTAATCTGAGAAGGGAAGAGGAGGAAAGAAAAGAAAAGCCAGCTCTGAAAATCTCCGTCTCTCTCTCACCTTCGTCCCCCTCACCGCAACCCCGCAACGTAGAGAGAGAAACCGAAACCACGAAAATCCTCCATCACGCTTCTCTCTCTCCACTGAAACATCGTGTGATCAAATGCCGGCGCAGAAGCGGTCGCCGGACGGTCAAACGGACGACGCTTCGTTGCACTTCCTGTCGCAACAGCAACAACTCCTCCAAAAGCTACCTCGTTGCGCCGGAGCAGGCAGCAATATGGAGGGGGAGGCGGTGAAGGTGGAGCAATCGGTGTCTCCTTCCTCGCCTTCGCTGGCGGAGGAGGAGGAGGAGCAACGGCGAGAGCTCGACCGCGCCGCCGTTGATAAAGAAGGTTGTGTTCTTCTGCCGTTTGGGGAGCTGATGGAAGCTCTTACGTTCTCTTCCACTGCTTTCCTCCGATCCAATTTCGTTTGCTTCTTCTGACGACCGATCTACTTGTTTTCGTTGATTGTGTCGCAGATTCCGATTTCTCCCACGAGGTTGAAGAAGAGCTGTCAGAGTACTCCCTCTCCCTCTCTTGCTGAGCTCTGATCGAGCTCAACCTTTTTCTGTGTTGGCTGGTTGTTTGAATTGATCTTGTTTCCAATACTTTGTTTTACGATACAACTGGCCTTCTCCGGCTCTATTCCAATTACGCCTGTTCTGATTCGCGATTGTGGTTCCGGCGAAGCATTCAACGCGCTTTGACTCGGTCTCTCTCTCTCTGTACACTCATCTTGTGAAGGAGGAGTTAATTGTGTCTTCTTCCAAAGTGCTTGGTGGACGTGATCTCGATTCGCCATCGTTCTAGCTAGTTAGGTGAACGTTTGTTACATGCTGTCGCTCTCACCGACTCCTCTCCAGAACTCAAAGCGGCTAAGCAACGTCGTCCTCGCTTAATTAGGCGGATCTTAATGAATGGTAACGTCCGTTTGGAATAAGCCGGTGTGTGACGGTCGACGATGACAATGATCTCTCCTCAGAAACAAAGTTTCCATATTCGGGCGAGGAAGCTGACAAGTAGTTGGTTAGCTTGAGGAGATCTACCAAGCTACTTTGGTGTTTTGAACGTCACCATGCACGGGAATCGAATGGCTTCTCTTCCCCCTTTCATCGATCTCTTCTCTTTCCGTTTTTGGGAATTGTGCGCAGAATTTCTCGTAGGCTCGTAGCCTGTTGGTTATCATGGCTGATTGCAATTGTGGAGTGTAGTTAATTAGTTGAGAGTTAGCTGAGATCAATTTGCCTTCTTTTAGCGTCTCTGCGGATTAGGACGGAGGTTCTAACTCGTTCAGACTCTATAGTCTATAGTGCCAGAATGACGCAAATTTATTAACAGTGAAATTTCACTCAGCAGTTGGATTGGCTAGGAAAGAGTTAGAATTTTTCTTCATAAATAATACAGCCCAGATCTTCAGCCTTCACAATTAGCTCTATCATCCCTAACCCAAGTATGGGGAAGTGTTCCTTGTCCAGTTGTCCTTTTCTCTGTCCTCTTCTTTCTATAAGTATCCTGCATCAGTGTGCATTTTAGACGTGTGAGAATTATTTTTTCAGTTTGTGACATGCATATGCTGAGAGTAGCACGTTGATCATGACAAAAACAAATCAAGAGATTTAATTTACAAATGTCAGGATTAAGTTGTAGCTAAACAGTATGCCTGCAACTAGAAGTAATATCAGAGGGACTTGTTCACGACCAGAATAAATTTTATAACCATGATGGATATGCTTTATATTTGTGAATTCTGGCCTCAATACATGACAGTTTCAGTTATCAATGATTTATTTCTTGCAGTATACTTCTGTATGCTATACTGACTTTGCTGTTGGTGATCTTTGCAGGTACATCTACATTGATCTTCAAGAGATACGAAAAGAAGTGCAATGCCCAATATGCCTTGGTAATTTAAAAAAAAAAATTAATTCTAGAGGTATCTCATTCAAAATCTGGTAATGTGTGCATCTACCGGTTTCTCTCAACACTGATATACTGGGCTGTGTTGAAGTATGAAAGACTGATGATATAATGATTTCTAATATCTTTGGCTTCTATTTTCCTCACTTCTGTGAAACCGGAACAAATAATAAGTTCATTTTTGCAGGAATTATCAAGAAAACTCGAACTGTGATGGAGTGCCTGCACCGGTTTTGCAGGCAATGTATTGATAAATCAATGCGAATGGGGTAAGGAGAGAATCAAGTTTATGTTTTTATTTGCCATTTGGCAAGAAACTTGGCCAATCCACAGTATATTGTTCAAATGTCGTATGTGAATTGAGGTGTATGAGCTCATTTATGTCCACGGATCCTTGTGCAGGAACAAAGAGTGCCCTGCTTGTCGTACTCACTGTGCCAGTCGCCGTTCTTTGAAAGATGATCCTAAATATGATGCCTTTATAGCAGCAGTGTTTCCTGATATTGAAAAATATGAAAAGGAGGTATTTGAATTGTTGATAGTGTCATTTTTATAGCTACTGTATTAACTCTCCCCCTCTTCCAAGTAATAATGTCTGTTCAAATTTGCATTTTAGGAGTTAGCTTTCTGCGGAGAAGAGCAAACTCGTAACAAGCAGGTGAGATGAAAGTGTATTAATATGTTTTGTGATTCTAGATCTTTCATTACTGTAAACTTTCATATCTGTATGGCTTGTGCTAGTTCATTTCTTGTTACAAGCATCTAGCCTAATTATGAAATGCAAAATTGAAAGTGTTTTTGTTTTGTGTGCTGAATGCTGATAGGCTGATAACCTGATTCTGATCTTCCTAATCAATGCATAGTGCATATTAATGCTGTGCTACATAGTTACTAAAGGGTGCGGGACATTTATATAAATAGTTGATGATAGTCAGCACACAGAAAAAGTTCTGGTTGTTAAGATATGATTGTTTTTTTTGCAATATTCCTTTTTTTTTTCTTACATTGCTGAGCAACGTATTTGGACAGATTCAAGCATCCATCGCTCAAGTTTCAATAATGCAATCAGAAGTTGTTGGTAAGAAGCGGTCTTCTAGGAATGGTACAGGAGTCGCGTCTCCATCTAGATCACAAAGAAATAACAAAGACACTCCCTCGAGAAGAAGCAAACGAAAAAGAAGTGGGAAAAGCATGCTTCCAAAATTTTATGACAATGAAGAGGGGCAAACTTCTTCTTATTCAGGCGAGCATTGTAAAGAAACTGATCAATACAGACATAAAAGCAAGAGACATATCGGAACATCTTGTCCTATTTCCCCAGCTACAAGCTCAGATATTGAGAACAAGTCAGACAAACAGAGAACACACCCTGGGATTATGTGGAATATGGAGGTGCGAGCATGGAGCAAAGGTGGTGCCCGAAGTAACATTAGACCTAATGGCCTATTGAGCAAGAATCCTCCAAGTACCCACTTAGCAAAGCTGGTAGAGTTTTTTCAAAACTTGGAGAAGATGGATGATGACGAGGTAAGAATTTTTTTTTTTCCAAGTTCGCTATTCACTGTGGAAATTATGTAAATTATTGCCTTTTCTCTTGAGATATACATTTTTCCGGCTGAAATGAAAATTTTATTTTTATGCTGATTGGAACTAAATGATCTGGTTCATGTCCCCTACATGTGCAGCCTGTTGTTTGCTATTAAGTATCCACTATCCACTGCATCTAATTTCTTTTGGTGTCAAAGAGACTTTTTAATTTTTATTTTTAAGAGCCTTATTTAAGGACTTGAAATGTTTCTTATTTTGAAAGTTGCCAGTACAAATGCACCAGACTTTGATTTTATTCAAATCATCATGAACATTCAGCCTTTTACAAACAGTTCCTCTAATTGTTTCAAGATACGGAGTATAATTTTAGAATCCTAACACGAGTCTTTGTGTACTTCTTTTTTTTGTTGTTGTTGGATATAAAACATTCTCAGATAGATAAAAGGTCAATGCTACTGCATTAGTTGTAACTGAGGTGTGAGTAAACAGTAAATGTTATTGTTTCCTTTTTAATTCTCACTTAATGATGACATGATGAGATATTTACATGCAATCATTGGTGATCCTATTATATTATATTCAGATTTTCTAACCTATGCCCTTGGGTAAGAATCTTGAAATGGAAATTACTTGTTGAATTATATCATGACAAATTATAGATATCTAATTGTTTTTATAAGGTTTATCAATTTCCTTTTAGGGTTTTAGTTTAGAAAAACCGTATCATTATTTATGAAGTTCTACTTTTAATTTATTACATATCCATTGTGATATACTGCAACTCATACCTGCTTCTTCCATTATTGCCTGACTAAAGCTGGATTGAAATATATACAAATTTTTGTGCAGAATGTTGCTTCAGAGACACCGTCAGGAGCTGATCAGCAACCGATAGCAGCAACCGTGCCTCCTCCTGGTTCCCCTCTTAGACAAGACTGGCTCCATACTGAACACAACGGTATCCTGTCCGAGGTTGTAGATCAATTTCGAGATAAGCTACAGATGTCAGAAGAAAAGAGACCTCGTGCTGAGAATTGCATTTCCCATAAGGGTGTTAAATTGGTAAGCATATTTTGTCTTGTGCCGTATATACAAACATTTCTTAGATTTATCTCACTATTTCCCCTTTCATGTCCCCCAGATTTTAGCATGCCAACAAAAGGAAGCTTTATAGTGAAATTGCACTTATTATGGACATAATAAGATGACATGCCTATGAAAGGGGAACAAGGAAATTATTCCGAGCTAATTTTTCTTTTCTCTTGCTTCGATGATTCAAATCTGAAGTTATAATTATTATTTGTACATAATTACACTAGAAGAAGTTTCTGTTTTTCTTTGTCAGTTTTATATATACCTTGTTTTGTACTTCATTACATTTATGGTTTACCAAGTGAGTGAAGTCGTCAATTAAATTCTCGTAATTCCTCAAGTTGAGGAGAAAATAGAGTTACACAGCCAGAAATATAATACACAGTGTTGTTAAATACAACAACAACAGCAACAACAAATATCATCTCATTTGAGAAGCAGAAGAGGAGGAGGCTGCTATTGCAGCTGCCATAGCACGAGCTGCGTTATGTCTTGCCTTCCTCTGATCAACGCGCAGCTTTGGGGATTTTGCCTTCGTTATTTCTTTTGAAGACCTGCACACAGTAAAAAATTATTGACCACTTGTTACAAATTGACTATCACACTACTGTTAAATTGTCAAAGGTGTGAAATTTGCATACTTTTGAGGTACAAATGGATTGGCAAATTTAGGCACTGGTCTTGCATGAGGCACCAAAGTTCTCCTTAAATGCTTCAGTGCTTTCTCTTCCTCCATCTGCAGAGCCAACAAGTGGTCAAAAAACTGTTTTAACCTGTTAGGGAATCAAAGAAGAGCACACCAAATACCATCTTTGCAGCTTCGGCTTCTTCTCTGTATCTCTTGTACATTCTCTCCTTCTCCTTCACCTTGTTGTCGAACTCCGCTCTTTCCACAGCTCGATGCTCAATGTGAAGATTGAACCCTTGAACTTGTGTGAGAGGTTTGCGCTCCTTCTCTGGAAGTGGGATTGGATCTCTGCATATAACAATAAAGAGTTTAAATTATCAAAATTGCCACTTTAATTAATGACACAAATGATATGCTCTCTTTTTTCTTACTCCTTCAGTACAGGCTGTGCTTTGAAGATCCTCATTTGAGCCTCTTCTTTCTCTTTTCTCAGCCTTTCTTCCATCTCCCTTTGCATTTCCACCTCATGTCTCATCAGAGACTCTAACTGGAACGGCTCCGGCCTTGTGCATTGTTTAGGTTCTGGCTTTGGTGGAATCTGCAAATAAGACTGCTTGTGTAAGATTCCAGAAAAATAGCACCAACAAGATGGAAGATTTAAGAATGACTATGTTACCACTGGAAAATCGGTTGTAAAAGGATACGGGTTCGCCTTGCGAGTCCTGGACCTCTCATCTTCCATCTCTTTCTGTATCAATTCTGTGTAGAATCTTCTCTCCTTTTCTGCACCTCTTTCCTGATTAATCAGAAGCAAAAAGGTATAAGATTTGTCAAATTAAAGTTGTTTGTATCAAGATTTTGACCAACAAGGTGGTATAAGATTAGTACCTCCGTATGAAGGAGGAAAGGAGTTGGTTTGGTTTTTCTTGGCACTTGAATGCAGGATTCTGAACTTATCGAAAGCTGGAGGGGAGAGGAGCAAAATGTAAGAGCCAGGATTTGTTAGATACAATGACACTGATGGAGAATGTCGTTTTTTTTACCTTGTCAAAGAGATCGAAAACAGCTTCCGGAGGAGGTGGTGGTGGAATTCTTTCATCTATTGCGAAGTGGAACTCCTTAGGTACGGTTACTTGCTTTTTGCTGTTGCAAAATAGTCCCAGATCTCCTTTGCTTTCAAATATCTGCAGAAATTTGCACTTGTTAGTGTTACTACTTAACAACTTTCAGAAGACTAAGAATGTGGCCCAAAACAAGAGGAGGATGATTTGATTGGCAACCTTCTTGTTTAAAGGGCGAGCCTTGAATTTGGGTATCTTCTCAAGTTCCTCCTGCTCAATTTCAAGGGAGCTCTTCACCTTAAACGGGCGAGCCCTCAGAGATGTTTGAAGAAGAGGGGTCTTTGGTTCGGTTAGATGAGGCATCCATTGATTACTCTGGCAAAAGAAAATATTAGCAACATAAGAACACAACAAATTCACTCTTCTATCTAGATCACATCCTAGCAACAAAGGGGAGGTTCTTTACCTGATGACGGCTTGATTCAGTTGAAACAACTGAAGATGTCTCTGCATTCTTGGTGGCTCTTGCCATTGTTTCCAGATGAAATTCCTGAATCATTGAATATATACACTTCACCATTTGCACTGAAAAATCCACATATATGTAGTTCTCTCACCATCATTGTGATATAAGTACCTGAAATTCCGGTGCGCGAGGAACAGTTTTAGGCATTGGAGGTAAAGTAGGAGCCTCGAAAATCTGCAGTAGATATCGGAAACAGTTTAGCAGAATAAACAGGTAAAAAAATGAAGAATATATACAAAGTTGAAAGCAAAAATGTGCACTATCACCTTCTTATTTAGTCTCCTAGCTTTAAATTTGGGCATTTTAGCCATCATTTCTTCCTCAAGCTCTGCTGTGCTCTTCAACTTGACGGAACGAACGCGCTGTGAAGTTTCAAATTCGGGTTCCTTGGGCCTTGTCAATGTTAACATGTGTTGCTTCCCCTGCATTGCATCACCCTGAAATAATTTATAGTGTTTGAAGGAGAGAAATACAAGGATAAAAAATATAACATAACCATATCATTTCAAATGAGAACTGAAAAGCACGTTATTACATGGGAAACAGGTAACGATAAGTCTCTAGTGCTTGACTGGAATTTCTTCACCATCTCCGCCATTGAAACAAATGGTGCAGCTGGCTCCCGGACATAAACCTTCACCAGAAGAGTCATCGTTTTTTAGCTTAGTGGTAACACACACAGAAACTAGTTGAATGCTCAAGGGCTACTGAAAGATAATAACTGACCTTTCTATCCTCTTTCCTAGTTTTCGCAATTGAATCACCAATTGTTGTCCTGGTGTTGCCAGTGGTTAATCCCAATCTTGATTTGTGTGTCAAATTTTGAGGTTTAATATTGAGTATCTACGGTTAAGATTGAAAGATTAGGGCTATTGTATTAAATCACTGTCAATAGTGACAAGAATTTTATAAACTCACCTTCCTAGATTCTCCCCCTTCTAGCTTCTGTTTCTTTATAGCTTGATTTTCCTGGGCAAAGTTAGGAGTTCCTACAGAGGTCTTCTGGCATATGCCCCTGATAATGATAAAAACCGGAGACCGGAATTACAAAATTGACAAGGGTAAATAGGAAATGCTATCTTGGTTACAATTGATAAGCATTTGCTCATACCTCCTTGCACTGGTAGGTTTGATAGATTTGGTTTGTGATACTTGGGACTGGACTTTAGTCTTCAGTGCTGATGGGTTCTTAATTAAGCTGGCTATTTTTTTGGCTGTCTGTTGCCTCTTTGACAGTGCAACTGACTGATCTCTCTTTGCACTTAAGACTAGTGGTTTTGGGGTGCATTCAGCTTCTGTTGGCAAAATCTCTCTCAGTCAAAAAAAAAAAAACCCAGATGGTATAGATTTAAACCTAAAAAACGATATCGAGGCAAACCTGGAATTTGTGTCTTGACTAAGGGTTCATCAGAATTTACAATCTCACCAAGAGACACAGTTGTTGATGTGCTGAATTTATCAAGAAACAGCACAATAAGTGAGAAAATTAGAAGTGAACTTGTTTTCAAAGGGATAACTTTTGCTGTACTGAACTAACCTTCCATTTTCTGTAGGAATTCCCTCAGCTACCTTGCAAGACTTTTCATCAACAGAAACCTGGAAATATGAATCACCCAATAGTTAAAAAAAAACGTATCAGCTGAATGATTCCCTTGATTACAATTGTAGGATATTTATTACCTTGAATGCTTGATTTAGACTCTCCTGGAATCTGTTCTCTTCCTCCCTGTGATTCAGGAGAGTGTTTATACACGTACGCATCAGAGAAAAATTAAGTATAATTAATGAAAAAGTACTGTGATTCTGATCCTTTACCTTGTCAAATTCTGCTCTGGGTTCAGTTTCAATTCACTTGTATCATTTGAGGTTGTTTTTGTTGATGCTAGAGGCTCTACTGCCTGATAATGGGACAAAAACAAGCAAAGTGTGTGAGCCGAAAATATTAAACCGTGAATAAGCATTATCTACTGATCTGAAGAGCACAGTAAAAAGCAAGCAAGACTTCTACCTTTGTCATCTGATCAGCATCATCATCAAAGTCCAGGTTGATTTGAACAGCTCTTCCAATCTTAATTTTTGGCATAACAGCTGCATCATTCCAGTCAGAGATCAAATATACAAACAAGCCAAGGTAATGGAAAGCTAATGACACTGTAATTTGACTAATTTCACTTATAGTTGCATAAAAGTTCCAAAATCCCTTGACAATTCTAAATTAGAAGGCAGATTTTGTGTCAGACAACTTTCATCAGACCTCCTGAATTCAAGATAAGATGGAAAATAGTAAACAGACAAGCAATCCCTCCTACTAATTATTGACACTGTAGTATTCACTTCATTTATGCATAAAATTAAAGATCCTATTGACATTTCAAAACCATCCAGAAGGCATATTTCATGTCACATAGCACATCAGACTCCGAAATTCAACATTATATCAATCACTTCATTGATACATAAAGCGAAAAATCCCATTGAAATTTCAAAACTATCCCAGAGGACACTGTAGTATTCAGTTCATTTATGCATAAAATTAAAGATCCTATTGACATTTCAAAACCATCCAGAAGGCATATTTCATGTCACATAGCACATCAGACTCCGAAATTTAACATTATATCATTCACTTCATTGATACATAAAGCGAAAAATCCCATTGAAATTTCAAAACTATCCCAGAGGACACATAGCTCATCAGACTCCGAATTAAACATTAAGGTGGTAAACAGACAAGAAATCTGTCATACTTGCAATCAAAAGAAGCCTAAATGCCTAAAATAACCCGATCGCAAATATTCATAAACAAATTAACAAAAACCAAAAGTATAAAGCACGGCATTCTAAAACTAGAGAAGAAATTTACCCTAATTCTTGAAGTTGCATATTAGTCTGTAAGAAATTTGGGACCTAAAAACCCCAAAATTGATCAAGAAATAAGAAACCCTAAACACGCTCCAATCTCAATTATTTTGAATTGGGAACTCAAATCTTTCTATCTCGAACGAACCCTTAAAAGCCAGATCAAATCTCCAACGAAGAAGTGTTTAAAGTGAGAAGAAGTGCATACGGGATGGGGCATGGCTAATTGCCGTCTCAAACCAGAGCTCAGCATTCATCTTCTCTTCTTCAGTCTCTCCAATGATAAAGTCATAGAATCTCGGTGCTGAAAACTCATAAATTTCATCAATCAAGGCTGCGCTGTAGTCTTCCATCGGAGACAAGACGGGTTTTGGGGAGAGGGGAGGGGAGAGAGGGCGGGTTAGGAGTTAGGGCTTGTGTGAGATCAACAATGGGAGGTTATTTCTGTGCAAGGAAAGAGAAGACATGAATTTCCTATAGCCTTTTAGGAAGTAAGAGAGGAATTCCAACGGTCCAAATTCCAACGGTCGAATGCTGTTTGAATGGGGTCTCTGAGAGAGATGGGAAGAGTGTTCACGAAGGGGAAGTATGCAACGGCTCTTTTGTCGACGCAGGAGCGCGTACGGTAGATACTACGTCGTTTTGATTTCGAAAATTGATACCCCTTGCAAAATTTCTTTTAAAAGCTTAGTGATATATACTGTACGTCGTTTTGTAGCCTAGGCAACCTAATTTTTTTTTTTCAGTATTTGATCAAAATAACATATTTATAATCTATAATACTAGAATAGGGGAAATGATCCCATGAACAATCTATATAACACAATGCTACTTAATTCACAAATATACGTACACCTTCTGCTGTACTCGATAGTTAGGTTAATTTATTAGGCTAATTAATCCACATTACTACATGATTGTATGTCTATAATGAGTATTCAATGATTGTTGGTGTGCTGATTTTGTTATGTTATTGGCGTGTTCAATTTATTCACGTTAATCCACATATGTTTATTATAAAGTATCCAATGATTGATAGTGTGTTCATTAACTTTGTTATGTTGCTGGCGTGCTAAATTTGTTCACGTTCAATTTTCATGTTTCAATTTCCACGTTACTACATTACAATATGTCGTAATAAGGAATATTCAATGATTACCGGCGTATTTAATATGTTCAAATTTAATTTTGAGACTTGCAAATTAACTTGAAAGTGATATCTTGTAGCCTCCTTTTCTCCACCGCCTTTATCGGAACTAGATCCATATATTTATATATTAGGTCATTTTCTCTGTCTCATTAGACCTGGGTTTGGTTTAGGAACCGGACTCCGGTTCTTCGGAACCATGCAACCGGGACCAGCTGTGCTCCAGTTCCCCGGTCCCAGTCCCGGTTCCGGTCTGGTTTCGGTTTCCGCTGGTTCCACCCGGTTCCGATTCCTGTTCGGAACCGGGCATTTAAAAAAACAAAAAAAAAACCGAGTCAAGTCGGCCGCGATCGTGGAAAATACAAATCGCGATCACTCGCGAAGGACCGCGATCGCGGTCCGTCACCCGCGATCGCGGGCCCAAACAACAGAAACTCTGTTTTTGGGCCACAGTCCAAACCGCGATCGCAGTTGACCATTACGCGACCGCGTAATGGTCAAAGGCGATCGCGGTTTGGACTTGGGCCCAAACCGGGCTTGGAAATTGGGCTAAGGCGAATCCGCGATTAATGCTTGTTCTTCAAAACAAAAAAAAAGTTGGATAATTAAAGGGCTTGGACTTAAAATTAAGTTGCCTACGTATCCTCTCGGGGTTATAGAGGAATCAAAGCCCACGTAGTTCTCTTACCTTTCGATATGAAACCCCGATTTGCTTACCATCTACGTCGATGCATCCGAAGCGCTTTGGGATTGGGACTCATCGTCTTGCCCGTCCGAGTCGGAAGTTTCGGATACCTCCGCCTTTTGTTGATGAATTTCCGCCCTTTTCCAATCACATACGCACACTTGGGCTTCCATGAGATCGGGCTTTAAACTAGATCGTTTTGCGTCAAGGACATGTCCTCCTTCGCTAAATGTTTGCTCTACCGATACGATCGAGGCTGGAACAACAAGCACTTGAGCCGTGATCTTGACCAAGGTTGGGAAAGTCTTCTTGTGGGTCTTCCACCAATCTAAAATATCAAATTCTCCTTCACCAAACTCAAAGTGGGTTGTTAGATATGTTTCAAACTCCGCATTCGAGCTCGAATGTCTCGGTTTCTTGGTAAGGGTATGCAAAAGATTAGCCCCCCACCTTTTAGTAGCACCGAGGGCACTCAAACTCGAAGAGGAGGATGAATGTTGAGGTAATGGAGAAGAACTAACACTAGATGAATATTTGGTTATCAATTCCTCAATTGATCTTCTAACTTTACTAAGTATATCTCAAACACTAGCAATATCATCATTAACATCCAACTCTAATACATCATAATAACCATTCAAACATGCTTCTAAACCACTCATCTTAAACCTAGGATAAACACACAAGCAACAAGATAGATATCGGGGATAACTTTATAATAGTGCAACCATTTCACTTTCATAACATCAATAGCACCATAAAGTTCGGGAATTTACGCCCCCTCACAAAAACCGCCTGCCACATTCAATGCTTCAAAACAAAATAAATGAGCAAACGGTTTATAAACATGACTAAAAGTTAATGTTGCATCATGAAATATTTTCAAAACTTCTAAGATTCTATAACAATAATCCCATACTTGAGAAATAATGGGATTGTCGGGAAAATATATGGACGCAAAAGAAGTCAAAAGATCTTTGTAAGGCAGGCATGCATGAAGTAGTTTATAAGTGGAGTTCCAACGGTGGCAAACATCTTTTGGAAATGTTCGGGGTGGAACACCTTTTTAACTACAAAACGTCGTCCAATCTTGGGCGGTTCGGGGGCTAGCCCACATACAACTAACAACATATCTAATAGGAGCAATTAAACCCGACATAACATTTAAACCATCTTTGACACAAAGGTTTAAAATATTGCAAACACATCTTACATGAAAATACTTCGCTCCAAGAATTGGTTGACAATGCGGAACCAATTCTCGGATTGAAGCGGTGTTGTTAGATGCATTGTCAAAGGAGATAGAAAAAACTCGATGAAGTAGTCTATACTCATCCAAAATAGTACGAATAATGGTACTAATCATTAAAACGGTATGAGAAAAATCAAATACTCTATAAGCCAAAACACGTTTTTGCACATTAAAATGATCATCAAGAAAATGACATGTTAAGCCCATGTATGAATGATTTTGCCAATGATCACTCCAAATATCACTCCAAATTGAAACTTTAATATCATTTTGAGCAAAAAACTTAATTCACCAATGCCATCTTACGGGTTTTATATGCTTTCATCACATTTATTTTGACCGACTTCCTAGTAGTCGGTTTATAAGCAGGTTGTACATGATTAGTCATCCAATTGTTAAATCCTAACTTTTTGGCAAAACTAAATGATAAGTGATCAACACAAATAGACTTGGACAAGGCATACATGCTATCATTATGGTTATAAGTAAATAAATGAGGGTTATGATGAGGATTAAGGGAAGAAGAAGTTGCAAACCCGAATAGTTGGGATTGTCCTTGCATCATGCCTATCTTGTCGGGTTGTTTATTCTTCACGTGATTGGATAATGTTCCATAGCTCGATCCCGACAACCATGAGTAAACACTAGGACAATAGTTACAATGAACTTTAAATTTCTTGGTAGATACATTATAAACTCCCTTCCGAAAATGTTTTGTAAAAATTTAGGATCTAAGGGATGGAACCTCGCTCGCCTCGGAAGGCTCCGATCCATGATCCACACCCACTCCCTCATTTTCATCGGGAGTGGACGATCCTAGTTGTACCACATTGAGATTGGGATTCATAAATTCCGACAAGTTAATAGGGGGTACAAATTCTACATTTGCACCACTCTCTTGTGAGCCAAAAATTTGATCAATGTTAAGAAATCCTTCCATTTTCTTAAAATGTAACTAAACAAGTAAGCAAAAAGAGTAAAGTATGATAAATAAATATGTAATGAAGCAATAAGATGTAAGGACAATTGTGTTAATTTTTGAAAAGAACAATCAGGATAGCAATTGCAATTTATAAAAACTAGTAAAGATTGAGAATTGAGAGAGCTTTGTAAACTTGAGAGATTGAGAGAGATTGGTATTGTGGGTGGGAATGAGATCATTTAGTGGATATTTATAGGTAAATTTATCAAAGAGCCGTTGGAAATGTGAACTAGCCGTTGAAAACTAGCCATTAAAAACTAGCTGTTGGCATTTTATCCAAAACCGCGACCGCGACCTTGAGGGCCGCGATCGCGGTTTCCCACACCGCGACCGCGGCCTGAGACCCGCGGTCGCGGTTTTGAATTTGGCTCAAAACCGAGCTTTCTATTGAAATAACCGCGACCGCGGGTCTCAGGCCGCGGTCCGGGTTTCGGCTTTCGTTAAAAAAAAAAATAGTTGTTACTCCATAAACCGGCGGTTTGAACCGGGGAAACTGGAACCGCCGGTTCCCGGTTTTGGAACCACCGGTTCGGCGGTTTTCGGGAAGGCCAAACCGGAACCGAAACCGGAGGGGGGGGGAACCGGACCGGCCGATTCATAAACCGGAACCGCCGGTTCTGGTTCCCGCCGGTTTCTGAACCGGCGGTTAACCGGTTCACCCGAACCGTGACCTAGGTCTATGTCTCATCACGTCCGTCCCATTTCTCTCTTTGCATCCGGCCTTACTGAGATTGCGTTTGAGTTGCCGCCGCCTTGTCCACCCGTCCCTCTCCCTTCTCAATAACCACCTCGGAGTACGTAATTTTTCCATTACGAGATTCACCACTTCTCCTCTATAAATCAAAAAATCAAAACTGATATTAGTAGGTTACCATATTTGCCTTTTGATACTATGATTTATTTAACCTATGTCTTATAATTTTGTATTAGAATTTTTTTAATTGGTTTTTAAAAGAGTTTATACTTTTCAATCTTAGGGCATATGATAAAAACTATTTTTTTTTTATTAAGTGTTTCATTTAAGAATAATTTGTATAAAGTTCTTTCCACTTAAAAATGGAAAAAAAAATTAAAGCATGGGCAGATTTTTGACAAATTATTCGTGTATTTTATAAAAAAAAATAGAATAAAGGAGACATGCGCCCGATTTACATCAAAACTGATTTTTTGGATAAAAAAGGGTCGAATGCCCCATCAAGACTAGCATATTAGATATGTGTTTGTGTATCAAAATTAATCGTTGTGCTGATATCCGTCCTATGTGCAATAAATGAGCCAAGTGTACATCAAAAAAATTCAAAACTGCATATTGTTTGCGTGCGTATCAAAATTAGCTGAATGTGCGTCTAAATTTGTAGATTTTGTAACAAAACTGACATCTTATATATGTATTTGTGCATTAAAATGACATGTATATATGTGCATCAAAACAATACGAAAAAATGTGTCTTATTTATACATGTACATCATACTCATCAAATGTGGGTCAAAATAATTCAAGAGTTAGTTCTTTAAATGGTTCACCGTCAAACTCACATAAAAATTATGATTGAATGAAAGCAGCAGTTCTTTAGCAACAGATTATGCTTTAAGCAATACTAGAATAACTGAATTTCGTTATTTCAGGGGGAGGGGGGAAATAAACTGAATTTTATAGCGTACACACACACAAAGTACGTGTATTCGTTGTTGGAAATTTATGAATGAAGCAAATCTATAATATAAATGAAAACACAATACAATAAAAAGGCCAATTCAATACTCCTTATTAATTAACAAAATGGCTTGTTTTACAGGGTACGCAGGAGGAGCTTTTGTGATGCTCGTCGTTTTGGGTGGTTGTTGTACAAGTGCTACTAGGGCAGACCGTGCACGGGAGGCACAAGTATGCGCCACCGTGTTACGAGAGCTGGTCCCTTGTATCCTGTATTTGTCAGGCCGTGCTTCTGAAGCTGCTGATCCGTCCGCCGCTTGTTGTTCCAGCGTCAATAGGCTCAATCAGCAGGCCGCGTCACTCCAGTACGGCCCCAGGAGGTTCTGTCAGTGCATTGAGGACTTCACTGACGTGATGAAGATTGGAATGGCCGCGACTCGGATTCAACATCTTCAGCACAAATGCAACCTGCGTTTGAGCTTTCCCATTTCTGTTAGCTTGGACTGCTCTCGGTTAGTAATTCTGTAATCTCTTTTTAAGGCATCGGGTCAGTTTAGTATTCATATGAAGATCGGATATCGGATATGAGTATGGATAGGAGACATGCTCTATTTTATGTGTGTTTTGTGTTTATTCTGATATTGATATTACCGTTTCTGCAGGGTTGGTTAAGATGATCATGGTGTGCGTGTCCACATTGGTTCAGCCACTATACAAATAAATTAGCCGGGCCTAAGGAGGATTTCGGTGTTTGTACATGCGTGAGATGATGAGTGTCATTTTCAACATTCGTGTTATTTGAATATGGGGGTGTCATGACAAAGCTAATAATAACATGACACGACCACAACTAATATAACAGTACAAGTTTTTTTTTTTGATACCAAGTAAATAATAAAGTAAATTGGGCTAAGTAATGGGGATGTTTGTTTGTGCAATAAGCCGAATACATATGTCTGTAGTAATTACATTGTAAATTAATTAGAACAGGAGGAATAAACCACCACGGCACCAAGCTTATATATGAGAATTAATTTAGTTTAAACTTCTAACGTGGGAAGTTATTTCCATTATAAAGTTATACTTGTATAAGCCGTCAAAAAGCTGACCGAACTCGCCAATTCGACTCCAACAACCCGATAATTTTATGGTCAAGACCCGAAAATTTGAACCCGAAACCTGAATCAACCGAATCTGATAGATACCAAAACCCGTTGGGTTGACCGATTTAGTATATTTATAGAATTTTAAAATTTTATTTTGAAAATTATAATATATTTTATTATTAAAATAAATGAAAACAATATATTATAATTAAATATTATTATTAAATTAAAAATTGATTTTAATAATCATAAAAAAAAGATATTTTAGACCCGCTGGTCAAGCCGCCCCGATCGAAAACCCACAACAACCCGACCCAATTGACCAATAGCGAAACCGAATCCGATTTAACCGAACCCAAAATGACCGAACCCGAACCCACCCGACCCGACCCGATTGACAGGTCTACTAAGAACGCACCATTGCAAGAGATTGTGGCACTAGAAAACCCAAGAGTAAACTAGAGGATAAAATCAAAACATACGATGAATGAAATTAATTTTACCCGCTCATAATATCCCAAGTCCCAACACCATTCACTAAAGTATAATAGTGTTATTGTTACACTTGTTTAAGGAGTAATACATCTCCAATTCAGTACAATTAATGGTATGAATCTTATTTAATACCATTCCACTCTAGTAGTATACCACCATACAAGAGCTTATTTTTTAGAAAAATTCGAATGACATAATTTTGTGCGCAAAGATGATAATTTCAAAATTAAGCACACTGGAAGCCTTTGGGGACTTTGTAACCACAATCGTTGAGGAGGAGGCTGAGTGAAATAGGCACCTTAAGGTTAAGTCCTAAGACGTTAGCCTTAAGGGCGGTGCACAGGCAAACTGCAGCCTCAAGATCCGCCAGCCCTCGGATGAGGCTGCAGCAAGGCTCCTTAGACGGCTTGCCAAGGGTCACACCGAGCAACCCGTTTAACAAGTTTGCACATACCCCGAGTTTCAAAGTGTCCCTAGGGCATGATGTCCCGGATGGCTTGCTTGGGGTCGGGCTGGGCTTCGGTGTGGGCTTGGGTTTTGGCTTGGTTCCGGGGCAAGTGTCGCATGCGGAAGCAAAGAGGGTAAAGAAGAGGAGGTTGAGAGCCAAGAAGAGAGCCATTAGAGAGCTCTTGGAAGCCATTTTTAGCTAGTTGATGAGATAGATGAAGCTCTAGAAGCTAAAGGTCGGGATTTTGTGTTGTGAAGGTATATGGAAGATTAAGGTGTCTTTTATAGGCTTCATGCATGAGATAATTCTTCCTTAAGGAGAAACAATAATAATGATAATAATAATCATTACACAATATAATTAAATGCATGTGTCAACTTGGTTGCATTTTTGATCAAGAATATCAATCATCATGATATAGCTGTAAACTTTGGAGCTTTGTGGAGACATCGTATATTTCCAAGAATGAACGCAGCTATTGTCAAAATGTGACTGTAGTAAGCAATCATGGTTTAATTAATAGATATAATTGAATATTTAATTTCATGTAGTTATATTGATCTTTATAAATCTTCCGATCCGAAATTGAATGGGCATATATGGTGATGGTGCAAAGGAGAGACAAGTTGGTTTAGAAATTGGGCAACTCCGATCCTATTACTTCAATTCAAGTGCATCAACTGATTGATTTATTGATTATATTAAATTAGGTGGATGGCCTGTGCTATCGCACGAGTTCTCATTGATTATATTTTATATTTTATATTTTATAGTATATATTGATTGTTTTTTTTTCAATTTACCCATCTCCAAGAGTTTCTTGATTGATCCTAATTTTTCAACAATTTGAGAGTTGTCGATTTTTTTTTTGCTTTATGGTGAATGGAATTGTGATGTGATCATACAAAAACGAAAAGCTTATATAGTGTGAAAGAGAGTGGAATAAGAAAGGATATATTTTAAATTTAATCTTATTTTTTGTTTGGAATACCAAAGATTGATCCTATCTTCTTTTGATTTGTAATACCAATTACAAAAGTTGCTAAATAAATGATGTAATATCAAAGATTAATGCTAAATTACTATTGTTGTTTTTATTCTATAACCCACCCAATTTAGAAAATGTTAGATAATCTTGGTGATGTAATTTTATATTTTTGTCTTTCTCAGCATGATTCCATGGTCTTCTATTTCGTGCATTTGAATACTACCCGTGGGTTGTGTAAATAGGATGAATTGAATATAGGATTGACCATTAATCTTTTATTTGATTTCATTTATTTAAAAATGTTATAAAAGATGAATGGCTTGTTACAAAAGATGAATGGTCTAATAGTAAATTAGTAAATGAAATAATTAACAATCATGTTGAAATTTTTACAACATTATATCTAAAGATAATTATTAGCATGAATTCATCAGCTTTTTTGAAATTCAAAATATAGAATGTGAAAGGTTGAAAAGAAATTATTAATTTTCTAATCATAAATAAATTGTGAAATGGTTTAGTCATATATAGGATGTGAAAGAGAGCCAATAAAACCTAAAATAATTTTAATTTTAAGTATTTACTTATTTTCTTTGGTAAATTTTTGGGTCATAAATGAATATGTTTTTTCTTTATATGTTATATAGATATAGATAGATAGATAGGATTCAAATTAACCAACACATAATATGCTCACTTATAAACTCTCCGTTTTTCATGAACGGTGGAGGAATAGTTTGTTCTATTAGGTGATCGAGAAACAATACCACTTATCTTTCTTTGCTGGATTGGACTCCTAACTAACAACAAAACTGTTTTTCTAAACAAAAAGTTAGTGCAGATAGAGAGGTAGGGAGTTAACAAGAAGAGAGAACAAGTTTTACGTGGAAAAACAAATGAATTTGTCTTTTCATTCATCTAAGGATATTTTAAATAGCGAAATAAAAAGGAGGCTACGGGCTTATTAATTTGACAAACCCTATAATTTATCTTTTAATGTGCTTCTATAAATTATGGGCGTACAAAATCATTTACAAATTGCTCCTTGAATGTTACGTATTTGCGTGCATAAATGTTGACAATCGACATTTCGTGTGTTTTAACACTTTCGACATGTATTCGTGTATTTCGAATTGCTCTTGCGCCCACTTTCACAATTTGCTTGCGCTTTCAGAATCATTTCTCATTTGCATTTGTAATCACATTCGTAATCGAATTTATTTTTTAAGATTTTGCAATTTCGCATTTTTCACTAACTACCAGGACCACTCGTTCATTCATTCGTAAATGGTCCTTAGTGATTCGTGTACATCCATCGAGACTGCTTGTTCATTCATTTGTACATGGTCCAATGCAAGATTTTGTTTACTTCCATCGAGACCGCTCCATTTATTCATAAATGGTCCAACGCAAGATTTCATTTACTTCCAAGATGTACCTGCAATCATGCTTCATCTGTATTATATGATATCATCCAAAATCCATAGTGCTTAAACCACACTCAATGTTAGTGATACAATGGGAAAAACCAAACACCTAAACAAACAAAAACACGAGGCCTCGTTAAAACCTCTCATCGGGAAAACCATGTGAGAAAAACCCGTTAACAGGAAAGAGTGCCCCTTATTCAAATAATGTTTATCCTATCCTGCCTAAGACCTAAGTAAACTCCTCCAAATTCACCTACCCCTCACTCGTCCGAATATATATATCGCACCCCTTTGAACCAAGACACTATTGTGTCGCTGCCTGATTGGCCTTCACCTTAGTTATTCGTCCTTGATGCGAGAATTAAATAATTTGATGCAACTTCGAATGCACCACATGCATTAAGTGTAGCCACGACTTGCACAATATTAAATTATACGCCGATGAAACATGGACTACTACGAACTCGACATCTAAACTCTTACCAACGATTAGGATCTGTATGCGTAATACTCTCAACGAAAATTCCAGATATGCCCCTAGCATGACAAGCTGCATCGAGACCTCTTCCAAGTCACTTTCCTTAAGCGCCAAAGCTCGATATAACTCGTAATACATTATTTCCACGAAACTGATTGAGTCCTCCAAAGCTCTTTTGACCTCACAACCATTGATCTCTATAGTCAGGATTAGCGAATCACTGTGCGAGGCTTGTACTCCATTTAAACCATCCTCAGAGAATGTTCTATGAACATGCATTCTTGGGCGTGGACGTTAAAGCTCTTCAGATGCATTCAATTCCTCCAACTTGTGTATGCTTTCTCTATAGCCAGTCCCAAACTCATCCGTCTTCCGACAACTTGAATCAATGACTTGAATCACTCTTTGTTGTGTCTTCTCTTTTGATGCTCCATGTTGCTCGGGCTATGCACGCTCTTGGTCAATCGGGGCTTTCAGATGTCCTTTCTACACCAATCTCTCCAAATATCTCTTGTAGGAATGGCAATCTTCTGTCATGTGCCCCTTGGCATGATGATATGAACAAAATTTCCACTTATTGGCATGATGATATGAACAAAATTTCCACATATCGCCATTCTCCTTTTCTCCATATCTTCTTTCAACCATGAAAAATAAGGATCGATATTTATCTGTGGAAGGATTCGATATATGAGGATCTTGAAGGTAGTCACAATAGCCTTGGTGGCCGTCTTAATTAGTATAATCTCCTAGTCGGTTGTTATCAAATCGCAAACAACGACACTCCTTGTCGTTAGCGAGATCTTGGCGGTGGACTTGCCTCCTATCCGTTGTTGCCTCGAGCGTCTTCATCGAGCCGCACATATTGACGTATGCGCTCTTGCAGTTAGGCTAGTGAGGAGGGAGTCCTTAAGGTGAGATTCTCCTTTAGCTTATAGTCTTTAGGAATGGCTAGTTTGAATGTCGTGATTTCCAACTTCTTATCGCAACCTTCAATATCGGCATATAGCTCCATAAACTCGACGGTGAAACTCCTCAAACGATGTCCTTTCCGCACACGAAGTGTGAACATGTGGTCTAAGGAAGTTGGATCATGACTGTTGGCAAGGAAACGATTGTAAATTTTCCTTGCTTGTTGATCCCATGAGAAGATTGAGTTAGCTTGTAATGCATGAAAACATTTTACAACTGTCTGCCCTAGGTTGGTGGGAAACATCTTGCATATCAACGGGTCGTTGGGTATCCACAAAGTCATCTTGTGTTCATACGAAACAATGTGATTTACATGATTTCTCTTGCCATCATACAACTCAAAAAAGAGGGGTCCAAAATTTAGGAGGGGCCTCCCGTTACCTACTTGCGCGACTAAATGGATTTGATGTTAGGCACATCAACTTTTGATTAGCATGTTCTTAAGCTGAAATCATAACGTCTCCTTGATTGCTTAATAATGATCACAATTTTTCCTAGATGGTGAACTCTTGATCCGTTCTAAGCGGGGATAGGTGTCTGGAGAACCTATCCCATCTGCCCCACTCTTCTTTCCACTCTTCTTTCTCCTTGGAGATCCCTTAGAGTCCATGATTTCCATTATTTCAGGTCCGACTCTCTGTCCTCGTCCGTGTTTCGCAGATTGTTTACTCTTTCCCTGCGATGGCCTTTTATATTGGGAGCGTTTCCTTGGATTTTTTTTGTGACGTTGCAATTGATATTGTCAATGCTTTCCTCCATAGCACTCACTTCCCTTGCGTTTAGGGAAACTATCTCTGTTTTCTTGAGAGTTTGGACTATCGTGATTTTCTTCTTCGTCTTAGGTTCTGCACATCTTATCGTGCCAGGGTTCAGGATCTTCGTCTTCGTCATTGATAGTTTTTCTGCACCTCACATGGCTCGTTACATCCCATGGAGACACAAAGGCTCGTCAATATATACCCTCAATAATGCTAGTAAGGCGAGCCGTAGTCCTACTATCGCTTCTGTAACCTCCATCAAACGCTTCCCTTGGACCTTTTCTAAGGAAACCTTTATTTGAATTATCTCTTCTTGAGCCTCAGAGAGCTCTTTCTCATGTTACTGTTTCTCGGACTCTCAAATAGTTGCTAACTCGTCTCCTTTAGGAATTACTTCGACGGAACTGGGGCAAGGAGCGACCTTGTTAGCCCCTCATCGGTCGATCTTAGTCCCACCTGAGGTCAATAGCCGACCGAGCAACGAGTCGGGTCCGGGTGCACACAAGATTGCCCAAAGTCGAAAGCTTAATCGAGAATCTCATTTCGGTGATCATGTAAAGCCCGAAGCTTTAGAAGCGCTATCTCATGCCAACCCGAGGACTTCCCAGGAGGTCACCCATCTTGATACTACTCTCACCCCTGCATGCTTAACTTTTGAGTTCTTTGTCCTCACTCGAACCCAGAAAATGAAGAGTTCTTGTTGACATGGGAGCACCTCAATTCTTTATAAATTATCGGGGTGTTACAATATCCCCCACTTAAGCACTTGACGTCCTCGTCAAGGCCCAAGGACCGCCCTCCGAGTCAAGTGACCGCCCACCGGGCAAAGCCAACTCGTAACCCAGAGTCGGCTTTGATACCATTTGTAAAACCCGACGCTTTAGAAACGCTATCCCATGCCAACCCGAGGACTTCTCAAGAGGTCACCCATCTTGGTACTACTCTCGCCCATGCACGCTTAACTTCTGAGTTTTTGTCCTCACTCAAACCCAAAAAAGGAAGAACTCTTGTTGACATGGGGAGCACCTCAATTCTTTATAAATTATTGGGGTGTTACAGATCAACCGCCATCAAAGCGACGAAGCCTGAGCGAAGCGAAGCCATCGACTTCCTAGGTTGATACCAAGACTTGCATAGACGGCGACGGTCAGGATTTGCCCAATCGATCGCGTGCAACGCTCAAAATCAATCGAGAGATCGACCGCGACTATCTCGAAATAGAGCTTGATCGTCTAAATGACCGCGACCACGACTCACCAAACTACGATCGCAGTTCTTCAGAATCGAGCCTCAGTTATCAAGGCAACCACACCCGTGGCTTGTGAAATCACGATCGCGGTCCTCCCGAGTCCGAAGTCTCACGGAGTTAACCGCATTTAGGTGGGCTGAAGGATGTGAGCGGCATAGACTTAGAGCAAAGTGAGAAGTCCATTGATGAACGACAAAAAAAATTCTCGTAGAGGAGGACGAGCCCGAAAAGAAATTCTTTATCGGGGCAAACCTCTCGGACAATGAAATTTTGTCCATCACCCATCTACTACGAAGCAATCGTGACATCTTTTCATGAAGCCCATACGACCTGCCTGGAAAAGACTCAGAACTTTCCTGCCATAGACTAAATCCGATCGTACAACAAGCAAGACGATCCTCTATCCAGCATTTTGGAAGCCGTGATCGCTGGAATATAAAGATTACAAGAAGCCGACGCTATGCGAGAGGTGTGGTACCCTCCTGGTTGGCAAACACCATCTTAGTCAAGAAAAAGATGTGAGATTGGAGAGTATATGTGGACTTTACTAATCTCAACAAAGCGTGTCCAAACGACTTATTTCCGCTTCCAAAGATTGATTAGCTAGTATACTCTACAACGGGAAACGAGCAATTGATCCACGCAATTATAGTGTTGCAATCAATTCCTGAAGACCAAGAAGCCAGCTTTCTTGGTCCCGAAGAAACAATGTAAACCGAAATAACACGCGGTCTTCACATCAACCGAAACTGCAATAACGACCCAGAAATCCGCGATCGTAATTCGTAAAGCAATCAAGAGAACTTCGATATTCGCTCGTAGGATTTGGCTTATGACCGAAACAACCTCTAAAGCCCAGAAAATCGCGATCGTTGCCCACATGGCGATCACGTGAACTCCGATCTTCACTCAGAAAATCTAGACCTACCGCACCAAGCAAGGTGCCTTTCTTGAAGACAACCTGAACCATGACTCGGCATCACCCGCAAGCATGGTCACACATTGCGCGAGCCGACGGGGGCCGAGTCGATCGACGGTATCAATGGCCATAATATTTTGTGGTCTAATCCCGACGAGTTCGACCATCTATGGGATTCAGCGATGCATATCGCCAGATCCGAAATCAATCGAGGCTCTCAATGGCATGATCGATCACAACCAAACACTACAATGAAACAAGGTACTCGCCTATAGAGAAATTGCTTCTAGCTCTAGTCGCTGCATCTCGCATGCTAAACCACGACTTTCAAGAGCACTCAATCCAAGTCATTACGACCTATCGTATCCGAGCACTCCTCTCAAGCTCGGATCTTGCGGGACGGGACACAAAATAGGATGTGGAATTTTGACAGTACGACATCGAGTATATCCCTTGAACCGTCATAAAAGGACAAGTGTTGGCTAATTTCGTAGCCAAGTTCTCCCGCATACCGATCGGAGTCGCGTGTGGACCAAGAAAAAACCACGGTCACAAGCGACCTCTAGAATTGAGTCACACCAACTACAACAACCGTAATCACGGATGGCATAACCACGGTCGCGGGTATCTACCAAAAAGAAGGTAGCTCTCAATTGAACGGTCCCGCGGCCGTGATTTGCCCCCTGAACATAACAAGTCTGGAATGGACCCTTGAAATCGATGGTGCCGGTCCGGAGCATGAATTTTTATTACTTCACCCACCTAAGAGGTGCTTCAACTCTCCATCCACCTTGGCTTCGACGTCACCAACAATGAGGCCGAGTATGAAGCATAGATACTCGGATTAGAAACGACAACTAGTCTCGGCATTGCTAGCTTTCTCGCTTTATCCGACTCGCAACTGATAGTGAACCAAGTGTTGGGGTATTATGAAGCCAAAGGATCAAAGATGCTCAAATATATGGAGAAAGTGAAATCTATGCTAAAAGAATTCAAACAATATGAGCTTAGACAATGATCGCGCGATCAAAACAAGTCTGTTGATGCCTTATCAATGTTATTTGCTTGTTCGGGAGGCTTGCTCAAGACCTCGACACACGTTGAAGTATCAGGATGTCTAACAATCAGTGCCTCAAAAGAAATCGCATGCAATGACATGCCCGCATCCACGATCGGGGAAATCGCCTCAATGTAGGGCATAGTCGCGGAAAGCAAAACTGCACATGATCTCGGATGGAGAATTCCCTTAATACGCCACTTGGATGAGAACGTCATGCCCTTGGATACCCCCTACGCACGGAAGGTTCGCTTAAGGGCTCATAGGTTTTGGCTATGGCCAAAACTGAATTTATATCGTCCGTCTTTTTTGGGCCATACTTGAGTTGCGTCCTCCAAGCAAGGTTGAACCTCTACTATATGAGATCCAAGAAGGAATATACGAGATGCACGCTGGAGGTTGCAATTTGGCATTCCGAGCTCGTTCTCAAGTGTATTGGTGTCCTTGCATGCAAAAAGCGCCTCGAGAAAGCTAAAGGAAGATGGACCAAAAAGCTATAGGCTGTGTTATTGGCCTATCGTGCCACCCCCACATAGATCGACTGGGGAGTCACCCTTCGCTTTAGCATATGGCATGGAAGCGGTAACTCCCTAGAAGTTGGCCTGCCAACCTTGAGAATAGCGTTGTTTTATCCCAAGAAGAATAGTCACGCTCTTTTTGACCAATTCGATTTTGCCGAGGAACGCCGAGACAATACAATTGTAAAGCTTATGACCTACCAACGACAACCAAACGGGTCGTATCCCAAGGCGTGAGATACCGCACTTTTCGAGTGAGTGACCTTGTGCTTTAATGGGTCATGGGAAGCGCATGCGACGTCGTAGATGGAAAGCTTGGATCGAATTAGGAGGGATCGTATCAAGTGACTGCAGCGTATGGTCGAGGAGCCCACTAATTGAAAAGTCTTGCCGAGAAAGTCGTCCCTAGGACTTGGAATGTTGCTCATTTAAAGAAGTTCTTCCCGTAAAGTAAATTGCAATCACGGTCCTGTCGTCGCGACCAGGGCCTTGTAGTAGCGACCGCGGATCACCGACATATATCGCTTTTATAAAGACCCTCACATAATTTTCGGTTTGAGAATTACTAATGGAAAAAACTTGTTTTTTGTTTTAAAAAAAAAACTGACTACCTGTTTCAAAGTTTTGTTCTCCGTCCTCTCTGTTTTACTTGTTCCGTGAGTGTATCATGACGAAAAGTAGACTTATGCTTAAGGGAATGCATGGATCCTATGATTAACGCTCATGGATGTACGAATATATGAATATACGAATATACGAATAGGCGACTCGACGACTAATCTGCATGGCCACTTTGAATAAGTCCTAGAGTACTTGAGTCTTAGGTGACACTCAATTGAACACACATGACACTCAAGTGGGGAATTTGTGAGCGGGTAAATAATTAAAAAGTATTTTCTCAACGTTATTTATTGTTTTCCTTATTAAATTATATCTTTTCTTACCATTATGATGGAGTAATCTATCTTAGTTGAAAAATAGAATTTCAACGTGGATTGGGGAGCAAGATATCTCTTGCTTGGGTGACAAGGCATCTCGGCCGGCCTTAAGAGAGGATTTTCGGCCCCTTACCCCTTTTCCTGAATTATAAACACATGGGATCACCATGTACGGTAAACATATTCGGAAGTCGCTGAACTCGCTCGCAAATCTTACCTTTACCTCGACGTTCATTCGACAAACTACTCTTTTGACATAGGGATCAGAGGTGGATTAGAGGGACCCTTCTCCATGTGTCCATTGTTTTTCATGTTCTAGGTAAAAAAAGAAGCTTGGAATGGAAGGTGAAGAGGCAAATCAAGAGGAGCATTCATTAGTGTATTAAAGGTGAATTTTTATGTACTAACAATATTCATGTATTAGGAACAAAATATTGAATGAAAAATTAGAGATTGAGTTCTTGTTTTCAATGAGGGATTCCTAAAATTAGTTTTTGTCTTGTGAGACGTCAAGTTCAACTCTTTGGGTTCGTACATCTCATTGATGACAACTCTAACTCAAGGAGGCATAGTGAGTTTATCCACGAGTCTTAGCATACCTATCTCCATAACTACACAAAAATTTCGAAAAGAATCATTTTGTAAGTAGAGGTTTGCTTGTGACCAGTTGCAATTGAGATTCGAAGGTCGTAAGTGTAGGATCATTAGTATGTCTAGGTCGTTGACCTCAACTAAGTCGTCGACCTCTTAAGTAAATGCAGCAGAATTAAAACAACAAGAAAGACTTACTTGACACAAAGATTTTTATAGTGGAAACACTTTATCAACGAACTTTGTTAATCAAGTGTGAAAACCACTCCCTTCCAATTCAATTATGGAAAGATAATATTTTTCTATCTTTACAAGTATCATCCTAAGTATAAAATAATATATGGCATAGGAAAAGACAATCGACGGCTTGCTATCCATAAATAGAAAGATCGTTCCTAAAACTAGAATATCTTGATCGAATCTTCAATATCACACATGTCTTCAAGATCTTCTATGTTTGCCTTCAACTCACGCAACAACCTGATTGATGTTGGTGACTCTGTTCGCAGACTTGAGGTCGGCCACATGAATGACATTTGAAACCATCAAAATCAAAGCCTCAACTTTTTTAACAATAAGGATATCAATAGTTTTTTATGTTTTGGAAATATCACGCACCATCTATATCCACGCAATTGGTGGGCGAGAGAGGGCGGTTAGAGGGGGAAGAGCTTTAAAGAGGGCCACCCCCACACGAAGAAGTTGTTGGAGGGGGAGAAGCTAGGTGTCAAAGAGCGGTGTAGTGGAGAAGAAGAGATGAAAATCAAAGCAAAGTCGGAGTTGAATTTAGAATGGGGCCTTTTTGTATTTTTTGGGCTAGCTTCTACCTACAATATAATCTCGGGTTTGTAATTGAGCTTTTTTTTACTAAGTCAAATTCCAATTTAGCCTTTAGTCCTATTTTTCTAAATTCACCAATCATGTCAAAATCATATTCCATCCTTACTAAGTACTAACATGTCATTTCTCCTTCCAAGTTCCTGCTCCAAGTGGTCAAGTAGATGAGGTCCAACCAATGACCACACTGATCAACTGCTAGAGCTATGGGAACGAGGCGGCTGTGAGCAAGGCACACGAGTATTCCGTAGAGGTAACCTTAAATTATATTGAAATAGAGAGATTTTTCACAAGTTATATATTTGTTATAATATAAATATGGGTGAATTTCATAAAATCACCTTTGAAATATGAGGTTATGCACCAAACCACCCATAACAATTGAAATATCACAAAACCACCCGTAAATATAATCAATTATCAAATAGCCACCCATAAATTAAAACCATCTATTTCTCTATTAAGTTAAAAGAAAATGATAAAAATGCCCTTGATATATATGTAAAATTTCCAAATCTACCATCGACCTCTAACCCCCTAATCACCCAACACGAATCTACTCTTCTCAAACAAAAAAGCAACATGTATCAACAAATTCACATAACTCTTTAGACGGAAAAAAATCACATCAATTTTGTGACTATAATTTCACAAATCCAATTGTTTTAGTCAAAGTACCAATTTCTGACTTTACCAAAACAAAAAGAGAACCAATTCCTGAGTTTAATCAATTATTTAAGGAAAAAAATAAAAAATAAACAAATAATTAAGTTGAAGAAGACGATCGTTGTGAGATTGATATAATTGGGAGCCTTCTTTCTTGTTGCGTTGTTGCAACAAAGCCAGGAGCAGGGACGGACGCAGAACTAAATTGAAGGAGGGGCACAATTCATCCTAAATATTAAATTGAAAGCGAGTTTCAATACATGGAATTAACGAAGTTCTATCTCGAGTAATAAATTTGTCCATAATTCTAAACAAATAAACAAATAATCAATTCAAACAACCAAAGTTTTGTTTGAATTCTGCTGATAATGATGTGAATCGTGCCCTCCCTCAGATCCGTCTATGGCCAGGAGCATAGACGGATCTGAGGGAGGGCATGGGTGGGCCAGTGCCCTCCCTTAATCCGTAATTAATTTGTAGATGAGCAGTACTGATAGTAGTATATTGAACTGATTGAAGGTGGACAGTTAAAAAATAATGAAAAATAGGCTGGTTTTGGTATTATTATTCCGTAATTAATTTTGCATTGCTAATTAGGTTGAATTTAATTATTAAATTGATATAGTAGGCTAATTTTGGGATTAATTAAAATTTTTTTTTCTAATGGGCACACATTAAGAATACTATGTATGGGATGTGCGGAAATTGTTTGTTAAGTTAATATTTTTTAATAGGGTTCACCAATTCCAATTTAGGGAATAGTTTAGAATTTATTTCCGAAGTTAACTTATTATTGTGTGCCAATGGGCACACATTAAAAAAACCGATTAAAAAAATAATGAAAAGTTGATTAACATGGAGACCACAACAACCCATTAGTCTATCTCTCCGTAATTGATAAATAACAAAACTTTGCTTGATACGGAGTATTTGATAATAATGTGAATCGTGAAAGATTGATTAATTAATTAAATTTTATATAGTTTATTTTCTTTATTAGTTAACTAATTGAAAATCAGTTCAATTGGTTTAAATAATTTTGTTTGAATTGTTTGTTTGTTTATTTATTTAGAATTATGGACAAATTTATTACTCGGAATAGAAACTCGCTTTTAATTTAATATTTAAGATGAATTGTGCCCCTCTTTTAATTTAGTTCTGCGTCCGTCCCTGGCCAGGAGGTTAATTTTCACCATCTCTGAAAGTCAAATTCTTCACTGATACTTCCAATATTACATCGTCCTCACCTAAAAAATTTTAGAATTGAAAATCAATTAGCTAAGATGGATTGAATTTAAAGGAATTCTAACCCTTTATATAAAGCACAAACCGCAACAAATATACATGAACGTAAATTTGGAATTCAACCTTGGGTTCGTGAGTCTTGGAAATCTACAATATTATGTACAATGATCGAAATCTCAAATTGGCCTCTTTATCTCGTTTTCATATTTCGTTAACCGGTTTGCACAAATAGTCTTCGATTAGTCATAAAGTACCTGCGGAGTGCTAGACACCAATGTCTTGCCCGGAGTTTCAAGTGCATCATCACCTCTTATGGTGGTGAGCACGTGAATGGAGGTTGATTTTGGGATTTGGGATTTGGGGTTTAAGTTAGATTTGGGTTGAAGATTTTGATGAGGGTATATTTGTAATGTGCTTGGTATTTAACGGAAAAGTTAACATTTTAATTTCATGGATGGTTACATGTTAACCTAAATATTTTAAGGGTGGTTTAATAGAATTTTAGTTTATAAGGGTGGTTTCATGCACAATCCTATAATTTGAGGGTGGTTTTATGAAGTTTACCCTATAAATATTGATATGTAAATTGCTCGAGGTCCAAAGTGTAAAGTCTGTTGTCGGGATTTGCTTAGGGGTGTCAATCGGGCGGGTCGAGTCGGGTTTGGGTCGGGTCATTCAGTTTCGGGTAAGTTCGGATTCGGGTCAAATTTGGATATTTTGAAAATCGGGTCAAATTGGGTTAGATTATTTCGAGTTGAGTGCTCAATTAATTGGGCAAAGTCGGGTTTCGGGTTAATTTCGGTCTAGTCATTCAGTTTTTGGTCCAACTTGATTTTGAATAAGTCCGGTTTCGGGTTTAGTTAGATTTCGGATTTAGTCGGATTTCGGGTGAGCCGGGTTTCGGGTTATTCGGATTTTGGGTGAATCGCATTTCGACTTTGGTCGAATTTCGAGTTAATCTGATTTCGAGTAAGCCGGATTTTGATTCAGACCATATATCGAATGATGATTTTTTTTTGTAGTTTAACTACTCTAGGGTCTAAATATTTAATGTAACATTTAAACTAAAAACATAATTATAATAAATATTCACTATTATTAATATTTTAAAACATAATGTAATTTTCGGATGGTTTCGGATCAGGTAACTTCAGATTTTCATATGCTTTTGGGTCGAGTAACATCGGATTTTCGGATGACTTCGGGTCGAGTAGCATCGGATATCGGGTTGCATCAGGCTAGTCCATTCGGGTATAATCGGATTTGGGTTTATCTCGGGTTCGGGTTTTTTCGGATCCGGGTCAAATCAATTCGGGTCAAACATGTCTCGGGTATAAAACTTTTTATTTTTTTCTCGAGTCGGGTCGGTTTCGAAGTCGGGCGGATCGGGTCAAGTTTTAACAACCCTAGATTTGTTGCATTTGGGCAATACTAACTCCGCCAGTGTACGCCACACATGAGCAAAAATGCGCAATATTTTTCAAAATTTACCTTCTTAACGAAAGAGAGATTTAAACTTCCATTGATATTTCATACTTGTAGCCCATTTGCATCCGATCTATTTCTTTTGGTGGTAAATCCCGAGTTCATGAACTAGTCGATAAAGTCCATGAAGTCGTCGATGCTAATGAGCTTACCTGGTTCATGGACTTTATCAAACCGAGTCGATTCGAGCTTTGAGTTGCTCATGCTCGGCTCAGTTAAAAATAGACGAACTCGAGCTCGAACACGAGTTTGGTTCAAGCTTAAAATCTTGTTTGAGCTTCGCTCATTTAAATGTCTTAGTGGAAAAGGAAGTGATCGAGCGATGACAACCAGGAGGTGGGTTTGGAAGCAGCACCGAGCTCGAGCTTGCTCGCGAACCTCTCATTTAGTTTCTTCTAGAGACAAATCCGTGAACAACTCGTTTACTTGAGCAATTATACAAGCAAATGAAACTAAAATTTAAATTACGTGTTTTGAGAAACACCACTACAACAATGTAATTTAATATAAACTATATTTCGTATATAATATATGTATAGTATATCTTATTCATGAATGTATAATCTAGTTTTTATGAGTGTATAATCGAGCTTGCTCATGAGCATATAATCGGGTTTGCTCATGAGCAAATGAGCCGAGTTATCTTGTGCTCAAGCTCAGTTCATTTATCTTTCGAGTCATGAAATTGTGTTCAAGCTCGATTCATTTACAAACCGAGCCGAACACGAACAAGATTTAACCGAGCCGAACACCGAATTTCTCATGAACGGCTCTGTTCATTTACAGCCCTTAGCGTCAATTGGCACAACCTAATAAAAAAAGTGGCAGAACTTAGATTTTCACCCAAATAAAAAGAGAAAAGTAAAGTCATGTACAATGGTAGTTCTTACAATAGTACATAAGGAGTGCTTGTTAAAATTTGTCTAAAATTTAAAGAAAAATGTCAAGCACTCATGATAGAAGTACTTATATAAACACAACTCAAGCACCCTTTAATGGTTTTTGAAGCCAATAATTATTTGCCATGTGCCCAATTTTAATGAAATTGTTTATTTTTATATGTACAAGTACTATTTAAGTACTCATTTTAAGGATTCCTCTATTGGAGTGGAAAAATTAAATGAATACTTAACTAGTACTAAATAAATAAAAAATACTCCTCAAGTATAATATTAAGTGTTAAGAACCCTCAAATACCTCGAGTACCTTTTTTAAGTAATACCATTATATATGGCCTAAGAGCATGGGCATCGACAAAATCGGTTTCGCCGGAGTTTCACGCAATTTTTTATTAAAAGAAAAAAACAAATGGGTGAAACTTGCCTCTAGTGTTTCCGAAGATGAAACCCAATTCATGGGTTTCATTGTCAGCCACCCCATATGGAGAGTTAATGGGGGAGTGTCACTTAGCACTCCCTTTTGGCTAATTTAATATAAATTTGTATAGGTTAGTATTTGGTTATTTTAAGTAATTTTAAATTAATAATAACAAAAATAAATTATACTATAAGTAATGATTTTTTTATCTATCCATAGATGCCAATTTTGTATATATTTGATTCACTTTAAAATTAAATTATTTTCTTGGGTTGATTATGGGTAAACAAACACATATTAATCACTTTTTAAAATAACTCATGATTTTAACTTATAAAAATTATATTAGATTCATAGATTTTTATCTAATTTATTTTTCCCCAATTATATATATTAAGTTAAAAATTGGTGCAATATATATATATATACCTATATCCATTTTAATTTACATCAATTTTTTAAAATTAATTGTATCTAGTTTATCATTAAATTAATTATATCTATTAAACACAAGCAATCCTATTTTAAAAGAGTTAGTGTATCTATCCAATTATTTTTTTATGAAATTTAAAACATATTTTTACAAACCCAAAACTCAAAAATATAATAAAATTAGCCAAATTGTAATTTGTTTAATTAGCTAAAGAAATATTTAAAATTAATAAATGAAGGGTATAGTTGTAATTATGTTTCTAGATAAATAAATGATTGTTGGGAAATGAGAAAAGTAGAAAAGTGAGTTTCATAGGTTTCATGAGTTTCATTGGTATTTAAGTGGGTTTTATGAAATAGAGTTGAGAGAGTTTAAGATGATGTGGAAGAGAGAGAAATGAAAAAAGTGGGTATTTTTTGGGATTTCATCGATTTCACCAATGCACATGGTCTAAGAATCTACTATATATATATGTATATAAAAGCAATAAGGTTTGGAGCCACCACATTGCGCCACATCAGCTTTGTCCACATGTCACTTCTAGAATACGCCACATCAGATTTTGCCATGTGTCATCTTTTCCTTAAGCCATGTCATGTAATTATTGACACGTCATATGCCACATCGTATTTTCATCCCGTCACTTACAGATTATATTTAACTATAATGATAAAAAAATGCTTTCCTTATAAAAAAATATTTTATATAAATAGATAATTATAGGCCTATATATTTTGATAAATCTATGCTATTTTTTAATCGAAATACTTCCTTGTGAGAAGTTTGGTCAAAATACCTTCCTTTTATTGCAACTCACAATTTAATAATTTACCATAAAATTTTATGAGGATTGTATATATTATTCTCATTATTTGAAAATATATTATTCTCATTATTTAAACTTAATAATCTAAATTTAATTTTTTTTATTTGATTTTAAAAAACAAAATAATTTTTATACATATTACGATCGATAAATTACTTACATTAAATTTTATAGTATTATATTTTTGTTTATTAATCTCTTTTTTTATAGTATATCTAAAAAATGTCGAGTCATAGTCGTGCATGGCACAATGGGGACAACTATTTTTTTTTTATCAAAGGGAGAGGGCTAGGCCCTGGTGTGTATTATTAAGAAGATCAAAGTAGCTTACAGCAATCCAATAGCATCAGACTCCAACTTATGCAAGAATAAACTAGGGGGTTCATTAAAACTAGCAAAATTAAGACAACTAATTAAAGAAAAGTTTGCTAGAAGATCTGCAGTTCCATTAGCTGTGCGATCCACATGTGACAGCTTGAACTCCAAATTGGGCATGCGCAGGAGCTGCTTACACTGGATGAGCAGAGAAAAATCTGGATGAGTTATTGGCATTTCCGAGCTTAACAAAGCAATCGAGATACTTGAATCAGATTCAATCAAGACATGAGTAAAACCAAGCGTGATGGCCAGTTGAATGCCATGAAAAATCGCTCACAGCCCCGCTCTCAATGCATTACAGGTTCCACAATGAAAAGTAAACCTATGGATAAAATTACCTTGGTGATCCTGAATAAGACCTCCACCTCCAGCCTTTCCTGGGTTACTTTTGGAGACCCCATCTACATTCAGCTTGAGCCAACCATCTTGAGGCTGTTTTCAAGTCTCAGATGAAGGCGAAATTGGCCTGGTAGACTCCTTAACATTAAGAGATAGCAGATCACGGCTACTCCAATACGCATCGGTGACGGAAATCACTATACGGGGACAACTATTTGAACATACAAAAGACGGAGTACTTTTTGTTTGGGACATATGGAAAAAAAATGGTATGATCGAGTATTAAATGGTACATAATAATTTTACCAAAAAAAAATGGTACATAATAATTTACCAGAAGTGAAGGAAGCAAGTCGACCCACAAAAACGCGTCAACCCTTCAATTGCAAATTGCAATCAACGCGGTGTCCAAATAGGCAAATAATATACCCCGCCCACTATGTTTGTAATTAAACTAGCAATATTTTTTTTAGAAGATAAAGTTGTCCATTTTCGTTGTAATTAATTTTGAATCTTGAAAAAACATTTGAGATTTCAAACAAGGAAAAATACTTCTGAATTCGACCAAAAAAAAGGGAAAATAATTCTAAAATATTTTGCATAAAACAGCTTCCAAATTTATATATTTCAAATGCAAAATGCCACATGAAATACTCCCTCGAAAAAAAAAGGGAAAATAAAGGAAGCGACCGGGCACGTGACTTTCACACTTTGCCCACCCTGTCAAATTCGGCCACCGATCTTCCACACCTATTTCTTTCTCTCTCCAATTACAAGCTCAGCTTTGTACCAAGTCAAATTCCACAGCTCCTTGCTGATTTGTTTCTCCACTTTCAGAAGTCCGATCGATTTCTTATTTAACTAATAGGAATTTAGGAGAGAAGAAGAGTTTCATTCGAAAAGGAAAGAGAAGACGGGGTTTGATGGCAGGAAAGGAACTTTTGCACAAGATCAAGGTCAGTGCCATCTTCTTTGTTTCATTATTATTGACTTTCAGCATACTTTGACTCTGTAAATCAGTGGAATTTTGAATCCGTTGGTCGTAACATTTTCTATGTTTCCGAAGCATAAACATCTATAGATCAGACCTAGTTTTTCAATGGTCAATTTTTCTTGATCTAGAGCGTTTTGCTTCTTATATCATTATGAGGAACTCGATGGTTTTGGGCAGAAGAGAAGTATAATTGATCCCTTGCGTGATAGAGCTATGCGGAGGCAATAACGATTCTCTGTTTTAAGAGTTTCACGTTTGGTGCGGATTTGTGATTACTGATTTGTGAAATGGGTATGTTTGAGGCTGTCAAGTAAGAACTGTTTATAGAAGGGGGATTATCATGTTTTCCTGAAGAAACCACATACTTAACCTAATAACAATTTAAATGAACTTCTTGTCATTTCAAATATTGTGTGCTTGCTACTGATCTAGACTGCATCATTCAGAGTGTGTAAGTTGGACTTATTTGAATTGTGCTTGTGCTAAAGTTTGGTTGTATCTTCTTGCATAACCTAGTTCTAGGGTCTTGTCAATTTGCCAGCATCAACAACTTATAAGATTGTTCAAAATGCTGTTAGAGCATCTGTAGGGACTCAACTTCAGAATTTTGCTAGATTATGCTTTATGACCATGTATTCAAGTTATGCCTTACTACCATAAATGTCATGGCAATATAGTAATGCATCATATTTTTTTGAGACCCCATCTTACCTTTAGTAACACTAGAATTTACTAGGTCAAGCCCGTCGTGGTAGCTCCTTTACCATGTACAGTCTTACATAGAAGAAGTGGTAGTAAGAGTCATAAAATAGGGTAACTTTAGTTTCAGTATCAATCCAAATCTACATTTTTGTGATATAACTCTTCTATGAAATATATATAAATGTGATATTTTGTTCAAATTATGTGCAATTAACTCTTGTACTAAATTAGTTGTTTCTAAACAGTTATTTCACACTGTTTGTGGTCATATTGAATCTGATTAGTAACTACATGTAGATGAAAGCTGGGCTTAGCTCGGCGCCACCAGAGACTGGCAAAGGAAAAGGGAAAAAATCGAAGCATATCACTCACGGTTTTAATCTTGTCAAAGGAAAATCAGGCCATGCAATGGAAGATTATTTGGTCTCTGAGTTCAGGCAAATAGCAGATGATGAACTTGGTTTGTTTGCAATCTTTGATGGCCACATGGGCCATGATGTTGCAAATTATTTGCGGAACCATCTGTTTGACAATATATTAAAAGAGGTAAGACCCTGACTGAAAATTTCTCCTTTGTAGAAGTATCAATTTCAAGAATACTTCTGCCATTTCCCATGCTACAGTTGCTACCTGTTAGTTCTCATTCTGGCTGCCTTCTTTCTTGTTGCAAGCAGAAAGATTTCTGGAGTGATACAGAGGCTGCAATCAAACGCGCCTATGAAAAAACTGATGTTGAAATATTGGAAAAAGCATTAGATTTGGGAAGGGGTGGATCAACTGCTGTGACAGCAATCCTAATCAATGGACAGTTGCTGGTTGTTGCAAATGTTGGTGATTCTCGAGCAATCATGTGCCAAAATGGCGAGGCTGAACAACTATCAGTGGATCATGAACCCAGCAGAGAAAAGGAGGAAATTGAGAGCCGGGGTGGTTTTGTGACAAATATTCCAGGTATATACCTTCCACTTGCATTTAGGGTCTGTTTGGATTACAGTTGATAATGAATTATAATGCACAATAATGTATTATAATGCAAGATAATGAATTATCAAGTGGAATCCAAACACACCCGTATAATATACGTGCTAAACCCATGTTCTGAAAACCTGATCTTTCTACTTCAGCAGTTCCAGCAGAGTAAACTATATAGGATGTCCTCCTAGGAAAATCATATAAAGTAGTTTGATGTGCTGTGATTTTACAAAGGTTCTTTGGTATTGCAATGTGCAATGCAGGCGACGTCCCCCGTGTGGATGGAAGGTTGGCTGTTGCAAGGGCATTTGGAGATAAGAGCTTGAAAATCCATCTTAGCTCTGAACCAGATGTACAAATGACTCTTGTGGATGACAAGACCGAGTTTCTCATCCTGGCAAGTGATGGTTTATGGAAGGTAAGATTACTTCTTGGTTCCTGGTAATTGTGTTTTGGAACTAAATTGTGGTGTACTCAGAAGGAGCTTTTGAACGTATTCTTGCAGGTAATGACCAATCGAGAAGCTGTGGAGTGCATCAAGAACGTAAAGGATCCGCAGTCTGCAGCGAAACGCTTGACAGATGAAGCTGTTTTGAAGAAAAGCAAAGATGATATTTCCGTCATTGTGGTAAGGTTAAGCCATTGATATATAATAGTCAGGTAATTTCAGCTCGTTTTTGTTTTTAATCAGCAATGGGAGATGGCGAAAGACAATTTAAGGTGAAACTTTGGTGTTGCAATGTCATATTGTTGTTTTTGAAAGTAGTTTTGATTTTTAATATTGCTCAACGATAAATATCATATACCTTGTGTATATAATAACTATATATAATACTTTTCTGCTACTGTAATAATTTTCAAGTGTATCTGAAGCTCTTTTTAGTGTGCATTGTACAGCTCCATCCTTTTTTGTTCTTTTTTTTTATTCCACACGAGTCATTGACATTTTTTTAGTATATTAAGAGTCATATAAATCACTTGAAAATCTACACTTAGAATTTGATAACTCAGGTATTGTTTCAAATACTATCCAGTTAGTATGAGACAACTACAAGAGATGGAAGAAGTCTCTCATGAAAGAGCTATCGATTAATTAAGAATAAGCTATGGATGCATCTAAGTGGGATAGATGTAACGACATGGTATTTTCATGGATTTTAAACACCATGTTGAAGGACATGGTGTGAGACAACTAAAGAAATTTTGGAAGAAAGGTATGGACAAAAGAATGGACCATTATTTAGATTAAAAGGGAGCTTCAAGAGTGTAAGCAAGGTACCAAGACTCTTACATTATATTTGTCAAAACTAAGACTAAGGGATTGTTGAGCAAGGTTCCAAGACTAAGGAATTGTTGAGCAAGGTTCCAAGACTCTTACATTATATTTGTCAAAACTAAGGGATTGTTGCAACAACTGATTGTAGGGTTGTTCAACGGGTCAACCCGGCCCAACCCATAACCCGGTTTACGGGTTACGGGCCAACCCTTTGACCCCCATAAAAAAATTAATTGACCCGTGAGCCGAGCCGTGACCCGGCCTGTAACCCGGATTACGGGTTACGGGTTTTACAGATCGGGTCACGGGTCAACCAGTTTCACCCGTGTCATAAAAATTTTAATTTTAGACTAATTTTTATACTTACTAGGTTGAGCCAAAAATTGTGTTTAATAAGAGCTTCCACTTGCATTTTATAACCTCATACCTCATTTTCTTTCTACCTTCCTTCTACCAAATTCCTGATGTGGGACAAATTCCCTCTTCCCACATCGAAAATTTGGAGAAATATAGAGGAGAGTGAAGCTTATAAAATCATACAGGGCCCTACCTTATTGATTTGCATAAAATAAGGTGTGAAGGCCTCTAAAGCCCGTATGTGTAATTGGGCTTAAGAGAAGACTTAGCTAGTTATGGGCTTTCACTAGTGTTTTTATAAGCTTAAATTTCCTAATCCATCCTCCAAATTTTTGATGTGGGACAAATGCGCTCTTCCCACATCGAAAACTTGTAAAATTTTTATAAATGCATGTAGTAATCCCTATGTAATAAATTTATTATGTATATTACGGGTCTTACGGGATCAACCCGTAACCCGTAATCTAAAAATTATTAATCCGTTACCCGATCCGTAAATTACGGGTCGAGCACCCGACCCGTAAATTCTGGGTTGGACCGGGTCGGGTTACAAGTCGCCATGCCATTTGAACAACCCTACCTGATTGTGAGTGTAACATCAGTAAAGTGCGGGTGCAATTTGTAGAAACAAGATGAGAAGGTTGATCAAGAGGACAAGTTGATGAAGTTAAATGAGAACCAATTTGTAGAAACAAGATGAGAAGGTTGATCAAGAGGACAAGTTGATGAGTTAAATGAGAACTTTGATAATGCTAGAAGACAAATATTGATGATTATGCCTCTTCCCTTACCTAGTGTTGCTCATTCTCTATTGCTTTGAGAAGAAATGAGCAGAAAGATTGATGGTCAAATGTAAATTAGATCTAAGTTTCCACTACTACACTATGGATGGCCTGACAAGAAGAAAGAAGAATAGGAAGGAAAAGAGTAGTCACTGCTCAAGAAATCATAAGAGTTAAGAACGGTAGGGAGCTTGTAAGATATTCTATAAGATACACATCATACAAGTTGCTGTTAGGGTGGGTTTATTGTCTCCGATCTTAATTGAGGGTGTTCCGCTCTCTGAATTATTCAGTGTTGTCTTGACTCGTTCTGTTGGCAATCCGGTGAGAGGGTCAATAATGAAAAGAGCTCTATTCTTTTCTCCCAGGCGGTTTTGCACTCCTCGACAGTTGATATAAGTAGACAGTTGAATATCCCAATTACCTCGGATCTGGGTACCTATTTGGGTGTTCCAACTCTTCATGGGCGGATTGAGAATGTGCCTTTTCAATCTTTGCTTGATAAAGTCACTAACAAGCTTCGTGGTTGGCAAGCGAGGTCGTTGTCTTTTGCAGGCCGTGTGACTCTTGCTAACTTTGTTTTGACTAGCCTGCATATTTATATGATGCAATCGACCTTGATTCCTCGTTCGATTTGTGATTTTATCGACAAGACGATCTGTGGTTTTTTCTGGGGTTCCCAAAATGAGTAGTGTAAAATTCATTTGCTCTCTTGGGAAAAAATTACTCGGACAAAGAAGCATGGTGGGCTTGGGGTCCGACCCATGCGTGAATCTAATGCTGCTGCTTTGGCCAAGTTGGGGTGGAGAATGATTCAGGAGCCGGAACGGCTTTGAAGTCGTGTGATCCGGGGGAAATACTGTAACAACCGCGTTGATATGGACGTCATCCAACGTCGGACTCGACAGTCATATAATTGGAAAGGCTTGGTTCATGGCGGCCAGTTTCTTTCTAGGGCGCAAGAACAACGGTTGGGGATGGCCATCGTACCCCTTTTTCGGACCCATCTCTGGCTGAAAAATCAACTGCTTCTTGATCTTGCTCTGCACTCTCTCTCCGATGAGCAGTTGGGGAGCACTGTTGTTGAATACTGGAATGGACATACTTGAGATTGGCCTAGGCTGAATCATCTTCTTCCAAGTCAGATTCGCGCTGAGATGACGTCCGTAGTTCTTCGATCTGATGATAACGCCCATGAACACTATTTTTAGGGTCCGTCATCCTCGGACAAATTCTCTTCTGGATCTGCTCGAGCGCTGTTGTAGGACAGCCTCAGTCACACCAGGTCTGGACAGCTTTGTGGCATTGCCCAGCTCAACAGCGGGTCCGACACTTTCTTCATTTAGCTTGTCATAACGCTTTCCTCTGTAACACCAATAGACTCAGACGGGGCCTTACATCCTCTGATGTGTGTCCTCGTTGTCTATCTTCGGAAACGGCTCTTCATGTGTTACGAGATTGTCCAAATGTCAAGGCTATTTGAGAGACTTTTCTTCCAGCGTCGGTTAATCATGTGGCTTTCTTTGGCTTCCTTGAGATCAAGGAGTGGATTTGGAATAATATTCGCCACCAAAATCATCAAAGCGCTTTGTTTGCATATGTTGTTTGGTACATTTGGAAGCCCCGTAATCATTTGGTGTTCCACCTCTTGGATCAATTAGATAGCATTCCACTTATCGACACTAGATCAGCTGGAAATTATGTGACTTGCTATGCCGAAATTATGTGACTTGCTATGCCGATCGTAGGCGATGGGCGGCGATTTCTGACGCTCTTGCTGTTGTCACCACTGCTTGGACTTCACCGGCGGTTGGTTGGGTCAAGGCAAATGTTGATGATGCATCGAATGGCAATCCGAGCCCAACTGGTGGGGGCGGCATTTTTCGTGATCATTCTGGTGCTTACAAAGGTGCCTTTGCTTTTCGCTGTGGTTCGACAGGGGCTTTGACAGCTGAGTTGTGGTCCATTTTCCATGCTCTTTGTAAGGGTTTGGAGTTACAGTTGAGCCACTTGATTGTTGAGACCGATTCCACTGTGGCTTGCAAGCTGCTCACTGCGGATATGGTGACAACCCACCTTGACTTTCATATCATTGATAGGTGTCGTGCCTTGATCAACCAAACTGAATGGCATGTCCAAATCCAAGTTATTCACAGGCGTCTCAACTCCATTGCTGATACAATGGCTAATTATGCTTTTACTCTTGATTCTTCCTTTGAATTTTTTCCGAATCCCCCTTCTTGTATTTTGCCTTTGTTAGGCACTATGAACACTTCCCTGGAACTCGTTTAAGTTAATAAAAGCTTGCGGGGCTTTGCCCTAATTTTCACCCAAAAAAAATCATAAGAGTAAAATTAAGCATCAAGCATCAATGCCTATAACTAGTGAGCAACGGATAAGAAGCAAACATCGAGTCACTCAGTTTGAAAGGCAAATGTTACGTAGGTCCTTATGTTGGGAAAACTCGGCTTTTCATGCTTCGTTGAATTAAGATGGGTAAGTGGAACAACTAAATTTTACAAGCTAATTTTTATATTTATGTAAAAAGAGATTTTACAAGGCTAAGTATTTTGTGGGCACACTTACAAACTCATACTCACACACTTACATGTTAGTTTTTAATAAGACCACTCTTATAGTGACACCGAGTGGAATAATATAGAAAATTGGGTATTAATATAAAGTTCTCTTTAAGGTCAAGAACTTTTGGGCCAAGAAGGAGGGCTTCAAGGAGAGAGTATTGTATGCTTGGGAGGGTGAAGTGAGACAGTGCAAGCAATATGCTCTAGTTTCAAAGTTGAAAAAGCTCAAAAGCGTCCTTAGGAGTTGGGATAAACCCTTGATTACAGAGTTGGAGAGGAGGGTTAAAGAGGGTGGGAATATTGCAAAGGGCCTTCCATGATAGGCTTTTCGATGAAGCTCTTTATGAGGAGGTAGAATTAGCCACAAAAGGGTTGAGAGAAGCTTTGGAAGATAGAGCGAGTTATGTGACTCGGCTAAAGTCGTTGTTGTCAAGATCAAAAATAAATTACCCTAAACTACAAACCAAGTATAGCATGCAAATAAGGGATCGAACCCAAGAGAATCAGTATTCTAATCAATCAGCAAAGAACAAAAACGGGGTTTTTGGGGTTTAAGCAAGCAAGCAAATTTAGAATTCAATTCAATTAAAGGAAAGCAATGTTCATTCAATCAATTCCACCTTTTTCATCATTCGATCATCAATTCATCCACTTTTCTATTAATTCTCAAGTTAATTCCAATCCTTATAAAAGATTTCCACTTGTCCACGGTCCAAGCGGAATTATGATATGAACAAGAACGCTTAATTCAAATCATGCAAGATATTAAGGATAACAGGAAATCAATTTATGCAATCGAACAACGAGTCTCATGCATAAACTAACTATCAAATACTCTTCTCAATTCCAGTCCACGGTCTTGGAAAAGAGTTGTTTCAAGGATAAAAAAAATTGCATAGACAACAATCAAACCTAATCCGAAGAGTAGATCTAAGTCAATCAAACAAGTTGATCAGGCTCATAAAATCAAACATAGATCATATAAATAAAAACAAGAGTTTTGATATTAACCAAAGGATAGAAAAGTTACCAAAATCTCACGAATTCAATTCAAAGGCTTCCTTGATAAAAAAAAACTCCAAGGAAGATTAGTTCTCCATAATAGAAATAAAAACTAGGTTAAAAGTAAAAGTCTCCAAAAGTATGCTAGATTGTAGAACTCAAATACGAAACTAAGCTTAAATACTAAAAACATCCGAAACAACCTAAAGATAAAATAAAAGAAAAGATAAAATAAAACTGAGTCAGGGCGCTGATACTACGCCACCCACGAGCGCGGGTCTAAACCCGCGTGTGCGGGTTCAGTCTTCTCTCGGCGTTCGTGGAAGCTCGATCAGTCGCAGTCTTTGGATCCGACCCGCCAACGCGGGTCTCAGTTTCTTCGACAACTTCTTCAATTTTTTATTCCTTACAACCGCTGTAAAGCGGGTCTTCAGCTCGAACTTAGGACTTCTATCTTCAAAAGCTTCAACTGTAGGCTTTTCTGATATTACAAATAAACACCCTAATCTAGCCTAAAACACTCAGAAATCCTAGTAAAAATACATAATTACGCTGTACTAAAACCAGCGTATCATTATGTCAAGCAACAAGCCAAGATCAAGCGAATGAAATTCGGAGAGAAAACCTCCTCCCTTTTCTTTCTCTCGGTGAAGGAGAGGTGGGCCCGAAAAAACATTTTCTCCCTTACCCTTCTGGATGGCTTGGTAGTAGAAGAGAGGGAGGATGATATGTTAATTAGTATATTTTTATTAATGTATTTTTATAAATTAGAGTTTATCTCTCTTCTCGGGTTTTCTTTACGGTTCGTTCCCGGGACGCGTTTGTTGAAACGTTAGGATTAGTGTTTAGTGGTAGGGTTTATTATTATATATACTCCTTTTGTATTCTAGAAAGTTTATTCAACCAGAATGAATTAATTATCCCAACCCTAATTCTCTCTTCTCATCTACGCTTCTTTCTGTCTTCTCCCCTATCTCATCTGAGTCACTCTTTATCTCCGGCTTTGGCCCTTCTTCCCTTCATCTGTTTACTTTGTTCATTGAATTCGGTACGAGATCTATGGAATTTTGTATCAATTGGTACTTTCATTCTTGAACTCAATGGAGTTATTGCTCAAGAATCGAACTATGTATGTCAAGATTCATTAGGAGATCTACCCAGTTTCTTGCAACATATTGGAGCAAGTGTTTTTGGCGTTCAGACTTATAGAAGATCTTGAGAGATTGAGCCCGGACACATGGTTTCATTCGAAACTTTGTTTCAAGAACGGAGAATCCGCCATAGATGCGTTTAACTCTTTCACGGAAGATGCATCTATGATGGTTGTTGTCGAATGGAGTTGTTCCTTGATGGCCGAGCCAACAATGGATTGATTGAGAACGAGGCTTTGCTTCCACAGATGTGTCAGATCGTCGAGTCTACGAACACGAGTCAGCCTCTTATGGAGTCGACGACGCAGCAAGTCTTAGAGTTTCTGATACCGCCTCAACCGCATGATCTAGGGCTATCGCCGGGTTGTCCTAGTCAAAATCAAGTGGAGCGTGAAATCCTGGGAACAAGTACGATCGTCAATTCCAAAGAAACCGGGGAGAAATTTGTGAATGAATTCCACACGCTTAAAGAGCAACTATGTTCGGTTAAAGATCAGAAGTTTGAGCAGCCCGTGGAATCAACCAGAAGTCTCTTATCGGAGAGGTAATTTAGATTGTCAAGAATGCAAAATTCTTAGGATGCCGCTGAAGGAATTCCGTTGGGAATCCAACAAACCTAGTTCTTCTTAGAGGTCTGATTTTAAAGGAGGTACCAATTTCCTTCTAAAACTAGAATTTTCCATTTCTGATAAAAATGAATCTAATAATGGGATAGTGGTTGATATGAACGAACTGGAACTCGAATCAGTTGAAAAGTCGATCAATCAAATCGAAATTGAGATGAGCGACTTTAGAACAGTTTTAGTGTGTCCATTGCCTATTTTCCATGCATATGATATGTTTGATGAAATGCCTTTGATACATTTTGATATCAATAATTCTAGTATCCCACATGAGAATTTGTTTAGGGGTCCTATGGATTGGATTTTTTATCCGGGTGGTACCGAGAACTTGGAATTTCTAGAGAGCATTGCGTACTTTGGATTGCATCCATTGGGTTCAGAACAACTTGATTTTATTATGAGGATTCAACCACTGGTTAACGCCCAAGAATTGCTTGTGAAAATAACCGAGAAGGGAATTGTATTGATTGCATCTATTGGGTCTTTTCTTTTTGATCCAGGAGGTATTTTGGGTGATGAAAATCTTTGTGTTGAATCACCCTCTACAGTTGGTCTCGTCAAGACAATTTGGAAATTGGTTAAATTGAGTTTTGTTTATGACCCAGGTGGAATTGATTGTTCATGGTATCAAAGGGAAGTCAACTATGTGGAAGATTCTGTGTTGACCTTAACTAAATTTTCCTGTGTAATTGCTGAGCTGAAAAGAAGATGCCTCAGGGAAGATTTTTTTTGTTTTTGCTCAATCTGGATTTACACTACTTCAATGCTAAGTTTGCACTCAAATGTAACGGAGGTTGGCAAGGCTACATGATGGAAGTGATTAAGTGAATTACTGAAATGGTGTACTATGTGTTGATGGATTGAACAAGTAGGCCAAAGTTGGGTATTCAAAGCTGAAGTTTTTAGGCTAGCTACATATAACAATGATTCAAGTGGCCGTGACAGTAGCCTACTACTATGCTGAATTTTTATGCTAAATCCTTGTGCATTATGCTGAAGTGCTGAAGTACTGGTGCGTGGGTGTTCATGAATTCTTATGCTGAATTTTGGTGGTCAAGCAAGACCTACATGCTCAAATTTGTGATTGCTCTAGTATGAAGGTCGATGGTTGAAGCTACTATTTTTGGAGGCTGGTTTTAAATAATGAGAGCCTTACTTAAGTGGGAATTGAAAGATCGTACCTTACTAGTGCAATTTCAAATTGTTGTATCAAGTTGAAACTTGCTTTCATGAGCTTAGTTGGTGGAGACAAAAGCATGCCCAAATATAATTAGCAGTTCATGATTTCTTTTTCTGATTTCCGCCTCGAGGACGAGTCGATTCTCACCGGGGGAGTGATTGATACGTTAATTAGTATATTTTTATTAATGTATTTTTATAAATTAGAGTTTATCTCTCTTCTCGGGTTTTCTTTACGGTTCTTTTCTGGGATGCGTTTGTTGAACCGTTAGGATTAGGGTTTAGTAGTAGGGCTTATTATCATATATACTCCTTTTGTATTCCAGAAAGTTTAATCAATCAGAATGAATTAGTTATCCCAACCCTAATTCTCTCTTCTCATCTATGCTTCTTTTTGTCTTCTCCCATATCTCATCTGAGTCACTCTTTATCCCCGGCTTTGGCCCTTCTTCCCTTCACCCGACTACTTTGTGAATTGAATTTGTTACGAGATCTATACAGTTTCATATCAGAGGACATTAAGAATCATATTTGTGGACTTTTACAAGTCCTTGTTAGGGGAGAGGGAGTCGAGGTAGGAGGGCTTCTTTGTTCCAAATGGTGGTCGTGTGGTAGATGATGGGGAACATACCTTCTTGAGGTTCCAATCAGGGATGATGTGAAGAAGAATGTTTGGAGTATAGGGGATGAGAGGTCACTGAGGTTGGATGGGTTTGGTAGCAAGTTCTACAAGGACAGTTGGGATATTTTGGGGCCGAGTATGGTGGAGGCGGACCAAGAATTCTTTGTGAGGGGATCCTTGCTAAAGAAACAAAATGCTACCCTTCTTAGCTTGGTGCCCAAGGTGGATAACCCGACTTTTGTGCATGACTTTAGGCCGACCTCCCTATGCAATGTTACCGTTAAGGTGATCTCTATGATTTTGGTGGAAAGGTTGAAAGGGGTGGTGGAGGATGTGGTTTTCGATGCTCAAGGGGCCTTTATTCCAGGAAGGTCGATTACCCACAATCATATGTTAGCCCAAGAGCACCTTTGCCAATATGACCGTAAGGGGATCTCTTCGAGATGCTTGATGAAGTTTGATTTGCACAAGGCCTATGATTGTGTGTCTTGGTCCTTCCTTGAAAAGACACTAGTATACTTCAACCTCCCAATTCCCCTGGTGAGATAGGTGATGGAATGTGTGACTTCGACCTCTTTCTCGGTCTTTATTAACGTTGAGATAGAAGGGTACTTCAAAGGGGGGGGGGGAGAGTTGCACCAAGGAGATCCGTTGTTTCCCTACCTCTTTGTGCTAGTCTTGGAGATGCTAAGTAGGAGGTTAGGGGAGGCTAGTCAAGACATTGAGTTCGACTTTCATCTGGGTTGCAAAGAGATAAGGATGTGTCATGTGGCTTTTGCGGATGAATTGTTCTTGTTTTGTAGAGCAGATATGTACTCAGTAGGGGTCTTGAGGTGTGCCTTGGACGACTTTGGGAGAGAATCCGGCCTAAAAGGTTAGCCTTAATAAGAACCTCTTCTTTTGTGGGGGTTTGATGGAAGGGGAGAAGGAAAGGGTGGTGGAGATTCTTGGGTTTGAAAAGGGTGTGTGGCCAATGAAGTATATAGGCCTCCCCATAAGTTACAAGAAGTCTTCAATGGGTGACTTTAGACCGCTCCTAAAGTCCATCTCATCCTATATCACCGGGTGGTCGGCTAGGAAGCTCTCTTATGCGTGGAGGATACAACTAATCAAAGCGGTGATTTATGGGGTGTTGACATTTTGATGTCAATCATCTTTGATCCCCCAAAGTGTCTCCATGAAAATTAAAAGGGTGTGTACGAGTTTCCTTTGGGTGGGGAAAGAGGGGTCAAGGAGGAGCCTGATGGCTTAGGATGTCCTGGATCTTCTTATAAAGAAGGGGGCTTGGCTTCAAGGAGCTTCTAGCATGGAACAAGGCCAACATTGTTAAGCTTGGGTTGGATATCTACTTTGGAATAAATAATGTTTGGACAAGGTGGTTTCATCACAACCTAAGTGACGACAAGACTTTCATAATTTCTGTATCTATATTCTTGCTTAACAAACGACTATAAACCATTGTTAGGCCTCTTTTTAATTTTGTAGACAACTAATAACGAAACACTGTGTTCCCTAAAAACTTTTTATTTTTATTTAAACTATGGTATATATTTTAAGCAATTGAATTTTCATTTATCTTATGTATTATTTCAAACAGTATTTTTTATTTAACTATTCCAACAATGATTAATGCTTAACAATGAAATCTCCAAGAAAGTTTCATATAACCACCAAGACTACTAAATATATATACAGATATACTATCTAAAAAATATTAACCACTATTAATTTAGTTCATTCAATTAATTATATGGCTGATGCCTTGTGCACATGAATTTTTATCCTGGAGCACAAGGAAAGCTACGCTTCATGGAGCGCAGCGTTTCATGAAGCGCAACGACGAAACGGCAAATGACCGGATACCCGCAAACCCTGCGCGTCATGAAGCGCCGCGCTTCATGATGCGTAGGGTTTGCGGCGGTTAGAACCGCGCGATCCTTTATTCAGTCGCACACGAAAAACAAACCTAATTCGGTCGACGATAATCAATCACGTAAAGGGAGAATTTTTCTATCCACCAAACCTAATTTTTTTGATTAACAAACTCGATATTGAACAATGTCATCCGAAACGGAATTTTCGGATTCATCGTATGAAGCCGAAGACGAATCACACTCCTTGGAAGAAGAGTCAGAGTCATCAATGAGTGTTGAAGAAGAAGGGGAAGTTGATGCTGAAAACGAGATGGTCGAATTATAGATAATTTACGATTTAGTTGAAGCAATAATATATTTTTCAAGATAATACATGATTTCGGTTGTTGTGTTAAAAAAATTTATTGAAATTTATAATGTGTTACTATTATTGCATAATATACATGTTCGATGTATTAAGATAAGTTGTGATATTATATACTTAGGTACCTAGGAAGGATTTTTCTGTTGATTTTGAGAATGATATTGTGTGGGATAATAGAGAAGACATGCTAAATTGGGCTAGGCAGGTCGGTCGTGAAAGAATGATGATGTTGACAATAAAAACATCAAACCAAACAATGGTCAGGCTTGCATGTCATAGGCATGGCAAATATAGATCTGGAAAGAAGGGTGAAGTACTCCCAATTGTTAGACCACCAAGTGTACGGACACTTCAGAGCAAGTGCAAATGTAAGTTTGAGTTGGTTGGGGTTCGAAGCAAGTCAACAGGAAAATGGGCATTAACTGTTGGGTGCAGAATTCACAACCATGACCTCCCAAGTAGTTTACTTGGTTATTCATTTATGGGACGAATGACGGAAGCTCAGAAGGAGTTGGTTAGGAATTTGAGCTACATATATGTGCCTCCAAGGAGAATAGTCGAGGAATTGAGGGCGCTATATCCTGGTAATGTGACATCGATGAAACAAGTTTCAAATATGAGGGCAAAGTTTCTAATGGAGGACCGTGGAAATATGACGGTAACCCAATATGCGCTACATTTCTTGCAACGAAACGAATATCGTTTCTTTCCGAAGAGGATGGATAATTCAGATCATATAGAGATCTTGTTCTTCGTCCACCCGATCTCGTTGCATCTACTGAGATTGTTTCCATATGTTGTCATTATGGACAACACATATAAGACAAATAGGTACACTTTTCTAAACTTTGAATATGTTATTTAATCCTTTTGTTTTGTTTTCACAATTGTATTAACATGTCATACTTGGACAGGTACGACATGGCATTACTAGAGATGGTTGGATTCACGTGCACTAAGAAATCATTCAACATCGGTTTGGCATTTATCTCTAAGGAAGACACCGAGAGTTATACATGGGTGCTGAAACAGTTGAAGCGTTTGTTTGCAGAAGTGGGGACAATGCCAAATGCGAATGTTACAGATCGAGAGAAGGCGATCATGAATGCAAAGGACATTGTATTTGGGGACGAAGTAAAACATCTCCTGTGTTGGGTGCACGTGAAGATGAACATTAAATCATATGCTCTTTGTATTCTAAAAGACCTCAAGGCTGCAGAAAGATTTTCCCATAGGTGTTGGGGCATATTTATGTCATCAACTGAGGCAAAATATGAGGAGAGGTTTCTCAAAGTGAAAGAGCGTTGGCCAGGGCTCCTGCCATATGTTGAGAAGTCATGGCTTGGGCCTTACAAGCGGTTGATAGTAAGAGCATGGACGGAGCATAGTCTTTACTTTCAGACGAGAACAACGAATTGGTAAGTTTAGGCCTATATATGTACCTTGATTTATTAATTTATATTTAAGAAAAATAAGTGAAATTATGTTTATTACAAGGTGGAGGGCATGCACCATGTGCTTAAAAAGATACTTGACAGTTCTCGAGGAGGCTTTAACACGGTGATTGGAAGGATTCACCATCAGATTGTGTCCCAAGTTGGTGGTTTGCGGGGTGATCTTGAGATGGCACGTACGAAGCTACCAACAGAGTTGGAGGGTGTCCCTAAGGAAGTGAGGGCGATATTTGTTCGTCTATTTTATAGAGTGTCAACACACTGCATTAAGAAGTTGTTGAATATGTTCTACAACCTACACAAAAAGATGATTGAGGGAAAGATGGAGACTGAGTGTGATGATTATTGGTGGAGAGAGCGCATGGGTCTTCCTTGTCCTCATAGGATTTCTCATGCCATCGTCAACAAGAAGCCCATAATGCCAAGTGAGATACACTCGTTTTGGCATCAAGTGGTATGGGACGGCATCGATCCACAACGCATGCCCATAAAAGACAATGTATCCCTCTCAATTGACCAAGTTAGACTGGAGTTGATGATTGAGATGTATAAGAGAGGAGAATTATCAAAGGATCAGGTGCACGGTATATCTAAGTCATTTGTAGACATGGTCATACCCCAAGATTCTTCGTTGCTTGAGCCGATACATTCAATTCTTGTTTCATGGCGAAAGGGAAGGCCAAAGGGGTCTACAAAGGGCTCAACCAAGAGGAGTAGTACTCTTCTTGAGCATAGGATGAGTGAGTATGAGCAGGAGAAGAAAGACAATGATTTGAAGGAGAGAGAAGAGAAGGAAAAGGAGAGCAATAAAGAAATCAAGTCGACGACAAAGAAGCGTGGGAGGCCAAAGGGCTCAACCAACAAGGCCAAAAATAAAATTATGGTAGATACGAATCCACAAGTTCAAAAAAAAGAAGTGGTGTGGTTGGGGGTGAACTTTGGTGTTGAAAATGTTAGCCCTTTCATGTTTCCTTACATTGTGAGAGCTAGGGATGTAGCGGCGGATGGTCATTGTGGTTATAGATCCTTTGCAGAGGTTTTGGGATATGGAGAGGGACAATACCATAGAGTTCGAAAGGATCTATCTGCTGAATTGAGGTGGAACAGAGTCATATATGAGCGTGTAGGGAACAGGCCAACTATCGATGAGCTTTTGTAGAGTATTTCGTATGTGGACAACCCGTTCATGCGACCATATTGGCTCGAGATGCCCATTGGTGGTTTGATATTTGCCATATTACACCAGGTTGCTCTTGTGATGTTGTCATGGAATGGATCACACACATGCTTACCTATGATGGGTGTAGAGGGCCCTCCGACAAAGATTTATGCCATAGCTCTTGTGGGACAAAAAAATCACTTTATACTAGTAAGTATAATTAATGATGACTTAATTATGATTAATTGAAGTGTAATTATTGTTATTTATGGTTACATATTGTTTTTTGTAGGTGTGGTTGAAGGATGACGCGTCGCTTCCTCCTCCTCCGAGAGATTGGACAATGAATCATGACCCTAGTGTGAAGGGGTGGGACCATCCGTTTACACAATGGATGGAAACATGGCGCGAACTTCGTGTTTCTAATGGTTTAAGCCCAAATGTAGCATGTTTGAGTTATTAATGTTGGATACATATTGTTATGAATGTTTTGATGGTATGCATTGTAGACACTTATTTTTACATGGAATTAAAGTTAAACAAGTTTCATCTTACGTTTAGTGAATTGATGTAGCTTCGAAAAAACATAGAATTGAGAATTTGACAAGTTCACAAATAGCATGAATTTGACAAGTTCACAAGGGAAACAAGAATTTACACATCAAGTGAACGTAGACACTAACAGTTTGCATCACCTTGTAGGGCTTGCATCAATTTAAAGCTAGATTTTCTGGTAATTATTTGCGCTTCATGATGCGCAAACAGACGCTTCATGAAGCGCAATTTTACGCTTCATGATGCGCAATTTTACGCTTCATGATGCGCAATGGTACGCATCATGATGCGCAAAATTCCATGTGAAAAAAAGGGTGACTTTCGCTCGTCCCCCGTTTCGAACCGTAGACTTATTCCTCAAACGCGTGTACCTGGACCAAGTGTGCCGCATTGGCTATCAATATATATAGACAAGGATTTTTATTTGACCTAATGCATTTTCGACTCGGTTTGGTTGGGAATTATAATAAACATTCCGGTTCACCTATTTTTAGGGTTCAAAAAATAAAATTATAAACGGTTCCTAACATATTGTAATTTAAATAATTTTTTGGATATATAATATATGATTTCATGTATATTTGAATATGTGAACCCTTGGTATTCCTATTAAACCTTTTATATAATCGAACCGGGCTCAAATTAAAATGGAAAAATAAAAAAGGTACCGGTTCTTGAAATTTCATTTTTTATGGGTTAGTGCCATAAATTTTGATAAGGTTACGTTTAATGGTTAGGGTTTAGGGTAGGGTTAGGGTATGTTTAGGGTAGGGTTAGGGTATGATTAGGGTATAGGTAGTGTATGGTTTAGGGTAGGGTTATGGTTTAGTTAGGGTAGGGTTAAGGGTTTAGGGATATGGTTTAGGGTAGGGTAGGGTTATGGTATAGTTAGGGTAGAGTTTAGGGTATAGGGTTTAGGGTATAGGGTTTAGGGTTTAGGGTTTAGGGTTTATACTTATGGTTAGGGTTTAGGGTTTAATAACCTTTTAAACACTAAACTGTCATCCTTACAAGTATTTTATTAGGTTTAGGGTTTAAGGTATAGGGATAAGGTTAGTGATATGGTACTTTAGACCATAACTACTAAAGCCCAAACTTCTACCATAACTGCCCTACATCCTTTCGAGTAATTCATAATTTATGATAAGGTTATGTTTTATGGTTTGTTTTAGGGTTTAGGGTTTAAGTAATTTTGTCAAGTTGAATGTTTCCAATATGATTTATGTTTATTATAAATCCTAAACCCTAAACACTAAACCATACACACTAAACCTGAACCCATTATATAAGATCCTACATCATCCATTTAACTTATACCCAATAACTAACAAGTAAGCCTAATAATAATCGCTAACCTAATTTGCATGGAATGATCAAAACCTCAAAGTAATAACCATATCATATATACAACCAAAATAACTACCATCCTAAATCTTGACATTAAACATTATCTTTTAACTAACAATGAAATGACAAAACCCTAAATTGAAGTGAAAAAACCCTAAAACCTATGCAATAAATGTAACATTTGTTAACCCTAACTAGTAATGGTATTATCATTTAACACTAATTTCCATGTAGAGACCCCCTATACCCTAACCCTACCAATACCCTAAACCCTATTTCTTTGCGTCGTGAAGCGCTATGCTTCATTAAGCATAGCGCTTCATGAAGCGCTAAAATGTGCAAGCCAAAACCCCGAATCGGGGCCAATTAAATAAGAACACTCCATGCAAAGTAAGGCTTTATGAAGCGTAAATTTGCGCTTCATAAAGCGCCAAATCTAGAACAGAAATAACCGCCAACGCTGCCATATCTCCATCCATATCTTACTACGCAGGATATGGAAGTTGTGAGATTCGATCCACGATTAATTTCGGGAAACTAATTATATGGAGGGAAAATATAGCGCCAATGTTGAACTCCCTCTCTATTTATGCCTCAACCAGATTAACTCTTCTTTCATTATCAACACATTCAAAGGCGTTAAAAAAACACAACAACCATGGTTTCAAGGGAGCATTCGAGGGATTTGTAAGAGGTTCGCCTATTTATGCGCGAAATGATGCAAAGCAATGAAATTGGGATCAAGAAGGTTGGCAGGCATCTTGGACGCGTAGGTTATTTCAAGACACTCGAGCGAATTTTTGCTGAGGAGATGAATGGTAATCCGACTCAACCTGATTTCCGCTTAGTCAGGAGGGAGCTAATGGAGAACGAAGATGAAGGTGCTAGCGAGAAGAATCCAATTATAATTGAATAGATCATTTGATGTTTTTAGTTTTAGAGTGTTTATGTTCTTTTACATTAGTGTTTATGTTATTTTAGCATATATGGTTTTCCTTGTTTTTTTCCGTTATCAAACTAGTGTGTTTGTTTAGTTGCACTTCAGTTGTTTTTACCCTTAATGAGAGTAGCTTCGTGTTGCAATTAAGTTGTTTTGTTGCAATTCATTCTTGACAATGGGATCATCTGGTAATACATTATTTTCTGAAATCAAGTACTCCAATACCTGACTCAAGACACTCTTTGACACAATAGCTCTCTTGCGTGCTACAAAACTTGCTATGAACTCAATTACGTGACCTATATCCTTTTTTGAAGGCCATATTTGTGACCAAACAATCAATCTTATATCTTACTCTCACAAAGCTAAACAACAGACAAGGCCTCTTTTATACTTAACCACCAAATATGTAACTCTACACATATCGTGGCATCAGGCATGCGCACTTGAATAGAAGCAAAAAAACCAAAATTAGACAATGGGGGTCACCATTATTGCATACTCCATCACAACCCTGCCCATCTCTTGCCTTTGGTATTGTACCCTCTCTACAGACGGCGTCGACCTCATGGACGTCGATGTCGACACTGCAGGCGGCGTCGATGTCGACTCTGCTGCAGGTGGCGTCAATGTGGAGTCTACAGACGGCGACGTTAATGTGGTCGCCTCTGCAGACTCGTGCAATTGGGAGCTACGGGCCAGTTGGGACTGCTCAGAGGGAAATTGGATGACATGATTCTTTATAATGACATTGTTGGGTCTTATAGGAGGTTGAACGGAGGGCGAGGAGGGGGCAGTCTCACCTGTAGGTATGAAAAAAACATTAATGCTACTACTACTAGTAGTATTAGCAAATGCTATCACATCTACAGATGGACGCATGTAAGCATCTAACCATCCCCGAGTTCTGCCGACACTAACAATTGCTTCTTAGCTCATATGACACTTTTGGAATCAGGATCCATATCATAAGATTATCAAGTTTTAAAATACAAGGTTCATCTTAAGGTTTCCTACACTATCCTTGGGCAGGTACACCTATGCAAGCATACTGTTTGATTCATACACTAATGGAAATTACTAGAACAATATTGATTCATTAAGAACAGTACACGAGTTTACTGGTAATGCAGAATGAGCAAGATAGATTGCACATTTTAGATGCATAACATAGTAGAACACAACACATGCTGTTAGAAGCCTAGACACCATCACCAAATAAATATTATACCTGGTGGTAATGCAAGACCTATGAAGCAATACTTCAAGTAAACAAGCATCCGATATCTGTATCCAAGATTTGAACATTGAGGAATCACTTCAGCAGGTAATAAAGAATTTGATCACTGAAGCAAACAGAACAATATTCAGCAGATCACATACCCAAGTGTAGTAGCAACTTCTTTTTCACTATCCCGCAGAACTGTCACCAGTCACCAGTTCTTCATCACTGTCATCATAATCACTTTCATGACTTCATTCACTGCAACATCAAGAAGTAAGCACTATCTAAAAAGGAAACAAGACTTCCTAGGTTGTTCAAAAAAATTCAAGCATCATTCAAACATAATTCCAGCAACCAATCAACTCCACCTAAAGCTTATATCTCATTGTGGCTGAATTCATAATGCTTGTGCATCACCGTCCTCATTGCCAAAATCTGAGCAAATGAAACATCAACCATTTCTCGAAATTTGAGACTGCAACAGCCATGGCTTTCATCAGTTGGTATTTAGCACACCAGAAACCTCAAAAAAGATCTTGTTAAATCATTCTCTTTGGCAAACACAGAAACCTCAAAAAAGATCTTGTTAAATCATTCTCCTAGTGGTTATTATTATCAGTCCTTTTAAATGTTATAGGTTGGTTCCAATTTCTCTGAGCATAGGTTTTTCTGCCAACTATATAACTAAGCATCAATTATAAGTCACCACTCACCAGAACTAGACAGTACTAGAAATCTATCAATTGAAAAAACAGAAACCTATCAATAGAAAAAACAAATCTCTTAGCAGAAGAGCACACCAGTACTCAACATTTATCATTACACTTACCCTCAAAAATCTCTTACCAGCACCAGTCACCAGAACTAGGGGCAAATTTCCTACACTTACCCTCAAAAAACAGAAACAGCAACCTATCTATTGAAAAAAAATCTAAGGCAGAAAAAAAAATCTAAGGCAAAAAATCTAAGATGATCAATAACAGAAACCTATCTATTGAAAAAAAAATCTAAGGCAAAAAATAGATTAAATCAAACTAAATCAAACTTGCTTATATGAACAAAAGTTGGTTAGTTACAAGGTTACTCGTTGACAGAGAAATGATGCAAGGGGATGGGTAAAGTGAGTCATATAGTAATCACATCACTATTAAGAATCCCTGGTTGGTCAGGTCAGATTTTCAAAATGTATAAAATGAATTTAATCTAAATTTGAATCTCTGTACATAGACTATAATCAACAATGCAACTTAGAAAGAGTATGAAGGGTCAGCAAGTGAAAAGTGTCTCTTCAAGAAAGGCTTCCCAAATGAAATCTTTGAACTGGAGCTAGCTTCCATCTTTTGAAGCTTCTTCTATTGCTCTGACATCTTCTCTTGTTAAAAATCATTGTCAAAGTAGCTATCCATGGCACAATTTTTCAGTTTCTTGTGGAATCTCAGTTTCATTACCTTTCATTACCTTTCTGCAGAACTTGAAGACTTGTTTTTCTCCTACTGTACAAAGTATCTCTTTTTGACAACAGCTTTGAGCAAGCCCCACAAATTCTAAGATCAATAGATGGGGAACAAGATATAGTCACCATGTAATAGGAAAAGAACATGTTCGACTGATGAGCATTCCTTAGACTCTTGTGATAGTTCGTGAGCTTATGGCATCTCAGCAAGATTCTTGATTTCAGCCTCTTCCACCACCACAACATATTGAATAACAACCCCTGCTACTTTTCCACCAGATACAAACTAAACCAGATCATTATGTAGACTGTGTTTATTCCCCAAGTGATGTCTCTTTATTTGGTGGTGTTTTTATATATGATTTCCTTTGTAAATACGTTTCTTTTTCCCCTTTTCTTGTGTGTTTTGTTCCTTTTTAGCTTAGTTCCCGTATTTCTATGAGATTCGGAGACTATGCGCGTCTTATATGTTTTATAGGTGTTTTGGCATGGATCAAGGGTCGTTTTGAAGGAGAATCGGAACATGGAGCAAGGCCCGAGCTTAAGAGGGAAAGAGAGGAGCAAGCCATGAAGAAGAACAAGAGAAAATCCAACAAGAAGAAGGTGGAACGAGGTCCGGATCGAGTTGGAACCAACGCCGGACCCGAGATGATTTTCCGCCCTCGAACCGACTTGCCCAGTAAGTCGGGCCCGTGGTGCTCCGTGTCGGTCCGAGTCGGTCGCTGGCTGGATTGGGCTCCAAGGCACGAAATTGTAAACTACCACTTTTGCCCCTCATCTATAAAGGCTCTCTTATCTTCTAATTGGAGGAGGTTCCACACACTAGCAAGGAACCAACTCTCAAAAACTCTCAAGAGGATACTTGGAGAGCAAGGAGGAAGGAGAAGAGAGGGAATCGGCCTAGGAGAGGAGATTTGATAGGTTTGGTTGATAGATTAGCTTTGCCTTGTTTTGATTTTGTGGATTTGGAAACCTTGGATTGAAGTTTGTGGATTGCTTTTGATTGGTGAATGAAATTTGGCTTTGGTTTGAGATTGATGATGTTGATTGCTTTGCTTTGTGATTTGTTTGCTTTCTTTGTTTGCCATATGGAGTAGATCTCCTTGATCTTGGGTTATGGGGGAAAACTCTAGCTAGGTTGGGCTAGAAACCCCAATTCCATAAGCCTTGAGTGCTTGATCTAGGAACCCACTCTACATAGAGCTACAATTCCTTATGAAAGTAAGGAATCAAGGCTTGTGATTGGCAAAGTAACGAAAGTGAACATTTTTCCATCTCAAGACCTTGCTTCGAAGGGGATTTCCCCAATGATCGATGTGTAGAAGTGGTTGGAACGAGGGTGAAAGCACTCGATCCTATTCCGATCATCACTTATTGCTTGAATTGGGGTGGAAAAGCCTGAATCTACTAGAGAAGGAACCCAAAAGCCCAAGATCTACTTTCAATCTTTGAGTTCCACAAAACACAGCTACATCGGGCCCGACTTGCTCTACGTCGGTCCCGACTTCCTTCTTTATCGCCAACATCGGGCCCTACGTGACACTTGTGTCGGTCCCGACTGTTCTCTTTGTTTTCCTTTGTTTTAAGTTCTCCTTTCCAGCTTTCTAGTGTTTAGGCACCTCAATCGAGTAGATTTCCCGAGCGTTCAACACCCACCACGTGCTACAACGGGGTCGGGTTAAAAATTGTATCTCTAGACCCTCGCATTCGTGAGCGATCAAAAGATTGGCGCCGTTGCCGGGGAAGTCTAAGTGCATTAAGTGCCAATTTGGTGAGTTTCTTATGTTTTGGTAGTGATTTGGGTGAGGGAATAGCCCAAACTCTTTGTTTGTTTTTGATTTGTTTTGGTTTGTGTCTTTGTTTCGTAGGTGTATGCGAGCGCGTTCCTCCCGAGGAACACTTGAGCTTGAATTTGTGAGTGATCCGGAAAGTATTCTCAAAGAAGCCCGAAGAAGGAAAAGGATGGAGAATCAAGCTCTCCATGGTGATGAGGAGTTGGCTCGACTTAGGGCCGAAATGGCTAGATTGCAACTTGAGAAGGACAATCAAGAGGTGGTGGCAAGAAGAGAACGGGAGCAACGGATGAGGGTCGAGGCTCAACTCAACGCTCTACCCCGGAATGCACGCCAATACATGCATTCGGAGTTGAGGGTACCCGAACCGGTTATTGTGCTTCCCGAGGTTGCCAAGAATTTTGAGATCAAGACGCAATTCATCTCCCTCATCAAGCGTGATCAATTCGAGGGCCGCCCACATGAGTGTCCCATAGAGCACGTCAAACGCTTTGTGGACATGTGTGAGACGATCTCTACCGACGAGGAGACGATGGAGTATGTGCTTCTAAAGGCGTTCAAGTGGTCACTTGGGGGCAAGGCCACACATTGGCTCGAGAGCCAAGCCCCTAGGTCGATCACAACTTGGAAGGCACTCCATGATGCTTTCTTGATGAAGTTCTTCCCGCCCTCAAAGACAACCGAGCTAAGAAGGAAAATTGCAAGCTTTCAACAAGGTCCGAATGAGCCTCTCTTCGAAGCATGGGACCGTTTCAAGGAGATGTTGCGCCAATGTCCTACTCATGGCCAACAACCATATGTGCTCCAAGACATCTTTTTCCAAGGCATCAATCCGGCAACGAAGGACAAGCTCAATCTCCACACTGATTGTGGGTTCATAGACTTGACACCGGATCAAGCTTGGGAGCTACTTGACAAGCTATCCGATTATGAGGCCATGTATGGGGTGAGTCAAGCTAGCAAAGAGGTGAAAGTTCAAGGTGAAGGTGCAAGGAAGTTATATGATCCAAGGGGAGAAGACATTGACAAGGATGTGAAGCTCCAATTCCTTGAAGGTGAAGTGAGCAAGCTTAAGAGGCAAGTCCACTACTACAAGCAAAATGCTAGAGCTTGTGAGGAGTGTGGATCCTTTGCACATGCTACACAAGTTTGTCCGAATGAGAGCCAAGTGCGCTTGGCCGAGCGAATTGAGGAGGCAAACTATGTTCGAGGAAATTTCGGTGGAAGAGGCAACTTCAACAATGGTGGCAATGGCCGGTGGAACAACGGTCAAGCTCAAGGCTACAACAACAAATTCAACCAAAACGAGCCAAGGGCGCCGCAACCACCACCATATAGGCCACCGGGATTCAATGAGATACAATCATTTGCTCAAGAGATGAGGGATGGGTTCAAGGAGATGAGGACCCAATTCAATGAGTTTGGTGCATGGAGGAGGCAAGTCGACAATCAATTTGCCCAAATTGCAACTCAAGCCCCGAGAGAGAATGGGAGACTTCCGGGCTGACCCGAGCTCAAAACAATCAAAATGAAGTCTGGGCAATTGGATTGAGAAGTGGCCGAAACCTACCCGAGCCACACATGCCTAAGAAGAATGAAGAGAGCCGGACCGACTTACCCAGCAAGTCGGGTCCGACGTTCCCTGAAGTCGACCCAACAGGAAGATCAACTCCTCTGCCCCGGACCGAGGTTGAGGGTAAGTCGGGCCCGACGTACCCAGATGTCGATCCAACTACTCTGCCTCAGCTCTGCCCCAGGACCGTGATACACGACATCGGGCCCGACGTGGTGCCTAAGTCGGTCCAACCAGGAAATGTTGCAAGAGAAGTGGGGAAGTCCAAGGAGGTTGATCCAAGCAAGATTCAAGGTGCAACAACTCTTCCATATCCCTCAAAGAAGTCAAAAGATGTTGTTGAGAACAAGTTCAAGAGGTTTCTCAAGCTTTTGCAAGGTTTGAACATCTCTATCCCGTTCACCGATGCATTGAGCGAGATGCCATCCTATGCCAAGTTTTTAAAGGAGATTTTGAGCAAGAAGAGGTCCATAGTAGAAATGCAAGATGAGGTCAAGACCTTGGAGTTACCACAAAAGCTAGGAGATCCAGTCGGTTTGCTATCACTATTGGTGTGGGGTCTCAAAACTTCCAAGCCTTATGTGACCTTGGAGCAAGCACGAGCATCATTCCTTACACCATATGGAAATCCACATCCATGGGCCTCATAGCTCCGGTCAACATGAGGTTAACGATAGCGGATGGGTCGTCCATCGAGCCAATTGGTATCGTCGAGGATTACCCCGTTTGCATTGAAGGCCACTATGTCCCAATCGACTTTGTTGTGGTGGACATGATAGAAGTGCCGGGTGAACCGATTATACTAGGGAGGCCTTTCCTTGCTACGGTTGGGGCAATCATTGATGTAAAAAAGGGCCACTTGTCTTTTGACATTGGAGGAAGAGAGATTGAGTTTTTCTTTAGGCCAACTTCAAAAGGGGTCGTACATAAGGAAGCTAAGATGATCCAAGTTCTTTTTGGATTGCAAAGGGAAGCCGTTTCTAAGAAGCCAAGGCCAAGGGAGCTTAGGTTGAAAGCCACCCCACCACCTAAAGAAATTGAGATAGAGCGCCAAGGTCTAGCCCTCAATATGATTGAGCATGAGCAATTGGAGGAAGGGATGTCTTATTTGGAGGTGTTCAAGGCCGAGAAGGAAGAAGTTCAAGCACCACCGGAACCATCTCAAGAACTCAAGGAGCTTCCAAAAGATTTGAGGTACGCATTTCTTGGTCCCAACTCTTCTTTGCCCGTAATCATAAATGCCAACTTGAATGATGAGGAGGAGTCTAAGTTGTTAGAGGTTCTAAGAAAACATAGAGGAGCTTTAGGGTATTCACTAGAGGAACTAAAGGGAATCTCTCCCTCAATTTGCATGCATAGGATTTATATGGAGGATAATCATAAACCCACTATTGAACCACAAAGAATATTAAATCCTAACATGAAAGAAGTGGTAAAGAGTGAAATACTTAGAATGTTGGATGCGGGAATCATCTTCCCAATTTCCGATAGCAAGTATGTGAGTCCCGTGCATGTAGTTCCTAAGAAAGGAGGTTCACCGTTGTGCAAAATGAAAAGGGAGAAATGATACCTACGAGAACCACAACAAAATGGCGTATGTGTATTGATTACCGTAAGCTTAATAGTGGCACTCGCAAAGACCATTTTCCTCTTCCCTTTATAGACCAAGTCCTAGAAAGATTAGCACAACATGAATATTTTTGCTACCTTGACGGGTATAGCGGGTTTTGGCAAATCCCTATTCATCCCGATGATCAAGAGAAGACGACATTCACATGTCCTTATGGGACTTTTGCCTATAGACGCATGCCTTTTGGTTTATGTAATGCGCCGGCAACATTTCAAAGATGCATGATGTCCATCTTCTCCGATATGTTTGAGGATATAGTAGAAGTGTTTATGGATGATTTCTCCGTCTATGGTTCCTCATTTGATGTTTGCTTAGCTAACTTAGACAAGGTTTTGACTAGATGTGAGGAGACTAGCTTGGTGCTTAATTGGAAAAAATGCCACTTCATGGTGAAGGAGGGCATAGTACTAGGACTCCTCGTTTCTAGTAGGGGGATAGAAGTAGATAAAGCTAAAGTTGAAATAATTGAAAAACTACCTCCTCCCTCTTGTGTTCGTGATGTTAGGAGTTTCTTATGTCATGCGGGATTTTATAGACGGTTCATCAAGGATTTTTCTAAGATTGCAAAACCATTGTTTAACCTCTTGATGAAGGATGTGCCCTTTGAATTTTCCGAGGATTGCATGAGTTCTTTTTGTAGGTTGAGAGATGCCTTGATTTCGGCTCCAATAATGACGGCACCCGATTGGAATCTTCCATTCGAGGTAATGTGTGATCCTAGTGATTTCGCCGTAGGGGCCGTCCTTGGGCAAAGGAAGGATGGAAAGTTGCATGCCATCTACTACGCAAGCAAAACTTTGGATGAAACTCAGTGCAATTACACAACAACGGAGAAAGAATTTCTTGCGGTAGTGTTTGCATTTGAGAAATTCCGTTCATATCTTGTGGGATCAAAGGTGGTAGTCTTCACGGACCATGCGGCAATCAAATACCTCATGAAGAAGAAAGATGCAAAGCCGAGGCTTCTAAGGTGGATGCTCCTTCTCCAAGAGTTTGACCATGAGATCAAGGACAAAACCGGTGCGGAAAATGTGGTAGCTGATCATCTATCCCGTTTGCCCATTGAGTACATGTTGGAGATGGAGGATGGTTTGACTATAGATGATTCAAGGGCAGATGAAGTTCTCATGAGTAGAAAGGAGGAAAGGAAAGGTGGATCGACGAACCAAGTATATCGGGCCTGAGGTCCAGAACATCGGACCAAAGGCAGAGCAGGTACCAGTGAGTCGGGACCAAGGTCGTCAGAGTCGGGCCCGAGTTACCTGTGTGTCTGCGAAGCTAGACCGACGTCCAACCATGTCGGGCTCGGTACACTTCAATGTCGGTCCGCAGAAGAAAGTAAGTTTCCTAACTCGATTTCCATTCCTTCTCGTTCTCAATTTATTAATTCTTTCTCTCCCACTTGCCTTCTTTCTATTAGTGCCGTAAGACGAGGGGTTTCCCCTTGGTTTGCGGATTTTGCTAACTTTGCCGTAGGGGGAGCGATCCCACCAAATTTGTCTTATCAAGCTAGGAAGAAATTCTTACATGATGCTAGAAAATATTTTTGGGATGATCCATATCTCTACAAGGAAGGGAGTGATCAAATCTATAGACGGTGTGTGCCAAGTGAAGAGGTTGAGAGCGTAATTCGCCATTGCCATTCCTTGCCTACGGGGGGTCACGCTAAGAGTTCCAAAACCACTTCAAAAATTCTTCAATGTGGTTATTATTGGCCAACCATGTTCAAGGATGTGCATGATTATGTGAGGAAGTGTGAGGAGTGCCAAAGAGAGGGGAACATATCAAGGAGGAATGAGACTCCTCAAACTGGCATTCTAGAAGTTGAGTTATTTGATGTATGGGGTATCGATTTCATGGGACCATTTCCCACATCGGGGCCTTACAAGTACATCTTGGTAGCCGTGGACTATGTCTCAAAATGGGTGGAGGCCATACCAACAAGAACCAATGATGCTAGGGTGGTGATGAAGTTCTTGAAAAGCAACATTTTTGCAAGGTTTGGTGTGCCTAGGGTTCTCATAAGTGATGGCGGACCTCATTTCATTGAGAGGTGCTTCGAGAATGTGTTGATCAAGTATGGGGTGTCTCATCGAGTTGCTACTCCTTATCATCCTCAAACAAGCGGGCAAGTCGAGGTGTCAAACCGTCAAATCAAGGCTATCTTGGAGAAGACCGTATCTCGATCAAGGAAAGATTGGGCCTCTAAGCTCGATGATGCACTCTGGGCTTATAGAACCGCCTTCAAGGCACCTTTGGGAACTACACCCTTCAATCTAGTTTATGGCAAGGCATGCCATCTTCCGGTAGAGCTTGAGCACAAGGCAAAATGGGCTCTCAAGGAGATGAATTGGGATATCAACTTGGCCGGTGAGAAGAGGTTTCTAGAGCTTCATGAGTTGGGAGAATTGAGGTTGAAAGCCTATGAGAACTCCAAGTTGTACAAGGAGAAGACCAAGAAGTGGCTTGATAGGAAGTTAATTCCAAAGACTTATCAAACCGGTGACAAGGTTCTCCTTTTCAATTCAAGGATTAAACTTTTCTCGGGGAAGTTAAGGACTAGGTGGAGTGGACAATTTGTGGTCCACCATATCTATGCTCATGGTGTGGTGGACTTGGTTGATGAACGAGGACATATTTTCAAAGTGAATGGTCATCGAGTGAAGAAGTTCTATGACAAGGCCGATCCAAGCGAAGTAGTTAGAGCCTCATGGGCTCTCGTCCTCGCCAATTGACCTAGACATGCCATTGAAGAATAAAGAAATTGTGAGCTCTTTGAACTCTTCTCTCTTGCTTTTAAGTTTTGGTTTCCTTGTTTGATGGGGACATCAAAATTTTAAGTATGCGGTGGGGGTAAGTGTGCTCATGATTTCACTTGCTTGTGTGTTTTTGTTATTTTGAGGATATTTGGTTTTCGGTTTCTAGTTTGTGTTTGGGATGTTTGTTTCTTGGTTTGTGGTTTGTGGAATGACATGGATGATTGATTTGGTTTTGAATGGATGAGTCTTTGTTTTTGGTTTTGTATAGAGAAATTTTTGCAAAAATCCATAAAAATTTGAAAAATTGTGTTGAAAACAACAAAAAGATTTTGTGTTTTGTAGTTTTTGGACTAGAAATTCCCATATTAGATGTCCAATTGAAAGCTAATGATGATGTGAGCATGTAAATTCCTTTGCATATTTTTGGATGGTTTAGCCTCTAAAAAGATGTTGCTTTTGATGTGATCATGATATCTTGCTTGTTTTATTGAACATGTGAGTTCTAGGATGAGTTCTTATGCAACTAAGTATGAGTGACCCTTGTGAGATTGATTTTTGGCCATTTTAGGGATGCTTGTTCATATTTGCATATCCCTCATGTTTCTTGTGTGATTAGCTCATGCATGCTTAGTAAAACTTGCTATTGCGGTGTTTATCTATTTTCCAAGACCGTCATGAGATTTGTCCTAGCATTGTCACATTGATTTTGAACTTTGTTCTTTTAGTCACATAAATGTTCCATATCCTACCATGAAGTAAATCCTTTGTTTGTAGCCCCGTTTTAGGCTAGGTCTTTGTTTGAAACTCCTCAAAAATATTATTCCTAACCTTATATGACTTGACCCTTATGGGATTGGACTTTAGAAGAGAGGTTTGGATTGTATTTGAAGAGTTGAGATTCTCTTTGGTTTAAGGGCAAAGAATGGTGTTATGAATCATGTGGGTAGTGCATCTTTGTTGTGCAAAAAGAAAATGAAGAAGAATAAAGAAAGAAAGAAAGAAAATGTTGGAAATGGAAAGTGGAATGAAGGTAAAGAGCTTAAGTGAAGAAAAAGGGTCCGACCGAGTTACACACCACATTGGGCCCGATGTCATAAGAAAGTCGGTCCAGTGTAGAAAGTGAGGAAAATCCAACAAAAATCCTAAGAGCTAAGATGAAGTGGAATGTTAAGTGAAATTTTGGGTTGAAAGGAAAAATGTTAAGTCTTTTGGATGAGTGTGAAATTGATTGTGGAATTTTGGTGAAGTTGGTGAGAGTTTAGGTTGTTCAATCCCCATTGTAAGCACCACAAGACCAAATAATTCCCACCTTGAGAAATACCAAAAGCCCCATTACAACCTGGCCGAATGGAACCTCTTTGAGGACCTCCATTGAGCCAAGTTCGAATTCTTTGTGTACTTTGTATTAGGCATCTCTAGGTGGAGGATTTGGTGATATTAGCTTCAAAAGTAAAGTCCTTACTTGCATGATTTTTGAGCTTGAGTGTTCATTGCTATACCCATACACATGATGAGTGATACACATTCACATATCCCTAAAGTGAGGCTTAGTTGCATTGACTCTATTCCTTGGAACACTTAATCATGTGTGATGATGTAATCTTGCTTGAATATCAATCACTTGTGCTTAAATGTGTTTTCATACGAGGCTTTACTTGAAGATTATGTTTCGGTCTTGCTTACATTGTTATTGCTTGAGGACAAGCAAGTTTAAGTATGGGGTATTTTGATGTCTCTTTATTTGGTGGTGTTTTTATATATGATTTCCTTTTTAAATATGTTCCTTTTCCCCTTTTTTTTGTTCCTTTTTAGCTTAGTTCCCGTATTTCTATGAGATTCGGAGACTATGCGCGTTTTATGTGTTTTATAGGTGTTTTGGCATGGATCAAGGGTCGTTTTGAAGGAGAATCGGAACATGGAGCAAGGCCCGAGCTTAAGAGGGAAAGAAAGGAGCAAGCCATTAAGAAGAACAAGAGAAAAGCCAACAAGAAGAAGGTGGAACGAGGTCCGGATCGAGTTTGAACCAACGTCGGACCCGAGATGATATTTCGACCTCGGACCGACTTGCCCAGTAAGTCGGGCCCGTGGTGCTCCGTGTCGGTCCGAGTCGGTCGCTGGCTGGATTGGGCTCCAAGGCACGAAATTGTAAACTACCACTTTTGCCCCTCATCTATAAAGGCTCTCTTATCTTCTAATTGGAGGAGGTTCCCACACACTAGCAAGGAACCAACTCTCAAAAACTCTCAAGAGGATACTTGGAGAGCAAGGAGGAAGGAGAGGAGAAGGAGAAGAGAGGGAATCGGCCTAGGAGAGGAGATTTGATAGGTTTGGTTGATAGATTAGCTTTGCCTTGTTTTGATTTTGTGGATTTGGAAACCTTGGATTGAAGTTTGTGGATTGCTTTTGATTTGTGAATGAAATTTGGCTTTGGTTTGAGATTGATGATGTTGATTGCTTTGCTTTGTGATTTGTTTGCTTTCTTTGTATGCCATATGGAGTAGATCTCCTTGATCTTGGGTTATGGGGGAAAACTCTAGCTAGGTTGGGCTAGAAACCCCAATTCCATAAGCCTTGAGTGCTTGATCTAGGAACCCACTCTACATAGAGCTACAATTCCTTATGAAAGTAAGGAATCAAGGCTTGTGATTGGCAAAGTAACGAAAGTGAACATTTGTCCATCTCAAGACCTTGCTTCGAAGGGGATTTCCCCAATGATCGATGTGTAGAAGTGGTTGGAACGAGGGTGAAAGCACTCAATCCTATTCCGATCATCACTTATTGCTTGAATTGGGGTGGAAAAGCCTGAATCTACTAGAGAAGGAACCCAAAAGCCCAAGATCTACTTTCAATCTTTGAGTTCCACAAAACACAGCTACATCGGGCCCGACTTGCTCTACGTCGGTCCCGACTTCCTTCTTTGTCGCCAACATCGGGCCCGACGTGACACTTGTGTCGGTCCCGACTGTTCTCTTTGTTTTCCTTTGTTTTAAGTTCTCCTTTCCAGCTTTCTAGTGTTTAGGCACCTCAATCGAGTAGATTTCCCGAGCGTTCGACACCCACCACGTGCTACAACGGGGTCGGGTTATAAATTGTATCTCTAGACCCTCGCATTCGTGAGCGATCACCAAGCAGTACCATTCAGAATCAGAAGCCAGAGAGGATTGTGTCATCTCATAATGCCACAACTTGATCAACTTTCATGTGTTACATTTGAAAGTAATTCAGTTTTATCAATTTGCACAACATGTTTGTTTTTATGTACAGAAATCATGACCAAAAAGCTTGAGATCCAACCGCAAAACCTGACAAATATGGGGTCACCGGTGGCTTTCAAGATATCAAGACATTCTTGGAACTTATTAGCACCAACATCTTCCCCATCCATATACAACCAATATTGCACCTGGATACATAAAAAGAGAAAAATACATGTTAGAAGGCATGAACAAGGATCCATTTACTTGGTACTTGAAATGAGTCATTAATGGACAGAAACATGCATCACAATAAAGCCATTGCTCCACAAACCAGCTCTTTCTAACAACAACAGGTCAAAGAAATTGACACCAGATCAAAAACTTGAACCAGTCAACACAAAATTGATAGCACACCAGTAACAACAGCAGGCCAAATCAAAATTGATAGCACAAGAAAAAAATGACCAAACATACATTCAAAGATCAAAGAAATTGACACCAGTAACAGCAACAGAGGAACTGTCATCAGTTTATAGTACAAATCTTAGTGTTCCCTATACCAGCTTGCAAGACCGAAAACAATCAGACTATCACAAGCTTATGATTTAAATTTAAATTATATCCACTTGCACATCACATCAAAGAAATCTCTCAATCAAACAGTGATTCCACACTAATAACAGAATCCACAAATCCACAATGGAGTTTCAACTTTCATATCTTATGGCTCGAGTTTATACCACTAACCTTCGTCAAAATTTGGTGATAAATGCAATTTTAAGTCAAAGAAAACTTTCCTTTGACACTTTTCAATGAAATTGCACAGATTCACCATCATCAGTCAAGCGGATGAGTGGCAAGGCCGAAGCTTACAAATTCACCATCATCAGATTGGTTGATCATGCTTGACATAAGAGTGCAAGTATACCTGTTGCCAGATCATTCCCAAAATATGGATTTCAACCACAGATTACTTTTTTAAAACTTCAAAATATTAGAGTCTTTAACTAGTCTTAAAGGGGATGCTCACATGAAGAGTAACCATGTTAAAGATGGATGTGGAGTGAATCATAACTAGTGAGAGATATATCTATTTGAACAGCATAGGAAGTTGGAGAGTCAACAGTGTTTTACTACTCAAGGCCACCATGATGTTCATAAACTGACTCCCAATGGACAAAAGACGAGAAATATAGCAGGCCTACATCTAGTGCTTCAATTAAACTTGTAACCAAGACTAAACAATAATAAGAATAAACACAGGAATGACCTATATAAGAGAGATTATTTATACCTCCTGAAGATAAGGGAAAAAACATAATCAAAATCTGAAGCTGTTCCATCAATAGGTCTTTTCCTGCAAAAAAAAGAATAGCCGAAATCTATTTATTTCTCAGTAGAGAGCATATAGTATTCAGAAGATTCAGAATACTATACCTCTTGGTCGAGATGGAGCAGTAGGGCATATCCACTTGATCTGCATCATCAAAGATTAAGGAATACCTCTGGCTTTGACCAACTACAACAGTAATAAATGAGAAAAATTGCAAAATGTCTTCAAAGGAAATTCAACTCCAATTCCAAATAATAGAACAGAAATTCAGCTCACTTAATTATCAAAAAACCATAAAGGAGCCCTCATTAGTGAAACATAAACACTATAAACACCATTAAAAAGTCTTCAAAGGCCTGTTGAAACTATAAACACCTTGTTATAAGCATGAAAATGAAGAGCCTCAACAAATTTACACAAGAAACAAGAGAGAACGTGTTGAAACTAGCCTTGGTTTTTAAGACCAAAATCGAAAGAGCATGAGTACAAGATATGCTTCATATGCCATATATTACCAAATCATAATAATGCACTCGGCTTCCAAAACAGATATGCTTCATACAAAAACAACATCCAATTTTGCCAAATCATAATAATGCCATATATTACCACAATCTAATGCATACATGAGTACAAGAAGCATGAAGATAATGGCATATGCAAAAAATACTTCAATCCACCCTAAACTACAACTCTCCGTCCCCCGTGTTGTCACCTCCATCACCATCCCTAGACTCGGTGCCCTCAGATCCAACATCGTCCCTAGCCTCGGTGCCGTCACCTCCATCACCATCCCTAGCCCTGGTGCTTTCACCTCTAGCACCCCTTGTACTACTACCCTCCCCAGCACGACGAAGTCCGCTGCCTTCTCCGGGACAGTACTGAGAATCCCTGAATGGCCTACTCACGGGTGGAGGTATGGGTGGAACACCATCCGCTAAAATGCTCAACATCTCCTCCAAATACGCCCTAGCCACATGATCCGTCGGCATTACATGTAAAGCCTCTAGTGCGTATCCAACTGCCTGTTGCGCCCGCTGCACAATTTATTTAACTCATTAAAATACAACACCAGTACAAACGAATATAATTGCATACAAAACTTTGTATTACAAATTAACATACCACAGTAACGTCCACCATAACTGCAGGATGGGCAACGGGGTCCCGAGGACGGTTCTGACGGTCTGATCTAGGATCTATATATGGATTTGTTACCCCGTCGAACCAGTCAAGATACGCAGGGTCCGCCAGCCAAGGATACCGAGCCACGGCATGCTGCTCGAGGTCAATCAGGTGGTCATACCGCTCATTCCAATACAAGTCTTGGTTCCGGAACACAAGACTATAGGTGTTCATCTCCCTTGTACGCGAGACTACACGCGGCTCAATCGGATTTGGGGGAGTCGTCTACACACGATAGTACTGGCGCAGACACCTCTCGGGCTGGTATGGCTCATAAATATCGAAGCAATGCAGAACTCCTCGATACCTAGAAATCCTATATTCTGTCTCAAAATCCAGGTCTCGGTTCCAAGGCGTCCAACAAACCTGCAAGTCCACGGGAGAAATAATTTGCATTACAACTCAATAGGAATCAATATGTCAAACTATTAACACTTTTACCTCATCAGCAAGAATCTTGTCCATAAACCTTCGAATATCCTCCAAGCGCTTCGGCTTCTTCGGCCTTGATCGGTGGTCATTCCTATCTTGGGCACCCGCTCGGTCATCCATCAGAGCGTTTACATTCAACACTGAATGCCCACGAAAATGTCTAAAGTACTCCCATATCCAAGCCTATAAAATTAAATTAAAATGAGTACTGAAATAACGAAAATTGTTCATCAACCAAAAAAAATCACAATACTATTATACCTTCAAAATGAGCATGCATCCTCCCAATCCCGCTGACCTTTGGCGATATGCAATGCCCAAATGGCGGTATAAGCAGCACCCCATGCGAATCTACTAGTAACACCATGATCCATCAAACACTGTAAATAGATCGTCCTCGCCTTGTTGGTGCTCTTGTCACAGAACAAAGTATGGCTAAGCAACCACAGCAAGTATGCAAACGCTATGTGATGTGGGTCCCGCCTATCCGCAATCATCTGAAGTATGATAGCCTGGAGATCCTTAGTCGGTATGGAGGTCTTATATTTGCGGTATTGTTGAGGAGTGAGCCCTAATATCTCCATTACACGAGTCTGGAAATCCCCGGCCCTCTCAATCTGTCTCACCACAGCGTCTCCATCAATCTGTATCCCCAATATCCGATGTACATCGTGGAGGGTGATCGTGATCTCGCCCCATGGGAAGTGGAAGCTGTTGGTCTCAGGATGCCAACGCTCCACAAAAGCTGTAACGATCGCGTGATCCGATCCTCTGTATGCAAGGTCGCTAGACGTCCCAGACCGGTCTGTTGTACAATACTCCACCACGTACCCGGCTCCTCAATCATATGCGGCTCAATAGCCGTCCACTCTACCGGTCGTGAGTGGGCCCTAATGATATTGCGCCACTGAAACAGAAAATTCAAATTCTCAACAACGTTATTCAATCATATGAAATATTAACCTAAAATAAACCGGTATAAAAGACACTTACTAAACTATCCTCTATAACAACACCCTCTCGGTCCTCCAACGACGCAAGTGTCCACCTCCATATCGACTCTGCTACATGAGTCGGGTACGACCGAAGGTGGTTTGGTACTCGCGGCCCTCCAGGATGCCACATCTCGTCAGCCTGAGCAGGAGCAGCCGGAACCTCCTCTACTGGGGGCGGTACGTGCTGGACCATAGGAACGGGGTCCGTCCTCGGATCAAATGGCGGAGGCGGTGTCGGACTACCGGTAGCGCGAGGAGATGGCACAGTAAAATCAATGTCCCTCAATATGTCCTTATCATCGTGCATATCAGTATCTAAACCAGGCGGATCTCTCAATGCAGGGTCGCTCTCAGGGACAACGTCGTCGGTATGAGCAACCATCTCAACCCGAGGGGTCGTATCAACATCCCTCGTAATATCCTCAATCGTTCCCAATGGAGACTGTGAAACACGCGGAGGGGTAAGTGTCTGCTCATCTGAAGGGTCAACAACATCGGTCGCCGGAATCTGATCTGTCTGCAGCGTCATATCGACATCCATAGGAGCGGATGGCCCTATATCCTGAGATGTCTGCATATCACCAATATGCTGCTCTGTCTCCTCGCGCTGCATCTTTGAAATCAATGTATCTACTATTGTCCCCGTCCTAGCCTTCTTTGGCCGAGGCTCGACCTGAGCACGCTGCTCCGCTAATATGCCCCGTGACCTCGCGTGTGTTTTTCTTTTTCAGCTGAGGAGGCGGCATCGAGACGGGCGTAGAAAAAGACGCGCATCTCTCCTGAAACGCCTGCTGAAATTGTTTCTTTCATTATATTTCGATATTCACTTAAATGTCATTGTTTGTCATTTAAGTGATAAAACAATCCTAGTATCAAATAACATGTTAAAAACAACACCACTCATGAACATAGATCACCAACCAACAAAGCAGAGAAGGCCACTGTATTCCACTTGACTAAACAACATAAAGAAGCTTCTTTATTTCATTAGATTTCTGATAATTTAAATCAGTGGTAACATTCAATAACATAAACTATTACCACACGGACCCTTCAATGACTAAATTCAAGCATAACCTGAAACTACTAATATGATGTGCATTAATTTCAGAATATCAAGGCATCATATAAGCATAGAAGCAAGGTAAAGACATCAAATCGATTTAGAAAAATGTTGTGGAAAGACCAGGGGGAAATTTCCATACAACACCAGGAAAAGAAAAGACTCAACATAAATAATCAACCAACACTTCCCTAAATGATATTGCAAAGTTGAACTGAATAAATAAGCAAGAAAACAATTCCTGGAACAAGAGAGCCAATCATAAAGCACAGATGCATGTACCGATATACCCGTCTTGCCCCACCAATCTTTTCCAAAATCCTTTCCCGTCTCAATCGGAGTGGATTTCCCGCTCGAATCGCCAACCATAACACTAGCCGATGGGATAGTAGGACCCACCGACGCTCCAACGCCATCCGGCTCCACTCCTACATCCGGACCTTCACCACCCTCCGAATCCAAATCTGATCCATGGACATTCGGCTGTCTACCAACACTAGCGCAACCTCCAACATCTCCCTCGTTACCACCGACGGCTCGACCTACACCACCACCATCTTGACCTACAAACACATTACAATATGTCAATATTCTTTTCCTTTTGTAGTCTAAACATGATTGTTCAATGCTCTTAGGAGCTCAACTTTGCTAAGACATTATAACAAAAAATGATATAAAAATTCAATTCGCACTATTGATTACTATATTCAATATCAGACACATTAAATTATATTAACAGATCACCAGTATTAAAAGGCACCAATAACATAGTATAAGAAAAATCAAGCAAACAACTAACATGTTAGATTGGTGTTTAATACTTTACATGAAAAAAGTATTTACAATTAACAAAAAAAATAAAAAATACTAAGCCCTTTCCTACTGTTGCCAAATGAAAGCATGAATCCCAAATGTAATAGAATACCAATAATAGGCTTTGATCATGCCACTAGGCATTTGATCTATCCCATTTAGTTTCTAAAGCTTATCATAAAGGGTGTGTTTGTTAAGACATGCTGATATAGTACATGTGCTGATTAAGCTTTCGTATGACAGTATCATCATTCTTTTTTATCTTTTTGGGTGTGACTGAAATGGCAATATTATTCTTAGTTGCTGGCACAGATTAACTAGTGTACTATATCTTGTTTCTGAATAATGACCCTAAATTCTCCATAGCTCATTGCAAATGCTGAAATCAGTAAGCAAAGAAAAAGTGCCTAAACTCCTCATCTTGCAGTATTTATGTTTCCATATATGAACCTAAAACCTAAGAATGAGGTCATATCTCTGGTTGCCACATTTGTTGGTCAGTAAGAAGTGTTAATTCAGAAATCAGGAATATGCGTTAATTATCAACTACGTAAGTTGTCACCAATTATACCACATTCATTTATGATGATGGAAGTTGTCATCAGCTGTCATAGTAGTTATCATCTTTAGCAATTGCTGAGCTGAGCATCAAATATCTAAGATTGGCTACTGTGCAGTGTGCACAACACATATTCAATGGCATAGAAAAACTGACATTCTAATGTTCACTAAAACCAATACAAAGAAGCTATTTACATACAATTCCAATGTGCTTTCGTTCCATATAGCCATTAAGCTGAAGCTCCTGCAACTCAAACGTGATTGAGGATCCACAAATTCATTTCAATCTCATACACATTCAATTCAATCTCATATTGTTTCAATATATGTTCCTATTCTAATCTTGCCCTACTATTAGGGTTTCGGAAAATACTACTTACTTGACTGTGCCGCCGTCATCGGAGAACCGCCGTCACCGTCACCCTGTTGGGCAGTAGAAGAGGCGGATTTTTGCGCCGAAGCAACTGGAGTAGAACCGCCTCCGGGTTTATCACCACCTTCTTTGGTCATTTTTTAGGAGCTTAACGATCAGAATTGGGGGTTTTCGCCGGCGAATTTCTGTCTTCCGACTTTGGTTACAGAGAAGAATGAGGAAGGGGGAGAATTTTTACAACTCGCTTCTTGTTGCGGATTTTTACGCTTTATTAAGCGTAACTATTTGTGAAGAGTACCGCTTCGTGAAGCGACAAACGTTAAACCGGATCACTTCTTCTTTTTGGGTATCCATTTGCGTAGCTCTTCATGAAGCACAACGCTTTATGATGCGCAACATTTCTTGTGCCCTCGGAAAAAAAACTTTGTGCCTAAAGATTTGCCGTATTTTAATTAAGTTATCAATTTTTCAGGCCCTTTAACTTCTTAATTTGGGCAATGGGATGGCCTCTTGGGCTTTTGAACTCAAAAATCTCTAATGGAACCCAGTCCAAATAAATAATTTTAAATGCAGACATATCTGATAGATATTCTTGTAGAAAGTTTTGGACATTTTACCATTTTAGTACCACAGAAAGTCACGAATGGAGTACTGCCAATTAATGCAGCAACATTCATAAGTTAGAGATATAAATATAGATGTCGATGCCTACAAATGCAAAAGGTACCATAATTTTAACCCATTTGCATAGAGCATAGTGGCATACCGACAGTACTTACAGTTCAGCAAGAACCGCATATTAAATTTCCCTGCCAAAAATGTTTGGTAAATATACCATTGGATGGTTATTGAAAAACCCCTACGTAACCTACATTCCTTAATAATTGGAGCCTATCTTTATAAACCCTTGATCTAAAATGATTTTTATTAGAATTAAATTCCGAGGAGTTTGTTATTATAGTCGTTAAGTCTTCATTAAAAAAAATTCACCAATATTACCTTTTTTACATTTACTTACACATGATAAGTTGAGTTAGCAATAAAACTATTCTTTCTTTATTAGAGATCTTAGTCCAAACCCTTAAAATGAAGCACATTTAAAATTTACCACGAATTGTAAGAGCTTGTGATTCATAACGAAGGATTTTGTATGTGTAAACGTCAAAACATGGTATACAAACTCGGTGGAAGTTATATCTTAAAAATAATTGCCAATATAAACAGTAATTCAGAAATTTATATAATAATTTTTTTGATCTTTAAAATTCTCATGTGGCAAATTACTTAAAAATAAAATTTTGAGAGTTTGGTAGTATCACGCATGATAAGTAATAAAGCATTCTTTCCTTTATTAGAGTTCTTGATCAGTCAAAACCTGAAAACGAAGCACATGTAAAACTTATGAAAGCATTTCGCCTTCCTATTGGGCTACTCCGCAAGGAGTATCGCACCCAAAAATTTCGCTTCCTAATTTAAAGTGTATATGATGAGTTAAATTGATGAAAAACGGAACACTTGCACTTTTAGACTTTGAGTAAATTGCAAATTATACAATTAATAACACTTTCAAACCCTTTTTTTTCTCCCTTACCAAGATACATAATAATTGTAAGGATTGCCCACAAGGCAAACACAATGATAAGCTCCCCTGAGGACATGAAATCCCACAAGAGGAGGGAAAACATTCACCATCATCAACCCTAAAATTGACCTGTTCAGTTACAATTATAACTTAAAAACACAAAGCAAGTTTCACTCAATCCACTAAATATGATGTCGCATCATTCTCAGTTTCTCAGGGGGCATACTCCTTCTGGTGGCTCCTTCCCTGCTCGTACTTGTCATACTCTTCCATGGAATCGAACTCGTACCTGGGGAACTTGTTCGGAGTCCTCCTGAAATCATAGCCGTCGGATCTCTGATCTTCCTTCTCATAGTTACTGTCATAGCTCTCTCCCTTGTCGTAGGAGTACTCGTCGTTCTTCTTGGCCTTCTCGTACGACTCAACGACCTTGGGATCTTCGTTGTTGATGTCATAGAAGTACCTTCCATTATGCAAGAATCTAGTATCACTCATCCCCTGTCTCTCCCCTGTTCTATAAGCCGGGGTTTCGTACTTCTCTTCCTCTTCTTCCTCCTCCTCCTCGTTCCCGTAATTATTCGTCTTGTAAAACTCGACATTGTTTTCGTATCCATCGTTGCTCTTCTGCTTCTTCTCCTCCTCCCCGAGATGGTAGAAATACCTGCCGTTGTCCAACGACCTCGTGTCACTCATCCCCTGTTTCTCCCCTGTTTCGTAGCTCTCTTGCTTGAACTGACTCCCGCTGTTCTCATAGCGGTGGCCATAGTAGCTCTCGTGGCCGTCGTCGTCGTCTTCCGTGAGCTTCCCGTTACTGGAGACGGCCTTCTCCTCGCTATTGATGTCGTAGTAATACTTGCCGTTGTCCAAAAACCTCGTATCGCTCATCCCCTGTTTCTCCCCTGCTCCGTAACGATACCCGGGGGTGTTGGCCTCCTTCACCCCATTGGGCTCAACGTACTTGAACTTTCGGGTTTCGGATTTGGTCGGGTTTGTGGTGGTGGGCGAGTACTCGTAGGTCTCTTCCTTACCGAAGAGGCCGTAGCCTTGCTCGGTTTTGTCCCCAGTGGTGGCCGTCGAAGGAGAAGAAGAAGGGGAGATGTTTTCGGTTTCGTTTTTCGGGTTCTCGATTTTCGAGTTTTCGGTTTTAGGGCTTGTGGTCTCGGGTTGGGCTCTGGAGACTTTGCTGAAGAACCTGCTCTCCCGGGCATGGGTTTGGAGAGGAGAGGCGGCTACGAAGAAGAGGAGGAGGAGAGTGAAGAAGCATTGGCATGCAGGAGAGAAGGATGCCATTGCAAAAATAAATTAAAAGTGAATGGAGAGGGAAAAGATTGTTGGGTTTTTGAAGGTAAGAAAATGTGTTTTATAGGGGGAATTGGCCGGGTAATGATGCGGGGATGGAGGGGGGTGGGGCCTCGGTATAATGGCAGTATGTGGGCATGCTCCATGTGCCACTCCTTCCTTATACCTTATTGAGAGAGAGTGTCCTCTGACAAATAATAACGGAGAGTTTTTAATCTTCTAGGGGAAGATGGCGGAAAATAGACCATACCAAATTTTCCATCATTTGAGGGCTTTTTCTATGAGAGAGATTCTGAAAAGGCATGGAAAGTTGTTAGTATTAATGACTTAATGTGTTGTTTTTTCTTATTTGGATGGTCAAATGTGTAATAGAAAATGTTGTGTTTCTCAAGAAAAAAGCTTGGGTAATAATATAAAATATATCAAGTTGTGGTAGATTCTACCGTAGTAGGAGTATATATATAACAAAGCTTGTGCCTGAAAAATAAATATTACTTTTTTACATTATAATGTTTGAAAATAGTACATGCATGTAGACATTTATGTTTGAAAAGGATGTATTTGCACCCTGTCCAAATTGTGTTTGTATTCACTTGGATCGATCAATGAATTAAGTGATCAACGTATTAAGCTAAATGTTAAGGGTAATTGAATCGGGTACTCGTAAGGATAGTACAATTAATTTATAGTACTTATTATTCGTTCAAGTTGAGATGAAATTAAGAGGTTAGTTCATTCTAGCAGTTGCTTAATATATATATATATATATACCAAGTATATAATATGAATTAAAAGTGCTAGATTAATAAGTAAAAGTAGAGTCATAGTCAAAAGGAGTGACATTGTTTTTCTTTTCCCCACTAAAAAGGAGACAAATCCCCATCTTCCACTTTGAAGAGGGAAACAAAGGTGGGGCACTGAGAAATTAAGGAGAAGATGAAGGCGATGAATTGAATTATGCGTTGGCCTACCACCTCATTCAAATTTTGTAGGTGAATTAGTTGGAGAGGGAGAAGAGGAAGGAAAAGCAATTGCTTTGTCTTTAAGTACGTGATGCATTTATGCGCTCATTTTTTGATACTAGCTTGGTTATCAATGTATATGTGCATGCTTTAATGAGCATTTTAATCAATTAGGACAGTAAGTTAATGTAGCTTGGCCATTGCAATGAAACCTAAACGAACGCTTCGGGGACAAGGCAATCTAATTGTGATATAAGTGGAAATCTTGCAACTTGTTTTTGTGCCCATTAATTATATATAGCTGGCTATATAGGATCAAAACATCTTAGCTAGCTTAACTAGTAAGATTTAATTTGTATGATTAGGATCAACATTATATATACATTGAGGTATATATATACGGTTCGGCTAATGTGTGTCCATGGGCACACAATAAAAGAATTAATTTGAGAAACTATTTCAAAACTATTCCCTAATTTGGAATTAATAAACCCTTTTAAAAAAAATTAAAACCAACCAACAATATCCAAATTTACCATGATTAGAAATTTAGGCACACATTATAAAGGACATTGTTTCTTCCAAGTAATTTAGTTATGGAGCACGATGCCATTTTGATCGAGATTCTTTCTTTAATTAACGGTGGTCAAACGCAATTTCTACCAACCTAGCTCCTATATAAGGTAATTCAACTCCTACGTCGATCACAGCTCGTGTCTAACACGCTCTTGGTTAGCGTTTGATCGAGAATATATATGCTTGGTGTTTTTTAAGTTGTGAAATAGGATGGTTGTGGATAACGCTGAAATTAAAGGAGGATAGTTATCCTCTATCCACATGCACATATATGATATATGTAATGAAGCAATACTCCAAATTAAATTCACATGGTCTTTGACAGCAGCAGCTAGCTCGCTAGCTCTTCGAAGCAAGTAAGTAAGTTGGTTTTCTGTAGCTTTCATGCATTAAATAACACCCACATTTTGTGCGGCAATTATATATATTAATTTCTCCCCGTCTTGACATCTCACAACATGCAACACTTGCACCATTAGCTACATACACAGTAGTATATCATATATGAGAAAAACCCAACCCTATATCCTATATGGAATATGAATCGAATGCCTACTTGACTCGATCTTCAACAACAAAGACAACTAATTAATTACCAAGCGATCGAGTAGCCAGCCAAGTAACTCCATCCAAAAAAATTAGCAATCCAGTAGCTACGAGTAGAGCTAGACAACTAATTCAAGTGGATATTAACTAGCCTTGTTCATTCAATACAAACAATTCAGTGAGAATGCAGCAAGGTAAATCGAACATAAAATCGACAACTACCTTAGCTTGGACAGTTGAGTTCAAAATTTACATGTTACAGATGATATCGAGAGCCGCATTGATGGCGATTCGAGAAGGCTTAGCCATCTCAAGATCAAAAGATGGTTACTTATCACCAGTAGCTGGATTTCAGGGACAGGTTTGTAATGAAGCTGGCTTGATAGCTCTGACATTTATGGCCTTTGGGATCGGAACAACTCCGACTGCTATTATTCTTTGGACCACAATCTTCTTCTCCAGAAACTGCTCAAACGAATGGCCAAACAGGATGCAGGAAGAGGAGCCAATTCTCAAACACGGACAAAAATATTTAATTCAAGTGTAAAAGAAGAAGAAAATATCACACAAATTAAGTATCCTTCAACTTCAACTTCATCTACGTTTTCTTAGAGGAAATTAATCTGGGTTTTCAGCCAGGTGTTCGATCAGATTGGCTTGGATAAATTAATCAATCTTCTGTTACGTACAAATTCAGGGCAAGGTTGGGACACTAAAATGGAACAACAAATTTGGACATTTAGATTTCTGCTTTAATTTAATTTCCAAGGGTTTGTTTGTTAAATGTCATTATTATGAGATTGGGAAAAGAAAAAAATCATAATTAGGTAGTTACCAAACTTACAGTTGGTCAATCTGAGGCCCCAGATGATTATTATGACCCTAAGTCAGTCCATAAGGCCATAACCAAAAAAAAGAAACATTGGACTATTGGAGTGTTTTGGTTATTTTATTGGATTTAGAAGAAGAAAAAAAACAAAGTGCGGAGTATAAGCGTGATAGACGGAAATGAGAAACATTGGACTATGGGAGTAGTTAACAGGATTTTATGCGGAGACCGTGGCGAAATCTACGTCTATATTCAAATCAAACTCGATTCCATTTTCACTAACTAATACGGACTACATAATCACACTTTAACACAAAGAAAATTACGGAGTATATTAAAATTTAGGGAAATAAAATAAAAGTGGGAATAAAGCGAAAGCTATAAAGACGCAGCATTGGACAAACATTTACATTTACTAGCAATTAGGCCGCGTATTGCGCGGCGATTATAAGACGGAAACTTCATTAGTGTAGAGATATGAAAATGACATTTTCGTAATTTTATTAAAGGAGCATGCTTTTTTGGGAAAAGGAGTATGGAAATGGCATTTCCGTGGAAAAGGAATATGGAAATGGTATTTCCGCAAATTTATTTAAACGGGCATGTTTTTTTTGGTATTAATTTACTTGACTTCACGCCATCCAATGTCTTAAAACTTGTTTTATTACACCCACACGGTAGTGCAACACACAATTATAAGTAATTGGATGGACGGTCAGATGTTACTAAATTGAAAAGTTAGAATAAATGTAAGTTGAACGTTTTTCGAGACATGTCAAAATTACCCGTTTAAATCCGAATATCACCTAAATCGGGCACGCTTTTCCAAGAAAATATATTTTTTTACGAGCTCGCTTACAAGCAAAGTAACTTGGACACGTTTTTCGAGACATGTCAAAATCACCCGTTGACATCCGAATATCACCTAAGTTGGGCACGCTTTTCAAAGAAAATATTTTTTTTCGGTCTCCCCGAGAGCGAAGTAACATGGACACGCTTTTCGAGACATGTCAAAATTACCCGTTCAAATCCTAATATCACATAAATCGGGCACGCTTTTCCAAGAAAATATATTTTTTATGAGCTCGCTTACGAGCGAAGTAACCTGGACACGTTTTTCGAGACATGTCTAAATTACCCGTTCAAATCCGAATATCACCTAAGTCAGGCACGCTTTTCAAGAAAATATATTTTTTACGGTCTCCCCGAGAGCGAAGTAACCTGGACACGTTTTTCGAGACATGTCAAAATTACCCGTTGACATCCGAATATCACATAAGTCGGGCACGCTTTTCCAAGAATTTTTTTTTACAAGCTCGCTTACAAGCAAAGTAACCTGGACACGTTTTTCGAGACATGTCAAAATTACCCATTCAAATCCGAATATCACCTAAGTCGGGCACGCTTTTCCAAAAAAAATATATTTTTTACGACCTCGCTTACGAGCGAAGTAACCTGGACACGTTTTTCGAGACATGTCAAAATTACCCGGTGACATCCGAATATCACTTAAGTCGGGCACGCTTTCCCAAGAAAATATATTTTTTACGGTCTCCCCGAGATTACTTAAGAGCTAAGCAAGAACGACACGAATTTCGAGTAATATTAAAATAACAAATAGGATTATTACACCCACACGATAGTGCAACACGCATTTTTAAGTAATTGGATGGACGGTCAGATGTTACTAAATCGAACGGCTAGAATAAATGTAAGTTGAACGGTTAGATAAGATCTATATTGTGGTTTTATTTATCAACGGCCGGATAGTGTTGTGATATCCAAACTCTTATAGTAGTATGGACTAGTGATGATGCCCGTGCATATGCACGGGGCTACTTTTTTGTATAAATATATTAAGATATTTTATATTTTTAATTATACCATTTTCATGCTTGTATATTTATCTTAATTTATTTATAAAAATTTTAAATGCGTTTAAAGATGCAAAAATATTTAAAAAATAAGCATTTGACCATCTTACATTCTTCGTAGATTAAAATTAATAATGTAAACCGAGATTATATGGTTCCATTGTTAATGTTTGAATATATGGCTATTTTCATAATATGTGCTTGATGTAATTTTTTGAACCTATTGTCCCATGTAATAATTAAATTATCTCACTCATAATTCTTCCCAAGTACTATAAACCATGTAATTGCAATTAACATACATAAGAATATATATAAAACAAATTCTAAATAGTTTAGGTTTTTTTCTTTTACTTTCAAGGTTTTTTTCTTTTTCATTTGGAAAAATAGAGTAACATAATCCCATTAATATATTTTGGTTCTTATTTGTCAATAGAGTAACATTGCATTTTGTACGTTGAAAATTTCTCATAACATATCTTCTTATCTGTGAGAAAATTATACAACAAATTAATTAAACCAAAATAAGTATTTCTCCTTTCACGAATATAATTTACCCCGAATTTGATAAATTTGAAATGTGTAACATTTTTCTTATTATTTCCTTAAGTTTGAATTGTTATCGTCATTAGTTACCTAATATAAACATTTGCAACATATGTCATTTGGTTTATAAAAACTTCAACCTACTCTTATTTTTCACTTGATTATCTTTCACATTGCTTCCTTATTCTTTTATTAATTATTTTTTTAGAGGCTAAACCCATTTACAAATTACTAAAAATAGCGTATGAATTACGTACGACCAAGGATGGAGCTTAAAACATTTTCCAACAAATATATGCACAATATATGTGATAAAGTAATTCACACCTTATGCAATAAAACATACATATGGTTATTGTCTTGGTGTACTGGCCAACAAAGATATTGGTTCAAACTAAATATGGTCATCAATACCATTTAGGAATAGTATGAAAAAGAGGTTAGAGATTGTAGAGGATGTAGTACATGTTTGAGTTTTGAGTTGTTTGTCTTGTGTACCTCAAATTATGATGCTACTTAGAGTTTTTTCTTTGTTCTTCTAAGGAACCTCCGATACCCTTTTTTTTAATTTCACTAAATAAAGAGGGTTTGAGGGGGAATGAATTAATTTTTTTTATAGAGTTTTAAAAATAGGCGTTAGGTTTGAGTGTAAATTTTGTATGGAATTTTAATATTCAAATCTTAACTTTCTTTGATTTATTAGGCTTTGCAAACATCATAAACATTGAGTTAAAGAAATATTTTTGATTTAATATGAATAAAAGCATAATATATACAAAAAAATTTCTCAATTGTCATGGATTTTTCTTCATTTTAAGCTTCTTATCTTATATAAAAAAATGAATTTATTTTGCAAATGGGAAAATTATACTTAAACTTTAAAAATATGGTAGCAAATGTTTATATGAAAAAATGTCTATAAAATGATATATCGATTTGAATAGTAATTTTTTGATTTGTACACAATCACCATAACCATCGAGTTAGAAAAAATACCTTTGCTTTATATGAAATGAATTATATACACAAAATATTTCTTAATTATGATAAGGCTTTGATTGCTATTTTTTTTTAACGATGATAATAAGATATATATATATATATATGTGGGGACATAAACTTACAAATAGAGAAACTAATAAGTAGATAGATAAATGTCATTGAAGAATAAAAATGAACTAAAAAATAGTACACTAAGAAGATTTGAACCAATCGGCTGTCGGCGGACTGCTCGAGCTGCCTCGCGTGGCGAGAGCGGGTTGCCGCGTGCCGGCCGGGGGACGGGCCGGGAACCGCCCCTTCAGGGGCCTTCCCCGGGCGTCGAACAGTCGACTCAGAACTGGTACGGACAAGGGGAATCCGACTGCTTAATTAAAACAAAGCATTGCGATGGTCCCTGCGGATGTTGATTGGAAAGCAATCTCACCACTAAGCTACACATAACTTTTTAATATATTTTTTGCCAATAGTAATTATATAGGGATTATTGTGAGTATAGTTAATGAGAGTAATAAATGGTGGCAAAACCCAATCTTATACGTATATAAGATTGTGTTTGATGAGAGTTTTATAAACATTTTCATATTTATTTGTGATGGTCTTAAATAGATGCAATTATGGTATTTTAAAAAGAATCTCCTTTAAGATAAGTTGTTTTGTAATCGATATAGTGTATAATTTTTTTATTTATATATTAACTAGGTGGATGGTCCGTGCTATCGCACGGATTTTCATTGATTATATTTTATACTCCGTATTTTATAGTATAGAGGTGGGTTCAAGTAAGAAGGCTATTATAGTGTGAAGTGGTGGATAATTGTGGTACGTTAGATGAGATTTATTTTACGGTGAGATCTTACTTCTCCATATAATGTCTCATGGGGGGAATTTATAGAAAAATTATAGAAAATAAAAAAATAACCACCAAATCAGATTTACGTAATTTTACTCATACCGTAATCCATAGTAATAGGAGAGAGAAACTGATGAAATAATTTGGTTAAAAATAAGGAGGTTATTTCCTTTTACACTAAAAATGAAATTAAAAGAAAATTTTATTAATTAATTAATTTGGATAGAGAAATATACGGATTTTGAGATCTTATAAAACCATAATTAGGAGAGAGAAACATAATCGGATAATTCAAACTCGTTTTGTACGGCTGATATTCATATTTTCAAATCTGTGTGTAACATATTCATTTTTATACAATGCATATTCATTTGTATGTTACATATTCAACACATTACATATATTCATTTTTTGTATAAGTGATATTCATTGCCTACGATAGTAACGTTCATTTATATTGTCTAATTTTATCTTTCACTCATGTTATTAATAACGATATTTATACAATGAATATGCACTCGTTCTATAATGAATATGTAATCGTGAATATCGAATATGTGAAAATGAATATTAATTGTGTCACTAACTAAATATAAGGATACATATATCACCACCCAGTTACATGAATATCACCACCGAGTTACATGAATATCACCACAAAGTTACACGAATATCACCGACTATATCACAACCTAGTATTGCACTAACAAAACTAAGTACAATGGTATTGGCACAACATGGTATTCAACGCTAAAATATTGCCATCATCCTTTTTCGGTCTCATTAGCGTCGGTTCCCGAAGTATCTAGATCAACAAGATGATCATGATCCAATCTTCTTAATGCACCTGTGTAAAAAAAAACTAATATTATGAATATAATGATTCAAACCATGAATATAACCATATAAAACATGAATATACATATAAAAGCATGAATATAAGCAATTTAGTTATAACCAATTAAAATTATGAATGTCTTCAATTGCAAAATTGAATGTTGCATGCTAAACGATTGAATATAACTAATGAAAAGCTTGAACATGTTAATACAATCATCGAACATAATGCATACCATTACATGTTATTGGGACTTAATTACATTTAAATCTATGGATACAATCAATCAAATGAATGAATATACGATATAATAATCATGAATATAATTGACAAGTTTTATGAATGTACTTTATACGTTTATAATTACTCACTAAAATTCATGACTACAGTTAATAAAAAAACATGAATATACCAGATCAGAATCATGAATACATATAAATGAGTTAATGAATATCGAAATTCAAAACATACATACCAATTTTGAAATTACCTTCCATGAATTTCTAGATCCAAATATTCTTATAATATAGAAGGACCGACACTGATCATCATACCTAAAAGCATGAATATAGTTAAATAAAACAATGAATATAACTACGTAAAAACATGAATATGCATTCATATATACCAGAGTATAGATAAATGAATATGAACATATTAAATATGAATATAATAGAGTAGATTACGAACTGCGCATAATTGAATTAAACATATTCAAATTTTGCAAAACATGAGCTCTTTTTTACAAGATGTTGTTGAAATAGTCAAATAAAGAATGATTATAACTATAGAATTAATGAATAAGCAACGATGAAAGCAAGAAATGCGACAACATATTTGCTCTTGTCCGAATTTTGCACTTGCCAGAGTATAGCAACATAAATAATGAATTGCTGACTCTGATGGACGAATGTCCTCGCAATTTTTGCGGTTGTTGGAATTGATAATAGAGAAACGAGTAGATCCGACCTTCGAACCCTAAAAAACACTTAGATCTAAACGAAATCCATGGAAGAGAATCAAACCTTCGACCCAGAAAAAAACATGTAAAAATCTCTTTAAACTAACCAGAATAAGTCATCGACGGAAAAAAAAAATTTAAGCGCTTGAGAAGAGAGCATGAGTTTGCTTGCCATGGTGTACTTCTGAGAGCAAGAACAATGAATGGGGAATGGAGGTAGAGAAATAACAGAATGAAAAAGACGATATTTATTCTCTATCAAATCTTCTTTCCATAATTTTTAATTTAAAAAATAAAAAAATATCATGTTCACCCCTATAATTAAGGAATTGGGTTTAATCTTGTGTACACACCCTAGACTATTTTTCTAACAATTAATCTGGACCATTACTTAATTTTTAATCCTACACTCTATATTACTCCATCTATTCTTACACTAAGAAGCATTCTTACTAGAACTTAAATCTTATAGTATATATATAGATAGAGTTTCGTTCAAATGAAACAAACTCTTATCCTGAAACGAACTCTTATCCTGAAACGAATGCACTTTTTGTAGTTAGTAGTGCACTTTTCCTACTTCAGAGTGCACTTTTTCGCATTTGCACTTTTCGTACTTTTTAGTGCACTTTTCATACTTTTTGTAATGCACTTTTTCGTAGTGCACTTTTTGTATTTTTTAATGCACTTTTGTATGAAAAGTGCACTACTAACTAGTAAAAGTGCATTCGTTTCACGTTTTAGGATAAGAGTTTGTTTCATTTGAACCAAACTCTATATAGATATATATAGATAGATTGTTTTTTTTTCACTTTACCCATCTCTAAGGTTTTTTTTTATTGATTCTTATTTTTCAACAATTTGGGAGTTGTTTTTAATTTTTTGCTTTGTGGTGAATGGAATTGTGATGTGATCATGCAAAAGTTAAAAGATTATATAGTGTGAAAGTGAGTGGAATACGAAAGGTTATGTTTTAAATATGATTTTCTCTTTTGATTGGAATACCAAAAATTGATCTTATCTTCTTTTATTTTTACTTATATATTTGTAATACCAATGGTTATAATTTAATGACATTAAATTCATATTGTAATAATAAAGTTTAGTACAAAAGTTGCTAAATAATGTCAAATATTATATTTTAAATTTGATCTTATCTTTTGTTTGGAATACCAAAGGTTGATCTTATTTTCTTTTATTTTTTACTTTTATTTGTAATATCAGTGGTTATAACTTAATGGCTTTAAATTCATATTGAAATATCAAATGTTGTATCTTGTGTGTAATTCCAAAGGTTACGTTTTAAAGAATAATTGTTTAATTAATTGCATGAGAATTCATTGGCACACATTAATTACAAATTGACATGCTTATTTTATTTATTTTTTCTTTTATTTGTACTCTCTATCTTTCATTGAAAATATTTTCATTGATTTCGAAATATGTTTATATATAGATATATAGATATAGATAGATATAGATATTCATTGGCGTTATATTTTATTCCTCACATTGGTTCCTCACATATATGTTTATAATATCCACACCAAGACACTTTATACTTGATGATAAAAATACAAAATATTTCAATATGAAGATGGTTTTTATATGCTTGACTTCAATCACTTAAAAATTAATAAAAAAAATCTATTATTATATTTTTTCTAGATACTTAGATTGTAAACTATTTCAATTATGTATATTTTTATTTCAGCCAAATACATATTTTTTTTTTGTCTAAATGTACAACATTATTTAAGAAAATCAGTGAATGTATAAAAGGGAAGGTCAAAATTATCAAAATGAACGAATTTGAAGTTTGGTACAACATTAAATATTAATATTTTGTGTTTTACATTTATAAACACAAAGACATTAGAAATATTTTTATATTTAAGTTTTAGTGTAAGAAGCCATGTTTTGTTTTAGAAAAATGATTTTAGGGTGCATTCTACTTTTTTTTATATAAATTAAAGTTTATTCATGTTCCGATAAAATTAATTCAACTAAAATTTTATGGGTAAATTCATATAAGCCTAATATAAAAATAATTATAAAAATTAAGAATCAAATTAAAAAATCTTAAATCATCAAATTCAATAGTCATAATTTTATGTTTCTCTTTTTTTTGGTGGAATAATGTTATGGTTCTCTTCGATCCTATCATAATAAAATACAACCAAGTATCTTAAAATTAATTTTCTTACTTTTTCAAGAGAATGGGCTTTAAGGATACAATTCTTAAGATGTCATTTTTATAATAATAATTTTATCAACCTTACTAAATAAGTTATTTATAACTCGATCTCATGGATATATTTCTAAAGTCTAGGAAAAAACATATAATCAAATTTACTTTCTCATGAAATAAATAAATCATCTAGATAATAGTGTAAAATATTACATTCAAAAGGATTTTAGTACAAAATGAATTAATACTCACACTTACCTATTTCACTTACCAAAATATATGTCAAAGCAGCCAACCGCCGAACCTTTACCTGATGTCATCTAAAATTGGATTTCACATATGTGTTGATATGAGATTGATTACAAATTCCCTGCAGTTTATAGTGATTAAGTTAAAGTACGTTACAAATAGACGAAGTTGATAAGCCGATTGTTACATATGAGTTAATGAGATTGAATATTTCAAATTTGATAATAAAGCTTAGCATTTATATAGAATATTAAAAGACTTTTGACCTTTTGAATTTCAAACAATAAATATGAAAGCATTCATCTTCTTCACACTCATTTACTCTCATTATTATTTCATTAGATGCTTTGGTCATTAATTGACCAAATTTTTCTATTTTTATAGTATATATAGACTAGATGAATAACCAGTGCTACGCACGGGTTGTTTTTATTTATGTTTAATATTAACTTTACATGTTTTTTTGTTAAGACATTGCTTTAATATTTGGTTTGATCTATTATATAAATCATGAATAATATATCAACCTAATTCAATAAAGAAATATTAAAGATTAAAAATAAAATTGTGTTGCAAGTTTTGTGTAATATCCGGGTCTCTTACACACCCCATACAAAATTCTATTCCTTGTCGGTAAGACAAACTCTCTTGTTTGTGACCCTTTTTCTCAAAAGTAAACATTAGGCCTAATCCTTTTGTTGGTCCATTAGAATGCCCGATTTGTTGTGGCCAATAAAGGCTAGGATCAGTCCAATATTGTCAAGGATCAGCCCAATCCGATGCCTTAGTAGGTCCCTTTTCACTCATCTTGTAAAAACCCTAGGCTTTCAGGAAGGGCTATTCTTTTCACCTCTGTGCCGCACTAAGAAGAATCAGAGAGGAGGGGGCACCATCACCTCTCGTGATTTGTCGACTGTTGCCCTAAACCCTGATCGTCGTAGATCTCACCGCCTCCTCCTTGGCTACACAGAGAAGGGAGAGCGAGAAGTTGTCGATCTGCGCTCGGCGTCCGTGGAAACTCGCCATCATGCCTCGCTTTTCCCCCTCCTGATCTTCCCCTTCTTCGCCGCTCTGCTTCGCTTGCCGAAGATCTCATTCGATGTGGTTTCGTTCGCCTGAACTCGTGACGAGTTGAAACCGCGCGGGTTGGATCTAACCGTTGTCCTTCGAGCCGCCGTCGTCAAACCCAATACGTGCCGCTCAGAATCGAGACGCCGCCAAGGCACTCTAGGCATTCAACCCAGCCTAGATCCGCCGAGATCCATTTGAAGAGGGAGCCCCGTTCCAGCCTCGTTGCTCGTTCTCTTCCCAATTCGCCGCCAGCTTTGGTTGCCCAAACCTCGTCGCGAGTCCGCCGCCCAGCCGTTGTCTCGCGGATTTGTTTGCACTCATCGGTTGGAAATCAAAAGGACGGGGCAAAGCAAGCTCACCTTGTTGTTGCCGTGGTCGGGTCAGCGGAAAACCATAAGTGAAAGTTCGAGTCCGTCTTCCACACGAGCGAAGAGGTTGGTCCTAAAAATTCACCTAATTTGTCTATATCTACTTTAGGGTTGATCTATAATCAAATGGTTCGTTTGAGTATGTGAAAACGTTGCTACTGAATTTTGTACTTCGATCCCGATTTCTCGTTCGTGTTGTAATGCAATTGTTGTTAGGTAATTGAATCTTATGGGTTTCGTTAACTAGAATTATGATTTGTGAATGGATGTTGTAATTCGGCCCTTAGGCTTCCGTTTGATTTCCCGTGGTTGAATTGTAATGTGTGTTCAAGTTGTGGTTGTGATGATTATGTAGTTCGATGGAGTTGGGTTGTTGAATTGGTAGGGGAGTCTTATACTATCTTTTAAATCAGATTCCTTAAGCTGAATATATAAGACAAGATTTTGAAATAGCAAAAGGGTTATCAAGTGGGATACTTTTGGAGTAATGGGTTTTGGTGGGGTTTCGATGTTAGCAGGGGGTCGATTTCAATTTAAGGTGTCTTTAGGCAGTTAAGTAGAGTATAATCTAATTAGTATATTGGTTGACGATGTGTTGATTAGGTGGACAGTTTAAGTAATTTTTTTAAGAGAGTGCTAGATACTTCCTCAAACTTTTAGTATGAGGCTTGGGAAATTGTTTATGTTGGTGTTTTTGTAACTTGAGTGTCCGGTTTATTTAAAGATGTTAGTTTGCTGTTATTGTTTAGGAAATCTTTTCAATCGATCTAACTAGACGTCCGCTATCGTTGAGAGTCCTTCACTCGAGGTAAGTCGTTCTACGACTTGCTCGGCTTAATTCAATACTTGTTAGATTGAGTGCCATGTATGTGGAATTGGTTTTTGGGAACTAGTCCCTCTTCATATTAATTCCTTTAAAGTAAAATTTTCTCTCTATGCTTGTGAAGGTTGTAATTATATTTGAAAATTGTGTTGTACTCATATTTGTAAATTGTGTTTGTAACTGTATTGTAATTGCGATTGCGATTGTGCGTTTGAAACTTGTAATTGTAATTGTCTTTGTAAATGTAAATGTGTTTGTGTTTGTGCTTGTACTGGTGTTGAAGTTGTAATTATATTTGTAATTGTTGGTGTAGCTATAACTGTGATTGTGATTCGGTTTGTGGTTTTCAGTTTGATTGTGATTGTAATTCTGACTGTAACTATGAGTGTGGTTGCAATTGTAATTGAGAATGTGAAAGCAATTGTGTTTGAATTTGTGATTACGTTCGAATTGTGGTTGCGCTTGAATTGTGATTGTGGTTGTGATTGTTATTGTGATTGCGACTTGTTCGAGTCTATCTTTCTTTCGTTGCATGTTTGTTTATGTTGTTCGAGGTTAATCGTTTGTCGACTTGCTTTGCTTACGACCATTATGTGTTAAATGATTGAACTGAATGTGCAAACCTTATTTTGGAATGAATTCATATTACGTGCTTGTATATATTTTGGGGAATTATGAAAAATTATTTTTAAACATTTTTCGATATGCGTGCATTGGGTTCCACCGGTATGGCCATGGAGCACGGGATAAGCTGAAGAAGGAGTGGCCCCCGAGCATGGTCATGCGGCTGGAAGGGACCCCCTTCTAAAAATAAACTAAATTGTTTTGGCAGACGCTCTAGTAGAGGTTTAGCCGGGGAAAGAAGAGTGAATAGAGGAAATGGACACGTGTATATGGTGCGCCCTGACCGTGCGCCATAGATGAAAGGCCGGAGGGTGCCATTTGGGTTTGAGGAGGATATTGCTTGCTATTTTATTTGATTGATTTTTGTTTGAATGGTCTCGTGTTCATGGGTTTTGGAACGTATTTTGTGGTTATATATGTTGGGAAGATCTTTGTGAAGATTACTGTTACCTTGTTATTATTATTGATGTTATCTGTATTAATTTCATTGTTGTGATATTGTGGTATTTTAATGTGATGTTGATTGTGATGTGGTTTGTAGGTGTGTGTGTATCCGCGTGTCTGTCTGATTGTGTGTCTGAATGTATGGATGTCTATGTGACTATTTAACGTTAAGTGTTGAATTGATATGAATTGATAATTATTGATTTCTGTGTGAATTTATTGCTAGGGTTCTGTGTGGCTTTTCAAACGTTCCATATGCATCTCACGCTTTCTAGCTTGAATTAGAATTGTAGCTGACCCTTCGGGGAATATTTTTACAGTTTCAGGTACTTTTCAAAAATCGTGATGGATTCTCTACAAAGTGATGAAGTGGATGTTGGTGACGTGTCATTAGGTCGGGCTGTTGGGATCAAGTTATTAATGTACTAAAAGTTGTCTGTGAATTGTTTTGTTACTAGTTGGATAGAACTAGTTTAGGATAGTTTGAGATTACAGAATGGTCTAATTTACATATTTTGTCATAATGTCGAGAATACTATCATGTTTTATACATTCAGTTCTAAATAAAGGTTGAAAGTTCTATTTGTTTCTCGTCGTGCCCGAGTTGAAAGATCCTAGCGAACTTGTTAAACTAATCTGAGTAGTCCCAGACAGAGTCTGCCACCGAGTGGCGCTCCGGCGAAAGTCGGGGTGTTACATTTTGAATCACAGTGGTTAAAAGTGAAATTAAACGAAATCTAAACACACGATACTAATATATTGTTAATGGAACTCAAAGAAAAGGAAACCTAAATGATAAATAATTATAGCTATTAATTAGAAAAAAAATTAAAATACTAAATTCATAAAAAAAAACACTAATGAAAAATGACCAAGATAATACCTTAATCATTCCATATATATTTAGTCAAAAAAAGTTCTACATATAAAATAGAAAGAAGTTTAATAATGCATCTATAATACAAATCCTTGCCAAACTACTATATACATGCATAAATGTTAATTTTTTTTAAGACAATAAATTAGATATTTTTGAAATTATTATAAAAAATCAATAAATCATGTCATATCTGAAGGATTTCTTATAAGTAACCAATGCTTAAAAATTGCAAATTACTCTACTATATATTGCCAGTTTCGTGACGATTTTATTAAAATATTTTCATAGACAAAGGATATTATCCATTTAACCTCATTTATTTTAATTAATTTATTTTGGTAATAGTCATTAATCCTATTGATTTCAATATTCAAGGCCAAAATATGGTTACAATTTTTTGAACTTCTTATCTATTTTGATAGAATTATGATAATGTAACGATCTTATTCAATGTCATATATCTGATTTTGTAAGGATCTTATAAAATATTTGCATAGACAAAAGAATAATATCCATTTATCATTTATTTCAATTAAATTATTGTGGTAGAATAATAGTTATTAATTCTATTGATTTCAATATTTAAAGGCCAAATATGGTTACATTTTTTCAACTTCTTCATGTTTATTTTTATAGAATTATGATCATTTATCAACCTCATTTAGTGTCTAGTGAAGTTACAACTTTTCAAACCTCACCCAAAAAAAGTTACAACTTTTCACCTCCTTACTGTTTTTTTCTAAAAAAAATATTTGATAGAATGTAATAGTGAATAATCCCCGTTTTTAAAATTTTGAATAAAAATTGTTTCATTTTTATTTCTATCTTATGTTGTCCAATAATTGAAAATTTAATAATGTAAATAGAATCATTCATTTTTTCAATAAGTTATCCTCTTGTTAGGATTATGAACATTCCGAGTTGTATTTTTATAATCGACCAAGATAATACTCCTTTCATTCCATATATATTTATTAAATAAAATTTATAACACATATAAAATAGAAAGAAGTTTAATAACACATCTATAATATAAATCTCTGCCAAATTACTAAAAATTGATAATTTTTTCTTAGACCAACATTTCATAATTTTGGAGAACATTATAAAAACCGAAAAATTGCGTCATATAAGAAATCAATACTTAAAATTACAATTTACTCCACTACAAATAGTTGATTTCATAAAAATCGTATTGAAATATTTTCATAGACAAAATGAGAGTATTCATTTAATCTCATTTATTATGATTTATTTGGTAGAATAATAGTCATTGATTCCATTTATTTCAATGTTAAAGACCACATATAGTTACAATTTTTTCAACTTCTTCTTATTTATTTTGATAGATTTATGATTATTTATAAACTTCGTTCAATGTCTAAGCAAAGTTTACAACTTTTCAAATTTTTTTGTTATATTTTTTTGATATAATATATGGGTGAATAATCCAATTTTTAAAATTTTTCAATATAAAACTAATTATTGTTTTTTTTATTCTATATTCTCCACTGATTTTTATTTCTATCTCATTCAACGAATATATGGTAATTCATTTTTTAGTAAGATATCCTCTTATTTGAACATGAATATTATGAGTTGTTATTTGATAAAAATATCTTGTTTATTGAATATATAATTAAATTATTTAGGACATTCTCAAATTAATATTCTCAATTTTTTAAAAACTTTCATGTTGTATTTTTTTAGCAATTGTTCATGGTATATTGAGAGAAAAGACAATAATTCTTAAGATAATTTTAGGAACATCAACATAAAATAAAATATTGAATAATGTGAATTACATAACCATGTACTACGACAAATTTTATATATTTATAATAAGCAAATGTATTGTTGGAATTACTTATTTAAGTACATGAACATCTATTGTCATTTTTTTAAGTTTATAGATTTCTAGATCTACATATAGATGTATTAGATTAAAATTAGAAATCAAATAATTAATTCATTTGAATAAGATATTATTTGTTCAATTTTTTTGTATTTTATTTTATAATATATATTGGTTTATAGATTTAATAGAGGTCATACCAAAAAAATTAATGTTTATTGCTCACGACATTATTATTATTTAAATGGAGGGATATATTACTAATTTGAATTGGAATATTATCATTTAAATGGGACATTAGTAAATTGGGTTGTTATTAAAAAGGTGGACTATAATGTTTGTAACGATTTTCGTTATCCGTAATTCCTTACATGATTCCAAATTATTCTTGTCAAATAATAATTCAATATGTATATATGTAAATGAACCCATGAAATCAAAGATTTATTCATTAGATTTTATTTCGATGGATTCTTGTAATTTGATCTTTTTTAATTAGTTGGACAATATATGAAGAGGTTTAAGAAGAAACATATTTACTAACATAAGAACATAATAAATAAAATAATTATATTGTATATTTTTTAATTAATAATAAGAAATCTTAGAAAATAATAAATATATTTGTAAATTACAATCATATCTTTACTTTTGTCGCTTTTTCAAAATTATCATGTACTTCTCCATTCTCTTTGGCACAATAATTACCAAAACAATAATTTACTAACATATTACATTAAAATCAAATAATTATTCAAAATATTTGCAAATCAATAATAATACTATTACCTTTGTCACTTTTATATGTATCCCTTCTCTCTTGGTTCTTGGAGGTAATTTGAGAAAAAAAAAGACATTATTAATATAAGCATATAAAAATAATATAATTATTCAATATATTTGTAATTACTAATAAAAAATTAAAAAATGGTAAATTATAATTGTACCTTTATTTTTTCGATAGTCTATTTTTCTTTGATGTTGGGGGAGTCTCTAAATAATGGTGAGGGAGAGGGCAAAAGTGTATCGGGGTGGGGTGAGGAGGCGAGAGAGAAGATTAGGGTGAGACTATATATAGTGATAAAATTGAATGGATGACGATGGTTAATCTCATAGGAGATTAAAAGTTAATTGAAAAGTCAATTGAAATAATATTCACAATAAATCCTTATTATGCTCATTGGATCCTACAAATTATTCTTTATGCTAAATTTTATGCTCATTGGATTCTTAATCTCATGGAAAGTTGAAACACATTTGCCCTTTCAATTCTTGTAACATTTTTTGAATTAAAAAAATAATTATATTGTATATTTTTTATTTAATAATAAGAAATCTTAGAAAATAATAAAAATATTTGTAAATTACAATCATATCTTTACTTTTGTCGCTTTTTCAAAATTATCATGTACTTCTCCATTCTCTTTGGCACAATAATTACCAAAACAATAATTTACTAACATATTACATTAAAATCAAATAATTATTCAAAATATTTGCAAATCAATAATAATACTATTACCTTTGTCACTTTTATATGTATCCCTTCTCTCTTGGTTCTTGGAGGTAATTTGAGAAAAAAAAAGACATTATTAATATAAGCATATAAAAATAATATAATTATTCAATATATTTGTAATTACTAATAAAAAATTAAAAAATGGTAAATTATAATTGTACCTTTATTTTTTCGATAGTCTATTTTTCTTTGATGTTGGGGGAGTCTCTAAATAATGGTGAGGGAGAGGGCAAAAGTGTATCGGGGTGGGGTGAGGAGGCGAGAGAGAAGATTAGGGTGAGACTATATATAGTGATAAAATTGAATGGATGACGATGGTTAATCTCATAGGAGATTAAAAGTTAATTGAAAAGTCAATTGAAATAATATTCACAATAAATCCTTATTATGCTCATTGGATCCTACAAATTATTCTTTATGCTAAATTTTATGCTCATTGGATTCTTAATCTCATGGAAAGTTGAAACACATTTGCCCTTTCAATTCTTGTAACATTTTTTGAATTAAAATTCTCATAAATAACATGTATTGAAATCATACAATTTTTTTTATATTTTTTTATTTACTTAATTTTATCTATGAACTTAATTGTGAGAATGGTCATAAATGACCCAATTTTTTTTATTTACTTAATTTTATCTATGAACTTAATTGTGAGAATGGTCATAAATGACCCAATTTTTCTATTTTATATGTTATATAGATATAGAAGATTCATTAATTTAAATAAATTAGTTATGAAACTGTTTTTTTTTTATGTGGAAAAAATTAGTCAAACCCGATAAGGTTTAACCTAGTGCATCCTTTCGGATGAAAACACTGAGTTGTGGATGATTCAACAGTTGATCGGGCGATACAAAATGATCGACGCAATTTAACAATGCAATCAGCTGTGTCATTACACGACCGAGGCATGTGTTTAAACTCAATTGACTCAAAAAATCGTGAAATTGCTAGCAAATCAACAATCATCATATCAATTTGCCATGAACAGCTTCGACTTCCTTTCAAAGTAGAAATCACTTGGATATCATCCCTTTCAACTATTACCTGTTTACATTTCAATTGTTGAGGTGCTAGAATTCCCATTTTCATTCCTCTAGCATCTGCTTGTAGTGCATCCTCAATTTGTTCCTTTACTACATCTAATGCAATTACATTTCCATTCTAGTTTCGAATTATGAACCCAGAAATTGAAACCCCATTCATACGCTTTGAACCATCAAAATTAATTTTTACTGTTCGCTCAAGTGGTTTTTCCTATTTAATTCTTCTAGTATTTTTCTTTCCATTATTGGTCTTCTAATTTTGCATTAGTTCATCTACTAGTTATGTTTTTGCCTTTTTCTAGTTAGTCACTGGAGATTTGACATATTCGTTGAAATTTCTTCCACCATACAATAAATTATTTTGGAAGATCGTTATATTTCTATGACGCCAAACACACCACCAAATAATAGCTACTTTTGTGAATTCTTTCAACGATAATTTCTATTTTATTAGGTTCATATTTTGAACAAGGTTATATGATCCATTAAACAATTGACTAATAACTCTAGAGATTTTGGGATCAAAGTAATTCATAGTTTGTCGGGTAAATCTACATCTGAATAGAAGATGCTCTATACTTTCCGAATTATGATTGCAAATGTTACATTCCTATGTAACATCGATATGATTTCTTGCTAATCTCTTCTTTGTAGGTAGTCCGCATAGTTTCACAAAAAAAATTTTACTTTTGGAAAAATATCTAGTTTCCAAATCCATTCAAAACTGCAATCAGGTTGACTGTTTTCGTTCGTTATAAATTTTAACGACGAGTAGGTTGAAAACCACCCATTTTTTATTTGAGACCAGTACATTCTATCAGGAATTATTTTCGTTGGAATCTGAATATTAAGGATTTTTTCAACCTAGAAAAGAGGGAGGCACCTTTTTTATCTTCATTCCATTTGTTTTCGGTCAGTTATGAAACTACGATCTTTTTCCTCTAGGTTTTGTGGGATCATTTGTCTGTTCGACTTAATTAGTGGAAGAGACGAGACCCATCTATCAGTCCAAAAATTAATTAAATTTCCATCTCCAATTTGCCACCTTAATCCTTCTAGAAATTTCGGTAATAGTTTCGTTAAATGCGCCACTGCCATGAAGCATTATTTCTCAACCTATATTCTAAAGCTCCATTTACTTTTAGGTGTTTTTGCTTAATGATTTGAACACATATATTCTCAGGATCTGCAAAGATTTTTCATAATAGTTTTATTAGTTATGAAACTATTATTTGGCTTGATGGTGATTTAAAAAATAATGCATATGTATGGATATACATGTGTCTGTGTGCATGTGTATTGAAGGTGAAAATTTTAATATGTGAATAACCATATATATTTTTAACAAATTATGATATATCTAAAAGTCTTAAAGAAACTTTAAGAATGATACAAATTATTTTCTTTGATAATTACCCTGGGACTACTTAATATATTTACAATTAATTTTGTTCACAATTATCTTTATTCATATGTAATGATTATTTTATATTCCAAAAAACTTTGAAATTATTTTACTATGATTGATTTTTTCATTCATTCTCCAATTTTTTATATGTTCGAGCTCTTTATGATCTATTTCCATCTACTTGACTGAAATCAAAAGGTTATTTGGTTTCCAACGAAAGAAGAAGAATAATGATCTCTAATATAAATGAAACTAATCTCAAATTCTCATTATTCATGTTCACTTCTAAAAGTAAAAAAAAAAACTGATTTAATATGATTTTCTTTGATATAAAGTGTGATTTTCTGATATTTGGAAGAAAAAAAAGTGATTTTGGGAAATCAATTCTATTACATAGAAACATTACTTGAGAATTAGCACAAAACTAGCTAGCATAAGTGCATGTACCATGTGTACTACTCAAGGTTAAGGTTGTTGTTCATTGTGTTGTATATATTTGTTTTTTTGATGCCATGTAGTTATTCATTGTTTGTTATATATTGTTGTTGTTTATTTTCGTTTTACTTCAATTTTTGTTCATTTTGTTATATTTAGTTGTTCATTATGTAATATGTTTATACAATCTTTAGTTAATGTTTTTAGGCTTGTTCAATATTTAGTATATAATTGTTCATTTCATCATTATACTTGTTCATATAGGTGAAAATACAAAGAAGGATGGAATGAAGTCATGCATGGATTTGTCGTCAAATAAGTCCAAATTTTGGTTACCGATAGTAGATGAAGATTGTAAGCCATATATTGGAATGCAATTCACATCATTGGAAGACGGTATCTCCTTCTATGATAAGTATGCTAGGGCGAGTGGATTTGAATGGCGCCATAGCACACTTCATATAGAGAAGGGAAGAAGAATAGTGCGAGGTGCACTGATAAAAGAAAAAGGAAATCAAATAGGTGTTATTGTAAAGCTAGAATTGCTCTCAAATATTGTGGTGGTGGAAAATATAATGTGACATCATTCATTGAGGAGCATACACTTCATATAGGACTATTCATATTGGGCATCAAACATAGATGGCGAAGTGTAGAAGAGTGAAGATGGGAGCCACGAAAACCTACAGATTATTCCAGGAGCTTTGTGGAGGGTATGCTAATGTAGGTGCAATAGATACAAATTTCAAGAATTCAAGAAGGGATTTGATGGCTTATATTAAAGGTGCAGATGCTCAAATGGTAATCGATCGTTTCTTTCAAAAGAAAGATGTTTGAAGTGCATTCTATTTCGATTATGAGGTGGATGAGTTTGATCAGCTTACAAAAATCATTTGGGTTGACCCAATTGGAAGGAGGAATTATAGCATATATGGAGATGTTGTGTCTTTTGATGCTACCTATAGTTCGAATAGGTATTCAATTTCTCTCGTTTGTTAATTAATATAATTCATTGACTGACGAGCACTTTTACGTCGCTATAAAAGCATTGTCAAAGAATTATTCCTAACTTCCTAACCTTAGCAAAGTGGAAGTAAGGGGTCGATCCCACAGAGACTCGGATTATTTGGATTTAAGTAATGTTACTAAATTAAAGGGGGATTTTGTGGTTATAAACTAAAATCTAAGTAGTTAAACTAATTAAAGCTAAGCAAGTAAAATGGTTTAAGATTCAAATTAGAGAAGAGCGTCCAACTAGTTTCGTATCCATTGCATACATGAGTTTTGATCCTTGATTATTCTTATTTCGATTTTCCTTGACTAATCTATTGTGAATTTATGAATTCAAGCTTATTGTGGTTGTTAATATACACCGTCTTTAACAACCTTTTAATCAATTAACCTAGAAAACCTTCTATGTCAAGTTGATCATGCAATTAAGTTCAAAGCATTCAATAGAAACAATATTCATGAATTCCACCGTCTATTCATGAAGTCTTGTGATTAAATTCTCCGCCTTTGATTAACCTTATTCCACCGTCTATAAGTTTAATCAAAGGATCCATCCATGAATAATCAAATTCCACCGTCTATTTAATTATTCTAGTTGTAATTCAACCTAGAAGTAGAATAGGTGGCCAATCTATAATAATCCTAAGTGAATTTAATCAATTAAGCACGGATGAATTCAATCTAGTCAAGGCAAATAGAAATAATTCAAATCTCACAAACGATCATGCATACAACTTCAACTAACTAGTTGGACATAGGAAAATTAGCTAGAATTAGACATTAAAGAAGAATCAAACTTACAAGAGTTAAATCTCTCTTCAATGTTGTAAAACTAGGGTTTGGTCTCCCACAAATCTCCAATTCAAACTAGTGTAGAACACAAAGTAGAAGATAACATATCATCCAAAATAAAATTTAAGGAAAGTATTTATATAAAGTCTAAAAATATCCAAAAGCAATCCTAGAGTCGGCCCACAAGATCTCGCGGAAGCCCAAGTCATCACCGCGTCATCCCGCCAGAGCGTGATTTGGTGTGCATGAGAGCGCGGTCGCGCTCTCCCGAATTCCCCCGCGCTCACGCCGCAGTAAGTTCTCCTCTCGGCGCGTCTTGGCTCCACTCCATGGTTTGGCCACTTCGCTCATTGCCTTCATAATCCTTGCCTCAAGTCTTCACTTCAATGCTTCCTATGCATCCCGAGGTTCCGTCCCAAGCCTTCCATCTACCGTCTTCCACCTTCCGACCTGCAATTATGCACCAAGACGCGTAGATTCCGAACTAAACGAAAATAGAATCTAAACTAAAACTTAGAACGAAATCCTAGCTAAAAATGCATATAACGGGAATAAAAACATGCTCTAAAACCTATACCTATTTGCTCTATCATTGACATTATTGATATTGTTGATTATCATATTTCATGTTGTTCATTACCATGAGTTATATAGTTCATTAATATTATATTGTTGTGATAATTCCATTTAATGACTGTATTGTTCATTAACAATAGTGTTATTGTTCATTAATAGATATAATGTTGTTAAATAGTATTAATATTATTGTTCATTTAAATTAATGGTATTTTCATTTTATTTCTTGGCAGATACAATATTGTTTTTGCACCATTCACCGGGCTAGACAACCACAACAGGTGTGATAGGTTTGGTGGAGGATTGTTGTTAAAGGAAGATGCAACATCATATGCTTGGTTGTTTGAGAAATTCAAGACAGTTATGGGGAAGGAACTTGTAATGTGATATTTAAAGAACAACTAGTGTTGAACGGTTTATATGCAAATAACGTATATGTAATACACAAAGAACGGTACTATTATAATCAAAGAACAACTATTGTTAGTGTTTTATACAAAGAACAACCCAACAACTGTACAACACTGTAACTACAAATATAACTGAAATGTTCACTTCACAGAACAACTACTAACACTAACATGAACACTTTTTCAAGGGCACCACATAAATTTATTACGAAAAGAATTAAAAGGTCAAATTCAAAGAACAACTAGCAATTACGTCCTGAACATTAACAATGCAAAAACTACTATGAAACATACGATTAATTTAGTACGTACATATAGTAATTTACCTTTGTGTTGCAAGGTCAGCTGTTTCATGTCTCTCCTCTAAAGAATCTTCAAGTCCATTATTGGGTGAAATATCTTTCTTTTTTTTTCTCATTCACCTTAGACTTTTTCTTTGTTGAAGTTTTGGTATGGTTCCCCTTAGACTTCTTATTTTGTGTAAGAAAACCATCATCTTCATCAGTGTCACAAGAACCAAGAGTGATATCCAAATCATCATCACTACTTTCACTATCAGTATAATCAATTTGAGTATGAAGAATATTCTTTAGGACGAGCTTTTGAGGAGGAATAGTCTGCCTTGGAAATACCCAAGGTTGTAACCCTTGTTTAAGATTTACCGATGGGAGTCCACGCTTTTCTCTTATGCTCACACTGCTTGTTCTTCTTTTTTGACGCCATGTTTCAACTATTTCAACCAATGCAAACAAATAAGAAAACACTAGTGTGTACAAGTATAATCCAAAGAACAACAATGCATTATACAATGAACAATTATCAATGTCAAAAGAACAATCAATAATCTAGTTTCATATTTAGACATATGAACAACAAGTCATTAAACATTGAACAATTATGAAAATTCAAAAGAACAATCAAAAGATGAATAACAATAAACAATGAACACTTATTTCTACCACACTGCTTTGTGGTCGAAACAAGTATAATCCAAAGAACAACAACACATTATACAATAACAATTATTCAATGTCAAAAGAACAATTTATAATCTAGTTTCATGTTTAGACATATGATCAACAAGTCATTAAACACTGAACAATTATGCAAATTCAAAAGAACAATAAAAAGATGAACAACAATAAACACTGAACACTTATTTTGACCACACTGAACACAAATATGCAAATTTCAGCCTCAAAAAATGCAAATGAACTATGGAATAAACGTAATTGATAATGGAATCTAGGGCATCGAACAAATCTGCATATTCAAATCTAAGGGCACCGAACTCGATCAATTTAGGGTTTGAACCAACAACTTGAGCAAACCACAAACCGCATCGAAGATTTTGCATTTTGCAAAGACGTAACTCGAGAATGCTGTTTAGAATCCTCAGAGCAAGAACACTCTTTTTTGATTCATTTCTCTACAAAATTGGGTATTTTTAGGATATGCTAAAGATAATAACATGCAATTCTTGTAATTTACGTTGTTACCAAAATTATTTATATTTTGATTTTTTTATAACCCAGTGAACAACTTGTAAATCCATCTTAATATTTATAAAATCAGATCTAACGGTAGAGAACCCTCCTAATTATCTACAATAAAAGCCCTTCTTACCTGATCTTAATCTATGTATATATATAGGAGTCTAGAAGAAATAAGGAATTTGTATGGTTGAATTTCAAGAGATTCATCTTGATGAGAATAAAAACTTTTACATTCCCGAATTAATGTACTCCCTCCGTTTCATAATAGATGTTCTTAAAGACTATTTTTCTTGTTTCACAATATATGTTCATATAAGAAAATTTTCCATTTATACCCCTAATAATTACACCACATTAATTATATACACTTTTCCCAAAGTAACTTTTAGAGTATAAAATATTTTTTAATAGGGGTAATTTTGGTAGAATTTTTTTACCTTAATATATGTGCAAATTTGTCTTAGAACATCTATTTTGAAACGGAGGGAGTACATTGATTCGGGAGTATCGTTTATTTTTTTGGTTTGAATGAGGGCCAAGCCCGATTTATTTAATTAAATTGCAAGGGGAGATCAGGAACCTGATTTCCTTCATCATACAACATGTCTATAAAATAAGCAGGTGGCGAATCTTGCACAACCACCCCAAAATGATTAAGAGGGCTATTATTAGCTAATCTATATGCTAATCTATTAGCACTACGTGGGATATGTTGAAGTCTGCAACACGACTTCAACTGGGACATCAGTTCCGAACATTGAGCAATGAGGTAGAAATCTGGGTGGGTTATTGGCAGTTCATTGCGTAACAGATTGACAGCAATTTGAGAATCCGATTCCAACACAACCCTTTGAAAGTCTCTCTCCTTGCAAATGGTAAGGGCCACAAGAATGGCTTGAAGTTCAGCTCTCAAAGCACTGCAACTACCTATGTTTAAGGTAAAAGTAAGGATAAAAGAGCCATTTGACGATCTCAACACACCTCCACAGCTAGCCTGACCTGGATTACCCTTTGAAGCGCCATCCACATTGAATTTGATCCACCCAGGAGAAGGAGGTTCCCATCGGACACTAGCTTGAGCATTCCTCATCGCTTCAATGTTCATAATTTCCATCCATCTCCTCTGTTCTAAGATATAACTTCTTGTGAGTTCAAGAACATGTTGCAGCAGCTTAGTGTTCATAACCATGGTATTATCAAAAACCATAGCATTTATAAGATTTTAAGAGTACCACACCATATTCCCATATAAGGTGCTCCAGATATCTCCACTTCTCAGATTTGCTATCAACCAATCCAACGTTGAGAGCTGAAAAAATCCTGCATTTTATCAATGTATTTCAACTGAACCCATCTGTTACTAATAAACTCACAATCTCTAAGAGCGTGAAGGATGGTTTGTTATCACCACATCTTGGACATGCTGGAGATCTCGTTAGATGTCGCTTAAATAGGATTTCATTAACCATGATTCTGCCATGAGCAACAAGGAATAAAAAATGTTTAATTCTCTATTGAAGTGGAACTTTCCAGATTGTGTTCCAATTGAACTGAAACATAGGACCAGCATCTTGTCATAACATGGTGGTAGCCGATTTAGGTGTAAAAATCCCCGACGAAGTTGCATCCTAGCATATCTTGTCTTCAACGATAGCCCGTGGAATGATCCTAAAGGCTCTTATTTTATTAATAGTTTCATGGCCAAGGTAAGGCTCAAATTGGGGCCAATCCCAGTCATCACTCTCCCACATTTCAGCAACAGTAGCCCCCAACAACTCCTCGGGTATGGGGTTGAGTGCTGAATCTTCTAACACTCCATCCACAATCCATTGGTGTGTCCAAAAAAGAGTTCTAGCTCCATTTCTAATAGTCACTCGAATACCTTTGGCCAGCAATTAAGCGCCATGGTTGATCACTTTCCAAATCGGTGAGGAGCATTTATGAGGCCTGATCATATCAATATCTTTGCGGTTGTTGCAATATTTGCCTCGTATAATCCTGGCCCAAAGGGACTCGAGTTCGGAAAGGAGCCTCCAACCTAATTTTGCCAAGGTCACCTTGTTAGAATCGGCCATTTCACGCACACCTAAACCACCATCAGCCAGCGGCTTGGTAACCACTTCCCAAGCAATAAGATGGATCTTCCTATTGTTAGGAGTCGACCCTCATATGAAATTGCGTACCGTTTTATTGATCTCATTACAAACTTCCACCGACAGCTTTGCGGATTGCATTACATAAAGTGGCAGACTCGTGAGAACAACTTTAGCAAGTGTTATTCTTCCCGCAACAGATAGAGTTTTGGCTTGCCATTCCTGGAGCCGCTTGGCAATCTTTTCAAGTAAATATTGGTATTTATCTTTTGCCATATGCCCAGCTGAAGTAGGCACTCCCAGGTACTTTCCCAGGTCAGTCTTAAGAGGCATACCCAAATTCCTGCTAATATTGGCAGATACACCAGTAGCAATATCATGACCCACCATGTTTGAGCTCTTAGAAAAATTTACACATTCCCCAGAAGCTTTATAGAAGTTTTCCAGGACCTCTTTGATTACCTTTGCTTGATCCATATTGGCTTCGGCAAACAGCAAAAGGTCGTTGACAAAGAATAAATGTGAGAGATCAATCCCGCATATCGTGATCGGTTTCCAACATTTAGCATCAACCGTTGCTTGAATCAGGTGGGTCAGTCGTTCCATGCACAAAACGAATAAGTAAGGCGATAGAGGATCCCCTTGACGGACCCCACGAGAAGCTTCAAAGCTATCAGCATAACCCCCATTCCACAATAGACGTGTTTTCCCCATTGTTTGACATTTCAGAATCACTCTCACTAGTGCATCCGGGAGGTATGCCTCACATAGAGTATTTTGAAGGAATTCCCACCGCACTCTATCGTACGCCTTCTCCAGGTCGATTTTCAGAATCATCCATCTTTTTCCAGCAACCCGAGATCTCATCGTGTATAGAACTTTTCCACAACGACAATATTATCTGTTATTTGTCTTCCGGGGATGAAGCTAGATTGAATGGGGGATATGATCCGAGGCAAGATCGGTTTTAAACGGTTAACAATAACCTTTGAAGCAAGTTTGAATATCACATTAAAAAGTAAGATGGGTCTAAATTGATTCATTCTGGTTAGGGCTGTCAAATACCCACGGGTGGCTGACTCACCCGTTTAACCCACTCGAAATAAACGGGTGAAAACCCAATCAAAGCGGGTGATGGGCGGTTCGGGTGACGGGTGAAACGGTTTATGGGTCGGGTAAGGGTGAGATTTTATCACCCAATAAGCCAACCCATCAACCAACCCATCACCCGTTTCACCGAAACCACCCATATAACCTGTTTCAGCCCATAATTTCTAATATGTATGGGCCTTTGAAGTCACCCATATAACTCATTTCAAGCCTTTGATAAATAAGCTCATTTGCAACCCATCTTTAACTCCATTTTGATATTTATTGCTTATGGGATTTGTTTTGTTTATGTATGGATTATGGACATTTATTTTAGTTTAGGTATGACAATTTATTTATAGACGTAAAATATAGCGGTTATGCAACAGTTATACGGATGAACGAGTCACCCATATAACCAACGGGTGACTGGTGATTTGGGTGACGGGTAGAACATTTCACGGGTGACGGGTGGGTCAAGTGGGGCATGTTAACTTGCGGGTCGGGTGGTGGAAGTGCTCCAACCACTCATAACCCGACCCATTAACAACCCTAATTCTGGTTGGAGCACTTCCCCACGTTCTTGGAATTCCCCACGTTCCACATTAGCGATCGACACCAACAGGGCATCACCGGAGACCGCCCTTCTGCTGCCGGCTGCATCTTGGAATTCCCCACGATCCACAATATCTCTGATTGTTCGTATCACATTAGGACCCACAAGATTCCAATTCTTTTGGTAAAAGAGCGCTGGAAAACCATCGGGCCCGAGAGCCTTCGTGGGGCCCATGTTGCGAAGAGCATACCATATCTCATTCTCCGATACAGGCCTCACCAAATTCCGATAGGTGTGTTCATTCAAACGAGGGAAAACGGCTTGGCCCATAACACCCAACTCAACCGGCAATTTGCCTTGGCTGGAGAACAACTTAGCAACTCAAGTGCCATACTCTCCAACTTATCCGAATTCGATTCCCATTCCCCTTCTTCATTCTTTAAAGCGAGAATTCTGTTAGCCTTTCTTCTAATCACCGTAGATAGGTGGTAGAATTTGGTGTTCCTATCTTCGTCAATTAGAAAATCCACTCTAGATTTTTGCATCCATAAGACTTGCTCTTCCTCCAGTACTGCATAGCTCAGATTTTAACTTCTTTTCAAGTTTCAAAAATCCATTAGACGGGGAGCTTAGCTTCGTTTGATGCCTTCTAATCTCTTCCAAAGTTGCCTCTTTTTTTTGAAAATGTTTCTAAAAACTTACTTGTTCTAGATCTTCAGTTTGTCAGTAAGGGAAGAAAGCACTAGATTTAGTGGATCAAACTGACTCCAATTCTCTCCAATAAAACAAGGGAAGTTTTCATGTAGTAGCCATGCAACCTGAAATCGAAAGGGGCGGTCTCCCGGAATTGATCGTTCCAGTCCATGGATTCTAATTAGTAATGGCGAGTGATCAGAATAAGGTGCCATAAGATGGGAGACTGTTGCCTCCGGGAACTTTAAGCACCAACTTTCATTACAAAGAGCCCTGTCTAATCTTTCCTCCTTTCTCGTAGCCATGTTCGACCCCGTAGACCACGTGTACTTAGGATAATTGAACCCAAGATCAATTAATTCCATCATATCAATCCAATCGTGGAAAATTTCAGCTGCTCGACGAGTGACCTCTGAGTAACGATTTATTTTAGACACCGTTCTTGTGGAATTAAAGTCCCCGACAATGATCCAAGGCCTTCGGTTGGACACTGCAAAATTCTCAAGTGCTCTCCAGAGGTGTAGTCTTTCAGTTGAGTCCGGGCTAGCATAGATAGCAGAGAAAACCCAAGGTTCTTCTCCTCGTAAGGTGATTTCCACTGTCAGGTGTTGAGGGTGGAGGCTTAATGTCACTACTGTCACTTCCGATGTTCTCCATAAGACCCATATTCCGCTCGCAAAACCCTCCGCCTCCATGTGTTGAACCCCGTCAAAATCGATTCTTCTACAAACTTCATCAACTCTTTCTCCACTTATTCTGGGTTCTACTAGTGCGATGACTCTCAAATCATATATTCTTATCAAATCTCTCATAGTGGACATAAAGTCTTGATTTCCCGCTCTACGGACGTTCCAAATTAAAATATTCAACTCAATCATGGATAACAATTGTGCAAAGATATCACCATTGATTGGTCGTAGTTCACACGTTGAAATGGAATCCACAGATTTGAGGAATCTGACGTACGAGTCAAGAAGCCATGAAGGCATCGAGACTGTCCATCAAAAGGTCTCGATTGTTTCCTATCAACACTAGAATGAACTCGACGATCATCTTGTGCACCATTAGCGGCATGTAGGCCAGAATGGGTCTCGTCCGGTGGTTTGTGAGAGCGAAATTCCTCCTGTTGAGAATTCGGAATTGTTCTACGGCTATGGTATTCGACATTGAGTTGCTCATTGGGGGTGGTATTGTTTGTGGGTGTTTTGGCTTGGGGTTGGCTTGTAGTCGGCTTCTTTAGAATTTGGATCTGGCTTTGAGTTTGCGTCTTTTGTTTCGGCATTGGGTTGGCTTCAATTCTCTTGTTGGAAGGCTCAGGGTTGCCCTTACTTGGAAAAAAAGATTTCTTGTTTGGTGAAATGGCATTCACCCCCGACTTGTGCTGTGCGGATTTTTGGGGATTGGGTTGGGTCGTTTTTTTTCTTCAGTGGATTTGTTTCTTTGGGAAGAATATTCTGATGAGGAGGTATTGCCTTTTTTGTCGACTTCTTTCCTTTCGGAATTCCCGCTCATATCAGCTCTACCAGTAGCAATTTCGGCCTTCTGTTGACCTTCCACATCATCCTAGAACGTGATTACCTCTTGACTTTCCAAAGCCATGAACCTAGATCCCGAGGGATTAGCCGACTTTTGTGCATTGGTGTTTCTCTTTTTTGCCTCCGACGAAGTTGTGGGTGGCGCCGACGCCGGAGCTTCAGTCACCTTGTTGTTCTGAGGTCGTCTTTTGGGCTTTTTAACTTGCATCCACTCCCCAAAATTTTCTTGGTTGACCTGTTCAGCCATCTTCTGACGTAATTCAAGGTTTGAAGACAAAGTTGTGTTCAAATCTTTCTCTTTGCCACAGTTGTCCGAATGGTGTCCAACTCTCCCACAAGAGAAGAAAAGCATACGTAGCTCTTCATACTGAATTGGCCACTCTTTCCCATCAAGTCTGAATTTCGATACCAGTGGTTTTGTCAGATCGACTTCCACACTAAGTCTTACGAATTGACCTCTTTCTGCATCGGCCGTGGGTTTGTCAACTCGAAGAACTTTAAGGACTCTTCTACCTATGATGGAGAGGAATCTTTTATTGAAGTATTCGATGTTGATCCATGGTATCCAAATCCACACAATCAATGAGCTGATTTTGTCTTCCTTGACATTAAACCTAGGAACCCACTTTCGTATTGACAAGTAGTTATCGCCAATCATCCATGGACCTTGGGTTAGAACATGATTGTAGTCATCTTTGTTTGCAAAACGTGCCACATAATGCTCATTCCCAATATCGATCAAAGAGAATCCTGCTGATAAACACCATTTCTGGGTCAACCTCTTCTTAAGAGTTACATAGCCAGGACCTTTATCGAAGAGTTTGACTATGAGAGTATCCTTCCATGGCCGCTAGAGTGTTTTTTTCTCTTCTGCAGTAAGGTGATGGTTGGGCACTCTGGATCATCATTTTCTGGTGGCACATCATCTTCAATGTCATAATCTTCATCGGTGTCAAAAGCCTAGAACATCGGGTCCTGCTGAACTGCGAACCCTGTACCCCCACCTTGTATCATCTTGTCCTTGTACGAAACACTTTTCCCTGATTGGAGATTTCTTGCTTCCAAAAGCGGCGGGAAATCTCCTTGGTTAATTTCCTCCTAGAGGATTTGATTAACCTTCATCTGCGCTTGTTCCCCGGCCTCATTCTTCTGGGGATCTCTCCAAACCTCCATATCTTCTACTTCTTCATATGTGGTGCTTTGGCATTTCATTTTTTTTTGCAACTGGATTAGGGTCGTCGCCACTCCCCTTTGTTTGGGGATTAATCTTCATCGTGAATGGAGAGTAGGAGAATGCTAGACTTTCCGGTGAGAACTTTTTCAAAGAGTTTTCTTAAGGTGTTTTGGTGGAGTTCAATTCTTCTATCGCTGCATTAATGTATCGTTTATGCCTCAACCTTTTCCTTTTCCACCCTCTCATTTTTCTTCAGATCCTTTCAAGAAACGGAACCATCCCATTCAAAGGCAATATGAAAGGACATTCTAAGGTAGTTAAAGTCAATGACATGAACCAAGATAACAACTTGTATGACTTAAAACACATGGATAGTAAGATACACTATCATGAGCCTAAGCTTACAAAATCATGAACCAAAAGAAGAATTATAATGAATCAAGAGATATAAACCATAAATAGAATTAGCCTATATGGGATTTGAACCCTCATTTATGTGCTCATGCACATTGCTTTACCATTTGAGCGAATAGGATAAAACTAAAATTTTAAATCATTGCCTTCCAAAATAACTTTTTAGCAAAATTGAATAGAAAATGGATCCAAATAAGACCTTATACGTAGCTTTTTACAGTTAAATATGCTCACCAAAGGACAAAATAGCTTGGAGGCCCTAGACGTCTCTAAGAGACTCTTTGACAAAGAAACCATTTCAAAACCAATTACATGAAGTTTTCTCCACAACTGCAAAGGAAGGCAAGCTTTTGTTCCAAATCAACCAATATAGCAAGCATAATAATGTACACAAAAATCATAACTCATAAGGGGGAGAAAGGTCTACACTAGTGAGAGGGGAGAAAACTAGCTTGACCCATAAAAGAGAAATTTATTATAATAAGGAAATTAGACATCTCAAAGGCTTACATTTTCTTAGTGCACAAAAAAATCATACACATCAACAAGAATAGATTAACAAATTATGAACTGTCGCTCACACATGTTAGACTAGAACGAAATTTTATTGAAAAGAAGGATACGTTTGGCTAGTTCTGTCACTACTTTGACCACTTGAGAAATTGCAAAAAAAAAAAAAAACAATTGAAATTCTTTACAATCAACTTCAAGAATTGAAAATCCCAATCATAAAGTAAGGAGAATCATGCTTTGAAAACAACAACATAACTGCATAGCAAATTAGCAATATTGATGAACCCTACCTAGTTTCATGCAATACAGAAAATTAGACAACATTTCTACTTCTACATCAGCAACATTATAGCATAGAAATTTTTGATTTTGCTGGTCGTTGAAATTCAAATTCTCACTCCTCATTCCCCAAAGTTGGTAATTCCTTCGACACCGTACCAAGTGTCTCTCCCGCTGCTCTAGCTCTTGTTCTACTGCCTCTGCCAATCTCTCATATGCCACCGTTCCATCTCCCTTTCTCTTTGTACCGTTCTCTTGTCAATAATAGGGCAAGCGAGGTATTTATCCGAGGCCACCGTATTAGAAATAAGGAGGATTTGTTTGATTTGGTTTATTGTGTTATTGTAGCTATTTTTTGTAACTTGGAACGATGATTTATGAATGTTTACTTTTTGTCCCTATATCTAGCAGTAATCATCTATGATGCTCTTAACCTTAATGCATGATTGGCTGTTGGCTTTCGCAAAGATGATCATATCATCTACAAATGCTAGAAATGGGACTTTCGTCCCACCTTTGGAGATTTGGATGCATATTCCGCTTTTTTGATCACAACTATTTGCATGGATTTGTCTGGCAAGGACTTCCGCTTCCAAGATGAACAAGTATGGGGATAAAGGATTCCATTGTCTTAAGCCCCATTTGGGGGGAAATTGTTCTGTAGGTCCATTGTTTACTAGAGCCGAAAAAAGAAACAATTTCCACACATTCTCATATCCAACAAGCAAATTTATCGACGAAGCCAAATTTTTTGAGTGTAAAGGAGAGGATTTCCCAACTAGTTCTGTCATATACTTTTTCCATATCAAGCTTGATTGCAATCCAACCTTACTTACCTTTTTTTTATTGCAGAAGGAATGGAAAACTTCTTGAGCCACTAACGTGTTGTGGTGTATGCTTCTTTTATTAACGAAGGTACCTTGGAGTGGGTGTATAAGTTTTCCCATTATGTTTTTCAGTCTAGTTGTTCGTATATTGGAGATGACTTTATATATTGTGTTGCAGAGACTGATAGGTTTGAAATGGTTAGCTGAGTTTGGATTCTCGCATTTTGGCAACAATGTGATGAATAAGTGGTTAATTTACTTCATGAGTTTTCCTGAGTAGAAATAGTTTTTAACCTGTTCAATGATGTTTGGTTCGACTATATGCCAATATTTTTTTTTTTATAAAAACTAGTCGGCATCCCGGCTAGGCTAGTGGACTTATCATCGCTGATGTTAAGCATAATGATTTTGATTTCCGCATAGGATACTGGTTTAGTGAGCTCAAAGTTATCGATCTCGGTTATTTCTTTGTGGATATTTTGGGTTGTGCATTGTAGTTTAGTACTATTTATTTCTAGGAGTTGAAATTGTTTATGAAATCCTGTCCAATTCCACGTTTAATATTTTCAAATCCCAATATATGGGTTCCTTCTATTGTTGTGATTTGTTTTAAGTTTGTTCTATTTCTTCTACCGCTAGCAATTATGTGAAAAATATTTGGTGTTTTTGTCATTTACCTTTATATGTGTGCTTTTAGCTCTTTGTTTCCAATAGGATGCATGAAATTGGAGAGGCATGACCGTTTTTGGTCATGCGTTCCAATTTCAGCACTGATTTTGGGTTATTCTGATCGATGATTTCTTTTTGGTTTGGAAGGATCTCCTCATTAAGTGTTTTTATTTGTTCAAATATATTTTCAAATGTAGTTTTGTTCCACTCCTTCGCTTTTAGTTTGAGTAGTTGGGTTTTTTTTGTTAGGTTATACATATGGATCTCGTGGGAGTTTAAGCGCCACATTTGCTTAATTACATCATGAAAGTCCTTTCTAGAATTCTACATCATAGCAAATTTAAATGATTGGGTTTGGAAAGTGCTTACTGTAGGTAACTCACATGTAATGGGGGAAGTGGTCAAAGGTCGAAAAGGCATGATTTTTGGTAGATATTGCGGGATATTATTGGATTATTTGGTCGCTTACTAGCGTTTGATAAAATTTTTCGTATGTACTGTTTTTTATGATTTTAGATTTTCTCCAAGTAAATTTGTTACCAACGATAGGAATATCACATGAGTCGCACTCATTTTTGAATTAATGAGACATTCAAATTGGGTCGGTCGAGCCTTTCAAATTAATGCAATAGTAGTTTCTTGATATTCATCCTTCTTCCTTAGCCCATAGTAACATCCTATGTTACTACGTACATACATTAAGCTTGTTCCCGAGTCAAATGCGAACCGACTCCAACCTTATTTTTTCCTTCCTCTTTAATAAAGAAAGAAAAAAAAGATTAGTACGGTCTTGTGCTTGAATTTCCGAATATGGAAAAGAAAACAATTAAAAACATGCAGGAAAATAATAACTGACATAGAAATTATGGTTTGACTTTTTACTTGGATTCCATTCCAGTGATGTTTGGAAAATCTTTTTGTCCCTCCATCTATATTACCCGTAAACTTGCTGAGTTAAACCAATCTAAGTGCTCCCTAAAGTTAATGGTGCCAACCTAGGCCCAAACTACATTTTCCAGGCTCATTGGCTTGGGTCTGTACAACTACTCTGCTTTGGCCAAGTATGTTTTTCCACAATATATTTATGAAAGACAAATATACTCCACATCATCATATGGCATAAAGATTCCACATCATCATATGTGACCGGGCTAAAGTCGTTGTACCAAGTCAAAGATAATTAACCCTAATACAAGCTAGTATAGCGAGTATGTCGGGGTCGTACCCTAAAGAACTCGCGGCTTCTAGTATCAATATTTTTACCAACTAAAGACAGGGGGAAATCAAGAGAAAGATCTAAACTAAACTAAACTAAGAAACAAATAACAAACAATCAAACAAATCAATAGAGAAACAAGTTCATTCAAAAGATCCACTCTGAAATAATAATTCGATCACAGATTCATCCACTGATTCCTTTTACACCTATGGTTAATTCCTATCCTAATCATTAGCAATCGCAAGTTCACGGTCCAAACAATTCCTTAACCCTAGGCAAGGACGCTTAACCTAGAATTAGTATAGAGAACAAGGATATGCAGGATACAAGTCAAGACAACCGAGCTACGAGTCGATTGAATTAACTTATAGAGAAAATTGCACTAAACCACCCGTTAAATAGGTGAATTTACACTTAACCACCCGATATACACGAATTTGTTTTAAACCACCCAAAACTTCGATTCCATTAACAAATAGCCACCCATGGCGTTATTCCGTCAAAATTCCGTTAGATCGTGTACAATTACTACTTTGCCCTCAATATAGTGTGAAAACTGAAATAAAAACACAAATATTTCCCCCCAAATCTATTCTTTGAGTCTAGGGTTCATCTTTGGGGGGAATCTGGTTCGATTTGGTAGGAATCTTTTGCAATCAGTAAGTGACTTTTTCTTCTTCTTTTCCTCTTACTTAATTGTTCCACCTATCAATTGATTACTAATATTCTGCCATCTTTTTAGGTGAGAGAAAATGAAAGAAAGATGCTAGAGGAGCGGGATCCAGCCATCTCACAAGCAAGGAGGAGGCATCAACTGATGTCTGGTTTGCCTAAGCTTTTCGATATGATCCATCTTCTGTTTCAGACTTTCAGTCGATCAACCGCTCGGTTCCGACTAAAGAGGAACTCATGTTCAAATCATCGCAGTCACTGTGACGTTATTGATAGAGGTAAAGAGCATATATGTGACTAAAATTATAAAAGCTTCAACCTGATCACTATCTTTGAATTGAGTCATCCATTTTGAATTGAAATCTGCCTAGTTACTGAATTCTGTTGCTTCTGTTCACAGGGGAAGTTGAAGAACAGCTAAAATTGCTTCTAGAACTTGCGCCAGAATACATATTTGAGCGATTGTGTTCAAGTGGGGATACTCTTGTGCGATAAGTCCTGCATCTTAACTAACTCCCTTGTCTGATTTCTCATACTTTGTATCATCTGCAAGTCTGCAACCATGAAGTTTTGCGTTAAAGGGCTTGTTTGCAGATATTCTGTTCCTTCTTTCAGGCTCGATAGATCAATAAATGCCCAATCTGTTCGTGCAAAGCTGCTACAAGCTTAACCAGAAATAGAAGAGCCCCGTTTTGGTCGCGTTTGAATCACCCAATTGAAGAGCCCCTAAATTCCCCACCAAATCTATCCAGATTTCCCCCAAAGATGAACCCTAGACTCGAAAGAATGGATTTGGGGGAAATATTTGTGTTTTTATTTCGGTTTTCACACTAAATTTAGGGCAAAGTAGTAATTGTACACGATCTAACGGAATTTTTGACGGAATAACGCCATGGGTGGCTATTTGTTAACGGAATCGAAATTTTGGGTGGTTTAAAACAAATTCGTGTATAACGGGTGGTTAAGTGTAAATTCGCCTATTTAACGGGTGGTTTAGTGCAATTTTCTCTAACTTATAATCAATTCTTTTCTTAAATCCTAGTTGCATAGACAACAGATCTAAGTTCTAAGTTGTTTTCATAGAACAGATTTGTCCACGATACAAATTTAATCCAACAATAGAAAATCAATCAATTCAACAAGTTAGCTATTCATGCATAATCAATCAATATTCATATAATGAAGCACAAGAGAGTTAATATTAACCAAAGGATAGAAATCAATTACCAAAACCTCACGAGTTCATACATCAGAGCTTCAGCTTCGAGATAAACTCTAGCTTAAACTAAAAGGAGGCTCTCTCCCAACTGCTTACGAACTAGGTTTATAAATATTAAAACATTCGAATAAAACTAAAACATAAAAATATAATAAAACATAAAATAAGGATAAAACGAAATCGACGCGGAACCCCAGCAATCGCGAGCGCGGTCAACCACCGCGGGCGTGGCTCCGGCGTTTTCACAACCTGCGCGGAAATGGCTAGCACCGCGGTCTCGGTGGAAATCCACGCTCGCGGGTCTTCTTCTGAAAACTTTCTAATATTACCTTCGGAGGTGGTTTTGACCCACTTAGAGTTGGAATTTAAACTCGCAAGTAAGAACATGAATTGTAGCTCTTTGAGTTAGCTTTCCAATGATATCCATTTCAGCTTCATCCGATCACCGTAGCTCCCGAACGATGCGTCACAAGAAAGTGGTGTCAAAACAACTCCAAATAAACACTTGTCTTCAAAATTCTTGCAATTCTTCAAATCGTGTATTCGGTCTTCATATTATTATGCTCAAAACTAACCTAAACACACTCAAATCATGCCTAAAATACAAGAGATAACCATACTAATCTAGAGCGTATCAATATGGCATAAAGATTCCACATCATATTATGACATATGATTAAAAAATAACAAAATAATATATTTTCATTAGAAAAATCAAATTGGGCCACCCTTTCAAACCAGTACACCACTATATGGGCTGGTTGAGCACAAGTGTCGCCAATTGTAGCGTTCAACAGAGATAGATGATTGGCTAAAAACGAGCTAAATTAAAAACACTTCTATTGAAAATAACTAAACACCCAACACATTTTCTCCCATGTTATCCCAAGTCTTGTAGATTGCGGGTTTGAGTTTGGCTTGCCTCACTTTCTCATTATTGTTTCCCAATGGACTAGCTGTAAATATACCACACATTTTTATTCGTCTTATAAATTTTATTATTTTTTAGAAGCACAAATTATCCTAAAAATAATTTGGACTATAATTAACTCTTGGTTTATATTAACACCCAAATAAATTTTAACAAGAAGAAGTTACACATTGCCTTTCTTATAAATTCGAAAATTTTAAGGTTATTACAATAGTATATCTTAAAATAGTTTCGACATTAAAACTAAAATAGAAAAGTTCAAGAATTAGTAAAGTACCCTTCTTTTAAAAAGAGGGTTATTATACATTCACAATCGTTTGGAGGCACTATAATCATAAAGAATCATTTATAATCGTTATAATAATAAGAAATCATTTAAGATCGTTATAATCATTTATAACCGTTTGGTTCGAAAAGTCTTCCGCTACTCTTTATTTATATAATCTAAGATTAAAACTAATACAAAGCTTTGAGTGACTTCAGACCTTAAAATCCGTGGTCACTAGTATGTGACATTTTCGAGATAATTTGAGGGTGTTAAACACAACTCATACCAAATGAAGACATCATATAATTCTCATTAATTCAACTCTTAACATAAAGTCTTCTTATCTCTTTTCTTCAATTTTTGTTGCAATGCAAGCAAGGCCTTTTTAATGATATCCCACACGCCTTTCATTAAATGCTAAGATCTTCTTATATCGATTCTACTAGCTTGTTTCTTCTATAGTTGAAGACATATTCTTTGTTTCTTCCATATAATAAAAAATCTAGGATCCTAGAGAAGTTGTTGAGAAGCTCATGCATATGCTAAAGGATTCAAGAATTGTGTAAGTTGCATGTGTATTGTGATTACATGTAAGAGATAAAGGTATAGGGTGTGTGTGAAGGAAGATATGTCGTTTATTCGATGGCGAAAGAAAGAGAGAGCTTGTAAGGATGGATGAGAGGCAGTGGCGTAGCTAGGAATTTATGTCAGTGGGGGCTAAATTCCTTTGTTAATTTTTTGGCTACAGAAATATTCCTGGCGAATGTAGGAATTTTTTTTGTATTTTTGAATAATTTATAGAAAAAATTTGTATTTTTTTCTATATGTAAAAAAAAATTATATAGAAAACTTTGTATTTTTACATAAAACTTTGTATTTTTATGTATAAAAAAGAAATTCAATATTATATATATATATATAAATTAATCTGCTTTTTTTCTGACCAAATAAATTAGTTTTTTTTATCAAATAACCTAGTTTTTTACTATATTAATTTTTTTTTTGAAAATTCCAGTGGGGGCTGGGCATTAACTCCCTCCGCCCTTGGATGAGAGTGTATGGGTTAGAGATTGTGTCCTTACAAAGGTTGAACTAATAAGGCCTTGTTTGTAGAGACTAATATGCTTAAACTATCCACCAACACCCTCCTAAAAGTGTGCTAATAAGGCCTTGTTTGTCAGATGGGGGGATCCTCGGGGGAGAAATTACTTGAAACTTGTGGGCTCAACAGTAGGGAGAGAAGTAGTTGCTTGTATTCGCACAAGCGATTTACAAGGGCTTGAAATTTTTAATTCATATTTTCACACAATGGGTGTCTAAATGGATATACTACAACATATAATAAGAAAAAGAACGAGACAGAGAAGCAGTGTATTAGTAAGTGTATCAATAGATTCACAAATTCACGTTCTATGATATCGAGAGCTTATTTTAGGTAGCAAGTAGCCAACAAGCAAGAGTGTATGCGTTCATTGCCCATGAAGTTTACTAAATAGAAATTGGAATCTTGACATCATTTGGAGATTTGCGTGAGCCTGTAGGAGGCATAAGACAAAGTACCCCGTGTCCAGCTACGATGGATGAGCTCTGCTTTTGGGTTCCCTCCAGCAGCGCCGATTGCTACATGCAATGGATACAAGTGATCTGGTCGTGGGTGAGCTATTCTCGCATGGGGTGCTTTCTTATCCCACTCATTCACTTCGTCGTACCTGAAAAGTGAAACAAATACTGTATATAAAAACAACTATCAAGTGTCAAACATTCAATACTAGACCCAGCTAATTAGCATGTTAAGAGGCCATTACGCCTTCATTAGCATAAAAAGAAATATATAACCCAATTGTATATTTGTATAGTTGTACGTTGTGATTAAGCAAATAACAAGATTAAGGAATTTAGGGATTTTAGGGTCATCTTTATCAATGTATTCAAGACTGGGATTCTCATTGTTTTTTAAACTATCTCATTGGTAACATCCCATCTAATCTTTTAGTTAAATATCAGCTAGGAATTCTTGTTTTTAGGATCTAAAATATAAAAAATTTAATTTGCATAATTTTATACAAAATATCTTTACATTAATCGAAAATGTTTTCACTAATTATTGTAATAAAAAATTAAGTTGAATTTTACAATGTCTTAAAACTCAATATTTTTTTATTGAAGAGGTAAGAATTAAGGAGGACCTCCTTAAGGAAGGCGATATTCTTACGGATGAAAACTTGAAGTTTTGTCTAACTCGGAGTTTGCTCGCTAGGGAGAACGTGATCCGATTTGGCAATTTTATCGGCCACAATATTACATTCCCTAACCACATGGAGCACACCAACTAACTCAAAACCTTGAGCGAAACCAATATAGTTACATGATCCCCATTCTAAAATGTATTGTTCACTCTACTTTTTGGGATCCGATTAGTAACATATTCCACAAGAAATAAGATAAATCTAAAGAAGTCCCCAATGGTGAGTGTATGATCTCGACGACAAGAAGAAGAAGTTTCCAAGTGCAAGGGAACTGAGTAGTTAACAATATCGGGTGTGAGATTTGAGTTATTTGTTTTAGAAGAGTTGTTAGCTTAGTACTTAGGTGGAGAAGGTTCATTAGTGTTTCTGGAGTTCGGATATTGCTATGAACAGAGAAGTTTGAACCTTGCCTGTTGTAGCTAAGGAACAATCAATAAAATAACAAAGTCATTCAAAATTCTCCAACGGAGGTAGAGGTTTATCCATACAACTAATTGGTTGTTGTGGGGTTCCTTTATAAGGAATTGTGTCCCTTTGTTTCTGTTTTCTTACTTGCTTTTACCATTATTTCGCTGCCCTAGAAATAACTTAACCATTGTTCCCAACTCTTTACTAACACATACGATCCAACAATTGGTATTAGAGCGGGTCGCTCTAGATCTTTGCATTAGCCTCACAGGTATACATGATGTCGTCGAAGATGACTCAAATCGGTCATGGGAACAATAAGCCACCAAGGCTTATCACTAGAAGGTTCAAAAAGTGGTAGGGACTCATGAAAGACTAGAAGAGAACACACGAATTTCAAGCCTGGTGTGTCATTGAGAGAGGGACCTTCGTGGTAGACCCAACCATTTGCTACGATTTGTCCAAATGGGGATAAAATGATTGAACGTGCATGCAGACCAACTTCATGGCCAAAATGTATTTCAACAATGCCATGTGTGAACAAGATGCTGACAGAGTGGCAAACCTTGAAACGACCAAAGAAATATCAGCCGCGATCCATCAGATGCACGTACGGAGTTCCAATCTCAAGGAGGACTACCAAATGAAAGACAAAAGGGAGTTCTTTAACTTGTGAATGGAGATGGGCGAAGCCGTATGCAACTACCAATCTCGCTTCAAGTCCCTCTGCACCAAGCTGGGAAGACTCGAGATCTCAAAGGAAGAGATTTCCGACAAGATGAAGGTGCAACAACTAATAAATGGCCTAGTTTTCGACTGGTCTAGTGAAAGGACGATGTTCAAGAAGAAACCCAAGAATAGGAACCTCATGCTTCATCAAATCTTTTGGAAGTTGTTGAGCTATGAGAAGAGGAAATAGGATGACAAGGAGCAACAAATAATAAATGGCCTAGTTGCCGACTGGTCCAATGAAAGGATGATGTTCAAGGAGAAACCCAAGAATAGGAACCTTATGCTTCATCAAATCTTTTGGAAGTTGTTGAGCTATGAGAAGAGGAAATAGGATGACAAGAAGCAGGACAAGGCAAACAAGGGAATCACCTTGAAATTGGAAAAGAGGCTCATTTCAGTACATGAATAGTAGGAGCACTAAGAAGAAGAAGAAGAAGAGGAGGAGGAGGAGGAGGAACATGTGCTTTTCACCAAGGCCTTGCGTTCCTTTTATAAGAAAGGAAAGTTCAAAAGGAACAACGGAGGAGAATACAGGAACAACAACTTCAACGACAAGCCATCAGAGAAGGACCTCAAAGATGTCACATGCTACAAGAAGGGGCATTTTGCAATAAATTGCTCCTAAGGAACTGGTCAGAAGTAAGCCAAACAAAAAGACCTTCAATACCACCTGGACTGACTCTGAGGACGAGGATCCAAAGCATGTGTGACTCCCAACATGCATGTCATGGCCATAGGAGAATCCACTAGGGAACAGTCCGATGAGGTAACCACTGAATCTATTCTTGACTCTCTATCTAGTTATGATAAACACAAATTTCTTATGCTAATGGCTAAACTTGTGAAATATAACATTAAACTATAAAAGAAGTTAGATGAATCGGAGCATTGTATTGTTGAATGAGTTGGTCTTGTGTCTTGTTCCAAGTATGTGGAGCTTGTTGAAAAACATCAGTCCACTCTTGCCGACTACCATACCTAGGAAAGAAATGGTTGACCAGGAAGAGGAATAGAATGATTTCCTACAAAAATTGAGTGAAACCAATCTGAACCTAGAAAGCAACTCTTCCTAAACCAAGTTTGTTCCCTCTAGACATGGGATTAGGTATGAGCTTAAGTGCCCCAAGAATGGAAAATATCCTCTTACTGAAAGGGAACTTAATTAGTGTAGAGCCTTGGAATCAAGTGTGAAAAATAGAAAAATTCTCATCTAGAGGAGAAAATTCGTTTCCTAGAGAGTGGGGTGAATGAGAAAAGAGAATATTACACTAAGAACAATGGGCACAAAATTTATGTTCAGATTACCAAGGAAAATGGGTCAAGGGTTTGCAATAAAGAAACAATGGATAGGAATGGAATCTAGAGACCTCATCCCAAGTACTACCTAGGAGAATACTACAAGACCTATTAGCACTGTGGTGCATATGGCCACTACAAAGAAAGGTTGCCCAAGAGAGCAGCTCAAGCTCAAAAGAGTCATAGAGCGTGGAACATGCAAGATCAAAACATAAACAAACAGGCCAGTAAAAGGATGGGTTTCTTGCCAATGAACCATCCTAGGAACTCTCATAATATCAACATTGTTGAGTATAATTTCTTTGAAACCGTGTTTCCTTCTAAGGAACCAAGCAAGATGGCAAGAGACATATTGCCCGGGTTGCAAAAAACTAATTTCCTTTGCAGGTGGTAGTAAGGGGGAATTGCACGTGGGTCATAGATAGTAGATGCTCAAATTACATGACAAGGAACAAAGACCACATCACCTCAATTCACACGCAAGCCGAAGGAGGACATGTCGCCTTTGAGAACAAGAATAAAAGGGAAATTATAGGAATTGTCAAAATTATGTTGAACAAGTTATCAAAGTTTAGCAACATTAATCTAGTCAAGGACTTGCGATACAACCTTCTCAGCGTGTCTCCAATATGTGACCGGAAGAATGTGGTCACTTTTGACTCTCACGAGTGTCTGTTAATCAATAATAAGACCAACAAAATCATTCACCAAGGAAAAAGACCAAACAATGTCTACATCATAGAAACCAAGTTTGAGCCTCCAAGGAAGTTGTGCCTTGCGAGCTCCACTGATGATACAGAACTCTGGCACAGAAGGTTCAGGCTAAAGGGATAAATTTATTTTGAAGCTGTACCTATAGGACCTAGTCATAGGTCTTCCAAGAATCAATCTTGAAAATGCCAAGATTTGTGAAGCCTCAACAACTTCTCGGCTCCACACACTCCTCAACAACATGAAGTTGTTCAAAGAGGATATGGCAAGAACCATGATGATAGAAAGTGGAGTTCATAAAGTTTATGGGCCGAGGCAATATCCACAATAGTGTACATCCTTTAAAAGAGCAATGATCCAAACCATGATCATGAAGACTGCCTACGAATTAATTATGGGAAGGAAGCCAAACATTCCCACCTAAGTATTTTTGGATGTAAATGCTTCATCCACAACAACGAAAAGGACAACCTATGAAAGTTTGATCCAACAAGCGGTGAAGGGATCTTCGTAGGGTACTCATCTCAAAGCAAAGTCTATAGTGTATATAACAAAAGAACTAGGAAGATTGAAGAAAGCATACATGTGGTCTTCAAAGAAGAATCTATGAAGATGGGAACAATCTTGGCGACACTGGAGTTGTGTCTAGGAACAAGGAAAGATTGGTAGCTCAAGGGTACAACCAAGAAGAAGGAATAGACTATGATGAAACCTTCGCCCCAATGGCTAGGATTGAAGCCATACGCCTCTTAATTGCCTTTGTAGCTCACAAATGCTTCAAACTCTATCAAATTGATGTGAAGACTATGTTCCTTAATGATCATCTCAAAGAAGAAGTCTATGTGGCTCAACCTCAAGGTTTCAGGGATGGGAACTACCCTGACCATGTCTACTTTCTTGAAAGAGCACTCTATGGACTTAAGCAAGTTCCCAGAGCGTGGTTTGATAGGTTTTCTCAGTTCCTATAATCCAATGGATACCTTTGTGGTTCCATTGACAAGACTCTTTTTCTCAAGAAAGAATCTAAAGGCATTTTAATTATCTTTGGTGCCACTAACTCTTCACTTGTAGACGCTATTGTCTTTGGTGCCACTAACTCTTCACTTGTTGATAATTAAGTTCAAGAATTTGATGAGCAGTGAGTTTGAAATGAGCTTAATAGGGGAACTGACGTTCTTCTTAGGACTCCAGATTTCCCATACCAAGGAGAGAATATGGATACACTAACAAAAGTGTATTAGAGAAATGCTCACCAAGTATGGGATGGATACCTAAAAGCCTATTGACGGTCCCAAGTCCCATCTCACCAAACACAGACTTGGATGTTGATGAAACAGGCTTAAGTGTGGATCAACAGAACTAAAAAGGTATGATTGATTCGCTTCTCTACTTAACTGCTAGTAGGCTGGATATAATGTTCTATGTGTGCCTTTCTGCATGTTTTCAGGCTAACCCTAAAGAATCACACTTTAAAGAGATGAAGAGTATTCTTAGGTATCTTATGGGAAATGACAACATTTGCTTGTGGTATCCAAGGAACAACTCCTTTTAACAAGTGGCATACTCAGATGCAGAATTTGATGGCCATTTAGTTGACAGAAAGAGCACTTCATAATGGCCTAGTTCTATAGATCATGTCTAGTCTCATGGGGATCAATGAAGCAAAACTCAATAGTACTCTCAACTGCAGAAGTAGAGTATGTGGCAACTGCCTTATTTTGTTCCCAAGCTCTATGGTTGAAGTCCCAATTGAAGGATTACTGTATGTCTTTAGGCACTGTTCCCATTCGTTGTGATAACACTATTGCCATAAGCATATCGATCTAAGAATCCTAAGCATCACTCTCGTACTAAGCATATAAATAGACATTATGCATCATTTCTTGTGTAATGGAGCCTAACACCAAGACACTAGGCGGGTGGGATGAGGCCTAGCGCCTAGACGCTAGGCGAGTGTGATTGGGCCTAACGCCTAAAGGGCTAGGCGGATTAGTATAAATTTTATTTTATATGTTTATTATTCATAATTGGTGAGAATATATAAATAAAAAACAATCTCATCATAATATCTCCGAATAAGTTCAAGCCTAGAGCCCACATAAAGTCAACCTAAGCCTCCTAGAAGGCCACCGAGCTTGCACAGCCCTTCTAGGCGCCCGCCTAGGCCCCCAAGGCTAAATCGGAATGGTGGACCACCACCCAGACTATTTTAAGAACAGTAAGACGAGGAAATTGAAAAGGTAACAACACACCACTAGTTAGTTTTTTAAATGGAAACTTTGGTATTTACCCTTCTACTCTTCTTCAAGTTTAATAAAACCCTAACCTTGCCTCTTTTGGGCCTTCTTCCTTCTTCATCTTCCTGAAAACACAAATCTCCGCATATTCCTCTTTCTTTCCCTTCGAACCTAAAATAAAAAATCATCCTTTTGTAATGACACCAAAAAAAACCCCTAGCCTATCACCAGGTTACTAGCAATCCAACTTACCATGATCCATGGGTTTAAGAATGGATTGAAAAGAGCCCAAGAACCTTTTGCCACACCATGATAATAGAGGCCGACAATCAGATAGATCCGGCCGAGCAACAACGAATCAACACTTCTCCATGACCATGTTCATCCATATCTTCACCGCCTAGTAGACCCTATAGTTTGTCCGACATTCCTTAAGCATGAAATCCTCGACCGTAACGCCCCATTGCCTCGAATTGTCGCTCCGCCAACTCCCCAACTACTAACCCTAACCCCCACTCTCTAGAACTCTCCTCCTCCTCTTCTCAACTTGCCTCCTCTAAACCCCTTTCTTCCTCAAACCTTAACTCTTCTTCCTTCAAATCTCTCTCTCCAAACACAATTATTGCTAACAACTTTGGTCCCGATCCCCAAAATCCAAAACCTCCAAACCTAAAAACACTAAAATCTCTTTGTCCTCCAAAAATCCCCAAAGGAAGAAACTCTTCACCTTGGACCAACTCATGAGTTCTACTGCAAATGACCGCCAACCTTTACCTTCCAATCCTAAAAAATCTCTTTCCTCATCCCACTTTGGGAACCTACCACCCAGAGAAATCACTCCACCATCACCTCCTACTTCTTCCACCCTTGCTCAAATATCTTCTCTACCCTCTACTTCTCCCACACAAAGGGAACTCCCACCTCCTCCTCCTCAAAAAACCAACACACCTCCACCCTCATCTCCGATCAAACAGAACATGCCACCACCTCGTTCAACCAAAGAAAAATCTCCTCTGCCTCCCTCTATAGAAAAATTTATTCCATCCTCCACTCATGTCTATTTTGTTTCGAAAGAACTGGAACACGTCGATCTTGGGGACTATGAGTTTGACGACAATCGGTCAATCACACATCGCCTCAAAAAGCAAGCTCTTAATCCTCTTGTCTTGGGCACACTAGAGGAAAATGCTCACTTGGCCGAGCTCCAGGGTAAAATGAACGCCTCCAACACCAAGTTTCTCTCTACCCCACAAAACTCAAGGAAAATCCCAAGGGAAATCGGTGAGGGAGATCAAGAAGAAGAAGAAGAGGTCGATGAGACTAAAATGGCCAAGGGAACTAATGGTGCCGAAATGGGCACTCAGGACCAAGATGAGGTTGTCGAGGATGCTACGAATGTTGATGATGGGAACTCCGTTGAGTGCGACGGAACCAAGGTGCTCGACAATGATGATCTTCACATCGACCTCGATGAAGAGCACCAAGCCGTCGTAGACGCCGATGGTGAAGAACACCTAATTGGCGAGCTCCCAACCGACAATCAACAAATCGTTGTCTCTACACTCAAGGACATGATTCCTTTATCCTCTAGATCAAGGGACCCGATCCTCAGGATTGAGAACACCTCCACTCCCACCACCACTCCCGTCAAACCAATGAAAAAGGCAAAGAAGAGCAAGGACACCAAAAGGCCTAGAATCGATGAGACAATAGGAACATCAACTCCACTAAACAAGGGAACAGAGGCTTCCAAGGACTCCTCGTTATGGGAATCTAAGTTGATCACTCCCCTTGTCCTCACTTTAGAATTCCTTAACAACAATGGGCTTGGTGAGCTCATCAATTTTCAAAAATAGGAAGAGCTCTATTGTGAGCCTACCCTAGTTGATCCGGACCAAGTCCGTTTCTTCTACTCTTCCTTCTCCCTATCTAATGACAACACGATGGGTACAATAACCATCAAGGGAGATGAGTTCCCATTCTCTACGACCACCATCCACCGCATGCTGAAGGTATCGAGCGAAGGGTTGGGCACTCTTCCCACGAAGAACTAGGATATCTTCAATAAGGATGAGACTCTACACTGTCTCTATGAAGGGCATGTCCCCTCCATAGTTCTGCCAATTGATAAACTCTCACTCATCGCTAAGTCATCCCACCTATTCATCATCAAGGTGGTGATCCCTCGACAGGAGAAGCGGGCACTATGGATATTCAAGATGCCATTCTCCAAGATTACTTTTCCACCACATGATCAACTTGCCCTAGATCATGTTTGGTCACATGGACAAGTGTATAAATATGTTGCCTCACTTTCTTCCTTATGCTACTCTAGTGAAAAAATTACTGAAAAAGAAAGAGCATTATGATCCTAAGAAGGAAGTGGAACTTGGCTAGGAACTGTACATGGCCATTATTTAGAAGTTGAGGCACTCTAAATAGCCTGAGGAACAATAAATAGCTCAACTTCCTGACCTTGCGGTTGAGCAAGATGGTGATGCAAACATCAATCTGCTTCATGACATCGTCGTCACCAACGATCGGATTCTCGAAGTTTTGATCGAAGTTATGGACCTTCTCAAAGTGCAGAGCCCATGATCTTGTCCCTTCTCCTAAACCGCTTTTCCCTTCTCATGTATATGTACAAATTTGTAAGAGATGAATGGCCTTTAATTTGAATGTGTGTCCCTATTGGAGGAAGTATAAATTTTGTGAGATACATTGTTTGCAAGTTCTCTTAAAAATGCTTTTGCTAAGGGGGAACTATTTGTTAAAAAATTCTAAGTAGCAACTACACTATCCATAGAATTGGAACTTCTTGTGAAACATATCTTATCATGCATTGCATTAGGAACACCTAGGGAACTCTATTACATTCATCTATCTGTCATATGCATTGAAAAAGTTGTCTTTTTGAATTAGGTTTGTCATCACAAAAGGGGGGAAATTTTGGAACAATGTTGGGAACTTACGTTCTACAACACTAGAAAAATTATCGTTACCCTCAATTTTGATAATGACAAACACCATTAAGGAACTGAGGTGTTTTATTCAAGTGTTTCAATGGAATTACAAGTCGAACAAGAACTGCAAAGCCATATGCAAAAGCTCTCATCAAGGGAACTCAAGTGTCGCATGTTTCTTACTTAAGGGAACTCTCAAGACGGTACAAAGACAACTTTGCGTGAAAGGCGGAGGCGTATTCTAGACAAATCAGAGGCACAATTTGAGGAACAGATAGAGTCGATTGATCCAACAACCCAATGAGCTTCAAGAGTTGACAAAGTTTAAATCAGTTTGAATCAAGTCGCATGTGGGCAAAGTGCGCTTCCTTGGAGAGAAAGACAAGGGCATTTCAGACAAATGACCAAATGATAAGGATTGTACCCCAAGGATAATTCATCTATAAATACTTATGAATAGTCACTTTGCAACTCACTTCTCACAACCATTAAGAAGACCCTAAAGAGAGCCAAGATTGAGAGAAGGAAAATCCAGATCAGTCCCCAGCGGAGAGTGTGCGATCTTGACGATGAGAGAGAAGGAGTTCCCAAGTGCAAGAGAACTAAGCAGTTAAATATCACAATTGTAAGGTTCGACTTTCTTATTTTAGTTGAGTTGTTAGCTTGATACTTAGGTTGAGAAGGTTCATTAGTGTTTCTAGAGTTCAGAGACTGCTAATAATAGAGAAGTTTGAACCTTGCCTGTTGTTTGTAAGGAACAATCAATAAAATAAAAAAGTCATTGAAAATCCTCCGGCGGAGATAGATATTTACTCACATAACTAATTGGTTGTTGTGGGATTCCTTTATAAGAAAGTGTTACCCTTTGTTTCTATTTTCGTACCTGCTTTTACTGTTATTTCAGTACCATGTGAATAATTTAAACAATGTTCCCAACTCTTAGTAACGCCTACGATCCAACATTAATAAAGATGCTTAAGTGGGAAAAAAATTGATCTAAGGTGATCTGATTAATAAAGGTGAAGCATGTATTTTTATTTTTTCTTAAAAGTCCAGGGACGATATATAATATAGTACTCCGTAATTCTTTTGTTTTGATAGAATATATAGAGTAGTTTTGGGCATCAGTGAAGAACGGGACCGGACTTGAAAAATTCAGACCGTACTAACTACTAAGGACCAATTTCTAAAAATGGTGGGCTGAAAACCTAGTTTTGGGCATCAATGCAGAATGATAATTCGGATCTAGTTTCATCTCTGTTCGATTTTGGATCAACTGACTGGACAAACTTAAAAAGCACTTTTTTTATAAAATATTGTTATTAAATATATTACCAAAATAAATGAATTTATCACAATTTTACAAACATGAATTTATATAACATAAATTTGTGGTTTATATGACACTAATTTTGGTTTTTGTACCGTTAAAATACTCCTTTTTTAAAAAAATAGATGTGTTTTTAATAAAAAAAAATAGATTGATGGGATATTTGTTCGTCCAGCCGGTCAAAAAATCTATTTCGAAGCCCTATTGATGAAGGCATTGCCATGAGAGTTGAATCAGAAACCTCTAGAAACTCTACCCTTAGAGGTTTAACCGCTTGACTAGATGTTTGAAGGTTGCCCTAGAAAATCTTTTACATGTGTTAAGATGGAGCAGAGCGTAGAAATTACCTTTGGTGAACGAGTGCATCTTCAAGCCAATTATCGAACTCAGCAGCCCAATTTGCAGCAGGAGCTGAACCATCCTTTTGAAGCCTTCTCATTTGAAGATTATGAGTGGCACTCCCTGAACCAATAACAAGAACACCTTCATTCAACAAAGGAGACAGTGCCTTTCCCATGTTATAGTGTGGTAAATTCCATCTCTGTTGGTTTGAACGGATAACTCGCACACAGGAATATCCGCCTCCGGATACATAAGCATGAGGGGAATCCAAGCGCCATGATCAAGCCCACGTTTGTTGTCCACATGAACGCTTTCGAACCCAGATTTCATAAGAAGCTCCTTCACTCTTTCACCCAGCTCTGGAGCTCCAGGAGCTGGATACTTAATCTGACATAAATCACTTTCTTTAATAAAGTTCACATCACATAATACTACTGTATAGTTTATAATTGCACGATCAGCTTGTCTTAAGTGCATAAAGATGTTAGGGTGTAATGTTTGAAATGGAGAATTGAGGATTAAGAAGATAGGAAAACGAGAAAGAGTGACATAATCGTAGATAATATTAATATTTTTCAAGTTCAAATAACATATTATAAATGTACTTTAATTTAGAAAAAAAAAATGTATTTCTTATCATGACATTGTATCGTAGATAAAGGTATGAATAGAGATAATTATTGATTCGACCAAAACAGAGATAATTATTGATGGTGCATATTTTTCTCCTCAATTATATTGACTATTCTCTCTATCATTACGATTAATTTTTAACATAAATATTAAAATAAATAGTCCAAAGTATGTATATTGTTTTTTCTTAATACCTTGATGGTTATTGACATTTTCATGTATATTATATACGAAAATCTCTTCTCATCATGCTTTGACAATTTCAATTACTTCTTTCTACAAAAAAAAAAAAAAAAAACTTAATTACTTCTATTAAAAAAAGCTTTAATTTTCCTTATATTCAACTAAGCACAACAACCCAAATTATCTTGTTAGGCACGTGAGCAGCCAACAACCAACGTTACAAACTCCATATAGAGGCAATTAAATAACAGATTTCTTGTTATCAAAAAAAAAATAACAGATTTCTAGCTGATGCATGTCTGATTTTTTTAGCACATGTTAACATATTATTTATTTTGATGATATTGGTGTTATATCGATTTGAATGATTTTGAAATATTGTAAACAATCTATATGATTTATAAATGCAAACAACTATTTATAAAAAACTCTCTTTATAAATACTTAAATCAAAATCTATACCATGAAAGATTTTTTATTTAGAAAATTTAAAAAACTTGTAGAAGGTAGGGAAATGCAAAGCAGTTTTTACTACATCGACACCTGCTTGAGATTTATCTAAGAACAAAAACATCTCAAGTAATCAAACCAAAGGCAAACACGAAATAATTAGATCTAAAGCTCAAAGAGAGATGAGAAAGTACCTGGTACATAGGCGGGGGGAAACCATTGAAATCGTAGATGGTGTCAAGAGCACCGTGGACCGCGTTAACTGAGGGGACGTCGGTCTCCCAGTGGCCAGATAGTACAAGGATGGCCTTCGGTCGGGGCCCCAAAAACACCTCATTCTCCCATCCCTGAAGAAACTGTCTTGCCGGAAGCGACTCGTCGATTGACAGCGTCGGCGATCCGTGTGATATGTAGAACGTGTCCCTCATCACGGAGGATTCCATCTTCAATTTCTAGCTAGCTCAGCGGGGTGATTGAGGTTGGTAGCGTCTTGAAGATTGTGGAGCTAGATGGGATCGAGTTACATTAAATAGTCAATTATCATTGCAATTAACCCTCTAATTAAGGAAAATTAGAATAATAAGTCCTAATTTTTCAAAATTTGTGTGACAACCCTAAGCTTTCGAAACATTTTGAGAAGTACCCAACCATTAGTCTAATTGGAAAAAAAAAAACGCTTAGCTTGGGTTAATTATTTTTACCACTCTACTCTTGTTTGCTCTTTCTTATATGCTCCTGGACGCCATAGATACTGTTGGACCCCTCCGAAATAGGCCCAAATTCGGAAGACCATTAACACAAACTGACGAAGCCCGGCCATTATTGCGATCATCAAGCGTGCGCCACAACAGCGGCTTGGAGCGAGGTTTCCGGAAACGGCTATGGCATTAAGAGCAAGGGCGACATTCGCGGGATCTGCTCGCGCTTCACAACTTCATCAACGGTCACAAGGAGAAGGAGGATATAAAAGCCCACGAAGGAAGAATAGGGGATCGATCATTCACCAGCTATCACACCATCACACTCTCGAGCTCTTGAAAGCCTTGATCCTCTCGAAAGCTCTACCCACGCAAGATGGAAGGCATTCATGCTACTTATAGCCAAGTCGATGACGCTGAGAAGAACGAGATCAATAAAGGAGTCGACAGCCAGCAGACTGAAAATGGGACGGAAAGGGATGAGCACAATTCTGGGGATGGAAATGGAAACCCTACTGAGCAACGATCGACTCAAACACCATCGCAGAACTCCACGCAACTATGCTCGCCCTTTAAAGGGATCTGGAGAATCAAAAGAGTGCTCATTACAAATTCACCGAGGTATACAAAAAGCAAATCGAGACTTTAACTAGTGAGCGTAATTTGTTTCAATCTCAGGTGCAACCAACAAAAAATCGTCAACGCATTAACGAAGCAACGGATGGTGTCGCTCGACGATTGGACATGGACGATCCAAATCTTGTAACCCTACATGACATTAGGTCAATAATTGGTTATTAGGTAAACAATAATTCTTTAAGGGCTTTTAGAGAAGATGCTAAGGTTATGTAAACATCAACCACCAGACTTACTTGCACACAACGATTTTTATAGTGGAAACACTTGATCGATGAACACTATCAATGAAGTGTGAAAACCACTCCCTTCCAAGTTCTCGCTTGGAAGGATTAAAAGTCGTAGTTTGCTTTATTGATCTTTTGAATTATTTACAAGAACTCCCTGGATCTAGACCGACTTCCCAAGCACTCTAGAACTCGTTGTGAACCGAGTAACTACAACCCTCAACCCCTCTAACAAGCCTACGTCTTTCGAACTCTCGTTTTCTATCTTTCTTAACACAAAAATGGAGTATGAGTTCGTAAGTATTCTAACCTGAAGTCTTAGATTAAATACACACAAACTAGGTTAGATAAAAGAAAATAATATCTTTCGATTCGGTTATGGCAAAATATTATTTCTTTTATCCTTACAAAATCATCCTAAGCATAAAATAAGATTACACTAAAATATGGCTTAGGGAAAAGGCAATAATTGGCTAACAATATAATTCTCATGAGATCTTTCCTACAACAAGATTATACTATCCAAACTCCCAAGATCTCACGCGTCTTCAAGATCTCCGATATTTGCCTTCAACACACGTCGACTACCTAACTGATGTTGGCGACTCAGTTCACAGACTCGAGGTCGTTCACGTGGTAGACGTTTGGAACCATCAAAATCAAAGCCTCCAGCTTTTCTAACAGATATATTGATTCTCCCTGTGTACTCGATATCGCAAGGGTAGACATCTCTCGAAAATATCATGTCCTCGATGTACCTAAATACGAAGGGGTTACAGATCCGGATCAACACATAGCCGCGTTCAAGCAAGCTATGAATATTAGTACAATTCCTTTTGATATGAAGGAAATTGTCATGTGTCGTTGGTTTGGTAACACGTTATCAGGGCCCGCACTTAATTGGCATTCTCATTTACCCCTTGGGAGTATTTCGTCTTTTGTTGAGTTGGTTGACAAGTTGAAGATCAGATTCGCAAGTAGTCGACACGCTAAAAAGTGCTCTAGCGACTTATATCGCTTGGTCCAAAAGGCCGACGAGTCCTTGAAAGCTTTTCTAAATAGGTACAACGAGGAGTTTTTCAACATAGAAGGATGTGATGCGGCTACACCGTGGAAGCGTTCCGAAGAGGCATCTCGACTGTTAACCCGGTTCTTTATCGCGAGTTAACTAAATATCGTTTATCGAATTTCGATGATGTACAGGTAAAGGCGTTGGAACACGTGCAATTGGAAGAAGATGGCCTTTTCTCTAACAATACCGCTAGCCCTAATCGACCAAAACACCGACAAGGGTTACGGGAAACCAGATATGTTCCATACCCTAGTCCATATCCTACCAAGCCGACTGTAAACACGGCGTTCGCTAAGACGAACAAGCGATATGAAGACCCCAAGACTACCCCCAAAGTTATCTCACTACAACTTTTGGGTAGATGGGACGGAGGTGGTACGAACTCTTAACGACATGGGGGATACCGTGAAGTGGCCAAGAAAGAGCAACACACCTTCATACCAAAAAGATAAATCCAAATGGTGTGATTTCCACTTTGATCATGGCCATAGGACGGACGAATGTATCGCACTAAGGATTACGCAGGGGGTACCTCAAGGACCTGATATCAGAAAGAGCAAGGGAGCAACTAGAGCGCAACAAGGGAAAGACCAATCCACCACCACCTCCCAAGCACACAAGGGTGATCAATGTCATCACTTGGGGATCCGAGGTCTGTGGTGTTACTTATTCAACAACTAAAAGGATTGCAAGGAGTACCCGGAGTGAAGAGCCCAGAATCTTTGTTCGGAAGAGTCATGACGTGATGCCCATTACCTTCGACGACATCAAGGAGGAAGAAGTCCATCGTGATTACTTAAACGAGTTTTGATTGACAATGGAAGTTCTACTAATTTGCTTATGTTGGATGCCGTATACAACTTAGGTCAGGGTTTGGACGACATCGTCAAGAAGTCTACGACTTTGGTGGGCGTTAGCGGTGAATCACGTAACACATTGGGGAAAATCTCATTACGCACCATCGCGTGTGAGGTAAACTATCATGTAAATTTTCAAGTACTTGATTGTCCATCACCTTTTAATGTTATCTTAGGCAGGCCCTGGATCCACGAAATGAAGGCCATTCCCTCGACTTATCATCAATGTGTGAAGTTCCCATCACCATTGGGAATACAAGAAATCAAGGGAGAACAGAAGATAGCAAGGGAGTGTTATTCCGTAATCATGAAGGCAACAACTTTAAAAACTTAGCAGATTGAGGCAGAAAAGAAGTAGTCGGTTATAGCAATTAAAGGACTGTAAGGCTCCAACTTACTACGTGGGGCCTGACACACTGGAACTCGACCTCGATCCACTTGATCCGTCCAGAAAAATCAGGATAGGGGCAGCTCTAGAGCCAACCCTACGAGAACAGTTAGTTGAGTTCTTGCAGTCCTACAATGATTGTTTTGCTTGGACGGATGAGGATATGGTAGGAATCGATCCCGACATGATCACACATGCACTCAATATTAATCCAAAAGTTCCACCAAATAAACAAAAAAGGCGTAAGTTTGGCGTAAGTTCGCACCCGAACGAAATCAAGTAATAAACGATGAGGTAAAATTCCTACTCGTGTCTTGAAAAATTAGGGAAATAAAATATCCCGATTTGTTAGCGAATGTGGTTGTCGTTAAAAAGAAAAACGGGAAGTAGCGTGTTTGCGTCGACTTTACCGATTTAAATAAAGCATGTCCTAAAGATTCATTCTCGTTGCCTCATATTGACGCAATGGTGGATGCAATGGCGGGACATGAGATTTTAACATTCATGGAGGCATTTAGTGGATACCATCAAATAATGATGCACCCTTATGCCTATTGGGTTAAAAAACGCATGTGCTACTTATCAAAGATTAGTTAATAAGATGTTTCAAGAAAAATTGGGGGATACGATGGAAGTATACATCGACGACATGTTAGTCAAATCCTTGAAGGCAAGAGATCACATTCGGCATTTGGAGGATGCATTCCAGATTCTGCGGAGCTATCGGACGAAGTTAAATCCGACCAAACGCTCTTTTGGAGTCACGTCAGGCAAATTCTTGGGTTACATACTAATGCAGAGGGGAACCGAAGCAAGTCCAGACCAGATCAATGCGATAATGGAGTTACAATCAACCGATTCATATCTAGGTCGTCAGACAAAAACAAGTTATTCTACGACATCTTGAAGAGAAACAAGTCATTCGAGTGGACATATATTATCGAAACCCAAGCAAGGAGAAATGTTGTACGTTTACTTGGCAATCACAGAGGCAGCCGTAAGTGTCGTCTTGGTTTGAGATGAAGATGGGAACCAGTTACCCATCTACTACGTAAGTAAAACTCTGCTTAATACGGAGACCAGGTACCTACCCGTCGAAAAACTCGTACTGTCTCTAGTAATGGATTCTATCAAGTTACGTCCTTATTTTGAAAGTCATTTTATTACTATAAGGACTAATTTCCCAATGAAGAGTGTTATGTCGAAACCAGAACTATTAGGTCGCCTGGTGAGGTGGTTAATTCACCTCTGTGTGTATGATATTACTTATGAGATACGAACATCAATGGAATCTCAAGCTTTGGCAGATTTTTTGGCTGACTTCACTCCTACCCTGCCAGAAGGAGAAAATTAAGAAATATTTCAGGTTGAAAGGTCGCTGAGCAACTTCAAGTGGTTGATGCACACCGATAGAGCGTCGAATCAAGTAGGTGTAGGGCTGGGGGTAGTCCTGAAGTCGCCACGGGGGTATAGGATAGCCCGGGCTATTCGATGAATGTTCAAAGTTACTAACAATGAAGCAGAATATAAGGCACTCATCACATGATTAATTATCGCCAAGGAATTGAATGTGCAAGAAATCGAGGTAATATGTGATTCGTTACTTATTGTCAATCAAGTGACGAATTCGTATGTTATTAGGGATTCAAAAATGAAGGCGTACTTGGAGAAAGTTCAAGAAATTATCAAGGGTTTTAAGCATTTCAAGATAAAGTAAGTGCCTCGAGATGCTAACGCGCAAGCCGATGCCTTAGCAAAACTTAGATCTGCAATTGACCGGAGAGAGTACGGCATGATACCATTTTTACACCTAGATGCACCTTCTATAACAAAAGAAACAGACGTGTTCGAGATTCGGGATTCTGATACAACCACTTCATGTGTGACGCCTTATCTAAGATGGTTACGAGATGGAATTCTACCAGATAGGAAGCTCGACGACTTAAGGTAAAAGCTTCTACTTTCGCTATTAAGGATAACATCTTGTTCAAGTGGATGTCTTCAGGACAATATGAAAGATGCGTGAAACAAGAAGAAGTACAAAAAGTGTTATAGGACATACATGACCGGGAATACGGAAATCAAACTCGGGGTCGTAATTTGGCGAAGTAGGCGAGCAGGATGAGCTACTATTGGCCCACTACGAAGAAGGATGCAGTTGAGTTCGCTTGAAAATGTGACGCGTGCAAGCATCACGAACCAATTCCACATCAACCACGTGAGCTATTGCATCCCATAACTTCCCCTTGGACATTCATGAAGTGGGGAATGGACATCGTGGGAAAACTCCCTCCAACCTCGGGACAATGTGTTTACATATTAGCCATGACCGATTACTTCTCTAAGTGGATCGAAGCCGAAGCCTTCAAAGAAGTAAAAGACACACAAATCATTTTCTTCATTTAGCGAAATATACTCAACAGATTCGGAGTACCGTCAACCATTCTGTGTGACAATGGATCTCAATTCATCAGTGAGAAAACAAGATCTTTTTGCCAGCAATACAACATTTAGCTAGTAATGTCTACTCCACGATACCCTCGGGCTAATGGTCAAGCAGAAGCAAGTAACAAACAGATCATGAACAATTTGAATATACGCCTTAAGGAAACTAAAGGAAGATGGGTTGACGATTTACCCCTTATTCTCTTGTCAGATAGGACGACTCCTAAGATTGCTACTGGGCATACGCCTTTCTCGTTGGTGTATGGCTGTGAAGCCGTGTTACCTATTGAGGTAACTTTGCCCACAACCCGTTATGGTCTTACTACTGAAGAATCTAATCGAGAAAACTTGTTCCACCACTTGGATACAATTGACGAGTTGCGGGATGAAGCGTCTATCCGAATGGAAACATATAGACAGGGGGTGGCTCGAAGTTACAACAAAGACGTTAGGGAGAAGGTGTTTCATGTAGGAGATTGGGTATTGAGGAGAGTCTTTCAAAATACATAAGAACTTAACGCTGGCAAACTTGGAGCCAATTGGGTAGGACCTTATTAGATCACGAGAATTGTTGGGCTAGGAGCTTACGAGTTGATCTCCCATGATGGGAAGACAATCCCGAGAAGTTGGAACACGACAAATTTGAAATTATACCACTTTTTAGAAAAGCAAGTCGCAACAAGGTATTTACTTGTTATTTGATTTTATCGAACTTATTTCTATCACCTTATCCTACACACATGGACCATCAATGACATTACAAAAACTAACAAGGGACGCCTTGTGACGTTACAAGCCAAAACATGGGCCCTTGCCGTACAATCAGGCTACGATGTGCACACAATGACTAGTCACAAGATGCAAGAGACGAGCAACACATTGACGACTCTAGAGCAAGGGGAGTCTAACACAAATGAACTTTATGTAATCAATTCAAGTGTTATTAATAAACACGAGTATTTTACATCCATGACTTCCATCTCATTATACATATCTCTCTCATAGCATCTATTACATAAAGCACTAATACAACGAAACTCAATCAAATATATTAATGATCTTCCCTTCAAACGCGTTGATTCCCGTCTAGCATGCGCCTCCATCAAAATCTGCACCACCTGCAAAAAAGGGAAGACAAACAAAACACCATACAAGCATAAACAACATTCACCAAAGACCCTTAAAGACGTAATACCAAGGGTTAGAAAATATTTATGTCCATCCACCACAAAAGGCCCTACAACAAGTAGCCCATAAAACCATTGTTCACAACCCCAACAAACAGGGGGTACCACCAAAATATTTAATTTTCCAAAAATTAGAAATTGTAAAAGTCACTCCTTAGAGAAATCATCGGAAGCTTTCAAATTCTCTGCTAGTTCCACTTGAGCCACTTCCTTGGCATCTTGAGAAATATCGTCCACCAGCGAAGATTTCTTGATCACGACTTCTTCTTCTTCAGGGAACAACTTCTCGAATTGCTCTCTCTCTTTTACAACGTCCAACGAAGTATGCTTCCCAGCGGAAAATTCCTCTATCATCTCCACGCAGGCCTTGTACGACCAATAGCCAGTAGTGTCCTCGATCTCCTTTGCGAGAGCAGCCTCTTTCCTCGAGGAAGCCATGAACCTCTCCTCTTCTCATGCCCTAAAAGGGGTCTCCTGTCCTTATCCAGATGAACGTTGATCTTGCTTTGAGCAAGTTAGCCCGGCTAGTCCTTGAAGGCCTCAAAGGCTGATAACGTAAGTTGGAAGTTCTGGCCAAAGCAATTAACGCGTTAAAATATAATCGGGAAGTAAAACGCGAAGATCTAAGCACGACAAATCATTAGAAAACAATAGTCGTACCTGACATTGGGCGGCCAATATTTTTCCAAAGAACTCCGGCATGGAAGATCAACTTCATGCACCTCGAGGACAATTCACATGGAGAGGCATCAAGGAACTCAAACACTTTTTCGCCGCCATATCCGGCGACATCATGGTGCCAGGAAGGTCAGTCAGACAAGGGGTAGCACTCTTCTTCGAAGAGGAAGTCTTGGGAGTAGTGTCCGCAGTCTTCGGGGGCAGAGTCACCGCTAAGGACGTATCTACAGTAGAGGCAGTTTCAGCTTTTTTCTTCTTTTGTGCTTCAACTCTTTCCAGGGTAGTCAAGGCATCAGTAGATCGGGTAGTCCATGAGCCTGGAAATAGGCAAGAGAAAGGGATAACACAGTAATAATATGATAACACAAACATAGGAGGAAGGAGTCAGGACTTTATTGACATTTCAGAATCTTCAAGATCGGCAAGATACTCCTTTACAAGCTTTGTATAAGATCTCTCTTCCGCTAGAAGGGTTTCAATGCGAGAAACAATCTGAGTTGACAACTTCCGAGGTTGTAAAGAAGCGAAATTTACTGCATCCAAAAACAAATAAGTCCAGAGTTACACTATCAAGAAGAGGTAAGAGGAGCAAATTAGGGGAAATACTACCTGTCGCACGCCAACGAGGTTGTAGAAAGGAGGTGTCAACCCCTAGAGAAGACAACTTTACGCAGAAGAACTTGTCTGCCCAGCCACAGTTGATGTCCGCCTTTTTAGTCTTGTTTTTAGGGTGTGTGTTGACGGGTCTTTTCTCTAGAAAATAAATAAATTTATAAGTTTAGACCCCGCTGAGTATAGGGGAGTCGGGATCGTTCCACGGGAAGCATTGTTGTTTGTATATCAACTACTAAAAAGAATAAATACTAAGCAAAATCAACACAAAAACACCCACGACCAACCTCGTTAACGACTTTGTCAGGGTCGTTAACGAACCTGGATAACACTACTAACGACCTAAAACACAGGTTCGGTACCGAGGCAAATACTCGATAGCGAATATAACGATAGAAAACTCAAATAAGAATAAAAATCTAGGACAAGGGTTACCACAACATAGCTATGCATATAAACTCGTAAGAAGATAAAGATCATGCCTTTAAATAGATAAATTCATCAACTTTCGCTGACTAGCAAGCAAATCAATCTATTATCATAAACTAATTCACTCAATCATTTGTTTTGGATCCAAAGCTCGAAACTTTCGTAATCGAACAATATCAACCTTTAAGTCAATAACTTTCTTTCTCAATCAAGTTAAGAACTCAAATTACCTCGATTCTCATCTAGGCATTAACACAACAAGCAATCTAAAGTAGATAAAAAGGCATTCAACACTTCAACCTACTCATAAAACATGCATTACTATGTCGGGTTTCAACCACGACCCTAGAATAGAAAAACTACTCACTACTCATAACTATAAAGCAAATAACTTCAATAGAAGAAAACATTAAAAACAAAACTACTTCAAATTAATAAGAAAATTATCGTCTTACAGACTTCAGAAGAAACCGAAAACAACAAAACAACTCAGGCTAACGAACTGATTAACGATCCAACTCTCTCTCTCTCGATCGACTTGGCTCGATATCCTTCACTCGACTTCTCTTGTTCGGCTCTCCTAAAAATCGTCTCCTACTCCTCTCTTCGCCACCACCACCAGGCTAGAAAGAAGGGTATTTATACTAATAAAGCTATCTAATAAAAAGGCTAGTAGATAAAAACTTTCCTAAAAGATAGAAACTAACTCTAAAAAGATAGAAAGATAACCTAGAAAGATAACAAGACATAAAATATAAAATATAATAACCCTAAGACTCATTAAAAACCCTACCGACACGGAATTATCAGTTATACTAATAAAGCTATCTAATAAAAACCCTAACGAACTGATTAACTAAACTATACTAAAAGCGCGTTGCCTCCCATAAGCGCTATTTTTAACGTCGTCAGCCCGACGTACTTACCTGCTTAATCAAGGTGGTTCTCTTGCAGCTAAGTCGGGGTTTTGAGGGACCCATACTTAGTTCTGTAAACATTATCGGTTCTTGTCACTAAATTTGGTCCTCTATCTTCTACTAATATGCCCGGTATTCCTACATAAGGGTTAGCGCAATCCGAAAACCAAGGTGGTCTGGACTCCTCTATAGCATAAACAGTGGAGCATGGTGTAGGAATAAAGTATGAAGAAGAATTGTGACCAGTACTAGCGAATTCATGGTTAGAATACTCACCTTGATTGATCGGAAAAGATTCTGATACTGAGGTCGTTGGGGCCATTGCTGACCCTGCGCTACCGAGGTCTTCATTATAGCTTTGCATGTAGAGATCAGGACTGGACCAAGGGGGGTCGGTAGTGAATTGTGTGAAATGCTTGTCCACTTCAGTAATTGGAGGAGGATCGTTAGGAATAGCTATGTCGAGTTCTGGCTGGGTCAACTCGATTTGTGCAGCCGCAGTTGGGTCATTAGCATTTTGGTCAAGGCTAAATTCCACGCGTTCTTCTCCAATATCAAAAGTGAGGAGTCCTTTCCGTACATCGCCTCTAGCATTTGCTGTAGCTAGGAATGGCCTGCCTAGGATAATGGGACGTGAGGGTCTTGAGGCATATCAAGGACGATGAAATCATTTGGAATAAAGAATTTCCCAACTTGAATGGGATAGTCGTCCACGACTCCTGTGGCCTTTACTCTTGATCCGTCTACCATGTAGAGGTTCATGTCTACAGGCTCCAATGGTCCCATGTTGGCTTTTGACCAGATTGAAAGGGGGAGCAAACTAGCACTGGCTCCGAAATCACATAGAGCCTTGAATTTGTGGTCGCTTATGCCAATTGTTATGGCAAATCTCCCTGGGTCTCCTAGCTTTTCTGGTAGAGCAATAGATCGGAGCTCGTCTTGCAGCTCTGTTATGGATCTTTTCCTGTTAAGAATATCTTTCAAGAATTTTGTGTAAGCCGGTATTTCGCTTAGGGCCTCAGCGAATGGGATGGAGATATTAATGCCCTGGAGAATTTTTACGAAACGCTTGAACTTACTCTTAGTAGAGTCCTTTGATTTTATAATAGGAAAACGAAGAGATTTCACCATTCTTGGAACCAAGTCAGGCTGGAGAGTTGATGCTACCGGGTCGACACTAGGGTCGTTAGGTGCTCTTGGAGGGTCGTTACCGACCCTGATGGGTTTGTTAACTAGCCTGGGATTGAGAGGGGGGCTCGGATTAGAAAACTTACTTGAATTAGGGTCGTTGACGACCCTAGGAGCCTCGTCACCATGGTGTGCTAGTTCGGTACTTGCTCTCGCTGGCTCGTTATCGAGCTGAACCGTGGCGTCCTCTTCAGTCATAGGGCCTTTCTCCTTTGCTTGGACATGCTCCGGTAGTGTCTTTCCGCTATTAAGGTGTACCGCTTCTATTTGTCCTCTAGGGTTCTTTTCGGGACGGCCTGGAAGTTGCCCTTGTGGCCTTGGAATCTGTGCAGCAAGGTTCCCTAGTTGAGAGTCGACATTCTTCTTCCATATATCGAACTCTCTCCATCTCTTGTTTTGATTGTTCAGGTTGGCGTGGATTCCGCTAATGCCTTCTTGTAACCCTAACGCCCATGATGGTGGCTCTTGGTAGCCTGGAGGTCGATATGGTACAGGTCTTCTATCCGGTGGGGGCGCTGCATAGTTAGGATTCGGGTTTTTGTTGCCCCATGTTTGATAATTGGTTGACCTGTCAACATTGCCAGATTGGATTCTGTATGGGCCTCTCATATAGTTCACTTCAGCATATTTCTCATCGGCTCTCACCTGCTCTATGTTAGTGCAAGCAGACGTAATATGGGAAGAAGAACCACATTCTTGACTAGATTGAGAGGATTTCAGAAAACTTACCTGTTTCTTCAAGCGGTTGACCTCGTCTTGTAGAAATTGATTCTTGAGATCTGGGTCAACGTCTTCCTTATTAGGCACGTAGAGATGCCTCTGGGGCTGGGGAGTTTGCTGGGTTCCATACATGTCATCGTAGTTAGACAGCTTGTCCAACAATTCCCATGTAGCCGTGGGTTCCATCTCTATAAACCGCACGCTGTATGCGTGTTGATGCGGTTCTTCGTCTCTGCATTAATACCCTAGAAAAAGGTTTCTTTGAGCACATATAAAGGTTGCCCATGGGTGGGGCACTGTCTAAGCATCTCCTTAAATCTTTCCCATGTTTCAACAAAAGTCTCATTAGGCAGCTGGTGATCGGAGGTGATGCGCTTTCTCAACTCCGTTGTCTTGGCAGGAGGGAAAATTTTTGTAAGAAATTGATCATACAAATTCTTCCAAGTCTTGATAGATTTAGGAGGTAAGCTCTCCAACCATCTCAGGGCCTTTCCAGTAAGAGATTACCTGAAATCTTTTTAACAGAACATATTCAAGTGAGACACCTTCAGCAGCTATAGTGTCACATAAATCAAGAAAATTTCTAATATGTTCCATAGGGCACTCAGTAGGTTTTCCTTAAAACTGAGCCCGTTTAATCAAGGATATAAATTGACACTTAATCTGAAAAGGTTTCTCTATCTCTGGAAGCACAATTGGAGATTCTGACACCCTCAGTTCTGGATGCATATATTGTTTGGCATTCCTCGGATAGGCATTCAACTCTTCCTGTAGACGAGCACTGTTGACTCGTTGACACACAGCCTCGGCATAAATGGCATCTTTTTCGGATTTTAACGCCTCCATCTGCCTCTAGAGTTCGGCCATCTGACGAGTCGTTTCCTTGGGCGTAGCCGTAGCTCGGTTCTCTCGGCGTCTACGGTGCAGGGAACATTCAGGTTCTGAATAATAACCGACGTTGTCAAATTTGATCCTTCGATGTCCAACTGGCATACGCTGAGAAAACAGACAAAGAAAACAAAATTAAAAACAAAAACTTGGTCGGGCTATCCCAGACCCACAGATAGACAAACAAACTCGTTGCTTCCCCGGCAACGACGCCAATTTGTTGACGGGTCTTTTCTCTAGACAACAAATAAATTTAAGAGTCAAGACCCCGCTGAGTATATGGGAGTCAGGATCGTTCCACGGGGAGCACTGTTGTTTGTATATCAACTACTAAAAAGAATAAAAACTAAGCAAAATCAACACAAAACACCCACGACCAACGTCGTTAACGACTTTGTCAGGGTCGTTAACGAACATGGATAACACTACTAATGACCTAAAACACAGGTTTGGTACCGAGGCAAATACTCGATAGTGAATATAACGATAGAAAACTCAAATAAGAATAAAAATCTAGGACAAGGGTTACCACAACATAGCTATGCACATAAACTCGTAAGAAGATAAAGATCATGCCTTTAAATAGATAAATTCATCAACTTTCGCTGACTAGCAACCAAATCAATCTATTCTCATAAACTAATTCACTCAATCACTTGTTTTGGATCCAAAGCTCGAAACTTTCGTAATCGAACAATATCAACCTTTAAGTCAATAACTTTCTTTCTCAATCAAGTTAAGATCTAAAATTACCTCGATTCTCATCCATGCATAAACACAACAAGAAATCTAAAATAGATAAAAAGGCATTCAACACTTCAACCTACTCATCAAACATGCATAACTATGCCAGGTTTCAACCCCGACCCTAGAATAGAAAAACTACTCACTACTCTTAACTATAAAGCAAATAACTTCAATAGAAGAAAACATTAAAAACAAAACTACTTCAAATTAATAAGAAAATTATCGTCTTACAGACTTCAGAAGAAACCGAAAACAACAAAACAACTCAGGCTAACGAACTGATTAACGATCCAACTCTCTCTCTCTCTCGATCGACATGGCTCGATATCCTTCACTTGACTTCTCTTGTTCGGCTCTCCTAAAAATCGTCTCCTACTCCTCTCTTCGCCACCACCACCAGGCTAGAAAGAAGGGTATTTATACTAATAAAGCCATCTAATAAAAAGTCTAGAAGATAAAAACTTTCCTAAAAGATAGAAACTAACTCTAAAAAGATAGAAAGATAACCTAGAAATATAACAAGACATAAAATATAAAATATAATAACCCTAAGACTCATTAAAAATCCTACCGACACGGAATTATCAGGATAAATTTCCGCACAGGGTCGGTAGACATCACTAAGATCCCTCGAAAAATTCTATCTCTAAGCGTCGTTAATGACCCTTTACAGCCTCGTTAACGAGCCTGGATTTGGTCTTCTTTAACTCTTCAACTCTTAAAATCTTGGACTTTAACTTCTTATCTCCATACTCTTCCGTCCTTCACTACAGTACTCCAATTCAGCTCTAAAAAGCATTGTTTCTGATGCGTCCCTGCCCCAGCTCGGACCCAGCTCCGACGGACCCGATACGGCCTAGACCTTGGAGACCTCCTTGGATTAGGACTTAGTCTCGTATTATGTTATTATTTATATTTCGGTCATTTATTTCCGTCATTTCCATTTTAGGCGTGTGTTTCGTTCTTATAGAATGGGCTAGCCTTGTTATTTCCCTTTCTAGCTAGTTTCCATATTTGGTATGTTGTTATTTCCCTTTCTAGCTAGTTTCCCTTTTTAGTAAGTTGTCTTATTGGGCCAAAAGTCGTTGGGCCTTGTTTGCACACAAGCCCTAGGCGCCTGTCCCATTAGGTTTAGGGTTTCGAGTGGCTTCCTCCTCTATATAAAGGAGCCACGCCCCCATTGTACTTCTCACGTCAGAATGAATAACCAAGTTTAAGTAGAGTCGAGATTCCTCCTTATTTGGCCCGACGTCACCCCTTTCTAACCCTTTTCCCTCGCCCTTGATTCTGCCTCGCCCAACCCTCGTTCCGACGAGCATTAGAGGCCCGCGAGTCGACTTTGTAGTCTTGTATTTATCCGGTTACCCTTGTCGGAGAAGAATCCGAACGTTTCGAACCTAGATCCGCCCCTTGCCGAGCGAGGGTCACATCAGTTTCCTTGCTAAAACCTACAAAAAGACATAAAACAGAGTAGCTTCCATACTTTTCACAAAATATGCAAAACCATCCAAAAACACACAAAACTACCTCTAAAACTACTAAAACTAATCCTAACAAATTAAGAAAACACACTAAAAACTACACCAAAAACATGAATATCAGTGTGTTTTGCTGTGTTTGAGTCTTTTTTCTTTAGTTTTGTGTTTTGTTTTTGAGTCGTTTGTGTAGGTTTTCGTATTTTCTTGAGATATGGAGTCTACATGAGATTTGGTGGTGTTTTGTAGGTTTTTTTGAAGAGTTTGGAGCATTGCAAGAGAGGGTGGACAAGCTATGAGGAAGATTTGAGTTGAAGAGCTAAGAAAGTAGGGCCAAGAAGAGTGAAATCATGAAGAGAGGTGAAGAAATCGACCCAAGATCGAGCTAGGGAGGGGTCGTGCACGAACCAAGATGAGGAAGCTAGAAATAATCTCTCAGGACCGACCTTATGAGGGTCGTGCACGACCCATTTGGGTCGTGATTGGCACCGACTTTCTCTCTATCCCGAGATCTTAAGAATTTATTCTATATTTGTATTTTAGGAAGGTTATTTTCTTGTTTCCTAGTTGAATTAGGACTCTTTTTCTTCTATAAAATGAGGTTAAGCCCTTTGTTTTGAAGAGCCAACCAACACCGGTCTAGGGCCCGAGGGGCACGTTAGAGGAGGAGGAGGAAGAGAGAAGAGAGGAAGCGTGTGGAGAGATAGATAGATAGGGATAGAGAGAAGAGATTGGTGTTGCTTGGAGAACAAGTTTGTTTTGAATTCAAAGTTGTAAGCTTTTCCTTTTTAATTCAGTTTTGTTTTCAATTATTATGATGGGTGAGTAGTTTGCCTCTCTAAGGTTGGGGTTGAACCCAATAATGGTTGTGCATGATTTTTCTTGATCATGATTTGATTGTTTTTATTGCATTAATCTATTCTCTTGCTCTCAATCCTTGAAACGAAAGTGGATTGGGATTTCTCATTCATAGTTGAATCCAAAGTGGAAACTTTGAATCAAGATATTCAAATTAGGGTTTTGAAGCGAAAGTGGATCTATCCTAGTTGAAGTAGACGAGATTAGATAGTAAGTTTATTGATTGAACGAAAGTTCGTTAATTTACTTGCTCTAGTTAACAAAAGTTAGTGCCTTTATGTGATAAAAGCATGATCTTTAAGTTTCATGAGTGTTAGCATTGCATGATTATTGTTGTGGTGATACCTTTACCTTAGAATTGGTCTATCTCTTGCTAAATTCCTTAGATTTAATTGGTTGCTTGCGCTCTAAGTAACAAAACCTAGCACTGACTCTCTCCTGTGGTCGAACCTGACTTCGCTATACACAGCGGGGTCTTGATATAAATTTATTTGTTCAAGAAACCCTTCAACAAATTGGCGTCGTTGCTTGGGAGATTTCAATAGTGCCAATTTTTGTTCTTTTTGCGTTTTTCAGGACTCCGCCGAGTTGGTAACGACCCCCCTAGGTTCGGTACCGATCCTGCTTGGCAAAGCGTTTTCTGTGCCTTTTTTGTTTATTTTCTAGGTCACTGTCAAGTCGTTACCGACCCCTTCAGGGTCATTAACGACACCGTCGACATGTAATTGTTTCTTTCTTCTTAACTTCGGTTTTTCACGGGATCACTCCAGGCTCAATACCGACCCTTTGGGCCTCGGTACCGACCCGCTCCGAGACCCCGTTTTGCTTTTTGTTTTCGTTTTTGTTTTTGTTTTTTGCTTTTAGTATATAAAAGCCATGGCCATGACACTTGAAGAGATGGAACATCGGATAGCTGAACTACGCTTAGAAATAGAGTAGATCCAAAGAGAAAGGGACGCCATAGCCGCAAACAATGCCCGTCTACGAGAGCAGTTGGATGCTATTTCAAGAAGCGAAGTGGATAGTTGTAGTACTGAGGAGCCTACCAACCCACCATGGGTCGAAACCGATCCCTCTCTGAGTACAGAAACGAGCGGCTTCAAGGAGGACGTGCATATCACGGAGCCTACCGACCCCCCATGGTCGGTAACGACCCTTTTCCCGATGAAGAAAGACGATCACATATCCGTTTTCGGGCTGGACAAGCACGGTACCGAGGCCTTTCCTGACCCAGTGGGGTCGGTAACGACCCACTTCTCCTCGGTAACGACCCCTTTTCAGAAAGACCCAAGTGAGTTTACTTGTTCTTATCGAATTGATTATGGTCATGATCCCTTTCCCATCCCTATTATATTTCATGTCCTACTGTTAGTCCTATGAAGGAGCCAAAACCTCCTTGGTTTTCGGATTTTACTAACCTTGTTGTAGGACTTCCGAGCATTCTGATTGATGATAGAGGGCCAAATATCTTGGAGAATGCTATTTCATCTAAGTATGGGGTCCCTCTAGATCCTGACATAGCTGGATGGAAGCCACCTTGATTAGAGGCAAGGTAAGTTCGTCGGGCTAACTACGTTAAAATATAGCGCTTACGGGAGGCAACCCGCTTTTTGTTTTTGCTTTTAGTTTTCAGTTTCTTAGATCTTTTTGCTCGCTTTATTCTGACTTGTTTTTAGGTTAAACTAGTGTAGTAGGATGGAAGTTTTTCTAAAGTGACTCAGGTACAAAGAAGAAGAAGAGCTAATCCGAAGAGCAACAATGAGTACTCGGTGTACAAGCATACGACAAGCTCGGTAACGACCCCCTGGGTCGGTACCGACCTATTCACAAGAAAACCGAGAGAATAATCAGCAAACTCCTCAGTAATCAATGGTCTCCAACAGCTTCATTTTATTTTGTGAGTTCTCTTTTCTTTTCCCTCTTTCTTTTCATGTCTTTGCTTTAAATAGTGAGGATATTGTTTGGTTTAAGTATGGGGTATGGGAAAAGGAAACTCAGTTTTGTGTCAGTTTTGTGTTTTTGTTTGTGATAATATTTCACTTAGATGTCCTATGATATGCTTTCACCTGCTTGATCATGTAATTCCATAGCATGTTTGGAGAGCTTTGCCTGAATCATGTTGAAATTGTTTTTATGTGGATATTTAGCATGTGATGAAATTGAGCACATATGATCTTAGGTAGAAGTGACTGAAATCCAACAAAAATTGCTACCTTGTGAGATATTTTTTGGCCTTATAGGGAGAACATGAAAAATCTCTCTTCTTTTCTTATGTGATTTACTCTCCTTATGCATATTATCTCTTGTCATTGCATGGTTATCTATTACTTGAGGCCTTATGAGATATTTGTTCATTACATGTGAAATCATATGATGGAGAACTTATTATTTTTAGCCACTTTTTATCCACTCTTTTTACCTACCTTATCATTATCCTCTTTTTGAAACCGAGTTTGAGCCTGAAGCCTTTTATTTATAGCTCCACAAAATTTTCCCTAGCCAATATAGCTTGACCCTATACGGGGATTAGGACTTACTGTTGGTTGTTGTGATGGTTTTGTTGAGTGAGATGTATTGGTTCAAGTATGGGGTAATATGGGTTGGGAAAAGTAAGAATCTTGCAGTTTGTCATGTAAAAGGATTTTGGTTCCCTGAATGCACTTGCAAAGAAAGAAAGAAAAAGATATCGATACCGTCCTCCCTCACAGGAAAAAAAAAATGAAGATCATAAGGGAGGAAGAAAAAGAAAGAAAAGAGTTGAATAGTGAATAATGTGCATGAGCCAAATTTCCTAAGTGTTTGTAAGCAAGATTAGTTGGGATATAAAAGGGGTTGAAAGAATTGATTGTGCATAAGAAGAGTGAGTTTGCTATGTGTTTGAGAGCTTTGGAGATATGTGAGTTTTTAGGAGTCTTTGATTCCCGGATATTATTAGCACCACATAGCCAAAATATTTCCACGCCTTATTGTTATTACCAAGCCCCATTACAACCCGGCCGAATGGAAACTTCTATGAAGTTTTTCATTGAGCCTAAGTTCTTTTGATGATTTTTATGTGTTTTGACATCTCGGGTGGAGAGTTTGGTGATATAAGTAACAATGGCTATGTTGATTTTTGCATATTGGATTGAGTTGAGAGTTGTTATTCTAAGCATAAACACTTGAGAGTTGAGAGAAATACAATATCCCTTGTGAGGTTGGATTCTTGGTTGCTTTTGCTTGAGGTTGCTCATATATGTGTGATGACGTTAGATTCACTTGTCTATCTAGTTCTACTTGTGCTTATGATGTTGCTTTTTGATAAGGGCATTGACTTTATATATGTGTTGATTGTTTTGGTTGATGTCTTGTTTATTGCTTCAGGAAAAGCAAGTCTAAGTATGTGGTATTTTGATGTCCGCCTTTTTAGTCTTGTTTTTAGGGTGTGTTTTGGTGTGTTTTAGTCTTTTTCTTTAGTTTTGTGTTTTTTTTTAGTCATTAGTGTAGGTTTTCGTATTTTCTTGAGATATGAAGTCTACATAACTTTGGTGGTGTTTTGTAGTTTTTTTTTGAAGAGTTTGGAGCATTGCAAGAGAGGGTGGACAAGCTATGTGGAAGATTTGAGTTGATGAGCTAAGGAAGTAGTGCCAAGAAGAGTGAAATCATGAAGAGAGGTGAAGAAATCGACCCAAGATCGAGCTAGGGAGGGGTCGTGCACGAACCAAGATGAGGAAGCTAGAACAAAGCTCTCAGGACCGACCCTATGAGGGTCGTGCACGAACCATTTGGGTCGTGATTGGCACCGACTTTCTCTCTATCATGAGATCTTAAGAATTTATTCTATCTTTGTATTTTAGGAAGGTTATTTTATCTTGTTTCCTAGTTGAATTAGGACTCCTCTTCTTCTATAAAAGGAGGTTAAACCCTTTATTTTAGAGAGCCAACCAACACCGGTCTAGGGCCCGAGGGGCACGTTAGAGGAGGAGGAGGAAGAGAGAAGAGAGGAAGCGTGTGGAGAGAGAGAAATATAAAGATAGAGAGTAGAGATTGGTGTTGCTTGGAGAACAAGTTTGTTTTGAATTCAAAGTTGTAAGCTCTTCCTTTTTAATTAAGCTTTGTTTTCAATTATTATGTTGGGTGAGTAGTTTTCGTCTCTATGGTTGGGGTTGAACCCAACAATGGTTGTACATGCTTTCTTTTGATCATGATTTTTTATTGCATGAATCTATTCTCTTGCTCTTAATCCTTGATACGAAAGTGGATTGGATTTCTCATTCATAGTTGAAGCGAAAATGGAAACTTTGAATCAAGATATTCAAATTAGGGTTTTGAAGCGAAAGTGGATCTATCCTAGTTGAAGTAGACGAGATTAGATAGTAAGTTTATTGATTGAACGAAAGTTAGTTGATTTACTTGCTCTAGTTAACGAAAGTTAGCGCCTTTATGTGATAAAAGCATGATCTTTATGTTTCATGAGTGTTAGCATTGCATGATTATTGTTGTGGTGATACATTTACCTTAGAATTCCTCTATGTCTTGCTAAATTCCTTAGATTTAATTGGTAGATTGCGCTCTAAGTAACAAAACCTTGCACTGACTATCTCCTGTGGACGAACCTGACTTCGCTATACACAGCGAGATCTTGATATTAATTTATTTGTTCAAGAAACCCTTCAACAACGGTCTGACTTCGACACATCATAAATCTTGAGAGGGTTTCTTGACAACAAATAAATTTATAATCAAGACCCCGTTGAGTACATGGGAGTCAGGTTCGTCCACGAAAGAAAGTCTAGTGTCAAGTTTTATTACTTAGAGCGCAAGTAAGATAGAAAGTTCAGGTTTTTATTAATAAAGGGAAAAAATCTAAGGTTAAGGTGTCCCCACAACAACAATCATGCATACAAACGTTTAATGAAACATAAAGATCATCCCTTCATTACATAAAATTGTTAACTTTCGTCAACTAAGCAAGTAAATCAACTAACTTTCGTTCAATCAATAAACTTTACTATCTATCTCTTCTACTTCAACTAGCATTGATCCGCTTTCGCTTCAAAACCCTAAATTGACTATTCTGATTTGAAGTTTTCGCATTCGCTTCAACTATGAATGAGAAATTCCCTTTCAACTTTCGTTTCAAGGATTAAGAGCAAGAGAATAGAATCATGCAATAAAGACAATCAAATCATGATCACAAACAAGCATGCACAACCATTGTTGGGTTAACCCCCACCCTTAGAGAGAGAAGACTACTCACAAGTCATAATTGAAAACAAAGCAACTATATTAAAGAGAAAACTTACAAAACTGAATTCAAAGTAAACTTGTCTTCCAAGTAATTCCAAAACTCATTCCTCTTCTCTCTCTCACGCTCCCTCCCTTCTCTCCTCCTCCAAAAGATGATCCCCTTAAAACAAGGGCTAGACAAGAGTATTTATAGAGAAACTAATCTATCTATAAGGAAATAAATCTTCTAAAAGATATATCCCTTAAACTATCTAATAATATAAAAATATATGGGATAAACGATCATTAAATGCTCCGACTTGGGTGGCTCTACCGACACGGGACACTCGGTACCGACCCCGTCAGGGTTGGTAGAACTTTGCTGAATTTCACTTCTTTACTTTCCTGCATGCCTCGGTATCGACCCCACAGGGGTCGGTAGGACTCTTTGCTGAATTCCTCAAACTTCTTTTGTTGAACACCTCGTTACCAACCTTGTGTACCTGGTTGTCGACCCCCTTCAACAAAGTTCTCGAACCCCTTCAGCATTGAAAACATGCTTGTAACTGAGAGTAAAACTTTGGTATATGGTTCGTTACACCTCAGTTTGCCCTGATTCTTTTTCCTTAGGCTCAATAACAAGTTTCTCTACTTCTTTCTTAGCCCGAACTTGATTCTTCACCTCTTTATGGACTTCATTCCTTAAGCTTTTCCTCGGATTTGCTCCTTTCTTCAAAATATGCTCCAAACAGCTCAAAAACCTATAAAAACACCACCAAAGCTTATGTAGACTCCATATCTGAAGAAAATACAAAAACCTACACAAACGACTCAAAACAAAACACAAAACTCAAAGAAAAAGACTCAAACATACTAAAAACACACCCTAAAAACACAACTAAAAAGGTGGATATCAAAATACCCCACACTTAGACTTGCTTGTCCTCAAGCAATCAACTAGACATCAATCAAAACCATCATCACATTCTTCAAGTCAATGCCTTTATCAAAAAGCAACATCAATCCACAAGAAAATAAATAGACAAGTGAATCTAACGTCATCACACATATATGCAACCTCAAGCAAAAGCAACCAAGAATCCAACCTCACAAGGGTAATGTGTTTCACTCAACTTTCAAGTGTTCAAGCTTAGAATAACAACTCTAAACTCAATCTAATATACAAAAATCAACATAGTCATTGTTACTTTTATCACCAAACTCTCCACCAGAGATGTAAAAACACATAAAAGTCATCAAGAGAATTTAGGCTCAATGAAAAACTTCATAATAGCTTCCATTCGGCCGGGTTGTAATGGGGCTTGATAATGACAAATAGGCGTGTAAATATTTTGGCTATGTGGTGCTAAAAATATCCGGGAATATAGATGATATACACAATTATATTGTGTATTTAGGAAGAGTTTTAGCATGAGTTTATGGTGTTTTTAGGTATTTTATATGCTATCTACAGCTAGGACGAAGAAGACCCGAAGATGCATATTATTGGAGTTTTAGAGCTGGATTGAAGAGGAGATGAAGATTAGCGTTTTGTTGCTGGCGGCACCCGCCACCAGACCGGTGGCACCCGTCGCCCCTGCCAACGCGGAGATCTATTGAGCGACACGTGTTTTGTTTCTATTAGCTCCTCCTATGTCAGCTTTAATCCGAGATATATGTATTTTTGGATAGATTTTTTAGACCTAGTTTGATATATTAGGTTTTAGAGAGTTGCATCTATTCATTCAGACATTATTATCATATTTTCCTTGGAGAGTTTTTAGCCTTTCATGGAGAACTAAGCCCTTTTGCTTAGTCAGACAGTTTGAAGCTTCGTTTTGACTTTCAATTGTGAGATTTCTACTCTTTATTTAATGCATGGAATTATTTTACTCTCTTGATTGAATTGTTTATTTGATTGATTTCAGCAATTTCTAGGGTTGTTGTTATTAAATCTCAATTGCTAGATTTAGAGAAATTACTAGTTGAGTTTCTCTATTTCATAGTACTTAACTACATTGTACTAGTATCTGGTTGTGCTAGTCTATTGCAGAAGAGAGTTAAATTGCATTCTAGTATAAAAGCTAGTTGTTTTATGCTAGATTTGTATCCTCATTATATTCCTATTCTACATGTTGCTTTTGAATTGAATCTTAATAGTTTCAGGGTTATTCAATTAGTTAGGATTGATAGTATCTGGTTGTGCTATTAATTATCTTTGAAAAGGAATTGGAATTCCATATGCATGCGATATTGATTGAATCTATGATCAACTTGTCATACGAATGTGGATCTCTGGTTGACTATGTGTTTTCCCTAAATTGATAAAAACCCAAACTTTAATTGCTTTAATTAGTTTTGCATGTTGGATAGTAGTTTAATTCATAAAATCCCTTTTACTTTAATTGACATAAAACTTACATAGAAAGATAAATCTCCTCCCTATGGATTCGACCCTTACTTCCCTAAGACTACAGTCTTTAGGTTGTTAGGACTCTTTTGCATAGCCGTGATTTGCACGACCATTTCACGCTTATCAAATTGGCGCCGTTGCAGGATGATATGACCTAAACACTACAGTCTTTAGGTTGTTAGGATACTGGTCTGAGTTGGCGGGATGATATGATGCACTAGATGCGTCAGCTTTCAGTTCGTCAGGAGGAGATGTTCACTCAACAATCTGTTTTGTCTACTTCTATAGACCGGATCCATCAGTTCCACCAGGATCAGTCTCAGTTCCTTCAGCAATAGACTAGTTATTTCCAGCAGCAGACTCAGTTTTTCCAGGGAGTGTGGCCCGCTTACCCCTCATATCCTGGCTATCCACCATATCCACCACCACCACCGACATCTGATCAGTAGTGGTATTCTTTTCTACTTCCGCTTTATTTTATCTTGTCTTTACTACATTGAGGACAATGTGTGTTCTAAGTGTGGGGGAGTTGGAATTATATTACTATTGATGTGCTATAAATTAAAATTTAAAAAAAATTAAAAAAATAAGAAAAAGAGCCATAAAAATTGAAAAAAGGCAAACTAAAATCCTGGGATAGACTGAAAACCCGAAAGGGCGGTCTAGGTAATAAGCAGGTAATCTGGCAGGCACTAGGCCTTGGCAAAAATAGATTCCAAGTGGTGTGAGTTGGTGAGTACATTATTGAAAAATGAAAAGAGAGTGTTAGGTGAAAACCTGAAAGGGCGCCTAAGCAAAATGAGTGGACAAAAAGAGTGTTTTAGGACTATCTTTTTACCGGCGCAGGTGACATAAGAAGTGGAGTATAGGAGTGTTTTGGGTAAGTTTTCATTTGGAGAGATAAGGTGTAGATTTATTGAGACTTTCACTCTCTTTGATTATCTTTTTTATGGATATGTGTGGTGGTTAGTTGCTAGTAGTTTGTTGCTTGATGGTTAGATTGGTTTATTTGATGGCTTGATGTTGACTTGATATGTTCATGATGAGTGGAGTAGGTAGTTAAAGCTTAATTGCTATATCTTGTTTAGATTGGTTAGTGCTTGCATGAGAATGCTTTTGTTCCTCTTTGTAAGCTTCCTTGAATTTTGATGATCCGGTGGTTATAGTTTTTATGAGTAATAGTTTTCTGAGTCACTCAGGGACGAGTGAGATTCAAGTGTGGGGGAGTTTGATATACACAATTATATTGTGTATTTAGGAGGAGTTTTAGCATGAGTTTATGGTGTTTTTAGGTATTTTATATGCTATCTACAGCTAGGACGAAGAAGACCCGAAGATGCATATAATTGGAGTTTTAGAGCTGGATTGAAGAGGAGACGAAGATCAGCGTTTTGTTGCTGGCGGCACCCGCCGCCCCTGCCAACGCGGAGATCTATTGAGCGACATGTGTTTTATTTCTATTGGCTCTTCCTATGTCAGCTTTAATCTGAGATATATGTATTTTTGGATAGACGTTTTAGACCTAGTTAGATCTATTAGGTTTTAGAGAGTTGCATCTATTCATTTATACATTATTATCATATTTTCCTTGGAGAGTTTTTAGCCTTTTCATGGAGAACTAAGCCCTTTTTCTTAGTCAGACAGTTTGAAGCTTCGTTTTGACTTTCAGTTGTGAGATTTCTACTCTTTATTTAATGCATGGAATTATTTTACTCTGTTGATTGAATTGTTTATGTGATTGATTTCAGCAATTTCTAGGGTTGTTGTTATTAAATCTCAATTGCTAGATTTAGAGAAAACTGGTTAAGTTTCTTTATTTCATAGTAGCAAACTGCATTGTACTAATATCTGGTTGTGCTAGTCTATTGCAGAAGAGAGTTAAATTGCATTCTAGTATAAAAGCTGGTTGTTTTATGCTAGATTTGTATCCTGATTATATTCCTATTCTTTATGCTGCTTTTGAATTGAATCTTGATAGTTTCAGGGTTATTCAATTAGTTTGGATTGATATTATCTGGTTGTGCTATTAATTATCTTTGAAAAGGAATTGGAATTCCATATGCATGCGATATTGAGTGAATCTATGATCAACTCGTCATACGAATGTGGATCTCTGGTTGACTAAGTGTTTTCCCTAAATTGATAAAAACTCAAACTTTAATTGCTTTAATTAGTTTTGCATGTTAGATAGTAGTTTAATTCATAAAATTTCTTTTACTTTAATTGACATAAAACTTACATAGAAAGATAAATCTCTTTCCTGTGGATTCGACCCTTACTTCCCTAAGACTACAGTCTTTAGGTTGTTAGGACTCTTTTGCATAGCCGTGATTTGCACGACCATTTCACGCTTATCAAATTCCCCCATGCTTAAACCTTGCTTGTCCTCAAGCAAGAAGTAGATCCAAGACACACCACCGAAATACAATCATACATCCATCTCAAGTGAAACAAGCATTTCACATATAATCAGAAACCTGACCAAGACTTCCTAGCATGCATTATAATAAGCAAAAAGTAAAGACCATTCATTCATTCTAGATCTCATCAAGGTAAATTGTGTTTGCACTCAAACTCTCAAGTGTTTAAGGGTAGGTGTTTCGCTCAAAATCAACCATGAAAACTAGACTACCATAAGCTTGCATCAGAGTTCTAAATCTCCACCGCTAGGAATCAAACACATAACAAAAATCAAGAGGTCTTTTTAAGTGTTGTAATGGGGCCAAGGTAAAGAGAAATTTGGAAGGGATCATATTTGGCATGTGGTGCTAAATCCGGGATAAAGAACTAATCCTAAACCCAACTTCAACACACTTTCTTTTCTTGCTTCTCCCAAACTTTTCTTTCTCAACTCCTTACACACTTTTATACACTTTGTTTCTTTCTTCACTTTTTTTTTCTTTGCCTCTTCTTCAACTCTTTCTTTGCTTTATGAAGACTACTAACAATTAAACTGAACATTTTCTTTTGCTTTTCACAAACTTTTCATCTTCAACATTTTTTTCATTTTGCAACCAAGAGTTGTATTTCCTCTTTTTCCACCTTTTCTTCCAACTCCCCCATACTTATACATAACTCCCACAAAACAAAAACACAACCTAAAGTCCTAAATCCCGGATGGGTCAAACTTACTTAGCTAGGAAAATTTTGTGGAGTTATCAAAAATAGGCTTAAAGCTCAAAAGAAATGGGGTATTGATGAGGTATTTTCGGTGGTCGTTATATCTATCAGAGAATCCTTAACTTTACCGAACTCAGTAGAGCAGTAAGTAAGGGTCGAACCCACAGAGACTCGTGTAAATGTGTTATTCCTTAAGTGCCAAGTAACTAATATGGGGGGTTTATTGATTTCAAATCTAAACTACTATGCAAATTGATAACTAACTAAGAATGCAAATATGATTGAGTTTAACAAATATGAGAAAAGCGTGTTCAACTAATTAAATCCATCATGATATTGCTTTATTGATCATCGATTTTCTTGATTCTCTCCTCACTTGAATAATCTGTTGTGGATAATGATCCTACTAAGGACTAAAACCCGAACTTCAGATTTAGTTGATAGACCAACCAGTTCTAACAACCCTAATTATCTAATAACCTAGAAGACCTTCTAGATTCAATTAAATAACAGCTTGACGATTCAAGTTATCAATGGAAACAAACACTAAGAGCAACCAAACATCTAAGTGACTTGTGAATTTATTCCCTACTTTAATCAACTTGTCCAACCGGTACTAAATAGATTAAAGTCTACTCTTGATCAGATTAACTCCAATCGGTAATTTATCAGATTCAGTTGTAAATTAACCTAGAAATTCTATTAGGTAACTAATCTAACAAAACCCTAAAAATAATTCTGATTCAATTAAGCACAGGGAATAATTTCTATTCAAGTTCATATAGGATCAATTAAACCTCACAATCATACACAAATCATAACTTCACTAATTAGCCAAACACAAAGGAAAATTAGCAATGCATAATTGAAATTGAAATCAAACTTACAAAGGTTTCAAAGTCTTCCTTGAGAGAAAACCCTAGCCTCCAAAAGTTGATCAAAAGTTATCTAAAAATAAACTAACATAAAGTATTTATATGTCTCTAAAAATAACCTTCATAAGATATAATAAACCATACAGCTCGGAAATCATAAGCCCATAAATCCAAATGTCAAAGCCCAACATCAAGACTCGGCCCAAATCCAACGCCCGTGAGAAAGCCCCGATTCCGCGGCATCGGCCTGCATTGCGCGGCCGCACAATGTCTTCCCCGCGCAATTGGCTCTCAGATGGGATTGCGCGGGCTGTTACGCGACTTCGACCCCGCGCCCTTGCTTCACTTCTTGGCTCGATCTTTCTTGCCTTGGCTCTTCATCCTAGTGCATCCTAGCTTCCTTAGCCTCGTCCATCTCGTCCACCACCACCATGATCCATCTGCACTCGCCCCACTGTTGCTCCCGAACCTAAAAACTTGTAAAACCGAGCAAACCAGCGCATAATACCCGACAACACAAAAACCTAAAAACTACCTAAAACTAACCAAAACCTAACCAAAACATATATAAAACATGCATCTAAACTACTCCTATATGCGAGCTATCAAATTCCCCCATGCTTAACCCTTGCTTGCCCTCAAGCAAGACATAAATCCAATCACACCATAGAAATGCAATCTTACATCCATTTCAAGTCAAACAAACATCTCTCATGTAATTAAAAACTCAACCAAGACTTCTCAGCATGCATTATGACTAGCAAAAAGTAAAGATCATTCATTCATCCTAGACCTCACCAAGGAAATTGTGTTTTGCACTCAACACTCAAGTGTATAAAGGGTATGTGTTTCACTCAAAATCAACCAATGAAAACTAGACTACCATATGCTTGCATCAGAGTTCTAAATCTCCACCGCTGGGGATCAAATACATAACAAAAATCATGAGGTCTTTTTCCGGCTTGTAATGGGGCCAAAGTAAAGAGAAATTTGGAAGGGATAACATTTGGCCTGTGGTGCTAAATCCGGGATAAAGAACTAATCCTAAACCCAATTCAACACTTTCTTTTCTTACTTCTCCCAAACTCTTTCTACCAACTTCATTACATTTACATTCAAACACTTTGCTTCTTTTTTTTTTCTTTGCTTTTGCCTCTTTTCAACTCTTTCTTGCTTTGCTAATGAAGACTAATAACATTTAAGCACTTTTGCTTTTGCTTATTTTGCAACAAACTTCATCCTCATTTTTTTTTCAACTTTGAACACAAGAGTTTATTTCCTCTTTTTCTACCTTTTTCACCCAACTCCCCCACACTTACACATAACTCACACAATACAACCAAAACCTAAAGTCCTAAATCCCGGATTATGGGTCAAGCTTATTCGGCTATGGATCATTTTGCGGAGCTAATAAAAATAGGTTTAAGGCTCAAATAAGTGGGGTGTCAAAAACATGGATCTTTTAGGGTAGGAAGGGAAATAATAGGCTATAAAGAAACATTATCTCGATCACTTTAATGTCATGCATTCAATCATATAAAGCAGCCTCAAAATAGAGTATTAACGCAAGTTCTAGTGCTAGATAATCATGGTGATACACTCAAGAATGTAAAGAACAAATATATCATGAAAGGCCAAAAATCAAATCTCACAAGGCTAATTGTTTTGTCTAGAACTTCAGAATGAATCTAAAACTCAAGCTAAATACATGCTCCATCCTCTAATCAAGTCATTTAATCAATAATCATTCTTATATCATATCCACTTCAGTAAATCATGCAAATCATGGGTTAGAACTTATACTTAACTTAGAAACACAAGAGGAATCAAACAATGGGGAAATAAGAACCTAAATGCAATAATTTTGTATTTTTCTATTTTTTCTATTTTTTTTCATTTTTAGAATTTTAATCAATGCATGTAGAAATTTTAAATATGACCTAATCTAATGCAAACTATAAGCAATGCAAACAAGTAATTCCCTTCCCCCATGCTTAAAACATACTTTGTCCCCAAAGTATAGTAAAAAGGTAAGGAAAGATAAAAACTCACAGAACCTAGTTGTTCGGGTAATAGGGCGGAAAATCTTGTGGTGGCGGTGGCTGGTACTCCGGATGAACCTCTGGCTGTAGTGGATAGTATGGTGGAATCTGCTGAGCTGGTGGTGGCTGATATGGTGGGAACTGAGGATACGGTGGATTTGGAAAGGCGTACTGCGGATAAGACTGATGAGGAGGATAGCCCGTTGAACTCCAGCCATCCAATCTAGTGTTGAGCAGTCTGAACTGCTCATCCTGGAGGGCCTGAAAAGCAGCAAGCTGCTGATCCTGATGAGTCTGATATGATGTGAACCTCTGATCCACATAACCACGCATGCTCTGAAAACCCTGATCGATGTGAGATGTCATACTGTTGTAGCGCTGCATGTTCTCCAGCTGCATTTGTCTCATCATCTCCATCATCTGGTTGTACTGTGTATCACCTCCAGCTGGTACAGATGGGTCAAAGTGTTGTTGTTGGGTGTCCTCCTCAGACTCATCCTCCTCCTCTGTGTCTACAGCTTCAGCAGACTCTTCCTCTTCCTCTTCTTCTTCTTCCTCAGCCATAGTGAAATCCTTATCCATTTCCTCCTCTTCAGACTCCTCAAAAATAATTGGGGCCTTATTTTTACCCCTAACTGGGCCCCTGACAGTAATCACATCCAAATGTTCATCACGGGGTTCAATGTACCAGTTAGTCGGGCTGTTTCCAATCTTGACTCGGCTCCCATCAGGAAGCTTCATTGCTCGCCCAGAATCTCCAAGCACCCAATAGTAGGAGTTCTTGTAGAAATATAGGACCCCCATCTTCTTCAGCATAGTGAAGTTGATTTCCACCGGTGGGATATCAACTCGTAACCTGCTCAGATCAACGCCAAAGTGCTTGGCCAGATGGGTCACAATCCCACCAATACAGATAGCTCCTCCACCCTTGTTTGAAACATGGTACATATGATTCATCAGCATGGCACCCATACTCATCCTTTTTTCTTCCAGCAAAGCAGCCAATACCGCCACATTTTTCTTTGGGCAATTGTTTCCACCTTCACCCCGTCCATTCATGCTACCAGAAATAAACCGTTGAAAAACTTTGATTGCGGGATGAGTGATGGGAGAAGCCTTTTCTTGGGTTGGGTTATAAGTTCTTCTCCCTGTTATGGCTCTCCAGAAATGTTTATCAGCCCATGTAGCTTCAGTTTCAGTAAGCACGACATCATTGTCATAGATATGCAAGAACCAAAGGCCTGATTGACCTCTTTCAAGGTCATTTTTCTCCTAACACCTCCGAGCCAAAACTTAATCTCCCCTTCTCTTCTGAAATCAATGGACAAGGTACTCAGAAACTCCAGTGTTAACCCCTTGTAAGTTGGTTCACACAGCTTCAAGAACTCGCCCATTCGTAGAGGCGCCGCTATCTCATTCAACAGATGAGCAATCCCAATCTCATTCATCAAGTTCCAATCAATGAACCTGGTTGCTGCCCATTTCCTATCCTTAAGAAGCTCAAATTTGATCACATGATTTTCCTTTGCCAAACTGATCCCAAAGGTTTCTTGGGTCCTTTCTCCCACCACAGCAGGGGGAGCATAAGCGGCTCGGGATGATGATGCAGTATCTCTTCTGCTTCTTTTAGGAGCCATTTATACCAAAAATTTACAGAAACCTGCACAACACCACAAACGGACCAAGCAAACACAATTTTTGTTGTCCCGACAAGGATAACCACAACAATATTTCACAAATAATCGCTCAAACACTCACTTCCCCCACTACCTAGAACAATTTAATCAAAATTTAATCAGATTTTAATCAAATTATGGGTGGATTTCGGATTTATGGAAAAAGCTTAAATAAAACACGAATCTATGCTAGAATCATGCAATAAACAAACTTTTGTGAAGAACTTAAGCCTAAATCCGAGCCTAAAGGGGTCAAATTCGGGTTTTTCTAGTGAATCCTAGATCTAGATTCAACTATGTAAAAACCGAAATTGAGTGGGGATTTGAGACACTTACTTGAATCCTTGTTGATTTTGATGTTGTTGGCTCGATTTGGGGTTGAAATCCCGCTTGGAATGGCTTGAGAGGAGCTTGAAACCTTGCCTTCAATGGAGGAGGGAGGGAGGTTGAAGAAGGAGAGGCGTTGGCTGCGTACGAATGGGTATGGAAAGAAAGAAGGATCGGGTTTAATTAAAATAGGGTCCCGAAAAAATTGCCAATTGCGCGGCTTGGTACCTGATTGCGCGGTCGCGCAATTGCGAAGCCGCGCAATTGCCTCCCAATTGGGATTGCGCGGCTTTGGGGCTATGGATTGCGTCGCCGCGCATTTAGCAGGCCAAGCCGCGCAATCCCAACTGAGTTGGCATTGCTCGTCTTGGCTACATATTGCTTGGCTACGCAATTTTTATCCCTCTTCCGAGTACTTCTGTACTTCATGGCTGGCCCGAGTTTATCTTAAAATTTGAGGATTATTTCTACCTAAACTAACTAATAAAAACAAAATTTGTAAAATAGAAAGCAAAAATCAAAGCAAAACTATCCTAAAACATGGGTTGCCTCCCAAGAAGCGCTTGTTTAACGTCATTAGCTTGACATAAAAAGGATATCAAGGCTTTTGTTTCGGCTCTTGTAGAGCCGTCTCTTCCAAAGTCGCACCATTGAATCCTTCATAATATGGCTTCAGTCGCTGACCATTCACCTTGAAGACGGACTGAGAAACTCCATCATAAATATCAACTACGCCATGCGGATACACACGTGCCACCACAAAAGGACCTCTCCATCTTGAGCTCAGTTTTCCAGGAAATAATCTGAGGCGAGATTGGAACAAAAGTACTTTGTCCCCTACCTTGAAGTTCTTCCTCCAAATATGCTTGTCATTCCTGGCTTTTGTCTTTTCTTTGTATATCACTGCATTATCATAAGACTCGTTCCTGATTTCTTCTAACTCTTGGAGTTGAAGTTTCCTGAATTCGCCCACCTCATTTTCTTGCATGTTGCACTTCTTGACTGCCCAGTATGCACTTCTTGACTGCCCAATATGCTTTATGTTGAACTTCCACTGGTAGATGACAAGCTTTCCCAAACACCAACCTGAATGGTGCCATCCCAATTGGTGTTTTAAAAGCGGTCATGTACGCCCATAGTGCATCATCCAACCGAGCACTCCAGTCTTTCCTATTTGGTGCAACTGTCTTCTCCAGAATGGACTTGATTTCTCTGTTAGACACCTCCGCCTGGCCATTTGTCTGAGGATGGTATGCTATAGAGACTCTGTGTGTGACATGATATTTTTTCAATAATGCACTCACCATCCTATTACAGAAGTGGGATCTCTTGTCACTAACTAAAGCTTTAGGGACACTAAATCTAGTAAAAATGTTGGTCTTCAAGAAATCTGTCACCACTTTAGAATCATCAGTCCTGGTGGCCTTCACTTCCACCCACTTGGAAACGTAGTCCACCGCAAGCAAAATATAGTAATTCCCGAAAGAATTTGGAAATGACCCCATAAAGTCAATGCCCCATACATCAAAAATTTCACAGAAAATAATAGGAGATTGAGGCATCTCATTCTTTTGGGACATATTCCCAACCCTTTGACATCGGTCACAGGATTTACAAAAACCATGAGCATCTCTAAAAATGTTTGGCTAGTAGAATCCTCCATCCAATATCTTCCTAGCAGTTTTGTTAGAACTTAAATGGCCCCCACATGCATAATTATGACAGAAAGTTAAGATAGAAGTTACCTCATTATCCGGGATGCATCGTCGGATTACCTGATCAGTGCAGTGTTTCCACAAATATGGATCATCCCAAATGTAGTATGCTTCACTTCTTAACTTATCCTTCTGAGCTTTGGTGAAAGTTGGTGGGAATTCACCTGTAACCAGGAAATTAACCAAGTGTGCATACCAAGGTTTTACAACCTTAATAGCAAACAAAGTATCATCTGGAAATTCCTCCTGAATGGGTGAACATGTTGGCCTCTTCTGTTCTTCCATTACCAGACGACTCAAATGATCAGCAACCACATTCTCAGCCCCCTTTTTGTCTTTTATCTCAATGTTGAATTCACTCAACAATAAGATCCACCTGATTAACCTGGGTTTGGCCTCTTTTTTTGTTAACAGATAGCGGAGTGCTGCATGATCTGTATAAACAATCACTCTTGTTCCCAGCAAGTAAGAGCGAAATTTCTCCAATGCAAACACAACTGCTAGGAGCCCCTTTTCTGTGGTGTAGTAGTTCCTTTGAGCATCATTTAATGTCATAGAGGCGTAGTGAATTACATGAGACGCCTTGCCCTTCTTCTGTCCCAAAACAGCCCCCACTGCATAATCACTGGCATCACACATGATCTAAAAAGGGAGAGACCAATCTGGGGCTTAAATAATGGGGGTCGTAGTGAGGCGGAGTTTTAGCTCATCAAACGCTGTCTTACATGCATCACCAAACTCAAATTCTGCTTCCTTCTTCAACAACTCACATAAGGTGGAGGCAATTTAGGAGAAGTCTCTGATAAACCTGCGGTAAAATCCTGCATGGCCTAAAAAAGAACGAACTTCACGCACATTAGTACGATAAGGCAAATATTGAATTACTTCAACCTTAGCCTTATCGACCTCAATTCCCCTAGAAGACACTACATGGCCTAATACTATACCTTGTTCTACCATAAAATGACATTTTTCAGCGTTGAGAACAAGATTAGTATCTTCACATCTTTTAAGCACTAGTGTCAAATGAGTTAAGCATGAATCAAAATCATCCCCATGGACGGTAAAATCATCCATAAATACCTCAATAAATTTTTCTATGTACTCAAAAAAGATACTAACCATACACCGTTGGAATGTAGCTGCGGCATTGCACAGTCCAAAAGGCATGCTTCGGTATGCAAAGGTGCCAAAAGGACAAGTGAATGTTGTCTTTTCCTGGTCCTCTGGTGCTATGGCTACCTGAAAATAACCAGAATATCCATCCAAGAAACAATAGAATGAACGACCAGAAAGTCGTTCCGACATCTGGTCAATAAAAGGTAATGGGAAATGGTCCTTCCGGGTTACCACATTCAGCTTGCGATAATCAATACAAACCTGCCACCCGGTCTGGACTCTGGTGGGAATGAGATCACCCTTGTGATTCTCAACCACTGTGATACCACCCTTTTTAGGGACAACCTGAGTTGGGCTGACCCATTTGCTATCAGAAATCGGAAAGATCATACCTGCCTGAAGGAGCTTCAACACCTCCTTCATCACCACCTCCATCATCGGGGGATTCAGTGTTCTTTGTGGCTGTCTAGACGGTGTAGCTTCGTCTTCTAATAGAATCCGATGCATGCATGTTGAGGGACTAATCCCTTTAATGTCTGCAATGGTCCATCCTATGGTCGTCTTGTGCTCCCTCAGAACTGCCACTAATCTTCCTTCTTGCTCATTGCTAAGCTTGTTGGATATAATTACTGGCAAAGTGTCCCCTTCACCTAAGAAAGCATACTTGAGATGATCTGGAAGTTGCTTCAATTCTACCAATGGTGCCTGCACAATAGATGGCAAAAGCTTCTCGCTTGGCGAGGTTAGTGGTATGGGCTTTGAGCCCGGTGGCATAAGCGGACGCTCAAAGTGAGCATTCAATTCTGCCACCACTTCCTGCAGGTCAGTCTTTAAATCCAAATCCGAGGTTTCATTCATAATAGCATTTTCCAAGGTGGATTTTAAAGCTTTTGATTCATGTATATTGAAGAATTCTTGAGCAAGTGGCTCTACTACATCAACTAAGCATAGTGAGGAATCATCAGGAGGGTATTTCATTGCATCATAAATATTATACTCTACCCTTTCCCCGTCGAATTCCATAGTAAGAGAACCACTACAGACATCAATCTTAGTTTTAGCTGTTTTCTGAAAAGGTCTACCTAGCAAAATAGGTGCAGCATGCTTATCATGGTCCATATCTAAGACATAGAAATCAGCAGGAAATATCAGATTATCAACCATTACAAGCACATCTTCAACTAATCCTTTAGGATAAGCATTTGACCTATCAGCTAACTGTATCACAACAACAGTTTCTTACAGAGGACCCAATTCAAGCATTTTGTACACAGAGTAAGGTAAAACATTAATTGAAGCACCTAGATCTAGCATGGCTTTATCAATTTTTGTCTCACCAATAATGCAGGGAATAGTGAACATGCCAGGGTCACCACATTTCTGAGGCATACGCCTTTGAAACACAGCTGACACATGTTCACTTATAGAGATTTTCTATTTCCCTTTTAGCTTTTGAGTTCTTTTTATGGTGCACAATTCTTTCAAAAACTTAGCATATCTAGGAATTCTTTTAATCAGTTTAAGTAAAGGAATGTTTACCTCACACTTGCTGAACGTCTCGAACAATTCCTTGTCGTTCTCCAGCTTTCGGGTCTCTTTTAATGCCTCTAGGAAGGGTGGAATCGGTGCATAACACTTCATCAGCCTTGACGTCCAGATTGCTCGGGATCGCCTCCGATTGCGCGGCCGCGCCTTCATCAGCCAAGCCGCACAATCCAAACTGAGACGTCATAGCGCGGCTTGGCAATTGCGCGGCCGCGCTTTTTGGCGTCTCACCCATGCGCAATCCCAACTGGGACTGTATTGCGCGGGGTGGCAATTGCTTGGCCGCGCACTTAGCAGGCTGGCCGAGCAATTCGTCCCCGAATGGGATCTCATCTGTAAGCTCGAGTTTTTCTTCTGTTTCACCCTTAGCTTCTTCTGTTATGCCCCTTCTGATTGGTATGTGCCCGTGATGCGACCCCCGTCATGGATGCTAGCCAAGAGGACGACGCATTCACACTTCGCTCGGATGGCCCCATCACTCGTGCCAGGACTCGAGCAATCCAAGACGCGACACGATCTCTCGTGGTGCGCCTCTCCGCAGGCCACGGCGTGCCCCTCGCCGCGTCGACGCACACAGCCTTGTGCGTCCTCGGCGTCGAGGAACCTCAACTCGGGCCAACGGGGACAACCTCCAACCCCTTGCCACCGTCGGACCCGAGCCTTGCACCGTGCCATGGATCGCTATTTGAGGTTCACGAGACCCTCTCGCCAGTGCCCTCGCCAGCGCCCGGGACCGTGCCATGACCTCGCCAGCGCCGAGACCCTGCCTCGCCAGCCTCGCGACAGCCTTGTCGTGACACTCCCGGCACGGTCACGGACGACCTATCCGTTTTTAGTACTTTTATGCATACTTTCTATTATGGAACATTACTATTGTTAGTTTTATGCATTTAGAAGGATAATTATGGGCCTTGCGCCGATCAATTTTGGACCGCACCAATGGGCCTTAAGCTTACACGCTTGCCCTAGGCGCGCCGCCATCATATTAGGGTTTTCTTTGGATTTCTTCAATCGCCTCTCTATATAAGAGAGATTAGGCCTATGTTTTTAGATAGCGCACATTAGGGTTTAATAAAGTCGAGGTTTACTCCTTATTTTATCCTTGTGCTTGCGCCTCCCCCTCAATCTCTCATACAATCGCAATTGCTCTCGAGATCTCGGTTTTCCATTGTTTGTTCGTACCAATTCACAATCAAATCAGCCTTCCGCTACGCCAATTTGAGACCCACTACTCAAGCCAACGATCGATCCGAAGCATCCCAAACGAGGGACGCATCAGCCCGTCCCTGGGCTCTACTTGAAGCTCTCGTCCACTCCTCAGAGTAATAGCATTGACATTCTGTTTCGGATTGAGCTCGGTCTGAGATGGCAACTTACTTGAATCTCTAGCTTCTAGTTTGCCTACAACATTGGCCATTTGACTGACTTGAGTCTCTAGATTGTGGATGCTAGACTTGGTCTCTTGCTGAAATTGGCTCATTGAGCCTTGCATTGTAGTCACAGTCTGTGCAAGAGTCCGAATCATATCTTCAGTAGACATGGCATTCTGATTGGCCCCTTGAGGACGGGGTTGAAAAGGTGGCTTATATGGAGCTTGGCCACCCTGCTGATTGAATTGCTGATTGTTTGAATTTCCGTACCTCAGATTAGGATGATCCCTCCAACCTGGATTGTAGGTGTTGGAGAAGGGATCATACCTCGGCCTAGGTGGTCCATATCCTCCCACTGCATTCACCTCAGCGTTTTGATCTTGAAGTGTAGGGCAAGCGTCAGAGGGATGCATGTTATCAAAGCAGATTTCACAAGATTTCACCTGATGTCTACCACCTTGCTGGAACAGTTGCTTCATCATCATTTTCAATTCAGTGACTTCATCTTGAATTCTTGTATTAGCCACCGCTGAATTTGCAGCTCTCGAGCTAGTCTCTTTTCTGAACTGTTTTGTGCCCTTAGACAGTTGTGTAAATAGGTCAAACGCAGCAGCGGGAGTTTTGTTGAGAATGTGGCCCTGGCAATCTGCATTGACCATTCTTCTCTCATCATCCAAGAGGCCATTGAAAAGATATAGAATCAGGTCTTGATCAGTGTAGCCATGGAAAGGACAGCTAGCTACCAACCTCTTGAACCTCTCATAATACTCGTACAAGGACTCATTAGCTTCTTGTTCGATGTTACTGATTCACTTTTTCAGATCGTTGAGCCTTGTAGCAGGGAAGTACTTCTCCAGAAAAGCTTCCTTCATCTTAGCCCATGTATCAATACTTCCCGGAGCCAAGTAGTAAAACCAGTCTTTAGCCTAATCCTTGAGAGAAAAAGGAAAGGCTCTCAGCGCGATCTGGTCATGAGTTACATCAGCAGGCTTCATGCTTGAGCACACAGCATGAAATTCAGAAAGATTCTTGTTGGGGTCTTCACCACTATGCCCATGGAATGAAGGCAAAAGGTGGATCAACCCGGATTTCAGCTCAAACTTGACTCCCTCACCGAGAGCAGGGAATTGCACCACCAATGGCTGTTGTGTCAGATTTGGTGCAGTCAACTGTCTTAGAGTTTGGTCACCCATCTCAGCAGATTCAGATTCAGATTCAGAGTCAAATTCTTCAAGAAAGAACGGTAAGGCCTGAAAGTGATTCCGGATTTCCTTCCTTAGCTTGAAGAGTGTCCTGTCAATATCTGGATCAAACAACAGGGGATATGAGTTAGTAGCACGGGTATGAACCATATAACAGGTTCACACCCAAAATAGCACAAAAGTAATAGACACAAATAGCGACGAGTCCCCGGCAACGGCGCCAAATTTGATAAGGTATTTTCGGTGGTCGTTATACCTATCAAAGAATCCTTAACTTTACCAAACTCAGTAGAGCGGCAAGTAAGGGTCGAACCCACAGAGACTCGTGTAAATGTGTTATTGCTTAAGTGTCAAGTAACTAATATAGGGGTTTATTGATTGAAAATCTAAACTACTATGCAAATTGAAAACTAACTAAGAATGCAAATATGATTGAGTTTAACAAATATGAGAAAAGCGTGTTCAACTAATTAGATCCATCATGATATTGCTTTATTGATCATTGATTCTCTTGATTCTCTCCTCACTTGAATAATCTATTGTGGATAATGATCCTACTAAGGACTAAAACCCGAACTTCAGATTTAGTTGATAGAACAACCAGTTCTAACAACCCTAATTATCTAATAACCTAGAAGACCTTCTAGATTCAATTAAATAACAGCTTGACGATTCAAGTTATCAATAGAAACAAACACTTAGAGCAACCAGACATCTAAGTGACTTGTGAATTTATTCCCTACTTTAATCAACTTGTCCAACCGGTACTAAATAGATTAAAGTCTACTCTTGATCAGATTAACTCCAACCGGTAATTAATCAGATTCAGTTGTAAATTAACCTAGAAATTCTATTAGGTAGCTAATCTAACAAAACCCTAGAATAATTCTGATTCAATTAAGCACAGGGAATAATTTCTATTCAAGTTCATTGAGAATCAATTAAACCTCACAATCATACACAAATCATAACTTCACTAATCAGCCAAACACAAAGGAAAATTAGCAATGCATAATTGAAATTGAAATCAAACTTACAAAGGTTTCAAAGTCTTCCTTGAGAGAAAACCCTAGCCTCCAAAAGTTGATCAAAAGTTATCTAAAAATAAACTAACATAAAGTATTTATATGTCTCTAAAAATAACCCTCATAAGATATAATAAAACATACAACTCGGAAATCATAAGCCCATAAATACAAATGTCAAAGCCCAACATCAAGACTCAGCCCAAATTCAACGCCTGTGAGAAAGCCCCGATTGCGCGGCATCGGCCTGCATTGCGCGGCCGCGCAATGTCTTCCCCGCGCAATTGGCTCTCAGATGGGATTGCGCGGGCTGCTACGCGGCTTCGACCCCGCGCCCTTTCTTGACTTCTTGGCTCGATCCTTCTAGCCTTGGCTCTTCATCTTAGTGCATCCTAGCTTCCTTAGCCTCGTCCATCTCGTCCACCACCACCATGATCCATCTGCACTCACCCCGCTGTTGCTCCTGAACCTAAAAACCTGTAAAACCGAGCAAACCAGCGCATAATACCCGACAACACAAAAACCTAAAAACTACCTAAAAACTAACCAAAACCTAACTAAAACATATATAAAACATGCATCTAAACTACTCCTATATGCGAGCTATCAGGTATCAAGAACATGGATCTCGTAAGGTAGAAAGAGAAATAATAGGCTTATAAAGAAACATTGCCTCAATCATTTTAATGTCATGCATTTAATCATATAAAGCAGCCTTGAAAAAGAGGCATAACGCTAGTTCTAGAGGTAGATAGTCATGGTGATACACTCAAGAATGTAGAGAACAAATATAATCATAAAAGGCCAAAAATATCTCACAAGGCTAATTTTTGTTTAGAACATCAAAATGAATCAAATACCCAAGCTAAATACATGTTCAGTCTTATAATCAAGGTGATTAATCAATGATCATGCTCATATCATATCAACTTCAGCACTTCAAACAAGTCATGGGTTAGAATCCATACTTAACTTAGAAACACAAGAGGTCTTACACAATGGGGAAATAACAACCTAAAATGCAATATTTTTTATTTTCTGATTTTTCTGATTTTTTTTTCATTTTTCAAGATTATAGTCAATGCAAAACATAAAGTAAACATGCATAATCTAATGCAACTACATGAATGCAAAGCAAGTAATTCCCTTCCCCCATGTTTAAATCTTACATTGTCCCCAATGTAAAGTAAAAGTAAAGAGAAAGAGAAAAACTCACAAACCAACTACTAATTTGGGTGAGGGAAGGGTGGTGAGCAACATCAGAAGGGCAGAAAACGACTACAGAGGGGGGCGGCGGACTAGCGGCGGGTTGGCGGCAGGTGTCGCCGTGCTTACGGCGGTCGCCGCTACCACTTCGTAGCTAAGGCCTTTTTTTAAAATAAATGGCGGTGGGCGCTGCTGTGTTTACGGCGGTCGCCACCAGTTCCGTTGTGCTCCCTTACACCTACCTGCAGTTTAGTCCAACACAGAAACAAAGGAAAGACCGCAACAAAAACAACTAAACTAGAAAAATAAAACTATGCTGGGATGCCTCCCGACAAGCGCCTTATTTAACGTCGTGGCTCGACGTTTAGCATAAATTGACAAAATCAGACATTGTCAATGCCCTTAGCAACCTGTCAAACCCTTGTGCACACATCTCAGAAAAACATAAGTAACACCATGATAAATTAAAGATGCATAATATAACTTTCAAAGACCGTTTTAACTTATCAAACATGTGCGCCAAGTTGGCATGAACTGGAATTTTCTCAAATAAATACAGCACAAGTGGTGGCTTTAGAAAATACTTACAGTATGAATCAAAGCACTAGTCATCAAGACCACTTGTATCCAAGATGAACTCCATATATTCTCCATCTTCCACCTTGTGTTGTAGACTTGGCTCCTCATCTTGGAACTCCATAAGCTCCTGATGTGAGAAGGTGGGGAAACTGAAACATGGGATTTCAAGGCCTAGCATAGGGCACAACATGATGGCGGGAGCCTCAACAGATGTATCATCTTGATTTTCTCCCTCATTGTTTTCTACTTCATCAACAAAGAAGTCATCATGGTCAACAAAATAATCTTCTTCCAAACCCACATAAGGCTCAAACTTATGACTCCACATGGGAGAAGATGATTCAGGCTCCCTAGGCTCTGAAAGTATCTCTATGCCAACACAGAGTTCATTGGGCTCTGTGATAATCTGCTCAGTGTGCTTTATAGGAGTGAATTCATATTGAGCATCAAATTCATCTTCATAACCCACATCAAGTGTCTTAGATTGCTCCTCAACTTGTATTTGGGTGTTTGACTCGTGATTGTTTGATTCCAATGTGATTCCACCATTCCGTTCACACAACTCAAAAGGACATGAGGTTGTGGAATGAAAATGTGAAGAACATAACTTAAAAGGTTCCTTGATCAAAGTATCCATCAATGTAGAGATATTCCTATTCATAGTATCCGTCAATGTAGACATATCCCTAGTGAATTTATCCGTCCTTGTACAGAGATCCCTCATCATATCCACAAGAGACGAATCAACCGGTTGTGGTCGTTGGGAAGATGACTCAGCATGAAAGCTCGGATAGCTCATGAAGCATAAGAAATCCCAGCATTCCTCGGATTCCATATACAAAAGCCTCTCATTGCTCATGTAGTTAGCCAATCCCCTTGTCTCAAAATTCATACCAAGAATAACTCCGATGTTGACCTCTCCATCACTGTATCGGACTCCCTGTGTACCAATTTTGAACACATGGTCTTGAAATCTTGAAAAATAATCATGGAAGTGCTCATCCTGAAATTGTTTAAACTTGAACAAAGCCATAGATTAGTAGCACAAGTGTTATGAACCGTAAGATAGGTTCACAACACCAAGATTGGCACAAAAATCACACAAAAGAGAATTATTGCCTCCCCGGCAACGGCGCCAATAGACCCCTAAAAAATCTCCAATACAACTCATCAAAACTTCTCAAAAGAACATACCAAACTCACTCAAACATTATGCACACTCATCTCATTAACCCTTTTAATATCCCAACTTAATCTTTCTCAAAATAAAAAGGAGGATTTGGCTCATGCACACTTTTACTATTAAACCCTTTTTTCATCTTTTGATTTTTCTCATCTTTCTTTTCTCGATATTTTTTCATTGCTGATTTTCTCTGAAAAGGTCGGTACCGAGCCTACTAGGGTCGGTAACGATGTCACTGTTCTAATTTTTTCCATTCTTTCTTCTCTTAGTGCATAAAGAGAACCAAACTCCTAATAGATGACAAACTTTAAGACTTTCAAATACCCAACCCATATTACCCCACACTTGAACCAATACACCTCACTCAACAAAACCATCACAACCAACCAACACTAAGTCCTGATCCCCGGATAGGGTCAAACTAAGATCGGCTAAGGAATAATTTTGTGGATCTAAAAATAAAAGGCTTTAAGGCTCAAATTGGCTTCAAGAAAGGATAATGATAAGGTAGGTAAAAAGAAAGGATAAAAAGTGGGTTAAAGAAATAAGTTCTCCATCATATTATCTCACATGCAATGAACTAATATCAAATAAAGGTATCAAGTAATAGATAACTATATCAATGACAAGAGATAATATGCATAAGGAGAGCAAATCACACAATAAAAGATGAGGGATTTTTAATGTTCTCCCTATAAGGCCAAAAATAACTCACAAGGTAGCAATTTTTGTTGGATTTCAATCACTTCTACCTAAGATATGTGATCAATTTCATCACATGCTAAATATCCACATAAAAATAAATTTTCAACATGATTCAGGCAAAGCTCTCCAAACATGCTAAAGGAATTACATGATCAAGCAAGTTAAAGCATATCATAGGACATCTAAGTGGAATATTATCAATCCTAAAAACACAAACAAAAGTAAAAAAAAACACAAAAACTGAATCGACAGTTTTGAAAGGGATATCAATAAATCAAGTTAGACTTGCCTTTTAGGGTTTTGAAGGTAACTCGACCAGGACCCCCTTAGGAAAAACGATAGTTGCAAAGAAAGTCGACAGTTTTGAAAGAGATATCGTGAGAGGAATAGAGAAGATCAATAGATAACAAGAGCTTACAGACTTGAGGGAGTATTTGGCCAGGCGATAAACTAAGGTTAGTGAGAAAATCAACTACCAAAGGGGAAAAAGGAAATCGATGACCGATACGAAAAGGATATTCGTATAAGCACACCCAGTACGGGTCCTCACGAAAGAAGTCAGCCAAACGCCGGGAGGAGGGAGAACGATCTCGGCGGAGGCCGGAAATCCCACAGAGAGCAAAAATGGACGGTTCGAAACAAGTGCTCTCTTTTTAATGATAAGAGGTGAGAACGTTGGAAGGAGTAAGTGAAGGCGGATCGGAAGGTATAAGGCACCAGGAAGAAGATTCCGAGGAAGAAGTAGAATTAGCCATGTAAAGGAAGAAGAAGAGAGTAAAGGAAGCGTACTTGGAGATTGGAGACTTGAGAAATAGAATTAGCCATGTAAAGGAAGCGTAAAGCGTACTTGAAGAAGTAGAATTAGCCATGTAAAGGAAGAAGAAAGAAGTGCTTTGCAATGATGTCCTTGGAAGCCTTGAATACAGAGTTGATGGGACGTGGAATGAGTGTGCTACAACTTCTGAGATCAAGATAAAAAAAACCCTAGAAATATTGGGAGGGAAGATTTCCCGGGTTTTTGGGGGTATTGTTTGGCCCCTCCGAAATAAGCCCAAATTCGGAAGACCATTAACACGAACTGATGAAGCCCATTATTGCAATCATCAAGCGTGCGCCACAACAACGGCTTGGAGCAAGGTTTCCAGAAACGAATATGGCATTAAGAGCAAGGGCGACATTTGCGGGATTTGCTCGCGCTTCACAACTTTAGCAACGGTCACAAGGAGAAGGATCTTGCAAAAGGGCTATTATTATCAATCGATCATCATACCGTGTTGTCAACTTTACTTTCTTTCTCACTTTTTCTCTCAAAGTTTCATCTTGTTCAAAGGGTATAACGCGTTGCGATTGTTTTTTGGTTAAGTTTCCTTCATAGTAGCAGGTAACACGTTTACGTGGTAAATCTGCCCAAAACATATACGCTTCTCTTCCTCTTCCAATGCATGAAGGTCAACGGAGGTGGAAGAGTTTACAGAGGACGATGACATTGACCGGAAGATTTCACTTGGTTAGTGAAACAGGCTGGGATGATTTCGCTTAGCGTACTACGACAAGAGTTGTGACTCGTTGAGGGTTGACCATGTTCCTCGATAGACATCATTGGACGACAACATCGACGGCAATGGAAGAGTTTATAGAGAATGACGAATGATGAGATATTTTTGCAGTCGTTAGTACCTACCAAAGAAACCTAACTATGCAAACTTAGTAAAGTTGGCAAGCAAAAGTCGATCCTACATAGACTCGTGTATGTGTGTTTATTCACTACATGCAAGAACGAGCATGCTTTGTATACAAGGATTCAGGATGAAGAGGTCATGATACTAGGAGTATATGTAGATGATTTGATCATCACAAGATCAAGCAAGGAGGTGATTAACTCATTCAAACAGGAGATGAAGCAAATGTTTGATATGAGTGACTTTGGACATTTGAGTTACTACTTGGGGCTCGAGGTGAAACAGAATGAAAAGGAAATATTCATTTGTCAGGAGGGGTGATCCAAGAAGATAGTAGAGAAACTTGGTTTGACAGCCTGTAATCCGAGCCTTATACCAATGGAGCCCTGGATAAAATTAAGTAAGAATGACACAAAAGAAGATCTTGTGGATGAAACTCTCTACAGAAGTCTGATTGGAAGTATGAGGTATCTTCTAAACTCTCGGCCAGATCTTTGCTATAGTGTGGGAGTCCTTAGCGCGCATGTTTATGGAGGGTCCAAAGACGTCTCACATGGAGGCTCTTAAAAAAGTAGCAAGATATGTTAAGGGTACATCTAAGCAAGGCTGTGTGTATAAGAAAAATCATGCACACAGTTGGATACATAGATAGTGATTTGGCACGAGATTTGGATGATAGAAAAAGCACCAGTGGATTTATATTTTTTCTTGGGAAGAATCCAATTAGATGGAATCTAAAAAGAAGAGAACGGTTGCATTATCATCTTGTGAGGCTGAGTATACTGCAGCAAAATCAGGAGCATGTCAAGCCATTTGGTTACAAATTATGCTTGAAACGTTAGAAGGAAAGAAGTGTCATGTGCCAGTTCTGTATGTGGACAACAAGTTAGCCGTATCACTCTCTAAGAATCTTGTGTTCCATGATAGGAGCAAACACATTTATACTAATGTGCATTTCATAAGAAATTGTGTTGAAAAAAATGTGGTCAAGATGGAGTTTGTCAGAACTAATGACCAACTTGCTAATTTGATGAGAAAACCTTTGGCAAGACAGAGGTTTGGTGAATTGAAGACTGAAATTTGAATAAAGTAGTCAATACAAGCTTAAGGGGGCATATGATGTATTGTAAGCTTGTATTTCTCTTTATGTATTTAAGTCTGTATTAGAAGTCACTTAGTATAGACTATAAGGACGTGTGTTGTAAGTCAAGTTGAAAGTTAGTTAACTTGACAGATGTCAAGTGTTAATTTTATTAACTATCAAAATAAGTAGTTATAAGGCAGTTATGTTTGTTCTCTGTATAAATAGTGTCGTGCAAAGACAGGGGACGGTTATGATCTCTATTGCACACAACAGTTCAATACAAAGTTACAGTGTTGAGCAATTCTCGTGTTCATTGATTTCTGGTTTTACAAACTGAATTTATAAAAGATTCAAGAAGAAAATTCTTCATACACGTCCTCAACTACCATCTCAGCATACTTATTGTAAATCTATATATGAATAAGGTTTCTTTTATAATCTATGTTAATATATGTAGTAGCTAGAGAGCTGTGACTCCAAAAAATCAACCATGACACAATATATTATTGACCATCAAACATAATTTGTGATATTATTGTGAAAAGTTACAGAATTAATGGAGTAATTCACAATGAATTAGACTTGCAGCAAAGAGCCCAACACTGGATTTTCGCCTGTATTATAACAGTCCTTGTAGAGGCAGAGGAGATATATTAATTATAATATATATAACCATCATGCATCCTAGCTTTATATGATGGATGGCGCTAGGAAAAACTAAGCAAGGCTGAAAAATTAACGAAAGCAAAAAACAGGCTACAAATTAATTAAGTCGCACATGGATTAAAGCGTGGAGGAGCGTGAGCTGGACACGTGAGAGATGTCGTCAAATTGTAAGGCTTTGTTTGGATGAGGTGAGATCATGAGCAAGCTGATGATGAAGGAATCTTGGGAACCCCTTGGCGTCGGAGCTCCACCATGACGCTCTCCGTGGAAGGCGGCTTCAGCCCGATCGGAAGCGGCAGCCATGGCTTGCTTAAAACGTCTCCTATGGCCGCGTCGATGCTTTCCTTTGACTACAAAAGCAATACAACAAATTAATCAATCAAAAGGCTTAGTACTTTTAATAATAATATGGATAAACTTCAACCAGAATATATTCGCCAAATATATTTGACTTAATTCCATGTGATTGGCCAGTTTAATTTGTTGGAAATTGGAGTATAATAGATTTAGAGAGCTAGTAAGAAACCTTGGAGTGTTATTATAAACAACTTTGAAGGGGATTAGGGAAATTTTACTCACCGGGTGGAGGTCCAATGGAGGACGACTAGTTAAGGGTGCACTTTGCTTGGCTTTGGACATGGTGGCAGCATGTGGCGGTGGGATGCCTGGGACGAGAGGCACAGCTGCAAATCTCTGCATAAATTATACAATGACTAGTGTCAACTAAATGTGTATGTATTATGTCAGAAGATTGCAAGTATATATGTGTGGATATTCTTGGACGATGAAGACATTTTAAATGCAAGAAGAAGAGTACAAAAGAGTTAGAAAATGATGGAGGTTACCTCCACACATACATCCAAATGAATATATGCCATAGATCATTAGATTTTTTAATTGACCTAATGTTTTCATAAATGGTACGAATTACGTCACCACCTACCTCAAGTGACGAGATTTTCAGGTCATATACTACTAATTTACTATACTAGCTATTCTTATTAGCTAAAAGTACCTTACCATACTAGCTAGATATAATGCTCTAAAAAACGTTAAGCACGCCATCCAGCGTCTAGGCGATTCAGACAACCGCCTAGGCTAAAAGATTAGATGGGATCGAGCTAGGCAGGATTTTTAGAACATTGTTTTGTACACTTTAGTTGATCGATTTATCAACCAACTTATACAAGGGTCACAAATTAAACGTTATTAAAATCATGATCATAGACTAGAATTAGTAGGAAAAGCTTACAAGTGGGTGGTGCAAGAATGAAGGATCAACCGGTGGCGGAGAAGCCCACGTGGGAGGAGGAGAAGGGGCTAGTTGTTTGGGCCACACGGGCATCGCCGATTGGTGTTCGACGTGTGGATGGCCCCACACGTGAAGGGGCCGAAACGGGTGGTGGTGGATAGGCGGTGGTGTCACTGGAGGAAAACCAATGGTGGGAGGGAGCCATTGGTGGTTGACCACCTTGCTCTTTCCTCCGCCGCCTGTCGGAGCGACTGCAATGCCATACATCTGCCGCTTCTGGCTCCAGCTCGCCGCTTCTGCCTCCCGCGCTAGCAAGTGTTTCCGGTGAGATCGGTATTTCTACGAACATATAAAAATGCTCAAATGTGTCACCAAACGAATAGGAAGCTTAATTCAACAATACTAATTCATCAATACTAATTTTCAGAAGCAGCAAACGACGACATTAGTCATTGTTAATTGATATATTCATGATTGACATTACATATAGGTTAATTTGTTGCAAGTGTATAAAAATTAACTACACTACATAAAAGGGAACGTATAGAAAATTAATCTTATACACGTTTGGTTCAGCTTGTGCATGATTTATAATTAGGTATATATCAGAAATTAACACAACAGTTGATTGCAACTCCCATAAATAGTACATATATGGCGCTTCACGTGTAGGAAGAATCTTTAGACACCAAAATATAAGAAAAGAAAGAAAGAAAGAATTGCAAATTTCTGAATCAACTAATCAAGAGAAGGTGAGGCTGCCATATACGCACGGATGCATCCAAAGTATTACAGAACAAAGCCAGAGAGCGAGAAGACAAGACACTGGACACTGCTATAATCTAAGTGCATGTGGTTAATCTGCTAGGCCACATGCAGTAGTGTAAAAGATGTACTACAGAAACAAAAATTCAGGCTGCAGAAGATGAAAACCGAAATTGGAAAATTGAAAAATACCATATATATATATATATAATATTGAAGGAATGATGGTACCTGAAGATGGCTAGCAACATTATGGCGAGTGAGGCAGTGAATGCCCATGAGGTCAAGAATCCTGGAAGGGACTGCCTTGTCCACTCCCAGCTGCTCTACTGCTTGCACGAACCTTCTGTGCAGATCTGGTGTCCAGTCCACCTGTAGTACGTTTATTCACATTTATTAATGTATATCATCGTTCACACACTTCAACAACACCCAAACCCAACTGTACCTACTTCAATTATTAAAGTAATTAAATCCGGCCGATGTGCCTGATTTTGCATACCACACACAATTGAAGATAGACCCGGAGACTAATTAATTCCCACAAAGATGTATGAACTTGCTGCATAATTAAATTTCATATACTAGTAACATGTTTACCAATTTGTAATACATAACATATACAACTAGCTGTGCTTAATTTGTACTCCTATGTATACTTGTGGATTAATTAAGAATAAATTATTCATAAAAGTAGCTAGATAGAATTTCTTAAAGGTGAAATTAATCAACTATATATACGTATATGATGGTGTATATAGTTTTGTAGGGCAAAATCAGTCTTTGAATATACAGTTTTTACCTTCTTTGTTTTGCGCTTCTCTTGAGTATTGTTTTTTTTGTTCTTCTTGGCCAAGAGTTTCTTCGGCTTCTCGCTCTCCGTCTCATCAGTCTTGCTTGCCTGCGGAACCGAATTCTTACCCTCATCTCCCCCACCATTAGTATTAGTATTAGGCTTGCAACTGGGAACCACTTGATTAGCGGTGTCGGAGTTGTCGGTGTACGGATCTCCGGCGCCGGAGATGGAGAACTCGGCCATGAAATCTCCCAAGTCCGGCAACACATCGCCCTCATCATGAACCAAGTCGATGGAGTCGAGCAGGCACCCCGCCGGAGCGGCCAACTCCGGCAAGTCCAAAAATGAGAAAGAAGTGATATCCATCATATCACCTTGCTCTCTCCCATCTATATTCTTTGGTGGTGGGTTTATTAATTTAGAGGGGAAATAGCTAGCAAGCATTACCAAAACCCTAGCTGATCGATTAACTCATCAATACTGGCTTTAATTAATTACCCCCTCTTCTTGTTTTCTTCTCCTCTCCGGTTCCTAGCAATTTGAAGAAGATAGAGTTGGGCGCCGGAGGAAGGGTTTAATTGCTTTTTGCCGGCCAAGGGCTTCGTCGGAGAAAGGGTGAGAGAGAAAGAGTAATTTTACGTAGGCCACAAGTTTGTTTTTTTTTGTTTTGTTTTTTTAGGAATGGGAATGGCCAGTGGGGTGAGGGGATCGAGGAAGTGGGCTTGAGAATACAGAAATTTTGTTTTTATGTTTTTGGTTGTTTCTCTTTTATAAAAATATTATTATTTTAAACCTTTATACATCACGAATCGATGGTGCATTATACTAACTAGTTGTCCCCGTCGTGCATGACATGATTATGACTCGATATTTTTTAGATATATTATAAAAAGTTATTAATAAATAAAAATATAATATATAATTTAATGTAAGTAATTTGTTGATAGTAATATGTGTAAAAATTATTTTGTTTTTAAAAATCAAATAAAACAAATTAAATTTAGATTATTAAGTAAAATAATGAGAATAATATATACAATACTCATAAAATGTTATGGTAAATTTTTAAATAATGAGAATAATATATACAATGTTCATAAATTGTTATGGTAAATTTTCAAATTGTGAGTTGTAATAAAAGTAAAGTATTTTGACCAAACTTCTCATACGGAAATATTTTGATTAAAAAAAGCATAGATTTTTCAAAATATATAGACCTGTAAATATCTATTTATATAAAATATTTTTATAAGGAAAGTATTTTTTATCATTATAGTTAAATCTGACATGTAAATGACGGGGTGAAAATAATACGATGTGGTGTATTCTAGAAATGACATGTGAACAAAGCTGATGTGACGCAATGTGGTGGCTACAAACTTTATTGCTTTTATATATAGTAGATTTCCTTGCTATATATTTGTAGAGTTGTATTTGTAAGTGATGTAATTTCCTAAGTTTGGATATTTGTACCTAATGTAACTAGTATATTTGTGTGTGTATTATCGGATTGGGCTTGTTTCTCGCTGGAGGCAGTATTGGGCCAAACGTCCCAATACTATGTCACCCGAGACAACCCATTCTCGGTGACCCATGCTCATTAACTAGACGACGTCGTCTGGAGCTTAGGGTTGATGCGTGCCAAATAAAAGCACCACTTCTTCCTCTTTGCCTCCTTGTTGGATGAATCGAGAGAGTTCCTAGGGTTCTTCTCCGAGAGCTTTACTCGGCCTTGTAGCCTGAGCTAGACTCTGGTGACCCGAGCTCCCTTCGAAATCCAAACAAAGGAAGAGTGAAGACGAGAGCACCAAGGAGACCTTCGTGGTTGCTTGATTCGTTCGAGCTGTGCTTCTCTGAACTTGCTTCACTCTCTCCGATTACTTGCTTTACTTTACAGTTCTCTTTGCCCTCTTGTATTCCCCTTGGATCTCTGGCATTTCGATTGAGGCTCAAAGCCGAATACACACTTGCTTGTTTGTTTGTCTTTGATCTTCTTTTGTATTTGAATGCTTGAGTTCTTAATTTGTATTCCGCATATCAAATTGGTATCAGAGCCAGGTTGCTCTTACAGATCTAGGGTTTGAAGTTTCTGGACTTTCTAGTCCTGGATCTTCAGATCTAGGGTTTGTTCGTGTTGTTGCTTGTGTTGGATCTTGAGATCTGAGGCTCGCTTAGCTGGATCTGAGGCTTCTACTCCCAGATCTAGAGTTTTCAGTCATTGTTCTTCTCTTTCCTTCACTTTCTCTCGAAGTTTCTCTTGCTACGTTTCATTGAGAGTTTCCTACTCTGTGGATCTAAAGTCTCGAGTCTCTTCTTGCAGATCTCGGACCAGATCTAGATCGAGTTCTAGAGTCAAGTGACTCTCTAGAACTCAGAACCAATCAGATCCATAAAGAAACTTGCATTTTCTTTGTTTTTGAACCTTTTACTCAACTGTCTTCAAGTGTTTAGGTTGCATGCTAGCTTTGCTTGCTTCTGAGTGATAGATCTCCGATTCCCTTTGATAGAAAGGGGCGGGGGATTCTGGATAGAACGGGTTCCAGTTATACTGGTGTAATCCCACTGTCGGATCCTACACAAAGCTCTTGCAAAAGAGCGTCTTTGCTCAGATCTGAAACCCTACAACTTGATTTGGGGCTTTCTGATCTTTACTTGTGTTTGATTATCACTTTACTTGCTGACTGTTGAGATTTGTGACAGACCAAAGCCATATCTTGTTGGATCTGTTACATATCCTCTCTTGCATACATTTGTCCCTTGCAGGTGGAGGTACTTGTTGTGAGAATCTCTCTTGTGAGACTCACTTGCAGAAACTCTCTCTGACTACACTATCTTTCTGAGTTACTATTCTCCCTCTCTCTGAGATACCTCTTCTTCTCTGAGCAAGGCTCACTATGTCTGATCATTCATCTGTCCGCATAAAGCCACTAGATGGCTCCTTTGACTTTGCTATGTGGCAACTAAAGATGAAAGCCATCTTGATTAAAGAAAAGTGTTGGGTTGCTGTTGATGAATCTTGGCCTGACACATTTGATGCTGCTAAAAAGAAGGAAATGGATCAAATTGCCCATTATGAGATTATTATTAGATTATCTGATGAAGTTGCTCGTCAAGTGGTCGAAGTAGACTCTTCCAGGAATCTCTGGAAGGCGTTGAATGACCTCTATCAGGTAAAATCTCTCCCTTCTGTCATAAACTTGCTAGGTCGCATCTTTCATTTCAAAATGGATGTTTCTATGTCTTTGAGTGATAACCTAGATAAATTTCTTAAAATGAATTAGGATTTAGAAAGATGTGGTGATAAGGTTGTAGAATCTCACCAAGCTGTGATCTTACTTCACTCTTTACCACCCCAATTTGATAACTTTAAAGATGTGCTTGAGTTTAATAATGATGGTGTTAGAAATCTGACTAAGAAGAAGATAATTGATGCTGTAACCCAGAAAAATGAGTCTTTGAGAGTGTTCTAGTGTAAACTTGAAAAAGATGCTAAAACTGAAATCATGTTCACTAAAGGAAAGCATAAAAACCAGAAGAAGGGTTATAAGAAGAAGGAAAAGGATTCTGACTCTTCTAACTCAAATTCTGGGAATGCCAAACCTAAATCTGAGAAAAAGAACCTCAAATGTCACTACTGTGGCAAGGGAACTCACTTAATTAATGATTGCTTTAAGAAGAAAAAGGATGAGGCACTTGAAGCCTCCACCAAATCACAAGTTGGTACCTCTGCAATTGTAGAGTCCCACCTTTCCTATTCTGCTGAATTGCTTATGTGTGCTAATCATGTTAATTCTGATCATGATGCCTGGATACTTGATTCTGGTTGCACTATGCATGTCACACCTCATAAGCATGTCTTTGACTATTTGCATCTTTGTGATGAGGGTGAGGTTAGGTTAGGTGATCATTCTTCTCTTAAGATTAAGGGTGTTGGTACTGTTCCTTTTAAAATGCATGATGGTGTTGTTAGAATTCTCCAAAATGTTAGGTGGGTACCTGACTTAAGGAGAAATTTGTTGTCTGAAAGCATGTTTGATGACCTTGCTTGTCATATCCACACCCACAATGGAGTCAGAAATGTCTCCAGATATGGGAAAGTCCTTGTAAAAGGAATTAAAAAACGTGGGCTTTATCATGTCATTGGCTCCCCTGTTATGACCATGTCTTCTGAAGTGAATGCTTGCATGAGTGTTGATTCAACTAAACTGTGGCATGCTAGACTAGGTCATATAGGTAACAAGGGATTGCATTACCTATTCAAGGATGGGTATATAAGTCAAAAACCCTCTGATTTGAGCATGTGTGAAAATTGTGTGTTTGGGAAACTTTCAAGAACTCCCTTCTCTAAATCCAAATTTGTTGCTCAAAAGCCACTTCAGTATGTGCATGCAGACCTATGGGGACCTGCCCAAGTGGACACTGTTGGTGGCAAGAAGTATTTCTTGTCATTAATAGACCACTATTCCAAGAAGGTCTGGGTGCATTTACTCAAAGCTAAGAGTGAGGCATTTGACATGTTCAAACATAGGAAACAGACTGTTGAAGGCCAGTCTCAGTTCAAGGTGAAATGCCTTAGAACTGACAATGGTCTTGAGTTTTGCAATCATGCATTTGATTCTTTTTGCCATGAAAATGGCATAAAGAGGCACTTAACTGTGCCAGGCACACCTCATCAGAATGGCATTGCTGAGAGGATGAACAGGACCTTTCTTGAAAAGGCAAGGTGCCTGCTAATCAGTGCTGGGATGAAACATTCCCTCTGGGGAGAGGCTATCACTACAGCTGCTTATTTGATTAATAGATCCCCCTGTTCTGCCATTGGATTCAAAACTCCACAAGAACTGTGGAGTGGAACCAAACCCACCATCTCACATCTGAGAACTTTTGGATGCACTGCCTATGCTCTTAATAATGCTGGGAAGTTAAACCCAAGAGCTCAAAAGTGTGTGATGCTGGGATACCCTGAAGGGGTAAGAGGATACAAACTGTTGCTCATATAGCCTGGTGGCTACAGGGTGATAGTTAATAGGGATGTCACTTTCAATGAAAGTGACTTCCATTTCAAAAATGTTCTCACATCTTCTCCTGAGCACTTAGACAGGTCTGAACAAGTTCATACTCCATTCTATGTTGCTCCTCCTCAATCTGAGTTATTTGATGAAGACTTTGATATTGGATACTCTCCATCTCATTCTGGAAACTCTGAAAATTCTGGCATTGGTATTTCTAATGAGCACTTGAATGCTCAAGCAAGTACTGAAGAGCACTTAGCTGTGCAACCTCACCATCACGGTGGGCAGGTTAGTTCACATATTCCCTCATCTTCCTCTATGCATGAGCCTATTCTTGATGAATTGCATAACCCAGTGCATGATTCTGATCTTGATTTGCATGATAATGATGACTCTGGGCATGATGTTGATGATTCTGTTGAGGATGTTCCTTTTGATGAGGTCCCTAACTTGAACAATTATCAATTGACTAGAGATAGGGCCCCTAGGGTTAACATTCCTAACAAAAAATATGTGAACAATGTTGATGAGTTTGCTTTCCTAATTGCTGAAGTTTTGAATGCTTATACTCCTGACCTGTTTGAGCATGCTATTAAATGTGTTCATTCTGATCTTTGGATGCTTGCCATGAAAGAGGAAATTAAATCCATGCATGACAATAAAACTTGGACTTTGGTTCCCAAACCTAAAAATTCAAGAGTTATTGATTGCAAGTGGATTTATAAACTCAAAGAGGGAACCAAAGCTACTGATCCACCTAGATACAAAGCTAGGTTAGTAGCTAAAGGCTTCTCTCAAAGAGAGGGGGAAGATTATCATGACATTTTTGCTCCTGTTGCTAAGTATAAAACCATGAGATTAATGCTTGTTATGTCTGTTGTGTATGACCTAGAAGTTGAACAAATGGATGTAAAAACTGCCTTCTTGCATGGTGATCTAGATGAAACCATTTATATGAAACAGCCTAAGGGTTTTGTTGATTCCTCTAAGCCTGATCATGTATGCTTGTTAAAGAAATCTATATATGGCTTGAAGCAATCACCAAGGCAGTGGAATATAAACTTTGATAAATGCATGAAAACTCTAGGGTTTAAGGCTAGCAAGTATGATTCATGTTTGTACTTCAAGCATGTCAAGTCTGATTTGCCCATTTATGTCTTGCTTTATGTTGATGATATGCTTTTGATTTGCAAATCCATGTCTAAAATCAATGATGTAAAGAGGGCCCTTAGAAAGAACTTTGACATGAAAGACCTAGGTCATGCACAAATGATTCTAGGCATTAAGATTGTTAGGGACATGTCTAAGAAACAAATCATGCTTACTCAATCTGATTATTTGCATAAGGTGTTAGATAGATTCAGTGTTGTGAATGCTAAACCCTCCTCCATGCCCTTAGGAGGGCACCTTGACTTGACAAAAGCCAAGCTGCCTCTCTCCAAGGAAGAGGAAGGTAGAATGTCTTCTATCCCCTATGATGCTGCTGTTGGTTCAGTTATGTATGCCATGATTTGCACCAGACCTGATCTTGCTTTTGCCATCAGTGTTCTGAGTAGATATATGTTTGAGCCATGTGAGAAACATTGGCATGCTATGAAATTTTGTTTGAGATATATTGTTGGTACTGCCAACTTTGGTTTGCTCTATGGTGTTCACTCCTCTCCTTCTGAACTCTATGGTTATGTTGATTCTGACTTTGCAAGCAATAAGGACACTAGAAAATCAACCACCTCATATATCTACACTTGGTGTGGCAATTGCATCTCTTGGAAGTCTCAGCAGCAGTCTATTGTAGCTCTATCCTCTACTGAGGCAGAGTACATAGCTGCTACTGAGGCCTCCAAAGAAGCAATATGGCTCCAAGGACTGTTGAGGGAGATTGAAGGCAAAAACTATATGTCCAAATTGCATATGGACAGTCAGAGTGCCCTATACTTGTGCAAAGATCCCATGTACCATGAAAGGACCAAACATATTGATGTGAGGTACCATTTCATTAGACAAAAGGTAGCACAGAAAGCTATTCTGGTAGAAAAGATTGATGGTAAGAAAAATCCTGCAGATTTTGGCACTAAACACTAGTACAAATATGGGCTCGCATGGCGCTTTTTTTACACGTCACATGGCGCTTTTTTTGGCGCATTAACTACGAGTGCATTAACGAATGCGGATGGCGCTTTTAAAAAAGCGCCATAAAAAATATACAGATGGCGCTTTTTTATAAAAAAAGAGCCATAAATGTTCTATTTTTTTAAAAAAAATATATGACGCGCATGGCGCTTTTTACTAAAAAAGCGCCATGTTTGTGATTCTTATTTATGACGCTTTTTTAAAAAAAAGCGCCATAAGTGTTGATCCATTTTAAAAAAAAAAAAATTGGCTCTCAATCTATTTTTACAGCCTAGCTAGCACATTAAATTGCAGTAACGAAATTCCATTAATTCAACACATACAATTACCTTAATAAAAAAAATCAATTCCACATATATAGATCATAAATACATAATTTAATCAAATTTCCATGTATCTCCTCAAAAATAAGAGAAATAGCTACAAATTAGATACTAAACAAAAGAATGGTCTTAAAATTTTCCACCTGCTAGCTCCACGTGATCCATGAAATTACATACTAGAACTTGTTCCCTTCCTCAGCCTTCCAACCTTCCTCCCTTCCTTGTATTCTTCCTGTCAAACCAAAATTCAGATCTTCACAACTTCAGTACAAGTTTTCCTATGTGTTGGCTTAAAAGCTACAAATTCAGGAACAATTAATTGATGGAATTTATTTTGTAAACTAGAATCAATTCATGAACTATTTCAGCAGTATCTTGAAAATAAAGATCATTAGAATGGGCCATAAGGAAATGAAAGCTTTCAAGATATTAAACTGAAAGGGGAAAGAAAATTTGCGATAGTTTCAAAAGATCACCTGACAAATGCATCATTTGATGTCATCTGCTTCTCCAACCACATTCTCTTCATCAGTGGTAGTTTCCCTATGGATGCTCTTCTTTAGGCACTTTTCAAGTGCTTCTTCAGTTAATGCAGTGCTCACTGTACCCATTCTCTCCTCCAAGGCTAATAGTTCCTGGTAACCAACCATATACAAGAAAGAATCATGCTCCATACTTCCACAATGAGGGTTAAAATAAAGAAGATTCAAAGAAATGAAAGAAGAGCAGGGACCCTCATATGACATGTCATCAATGTCCAATCTCATGTCTCTGTGTTGATCATGCAACATACGAAGAACTAGAATTTTTTATCCAAAAAATTGCATGAGACATACTAACAACCAGAAAAAGGGTAAAACTTATCTAAGATTAGGGTGATGGGTGATGTGTAAATTTAAAAATGTACGTGTTTGAGGATCCCTTAGCAGCATTGATGAGTTCATCAACAAGGCATTCAACAATGGTTTTGATGTTCCTGAACACCAGGTGATCCAATTCTAGTGGCATCTTGTGTTGGTCCACTGTATCAAAATATAATTCATTCAGTACTTATAAAGTTGAAGATAACAACAAAATCAATTGGACGTAAATAGTATAAATATCATGAAGGCTTTAGGATTAAGACTGACTAGAACTATACGATTTTTAGACTCAAAAAACCCCAATAATCATAGCATAACTACTTCAACTGGTAACAATACTTGTAGACAATGGCATCAACAATGACTTGGACTCTGGTCAGTCAAAAGGTGGATGATTTCCATGGCATGCTTCACAATAAGTACAACCATGATCCATGTCATATGTAGCATGCTTAACTGAAGATACTCAAATGTAATCTGGAAGAGCCATGTACCTTAAGGCAAACAACACAGCAATAAACAAACCAGAAGTAAGAGGTGATGCTATGTAAAACCATCTCACAACAAAGATTTCTAACTTTGTAGAAATTGTCCATGAACTTAACAATTACAACTAGCATGCTCAGCTAATTTAAGCCATACACCCTACACAAAAAATTTCATACTCTGTACCACTACATATTCAGATTGCATTACAATTGCTGAAGTAAACTAATGACATGAAACAAACCAAAGATCAACTACATCAAACTAACTATTCAGACTTGTTTGTAGGATTATCCTTGTTCGCACTTTGCACCAAGCCACCAACCATTTCTTCCTCGTTTAGTTGCTTCTCAACAACATTTGTCTCATTCTGTACTGCTGGCTGTTCAATCTCCTTATATTTCCATCATCAAAAGCATAGTAAGTACCAAAAACACTAATAACACTTCAGAACATTCAATAACGTAAAGAAAATTGACACTAACGGAGAAATCTCATCTGTAGGAGTACCTTAGTTGCCACGACCAGCATTGTCACGCGAGTCATGCATAATGGACAAAGAGCAAAATTCAAAAGATAAGACCTAATAAGTTGTGGACAAGGGCCCAAATTGAACAAAGATGTACCTTCTCCGGGGCATTCGGCCCCCTGGGACTCTGGTAGACTCGAAGGGAGTAAAGGATATGGAGATTGGCGCCCTTCGACCCTCCGGGAGAAGCTCTCCGCTCTCGATTCGAATTATGCTAACATTTTCCCCTGCTGCTCAACCATCTCTGATTCCTCATCCTCTTCCTCGTCGTCCTTATCCTTCATCTCCTTTCTAGGCGACGCGACCTTCAATGGCTTGGCCAGCGTCGGCAACGTCGGATCCGTTTGGAGAGTGTCGAGTCTCGTCGAGAGCAAGCAATCACATCGCCGATCTAGATCTGTCGGGATAGTCGCTCTCCTTTTCTTTGAGAGAGGGGAAAGATTAGGTTAGAAGTTAGAACCCTAAGGTCGCGAGAGAGTTCTGGGCTCCGTATAATTAAGTAGGGGTTTTAGGGCGCTTTTTAAATATAGCGTCATCCGTGTTTTCTATTTTTATGGCGCTTTGAAGAAAAGCGCCTTAATAAATATATTAATTATTTTTTAAAAGTTTTTTAATATTTTATGGCGCTTTTATGATAAAAGCGCCATCCGTGTTTAATATATAAATGCGCTTTAAAGTAGCGCCATAAAATTTCCGCCGTATAAAATGAAATGTGTACTAGTGAAAATTGTCACAACTGATAAGTTTAACTTTTGCAGGGATTTCCTACACGTGATTGAGCCAGAACAGAGTTGAGAAGGGTACAATGGGCCGGTGATAGAAAGACTGTAAGACCAGGGATTAACAAAACAAGGATACAAGTTTTACTATTGATGTAAACTTAGGAATTAGGAGGACAAATTGTAGAGTTGTATTTGTAAGTGATGTAATTTCCTAAGTTTGGATATTTGTACCTAATGTAACTAGTATATGTGTGTGTGTATTATCGGATTGGGCTTGTTTCTCGCTGGAGGCAGTATTGGGCCAAACGGCCCAATACTATGTCACCCGAGACAACCCATTCTTGGTGACCCATGCTCATTAACTAGACGACGTCGTCTGGAGCTTAGGGTTGATGCGTGCCATATAAAAGCACCACTTCTTCCTCTTTGCCTCCTTGTTGGATGAATCGAGAGAGTTCCTAGGGTTCTTCTCCGAGAGCTTTACTCGGCCTTGTAGCCTGAGCTAGACTCCGGTGACCCGAGCTCCCTTCGAAATCCAAACAAAGGAAGAGTGAAGACGAGAGCACCAAGGAGACCTTCGTGGTTGCTTGATTCGTTCGAGCTGTGCTTCTCTGAACTTGCTTCACTCTCTCCGATTACTTGCTTTACTTTACAGTTCTCTTTGCCCTCTTGTATTCCCCTTGGATCTCTGGCATTTCGATTGAGGCTCAAAGCCGAATACACACTTGCTTGTTTGTTTGTCTTTGATCTTCTTTTGTATTTGAATGCTTGAGTTCTTAATTTGTATTCCGCATATCAATATTTTTACGTACCGTAAAATTCGGGTTATTCTTATTAATTATACAACTTGTGGACTTGCATTTTCCGCATAAATTTATTCCTCTCCAAGAAACAAGTGTCGTGTATGATGTATCCTTCGAGATGAAGATCGAACAAAGACATTTCGACAATCGAGTAAGTGCATTTAATTGTTGTGGATTATATATACGTTCAATGATATGTGTGTGTTAAGGTCGGTTACTTAAGGGATTATTACGATGCTACATATAATTTTACTTGTAGCTTATGTAATATGAGAAAAAGGCACAGGTTTTCAAACAAAAATTTATAAAAAAAACACTAAACTGATTAATCCGACCAAAATATGCCCAACTACTGGTAATTGTTTGATACGAAGTTGCAGTCTAAAGTTTGAAGCCAGATAGATGCAAGATCCGCATCCACCGAGCTTTCAACTGCCACGTTGCAAAATCAAAGGTGCGGTTGCAGGCAACAGACGGAGGAGACGACCGCACTTGATTATTTGTTTTCGATAAGTACATCGTCTTAGAATGGGCTGTGACTCTGTGAGTTACAGTGGACCCATAGTTTTGATGGAAATTGTCATTAATAGGGTCAAAATGGAAATATTATGGATATGATTGGGTCTCTTTTCTTTGTTATTTTGGATGCAGTCCAAACTTGTCATTTTCTGTCCCTTTCTCATAGTTTCGGCTACATATATGGAGTTGTCAGTAATATCCATTATTGAACAATTAAGTACTGCGGAGTTAGCTTTCAAATTAATTACACATATCCCTCAGCAAGATGAGATGATAACCGTCTTATGACATCATCAATTCGTGTTAGCTGTATTTTGGAAATTTTTATAATTCCTGATTTTATCAACTTCTATAACTTCATACATGTTCTCTTTGTGATATGAATAATGAGTATATTCAGTGGCGGATCCAGGGGGGCTTGTGGGGGCGGCCGCCCCCCTTCCCCCCGGAAACCACCGGTATTGCAGGTAAGAGGTGCGGTAATTTTGCCCGTCAGCTCCCCCAAACAGCCATGGCTGTTAGATTAGAGATAAGGGGAAGAAGAAGATAGACTAAACGATGCGTTTGGTTAAAAAAGCTGTACGATTTTCTTTTAAATTTAAATGTAATTTAATTTTAAAAGTCAAAAGGCCTAGTTTAGACTTCTTTTCTACCGAGAATGTAGCTGTAGTAGGCTATATAGCAGTGTAGCAGGCTAGCAGCAGGCCCTACCCACCCAAAAAAATTCTTCTCATCGTTTAATTCTCTCTATTTTTTTACCTAATCACAAACAAATGAACAATTAATACTACTTATATGTTGTTTACATTTTAATTAAGAAATCGTGTTTTAATTTAGTAGTTTTTTTTTTGGTAATTAGAAAGAGCATAATTAAAAAAAGAAAGAAAGTGTACCTTAATTTATTTTTATTTTTGGCAAATGAAAGTGTTACTAATATGTATTTCATGGTATAATTTTTTCCTATTTTTTCTAATAAGAAAGAACAAAAAAATAGATATTTGCTAAGTATTTTATGTTCAATTATAAAATTATAAGGAGTATTTTTAGTTTAAGTAGTTTTTGGTAGATAAAATGAACATAATTTAAAAGAAATCATTATTATGTAAAATTGGGAGACAAGTGTTTGCTTTAATTATTTTATATGATTTTATTTAATATATTAATCAATTATTTTCTTTTTCTAATAGAACATTGAATCATATTATACTATTTTATGTTTGTTGATTAGTAATTAATGACATTAAATTTTTTCCAAATAAGTTTTTATATAAAAAAATATAATTTTTCAAGCTCACATTCTTAGATAAATTAATAAGAAACGTAAAAAAAAATTATTGCAAAAAAATTATTAATTGTTTTTGTTTTTTATATAACGCTATATATATATATTATGTGAATACTCTTAATTTATTGGAATGGTCATATGAACATATCACCTCTTATGAGTTGGGATTTTTAGCTCGATGATAAAGATAATTTTCGCCCCCCCTTTAAAATAATCCTGGGTCCGCCACTGAGTATATTAATCATTTCTTCTTCCTGTGTTCTTTTACTCAGAAAATGATATCGGAGTTGGAGTTGAAATTAAATATATCGTTTCAGATAAATTGCTCTGAAAATTTCTATGATAATCTAGTTTCTACTCTCAAAGTAAATGCAAATAGTAATGTTTGATGTTTTCTTTGGTGGTTTGTTTGGAACCATAAGAATAAAATTATATTCAACCATACATCTCGTATGTCTGATTTATTATCTAGCGAATTTGCAGCTCCGGAGCATTCGCTATGGATATCCTCACAAGTTAAAAATAATAAAACTAGTTCTCAATGTCAAAGGTGAAAGAGGAAACATAATGCGGCTTGGTTAAGACCTCAGGTTGATTGGGTCAAATTAAATTTTGATGCGTCTAAACAAAGTAACTCAAATACCTTTATAAGTTATATCTTAAGAAATCATGTCAGTTCAATTCTAAATTTTGATCGTCAACAAGTATCCTCAATGTCAGTACCCTAGGCTGAAACTTTAGCGCTTATTCATGGCCTTCGAGAAGCGATTCGTATGAATATTAAAAATATTGTTATTGAAGGGGATAATTTAGTTCTTATAAATTCAATTCCTTAAAAAATGTATGGAAAATTCCTTGAGAAATTAATATTCTAATTAAAGATATTCGAAATATGGTAAGGGGGTTTGATAATGTTGTGTTTTTCCATTGTTTCAGGGAAAGTAAATTTGCGGCTGATTTTTTAGCCAGAAGACATGTCAATGTCGATCGTTTCCATAGTGCTCTCTTATATTCATCTCTAGTTTCTGATTTCTTAGACTCGAATCTTTGTAATATTAGGAACGATTGTTCTCTTTATCCTCTTCTGTTGCATTTCTTAAAGATCATCCGTTGTGATGATTTATGTTGGCCTGTTCCTTTAGAAAAGCCTAATGTTTGCCTTGTAATGAGCTTGTAGCTCATTGTTATAAAAAAAACCTTCTATAACTTCAATATATTTTTATGTAAAGAAATTTGATTTATTTTTAAATTAATTTTCACTAAAAAACAAAATTAGATATAAAATAATTATGTTTAATATTTTGATATTATAATGACAAGATTTATAATTTTATAAAATTTGTTTGTGTATGAATTGGGCAGTTTTGTCACAAAATAAAAAGATAAGGTGAATATATTATTTTTATCAAACTATGAACCTTTCGAGAATAGAGTGCACAACGACTCCCAAAGTCTAAGATATTTTGTGAAATTCGAAAAGGGTGGGGGTAAAGGACACAACCAAATGAAAGATTGAGATATTTAGAGCAATTTTCCCCACAAAAACGACTAAATTTAATTTGTTACATGGAAGTGGTTCACCGTTAGGTACGGTATTGAGGATGAATCCACTAGTTACTGAACAATCTATAAGCATTTAAGTAATTAATGTCCCACGTATTTGACCTAAAATATGAATTTTAATTATGATTCGTTGTAATATTGGTGAGATTTAAACTCAATATAAAATAATAGGAATAAGAGAGAGCTTAGAGGAAAAATATACTTGAATTTTCTAGTACATTTTGCCTCTCTATATAAGCCCCTTTAATAGTCTAGTGGTGGCAATGTTACACCATTACACTTAATAGAAGAAGGTTACATATATACACTTAATATGAGAGTTGTATAGAAGAGATTAGATAAGTCAAAGAGTAATGAAGGATCTTGTTGATGAAGCGGTGTAAGGCAACCCGAGGTTGACCCGAGCAACAACTCCAAGAGAAGGGTGGCAGTAATTGTCTTTCTTGGAGGCGACTTTGGATGATGATGGATGGTGATGATGGATGAATTTTTATGATGAAATGGAGGATGAAATTTGATGATGAGGGCTAGATAACTAGCATTTGAAAGGATATGACTCACCTCTCGAAAACACAAACTAAAAGGCTCGAACTAGGATATGACTCACCTAGATCAAACCTTCGGTATTGGATTGATGTGACTCACGATCCAATGGATCTAAACTGAAAATTGAAAGGAAAATCAAGAGAAATTTGATTGATAAGATGAAGGAGACAAGGGTTGGCATGTGTTTTTCATCAATCTTGTCTAAAAGGCATAATGGGCGTCTAACAAGGGTATTATCCTAGCCACATGGAAGCCACTCACAAGATGACACAAGCTTTGAAAAAGTAAAAAAAAAAACATCCAAGTTAAATTACATAAAAGGCCCAAACTTTAGCTAAGCACCAAATAAGGCTCATTGTGTCGGTGGTGAAACCAACAATAGATCGACTCCAAGCCTCACAAGCATCTGTGGCCAGCGCTCCAAGGGTCATTAGGCCTCTTTTGAGCTCTTCTTGCAATTGTCGAGCTCTGGCACGGGTGATTCGACCCAAAAATGGCAAAGCTTCGGACTTGGAACTTTGCACCGTACCAGGAGCATCAAGGAGGGACTCTTGGCGCTTGGAAGAGTCTTGACACCTTTCATGGGCGTTCTTGGTGTCGTTGGCCCTCATTTGAAGAGTTTAGGGGCCTCCAAAAACATGGTCCGAGGGAACTTGAGAAGTACTCGAAAGACTTGGCTTCAAAGCCCCACTCGGCACATCAAGGGTTGGTGCGACACTCGGCGCATCAAGGCAAGACGCCGGCGCATCCATGGCATGCTCATGCTCCTATTGCTCTGGATCATGATGTGTTAGAATCACATTATCCTCCCCCTCTTGAAAAGGGTTCGACCTCAAACCAAGATACTGCAAGTCATCACAATCTTCAAGAAAGAAAGGAACAAGATCAACAACATTAAATGCTGCATGAACACCATAGTGTGGAGGAAGCTCAAGCTTGTAGACGTTGTCGTTGATGCGCTCCAAAACTTGGAAAGGGCCATCTCCTCTAGGCTTGAGTTTGGAGTTCCTAAGAGTAGGAAAGCGCTCCTTCCTCAAGTGCACCCAAACGGGATCCCCGAGCTCAAAAATGAGTTGCTTACGCCCGTTGCTAGCTTTGCGAGCGTATTGCATGGTTTGCCTCTCCAATTGAAGGAAAGTATCCTCATGTAGCTTCTTGACCTTAGAAGCATGGTCAAGGCCTTCACGGCTCTCCCGGTCTTCGGTAGCATAAGGCATGAGATTGAGGGGAGTGATGGGATTGAGCCCATACACAACGTCAAAAGGAGTCTTCTTAGTAGCCGAATGCATCGAGCAATTATAAGCATACTCTATAAATGGAAGACATTCTCCCCACCTGAGCAAGTTAGTAGCCAAAAAAGAATGCAAAAGAGAATCAAGAGTTCGATTCACGACCTCGGTTTGTCCATTCGTTTCAGGATGACAAGTAGTAGAAAAGAGCAACTTTGTGCCTACCTTGGCCTAAAGAGTCTTCCAAAAATATCTCAAAAACTTCACATCATGGTCAAGACGCTATAGATCTAGGAACTCCATGCAATCTCACAACATTATCAAAGAATAAACTAGCCACATGAGATGCACCATCAGTCTTATCGCATGCAATAAAGTGAGCCATATTCGAGAACCTATCAACCACAAAAAATGGAGTACCTCCCCCACTTGGAGCAAGTTAATCCCAAGATAAATTCCATGGAAATGTATTCCCAAGGAGCATGAGGAATAGGAAGGGGAGTGTACAAACCATGAGGATGTACCCTAGACTTAGCACACATACATGTTACACAAGAAGCACAAAATTTCTCTACCGACCTAAGCATGAAAGGAAAAAAATTGCTTCCTAAGAACATGCAAAGTGTTCATGACTCCAAAATGACCCATGAGGCCGCCACCATGGGCCTCTTGCACAAGCAAATGCCTAATAGAACTCCTAGGCATACACAACTTAGGACCCTCAAACAAAAAACCATCATGGAAATAGAATTGGTCCTTACTCCCATGAGTAGTACATGTGTGAAAAATCTCCCCAAAATCAGTATCATGTGCATACAAATCATGCATAAAGCCAAACCTAGCAACCTAGCATCAAGAAGATATAGAATAGCATACCTCCATGAAAGGGCATCAACAACGATGTTGTCCTTTCCCTTTTTATGCTTGATGACATAGGGAAATGTCTCAATGAACTCGACCCACTTAGCATGGTGCTTGTTGAGCTTGCTTTATCCATTGAGAAAGTTAAGCGCCTCGTGGCATAAGATAGTACTCCCACTTTTTGAGCACTCGGATAGGACGAGCAACTCCTTGTCATAGGTGGGGCACTTCAGCTCAGCCCCACATATGTTCTTACTAAAATAGGCCACGAGTTTACCTTCTGACAAAAGAACTCCTCTCGAGCCAATGCTGATGTGTTGCACTCAATTTCGAAGGTCTTGTTGAAATCGGGCAAGACAAGGAGGGGAGCTTGAGTGAGCTTGTCCTTGAGGGTGTTGAAGGCATCTTCTTGAGAGTTCTCCCACCTGAATGGAACATTTGTATTGGTGAACTCGGTGAGGGGTGCGGCTGTGGAGCTAAATCTTCTCACAAATCGGCGGTAGAAACCCTTCAAGCCTAGGAAGGTCTGGACTTGCATCATGGTGGTGAGAGTAGGCCATTCTTAGATGGCCTTGACCATCTCTTCATCAACTTTGAGGCCTTCCCTGTTGGTGATTTGTATCAAGTCATCAAATCCCTAGTAGAGCATGTTGAGGTTTAGAGTCATATTGGGAATGTCGACATGGTGTGTTGACATATATGACTTTCCATGATCAATTGTTATCATAAGATCCAATAGGAAAATCATCAATTGTTATCATAAGATCCAATAGGAAAATCGCACACCACATCCGAGACGAGGAACCTCGTGTGCATCGTTGCATGGCAAAGGCGCGCCTTGGCGTAGGCGTCGCTCGGTGCAACGACGCGGTACAAGCGCAAGGCTCGACTTGGACCTCGGTTTTGAGGTTCAAGGCTCGACATTGGGTGTGGCCCGCCTAGGAGTGAACTCGAGGTTCAACTCAAGGCTGTAAGGGAGCGCCTAGGTGGTGCGATGGCACGGTGGAGCTAGAGACGCGGTTGCGAGGCTGCGGTGCGGTGGAGCTCTCGGCGCGCCTATGGCATGTGTCCGAGGCTTCGAGCTTGAATTGTGAGGCTAAGGTATGGTTTTCAGTTTATACATTGAGTCTTATAACTTTGTGCATGTTCTAATGTGAATTAGGAAGCTTCTCTAAGCTTGGTAGATGCTTTTAGCAAGAACCAAAGCTCGAGTTTAGCTTGGCACATAGTTAAATATGCTAGAAAGAAGTTTACAAGCTTCATACTAGCTTAGAGTTAACTCTAGGAGCTTCGACAAGCTCAAGACTCATTGTACATGCTTTATAAGAAGCTCATGTAGCTAGGAAGTAGCTCATGGAAGCTCAATGTAGCTCACACTAGCTCAAGTTAGCTCAACTAGCTAGAAATTCAGCTCAACCTAGCTCACACTAGCTCACGACAGCTCAACTAACTATAAGCTAGCTCATGGAGCTAAGGGGTAGTGACACTCCTAGGTGACCTAGCTTGGCACCTAGCTATGGTAGCTAGGTGGTGGGGCTGGTGGGACGGCCCAAGGGGCGCGCCTGGTGGGCTGGTGGGCCGCACATGCACGCGCATGGCATGGGCTGTTGGCCTTGCCATTGGGCCGTGTGCATGGGCCTTTTGGATTGGATTTTTGGGCTTCATCTTGGGCATTTATAGGCTGGATTTAAAGATGATTTGGAGTCCAAGGGGGGATGCACTTGGACGCCCCATTTGATGACAAGGAGAGAGGGAAGGGAAGTTGTAACTAACTCCCTTAATTCACTCTCGGTCGCACATGTGGACAACCGATGGTAACCGCCTCTCATGGCAGTTTTGGGGGAAGTTCTCACGCCTATTTAAGGGGCAAAATGTCTGCATTTGAGACATGAAACACATGAGGAAAAACCAGACTTGGTCCCAAAGAAATCGGTAGAAAGAATCGAACAAGAATCTAGGGCTTCTTGTCGGATTTGAGTGAAAACACAAGAGTGTTATGAAGTGCGTGTGTGGTGGCATGGATCGAAGTTCTACTTCAAGGAAGGAACCTCAAGATGGATGGGAAGGGCAGTACGTTCATGTGAAGGACGAACCCCAAACGTACATGGAAGACGACTTCGTTCAAGTCAAGAGCGAAGAGGAATCGATGGACTCGAACAAGGTACGCTAGTCTTCAATGGTTGTGTCTTGCCAACACTCCATTGGTTTATTTATTACGTTTTATCCCACAACGGTATTGCACAACCCTTGGCATGGAATAGGGGCAATATACGTTGAAGGAAAGCGGGATCTCATCCCGTGACTCGTAGTGTTATATCCAAGTCAAATTACTTAGCATGTATAAGGAGTCGATGGTGATTGCCTTCGTGGCCTACATCCACGAGACTACCCTTAAATGGGTCTACTCGTCATGCCTTGATTATCCTATGGATCTACAAGGATCGACTTTCCTTCAACAAGATAAAGCAAACACATTAAAACGATTGCATGCAAACCCTATTTGGTTACTAGACAACCACGAAAACCAACATTCCCTGGACATAAGAAACCAAGAAACACCACATGATCTGAACAAAAATGGAATTTATTAAAGTTAGCATAAAGACGCTCACGTCTAAGGACCTCTAGCACTTGCCTAAGGTGCTCCACATGCTCTTTCAAGTCATGGCTATACACTAGGATATCATCAAAGTATACAACCAAAAACTCACCAAGAAACGGGCATAAGACTTGGTTCATCAACCTCATAAAGGTGCTTGGAGCAATGGTCAAGCCGAAAGGCATAACCAACCATTCATAGAGACCATACTTGGTGATGTGAGCCCCACCATGACGGCTAGCCAAGAAGAGGAAGACATGTCCGTGCGCTCCGATGGACCGATCACTCGATCCAAGACCCGTGCCATAGCCCGAGCCACTTCGTCCCTCGTCGCACGCGTCCTCGCGAGCCATGGCGCAGCCACTGCCGCGCCCCTCACCCGGTGCGTCTCCTTCATCGAAGGCGCGCTGGCACCACAGGCCGACGCTACGCACCGCGGCACCGAGAACCTCATTCTCGGTGCCGTGCCCGCCACACCGGCCGAGCACCATGCCACGCCGGGCCACCCCGGCGTGGGAACTTGAGGTTCTGGTGCGCCTCGGCCTCGATCCTCGAGGTCCGGGTGCGCACCAGCCTCGGCACTACCGAGGCCTTGCCACGCCCTTGCCAGCGTCGCGACATGCCCTTGACGCGCCACAGCCCTTGCCAGCGTCAACCCCAATTCTCTTCTCGTATCCCATATTCTTCCGGTTTCGCTCAAAAGAAGCCACCTTCTCAATCCTTTCACTTCTTCCCTACCAAGTCTAGTCGTTAAATCGACTCAAAAACCTATCCAATCGACGTGAGAAAGACCCTTTGCGAGTCCAAGATCGATCCTTCGTGAATACTTCAACGGGGCTCACATCAACTGGCATCAAAGCCTCGGATTGCGTAAGTCTCTCTCACTCTTTTACTAGTTTTTTTTGCACGAATTTTTTTTTCTTTCCCATCATTGTTCCATTAGCTTCCTCCATCTCTACCAACATCCATTAGATCCATTGTTTTTGCTTCGAAAAAATTCAGAAAAATTCACAAAAAAAAATATTGCCTTGTCCTTTGCCGACTTGCACTTGTTTTTGGTTCATCATTTTGAGTTTTCGAGCATTGCTTGCATTCATCTTGTTTTGATTGAATCGAGTGATTGTGTGTGTCGTGCATTATTTTTGCTTGGTGCGAGATTTGGTCAGATTTGGCCTTATCTCCAATATCTTATTGTTAGCAAGAATCTTGCGAGATCAAATCTCCAAAATCTCGTTAGTTGCCGATTTTACTTTTAAAAAAAAAAGATTGTTTGGATAGGAAGAGCCAAAATAAGGCAATCTTTATCCATTAAAAAAAAACAAAAAACAAAAAAAAAATCAAAAAGATATTGTGAGATACACAAGCCAAAATAAGGCAAGTATATCACTATAATTTCGGCAATCTTTTCTCTCTCATATCATATCTATTCTTACCTTGATTTGCATATCCTTGATTGATTGCATATCTTTCTTGTTTCTATCTTTGTGAAGACACAATCTCCCCTTCCTTTAGGTCGAGATCTTTCTTTCCTTTTCTCTTCTACACTTGCGTGCCAAGGCTTACCATAGCCGACGCATCTCTCTCTCTTTTCTTCATTACTTGTTTGTTTGGATTGCGTGTTCTTGCTCTTGTGTGTTCCTTTCTTGTGCAACGTCGAGATCCTTAGCATCCCATTCCTTTACAAGTACTTTTCGTGCAAACTAAGGGTACTTGAGTGGTGAGTCTTGCAAGATCTAGACACTACTTTTGTTTAGTTGTTGGGAATTGTTTAATTGTTCATGTCTATGGTTGTCATAGGTGACGGTAGCATGGAAAGCGACGAGACTTCCAATCAACAAGGCCTCACAAACCAACAAAACACCAACCAATCAAATCTGTCGGCGCTCCAACCGAGTCTTCTCGGGACGCCGAATGCTACGGCGCCCAGCGCCGCGCCGCAAGCCGGCGTTGTGCCCGCTGAGGGTCTAGCCGCACTGGATGTGCACTTCTCCAACTTGGAGGGCATCTTGACGAGGTTTATTGCGCAGCAAACGGCACCACCAGCCGTGACCATCCACACTCAGCCCGCTAATCCGAGCGTAACGCCACATGGCGTCTCGGTTCTGCGGGCTACGGCGCAAAAGAAAGGCAAGGGCCCCTTGGTTGAGTCGTCTAACCCGAATGGGAACCAACGCTTGGAATCCATGAAGGAAAGCCGACCTACTAATCAGGCTCAACAGGTGGAAGACGTTGTTGACGTTCATTCCAATGAGGAGTATGACTCCGTGGAGTGGCGGCGTCAACAAGCAAAAAAGAAGAAAACGGGGGTCACTCCGACGCCTAAGAAAAAGAAACCCAACGACCGTGATGACTTCGTTGTCGATGATTATCGGGGTCATCAAAGTCCCACAACTCCGATTTCGGATTCCGAGTTCTCTATGACAAAGTACGAGGAGGATTCCGATGAGGAATTTGACCACCCTTCGGTCCATGATTCGGAGGAGTGGATAGATCGGGATCGGGATTGGATTCCGAGACCCAAGTTGCCCGAGAACCGCGTGGTCTATGATCAACTCGAACGCCGTGACAACCGCGAACGGCCTCGGCGCGACGGGGATCGGCGTCGCCAAAACCAATACCGGAAGGATTAGCGGCGTCCAAGGCGCGACGGTGGAGATGAGCCGAGCGATGATGACGACGGGCCGCACCGAGGCAATGGCCGAGGTCCCCGACGCCGACGCACACTGCCACCGCGTGCCAATCGGCGCGCCGATAATGAACGTCCGGCGCATGTATCACGCCGCGACGTCAAGGTAAAATTTGAAGATTTTTATGGAAATTACAACCCTGACGAATTTATTTCTTGGCTGCAGGGAACCGAACACGTGCTCAAACATTGCCATTACGAGGAGCATGAGAAAGTCGAGGTGGTGACCCTTCATTTCAAGGGTGCCGCTTGTATGTGGTCTAACTGATTCGAATCGGATCGGGCCCGAAAGGTTAAAGCCCCCATAACCGAGTGGCATCAACTTGTTTTCATCATGAAGAGGAAGTTTATCCCACACGACTACAAGGAGAAAGTTCGGATCTTGATCTAAGACGCACGTCAAGGATCCATGACTCCGGAGGAGTTCTTCGCTTACCTCGAAGATTTATTCTTCAAGGCGGGTATAAGCGCTTCACCGGGGGCGTTACGGTCTCGCTTTGTGACGGGACTCCACCAATGGATCCGAGATCGTTTAGTGGTCTTGCCAATCAAGGATTTGGGGAGGTTGATACACACGGCCATGGAGATCTACACGCAATTCAAGAGGCCGAAGTCGTCCCCTTATCAAAGGTATGGTTCTAACCCTAGTCCTTCCGCTTTAGGTACTAACAAGTTTGTTCCTCCTTCTTATTCTAATCCAAAGGTAGGTACCCCCGGAACGGACTCCAAGGGCCCTTCGGTTGGCCAAAACCATGACAAGGCAGCCCCTCCCCCACAAAGGACTCGAGACATCGAGTGCTACCAATGTGGTGGCCGAGGGCACTTGAAACGGGATTGCCCCAACACGAAGCGCGTCTTGTTTTCGGCTCAAACCGCAGCCTACGAGAGCGTAGACGAGGTTGAGTCGGAAGCCGACAACGAGGTACCGAGTGATGAAGGCTCGTTTTGCACGCCCTCGGATATTGGTGCCGGCGTTGACAAACTTTTGCTCGTGACGCGCAAAGCTCTTAGCGTCAAGGAGGTCGTGCCCACTGATCAACAGGAAAACATTTTCCATACTTGGTGCTTGGTTCAAAACATCTCCTTGAGCGTTATAATTGATTCCGGAAGCTGTGGAAACTTTTTGTCAAGGAAGGTCGTCAACCACTTCAAGTTGCCTCAAACGGACCATCCGACGCCTTACAAGCTCGCTTGGATTTCGAATGATGGTGACCATTGGATAACAAAATAGGTTAGCCTTTCTTTTTCAATTGGTGTCTATAGTGATTCCTTTTTATTTGATGTCACTGACATGGACGCCACCCACCTTCTTCTTGGTCGTCCATGGCAGTTTGACCGTCACGTGATTTACGATGGCCGGTTGAACACATACATGTTCAATTACCATGGTAAACGCATGACCATCTTACCAATGTCTCCGAGTGAAGCTTTGCAGGATGAGGCCGAATGACAACAAGCCACCGCTCGGGACAAGGCCAAGGCCGCGCCTACGCCGAATGCAACCACTAACGACACTTCTGGCCTTGGGAACAATTCTGGCGGCGTTTCTGGTTCCCAAACACCACATTCTGGTGGTCAAGAAGATTCCACCCAAAAACGCCGACAGAAGTTGAAGGAAGAGCCTCGGACGCCGCCTGCGTCCTCGGCTACGCGCCACAATGCGCCACAACGCGCCATCGGCGTTGCACAGCGACGCTGGCCCGAACCAGCCACATTCCTTCGGCGCGCCTGGGGCCCCTCTTCCTCACTAGCAAGGGCCTGTTGGCCAGCAGCATGGCGCCCATGTCGTACCTAGGACGAGCGAGGACGCCGATCCCCCACTGCTCGGCTCGGTGTAGGATCGCCTCTTCCTATGCCGACGGCGCGACGTCGTCAAACACATCGAGGGGAGTACTACTTTTTCTTATTGTGTCCTTTACTTAATATTTCAATTGATAAGACACATGTATTACCTCCCTCCGTTTCTGCCTTGCTACAGGAGTTCTCGGGATATTATGCCTGCCGAGCTCCCCGACGGGTTGCCACCTATTCGGGGGATCGAGCATCGCATAGATCTTATTCACGGCGCATCATTGCCTAACCGGCCAACATTTAGGGCGTCGCCTAAGGAAACTCAAGAACTACAACGCCCGTGTGCGGTCCCGGTTATTTTGGTGCCGAAGACGGATGGGTCTTGGAGGATGTGCGTGGATTGTCGTGCCATCAAACCAATCACCATCAAGTACCGTCACCCGATTCCCCGATTGGACGACATGCTAGACGAGTTACATGGAGCCGTGCTGTTTTCGAAGATAGATTTGAGGAGCGGCTACCATCAGATTCGGATGCAAGAAGGGGACGAGTGGAAGACGGATTTTAAGACCAAACACGGTCTTTACGAGTGGTTGGTGATGCCCTTTGGCCTCACTAACGCTCCTTCTACATTTATGAGGCTCATGAACTTTGTTTTGCGTAAATTTTTGGGACTTTTCGTCGTCGTGTATTTTGACGACATTTTAGTTTATAGTACGACTTTGGACTCTCACGCGGGGCACCTTAGGCAGGTGTTAGATTGCCTCCGCGAACATTCTTTGTATGTAAATTTGGACAAGTGTGTGTTTTGCTCGGATACGATGAATTTTCTTGGTTTCGTCGTATCCAAGGATGGCCTACGAGTGGATTCTGACAAAATTCGGGCCATCCGTGAGTGGCCAACCCCAACGACCCCGACGATGGTTCGTTCTTTTTTTGGGGTTAGCTGGTTTCTACAGGCGATTTGTCAAGGACTTTAGTTCTATCGCCAGGCCACTCCATTCTTTAACCAAGAAGGTCGCCACAATCAAGTGGATGTCGCATCACGAGGCCGCCTTCGAGGCCTTAAAAGATGCTTTGTGTCGAGCCCCGATCCTGCAATTGCCGGACTTCTCCAAGCTCTTAGAGATCGAGTGCGACGCTTCCGACTAGGGTATCGTCGGCGTACTCCTTCAAGAACAAAGGCCTATCGCTTACTTTAGCGAGAAGTTAGCAGGGGCTACCCTCAATTATCCGACCTATGATAAAGAGCTTTACGCTCTTATTCGGGCCCTTAAGACGTGGCAACATTATCTATGGCCAAGCGAGTTCGTAATTCATACGGATCACGCGGCCTTGGCTTATCTCAAGAGTCAAACGACTCTGAATAGGCACCACGCACGTTGGGTTGAGTACATGGAGACATTTCCATATGTCATTGCGCATAAGAAGGGAAAAGAGAACATCGTCGCCGACGCACTCTCGAGAAGGTACATTATGTTGACCCAGCTTCATTCAAAATTGCTCGGCTTTGCGATGATCAAGGAATTATACGCCTCAGATCCGTATTTTTCCTCAATCATTAAGAATCTCGAGCATTCTCGTATGCATGAGTCCTTCTTCTTGGATAATGGGTATCTTTACCGTGTCGGGAAGCTTTGCATTTCGGCCTCCTCGGTGAGACACTTGTTGCTCCAAGAGGATCATGAAAGCCGAGGCCACTTTGGCATGGCCAAAACGTTGGCAGCACTTCGTGAGCATTTCTTCTGGCCGCACATGGCTCGAGATGTTAACAAGTACTGTCAAAGTTGTGTGCCGTGTCATACAGCCAAGTCTCGGTCCGAACCACATGGCCTTTACACGCCACTTCCAATTCCGGACGCCCCGTGGGAAGATCTTTCCATGGATTTTATCACTGGCCTTCCGACATCAAGGCGTGGAAAGGATTCCATTTTCGTAGTCGTGGACCGGTTCTCCAAGATGGCCCATTTCATCGAATGTAAGGGGACTAATAACGCGGTGGAAATCGCGAATTTATTTTTCGAACATGTGGTGAAATTGCATGGTATTCCTAGAACTATTGTTAGTGATAGGGATACCAAGTTCTGCAACCACTTTTGGAGAACTCTTTGGGGGAAGTTAGGAACACGACTCCTGTTTTCTACCGCTTATCACCCCCAGACCGATGGTCAGACTGAGGTGACCAATCGGACCTTGGGCACTCTTCTTCGGACGATGCTCAAGGCAACCCACGTCGGTGGGAGGACTTACTTTTCCATGTTGAGTTTGCTTATAACAGGTCCTACCACACTGCGACGAAAATGACCCCCTTCGAGGTGGTCTACGGGCGTAATCCTCACACGCCTATGGACTTGGTGCCATTGCCTTTCAAGCCAGAGGAGCATGTCGACGCGACCAACCACTCCGACCATATCCAACGCCTACATGAGCGCACCAAGGCCCAACTGCTGAAACGCTCGGATCAATACGCAGCCCAGCGCAACAAGGGACGCCGCGCTATGATCTTTGAGCCCGGAGATTTGGTGTGGGTCCATCTTCGGAAGGAACGTTTTTCCGCTGCACGGAAGACGAAGCTACACCCACAAGGGGACGGTCCCTTCAAGGTCCTCCAACGCATCAACGACAACTCTTACATCCTCGACCTCTCGGGCAAGTACAATGTTTCCGCTTCCTTTAATGTCTCGGATCTCTCTCCTTACGTGGATCCCGAGTATCATGACGAGGAAATGGGGACGTTTCCCACCCAAGTGGGGGAGGGTGATGTGAGCCCCACCATGACGGCTAGCCAAGAAGAGGAAGACATGTCCGTGCGCTCCGATGGACCGATCACTCGAGCCAAGATCCGTGCCATAGCCTGAGCCACTTCGTCCTTCGTCGCGCGCGTCCTCGCGAGCCATGGCGCAGCCATTGTCGCGCCCCTCACCCGGTGCGTCTCCTTCATCGAAGGCGCGCCGGCACCACAGGCCGACGCTACGCACCGCGACACCGATAACCTCATTCGCGATGCCGTGCCCGCCACACCGGTCGAGCAGCATGCCACGCCGGGCCACCCCGGCGTGGGAACTTGATGTTCTGGTGCGCCTCGGCCTCGATCCTCGAGGTCCGGGTGCGCACCAGCCTCGGCGTTGCCGAGGCCTTGCCGTGCCCTTGCCAGCGTCGCGACATGCCCTTGGCGCGCCACATCCTTGTCACAGCCTTGTCGCGACACTCGCGACTATGCCACCTTGACCATTTATCTTTCTTGCTATTTTTAGAACTATTTCCATTCCGAAACATTGCTACTTATGTTATTTGTATTTTTGTGAGTTTTGGGCTTGGGCTAAGTGGTTGGGCCGCATGCTATCCTCCCCCTTCACTTCCCCACGCGCTACAGTTTTAGTAGGGTTAGGCGTGCCCCTTCCTCTATAAAAGAGGCACGCCTCCTCCATTAGTGTTTACACTTTGTTTTGATTAATGTTATGCTGTTGAGATTTCTCTAGAACTCTTCATTAAAGGCGTCAACCCCAATTCTCTTCTCGTATCCCATATTCTTCCGGTTTCCCTCAAAACAAGCCACCTTCTCAATCCTTTCACTTCTTCCCTACCAAGTCTAGTCGTTAAATCGACTCAAAAACCTATCCAACCGACGTGAGAAAGACCCTTTGCGAGTCTAAGATCGATCCTTTGTGAATCCTTCAACGGGGTTCACATCACTTGGTCTTGAACGTAGTCTTCCACTCATCATCCTCTTTCATATGAATTTGATGATAGCCACTTTTCAAATAAATTTTGGAGAAAACTCCAAATCCATTGAGCTCATCTAGCATATCATTAAGTTGTGGAATAGGGGGTGATGCTTGATTGTGATGTTGTTGACAACACGGAAATAAACACACATTCTCCAAGTATTACTGGAACGGCGCATGGACTTAGGCTCTCTCGCACATAACCCTTGTCTAAGGGATCTTGTACCAATTTTTGAAGCTCCTTGGTCTCCTTGGGGTTGGCCCTATAGGCTGGCCAATTCAAAAGTGATGCCTCCAGTATAAAGTCAATCTGGTGCTCTATCCCTCGGATTTGCGGTAACCCGCTTGGCACCTCTTCATGAAGTTGATCCTCAAAGTCCTGCACAAGAGAAGAGATGGGTGAGGAAAAATCATCTAATTCTTTATTAGACAACAAGGACTCGTGAAAAAGAAGTAGAAAGCAAACTTTACTCCCCTTGATGGCGTGGACGACTTCCCTTGACTTAGCTAAAACTTATTTGGAAGCGTCCACGCTACCTCCAATTGCAAGCTTATTTTCCTCACGAATCATGTGTTTTCTTCTTTTCTCCTTATCCACATGTTGAAGCATTGTAACACCCCTATTTTGCAACGATAGGTGTTACCGCCAGTTGATGCAGTGAAGCCTGCCATGTCTCCTACCGACGTTGATTAGTTGATTCGAGTGCCTTTTGACGGACCAATCACAAGGAGTCGAGCTAAGAAGATTGTTCAAGGCCCAACAACAATCTTGGTTCGATTGGCAGTTGTTCTTGAAGAGCCAAGCAAGACTAAGTGGGTCTCGTGCATTCGACATCAATTGAGCCCGGATTCCATGGATTAAATTATGAAGGCCGAAAATTCACTATTTCTTTTTTTAGAAACATGTATTAGCTTGTCTCACTTTAGGGCTGAATTTAGTAAGTGACCGGGATAGATAAGTTGGTATATGGGGCAAAGTCAACTCTTTGACTTGACCATCCTAAGTAGAGAAATAACTTTTATTATTTTAGTAATAGGCGTGTTTTCTTATTTAAATAATGTAGAGAATTCAATCAATAGGCTGATGTTAGTTGGTTGAATATTCTCTCTCCTGGTTGTTAGAGATATTTTAAGTTTATTAGAGATATTTTGAGTTTGTTAGGATATTTTCTTAAATAAATAAATCAATCATGATTTATTTAATCTAAGGGAATCTAGTTAGTTATAGGCCGATTATATCTTGGAAAGCAAGACAAGGAGGCCTAATCTATCTAATTAGGGACTGCCATCTAGTTGACTTGTTCTCCAAGATTCAACTTTGTACTCTACTATTTATACTTTGTTTTATGCTTAATGAAAAATCAGCTTGAGAGAGATTAAACCCAATTGGTTTAGTCTATATCTTAGGCTCCAAAAAAATAAAAATTGTGTGTGCTTGCAATTGCTAGTTCGATCATCATCATCATCTCGAGATCTCTCTCTCTTTCTCTTGTTCAAAATCTGAGTTGTAGTTTAATCAATTGGGTTGTTCTAGATGTGATTGTTAAATATCAAATTAGTTAATCATTCGGATTTAGCGTTAGAGCCAATCCGTTTGAACTATCAAGTTGATTTATCCTATAATTCCGATCGGTTCTCATTCATTCAATCAATTCGAATCAGTTTCATTGCTTGTGAGAAAGTTTCTAACTTTGAGGCAAATTCAGGTTGAAAACAAGGTTACTAGGCAAGATTGGGATCGTGTGGGTCATATACGAGATTATCAAGGAGGATTACGAGGCAATCACGTATCACTAGTGACCTCGGATTTTACCATCTAAAGTCACCCAAGGCTTTATAAGGTATTAAGTTAAATAGGAACATGCGGAATTATAAAGTTATTACAATTAAAAGAGTTGCTCATATATGAGACTTTTGAAATACTAATTACATACCATGGTTTAGTTTAGCAAACATAAAACCTTAAGTATTGTTTGCCAACGGAAATTAAAATAACATTGTTTTTGCATAAGCGTAGAGTGACCCGCAAGGGAGCAAAATACCATACTTGATTTAAAACTGACTTTCCTTCCTTCACTTGATTGCTCTTCTTCCTTTACGCCTTTGGTGGGGGGATTTTGGCATTTGGCGTGAAGGGCGGAAAATGCCAGTCAAAAATGCGGAAAAGCAGAATTAGTCTAAAGAGACTAAGCAAGCGAGAACGGACATCCTTAAGGTAGTTTGGTAAGTATCGACATTATTATTACGAAGTATTCGATATGTGGAACCTTTAAGTGGAGATTATTTAGAAGGAAGATGAGTGAATCTCGAGGTGAGATAACACGTAAACCGAAAGAACGAAGTAGGGATTGTAGAACATTCTAAAATAGAATAAATATTGGGAATGTTAATTACACACACAAGTTTCTTTAAAACCTCTCGCGCCCTTGCGGACCGAGAGCCGAATCGATCATTTGAGATCCGTCCGGTTTTGGTTTCTTTTAAGGTGCATTAGCACTTACTTTCTTTCGTGATGAAAACTTCCACATTCGTTAATGATTTTTAAGAGTGTGGGGGGGCATGAATGGACCGACGTACCACTTACTGGAACTGGGTTCCGACACCTAGCTAGGGTGTATACGTCCTCCTCCGAGTAGGAGAAGACATAGATCATGATCCGTACAGTCGAGGGAAGAGAGGGCACGGTGCCATACCACTCGAAATATTATATAGAGATGTTCAGGCCGAGCCCGCACCCCTTATTAATCTAGCTACAAATTTCATAACAAATCTCGAAAAGAGATTTTTAACAAATAAAGGCCACACAACCAAGCCGAACATTATATCTACTAGCAATAGTAATAATAATCATAATGCTAATAAAGGTCATTATTTCTAACAATCGATATTTCCTAAGTTTGTTTTATTTAGTAAATAAGGTGTTCCCAACATCGAACAAGTTAACGAAATTGATTTTATCGAAAGGTTCAAGTAGGAATGTCCACTTGCCTTGGATGTCTTTTGGAAATATTCGTAACTCGGAAATATAAGCTCTTAGAGACGTCGAGCGCTTCGAGCTATTTGATCGAAAGGAAAGACGAACGAATTCGTATTAAAATCCTTATTTTAATATTACTTACACTTTTCTCTTATTTCCCTCTTCTAAGAGAAAGAAAGTTAAATCTAAAATATTTTAGTTTACAATTTAGATATGGGAAAGAAAATAATAATCCTTATTATTATTTTCAAGATAATACTATTTATGATTTTAAAATATTCATTTTAAAGACACATGTAAAATCTTATTTAAATATAAAGGAAATTCCTTTTAAACCATATGCAATACATAAAATATACTTAAAATCTGATTTGCATGTATTTTATTATTTTTAATGTCAAACTTTATTTTATTCCCAAAAGTTTATGTGACAAGGCTAATTTTAACATGCAAGCATATTTTAGCTATGAATAAACCCCTTTTTACAACTATCAAAATTTTATACCAACTACTTAGTAAAAATTATTATTATGATCAACATTAATATCAAATGTCATGAATGATATATTATAAAAAATATAATAAAGTCTCTAATTGACATCCATGTATATATTATCTTATAAAATACTTTATTTCCCACATGCAAAATAATATACTAATTACATACGGTATGATTATGAAAATTCCTTTTTCTTTTTATTAAGAGGAATATATACATATTTATTTCTACCTAGTGAATAAAACTAGGCTGCACGCAAGAAAGGATTTTTCCCAAATATTTTTATAAAAATCCATGCACAACTATTTTAATTTTTTTAAGTGGATAAAAACCTTATAAGTTCATTGATGGTTCAATATATTTTATCACTATTCATTTTAGCTAAAAATGACATGCAAAAGAGTTTTAAGGTATAAAAACTCTTTTAAAAATACATGCAAGAGAATTTAATTTATAAAAACTCTTTTAAAAGTACATGCAAATGCACTTTTAATTTAAAAGGTCAAATTCGTCTTTACTAGACTTATTAATATTAAAAATTCATACAAAAACAATTTAAATGATTATAAAGGACATGCATGAAGATTTCATGCATGTAATGTTATCTTATGAAATTATCAAGACAAAACTTTATTAAACAAAGAATTTTTTTGTATAAGCCAAGAAAGAGATCTAGGCTTTTTAAATTAAATAAAATCAGAATTTTCCAAGTAAACAACAATTTTTATAGATCTCGGATTTATTAAATTTCATTGTACAACTTGTAAAAATAAATTCCCTCAAAAACCATTGCATGCAAGTTATTTTCTTCATAAAAACTTGTATAATACTAACATTATGTAAAATTTGATTTTAATAGATTTAAAAGGGGAAATGGGCCTAATAACATACTTAGCATTACTAATCAGCCCATAAGAATATAATAAAAAGGCCCAAAGTAAATTATACCCTTCCTCTTCTATGTTGGTTTTACGCAAAGGAACCAGAGAGCAATCAGACGGACGACGACGCACAGGGGAACGCAGGCGAGGGGGAGGCGACTCCTGTTGGTGGCTAAGGCCAAGCACTAGGGAGGCGGATGGGCGGCGCGACCAGGCGCGGATGGCCAGTAGTAGTCGGAGTTGGGGCTGCTCCCAAAAAAAAATCAAACCCAATTTATTTGATTTTTGGAAAAAAATTCAGATTGCTCTTGAAGGAATTTTTTTTGGTGAACATTTGGGAGTTTTGGAGAGTATAGGGTGCTTTCTTTGGGGTGTGTAAGGCCTTTAAATAGGCAAAGAGGGGTAGAGATGAGAATCATGGTAATCAAGTGTAAAATCTTCTCCCATGGTGAGTGGAAAAAATTGATTAAAAATTCTATTGAGTAATAGAGTGAGAGGGAATATTGTCTGCATAAAATCCTACCCAAATCCCCTCTCTTAAAGTTCCAAATCGAGCCTCAACTGTATCGGAATTTCGGTTTGGCAAAAATTCCAATGAAAAGGAAGGATTTAAATACAACTGGTTGTATTATGATATCAGAAAAACAAACTAGCATAAATGGTTGAGGAGTGGGAGAGTGGGTTGGAGGTCAAGGGTTCAAATCTCACCCTTTTCTTTTTTTTATAGCAACTCCTTTGATGATATATGGGCTTTTTATATGGGTTGGGCTAAGGCCCATTGGTTTCTTTTTAATAAAGAAAGGTTGGAAGGTTTAAGAGAAACGGATTTCCGTTAGGATATGAATTTATAAAATTCCGTCTTTAATAAATTCCTTTATTCAAATAATAATTTTTATGAGATTATTTCCTTAATAAAACAATCAAATATTAAGAAATAAAATTTATTTATTTAACGGAATTTGCGGATATTACAACAGTACCCCCTTAAATTAGTTTCGTCCCCGAAACTACGAAAACATGGGATGTACAGCGTTACGGTACGATATTGGCTATACAAGCTCACTTAATGTGAGGGAACAACAAAAGTACTAGTACCCCCTTAAAAGACGTTTCCTTCTTTAATTATGACGCCAGCAACTCGGGAAAATGTTTCTGTGTGTCTTGCTCAGTCTCCCAACTTTTCCATATTGTACTTCTTTGCCGTCCTTTGACCAGAGTACTCGGACTAGAGGTACTTCTTTGTTGCATAACTGCTTAACCCGTCGTTCTTCTATCTTCAAAGGTGTCTTTTCATATGTACCATCTGACTGGATTTCCACATCGTCATAATTGATTATGTGGGATTCGTCAGGCACATACTGCCTCAGGAGTGACACATGGAAGACGTTGTCAACTGGGTGTGCTGATGGCGGTAGAGCGATGCGATACGCCAGCTTGCCTACTCTTTCCAAAATATCGAAGGGTCCCACATATCGAGGATTGAGCTTTCCTCTTTTTCCAAAATGGAAAACACCTTTCGAAGGAGATACATTGACGAAAACTTTACTTCCCACGTCAAACTCTACATCTCTTCTCTTTAGATTCGCGTATGACTTTTGTAGACTTTGAGCAGTCAACATCCTTTGACAAATTAAAGCAATGTCTGCGGTGGTTCTTTCAACCAACTCCGGTCCGAGAAGAAGCTTGTCGGCATTATCATCCCAACAGATTGGGGATCGACATTTTTGGCCATACAAAGCTTCCAAAGGAGCCATCTTTATCGTTGAGTGCCAACTGTTGTTGTAGGTGAACTCTATCAAACTTAGGCTGACATCCCAAGTTGTTGTGCAATCCAAAACGCAGGCTCGAAGCATATCCTCAAGAGTCTGAATGGTCCTCTCAGATTGACCATCGGTTTGAGGGTGAAAAGTTGTGCTAAACTTCAGTTCGGTACCCATGGCCTTATGCAACTCTTGCCAAAAATTCGCCATAAAACGTCCTTCCTATCGGAGATGATTATCTTCGGGGTACCATGGAGGCGGACGATATCCTTAATGAAAATTTCTGCTAGCTGTTGGACTCCCCACTTTTTCTTGATTGCAATGAAGTGGGCGCTTTTGATGAGTCGTTCTACGATCACCCATATAGCGTGTTTCTGCTTTTGAGTCTTAGATAAACCGGTAACAAAGTCCATTGCTATATCTTCCCATTTCCATTTTGGCACTAGAAGTGATTGTAGCATTCCTCCCGGTCTCTTATGCTCAATTGTCACCTTTTGGCAAACCAGACACCTTGAAATGAATTCTGTAACTTCTTGCTTCATGTTTGGCCACCAGAAATTCCTTCGTAAGTCTTTGTACATCTTACTTACTCTGGGATGAACGGAATATGCAGAAGTGTGGGATTCTTTCAAAATTATCTTACGAATCCCATCTATGGCAGGCACACAAATCCTGTTTTAAAACCAAAGGGAACCATCATCTTGGATAATGAACCCAGATGCCTTGCCTTCCTACACTTCTCCACTGATCTTGATCAGCATGATCTCGTCGGCTTGTTTCTCTCTGATGGCATCTAGTAAGTCAGAATGAATTTCCAAGGTGGTTAGACAACCTTGTTGTCTTCCAAACCAAACTTCAATGCCTTCTCGAATCAACTCTTGTTGTAGTTTTGGTTGAACTGTCAGCATTGCAACTATGCCCTCTTGTTGATTCTTCCGACTTAAGGCGTCGGCTACCACATTAGCTTTGCCCGAATGATAAAGTAATTCAATGTCGTAGTTCTTGAGCAGTTCTAACCATCTTATTTGCCTCATGTTCAACTCTTTTTGAGTGAACACATACTTTAAGCTTTTGTGGTCGGTGTAGATCTGGCACTTCACCCTATAAAAGTAGTGTCGACAAATCTTTAAGGCAAACACCACAGTTGCTAGCTCGAGGTCATGTGTCGGGTAGTTAACTTCATAGGGTTTGAGTTGACGAGATGCGTAATCTATCACTTTCCCGTTTTGCATGAGTACACATCCCAGACCTTGCTTGGAGGCATCACTATACACCACATATCCTTCATGTCCATCTAGAAGAGTCAGAACGGGTGCACTTGTTAGACGTTTCTTCATCTCTTGAAAGCTTTCTTCACATTTCTCATCCCATACAAACTTCTTGTGGGTCGTTCGGAGTAGCTTGGTCATTGGTAAAGCGATTTTGGAGAATCCCACTACAAACCTTTGGTAGTATCCAGCAAGTCCTAGGAAGATGCAAATTTCTTTCACATTTCGAGGTTGCTTCCATTCTGAGACCGCTTTTATCTTTTGTGGGTCCACCATTACTCCGTCTTGGTTGATAACATGACCTAAAAAGGCGACTTCTTTTAGCCATAGGTCACATTTTGACAACTGGGCATACAACTGATTATCTCTTAAAATCTGTAGCACTATCCTAAGATGCTCCTTGTGATCAGCCTGACTTCCTGAGTAGATCAAAATGTCGTCGATGAAGACGATCACGAACTTATCGAGATACTCATGGAAACATCGATGCATGATATCCATAAACACTGCAGGTGCGTTGGTCAATTCGAATGGCATCACCACAAACTCGTAGTGACCATATCGAGTTCGGAATGCTGTCTTTGAAATATCCTCCTCGCGAATTCTGAGCTGATGATATCCGAATCGTAAGTCGATCTTAGAGAATACTTTGGCACCTCGAAGCTGATCTAGGAGGTCATCTATCCTTGGTAGAGGATACTTGTTCTTGATGGTGACTTTATTCAATTCCCGGTAATCGGTGCATAAGCGGAAAGTCCCATCCTTCTTCTTCACAAAAAGCACATGCGCTCCCAAGGGCGAGGCACTCGGTCTGATGAAGTCCTTCTCTAGCAACTTCTCCAGCTAACTTTTGAGTTCCTTCATCTCTATTGGAGCCATCCTATACGGTGCCTTGGAGATCAGTGCAGTTCCTAGCTCTAAGCTGACTGAAAACTCGACTTCCCGTCGAGGAGGTAGTCTCGGAAGCTCTTCGGGAAAAACGTCGGGGAATTCTCTAGCAATAGGAATCTTTGTGATATCCACGACTTTCTTCTCCGTTGTTTCTAGATAGCACAGGTATCCAATATAACCTTGTCGGAGTAGTTTCCCGGCCTTCAAGGCATTGATCAACTTTCCATTTTCTTCTTCTTGTTTGCCCTTGAACTTGCAAATGTGCTTTCCTCCAGAGTTCATGGTTACCGTTCGAGTGTGGAAATCGATCTCGGCTCCATGGAGTGATAACCAATCCTTTCCGAGAATGATGTCGTAAGGGGCCATTGGAATGCATATCAAGTTGGATTTGAAGCTTCCTCCTTGAATGTTGAGCGGAAAGTTACTTAATTGTCTTGTTCCTTTTATTCTCTCTCCGTTAGAAAGGTTCACAACAAATGGTTCGCAGGATTCATGACATTCTATCCCTAGAAGTTCTACACAACTTTCGGATATAAAGGAATGCGATGCACCAGAGTCAAACAATAGGAAAACTGCTTTTGAGTGGACGAATAAGGTACCTTGACAAATGGGAGCTTCTGGCTTGTCACTAGCGCGCATCTCATAAAGACGTTGTCCTTGATTCTGAGACTTCATCGATCCTTTCCCTTTGTTGTGAGCAGTTGACTGAACCGAAGCAGTTTCGACAGTCTTGTTTGAGGTCTGAGGGTATTGGGAAACCGAGTTGAATCGTGCTTGATCTGACTTACTTCTAGTTTGCCTACAATAAAGGCGAAGGTGTCCTACTTTTCCACAGTTATAGCAAGTTCTGCGTTCCACAGGGCAATTCCGGTTGATGTGTCCTTGTTCTCCACAGTTGTGGCAAACTATCGGACCTTTCTTAGATTCCGATCCTTGAAAAGATCTTGCTCCAATTGATGCAGGACTACTCTTGTTCTTCTTTGACAAGTTTGAACCTTGTGGTGTTGCTGGCCTCTTAAACCCACTTTGATTTGAGTGATGAGGCTTCCCACCACCGTGCTTTCTGCGTTTAGGTTCACCTAGAGTGACCTCTATGTGGTAGGCTGCATCTACATACTCCTCGAGGGTTTCGAAGTGGCGGTTCACCATCCAAGGTTTGATGGTCTCTCTCATCCAATTGTGGAAACGTCAGATCTTTTATCGTTCAGTTGTTATTTCCTCTTCAGCGTATTGCAGCAAATGATTGAACTTCTTTGCTCTTTCCAGAACACTAGTGCCTTCATTGAGCACTAGAGGAGGGTTTGGTACAAGAGGACGATTGACATGAGGCAATCCGCTAACTTCAGATTGGCTTTCCTCGTTCTCATCTCTAACTTGAGTTCGGTTCCGGTGGGTAGTACCTCTTGTATCCACCATCTGAATAACGATACACAAATGTTTCCTTTGATTAATTAACATTTGCATAAAATAAATACTTAGACACAAGTTTTAGAGAAAAAGTGGTTCTTATATACATTAGAACTTTTTAGAAAGGATTTACACAAGGCTTTAAGCATAGCCTTTACAATACTTCAACGGAAATATAAAACTACTGTCGGCTTGACTATTGAAGAAAAAACTAATAGTCAAGCGGAGTGATCGACTACACTCTTAGAAGTACGAGAATGCATACTATAATACTAGGAATAAAGTGTCTGGACACGAAATAAGGTTTACAAAAGAAATCTAAGAAACCAGCGTCAAACCAACTTTCATCTAGAGTCTCCCCATCATGACCCAACAACACATTAGCTTTTCGAACGTTCTCCCTTGCCTCGTCCACAACTCTCCGAAGGGATGCCACACACGTCTCGTGTTGATGAATCTTGTTTTGGGCGGAGGACATCTCGTCCAACCATGTCTCCTTGAACTGAGCCACCAAGAACTTGTTGGGGCGGCGTTGCCTTGTGCTGAAAGGCCAAGCTGTGGACGGGAGTTTCCTATGCGTCGATTCGATCGGAGGTCGGGATGACTCCCCTTGGAGCATATTGACTAATCCTTCCATCTAATGCTCAACTTGGGCCGCGCCAAACTGTGCGTATAGAGAGGTGTCAGGGTCAGGCGGGGTTACCCATGGAAGATGGAGCTGGGGAAAGTAGTAGTCTTGGAGGTCTCCTTGAAACTCCCAGATCCTTGGAGGGGATGGCCTCTCAACCTTAGGTATAAGCAGTGGTGGCTCGGGGATGAGGTAAGGCTCAGGCTCAACGATTGGTTCTAGGGGTCCTTGCTCGGTATGGTGCGGGCCAAGTTGAAATTGTTGCATAAGAAGGAAGTCCTCGTGGGACCAATCGTTGACAGGAGGTGGAGGTACTTCCGGTTCGAGCAACTTCAAAGATAGGTGTCACAGTAGGCGGTACATCGGGGTTGTAGACTTCCCCGTCGTTGTCTTCTTCCGCGAATTCCTCCTCTTCCTGGAACTCGGGTTCCATCTCCTCGTCCTCCTCCATATAGTAATCTTCCGGGTTGTAATAAGGCACTTCTTCTTCCTCATCCTCAGAGTAGTGGGATTCGGGGCTATAGTCTGGAACCATGGGCTCGGGCTCAAACTCGTGTACCTCGGGTCATATACCGGTGTACCCAGCAACTCAGCATGTTCGGCCATTTCTTCATGAACGGGTTCGGCCGGTCCCTCTTCCTCTCCTACTTCCGGTTCTGACGTCGGACCCAACTCAGGGTCTTCTTTTGAATCCTCTTCGGGGTTTCTTGTACTCCCACTTCTGTAATAATTATTGGACCCTCTACTTCTTCTTGTACATGGGCGGCCTCTCCGGGCTCGTAAAATGGATCGTCCTCTGCATTTTGGTATGGCCAATGTGGATTAAAGGCAAAGACCTCTTCTAAGTCTCGGAGAGCCCCCTCTAGGTTTTCCCTAAGACGAGTAGTCCTACGTGTCCAAACCATACTGAAAAGAACGGGAAGGAAAGGAAGGGTTAGACGTAGAACATCCTTAAATTCTATAAGGCGAAGATAATCGAAGGAAGTTTAAGGGATTTTAAGCAAGTAATTAAACATGGAGAAAAAGTTTAAGATATATATCTTTTTTCTTGAAACTACTTAGAAAAATTTTCTAATTCCTAAGTTCTTCTTAAAACTTGAACTTTAAAGAGAATTTCTAACTCAAACTTTTCTTTCTAGAATTGGATTTAAACTTGAAATATTTTCAATAAAGCCACTCAGCTATGAAAGTTTAAAACTTATTATTAAGGTTTTGAAAGTTTTGAGCGAAAAATAGTAAAAAAAATTTGATTTGAAGACAAAGACTTTGGTTTTGAACATTTTCGGTTTTGAAAGTTTTCGGTTTTGAAAACAAAACGTTCGGCTCTGAGACCATATTTGTAACACCCCTATTTTGCAACGATAGGTGTTACCGCCAGTGACCTTGGATTTTACCATCCAAAGTCACCCAATGCTTTATAAGGTTTTAAGTTAAATAAGAACGTGCAGAATTATAAAGTTATTACAATTAAAAGAGTTGCTCATATATGAGATTTTTGAAATACTAATTACATACCATGATTTAGTTTAGCAAACATAAAACCTTAAGTGTTGTTCGGTAGCGGAAATTAAAATAACATTGTTTTTGCATAAGCGTAGAGTGACCCGAAAGGGAGCAAAATACCATACTTGATTTAAAACCGACTTTCCTTCCTTCACTTGATTGCTCTTCTTCCTTTACGCCTTTGGTGGGGGTTTTCCGGATTCTGGCATTTGGCGCAAAGGGGGGAAAATGCGAGGCAGAAATGCGGAAAAACTGAATTAGTCTAAAGAGACTAAGCAAGCGAGAACAACCATCCTTAAGGTAGTTTGGTAAGTGTCGACATTATTATTATGAAGTATTCGATATGTTGAACCTTTTAAGTGGAGCTTGTTTAGAACGGATCGATCATTTGATATTGGTCCAGTTTTGGTTTCTTTTAAGGTGCATTAGCACTTACTTTCTTTCGTGATGAAAACTTTCACATTCGTTAATGATTTTTAAGAGTGTGGGGGGGGCATGAAAGGGCCGACGTACCACTTACTGAAACTGGGTTCCGACACCTAGCTAGGGTGTACACGTCCTCCTCCAAGTAGGAGCAGACATAGGTCATGATCCGTACAGTCGAGGGAAGAGAGGGCATGGTGCCATACCACTCGACATATTATATAGAGATGTTCGGGCCGAGCTCGCACCCCTTATTAATCTAGCTACGAATATCATAATGAATCTCGAAAAGAGATTTTTCACAAACAAAGCCCACACATCCAAGCCTAGCATTATATCTACTAACAATAGTAATAATAATCATAATGCTAAGAAAGGTCATTATTTCTAACAATCGATATTTACTAAGTTCGTTTTATTTAGCAAACAAGGTGTTCCAAACATCAAACAAGTTAACGAAATTGAATTTATCGAAAGGTTCCAGTAGGAATGTCCACTTGTCTTGGATGTCTTTCGGAAATATTCGTAACTCGGAAATATAAGCTCTTAGAGATGTCAAGCGCTTCGACCTATTTGATCGAAAGGAAAGTCGAACGAATTCGTATTAAAATTCTTATTTTAATATTACTTACACTTTTCTCCTATTTCCCTCTTCTAATAGAAAGAAAGTTAAACCATATGCAATAATTAAAATATACTTAATAATTTGCATGCATTTTATTATTTTTAATGTCAAACTTTATTTTATTCCAAAAAGTTTATGTGACAAGGCTAATTTTAACATGCAAGCATATTTTAACTATGAATAAACTCTTTTTTACAACTATCAAAATTTTATACCAACTACTTAGTAAAAATTATTATTATGATCAACATTAATATCAAATGTCATGAATGATATATTATAAAAATATAATAAAGTCTCTAATTGACATGCATGTATATATTATCTTATAAAATACTTTATTTCCCACATGCAAAATAATATACTAATTAAATAGGGTATGATTATGAAAATTCCTTTTTCTTTTATTAAGAGGAATATATACATATTTATTTCTACCTAGTGAATAAAACTAGGTTGCATGCAAGAAAGGATTTTTCCCAACATGCACAACTATTTTAATTTTCTTAAGTGGATAAAAACCTTATAAGTTCATTTTTAAGTCTAGATGGTTCAAAATATTTTATCAATATTCATTTTAGCTAAAAATGACATGCAAAAGAGTTTTAAGCTATAAAAACTCTTTTAAAAATACATGCAAGAGAATTTAATTTATAAAAACTCTTTTAAAAGTACATGCAAATGCACTTTTAATTTAAAAGGTCAAATTTATATTTACTAGACTTATTAATATTAAAAATTCATATAAAAATAATTTAAATGCTTATAAAGGACATGCATGAAGATTTCATGCATGTAATGTTATCTTATAAAATTATCAAGAAAAAACTTTGTTAAACAAAGAATGTTTTTGTATAAACCAAGAAAGAGATCTAGGCTTTTTAAATTAAATAAAATCAGAATTTTCCAAGTAAACAACCATTTTTATAGATCTCGGACTTATTAAATTGCATTTTACAACTTTTTAAAAATAAATCCCCTTAAAAATCATTGCATGTAAGTTATTTTCTTCATAAAAACATGTACAATACTAACATTTTGTAAAATCTTATTTTAATAGATTTAAAAGGGAAAATGGGCGTAATAACATACTTAGCATTACTAATCAGCCCATAAGAGTATAATAAAAAGGCCCAAAGTAAATTATACCCTTCCTCTTCTATGTTGGTTTTACGCAAAGGAACCAGAGAGCAATCAGACGGACAACGACACACAGGGGAACGCAGGCGAGGGGGAGGCGACTCCTGCTGGTGGCTCCGGCCAGGCACTGGGGTGGCGGATCGGTGGCGCGACCAGGCGGGGATGGCCAGGAGTGGTCGGAGATGGGGTTGCTCCCAAAAAAAATCAAACCCAATTTATTTGATTTTTGGAAAAAAATTCAGATTGCTCTTGAAGAGATTTTTTTGGTGAAAAATTGCGAGTTTTGGAGAGTAGAGGGTGCTTTCTCTGAGGTGTATGAGGCCTTTAAATAGGCAAAGAGGGGTAGAGAGGAGAATCATGGTAATCAAATGTAAAATCTTCTCCCATGGTGAGTGGAAAAAATTGATTAAAAACTCTATTGAATAATAGAGTGGGAGAGAATATTGTCTGCATAAAATCCTACCCAAATCCCCTCTCTTAAATCCCAAATCGAGCCTCAATCGGATTGGAATTTCGGTTTGGCAAAAATTCCACTGAAAAGGAAGGGTTTAAATACAACTGGTTGTATTATAAAAATAGAAAAACAAACTAGCATAAATGGTTGAGGAGTGGGAGAGTGGGTAGGATGTCAAGGTTTCAAATCTCACCCTTGTCTCTATTTTTTATAACAACTCCTTTCATGATATATGGGCTTTTTAAATGGGTCGGGCTAAGGCCCATTGCTTCCTTTTTAAGAAAGAAAGGTTGGAAGGTTTAAGAGAAACGGATTTTCGTTAGGATATAAATTTATTAAATTCCATCTTTAATAAATTCCTTTATTCAAATAATGATTTTTATGAGATTATTTCCTTAATAAAACAATCAAATATTAAGAAATAAAATTTATTTGTTTAACGGAATTTGCGGATATTACAAGCATAATCTCATGAGGAGTCATGGGATGCAATGTGACCTTCTTGCCATCCCGATGGAATAAGTACTCGTTGAAACTCCATCATGTATGACCCCGCAGTCAAATTGCCATGGGTGTCCAAGGAGTAAGTGGCACACGGACATGGACACCACATCACACTCCACCACATTAGAATAAGGACCTATAGAAAAAGAAACCAAAGCCCTTTCCTTCACTTGGATGGGTGCGTTAGTATTCAACCAACAAAGAGGATAAGGCATGGGATGCGGTGTAGTAGGAACGGAAAAATGCTTGACTACCTCTTCATTAATAATATTTCAACATGAACCAGAGTCAAGGATAACACCACATACCTTGTCATTTATCTTGCAACGAGTGTGGAAAATGACCTCATGTCGACTCAGAGCCGTGGAGTTCTCGTTCATGAAGAGCATTCGTTCTACCACCATGCATTCACCATCCTCTCTCATAGCATGAATCTCGGTTTCTTCTTGGGTCTCATGGCTGTCCTCCTCTTATTCTTCCAGCCCCTCAACATATTCATACTCACCTTGTTCATTAAGAAGAACCCTCCTTTGGTTGGGGCAATCCCGAGCAAAATGGCCAAGCCCGAGACACTTAATGCACTTAAGGTCTCCCACTCGGTTTTGTCCCTCCAGCTTGGGGCATTGGGGAGCATCCTTCTTGGGCTGTGGGGTGGACTCCTCATGCCTCATTTCGGTTCTCCTTGGTTTGTTAGAGGTTGTTGTGGTCGAAGGTGGGGACCACGGTTTTGGGTTGGAGCTCGGTTGGTGCCGTTGAGGAGTCTTCTTGTAGAGATGGTTGGTGTAGTGTAAAACCTTCTCAATGCTGGCTCCCCTAGCAAAGTATTGCAGAATCACATGAGATTTAAGGTCAAAGTTCAAATCATGAATGAATTTTGAGATCACATACCCATTGCGAAATTGAACCCCGGACCGAAACATGAGTGTGCACAATTTGTTGTAGTACTCTTTGGGAGACCGACTTCCTTGGCGTAGTTGCTCCAACTTAGGATGCATCCTCTCCTCATAATCTCGAGGTACAAACCTCTCAAGTACTCTTTTTAGGGCATGTCATGTTTGAATGGGAAGCTCACCATATGATGCCTAGTGACCTTTAGTTGCACCCACCAATTGTAAGCAAGGTCGGTGAAGTAGATGGTGGCAACAACGACTTGCCTCTCATCAGCATAGCCATAGTAGTCGAAGATAGACTCCGTCTTGGCTATCCAATCAAGGCATGAATCAGCTCCTAGAGTGTCGGAGAAGGCTTGGATGGTGAGCTTGATTTCGTGGTGTTGCTACCTCCGTTTTTGGCGCTCCTCATGGTAGGCGAGATGAGGTTGCAAACGTGCGGGTTGCGGGGGAATGCCTTGTTGCCAAGGGGCATGGTGCAGGGGTGAGCCTTGTGCCGACATCGTGGCATCGTGGCCAGCCAAGAACTATGGAATCAAATGGGTCTTGCTCGAGGGGGCCGACGATGTTTGATAGCTCGCATATAGATGTAGTTTAGATGCATGTTTTATGTATCTTTTGCATAGGTTTAGCTTAGTTTTGGTTTAGTTTGTAAGATTTAGCGTTGTTCGGTAGATTGCACTTGCTTGTTCGGTTTTGCAGGTTTATAAGTACAAGAGAAGAAGCGGGATGAAAGAGGCTCGGTATCCTCAGGATGAAAGAGGCCTGTGTTGAAGGGATTCTTGAACAAATAAATTTATATTCAAGACCCCGCTGAGTATAGCGAAATCAGGTTCGTCCACGGGAATGAGAATTGTGCCAAAGATTAGTTGATAAACTAAGAAAAGCACGAGAACAAACAAGGGACTAAGGGTCGAACACGACCTTATGGGGTCGAGATCGAATCAACTTAATGGGTTTTAATCAAGTATAGGGTAGGGCTACCACAACAACAACCATACATGCTTTCAACAAGAATTCACAACTATCATGCAATCTAGATTATAGAAAAGTCAACTGTCGCAAACAATTCAAGTTATTCAATCAACTGTCGCAAATTAAACAACTTTCTATCTATCTTTCAACCTAGGAATATCAACTTTCGCAAATAATCCTATTTAGATCTAATCAAGCAATCAACTTTACACTTTCGCTTTTAGGTTAATTGCAAGATATTGCCTCAACTTTCGCAAAGGTATTAAGCACAAGATAGATAGATATGATCTTCAAGCATTCAAGTCATGAATTCAAGTTTAGGCATGCATGATTGTGTTGGGTTTTCACCCAACCCTAGAATCTAAGAAAACTACTCACACATGGAGAAGGAAGAAGAAGACATGATCATAAAAATAAATCGAAACATCAAATTAAAAACAAGAGGTCTTACAAATTTCTCCAACTTCCTCCAAGTCTTCCTCTTAATCTCCAAATCAAAAGCTCGAAAAAAAATCCCCAAACTAGAAGGTGATAGCTCGCATATAGGAGTATTTTAGATGCATGTTTTATATATGTTTTGATTAGGCTTTGGTTAGTTTTTAGGTAGTTTTTAGGTTTTTGTGTTGTCGGGTGTTATGCACTGGTTTGCTCAGTTTTACAGGTTTTTAGGTTTAGGAGCAACAGCGGGACGAGTGCAGATGGAACATGGTGGTGATGGACGAGATGGACGAGGCTAAGGAAGCTAGGATGCACTAGGATGAAGATCCAAGGCAGGAAAGATCGAGCCAAGAAGTCAAGCAAGTGCGCGGGGTCGAAGCCGCGTAGCAGCCTGCGCAATGCCATTTGAGAAGCAATTGCGCGGGGAAGACATTGGGCGGGCGCGCAATGCAGGCCGATGCCGCGCAATCTGGCGTTTCTCACGAGCGTTGGATTTGGGCCAAGTTTTGATGTTGGGCTTTGACATTTGGATTTTTGGGCATTATCCGAGTATTATGGTTTATTATATCTTATGAGGGTTATTTTTAGAGACATATAAATACTTTATGTTAGTTTATTTTTAGATAACTTTTGTCATACTTTTGGAGGCTAGGGTTTTTCTCTCAATGAAGACTTTGAACCTTTGTAAGTTTGATTTCAATTTCAATTATGCATTGCTAATTTTCTTTGTGTTTGACTAATTAGTGAAGTCGTGATTTGTGTATGATTGTGAGGTTTAATTGATTCTCAATGAACTTGAATAGAAATTATTCCCTGTGCTTAATTGAATCAGAATTATTCTAGGGTTTTGTTAGATTAGCTACCTAATAGAATTTCTAGATTAATTTGTAACTGAATCTGATTAATTACCGGTTGGAGTTAATTTGATCAAGAGTAGACTTTAATTGATTTAGTACCGGTTGGACAAGTTGATTAAAATAGGGAATAAATTTGCAAGTCACTTAGATGTCTGGTTGCTCTAGGTGTTTGTTTCTATTGATAACTTGAATCTTCATGCTGTTATTTAATTGAATCTAGAAGGTCTTCTAGGTTATTAGATAATTAGGGTTGTTAGAACTTGTTGGTCTATCAACTATAACTGAAGTTTGGGTTTTAGTCCTTAGTAGGATCATTATCCACAATAGATTATTCAAGTGAGAAGGGAATCAAGAGAATCGATGATCAATAAAGCAATATCATGATGGATCTAATTAGTTGAACACGCTTTTCTCATATTTGTTAAACTCAATCATATTTGCATTCATAGTTAGTTTCAATTTGCATAGTAGTTTAAATTTATCATTTCAATAAACCCCCCATATTAGTTACTTGGCACATAAGTAATAACATTCATACACGAGTCTCTGTGGGATCGACCCTTGCTTACCATTCTACTCAGATTGGTTAAGTTAGGATTCTTTGATAGGTAAACGACTGAAAAATACCTCATCAGAAGGTCTAGCCCCCCTTTTATAGAGAAAAAGGAGGCCTAATTATACTAGGAAACAAGATAAAACTACTTCCTAAAATAAAAGATAGAATATAATACAAAGATCTCGGAATAATGCAAGAGTCGGTGATATGCACAAGCCATACAGGGTCGTTCTCGACCCCCCTGGGGTCGGTCCTGAGGGCTGTCTTTTGGGATGGGTCGATCTTGACATGTGTAGGCTCGTGCACGACCTTGTTGGGTCGTTCTTGGATTGCCTTGGCTTGTGCACGAGCTCCTTTGGCTTGATTCTACTCTTGTTCCTGCCTCCTTCCTTAACTTCTCTTCATAGTTCGTCCACCTCTTCATATGGTACTCCAAATTCTTTGGTTACGCTCCAAAATACCTACAAAAGACACAAAATACGCGTAGTTTCCGATTCTCAAGGAAATACGAAAACTAAAGCAAAAAGACTCAAAAACCTAAAACTTAATCACGAAAACCAACTAAATCTAATCTATCTAGACACTAAAAACCTACCTAAAAAGCGGACATCAGCCTGCACACTCAGGATGAAAGAGGCCTGAAATTCCTTCATTTCCTTTAAGTGGACTCGGCTCTTTCACAACCTCCACACACTTAAAATTTGTAAATAATATGAAACGTTTTGAAACGTAACAAATAGTTGATCTCCACACCAGGCTGGTTTAGCACCACGTGTAAGACCGACCCGACTCTCGTTCCGAAAAGGGTGCGAGAGGTTTTCTAGAAAATTGATGTGTCCGAAAACGTTCCCAACATTAATTGTACTCTAAAAGGAACTACAATCTCGTGGTTTCCTTCTTTTCGAATCCAAGTTTATCTTTGTTCGAGATCAACTAATTTTACGTCCTTAAAGCTCCACATAAAGTTTATAACTTTCAAGTACATCTCTTCTACTTATCTCCTCGATGAAATAATAAAATTACCAAACTACCTTTGAGAATTTCCATTCTCACTTGCTTAGTCTCCTTAGACTAATTCCACTATTTCCGCATTTTTTGCCTGGTATTTCTTGCCCTTGGCGACAAATGCCAGACTCTAGGAAGTTCCCGTCGAAGTTTGAAGACAAAGGCTAGAAGATTCAAGAAGATTTATGCAAGGATAGAAAAATTAAGGCATGACGACGTTGAAGGAAGGAAGGAATGTTCATAGAGCAAAGCATTTAGTAGATGGTGCACCAGCTCTTTCATTTTAAGACCAAGAACCTCATCATCATATGAGCTGTCTTGGGGAAATACACTTGTATTTTTAATACGTCTTTTCAACCCTTTTTAATATGGGCTCTATGTTCCGCTGCAACATCATTTGTAAAATGACTCTCAATGTAATGAACGAATGTTCTTATAGATGAATAAAAATGTGCTTTTAGTCATTTCATCTTTAATTGTATTTTCATTAAATTATCTAAAGCCTAGTGTGACTTTGGGCGATAAAATCCGAGGTCACTGGCCCCAATTTTATAAAATAGGGTGTTACAATTATGGTATCAGAGTAGAACGTTTTGTTTTCAAAACCGAAAGTCTTTGTTTTCAAACCGAAAACAAATTTTAAAATTTTTTTCGCTTTCAATATTAAGAAATAAGTCTTTAAAGCAAAGTTCATGAGTTAGACATTTTTTTCACTTTGGAAAAAAATCTTTTAGAAAAAATTGTGTAAGTTAGGATTCTTTTCCTATGTTTTAAGTTTTACTTGATCTACTTCAAGAATAAAAACTTCTTCCAATACTTTAAAGAAATTTATAAAGATATCCACTTTCATTGAAAGTTTAAAATCAATACTCATATAAAGAGTAACTTATAAATAGAAATTCTAAGATAATAAGTTCCGAGAGTCGAAATCGTTTTGTTTACAAAGTCTTATTCGAATGTTTTAAAAACCAAGTTTTACTAAAGAGCTATCATACTAACTTCTTATCTATAAACATTATTTTAAAAATAAGTTCACAATTTTTTCCCCATAATCAAATAATTAAGATTCAAAGAATTTTCTTTAAACGATAATAGGAATTCCCCGAAACTCGATATAGAAATTGTATAAGTAGAAATCTGTAAACTCTCCTTCCAAGGTTTAGAAGTATTTCATATGATATATGAAAGAAATTTTTCTACTTCAAAAGTTCCTCTTTTAATTTAAAATCATTATAAAATGAGCTTTTAATATAGACTCTAAAACCGTCATAATTCCTTAAGAATATAAATGCGTTTAAAACGAAAATTTTGTTTTCAAATTCCAAAACTTCCTTCAACTATATCCTTCTTCAAATATAGAATTACGGATATTCTATGTGAATATCAATCGATCGTTAGGCATTTACAGAAAATGGTTGTAACGGAAAATAAGTTCATGCTCATTGGGAATTAGAAAAAGTCTTGCCAGCTAAAGGTAATTCTTATGCTTCTATAGAGCCAAACTTACTGAGCTAGTGACTCACGGGAAGATAGAAATTTCCAAAGAGGACACCAAGGAACGCTTAGTCAACAAAGGATCTAAAATGTCTCCACCTAGTCCGATCTCGAAACAGATTATCGAGAAGTATGTGAGTAGAAAAACAATGTTCTAGTGGTAAAGGAGTGGTCGAGAATTCTGACCAATGACGAATATATTCATCCGGAATCCCTACAAGTAGAAGTGATTTGCTCAGCCAACATATGGAATTAAATAAAACAAGATTATTATTAAGAAGAAATAATCTTGCATGTCATTTTAACTTTATCATAATTTTGGGAATAATTTATATATGATTCTTTTTACTCAAGTAGATTCATGAGGATAAAATGTACTTATTGCATGCGGGTAAAAAGGACCTTATCTAACTTAAATCATTTTTGCATGTCAATTTTAAGACTTTGATAATAAGTTTTGGAAAATGTTATAAATAACCTTATACTTAATAAAAAGTTTGAAAATAATATTTATTTAACCAAATTAAATAAAAATTGCTAGTAAGTTTCTAAAAGAGAATTCTTGGCTTATTTCAACTCTTGCATGAAACTTTATACGAATATAATTTTTTTATAAAGTTATTTTAAAAGCATATATTTGAGAATAATAATCAAATATTATTATTATTATATAAAATCTCCACCTAAATTATTATTTAAATAATTTATCTTTTCATAAATTCTCTTATAAAAAGGAAAATAAGAGAAAACAAAGCCTTACATGAAATAAGGAATTTTAATAAAAAATCGCTCGTTATCTCTCATGTCGTTAGGTCGAAGTCTCAATCCCGTCTAAGCCAACGAATTCCGTGTCGTTCGAAAGTACACACTCGCAAATTAAGGCAATTGGATATTCTCCCTTGTTACCTTTTTAATATTTCGATTCCGTTAAGGATATTCTTTTATGTTGGGAATTACTTGTTTGTTAAAATGAATGAACTTAGGTTTATTCATTTACTTAGAAATAACGACATATTTCTATTATGATTCGTACTACGCTAGTACGTACTAAACTTTATGATTGATGATTTGTGGCCTTGTTTGTTTCAATCTCTTTTCGAGATTCTTTATGGATTAGCGTAGGCGATATTATATTATGCAGTAGCTAGATGCTTATATACTCGGGATGAAAGAGGCCCGGTGTCCTCATGATGAAAGAGGCCCGGTATCCTCAGGATGAAAGAGGTCTGCACACTCAGGATGAATAAGGCATGCACACTCAGGATGAAAGAGGCTTGAACACTCGGGATGAAAGAGGCTTGAAATTCCTTCATTTCCTTTAAGTGGATTCGGCTCTTTCACAACCTCCACACCCTTAAAATTTATAAATAATATGAAATGTTTTGTGTTGAGAGGGTTTCAACTGACAACTAATAAAATTTGTTGTTGGATCGTAAACGTTAGCAAAGAGCTTGGGAACTGGCAATTAAGTTGTTCCCAAGGCAGCGGAAGTAAACAGTTCGCAAGTAATAAAAACAGTAAAGAACACAGTTCCCTTATAGAGGAACCCCACTGCAACCAACTAGCTGTATGGGTAAACCTCTACCTCCACTTGGAGGATTTTGAATGACTTACTTATATTAATTGCTTTGTTCCTTAGTTACACAGCCGGATTCACACTTCTCTGTTCCTACGAGTTCTTCCTAACTCTAGCAACACTAGCAAATCCTCTCAACTGAGTTTCTAAGCTCACAACAGCAAAACACAAGTAACTCAAACCTTACACTGACTTCTCAGTTCCCTTGCTCCTGGGAACTTCAGCTTCACTGTCGTCGGGTTCACACACTCGCCGGCGGGGACTTCTCTTCCTTTTCTTTCTTTTCTCTGGTGTGGGTGTTTGTGAGTTCTGGGAGAAGTACTCAATCCGAGTACTGTTCATTTGGCTTTATAGTCCAGGTTGGTTTGGGCAGTCGCATCTTTCATTTGTGTCCAAAATGCCCTTTGCTTGATGCCCAAGTTGTACTTTCTTCACATGTGACTTTGGTTTGAACTAGGTCAACTTCTTGGATCAATCATACCGTTGGATGAAGCTTGACAGTCTGATCCTCAGACTGTTCCCTCGGGCTGTCTGAGACAGAATCCCGCGATCTGCGCTGAACGGTCGTTGTCCTCACATGTGAGTTCCCATCTCATGGGAACTGTCTTGTTCAGAGTTCCCTTGATGAAAACTCTTCATCGTTGTAAGCTTGTGCTCTTGATCATTTATGGGAGTTCCCACTTCATGGGAACTTTCCTCTTCAGAGTTCCCTTGATGGAAACTCTTCATTGTGGCCTGTAGTGGCTTTTGGTCATTCATAGGAGTTCTTGGTTGTACCTGTGTTCCTTAGAAATACTTGAACAAACCACATTAGTTCCCTATGGTGTTTGTCATTATCAAAACTGAAGAGAATTACGTCGTTGATCCGTTGTTTAGAACCAGAGGTCCCAACACCGTCCCAATAATTTCCCCCTTTTTGATGATGACAAACCCATCACAAAATATGCAAGTATTTCAATGAATGATATGCTGATGAGTTCCTAAGTATGATTTTGGGAAGTCACTTTTAGTGAAACACTTAGATTTAGGGAACCACTTCTGGTGAGACACATAGTTCCTATTAAGCTTTTTATGCAATTGTTCCCCCTTAGCTTATGCGTGGTCTGTGATAACTTAAACTTTTAACTCATCTCGCATTTTTTGTCTTTCCCCCTTTTGACATCATCGAAAACAAGAAAAGCAATAATAGGAAAAAAAGGAACACGCAATCAAAATAATATGTACAATGGGAACCCAAGTACAATTTGCGGTCATTTTTGGATTAAAGGGGAGAAGAAGGGAGAGATCATGGGTCTTGAGGGAACAGGGCGTCACAAAGGCGCGTAAGGACCTGTGTAAGCTTTTCTTGTCCTCTGGCCAACGCTGCTTGGTCCCTGGCAATCTGGTCGAGGGTGTTGGCAATGCGGAGCAACACTGGAGAGTTCCCCTCTTGTGTACCAGATTCTAGTGGAGCCGCCTCCTCTACGGGCTCAAAGTGCCTCATCTTCTGGACAACTGAAATGTCCAGTTCCCTTCCAAGCTCGATTTCGTCTTTAGAGGCGTCGTAGAGACCCTCTTTTTGTAGGAGCTTCTTGATCATCCCTAAATAGGGAAGGGAGTGGGACTTGGAAGCCATGCACTTCTCCATGTGCCCAAGGATGATTCTGGGAAGGTTTATGGGCTTCTTGAGGAGGAAGTGATAGAGGAGGATGGCATCGGGGATGTTGACGACCAGACGCTTCTCCTGGCGAGGGATCACCACATTGATGATGAATTGGTGGGCAAGCTTGGCGACCAAGGAGAGATGGTGCGTCGAGGGGACTTTGGAGGGAACCCGACCCTCAAAGATAGTGTTGTACACTTCAGCGCTATTGAAGTCCCCCCAGAGTTTGTTGGGCAACTCATTGAGCCCGTGTCCGGGGACCTGTAGTTCAAGGCGAATTGTCGACGTTGTAAAAATGAACTCGTCGCCTTCATGGGAGAGAGTTCCCTGAGTGCAGTCGTTGGTGATATTGAAGTTGTTGTAGAACTGACACACTTGTGAGGGATATACGCTCACAGTCTCTTGGCAGAGTCTCTCCCATCCCTGGGCCTTGATCAGGTCCCACAGTTCCCCTAAGCCGTTGTCAACTAACACGTCTTCAGAGATGATAAGCGGAGGAAGGAGCTTCCGGCGTTCATCCACAGGGTGTTTCGTGGAAGAGGTCCCCTTCCCCTTTCTTGTAGTGCTCTTTAAAGTGTTCCCCCTAGATACCGTACGAGGTCCTTTCTGCTGAGGGGGTGCAGCCGCTTCAATCATAAGCACGCGGTCCCTTGGCGGTTGGGAACTCGTGGACACCACCATTTGGTGTCCAGGTGTTGGGATCCGTGCTGGCTCCTTAGCAACTGGAGCTTCTTCTTTTTCTTCGACCTCATCTTGGGAGGTCCCTTCTTCCTCGGAGGAGCTCGAACTTGAGCTCTCCGCGTCATCTTCAGGATGACTTGTTGTTGCCTCAGCACCTCTAGCTGGTGTGAGGTCCCTGCTCTCCGTGGGCTCTTCAGGAGCCACTTTTTCTGGAGACTTTGTCCCTTGGGAGACTGTGTGCTCAGAGGGGTCCCGATTGAGCTCTTCCTCGATTGCCTTGAGCTGGGCTTCCTCCTCCAGAGTTCCCATGATGATAGGAGGAGGGTCCTTGGTCATTTTGCCGATGACCACGGAGAGAGGAAGATCGTCGTCGTCTGAGGTGAGAGCGACGGTACTTTTGGATGGTGAGGGAGAGGGGAGTTTGGTGGTGGTGGGGGATGTGATGGAAGAGGGAAGAGTAGAAGAAGGAAGAGGGGTGGAGAGTTGTGTGGAAGGGGGAGGAAGGGATGTGGTGACTTGGGGAGTAGAGATCCCCGAAGTAGAAATGGGAGAGGTGGAGATGTGTTTTGGGGAAGAGGGAGGAGAAGGAGTTTTGTGAGGTGAAGGTGGAGTTGGAGATCCCGTAATGATGGGAACGGGAGGAAGTGAAGAAGGTTGGGGAGGTGGAGTTCCCTTGGAGGTGGGAACTGAAGGAGGTGGTGGAGGGGAATTCGGTTGTTTTGTGAGAGTTCCCTTGGAGGTGGGAACTGAGGGAGGTGGCGGAGGAGGAGTTGGCGGTTTTGTGGGAGGAGGTTTGGGAGGTCCCTCGGTTAGAAGAGGAGGGAGAGAGGAGGAAGAGGGGAGTAGACTTTGGGATTGAGAGGTCCCATCGTCGGAAGGGAAAGGGAAAGGAGGTCTGGGAGCACAGGAACTCTCCTTGGAGAAGTTCAAGTAGTCCTCAAACTTGAAGAAAGCCTTCTTTCTAGGCTCCGAGAATTCAGAGGCCTCAGAGTGTTTACGCTTTTTGGATTTGGAGGGGTCGTGGGAATGTTTGGATTTTTTGGGTTTTGAGGGATCTTTGGAGGAGTGGCCGCGTTTGGATGAATGGCGGTGTTTGGATTTTCGGGGTTTCTCGTTGATGGAAGGACGAGCGTCTCCGAAATTGTCAACAATGACGACTCCGGAGGAGGTGTTGGTGGTTGAAGGAGGGAGAGGAAGAGATTCGGAAGAGGAAGAAGTCCAGGTGACAGTTTCGTCGGCTGGAGGAGGAGGGGGCAGGAAGGGGCTTACTTGATTGTATAGCCCTTGGATAAGAACATCCTTCATGGTTGGGTCTGTTTCTTGCTCGATCTCTTTTAGTTGAGAGATGAAAAGGATGCGAGGATTGGCATGTACCCACGCTTTGATCTGGGCAAAGGTGTGTTGAGGGGCCATTTTTGTAAGAAATTGGGAGGTTTTGGAGGTTTCTTGAAAAGAGAGTGAAAGAGATGTGGAGAAAACGAATGACAGAGTTGGAAGATGGAATAAAGGGCCCAAAAATAGCAAAGAAGGGTTTTAAAGGAGAGAGGAGGTGAAGGGTAGAAAGGGAAGTGGAGTAACCTCGATAACTGTTGCCCAATGAACGTGGGGCGCCGTTTCAACTTCTCTAGCACGCCTCTGGACACGCGTCACGATCTCTTGGGAAGTCCTTTTCAAAATTTGAATACTTGGCCCTCAGCGTTTCAGAGCCTCTGACACAAAAGTCCGTTTCCCAAGTGACGGTTTTCTTTGTAGATGAGTCAGCGTTCCCTTTGTAGATGCATCAGTTCCCATGATCTTATCAAGGTCAGGGAGAGTGAAGTGGTTAAGGGAACTTCACACTCATCCTTTTGTGGGGCTAGGGAACTCAAAGGGAACCAGACAATTTTCGACTCGATAACGGAAATAGTTTGGCTCATGAGACGCATTTGTCTGGTCCCTAGCTTAGGGTTGGTTATATGATCAACCGTCATAGTGGCTTGTAAGGTGGGATAAAGGGAACTCTGGTTGATCATTTATGGCCGAAAGAAATAAGGTTCCCTTGTACACATTTTTCTCTAGACTAGTAATCATGGCATAGTGAAAGCAATAAATCCAAGTTCCCTATCATGCAATCTTAGATAAACTAGTCAGGCATTGAGAGAGAGACAAATAGGGACTTGTTTAGTTTAGAGTTATCATCCCTAGAAGCATTCAAAAACGCTGGTAGGGACGTCTGTCTAAAGCTTTGGTAAGAATGTCCGCAATTTGCTCTTCAGTTCTACAGTGTTCCATCGAGATGTTCCCACTTTCAACATTGTCACGTAGAAAGTGATGCCTTATATCAATATTCTTAGTTCTAGAGTGATGCACAGGATTTTTGGAAATGTTTATGGCACTAGTGTTATCACAAAGTATGGGAACTGGGCCAAAAGACATACCGTAATCTTGGAGTTGTGACTTAAGCCATAAACTTGGGAAGAGCACGATGCAGCAGCCACATATTCGGCTTCAGTTGTGGAGAGTGTGATGTTCGCATTTTTAGTATAGTTTTTAATAGGTTTTCTTTGCTTATTAGGTTTAGTTTTGTCTAGTTTAGGTTTAGTTTTGAGTATTTTTAGTTAGTTTTGCATAAATCTACGAAAAGAGTGGAATCTACGCTATTTTTTGTATTTTGCAGGTTTTAGCGAGGAAAGGAGCTGAAAGGAGCTAAAGTTGGAGCATCACAGTGAAGGACGGGAAAGTGCAAGACTTAAGAAGTCAAGGCTCGAGAATACAAGAGGAGGTGTTGAAGAAAACAAAACCCCAGGCTCGTTAACGATGCTGTGAAGGGTTGTTAACGAGGCCACGAAGAGAAGATTTCGGAGTATTATTTTATTATTCACCGATCCTGAGCGGGAATTTATTTCCGTATCGGTTGAGTATCTTTTTAGAATCTTTATGGGTTATTAGAATATGTATTTTAGGGTTTAATATCTTTCTAGATTTTATTTCTATCTTTTAGAGATTGTTTCTATCTTTTTAGGAAAGTTTTTATCTTTTAGCCTTTTTAGTTTTTTTTAGGATTTTCCAGTATAAATACCCTTCTATCTAGCATAGAAGGAAAAGGGGGCTTAATTTTGGAGGAGATTTGGAGGAAGGCCGAAGGAGAGAGAACCGGATCAGAAGTCGGTGACGAGGGTCGGTAACGACGGTTTCCGAGGTTCGTTGATCAAGTGTGTTCGGTGATTGTTTAGTTTTGGTTTTCTTCTGGATCTCTGTAAGACGATATTTTTGTTATTAAGTTAAGTTTGAGTTTTGTTTCAATGTTTGTTTTTATTGAAGTATTTAATTTCTTAATCATGAGTAGTGAGTAGTCTATTTTTCTAGGGTCGGGGTTAAGCCCGGCATAGTTGAGCATGTTTGATGAGTAAGATAGTGTGTTGAATGCCTTTTATCTTTATTGAGATTGTTTGTTGTGCTTAAGACCGAAACGGGAGTTGAGATAATTTGAGTTTTAACTTGATTGAAAGAGAAAGTTAGTAACTTGAAGGTTGATATTGTTTGAAAATGAAAGTTTCAAGCTTTAGATCCAAGACAAGCAATTGAGTGAGTTAGTTTATGAAAATAGATTAATTTACTTGTTAAGTCAATGAAAGTTGATGACTCTATCTATTTAAAGGCATGATCTTATCTTCTTACGAATTCTTATGCTTGGCTATGTTGTGGTGTCCCTTATCCTAGATTTTTGTTTTAATTGAATTATTTCTGATAAATCTTCGTTGCTGAATACTTGCTTCGGTACCGAGTATTAATTAGAATTTTATTAGGTCGTTAATTGTTATTTTTGTGTTCGGTGGTTCGGTAACGATCCTGACAAGGTCGTTAACGAGGCATCTCGTGAGTGTTCTGTTTGATTTTATTTGATTTTTATTAGATTGATAGACAAACAACCTTGCTTCCTGTGGAACGATCCTGACTCCACTGTACTCAGCGGGGTCTTGACTTATAAATTTATTTGTTGTCAAGAAACCCTCTCAACAGAGTGCCACTGAGTTTTTCTTTTTAGATCCCCACGAGACTAAGCATGACCCTAGGAACTGGGCCATTCCTGATGTGCTCTTTCTATCGACCAAGTGCCCTGCAAAATCTGCATATGTGTATGCAATGAGCTCAAGGGAACTGTTCCTTGGATACCAAAGGCACAAGTTATCGTTCCCTTTGAGATACCTGAAAATTCTCTTCACCTCTTTCAGGTGTGATTCCTTAGGGTTAGCTTGAAAACGAGCACAAAGACATACGGAGAACATGATATCAGGTCTACTAGCTGTTAAGTAGAGAAGGGACCCGATCATACCTCGATAGTTCCTTTGGTCCACACTAATACCTGTTTCATCCGCATTGAGCCTTGAATTTGGTGAGATGGGAGTGTCAATGGGCTTGGAGTGTTCCATCCCATACTTCACGAGCATTTCCTTAATGTATTTCTGTTGATGAATCTTTGTTCCCTCCTTGGTTTGGGATATTTGGAGTCCCAAGAAGAACGTGAATTCCCTAATGAGACTCATCTCAAACTCACTGCTCATGAGGTCCTTAAATTTCTCTACAAGATTTTCGTTAGTTGCTCCAAACACAATGTAATCAACATATACTTGCACGATCAAAATGTCTTTAGACTCTTTCTTTAAAAACAAAGTCTTGTCTATGGAACCGCGAAGGTACCCATGGGACAAGAGGAATTGAGCAAGCCTGTCATACCAAGCTCGGGGAGCTTGTTTGAGTCCGTAGAGGGCCCTCTCCAGAAAATAGACATGGTTGGGCAGCTTCTCATCTTCGAATCCTGGAGGTTAGGCCACATACACTTCTTCCTTGAGATGTCCACTGAGGAAGGCTGTTTTCACATCCATTTGATAGAGCTTGAATCCTTTGTGAGCAGCATAGGCAATTAAGAGTCTGATGGCCTCGATCCTGGCAACCGGTGCAAAAGTCTCATCGTAGTCGATTCCTTCTTCTTGCCTGTAGCCTTGTGCCACTAGCCTAGCCTTGTTCCTTGCTACAGCCCCAGTATCATCGAGCTTGTTCCTAAAGACCCATCGAGTTCCTATGATGTTCTTGTTTTTGGGCCTAGGAACTAGCTTCCAAACTTTGTTCCTCTCGAATTGGTGGAGTTCTTCTTGCATGGCTTGAATCCAATCTGGGTCCTTTAATGCTTCTTTGATATTTTTGGGTTCCACCATTGAAACAAACGCGTTAAAAGCACAAAAATTATTGAGAGAGGAACGAGTTTGTACACCTTTATCAAGAGGGGAGATGATGTTCTCAATGGGGTGGTCCTTTCTTTGTTGAAAGGTTCTTGTATGAGTGAGTTCCCTTGCATGTGTGTCATCTTCAGTTGGTGTTTCTTTGTCATGGGAACTCTCATCTTCAACTTCTTCATTTGATGTTTCTTCAGAGATTTCTGGCAGGTTCCCTCTTTGTTCCCCTTGAATACTTGATTCTGGCAGAGTATTGTCTTGGGGGACAGCAGAGTTGTTCCCTGAAGAGGGAACCTCGAGAGAGTTGGAGGTGTCTTGTAGTTCTTCTGAGGAGGGAGCCTCGAGGGAGGTTTGATCAGTGAGAGTTGGACCTTCGTCGTTGTTCCCTGGTTGTGGAATGTTGCTTGCACTTGGATAGTCTTCATCCCTTTTCCTTGGCTCATCATCGTCATCATCATCGTCTTCATGTCTAACTAGCTTGAACAGAGTTCCCTTCCCTTGGGTCTCAGTTCCCATCTTTACAGATTTTTCGTTGAAGACGACATGAATGCTTTCTTCTATCTTCTTGGTCCTTTTATTGTAGACCCTGTAAGCCTTGCTTTGTGATGAGTATCCCAGGAAGATCCTTTCGTCGCTTCTAGGGTCGAATTTGCCAAGATTGTCTTTGCCGTTATTGTGAACAAAGCATGTGCAACCAAATGTTCTCAAGTGTGAGATGTTTGGTTTTCTCCCTTTGATGAGCTCATAGGACGTCTTGTTGATCAGGGGCCTTGTCATGGCTCGGTTTAGGATGTACGTAGCTGTGGAGATGGCTTCAGTCCAGAAGTACTCAGGAACTCCACTTTCAATCATCATAGTTCTAGCCATGTTATCCAGAGTTCTGTTCTTTCTCTCGACCACTCCATTTTGCTGAGGAGTGCGAGGGGCTTTTTCCACCGTAGCTAGCCGTTCTCATTGGACCACAGAGATCCATGTGAATTAGCTCCAGGGGCCTGGTTGTGCTCACCACCTTCTTGGGTTTAAAGGAGGTCCTGGTCTGTTTCCCTCGAACACATGCTTCACACATTTTGACTCCTTCGAGATTGATCCGTGGAAGACCAATGACCAGATCCTGTAGATAAAGCTTCAGGATTTGATTTACACCAGCATGTCCCAATCTTCGATGCCAGAGTTCCGTGTCATCTTGGGAACTCGCAAGGCACAGCTTCATTGGTGGTTCAAAGTTGGTATCCACCACATACACATTGTTGTATCTTCTTCCTCTCAGAATTACTTTGTTGGTCTTCTTGTTGATGACAAGACATTCATCTGAGTCGAAGGTGACAACGTTGTTCCCTTGATCACATATCTGGGCAACACTTAGGAGATTGTATCCCAGATCTTTCACCAAATTGACATTGCTGATTTTGATTGATCTATTTAGCAATACTTTTCCCTTTCCAATTACTTCTCCCTTGTTTTTATTGCCAAATGAGACATGGCCTCCTTCGGCATGAGTGTGGAGTGAGATGAGGATATCCTTGTTTCCGGTCATATGGTTCGAGCATCCACTGTCTATGAACCATGCATTGTTCCCTCTCACTACCACCTACAAGGTAAAGTTAGTGTTTTGAGACCCAAGCAAGATGACTCTTGCCTGGTCCCTTGCAAGGGAAAACATTTTCATTCAAGATATAGTCAGAAATGTTGATGTCTCTAGAATTTTGAGAGTTGGAGTTCCTTTGGTGATTAGCATGACGTTTTTGTTTGTTTGGGAACTCATGGTTTCTAGGGGTTTGGGCTCTCTTCTTGGGACATGCATCCTTGTAGTGCCCATGAGCACCACAGTGCCAATATGTCTTATAGTATTCTCCCAGGTAGTATTTTGGGTGTGGTCTCTAGATCCGGTTCCTATCCATGGTTTCTTTGTTGTACACCCGAGACCCGTTTCCCCTAGCAATTTTGACATAGATTCTATGTCCAGAGTTCCCAGTATAGTAATCTTTCTCACCATTGTTTCCACTCTCTAGGACCCTGATTTTCTTCTCGAGATGAGCATTTTTCTGTTTCTCGCATTGGATTTCTAAGGCCCTACACTCATGGATCTCATGTTCGCTCAGGGGTGACTTTCCGTTCTTGGAGCACTCACCTTTGTATCCTATGCCGTGTCTGGCTGGGACAAACTTAATTTGGGAACTAGAGGCTTCAAGATGTTCGGGAGTCTTACTCAGGTTTTGCAAGAGGGTGTTATCATCTTTCTCTAGAGTTTTGATTTCTCTTTCTAGATCTACAATGAGAGACACATGGGACTTGAGTTTTTCTAGAAGGGATATGCAGTTGGGACATGGCTCAAGACCAACTAATTGAGAATTTATGTGTTCCTGTTTTTCCAACTTGTTTTGCAGTTTTATGTTATCTTTGACAAGACTTGAAAGAATTTTCAACAACTCAGGTTTTTCATAGTTACTCAATGAATCAAGAACAGTTTCAGTGGTTACCTCACTGGGTTGTTCCCCAGTGGTTTCTCCTATGGCCATGCCACACATGTCTGGGAGTGCCCATGACTCAGGATCTTTGTCTTCATCATCGCTCCAGGTAGCGATGTAGGCCTTCTTTCCTTGCTTCCGGCCATCAGTTCCCTGTGGGCATTCCTTCGTAAAATGTCCTTTCCTGTTGCACTTGTAGCAGGTCACATCTGAGAGATCCTTCTTTGTGGGCTTTCTTTGGGAACTCTGTCCCTTTCCCCAGTTCCCACTGTTCCTTTGAGACTTCCCTTTGTAGAAATTTCGAAGAGCCTTTGTTACGAGAACTAGCTCCTCATCCTCTTCTTCTTCGGAGTCTTCATGTTGTTCTTGGGTCGATTTGAGCATTTTCTCGATCTTGAGTGCCATCCCTCGATGAGCTCGAGTTTGATCCTTATCATCGATCTTTCTCTTCTCGTGTCCAACTAGCTTTCCAAACACTTGATGGAGCATGAGTGTTCGATTTTCTGGATTTTCCTTGAACATCGTTCTCTCGTTTGCCCATTCTCCAGTCAATCCGTTGAAGAGCTGTTGGACCTTCATTTTGTGAGTGATTTCTTCTTTGGTGATCCCCAATCCCTCCATTTTAGTGCAAAGTCCTTCAAATCGGGATTGGTAGTTATCGACGGACTCTCCCATCTCCATTTGGAAGTTGTAGAACTCCCTTTTTGCATTCATCTGAAGATCTTCTCTGAGGTCTGAGTTCCCAACATGCATTTGTTGGATGGCTTCCCACATTTCCTTAGCTGTGTCAAGGTTTGCAACCCTGTCACAATCTTGTACGCACATGGACCTCTTTAGGTACTGTTTGGCTTTGTAGTTTGCCTCCATGCACTTGTACTCGTTGGGTCCCCACTTTGAGAGATCGTTGACTATAGCTGGATCGATTTCAAAGTTTCCTCTCTCGATGACACACCAGGCTTGGTAGTCTTGGCCACGCATCCAATCCTTCATGTCGCGTTGCCAGCTTTCAAATCTTCCTGTAATAAGCCTTGGCGGCTTACTAGTGTTGTTCCCCACCTGAGTAAGTTCCTGAGCCATTTGATACCTGCGATGCTAACACAAATCTAGAGCGCAAGCTCTGATACCAATTGTTGGATCGTAAACGTTAGCAAAGAGCTTGGTAACTGGCAAGAGCTTGGTAACTGGCAATTAAGCTGTTCCCAAGGCAGCGGAAGTAAACAGTTCGCAAGTAATAAAAACAGTAAAGAACACAGTTCCCTTATAGAGGAACCCCACTACAACCAACTAGTTGTATGGGTAAACCTCTACCTCCACTTGTAGGATTTTGAATGACTTACTTATATTAATTGCTTTGTTCCTTAGTTACACAGCCGGATTCACACTTCTCTGTTCCTACGAGTTCTTCCTAACTCTAGCAACACTAGCAAATCCTCTCAACTGAATTCCTAAGCTCACAACAACAAAACACAAGTAACTCAAACCTTACACTGACTTCTCAGTTCCCTTGCTCCTAGGAACTTCAGCTTCACCGTCGTCGAGATCACACACTCGCCGGCGGGGACTTCTCTTCCGTTTCTTTCTTTTCTCTGGTGTGGGTGTTTGTGAGTTCTGGGAGAAGTACTCAATCCGAGTACTATTCATTTGGCTTTATAGTCCAGGTTGGCTTGGGCAGTCGCATCTTTCATTTGTGTCCAAAATGCCCTTTGCTTGATGCCCAAGTTGTACTTTCTTCACATGTGACTTTGTTTTGAACTAGGTCAAATTCTTGGATCAATCGGACCGTTGGATGAAGCGTGACAGTCTAATCCTCAGACTGTTCCCTCGGGCTGTCTGAGACAGAATCCCGCGATCTGCGTTGAACGGTCGTTGTCCTCACATGTGAGTTCCCATCTCATGGGAATTGTCTTGTTCAGAGTTCCCTTGATGGAAACTCTTCATCGTTGTAAGCTTGTGCTCTTGATCATTTCTGGGAGTTCCCACTTCATGGGAACTTTCCTCTTCAGAGTTCCCTTGATGGAAACTCTTCATTGTGGCCTGCAGTGGCTTTTGGTCATTCATAGGAGTTCTTGGCTGTACCTGTGTTCCTTAGAAATACTTGAACAAACCACATTAGTTCCCTATGGTGTTTGTCATTATCAAAACTGAAGAGAATTACATCGTTGATCTGTTGTTTAGAACCAGAGGTCCCAACACCGTCCCAACATTTGTAGTCAAGACCCCGCTGAGTATAGCGAAGTCAAGATCGTCCACGGAAATCAAGGCTGATGGGAGGATCGATGGTGTAGATGATGATGCCAAGGGATCGCAAAGGGAACCTGGAAAACCCTTCACTTGGTTCGTGGAATGATGGAGACCGGTAGCTAAATTTCGCCTGGGATTAACAGGGTAGATCTCCGTCGTCCGGACTCGGAATTGGGTGATTCCAAATCACAAAGTTAGATCCTTGAGTCTAGTTTAACCCCTCAAAGTTTCAGATCCCGATGAGTTGTAGTTTAGACGTTACAGTGAAAATACTGACGTGGTGCAGAAGTCTACCGAGATGGAAATGGAGCGATTGCAAATTGAATGGCGGAGTGATGGATATGGATGTTGCCCTTGGATATGACTCAACAAGAACAACAAACTAGATTGCAAAAATTTCGGATATTACACAGCAACGCCCTAACAAGAGATTGAACGAAGGAAGAACTTTGAATTGAAAACAAGGAAAAGAAAGCAACACAATTTCGTTCAAGTCTAAGCTCAAAGGTGGCCACAAATGAGACTTAATACCCTAGGCCACGCCTCTCTCTCTCTCATTTCAGCCATAAATCCTCTTGTTATTACATAAAACAACCCAAAATTTTAAGGAAACTAACTTATACATAAGTCAAGTTTGTGCACTAGTTTTTCCAAAAGTCACAATAATACTCCACCCTTCCCCATTGTTCGCCAAAATCCAACTTATGAGCCATGATCTTCTCCTTGATCTTGTCAAGAGTTGCTTTAGCTTGGGCTCGTGTGATGCGTCCAAAATAGGGCGTAGTACCTTGACTTGGCTTCTTAGCGCCTCGGACACCGGGCTTGGATATTTGTCCAAGTGAAGACCCTCCTTTGTCGTGCAAATTGAACTTGTCATTAGGGCTGATATCTTCACTCAAATCATGGAGCATAGTGCCTTTAAAAGTGCCCGAAGAAGTGCTACCATCCATCAAAGGCCAAGGCGCGCCAAGGTCGAAAATCAGCGTGTGCAACGGAGCCCTGATTGGCACGGTACCGTGGGGCCATGACTCGGTAGATGGAATCACATCATCATCCTCCCCTTTAAAAGGATTCGTCCTCGAATCTATCAAGCCTGTAAAACAAAGGACACATCGAGGGAAGCACAAGCAAGTACAATCTATAGAAGTCGAGCTAAGAATAACGTTTCCAATCTCAACATGATAGGCCAAAAAGTATGCACTAGCTACACCACTTCTCTTCCTATTCTTACGGGTACATCTCATAATAAAGAAATGAAGAGATTGAGTGTAAGTAGGCATCAATGGAATTCTATGACCTATATGCATCCTAGATGACATGTATTGGGAAAGAGAACTAAAATGGAAGCAATAGTACTTAGTCCTAGATGTCACAAATGCATGAAAGAAAAGTGAAATTATTTGATCAAATGCATGTGACACAACCAACACATAGTCATAAATATAGAATAGAGGAGTGCAAGAAACTTCCCTGAAAGGTGCACTCGTATCACCCTGTGAGCTCAACAATGGAGGTAGGGCTCCTAGCTCCCTTGGTGTGGCATTCTCCATGACAAAGACATCTTTCTTGGCCTCCACAAGAAATGGAATGTAATCACCGCTTGGAGTGACTAAAACAGCCTCGTCCTCCTCATGGAGCAAGAAGGGCAAACTTGAAGGAACCCTAGGAAATCCATCCATCCATGTTGTAGCCAACGATTTCATGGAGCAAGGAGTGATGGTAGGACGATGCTTGATTTTAGGAGATGATTCCACAACTTCCTCCTCTTCTTGCAATATGTGCATCAGTTGTATTGGACACTTGATTGTGATGAGTTGTTCGAATTCATGGAAAAGAGTCTCTCTTTTTGGTTGTTCTATGTCACTCATCAATCTTTGTTGGAAGGAATTCTTCTCCCCTTCAAAAGGGTTCGTCCTCAAACCTTGATCCTGAACATCCTCAACATAGTCATTAGAAAAAGAAGGAACAAGGTTAGAAACGCTAATACCTCATGGTAGCCACATCCCTTGAAAGTGTGAACAACCTCTTCTCGTGTCTTCTTGAACTGATTTGGTGGCACCCTAGGATCCGTGGAGGACGGTTGCCATGTCCGGCAAGTGGTTGAACTTGAACGCCGTTGAGCAAGGTGCTTGTAAATGTGGTTGGTGTAATGAAGCACTTGCTCAACATCGGTACCCCTACTAAAGTGCTGCATACTCACAACATTTTTTAGTTCCAAATTTAACCCATTGACAAATTTAGAAATCACATACCCGTCGAGAAATTGCATGTCGGAACGAAAAATGTGCATACGCAGCTCGTTGTAGAACTCGTCAGGAGACCGGTTTCCTTGGCGCACTTGCTCCAACTTTGCATGGATGCGCTCCGTATAATCTTGAGGCACAACACTAGTACAAAATTTACTTTATATAGCGGAATTATTATGGCTCTTGTAAAAAGTGCAATAAAGTAGCAGATACGGATGACGCTTTTATAAATAAAGCGCTATAAAGTAATAAAATTTTTAAAAAATATAACAAATAAATTTGATAACACGCGCGGATGACGCTTTTTATCATAAGTGCCATAAAAATATAAAAATGGATGCCGCTTTTTATTAAAAGCGCCCTAAGAGTCTTGAAAAAAAAAGACGGAGTAATATTTAGTCCGAGTTATCTCGTTCTCTCTCTCTCGCATCCCTCATTTCTTCCATAGTTAGGGTTTTGACCTAATCCCTCCTCCCTCTCTCTCTCTCCCGAGCAATTTACTTGTTTCATAAACTCCAACGACGAATTCATAAAATCGATCGAATACGATGAGTAAGTCCGTCCCCCGAGCACCGTCGCCATCTTCATTCCTTCACTGTCTTTGAAGTTGACTGCGAAAGGCGAGGAAACAACCTCCGCCTCATCTTCTTTCCGGCGACAACAATCTGGAAGGAGACGCTCTTCCTTCTTCCTCCGTCCTCTCAAGCTAATTCCAAAAGGTATGTGTCTAAAAAGATGTTTACTCTTGGAATTTGGGGGTTCACGTTTGATATCGCTACATAGGGTAATCAATTTCAGGAATTGCTTTGTCAATTACTCCACTTTGAGATCTAGGGTTGTCAATTTGAGGTACTTATACAAAGTGCCTGAACTCATATTAGAAAATGTATTTTAAGTCTAGAAAATATTCAAGTAGTCTAAGTACATTGTTATGGAATCAACTCACCGGCTCAGCACCCTTAGTTCCCTCTGAGTGGAATAGGAACAACAAACCACACATATATGGTTTTGTAACCAGTTTTATGGCGCTTTTTTTAAAAAAAAGCGCCATCTGTGTCCTTGTTTAAGGCGCTTTTTTAAATGCGCCATCCGCACCTTTTATGGCGGTCGTGCTTAAAACACTCAAAAAAGCGCCATATGATGAATAAAAAAAGCGCCATGCGAACATGTTTTTGTACTAGTGCAAACCGCTCCTCTAAAGCCTCTCTTAGATCTTGCCAAGTGTTGATTTGAGGCATCCGACGTGTTCTCCTCAAAGCCTTGTCCTCGAGCCACCATTGATAAGCAAAGTCTGTGAGGTGTATGGCCGCCATGCCCACTCGCCGAGCATCATCGTATCCATAGAAATCAAAAATGGATTCCACCTTGGCAAGCCAATCAAGGCATGCATCGGCGTCGGATGTTCCCAGAAAGGTTGGCATGTTCAGCTTAATGCCATGATGGGGATCCCGGCTCCTCGTGATGCATCGGCGCGCCTTGCCAAGGCTGCCCGACGACACCATAGGCCGGTCCTCGTGGAGTTTGGCCACGCCTTGGAAGGTGCACGGTTGGTGGGGGATGAATGGCCATGGTAGGATTGGCCTCTTGATAGCTTGGAGCTCCATATCCTAAAAAGTTAGTAAAACTAGTAGGAATATTATTCGGAAATGTAGCATATGAAGGTCTTACCCCGGAATTGGCCACAAATTTTGGATTGTGGAAGCTCGTAGGAGGAACGTAAGGAGGAATAGCTCCCATGGAAGTACTCACACCGAGTGATGCTTGAGCTTTCGTGTTTAGCAAGTAAGATGTCGAGGCCTCTTCGTGCAGCAACTCCACCTGATTAGCACTTTGTAACACACTAGGTGGAGCGCCCGTTTGAGGCACCCGTGCTCTATCATCTCGGCCTTGTACTTGACTCTCCAAATCAGCAAAACGATCAGCAAATCGAGTCTCCATAGCTTCCAAAGATTGTTGCAAGGATTGTTGCATGGATTGCATCATGGCAGCCACCGAACTAGTGGACATCTCTTCAACCTGTTGCTTATCCTTCTCGTCACCTAAACTTGTCATCTTGCAACCACGACAAAAATCAAGGTATGCAAAGGACAAAAAAGGACAACAAAGGACAACAAAGACTTGCCCGGCACTTGAAATAACCACCAAGACTTGCCCGAGATGAAAATCCGACAAGTTGCAAGTATGCAAAGGACAACAAAGGACAAGCAAAGAAGAATTTTCACCACACACTTGTCTAAGATAACAATGCTAGGAAGCTACTAAACCACCAAGAACAAAAAGCATCAAGTAATTAATTAATCAATTTTTTTTTGAATAGGCCTTTGCTAGGCTCTACTAGTTGACTATTCTTTTCGTGTCCGACCCCTTATTAGCTTTACGCCGCGGACAAGATTTTTCTAGTCTTAATCTTTTTTTCTGTGCCTGGCCCCTTATTAGCTTTACGCCGCCGGCAAGGTTTTTCTGATTTTTAACAAAAGATTTCAAAGTCACTTAAAATAACAACATAAGATGTTCCGTCTTGGTGTCGTTCCCGTATCCTAGCACCGAACCTTTCAACAAGCATGTAACGAAAAGGATTAAGGCTGGTTTTTGGAAACAAAATCCACATTTTTCAGCTCTCACAAATCATCCAAGACTCATTCAAATCAACTACTAATTGAAAGCATTAAACAAGCAAGAGAAACAACCCTTCAACTACAACAATTATGAGCATTGTTGGTGTTCTATCCATGGTGTTTTTTCGTGCAAAATTTCTGCCATGGAACCCTCAAAACTACGACCAAGACAACACCAAACAAAAACAGCAACTCTCACACAACAAGAGATAACAAACAACACACAATCTCTCTCGCCACACACGAAAGAGATTTTGGCCAAGAGAACTTGCAACAATTGGAAATTCAAGGTCGAAACAAGGATTATATGGCGATACCTTTGCGTGGATCTAATACCACTTGATGAGAGGATCGATGGTGTAGATGATGGTGCAAAGGGATCACCAAGGGAACCCGGAAAACCCTTCACTTGGTTCGTGGAATGATGGAGCTCGGTGGCTGAATTTTGCCTGGGATTAAAAGGTAGATCTCCCTCGCCCGGACTTAGAATTGGGTGATTCCAAATTCCAGAGTTATATCCTTGATCTAGTTTAACCCCTCAAAATTTCAGATCCAAATGAGTTGTAGTTTATACGTTACGACGAAAATACTGATGTGGTGCAGAAGTCTACCGAGATGGAAATGGAGCGATTGCAAATGGAATGGCGGAATGATGGATATGGATGTTGCCCTTGGATATGACTCACCAAGAACAACAAACTAGATTGCAAGAACGTCGGATATTATGCACCGATGCCCTAACAAGAGATTGAACGAAGGAAAAACGAGCAAGAACTTTGAATTGAAAACAAGGAAAAGAAAGCAACACAATTTCGTTCAAGTCTAAGCTCAAAGGAGGCCACAAATGAGACTTAATACCCTAGGCCACGCCTCTCTCTCTCTCTCTCTCTCTCTGTCTCTCTCTCTCTCTCTCTCTCTCTCTCTCTCTCTCATTTCAGCCATAACTCCTCTCGTTATTACATAAAACAACCCAAAAGTTTAAAGAAACTAACTTAAAGCCCTTAACGAAACATAAGTCAAGTTTGTGCACTAGTTTCTCCAAAAGTCACAATAATTCTCCACCCTTCTCCATTTTTAGCCAAAATCCAACTTATGAGCCATGATCTCCTCCTTGATATTGTCAAGCATTGCTTTAGCTTGGGCTCGCGTGATGCATCCAAAATAGGGCGTAGTACCTTGACTTGGCTTCTTAGCGCCTCGGACATCGGCCTTGGATATTTGTCCAAGTGAAGACCCTCATTTGTCGTGCAAATTGAACTTGTCATTAGGGCTGATATCTTCACTCAAATCATGGAGCATATTGTCTTTAAAATTAGGCCCAAAGAAATGCTACCATCCATCAAAGGCCAAGGTGCGCCAAGGTTGGAAATCAGCATGTGCAACGGCGCCCCGATTGGCACGGCACCGTGGGGCCATGACTCGGTAGATGGAATCACATCAAAGGTTGTCTATTTACCTAACAAAGAAAGCAAGAAAACAAAACAAAAACAGAAGAAAACAGCTTCGACAGACCTCGTTAACGACCTTGTCAGGGTCGGTAACGATCCTGGATTTCTACTGAAACAGAACAAATATAACGATGCAAGTGCAGGCTCGGTACCGATCCAAGTGCCTCGGTAACGAGTGTATTCGAATGTAAACCGATGGAAAATCAAAGGATAAAAAGCTCTAGGACAAGGGTTACTGTTGGAAGGGTATTCTTGACAACAAATAAATTTATAAGTCAAGACCCCGCTGAGTATAGCAGAGTCAGGTTCGTCCACAGGGAGAAAGTCAGTATCAAGTTTTGTAACTTATTACGCAAGCAATCAAACAAAGGTAGGTTTTTTTAACAAGGAAAGAGGAATTCTAAGGTAAAGGTGTCACCACCACAACAATTATGCATGCCAAACGTTAATGAAACACATAGATCATGCTTTTATCACATAAAGGTGATAACTTTCGTTAACTAAAGCAAGTAAATCAATCAACTTTCGCTAAATCAATAAACTTACTATCTAATCTCTTCTACTTCAACTAGGATAGATCCGCTTTCGCTTCAAAACCCTAATTTGACTATTCTGATTCAAGGTTTCTGCTTTCGCTTCAACTATGAACGAGAAATTCCCTTCAACCTTCGTCTCAAGGATTAAGAATAAGAGAATAGATTCATGCAATAAAAACAATCAAGACATGATCATAAACAAGCACGCACAACCATTTTTGGGTTTAACCCCAACCTTAGAGAGGAAGACTACTCACAATGCATGATTGAAAACAACTGAATTAAATAAAAGAGAAAGCTTACAACCGAATTCAAAACAATAGTTCTTCTCCAATCCACAATCTCGTCCCCCTCTCACGTCTCTCTCTCTCTCTCCTCCTCCTCTAACTTGAATGATTGTGGGATAAGAAAACTAAAGAGGGGATAAGTGTATTTATAGAGAAACTATTCTATCTTAATTCTATCTTTAAGGAAATAAATCTATCTTAAATCTAACTATAAGGAAATAATATCTTCTAATAAAATATATCCCTTCTATCTATCTAATAACATAAAAGGAAATAGGATAGAAGCCTTTGATTAAACACCGACTCGGACACGCTGCTCCTCGCGGTGCCTCGTTAACGAGCTTGTCAGGGTCGTTAACAACCCTGTTCAGCACTTCGAACAGCTTTGAGTAAAACTTGCATAGAGGATTCGTTACAACTCCGTTTGACTCGATTCTTTTTCCTATGTTCTTGTAACAAAATTCTCTATCTCTTTCCAAGCTCAAACTTGATCTTAAATGACTTTACTTGAGCGCTTAATCTTCATCTTCACTTCTTTCTTGAGTGATATCTTTCACTGGTTTTGCTCCTTTCTTCAAATATGCTCCAAAAAGCTTCTAAAAACCTACAAAACACCACCAAAGCTTATGTAGACTCCATATCTTAAGAAAATACGAAAACCTACACAAACGACTCAAAACAAAACACAAAACTAAAGAAAAAGACTCAAAAGACACTAAAAACACACCCTAAAAACATGACTAAGAAGGCGGACATCAGTTACCACAACATAGCTATGCATTAAAACTCATATGATGATAAAGATCATGCCTTTGAAGATAAATCTATCAACTTTCGTTGACTAAACAAGCAAATCAATCAACTTTCATAAATCAATTCACTCTATTACTTGTTTTGAATCCAAAGCTCGAAACTTTTATTATCGAACAATATCAACATTCAAGTTCACAACTTGCTCTTTCGATCAAGCAATAAAATCAAATTACTTCGACTCTCGTATAAGCATAAGCACTACAAGCAATTCAAAAGATAGAAGGCAATCAAAACATCAACATATTCATTCAATCATGCACAACTATGTCGGGTTTCAACCCCGACCCTATAAAAGAAAACTACTCACTCTTCATTGAATCAAAGCAAACAACTTTATTCAAAGAGAACATTGAAAAGCAAAACCTACTTGAAATTGAAAGAAAAATTGTCGTACAAATTCTCGTGGAATCCGAAAACAACCGAAGAACAACACTAAGAAGCTCAATCACAAACTCGAACCTCTTCCTCTCTCTCGATCGGAAATCAGTTCGCAATCTCTCTCTCTCAACTTTTCTCCTAAAAACCTACGAGAATCCCCCTTAGCCTAGGCTAGAACAAGGGTATTTATACTAAAGAAGCTATCTAACTAAGATCTAAAAGATAAAAACTTTCTAAACTAAAAAGATTATAAGATAAAAGATAAAAGATATAAATCCCGAAAGTCGGTTGTGCTCTACCAACACAGGTCACCTCGTTAACGACCTGCAGAGGGTCGGTAGACACTTGCTGAATTCCTTAGAAAAAACTCTGATGCACAGCTCGGTACCGACCCTCACAAGTCGGTAACGAGCTCTTTGTTTTGACTCTTTTGAACTCTTTCCATGGCTTTACTTGCACTTTTCTTTGATCTTCAACATGCACTCTTCTTTCTCCTCTTCTATGCATTCCACCCTCCACCACTTCACTTCAACTTCGCTTGAAAATGCTCAATTCCGCTTCAAAAACCTACAAAAAGACACAAAACGGAGTAGCTTCCATATTTTTCACAAAATATGCAAACTTATCCAAAAACACACAAAACTAACTCTAAAACTTACTAAAACTAAACTAAACAACCTAAGAAAGACACCTAAAACTAGACTAAAAACACGAACATCAAAATACCCCAGGCTTGCTTGTCCTCAAGCAATCACTATACAATAACCCAAACCAAACAATCAAGCTCATCAAGCAATAGCCATCATCTCAAAAGCAACATCAAACGTATCAAAAATAGCAAATGATTATTAACGTCATCATACATATATAAGCACTAATAGACATAAGCAACTACAATCCAACCTAACCAATCAAGGATATGTGTGTCACTCAACTCTCAAGTGTTTGGGATTATAAATTTATCTCTCAACTCAATCTTATATGCAAAAACTAATAGAAATTGGAACTTATATCACCAAACTCTCCAGCTAAGATTTGTCAAAACAAGCAAAAAGCATCAAGAGAACTTAGGCTCAATGAAAAACTTCATAGAAGCTTCCGTTCGGCCGAGTTGTAATGGGGCTTGGTATTAACAATAAGGCGTGGAAATATTTTGGTCATGTGGTGCTAATAATATCCGGGAATTATGGACTCCTAAAAACTCACACATGTATCCAAAGAACTCTCATAACCGAACATACCAAACTCACTCTCATTATTCTCTCTCTTCACTCACCTTTAAAATCATACAAAGCCTCATATAAACATAAAAGAATCTCTGGTTTTACTCTAAACACAATGCACATCTTCCTCATCTTCTTTCTCTTTCTTTTACATTTCAGCATTTTCCCTTCTTTTTTTCTTTTGCTCTCGACTAGCCTCGTTAACGACCTGAGAGGGTCGATAACGAGCTAAATTCTCCTCGATTTTACTTCTTTTTCTATCGGTACCGAGCCCACTTAGGCCGGTATCAATCTAGACATTCTCTTCTTTTTTTCCTTTTATTTTTGTGCATCTTTTCTACCAAGAGATCTTTTTACAAAATAAAAACAAGAGACTTCCAATCTACTCTTCCCAAAACCCTTATTTTGAACCAAAACACGATCGAAGACATCCACTGAGGAAATCCAAATTCTTCCACTTTTTTCACTTTACAAAACATACCTTTCCAACTAAGTCCTAATCCCCGGATAGGTTCAAGCTTATCTCGGCTAGGGAAATAATTTTGTGGAGCTGAAAATAAAAGGCTAAAGCTCAAATCGGTTGTCAAAAGGAAGGATCATGTAAAGGGTGGTTAGGGATAAATAAGGCTCATAAAAATAAGTTCTCTATCATATGACTTTCACAAGTAATGAACTAAAAAAATCTTATATAGGTCTCAAAACATAGATAACCATCACAATTCCAAGAGATAATATGCATAAAGAGAATAAATCACATAAGAAAACAAGAGGGATTTTTTATGTTCTCCCTATGATTCCCGGATATTACAGTGTCTCCACTATAATAAAATTACAGTGGAGACACTGTAATAAAGCTAAGCAGTAGAAAAGAATAAGGAAAAAGAAAGAAACTCACAAGATAAACTGAAGCAGAAAAGAACATCCTTGAAAGCTGAATCATCGTCGTAGTGGTGGTGGAAACTGGCGCTCAAAATTGCCCATGAACTCATACATGGTCCTCCAGCGCTCCTCATCAACCGTCACTCTTTGCTCCATCGTCCTCCAATGAGTATCCGCCTCGCATCATCTAAAGCCATGCGAGCTGCATAGACACCCTCCCAATGCTCCATCCTTTGGGTGAGCTGTGTCTGCTGTAGGTTGAGTTGTTGCATCTTGAAAGACAAGTCATCAGACCATGGAGGTGGAACACTAGATCCAGAATATGTGGGCTGAGGAGGCGGTTGGTATTGATCTTGGGGCTAGAAGTGGTCTTGATAGATTACCGGGTTATAGCGCATCATCTCATACGATTGAGGCTCGGTAGGCGGAGGCAGTGGCTCATTACCGAAGATAAATGCCTCGGTATTGACCTCAAAATAATCGTTAACGAACCCAGGTTGGTCGTTAGCCCGACGAACTTACCTTGCTAATCAAGGGGGTTCCTTCTCGGCTTTATTGGGGTTTTCAAAGACCCCATACTTAGCGTTGAAGGAACTGTTAGTTCGTCTCACTAAATTTGGTCCTTAATCTTCTAACAAAATGCCCGGAATTCCTACACAAGGATTAGTGAAATGCGAAAACCATGGAGGTTTTGATTCCTCTATAGCACAGATAGCAGGATATGGTGTAGGAATATGATATAAGGAAGGATCATGGTCAGTGATAGTAAATCCATAGTTAGAATACTCACCTCGATTGATTAGTGAGGATGTCGGCACCGAGGTATTGGAGGTCGTTAACGACCCATCAGAAGCAAAAGCTCTCTCGATGTCGTGCCAAAACACGCCACCTCCGTCGTATTGTTGTACGAAGGGTTTGGTACCGGCCCAAGTGATGTGACTATGCTAAGGCCATCATATTGTGAGATAGTGAGGCGTGCGTGTCTTATTAGAAGGCCACGACTTGTGTGGTTCATTGCTTGGATTGTGAGAGTTTTTTATGACATTTGGAAATTTTGGGTCTATTTTGTTATTTCTTACACTTTTCCTAAGGCAAATGTTAGTTTTGCCCTTAAGTTTTTTCTTTATAAGCCACTAGGGCTCTAGTTTAATAGTTAGATAAGATTGAAGCCAAATTCCAACTCTTTGTCTTTCCTCTTTGGAAAACGTTTTTTAAGCTTTGTTTTTTAATCAAAATTCAGATTTTGGTTCCTTGTATTGTGAGTCATATCAATCCAAATCCGAAGGTAGATCGCGGTGAGTCATATCCTCGATTGATCTTCATAGTTCAAGTTCGATTCAAGGTGAGTCATATCCTTGAGTTTTGCTTGTCCATATCCAAACTTCTATTTGCCATCACCATCCACTTTTCCATCACCTTTCATCCTCAAAATCTCCATATCATACTCCATCAAAATCGGATCCATAAACCCCATCAAAAACTCCATAAAAACAAGTCGAAATTCAATCTTGGTGGACTCTGCAACCCCTCAGTAAAAGAGGAACAACTCTCAAACCACAAAAGATTTTGTTCTCAATTTTTTATGGATTAAAGAAGACTCGTAGATCGAACTCTGGGCTTTGGAATCATCTAATTCTGGGTCCGGACGAGGGAGATCTGCCCTTGTGAAGCCAAAATACAAGTTCTTCCATCAAGATTGCCCAGGTCTTCATCGGATTGCCTTGCACCGCTTGCAACATCAAGATCCTTCATCACGTGGTATCAGAGCTAGAAGTCTAAGAGAGATTCTCAAACTATAGGTGCATGAAGATTCGAGGACGAATCTTTTCAAAGGTGGAGAGGATGATGTGACCCGGGATTCCGCATCCCAAAGCTTAAGACAAATGAAAAGGTTGTATTCTAGTTCTCGGATCTGTTGAACAAGCTTCAGTATTTTATCTCGTTTGGAGGTTGTGGTGGTCTGTCGGGGCCATTAAAGAACCGTTGGAAAGCTTACTTGATGATCTACAACTTCTATAGTTCTATGTTTAACCTTTTTCCTAAATCAGCCAAGAACAGTCACGAAATCATCAATCTTTCTAGAAGATCAAAAATGGACGTGAAAGATTTTGATCATATTCAAGTCAAAGAAAGCCAAACAACTTCATCAACTACATGGAATTAAAAGGGGAGTCTTCCATCAATTTTATTCATTTAAGTATGTGGTTGGTGAGGTGAGAGGTGAGAGGAAACATGAAGGGTTTTGTAACCCAATTTTGTAAGCCTATTTATAGGTCCTTTTTTCTCTTGTAATAAGATAAGTTGAATTTGTGGAAAAAACCAATGGGAGTGTTTTGGAGTGATTTCCTTGTTTGGTGTGTAATATCTAAACATGTTCGGTGAGTTATTTTCGAACGAATCCTTCGTTTCTCTTTAGGTGAGTTATATCCTATGAGATTCAAACCCTCTTTCAATTCTCTTGTGGTAAGTCATATCCACATAAGATTCGATTGCTTATCCCTCTTTCGAATGACCTTGGTGTGTCATATACTTGGTCTTTTGATTGCTTATCCCTATATTTATAATTAAAGTAAGGTTTCCCTTTTGCTTGAATCTCTTTTCATCTCTTTCTCTTTCATCTCAAATAAATACCACAAGCAAGCAGGCCAAGATCAAATTGAGTTGGAACTTTCTTCGACAACGATCCGATTCTCTCATCACCCAGGGGGGTCGGTAGCGGTCTCGTTTGCACTCTTGTAGCCCTTATTTGTTGGAGGAGAAACTTCAGACTCAGCAATGTCGAGCTCTGGCTGGGACATCTCGATTTGTGCGGCAGCAGTTGTGTCATTGGCATCTTGATTAAGGCTGAACTCGACCCATTCCTCTCCTATGTCAAGGGTGAGGAGTCCTTTCTGAACATCAACTCTAGCGCCTCCTGTAGCAAGGAATGGCCTACCTAGAATGATGGGGACTAAAGGATCTTCAGGCATGTTGAGGACAATGAAATCGTTTGGAATGAAGAATTTCCCCACTTGAATGGGATAATCATCAACGACTCCAGTAGCTTTTACACTTGATCCGTCCTCCATATACAGCCTCATATCCACAGGTTTCAAGGGTCCCATGTTAGCTTTCGACCAGATTGACAATGGTAGGAGACTCGCACTGGCACCGAGATCACATAAGGCCTTGAATCGGTGGTCGCCTATGCCAAATGTGATAGCAAATCTCCCTGGGTCGCCTAGCTTCTCTAGAAGAGTAATAGATCGGACCTCATTTGTAAGTTCTGTTATGAATCGTTTCCTGCTAAGAATGTCCTTTTAAAAATTTATGTAAGTCGGCATTTCGCTTAGGGCCTCAGCGAATGGTATGGAAATATTTAAGCCCTGGAAAATCTTAACGCTAAAACTTGCCTTCAGTTGAGTCCTTAGACTTCTTAGTAGGAAAGGGGGGAGACTTCACCAATCTCGGAGCCAAAGTGGGCTCGAAAGGTGATGCTATCGGGTCGACATTAGGGTCGATTGGTGCCTTAGAAGGATCGGTACCGACTTTGGTGGGGTCGGTATCGAGCCTGGAACTAAGAGAGGAACTCAGTGTAGAAAACTTACCTGGGTTGGGGTCGGTGACGACCCTGGGAGTGTCGGTACCGAGTTGTTCAGGCTCGGTAACGACCCTCTTTGGCTCATTGTCGACCTGGGCTATGGCGTCTTCTTCAGATTCGAGGTTCTTCTCCTTGGTTTTGGCACGCTCCGGTAGTGTCTTTCCGCTCCTAAGGTGCACGGCCGCTTTGGCACGCTCCGAGAAAAAAAAGTTTTTTGGTTTTGATTTGGAAAGAGGACCTTCTGGTAGCGCTTGACGTACACACGCGCTTAAAAATTGCCTTTTTCGGGTTTGCTTGGGCGACAAGTACCTTCTGGTAGCGCTTGACGTACACGCGCGCTCATTTTTTTCTGAAGCTAGATCGACGGCGGAGATCTGTTCTCTTTTTGCAACCCAAGCGCCCGTTCGCACGTGAACCGCCCTCTTATTAAAAAATGTAACATTATTTTATTTAAAAATACCACGTGGCGTAATTTTTTCAACCGATATAGTTTTTGCTTTATAATGTAGTAGCTAGATAGATATATATAGATTGAGAATAATATCATTAAATTAAGTAAAAGTCTAATAAGATAAAGAGTTTTTTAACAATAACTACGTTCCGGAATCTTCCACAATTGCCAATCTGGATTATCTAACCATCCCCCTCGAACCTAAACTGCCCTTTCCACAATCGACTAAGAGAGTTTTGCCGGCGAACAACTGACTTCGCATTAAAAACTTTGGAAATTGTTTGCCCTGATTTTTTATTGCTTGAGAGAGGTTAGAAGAATACAAGAGGACGATATGGGGGTAGATTACTATAGAGTATTAGGGGTTAATAAGAATGCCAATGACGATGATTTGAAGAAGGCTTATAGGAAGCTTGCAATGAAATGGCATCCGGATAAGAATCGTAACAATAAGGAGGATGCTGAAGCCAAATTCAAGCAGGTTTCTGAGGCATATGATGTATGTTTTTTTGTCCCTTTCTCTCCTTTACTTGATCTGTTGAGATTTTATTTGTTTATCGTTCCCGTTTCAATTTGATCTTCGTGTTTTTGATCCGGTCGCTTTCCAATATGCAATGGATCGGTGCTTTATGATCGGTTTAGGCAACAATCCGAATGCAATCAATGTTCTGTGATCGGTATTGGATGTTTCCCAAATTCGGAAAAGAGAAAACCAATGATTAATCGTTTGATTCGCTGTTTCTCTAGAATGTCCTACTTGATTCAACCATTGGGGAACCCCCCACCCCCACCCCCCAAATCGGCTAGAAACGAAATTGTCTAAAACTCCTCATGCTTGATTCAACCATTGAGAGTTGCATTTAATTCAATTTTTATTTGATCTAATATTGCAGGTTCTGAGTGATCCCCAGAAGAAGGCAGTGTATGACGTATATGGAGAAGAAGGTCTAAAAAGTGGCGCACCGCCACCAGGAGCCAGCGGTGCTGGCGATGGAGCCACCTATTTCTCCACTGGTGATGGGCAAACCTCATTTAAGTTCAATCCTCGAAATGCAGATGATATATTTGCTGAGTTCTTCGGGCCATCGTTTGGGGGTATGGGATTTGGTGGGAGTGGAGGTGGAATCGGAGGTATGAAAGGTAGGAATTTCCCTAATGGCATGTATCGGGATGACATATTCTCATCGGTTGGTAATGGTGGAGGTAGTGGTGGATCGGTGAACCATGGAGCTGCAAGAAAAGCTCCGCCAATTGAGCAGAAGTTGCCTTGTTCCCTCGAAGATCTGTATAAGGGGACGACGAAGAAAATGAAGATTTCTAGAGAGGTCATTGATTCTAGTGGGTAAGCCGTTGAACTCCTTAATTTCTCATATTGTGCTTTTATGTTTCTCATAATTCAGAGTGAATTTCTTGAGGATGTGGCTTTATATTTATGGTTTGTGACCTGGTGCTGAATAAGTTGTGTTAGTGTTTGTTGGTTTTGGATGTTGGTGAGCTGAAGCTATTAATATAGGAAAAGATGATTTGCGTAATTTTTACATACTGGTCTACTTGTGGACCCTTGCTATTTGGCTTCAATTCAGGAATATGGTCAATTTTTTTATTGAAGGCCAACCTAGGGCATCCTTGTTGATTAGAACATCCTTGTTGATTTTCAAGCAATACTAAAGTGGCTAAGGGGTGTAAATTTGTAGGTTACTTGGTTTTCTTAAGAGGAATATGGTCATTGAATACATGAACAACACGAATTTAAAAATTCTTTCCAAGTACTGATATTATAATTTTCTTCTATAAATTTATCAGTATCCATTGGAATGCCTTAATCGGATCCTTCTCATAATCTTCTTCCTACACTTTGTAAGCATATTTCCTTTGCAATTAATTCACTATTAAATGAAACACTGAAGCTTTTCCTATTTGGGTTGATAATTCATTGAGTTACTGAAATAGAAGGGGACAGTGTTTTTTGAGCAAAAACTGATATTATATTAGAAGGTTTATCATCATATATTATGAAACAAATTCCCATAAGCCTAAACTTGACATCTTGATTGGTGCTCATTCAAGTTCTTTCATCTTGGTGATGAAGCCTTAACTTGATGCTATATTCTTTCTTACTTTTCGTTGAATTAGGAGGACGGTACCTGTTGAAGAGATCATAACAATTGTCATAAAACCCGGTTGGAAGAAGGGCACCAAAATCACCTTCCCGGAGAAGGGAAACGAACAGCCTGGTGTTACACCAGCTGATTTGGTCTTTGTTATTGATGAGAAGCCTCATAAGGTATTCACTCGTGATGGGAATGATTTAGTGGTGACTCATAAGATCTCATTGGCGGAGGCCTTAACTGGATACACTGTCCAACTCACAACTCTGGATGGAAGAACTCTTACGATTCCGGTCAGCAACATTATAAGCCCAGGGTACGAGGAAGTGGTGCCTAGGGAAGGAATGCCGTTTTCAAAGGACCCTTCTAGAAGAGGAAACTTAAGGATCAAGTTTGACATCAAATTTCCTTCTAGATTGACTGAAGAACAGAAGATGGGCTTTAAGAAGCTTTTGGGTTCATGAGAATATTTTATGGAGGATCTTTTAGCTACACATGTGAAGGAGTGATCTAAGATTCGAACAAAGTGGAAATGGAGACGGCGTCAGATTGAGTGAAATTGTGCGGATTTGGAAAAGAAGAGTTCGATTTTGGTAGGTGTTAAGTGACAATTGTGTTGTTCATATCATTCCTGTTATAACACCATGTTTTCTGAGTGGCAATTTACACATAAGTTCGAGTGATAGTTCTTTACTAAATTACTGTAATTTAAATGTTTTGCATGAATCTGAGTTTTTCACTACTGCAAGGTGTGCCTGCTTTGAATGTGGTAAATCTAGGCCTATCATTTATGATTTTACTGGTATATGGGGAGACATAAAAAGGAGTACAAGACTACCTCGTAAGGTAAATTGAACAGAAATTTTCTATAGATGGTACTTGAGGTGATTTTGCTGAAAATGATATAATACCCACTTGCAAAGTACCTGATAATTTCCTCCTCCATGACAACACAGGAATAATGTATACGTCTGTCTTCATTTGCTCATGGGCATATTTCCCTATCCATAATTTACTAATCACTAACATTAACAATACCACATCAACAAAAAGCCTTTTTACACACTATCCCCTGAATCTACTGTATAAAGCCACCTTTCAGGCTGTCTAAACAAGCATCGTAAAAATCGCTGAAACCTCTAGTAGATTACACAGCCAAAATCCTAACAATGTCAAATCACAATTTGGTCTGAAACCTAATCACTGTATTCCGACGAGCTCGAGGACGTGGACACCGAGACGTCATCTTGTACCTCCAGATTCCGGTTTCCATTCCTGTCCTCGTCTTCATTCCCTTCATCCTCTGAATCCTCATTCAAATAACCTTCAGCACCAAATACTTGTGCATAACCACCCCCATCAGCTCGTTCATACCCTTTAACCACATATCCATTCACGTCCTCTTCATCTTCCTCTTCATCGTCACCCTCATCCACGTTTTCACCATCATAAACGCCAACGTAAACATCGTCCTCGACCATATCCCCATAATCATTGTTACCGGTATCCTCGTCCTCATACTCAGAATTATAATTGGCAGGAGATTTATCAAAGACAGCCGCTCCTCTAATATCATTCTCAGCATTGGCCAACATCGGTCCCGCTTTCTTGGCCACTTTTTGCTTAGCGCTCGTAGAACGGGCTCGTTTCCGGCCCCCTCGTCCACGGGCACTTCGGCTTTTCCAGCCAGTGACAACAGGACCTAGTTTCTCACTTGTCGATGCTATAATTGTTCTGGAACCACCGGGAAGCCGTCTACTACTTCCCCCGCGGGAAGATCGGTTTCGGGAAACACTTCCACGACCACCTTTGGAGCGGTTGAAGACAAGGCCTCCACTGCTTGGATCAACCTGGTTTCCTTCCTGGAAACGATCCACATAGTTGATACGGGATTCATTCCCTAGGGTCTTCCTAGATATGGTAAATTTGGACGGGATATTCTGACAAAGAGATAAAAAGTTAGTCACTTAGTGCTCGTTTGGATGCATTATACATGCATTATATGGCATGTTTTATGCATAATAGAGCCAAAAAAATTCAAGTGTCGTTTGATAAGCCTGAAATAAAATATTAAGATACAATGATATAATGTAAAATGGGTCATAAAACTTAAATGTATGTTAAATCAAATAATGCATTATAAACTTCAATGACCAATAATGCATAAGTTCTTTATACTGCATGTGCATCATATTTTATAACAACCAACCAGACACTTCACTGCTAAAGGGGATATTATTTATAGTTAGACAGCAGAATAAAGTACTCACCGAAAGATCTCCAGCTTCAGCTTCTTTCCTGAACTCTTCTTTCTGATGCAATGTATAGGAAACTGCCGAGTCAAGCTCCATGAGACGCAATGCTACGGCAGCTGTTATTTGTGGTATCCAAGGAAGCACAGGAACATCCCTGAGGCTGAAGACGGGAGCAGTCTTGACCGTCTTGAGTTTCAATGTGTTATTTGAAGCCAGTAGATCATTTGTAGTCTGGAATTTTGTAGACAAGAAGTCCTTCTTTATTGCACCCTCCAGAGTAGTCACCGCCTGAGAAATAAACTAGCAGATTAATGCCTCTCTATTCAATGATACAGTATCCAGTGACACGCAAAATTTAAGTGGATGATACGAAGAATTTATCATTAGCAAGAACAAACCTGAAGGAGATCATCGGCTGATGAAGACGTATGAAGCTGCATGCCCCATGACCTCCTATACCCATCTGACCAATAGGGTTGGAGAGCTTCAGTGGGAACTGAAACCTGCAGAACACACTAATTAATTTAACTGGATGCCAATAGATGACAAGAAGCAAAAAATGAAGACAAACAGGCTACGAGTACAAAAAATTGTAATGCACAGATTTAATAACATCCTTACCTCCAGAAGCACCAATAGAGCCTTGATCAATCTTATCCTGACTGGAGCTAAGGAATCCAAACCCTTCATTTTCCAAACAGGACTCAACTTCAAAATTTCCTCACATGGAGAGATGGTGTTGTGGCAGGTGGGGCACTGCTGGTCTTCAAAGAAGAACAAATCATGACAGCTGTCACATACACCCAGCAGCGGTTCACACCTCTTCTTACCATACTTCTTGGCACGCAATGATGAAGACATTGCGCTTTCTTTCCACATCCATTCCTCAAAGTCTTTGTATCTCTGGAGAATATTCTTTAGCTCTAAGTCATTCCTTCCAGACTCTATCTGAAAAGATGACGAAGTTTCTGGCAAATTGGAAGTCGATACACAGATGGTGCTGTTCGGACTATCTTCACTGCTGTCAGGTTGAGAAGCCGCTACCAACGATTCTGTTTTCACAGTGTCATCTTTAGGCTTAACAATGCTATTGGCTAAACGCTTTCTCTTAACAGACTCCTTGAACAAAGTTTCTATCCTTTGCAGCAATCCACACAAATGGGATTCTCTAACGCCACGGACATCCAATGAGGATAAGAGAGCATCAAAATCCTGCATAGAAAAAACACACAAGTAGCATATTAGATTCTCAAAAAAAAAAAAAAAGAAGCATACATGATACTCTTAATAAATTTCATTATATGTCAAGTGAGCTTCTAAATGAAGAAGTTAAGATTCTCCAAATTTAGGTAGCAGATCAATCAAGAAAGGGGGAGGAAAAAAAAAAATAAAACATAACTGGGGAACAGATTTACCTCCTCAGAGTCAATAAGCCTCCAGCCACCGTTGTGCAATTCAACAAATATTCTGCCTGAGCCAGGATCGTTACAAGAAGCAGATGCAACGAATTGCCAGTATCTGTTCCGGCGACGGTCCATTCCAAGAGGCAAAGACCTATACACATACATCTGCTCAGCCTTATGGCCAATGTAAGACTTCAACTGAGCACGTGATCTCTCTGCAGCTGCATACATGGACTGCTGAAGCACCATATTATCTGGGCCAGCAGAAGAATCCACATTCACTGCATTCTTCTCCAAGGGGGGATGATCAGAATTAGGTTTTCTGTGCTGATCTGCTGCATCGGGCAACTGCTCCTGAGCAAGCAGAGGGCTTTGTTCAGTTGAAGGTGGATACTGAGACCTTACCATATGGTCCTCCTTCAGACGCCGTTTGTCCAGCTGTGCTTCAGCCCACATCTGCTTTTTCAAAGCAGTTGCTGCCTCCAGACGTTCTTCTAGAACAATCCGAACCGAGTTCCCCTCTATAGCCACACCAATTAATGCAGCAAGCGCATTAAGACGCTCTTCGACACTAAGATCAGAGTAATCCCCCTCTACAAGTCCCTGAACCCACGGTTCACAAGTTGAGCTTTCATCAATGTCATTGTCTTCTTGGTCTGAGATACACACCTCCTCATGGGCCCCATGACTATTACATTGGTCGTCATCAGCAGCAGCAACACCAGTACTCCCAAGTCCATTTTCCATGCACACTTCCGCTGCCCCGGATGTCTTCGCCTCATGAGAAGGCTCTGCACTAGTCTTTGTAAACAAATCAGCACCCAGATCATCAGCCTCAGGATCCTCAGTTGTGTCACTCTCTGAATCATCTTCTTTCATTATAACATCATCAGCCTCCACTTCGTCCACAACTCCGTTTTGCAAAACTCGAATCTTTTCCCTGGCAGCAGAGAGAATAGCTTCAGCATCAGCTGCATCCTTTCTGTAAGGAGTTCGTACACAGTATGTTGAAGGAGCAACTCTTTCAAAAAGTTTAGTATCCCTGGACAGAGCAGCTGCTATGGAAGCTTCAGGGGTCTTGCTTGTAGTTAAATCACGGAGTCCAGATTTCTGGCATTAAGAAAAATTCTTTTTTAGGCATGCGAAGTAATAGTAAAAGGAATGTAATACAACATAAGAAATTCTTACTTGAATCCTATCTGCAACTTCCAAAATATTTAAGCCCTGGCTACCTTCAAGCGATAAGACATGAAAAGCAGCAAATTTGACAGTGCCAGGTGTCAATCGATGCCTGGATCTGCGAGGATTTGAATAGCCCCTTTCATGCATAATAGCAACAGCATTTTTAGCAGCTGCTCCATTTCGTAAGTTGCATATTAAAGACATTCCATCATTTCCCTGCATAGATAATAACAATCAGATCGAACAGAGAATTTGGTAGACTTCAATACATCCCCCTCAGTTACTTAATACAACTTTGCCAAAAAAAAAAAAAAAAAAAAAACTTGCATCCATTGAACTGAAAAGATTAAACTAAAGAAGTGCACAAACATGTTGAAGTTTATTCTTCAAGTTCACAAAAGAGAATTGTAAACTGAAGGGGAGGCAAGGAGACAAACCGAAAGTAGCAGTAATTTAATTCGCACCTCATTATCATCACACACATATGTTGGCTCAATATTCCTTTTCTTCAGTTTTGGACCGAACCCAGTTGATAAAGCAAACTGCCTTAATATTTCAGGCCACGTGAGAGGACTCAAGTGTTTCTGCCAACTTCGTATGTCAAAACCCCAAGCATATGCCTGTTATAAATAGATACAAATATGAGTATTGCAACAAAGCAAACAGCACCCGTGTTTGAAAAGGTGTGCCACTGCCTGGGCTCGGACAGTAAGATGACTACACTAGCATTCCCACATAGACAACATTGAAAACAATGAAAAGACATTTTGAGATCTTTTAAATGAAAAAAAAATGAAGGAAAAACGGAAATAAACTCACCCCTTCGACTATATGAGGATGACCACCTCCAGGATTAATGGCACTGCTCTGATTTGCCCCCAGCCCAGTAGGTGTTCGAGCAACGTCTTCAATATCTTTTATGACAGTTCTTAAGAGAGCCATGTGTATTTCCCCCAATATCCGAGGATCCTGTAAGAAAAATGGTAAAAGTTAGAAAATCATCAAACAAATTATACGTGGTCTTTACAGCTTCCTCCTGAAGCCTACTGCTTCAAAAGTTCAGATAAAGACCTAATCATATGAAAGACTGGTATATTTGATTATAAAAAGTTTATATACTTACATAATCATGAAAAGCTTGCACAAACTCATCCAGAGTAAATGGCCACAGCCCAAATACATCAGCAAAAGTAATAAAGAATCTCCAAAGCTGACATTAAGAATAAAAAACCAAAAAATTAGTTAGAAGAGGCCACTATTGTATGGGACTGAGTGCAGGGACAGCATAATGGCTTTAAAAGAGAGAGTTTAGTTCTGGATCACCCTCTTCTAAATCAGGGCATTGCTATAAACATGAATGAACTTCCAAGTATTCATGAAATATCAACTGAAATAGGTGGAATACTAAAGCCAAGTTGGTGCAGTTTCACATATCATACTACAAGATAACTTTTAAACATAAGCCTAGGAACCAAAGTGTTTCTCCCTAAGCGTGTTAGCGCTTCAATGGTTAAGAGATTGGTAATGATTTCTCACCATTAATAGATTGCCCACATTTTCTTCAGATGTAGTCCAAGGTTGAACCGCAAAAGGCCTCTTCAAACACACAGCCTTGGGTGGGAATTCACGAAGCAAATCTGAAGCAGTTAAATAAGATCGAATATTAAGATTGAATTTGCAAATTGAAGTGATGAAAGCGTAACTCTCATCAATTTGATTCACATATAAATCTAAAAAAGCTCCTCTCATGTGCTTCAATATTTTCGAAAATCAATTTGCTCTCCTCTCCATACTTTTTCAAAGTGTAAAGTATGGTTGATATATCAAAAATAAAACTGAAATAATAAAACAAAAATATAGAGTATATCTAAATATAACAGCAGAAGAAAGAAAGTCTCGACTATCTCAATCAAGTATACAATCATGTAACATAATTTGAATGCTAAGACCATCTCATGAGCGTGAGCAAGAGCTACCTCTAAAAGAATCAAGATCTTGCAATGTCTCGCTATCAAGAGATAAAATGGAAGACAACCCCTTTCTTGAAGCTGCTATCTCCATAAGCTCCAAACGCTCATCCTCAATAAGTTCAGTTGACTCCTTTGCAATTCTGCGAGCAGCAGCTCTGTCATTTGCAGCTTTCTGCCTGGCTGCCTCTTTCTCTCTGCGCAATTCTTCCTTCTGCTTCAGTTTCTCAATCTAAAATTATAAAAAGACAAGATAATTAGCAAATGTCTACAAATCTTTTTTAAAAATACAGAATCATTTTCTCACTCACTCTAATAGACTCCTTCAGTAGAAACTTTTCCCGACGTTCAATTTCTCGCTTTTGTTCCCTTTGACATCTTTCCACTTCCCGCTGCTTTTCTCGCATCAACCTTTCTTCTTCCTTCTTTCGTTCACGATCTTGCCTTTCCATTTCTTTTCGAATTTGCTCTTCCCTCTTCACAAATCAGACATGTAAGTATTATGCAGAATGCTTTATAGAATAAAAGTTGTACAAAGTGAATACCTTTCGCCTCAACATATCTTGCTTCTCCAATTCCTTCTTCATCCTCTTTTCATTGACTTCAACATCCTTAGGTAATCTAAATTCTTCACCCTACCAAAGGAAGATCGCTAGTGTGATCAAACAGGAAGAAGAAAATAATAGAAGAAAACATGTGCAATATGTAATAAGGGTACCTCCAATTCCTTCTTCATCCTCTTTTCATTGACTTCAACATCCTTAGGTACTCTAAATTCTTCACCCTACCAAAGGAAGATTGCTAGTGTGATTAAACAGGAAGAAGAAAATAATAGAAGAAAACATGTGCAATATGTAAGGGTACCTTCCGCTTTCTATCTAGCCGTACAAAATCCTCATCATGCATGGAACATCTCTCAGGTGGCACAAGGCCAACATCCAGTCCCACAGTGGGATGAGAATCAAAGGGAGACTCCACTGGCATGCTTGTGTAGGGAGCTTTCCTAGTAATTCCATCAAATTCTTCTGATGTAGAAGGCATATGATGGGCATGCTTGCCCTGATGAGACATAAGACTCAAACTTGGTATTTGACCTTGAAGCCCGTAACTGGGCAATTCCTCACCAGCACGCACATAAGAACGCCCAGTGGACAATACAGGAGTTCTTGTGCTTAGAACATTTGGAGGTGAACCATAGTGGTGAGGCTGAGCTATTCTTTCATATGCATCACTTCGGACACTTGGCTGCTCTGGTAGAAATTGATATTCTTGCACAGCTCTTCCAGGGCCCTGAAGGAATCCGAATTCTCCAGGTAGTTAGAACCCTGACAACTAAACAATGAAAAAAGCATCTTCCTAGATAGCATGTTTCGTAACAAAATAATACAACGTATTTTAAAAAAATAGGCATTAAAATGTTTTTATAAAAATCTTGAACACAAGAGCAAAAAAGGATCATACTATTTCATTCCATTCCAAACCTAAAAAACTCCCAGCCCAGCAGCCATATGTTTGCAATATAGCAGATCATTCAAATCCCACTATATTTGCATTGATTGAGATATACTATAGACAGGAACATTCTACATGAAGATACACCACCAACTGCGGTCTAGTGCATAATGATACTGCCAATTCAGAAAAGCTATACTGACCTTAATTGCTTTGACATCAGGACGTTCATATAGACTCGGTTCATATACTCGTCCAGGATGCTTCTGTGGTGCCCCTGAAGGAACTGCAAGCACAACCAGACTATACACGTCATTAACAGTATAAATGTACAATGACAAGATATTTTTTTATGTTGAAAAATCAATAACACAATTGAGATCAAAGAAAGAAGATTCACAAAGCATATTCACATAGTAAATAGGTTCAACATTTCAAAAACATTGTTTAAGCACATAGAAGATAAACTGCATGATATCTCATGCACCAAAAAACACCTCATCAAACCTAAACAGTAAATAGAACCAACCAAAAGATTTTGTACTTCAGTTCAACTAGTCATGAATTTATAAGATCAAACACCAGGATGCCCCCACCCAATGAGTATCACAGTGACACATCTTGCTCAACAAAGAAATTTAAAAACAATATCAGCTCAAGTAATAGAAGAAGCGACAACATACTAACCAGTAGCCTACATTACTCTTTCAAGTTTCAACAACTGCATCACTTGCATAAATGTTAGTAAAGAGTTTATAAACAAATGGACTCAAATTATTAATCAACCATAGACTAATTCTAATTCATCTTTCTCCAAATGTACATGAAAGAACTGATATTTGCACAGATTTGAAGGATCCTGATAGCATGACAAGTGACAACACACCAACGCAACTCAAAACAGCATATACTATCTCCTAGTTTCTCCCATACCCCTAGCATCAAAATCAATTACAAACAATAACTTGTCATCAAACATTTGACATCTTAAAAAATATAGCATGCAAAACCAAAGAGAGCAAGAGTTTTCACCAATGGGCGCTCCAAAAGCACCAGGAGGCAGAGGATCAAACTCCATTCCAAGAGCGGGACCATCTTCCCTCAAAGACTCCCCTATCTGAGCCTCGACATAGGCAATGGCTCGAACCTCAGCCACCGATTGTGGCGGAGGCTCATAATACCTCCCACGCCTGATCCTAGGTACAGCAACCCCGGTCCTAGGAACACCACCCCGGCGATGTTCGAGACGACGATGATAAGGGCTCGATCCGGACCCAGACCCAGATCCAATTTCATTCCCCAACTCATCTGCCACCGTAGCTGCTGACGTAGAGGGTGGAGGCAGCGGCGGAGCAGATGTGGACGGTAAAGATTCATCCTTCCTCGCCCTCTTTGAAGATGAAGAAGGGGGCGTGGAGTTGTTAGTAGTCGTTTTTCTATCCTTCAATCTCCGGTGGCAAAACCACATTTGCAATTGGCGATCTGTGAGGCCGAGCTGGACTGAGAGTTCCGCCCTTACAGCCTCCGGTGGATAAGTATCAACTGCACAAACAAAAACACATCGAAACAAACCCCATGATTATCTCCGGCAGGAAACGTATCAGAAAATCAGGCCAAAACCCCCCAGCAAAGTGCACAAAAGAACAAATCCAGTTACTCCAATCCATAAATTGATTCTCGAAAGATATGAACTTGAGTAACCAAATACTCACCTTGGTAGGTCCTTTCTAGAACCTCGAGCTGCGCGGGCGTTTTCATCCTCCTCTTTACCCTGGGCTCGGCGTTGCCGCCTCCGTCGCCGCTACCACCGCCTTCTGGAGGATGTTCTTCGTCCCTATCCGAGCCGTTCTCGTCCATTGATCAAAAAAAGGACCAAACACACAAACAACAGGAACGGCGGAAAGACAAATCTAGGGTTGGAAAACCCAGACGAGAAGAAAACCAAAAGGGGGCAAAGGAGAGTTGGGGGTCGAAAAAGAGGCGATGTAGAAAGATTTATGTGCGATTGAAAACAATAATTCAAGTTAGGTATTTTTGACGGAAAAGGGATTGGGTAGAATGAAGAATTCCATCCAAATCACAATCTCGCTCTAGAAGATTGATAGAGATAATAGGGAAAACTTCTCTCTAGAAATTCCAACTCCCGAATAAACACAATTACTACTTTTCTTGATAGATTTTCATATTTGGATCAAGGGGGGTGTGCGTGTGACAGAGATGCGGGATGAGAAAGAGGATTTTGGGAATAACAAATAAAATTAAAGATAAAAGAGGGATTTGATGACAAATAGTAGCAGTAGTGGCAGAAAGGAATTAAGGGATTGGCGTTGTTGCTTGTTCGAAACATCATGTTTGTTGTGGTGGTGGTGGTGGTTTCAAAAGGAAATAGGAAAATAGGGATAAAAGTGGGGATTCTTGGAATTGATTTCTCTCAGTAAGAACAAACGAGACGAACAGAGTAACTCTGTCTCTATTATCTATCTCAATCCCATTTTCCCCAAAATTTTATATCCTTTTAATAATCTCTCGATCACCTCTTTTTCTTTATTGGATGATGATTGAAAACATTTCTCAGAAATATAGAGAATTAAAATCTCTCTGGAAAAGAAAAGTTTGGGTGGGGGTGGTGGGTGGGTTTTGAGAGAGAAATGTCAGATGCTTTGATGCAGAAGTAGGCGACTCACGGCTCCGTTTGTGGGGTTTTTTTTTCTTTTTTTTTTCCTCTGGATTTATTGGAATTTTCTTTTCTTTTTATATATATGTACCTCCTTTGAGGCTTTGACATTAATCCGTCCAATCGGAGCCTGTTGTGTTCATGCGAAACGTACGAATCCGTCCGCTGTGTATTGCTACAAACTCCCTGAAACACCACTCGCGCGCGTTAATGGTTGTATCTGAATTGACCCCCCAATTTTTACCATCAAGTTTTTTTATTTTTCGGTTCGGCTATTGTGTACCCATGGTGTTAATTTGAGAAACTATTTTAAAACTATTTCTTAAATTAGAATTAATAAACCCTTTTAAAAAATCAAAAACCAACAAACAATATCAAGATTTACCATGATTAGAAATCTTATTGTGTGTTCATGGGCACACATTAGAAAAACCCTTTGTTTTTTTACCATCCACAAGTTTTCAAGTTGAAGTTAGCAAATTTTTAAGAGGTTTTTGTTTTAAACACCCTCTAAATAGTAGACTTTACAAGAAATCATTTGTTAAACGATTATTTTGAAACACCTATTAATTATAACTTCGTTGTGGAGGACCACCCAGTCATATACTTTGTTAGCTTTCCGATTAAATTGTGCACTTTTACTAAATTACCCCTTTGTTTTTTTAAATTTAAATTTTTTACCAGGTTTCTCATAAATGTAACGGGCTAGGGAGTACTAGAACGGCTAGATTAAACACTCTCAAAGGCAAATTCGAAGACGGAGTGGAGTGGGGGTTTGAATTCGACACTACTAGCTTAATGCATATTCTATAATCGAGAGTCCTTGAGGTAAGTTTCCAAGCCAATTGTGCTCTATGGTTCTCTTTGATCTAGCGTTTCTATTTGATTTCACATGTGATGGTGTCACCTGTGGTGTTTTTGGATTTCTCTTTAATTAATTTTATGAATTGGGTATGTATAAGTGTCGGTTGAGTTTTAGGGTTCTCGTATGTTGATAAATGACGAAATACGAAATTGGATATGTATTGGTGTTATTTCAACTTCAATGGATCGAAGTGATGTGTGTTTGTGTGTTGATTTATAGGCCACAACATGTTACTTTTGTGTTATCTTAGAAATGACCTAGAAAGTGATGTACATGGAAAGTGATGTACTAGTCGAAGATTGTGTTTATGATGTTGATTTATAGGCCTCAACATGTTACATTTGTAGGAGCACGTTAGAAGCCTCAACATGTTACATTTGTAGGAGTACGTTAGAAGTTTCAACTAAGCATATGTGGAAGTATAAGGCTTCTTCCAATGGAGTCTTAGGGTTACTCGCCTAAAAGCATATGTGAAATGGATATGGGACGTAAAAGCCTATAAAAGCGTCAAGTTTAAAGAATAAACGTTATGTAGCTCATGTCGTACCATTATTGATGTACTTAGACAAGTTGAGTGGTTCAATTCTTAGAACACCACGATTCTTTAGTGCACAATGTTGATAGCTACAAGTTGTAAATTCAAATCCTTGAGATATTTGCTTCTATGATATAGAGTTTGGAAAATTTTCGAGTCTTGATGATATTGCTCAAATAAGGGAGGAGTGTTGGTGATTTGTGAAAAGTCATCAATCTCTTTGTGTGCATGATGAGAAAAGGAGTCACATAGGAATATCGATTGAGCTTGTGACTTGACATGATATGATTAAAAGATTATAAGTGGTCGTAGAAAAGAGTCCAAGAGATGTACCAGCACCGAGGCACGAAACCTCAAGTGCGAGGTGTGCAACATGAGCAACGCCGCATGGCGAGGGCGCGCCGACGTTGGAAGTGACGCGGCACAAGCGCGATGCTCGGACGTGGCACAAGCACGGCGCTCGGTAGAGGTGCGCCGGTGCAAGGCGCGCGCGTACGTAGGTTCAAAGGTTGTTGCGCGAGCGTGTGGGGCGGCCAGGGCACGCCTACGCCTTGGTTGTGGCACGCCGAGTGGGCGTAGTTGGTTAGGAGTAAAAGCAGCACGCCTAGGGTTTTGGCACGAGGCGTCGAGCACTTGTCTTGATATTCAACTAAGGTAGATTTAATGTTTTGAGCAAGGAAAGAATGTCCTTTAGCTTTGTGCATTATTATATGAATGAATGAAAGCTTCTCTAATCTTGGTGAATGTATTATACAAAGACCAAAGTATGAGAATAGCTTGGCACATAGTTATGAATGCTAGAAAGGAGTTTGAAAGCTTCAAACCAGTTTAAAGTTAGCTCTATAAGCTTAACTCAGCTCTTAACTCAAAGAACTAGCTTGGTAGGAAGCTCATGTAGCTAGGGTTTAGCTCAAGGAAGCTCAAACTAGCGAAGGTTAGCTCAAATAGCTTATAAGTCAGCTCAACGAGCTAAAGCTCAGCTCAAGCCAGCTCAACTAGCTGGATGTCAGCTCATCTAGCTGAGGGCCACCTACACTAGATAAGTGACCTAGCTTGGTACCTAGGAATGCTAGCTTGACCTAGGCCATGTGGGCCATGGTGGGCCAGCCCATGGGGCGTGCCATTGGGCTTGGATGGGCCGCACATGTGGGCTGATCTTTGGCCCAAATGGGTTGCCATTTTGGGCTTGATTTAGGACTTAACAAATGGGCTTTTCCAGATATATATATTTTGGACCAACTCCTTGGGCTGATTTTGGACGGCACTCTAGGGCAAATTAGGGTTTGGATTGTCGCTCATATAAGGAGGAAAAAGAGAGATTTATGGATAAGGAGGAAGGTAGTTTTGGAGAGAAAATATCCTAACAACATTCCTAGATTCCCTCCTAGATTCTCTCAACCTCTTTCAACCACTCTAAACTCTTGTAACTGCTTGTAACCACTTTTGGACAACCCATGACTTGTCTATAAAAAGGCATGAAGGCCGTCGGTTTTGGATGATGTCATAAGACAAAAATTGGTGGCAATTGAGAGCGGTTCGTTCATGTGAAGATAAAAGAGGAATCATGGATCGGTTTTCTCATGTGAAGATCAAGGAAGAACCTCAAGTTTCAAGCATGGATCGGTTCGTTCATGTGAAGATAAAAGAGGAATCACAAGGCTCGAATAAGGTATGTTTATTCTTAATGGAAATCGTTTTGCCAACCTTTTCCATTGTCGTTTGTTGGTTTGTTTTATCTCGCAACAATATTGCGGAATACCCTTGGCATGGAAAAGGGGCAATATTCGTTGAAGGAAAGCTCTAAATAATTGAGTGACTCGTTTCCATTATCCAAGACATCTTTATAAAGTATAAATTGTTTTAAATAGTCGGTGGTGATTACCTTTATAGTCTACACCCAAACGAGACTATCCTTTAGGGTCTACTCAAACCGCCTTGACTATCCTTTGGATCTACAAGGGCCAACTTTACTTCAACTTGACTTTGTAAAAATGCTATTCTTTATATCCTAAAAATCAACATTTGGTCCACTATGGAATCTTATTTGTGGTTCAAAGTCTACATATTCATGTTTATTATTGGTCTCTACATGTGATACATGATGCTCAATATTAGATTTCTATATCATGGATTCTTTGTGTTCATTTAGGGTTTTGTGGTCTTATTTGTGGTCCAAGGTCTGCATATTCATGTTCATTTGCGATCATGTTTGCTATAAGAAGAAATCAGTTTTCTGAGAAAGATGTCAATGATGATTGTGTAGTTGATCTTGATGATGATGTGTTTAACATAGGAGTTGAGTTTGACTTGCTTAGGGGCCATATTGGAGGTGATAGTGGTTTTCAATTTCTTGATCAATTAAACCCATTGGTAGACTTTGAAATAAAAATGGAATTCAAGGAAGGCATGATTTTTGGTTCAAACGAACTGTTTTGGTGGCATGATTGTTATGACACTCGTCAATATATTTGTTTCATTTTTCATTTGAAGCTACCATATCATCAAGCTCAGAGAAATCAAATATCAATGTAGATGAGATAGAGGAATAGATGATTGACATATATGACAAACTCAAGCAAAGGGAGATTAAAGCATGAATCAAATAAAACCTTGAGATGTCTATTTTGTCTGGGCAACAAAAAGCAAATATGGCCATTCAAAGACATCATCCAACACACTGAAGGATTATCAATGAGTAGAGAGAGAGAGAGGGCTAACCATCGTGCTTTGGAGAAGTTCATGAGAAAATATATGGAGGAGCATTAAGGAGCAATTGTGGTGAGTTAAACTAGTGTTTAATCAAGGATTGCCATTTTGTATTTTGGGTCACTTAGGGTCAATCCTTGAATATTGCACTAGTCCTTGGCTTTATTGTTATATTTTTTTGGACAATTAGTTATGAAGACAATTTGCACTAGTTGGTTGATTTTCTTACTATTCTATGATGGTATTTGACGGTAAATTATGAAGACATTTTGTATTCATTTTCGTGTCATCTAAGTCATCCAACATGGTTGATCTGTGTTGGTTCAGTAAAAATGGTTGGGAATTACGATTCAAAATGGTTGGGAATTGACACTTACGAATACTAAATATCATCAAGCTTGAAAAGAAATAACAAACTTAACAATATTCATGACTTAACAACATTCGCAAGTACAAAAGTAGAAGAAAATTGAAGATTATAAGTTCTTTGTTCTCCCTAAACTACATTCAACTAACTTGTGAATACTTTCCGAACCAAAGCTAGGTCCAAGATGGTCTTAGGCTGTGGATGGAGGGCTTTGTTTGCATCTTCCAACAATTTGTTTTCTTCCTCAAGGTCAAGGTAACCTTTGCTGACAAGTTTAGGATCATGCGGTCCATGTCCATCATTTCTATATGTAATTCGTTGATGATATCTGTGAGCGGGTAAAATAAACATAATTACCATAGTTATTTTGACTATTAAAAAGGTATTTATTAAATTACTGCGCAGTTATTTTCTTATTTTCTATATAAAATTATATGGCGGTTATGCAACTTAAATGGAAGATTCTATCTTTTATTAAAGGATAGAATTAAATTAGAGATAGGGTGGAATATTCCTTACTTGGGCTTTAAGGCAGTTGGCCAGCCCGAAAGGATAAGATTTTCGGCCCTAGAGGCATGATTTTCGGCCCCCTATGATTCTCTCTTCCATTATAAATACATGCCCTAGGCATGTAGGGAGAGACAGACACATGTGCATAGCATATTCTGAAATCCTAGGCAGGCTAATATTCGCTTAGCTCGACTGTTTAGGGTTTCATCGCTCTCTTGTTGTACCTCGACGCTCAAACGACAATTGCTCTTCTGACTTAGGCATCGGAGGTGGATTAGGGGGTCCCCGCCCCCTGTGTCCATTGTTTTGCAGGTTTTCTAGGTCAAGAGATTGAAGACAGAGCGGAAGAGGAGGAGTTCTTAATTGGTGTATTAAAAACGAATTGAAGGCGAGATTTTGTACACCAATAATATCTATCAACATTAACCCAAGTTCATCGCATATTAAACCAATTAATTCGATTACTTCATTTAACTTCCTCTCTTTATCGAAGTATGTTGGAGATGTTGGGGAAATTCATATTTCCTAGGATCTCCAATTTGATAGCATTCATCTGAGTCTGACATTCTCTCTAAAAACAAACCAAACAACCAAAAAAGTAATGTTCTAGTATTGACAGTACATCCACATTGCAAAACGGTATAGTATACTATGCATAAGCAAATAGGTAGAGCATACATAATTTTGCAAGCAAGAAAGTCAGTCTAGGATCTAGAGTTCAATTGCACAAACCCAAGAAATAAAATCAGACCGATAGACACTACTTCTAGCTGATTTGGCCGGGTTAGCAATTCATTATAAGGCACTTTTTAAGACTTTGATGTTCGTGTTTTTAGTCTAGTTTTAGGTGTCTTTCTTAGGTTGTTTGGTTTAGTTTTAGTAGGTTTAGAGAAGGTTTTGTGTGTTTTTGGATAAGTTTGCATATTTTGTGAAAAGTTTGGAAGCTACTCCGTTTTGTGTCTTTTTGTAGGTTTTTGAAGCGGAAAGGAGCATTTTCAAGGGAAGCTGAAGTCAAGTGGTGAAGGGTGGAATGCTTAAAGGAAGAAAAGGAAGAGTGCATGTTAAAGATCGAGTTGAAGTTCAAGAAAATCCATGGAAATAGTTCAAAAAAAAGCCGAAATAGAGAGCTCGTTACCGACCTGTGAGGGTCGGTACCGAGCTGAGCAAAGAAGTTTTGTTCCAAGGAATTCAGCAAGTGTCTACCGAGCCTGCGCAAGTCGTTACCGAGGTGACCTATGTCGATAGAGCAGCGCCGACTTTCGGATTTAATATCTTTTATCTTGTAATCTTTTTAGTTTAGAAAGTTTTTATCTTTTAGATCTTTATTAGATAGGTTTCTCTAGTATAAATACCTTGATTTAGTTCTAGTTTTAAGGGAGGCAAGTCGTGAATTTGGAAAGAGACTATTGTCGACCCGGTAGCATCACCTCTCGAGCCCCCCTTTGGCTCCGAGATTGGTGAAGTCTCTTCCCTTTCCTACTAAGAAGTCTAAGGACTCAACTGAAGGCAAGTTTAAGCATTTCGTTAAGATTCTCCAGGGCTTAAATATTTCTATACCATTCGATGAGGCCCTAAGCAAAATGACGGCTTACACAAAATTTTTAAAAGACATTCTTAGCAGGAAACGATCAATAATAGAGCTTACAAATAAGGTCCGATCTATTACTCTTCCAGAAAAGTTAGGTGACCTAGGGAGATTTGCTATCACTATTGGCATAGGCGACCACCGATTCAAGGCTTTATGTGATTTGAGAGCCAGCGCCAGTTTACTTCCCTTATCAATCTGGTCAAAAGCTAACATGGGACCTCTGGAACCCATGGATATGAGGTTGTATATGGCAGATGGATCAAGTGTAAAGGCTACAGGAGTCTTTGATGATTATCCCATTCAAGTGGGGAAATTCTTCATAGCAAACGATTTTATTGTCCTCGATATGCCTGAAGATCCTCTAGTCCCCATCATTCTAGGCAGGCCATTCCTTGCTACAACAGATGCTAGAGTTGATGTTCGGAAAGGACTCCTCACCTTTGACATAGGAGAGGAACGGGTAGAGTTCAACCTTAATCAAAATGCCAATGACACCACCGCTGCAGCATAGATCGAGATGTCTCTGCCCGAGCTCGACATTGTTGAGTCTGGAGTTTCCCTTCCAATTAGAAACAATTACGAGAGCGACACTCCTACCGACCCCCCTAGGGTTGGTATCGAGCCCTTCGTACAACAATACAATGGAGGCGGCACGTTTTGGCACGACACCGAGAGAGGTTTGGCTTTTGATGGATCGATAACGACTTCAACTTCCTCGGTGCCGACACCCTCACTAATGGATCAAGCTGAGTATTCTAACTCTAGATTCACTATCACTGATCATGATCCTTCCTTATATAATATTCTTACACCATATCCTGCTATCTATGCTATAGAGGAGTCGAAACCTCCGTGGTTTTCGGATTTCACTAACCCTTGTGTAGGAATACCGGGCATATTCTTAGAAGAAGACGAACTAACAATGCCTTTAAAGCTAAGTATGTGGCCTTTAAAAACTCCAACAAAGCCGAGAAGGAACCTCCTTGATTAGCAAAGTAAGTTCGTCTGGCTAATGACGTTAAAAATAGCGCTTACGGGAGGCAACCCGGTGTTTAGTTTTAGTTTAGTTTTCTTTTTCTTTTTATTAGATCTTTTTATTAGATCTTTCCATTAGCCGTCTGGCTAATGGATCAAGTTTGTTGTTTGTTCTTTGATTTCGGAGTTTGAACGTGTGATTTGTAGACGATATTTCTTTAATTTCAAGTAAATTTTACTTTTCAATGTTCTCTTTTAGTAAAGTTGTTTGTTTTGATTCAATGAAGAGTGTGTAGTTCTCTTTTCTAGGGTCAGGGTTGAAACCCGACATAGTTGTGCATGATTGAATGAATGTGTTGATGTTTTGAATGCCTTCTATCCTTTGAATTACTTGTTTGTGCTTATGCTTAGACGAGAGTCAAAGTAATTTGAGTTTATTGCTTGATCGAAAGAGAAAGTTGTGAACTTGAATGTTGATATTGTTCGATAACAAAAGTTTCGAGCTTTGGATTCAAAACAAGTAGAAAAGTGAATTGATTTATAAAAATTGATTGATTTGCTTGTTTGGTCAACGAAAGTTGATAGATTTATCTTCAAAGGCATGATCTATATCCTTCACATGAGTTTATATGCATAGCTATGTTGTGGTAGCCCTTGTCCTAGAGCTTTTTATCCTTTGATTTTCTTATGTTTTACATTCGTATACACTCGTTACCGAGGCACTAGGATCAATACCGAGCATGCACTTGCATCATGTTATTTGCTCTGTTTTGGTAGAAATCCAGCATTATTACCGACCCTGACAAGGTAGGTACCGAGGTCTGTCGTAGCTATTTTGCCTTGCTTTGCTTTGTTTTCTTGTTTTCTTAGGTCGTAAACAGACAACCTTGCTTCCCGTGGATGATCCTAACTTCGCTATACTCAACGGGGTCTTGACTACAAATTTATTTGTTATCGGGAAACCCTACGAACAGACTCCTATATCTTCTCACCAAACTTTAGTGATGATTCAAGTCGAGAATGACAATCCATAGCAAAGCTGGCCATGGGAGAGCTGGACTTCACGAGCGGCGTACCTCGTAGCGCCGACGCTCCTTATTTACGGCACACCTTTACATGTCTAGGTGTGTTGCCTATTTTAATTAGTTGCATTTTATGTTATTTATTTTAATGACAAAGGTTGTTTGTTTTTATGTAATATTCATCCCTTTTAGGAGTTAGTATTTAAGGGAGAAACCAACTTGTTTTTAGACAGCTTGCTCATTTGTTGAAAATTGAACTCTTTGCATTCGAGAGCTCCGTAGGAGAGTTTCGAGTGGATCATTGTAATTGCAGACTGGTTTGTGTTGGATTTGATGATGTCCAAAACAGTAAAACAAGATGTGGGCCCGGGGTACCAAGAGCAAGTAGGCCCGGAGGGATTCCCAAGGGCAATTTAGGGACCCACGTCCATACCCTTCGTTTATTTAAAACAAAACTCCTACCCTCGCGAGGTCTCCCAACTCCCCGGGACGAGGTCTCGACCTCGTCACCGACTCTACTAACGCACCCGCCCACCCACACCAATCACAAGCGACCTCATCCCCAAACCAATCACAAGCGACCTCATCCCGAGCCAATTACAAGCGGCCTCGTCCCCGGACCAATCAAAAACCCCTATTCCGGGCATCCCACATCGGACCTTGGCCTAAACTCGGCTCCCCAATTCTCTATAAATAGAGGAGAAACTCATAGGAAGGAGGGGTAGAAAAACCACTTGAACTCAAGAACTCTCTTGCATGTTGAAGATCGACGTGATAGAAACATCGTCAAAAGACCTCGCTACAGACAAGAGAAGTCCACAAAAAGACTAAGTCATACAAAGACCTCGCCCACACTAAAGACCTCGCTACAAAATCTCACAAAGCTCTCCACACCACGAACCCAAATCTACCTCGCCCTAGAGTCAACCTCGCAACATTTAGGTTTGATCTCGGAACTTCGTAGGAGGTCTAGGTGTAATTCTCAGAGTTGTTCATCAGCCTCGTAGGTTTGTAACCTCGCTATTGGGAGAAAATCATAAATAAAGGAGCAAGTGTTTGCACTCAAATATAATAATCTTGTTCCTTGTCTCGTAGCGTAGCTATTATTCGGGTTTCATCACTGGCGCCGTCTGTGGGAACCTCTTCATCCTAAGCAGCCTCACGTTTAGTGCGAACCTTGACTCCTTAAAACCCCTCAAAATGGCTTGCCCAAACAATTTCTTCGCCCAACATCCCGACAACATGGCCGAGACCCCTCCGTGGATGACGGAAGGTCCCCCGGGGTACCCTTTTGTGGTTCCGCCGGGTTGGACGTACAACGTTCCACAAAACCCATACCCGTTCTGGGGGTATGAACAGGGTGGCGTGCCTCCTAACCCGTATCCCTACCCGGGTTACGGGCAGTACCAATAGGGCCAAGCTCCCCCATATGTCCCGATTCCCTCCCAGGGGCAACCTCACTCCGAGTACGTGCCCGCGTATGTCCCGGGATATATGCCGGGGCAGGAGGCGCCCACCAACGGGTCTACCACGGAGAGACCCTCTCGAGATCCGATGCATATCTCGCGATCCCGTTCGCGACGTGCGGGGAGGCGTGACACGGAGTTGTCCGAAACGGCGGCAAGCGCGACACGCTCTCTGGCAAAGTCAAAATCAAAATTTGCCCGCCCATCTGTCGAGAGTGGATACAAGAATCCCTTTGTACCTGAGATCCAGGATGCACACATGCCCAAGGGTTTCCATTGGCCGCAAATGGGGCTCTACGACGGAACGGCCGACCCCGAGGACCACATAAAACACTACGCCGTCTAGATGAACGTCAACTCCTACAATGACGCCATTTTCTGCCGCATCTTTCCGACCACTCTAGACAAGGCGGCAATGACGTGGTTCACCAGCCTTAAGGTCGAGTCAATAGCCTCGTTTTCTCAGCTATGCGAGTCCTTCGTTGGGCACTTACACGGCTCAAGAAAGCGCAAGAAGAACATGCGCGATCTCCGCGGCATGTTGATGATTTGTGTCAAGTTATCAAATCCCTAGTAGAGCATGTTGAGGTTTAGAGTCATATTGGGAATGTCGACATGGTGTGTTGACATATATGACTTTCCATGATCAATTGTTATCATAAGATCCAATAGGAAAAACGCACACCACATCCGAGACGAGGAACCTCGTGTGCACCGTTGCATGGCAAAGGCGCGCCTTGGCGTAGGCGTCGCTCGGTGCAACAGCGTGGTGCAAGCGCGGGGCTCGGCTTGGACCTCGGTTTTGAGGTTTAAGGCTCGGCATTGTGTGGGGCGCGCCTATGAGTGAACTTGAGGTTCATCTCAAGGCTGCAAGGGCGCGCCTAGGTGGTGCGATGGCACGGTGGAGCTAGGGACTCGGTTGCGAGGCTGCCATGGAGCTCTCGGCGCGCCTATGGCATGTGTTCGAGGCTTCGAGCATGAATTGTGAGGCTAAGGTATGGTTTTGAGCTTATACATTGAGTCTTATAACTTTGTGCATGTTCTAAGATGAATTAGGAAGCTTCTCTAAGCTTGGTAGATGCTTTGAGCAATAACCAAAGCTTGAGTTTAGCTTGGCACATAGTTAAATATGCTAGAAAGAAGTTTACAAGCTTCATACTAGCTTAGAGTGAACTCTAGGAGCTTCGACAAGCTCAAGACTCATTGTACATGCTTTATAAGAAGCTCATGTAGCTAGGAAGTAGCTCATGGAAGCTCAATGTAGCTCACACTAGCTCAAGTTAGCTCAACTAGCTAGAAATTCAGCTCAACCAAGCTCACACTAGCTCACGCCAGCTCAACTCACTATAAACTAGCTCATGGAGCTAAGGGGTAGTGACACTCCTAGGTGACCTAGCTGGGCACCTAGCTATGCTATCTAGGTGGTGGGGCTGGTGGGCCGGCCCAAGGGGCGCGCCTGGTGGGCTGGTGGGCCGCGCATGCACGCGCATGGCATGGGCTGTTGGCCTTGCCATTTGGTCCGTGTACATGGGCCTTTTGGATTGGATTTTTGGGCTTCATCTTTGGGCCTTTATAGGCTGGATTTAAAGATGATTTGGAGTCCAAGGGGGGATGCACTTGGATGCCCCATTTGATGACAAGGAGAGAGGGAAGGGAAGTTGTAACTAACTCCCTTAATTCACTCTCGGCCGCACATGTGGACAACCGATGGTAACCGCCTCTCATGGCAGTTTTGGGGCAAGTTCTCACGCCTATTTAAGTGGCAAAATGTCTGCATTTGAGACATGAAACACATGAGGAAAAACCAGACTTGGTCCCAAAGAAATCGGTAGAGAGAATCGAACAAGAATCTAGGGCTTCTTGTCGGATTTGAGTGAAAACACAAGAGTGTTCTCAAGTGCGTGTGTGGTGGCATGGATCGAAGTTCTACTTCAAGGAAGGAACCTCAAGATGGATGGGAAGGGCAGTACGTTCATGTGAAGGACGAACCCCAAACGTCCATGGAAGACAACTTCGTTCAAGTCAAGAGCGAAGAGGAATCGATGGACTCGAATAAGGTACGCTTGTCTTCAATGGTTGTGTCTTGCCAACACTCCATTGGTTTATTTATTACGTTTTATCTCACAACGATATTGCACAACCCTTGGCATGGAATAGGGGCAATATACGTTGAAGTAAAGCGGGATCTCATCCCGTGACTCGTAGTGTTATATCCAAGTCAAATTACTTAACATGAATAAGGAGTCGATGGTGATTGCCTTCGTGGCCTACACTCACGAGACTACCCTTCAATGGGTCTACTCGTCATGCCTTGATTATCCTATGGATCTACAAGGATCGACTTTCCTTTAACAAGATAAAGCAAACACATTAAACCGATTGCATGCAAACCCTATTTGGTTAGTAGACAACCCTAAAAACCAACAATCTTCAACGTATATTTGTATTTATTTGCTTTTGTTTGTTCATGTCCTTGTTTGCTTTGTTGGATTATGTTGTTAAGTTTGAGGATAAGACTGAACGAGGGGATAAGACGGTGCATGACATTACCTCACAATTGAGGGAAGTCAAGATAGAGCCTCCGAGTCCCATTCGACCCATCGAAGTACAAGGCGGACTCATGGACTTTGATGAATGGGTACAAGAGTACAACAAGAGCAATCTTTATTGGGATTGGGTCCTTGCTAACGTAATGTGTGAACCTGATTTCAATGATGCCTTACAAGGTGAGGTTTCAAGGCCTCAACCCTCCATGGTGATGGAGAATCATGGTCCAAGGCGAGATCATGAGGCTAGGCATATGTACTCGTCATTCAAGCGCCATGGCAAGTCAAGGGTGAAGCACTCGCGTGCTAAACCAAGAAGAAACGTCCCTAGGGGCGTGGCCTTGGGAGATGGTGGGGCGTCGGTAGGAGGAAAATATTGGCAAGTGGTCTATGGTGACCAAAGGCCAAAGAAGCCCGTTTATTGTTCTCTTTGTGGCGTGAGACGCCAAGGCTGAATTTTACTTGTATTTGTTTCCTTTATGTACGTGTGTGTATGTAGTTAGCATTAGATGTATGCTATGGACTATGTGTGTTGTATATGCCTTGACTAAAGGGCTATTAGTGTGTGTGTTGATCTTGGTAAAAGATCATGTGATTGTTTATGTAATAAAATAAACTATGGTTTGATTAAATGTTAATCTTAGCGACATGTGTGCAAGAAAAGGACTTAAGTCTAATTCTTGGAATCAACTTGAAAAGTTTGATTGTTGGTTTCATTAAGAATGATCCAAACTAGATTACCCTTGAGTCGACCACTCCTTGATTGGGACGACTCATGCTCTAGACTACCTTCGGGTCTACTAGAGTAATTAGATTACCTTCGGGTCTACTAATGTAAGGGTCTACTAGATTGCCCCCGCGTGAGAGGGCAAGCACATGTTGGCCATGTATGCACTAAAGAACACATAGAAGAGATGGTAAGAGTCTCTTGATAAGATACATGTGGAATTCACTAAGTGAGTTCATAAAATTCATGTTTCTTATGGAATAAGGGAAACAAGGAAGTCTTGATTGGTTTAGATTAAGACTTGTAGTATAAATTGTAAGAGAGCAATGGTTGGATGAGAGAGAGAGATCTCATGGCTCAGTCAATTGAGTTTGACAAGGCATGAAAAGTATCAAATGGAAGTTTTGATACTTAGACATGATGAATAATGTTCATGTCTAGATCGTTTTATCATATGGTTGAATCCTAAATGAATATGACTTGTCTAAATTATAAATGTGGTTTGATGTTGACAATATGAATGTTAACATGTTAGTTTGCCTTAAGAAAGACATGGGAATGTCTAAAGAAATTGCTTTGCAAAGAAGTTTGGGATTGGCGCATAAGGTGGCTAGGGTTTGAACCTAGACACGCCTAGGCTAAGCCATAGGCGCGCCGAGCGGTGTCGAGACTCGACATCGATCCTCGAAGCGCTAGACGCTCGTGGTAGGTCCCATGAAGCATCCGAGGCACGCCCTAGGAAGGGTCGTTGCTTAGAACCCCCTTGGTGCTTGGCACTAGACGAGGATCGTCGCATGGGGAAGGTGTTGCATCAATCGCAATGCCATGGCCTAAGCCTTGGCACGATCTCGGGATCGAGCACGACAAGGCGCGCCGAGTCGAAGCACTCGGCACAAGGCAAGGCCGAGGATGCGTGGCGAGGCTGGACCGCACGGACCCGAGGCGTTGCAAGCCAAGTCCGAAGGACTCGGCATGCAACGACGCGGTACGAGGTTTGAACCTCGACAAGGCCAGCGTGCGCAAGGGCGCGCCGCGGTTGGGTGAGGCCGTCACCACGGCACAACCGGGTGTGCAAGGCGCGCCGAGGCTGGTTGGAACCAAACCTTGGCTTCGACGAAGCGCTCGATGCATGGCGTCGGTGTGCCCACGATTGGCACAATAGGCGCGCCTACCACAAGGCAATGGCTTGATTTGTTTAAATCAATGAAACCATGTTTGAAGTCATATTTGATTTTCCTAGTTTAGGGTTTAATTTATTTTGTGATTGAAGTAGGAAAACTTGGTCTATCACATGTTCCATATGATTGCTTAAATTGCTCATGTTTTATGTCATTGGTTTGGATGATTAGAACTTGTTTGGAAAATTTGAAAGGCTGGTTTTGTGACTTTCAAATAGACAAGTTATGGTCTAGGAAAGACTAAGAGGAATAAGTTTAATCCTCGGATCCAAGGAAAGTGTCAAGAGTCATAAAGGCTTGAAATTGACAACTTTGGTTAATTAGTCTTATGGTTGAGAAACCATTGAAAGATTAATGGAAATAATGACATGGTAGGAAAAGACAAGTCTTAACATGTGTGATAGCACTTGTAGATAAGATGATTGTCATATGAGCATGATTTTTTCTAGTTTTCTTAAATGGAAATGTTGAGAAAGAAGAATTGAATCATCTAATTGAAAAGATGATGATCCTATGGGAACTTCCAATGAATTGGTGGTTAGGATGAAAGGAACATAAAGTGGACTACTTTGTGTTTGAATGGCCAAGAGAAAAGTAATGTCATTAGGAAGTGTTTAATGATTCTATATGCTTTGCATAACGTGATATAGACAGTTTAGTCACTTGTGATTGATTAGTGTGTAATGAGTCTATATTGTAATGACATGATATACTTGGTAGAAACCAAGTTGAAAGGTTATAATGATAAGACCTTATTCTTCATTGGTTAGATATGAAGATGTCAATGTATAGAGATGATGGTGAATTAGATTGTTCTAAATCTTCATCTTGGTTAGAAATACATTGAGATGGAAAACAAGAATTCCATGGTTATACACATGATTGGAAAACATCTTTGGATTTATGAACACATAGTTGTAACTTGGATGTGTCATGACTTGGGGACGCTCAAGTGGATATTAAAGATCTGGATATCTTGACATAGGCCATTTGTCTAAGATATGATTGATGCATGAGGCATTATATGTGTATGAAACTTCCTAGGTTGGAAAGTTTGAAAGCAAATTGGATCACTCAATCTAGGAAGACCTTTTATCGCGCGTTTGGGTCATAAATTCCTTTTGAGTGATGGGCCGGCATTCTTGGAGTTTCCAAGAGGCAATTTGCGATACTCCAACTTCTAAAGTTGGAAAGTGACATCTAAGTATGAGGGAACCTTAGTGTCAACTCGTTTGATTTTTGTTAAGCACATCGAGGTTGTTGGTTTCTCTCCGAGAAGATCGACATAAGTGATTGTGTTAAATTCAATCGAGGGATGGGGGTAACAATCCTTACAACTCTTAGATTTGGATACCCAATTCCCCTACATCGAAAGGTGTGGGCTGAATTCAATGTGGAAAGCCAAATTGTGGAGTTGGAGAGCATTCATAATATTTTAGATATTATTATTACCCATCAAGGTTTATGCTCTAGGCCACATGAAACGTAGTCTTGAAACGGAGTTTTCATTAATGAGTTTTGGTTGCTTATGTGGAGCATGATAGGAAACTCAACTATGCATATGTGGAAGTATGAGGCTTCTTCCAAGTTAGAGTAATTAAGGATGACTGTTGGGACGTTGTTGGGACCTCTGGTTCTAAGCAACGGATCAACGATTCACTTCTCTTTAAGTTTTGATAATGACAAATACCATAGGAACTAATGTGGTTTGTTCAAGTATTTCTAAGGAACACAGGTACAGCCAAGAACTCCTATGAATGACAAAGCCACTACTGGCCACAATGAAGAGTTTCCATCAAGGGAACTCTGAAGAGGAAAGTTCCCATGAAGTGGGAACTCCCAGAAACAAACAAGAAAACACAAGCTTACAACGATGAAGAGTTTCCATCAAGGAAACTCTGAAGAAGTCAGTTCCCATGGAATGGGAACTCACATGTGAAGACAACGACCGTTCAGCGCAGATCGCGGGATTCTGTCTCAGACAGCCAGAGGGAACAGTCTGAGGATCAGACTGTCATGCTTCATCCAACGGTCCGATTGATTCAAGAAGTTGACCTAGTTCAAACCAAAGTCACATGTGAAGAAAGTACAACTTAGGCATCAAGCAAAGGGCATTTTGGACACAAACGAAAGATGCGACTGCCCAAGACAAATGGACTATAAAGCCAAATGAATAGTACTCGGTTTGAGTACTTCTCCCAGAACTTACAAACACCCACATCAGAGAAAAGAAAGAAAAGGAAGAGAAGTCCCCGCCGGCGAGTGTGTGATCTCGACGACGGTGAAGCTGAAGTTCCCTGGAGCAAGGGAACTGAGAAGTCAGCGTAAGGTATGAGTTACTTGTGTTTTGCTGTTGTGAGCTTAGGAACTCAGTTGAGAGGATTTACTAGTGTTGCTAGAGTTAGGAAGAACTTGTAGGAACAGAGAAGTGTAAATCCGGTTGTGTAACTAAGGAACAAAACAATCAATATAAGTAAGACATTCAAAATCCTCCAAGCGGAGGTAGAGGTTTACCCATACAACTAGTTGGTTGTAGTGGGGTTCCTCTATAAAGGAACTGTGCCTTTCACTGTTTTTATTACTTGCGATTATTTACTTCCGCTGCCTTGGGAACAACTTAATTGCCAGTTCCCAAGCTCACTGCTAACCGATTACGATCCAACAATTGGTATCAGAGCGAGCGCTCTAGATTTGTGTTAGCATCGCAGGTGCCAAAATGGCTCAGGAACTTACTCAGGTGGGGAACAATACCAGCAAGCCGCCAAGGCTTATAACAGGAAGATTTGAAAGCTGGCAACGCGACATGAAAGATTGGATGCGTGGCCAAGACTACCAAGCCTGGTGCGTCATCGAAAGGGTGAACTTCGAAATCGATCCAGCTATTGTCAACGATCTCTCAAAGTGGGGTCCCAACGAGTACAAGTGCATGGAGGCAAACTACAAAGCAAAACAGTATCTAAAAAGGTCCATGTGCGTACAAGATTGTGACAGGGTTGCCAACCTTGACACAGCCAAGGAAATGTGGGAAGCCATCCAACAAATGCACGTTGGGAACTCAGATCTCAGAGAAGATCTTCAAATGAACGCAAAGAGGGAGTTCTACAACTTCCAAATGGAGATGGGAGAGTCCGTCGATAGCTACTAATCCCGGTTTGAAGGACTTTGCACTAAGATGGAAGGATTGGGGATCACAAAAGAAGAAATCACCCACAAAATGAAGGTCCAACAGCTCTTCAATGGATTGACTGGAGAATGGGCAAATGAAAGAACGATGTTCAAGGAAAACCCAGAAAATCGAATGCTTATGCTCCATCAAGTATTTGGAAAGTTAGTGGGACATGAGAAGAGGAAGATCGATGATAAGGAACAAAGTCGAGCTCATCGAAGGATCGCACTCAAGATCGAAAAAATGCTCAAATCAACCCAAGAACAACATGAAGACTCCGAAGAAGAAGAGGATGAAGAGCTACTCCTTGTGACAAGAGCTCTTCGAAATTTCTACAAAGGAAAGTCTCAACGGAACAGTGGGAACTGGGGAAAGGGACAGAGTTCCCAAAGAAAGCCCACAGAGAAGGATCTCTCAGAAGTGACTTGCTACAAATGCAACAGGAAAGGACATTTTGCGAAGGAATGTCCACAAGGAACTGAAGGCAGAAAGCAAGGAAAAAAGGCCTACATCGCTAGTTGGAGCGATGATGAAGACGAAGATCCTGAAGCATGGGCACTCCCAGACATGTGTGGCATTGCCATAGGAGAAACCACTGGGGAACAACCCAGTGAGGTAACCACTGAAACTGTTCTTGATTCCTTGAGTAATTATGAAAAACCTGAATTGTTGAAAATTCTTTCAAGTCTTGTTAAAGATAACATAAAACTGCAAAACAAGTTGGAAAAACAGGAACACATAAATTCTCAATTAGTTGGTCTTGAGCCCTGTCCCAACTGCATATCCCTTCTAGAAAAACTCAAGTCCCATGTGTCTCACATCGTAGATCTAGAAAGAGAAATCAAAACTTTAGAGAAAGATGAGAACACCCTCCTGCAAAACCTGAGTAAGACTCCCGAACATCCTGAAGCCTCTAGTTCCCAAATTAAGTTTGTCCCAGCCAGACATGGCATAGGATACAAAGGTGAGTGCTCCAAGAACAGAAAGTCACCCCTGAGCGAAAATGAGATCCATGAGTGTAGGGCCTTAGAACTCCAGTGCGAGAAATAGAAAAATGCTCATCTCGAGGAGAAAATCAGGGTCCTAGAGAGTGGAAACAATGGTGAGAAAGATTACTATACTGGGAACTCTGGACATAGAATCTATGTCAAAATTGCTAAGGGAAATGGGTCTCGGGTGTACAACAAAGAAACCATGGATAGGAACCGTATCCAGAGACCACACCCAAAATACTACCTGGGAGAATACTACAAGACATGTTGGCACTGTGGTGCTCATGGGCACTACAAGGATGCATGTCCCAAGAAGAGAGCCCAAACCCCTAGAAGCCATGAGTTCCCAAACAGACAAAAACGTCATACTCATCACCAAAGGAACTCCAACTCTCAAAATTCCAAAGACATCAACATTTCTGACTATATCTTAAATGAAAATGTTTTCCCTTGCAAGGGACCTGGCAAGAGTCATCTTGCCTGGGTCTCAAAACACTAACTTTTCCTTGTAGGTGGCAGTGAGAGGGAACAGTACATGGTTCATAGATAGTGGATGCTCGAACCATATGACAGGAAACAAGGATATCCTCATCTCACTCCACACTCATGCCGAAGGAGGCCACGTCTCATTTGGCAACAAGAACAAAGGAGAAGTTATTGGAAAAGGAGAAGTGTTGCTCAATAAATCTATCAAAGTCAGCAACGTAAATCTGGTAAAGGATCTGGGATACAATCTGCTGAGTGTCTCCCAGATGTGTGATCAAGGGAACAACATCGTCACTTTCGACTCAGATGAATGTCTCGTCATCAACAAGAAGACCAACAAAGTAATTCTGAGAGGAAGAAGATACAACAATGTGTATGTGGTGGACACCAACTTTGAACCACCAATGAAGTTGTGCCTTGCGAGTTCCCAAGATGACACGGAACTCTGGCATCGAAGATTGGGACATGCTGGTGTAAATCAAATCCTGAAGCTTTATCTACAGGATCTGGTCATTGGTCTTCCACGAATTAATCTCGAAGGAGTCAAAATGTGTGAAGCATGTGTTCGAGGGAAACAGACCAGAACCTCCTTTAAACCCAAAAAGGTGGTAAGCACAACCAGGTCCCTGGAGTTGATTCACATGGATCTCTGTGGTCCCATGAGAACAACTAGCTACGGTGGAAAAAGGTACATGTATGTTTTAATTGATGATTTTTCAAGATTCACCTGGGTTGTTTTCTTGAAGGCAAAATCACAAGCGTTTGAAGAATTTGAGTCCTTCATCAAAAGAACAAAAGTAAGCTTGGGGCTGAAACTGAAAGCAATTAGATCTGATCACGGAACTGAGTTTCAAAACTCGGAGTTCCTAAACTTCTGTGAGCAAAATGGGATCTCTCACAACTTTTCAGCTCCTCGCACTCCTCAGCAAAATGGAGTGGTCGAGAGAAAGAACAGAACTCTGGAGGACATGGCTAGAACCATGATGATCGAAAGTGGAGTTCCTGAGTACTTCTGGACTGAAGCAATCTCCACAGCTACATACATCCTAAATCGAGCCATGACAAGGCCCCTGATCAACAAGACTTCCTATGAGCTCATCAAAGGGAGAAAACCAAACATCTCACACTTGAGAACATTTGGTTGCACATGTTTTGTTCACAACAACGGCAAAGACAATCTTGGCAAATTCGACCCCAGAAGCGACGAAGGGATCTTCCTGGGATACTCATCACAAAGCAAGGCTTACAGGGTCTACAATAAAAGAACCAAGAAGATAGAGGAAAGCATTCATGTCGTCTTCAATGAAAAGTCTGTAAAGATGGGAACCGAGACCCAAGGGAAGGGAACTCTGTTCAAGCTAGTCAGACATGAAGACGATGATGATGACGAGGATGAGCCAAGGAAAAGGGATGAAGACTATCCAAGTGCAAGCCATATCCCACAACCAGGGAACAATGGCGAAGGTCCAACCCTCACTGATCAAACCTCCCTTGAGGCTCCCTCCTCAGAAGAACTACAAGAAACCTCCAACTCTCTCGAGGTCCCCTCTTCAGGGAACAACTCTGCTGTCCCCCAAGACAATACACTGCCAGAGTCAAGTATTCAAGGGGAACAAAGAGGGAACCTGCCAGAAATCTCTGAAGAAACATCAAATGAAGAAGCTGAAGATGAGAGTTCCCATGACAAAGAAACACCAACTGAGGATAATACACATGCAAAGGAACTCACTCATACAAGAACCTTTCAACAAAGGAAGGACCACCCCCTTGAGAACATCATCTCCCCTCTTGATAAAGGTGTTCAAACTCGTTCCTCTCTCAATAATTTTTGTGCTTTTAATGCGTTTGTTTCAATGATGGAACCCAAAAATATCAAAGAAGCATTAAAGGACCCAGATTGGATTCAAGCCATGCAAGAGGAACTCCACCAATTCGAGAGAAACAAAGTTTGGAAGCTAGTTCCTAGGCCCAAAAACAAGAACATCATAGGAACCCGATGGGTTTTTAGGAACAAGCTTGATGATACTGGAGCTGTAGCAAGGAACAAGGCTAGGTTAGTAGCACAAGGATACAGGCAAGAGGAAGGGATTGACTACGATGAGACCTTCGCACCAGTTGCCAGGATCGAGGCAATCAGACTCCTCATCGCCTATGCTGCTCACAAGGGATTCAAACTTTATCAAATGGATGTGAAAACAACCTTCCTAAATGGACATCTCAAGGAAGAAGTGTATGTTGCCCAACCTCCAGGATTCGAAGATGAGAAAATGCCCAACCATGTCTATTTCCTAGAAAGGGCCCTTTACGGACTCAAACAAGCTCCCCGAGCTTGGTATGACAGGTTTGCTCAATTCCTCTTGTCCCATGGATACATTCGTGGTTCCATAGACAAGACTTTGTTTTTAAAGAAAGAATCTAAAGACATTTTGATTGTGCAAGTATATGTTGATGACATTGTGTTTGGAGCAACTAACGAAACTCTTGTAGAAAAGTTCAAGGACCTCATGAGCAATGAGTTTGAGATGAGTCTCATTGGGGAACTCACGTTCTTCTTGGGACTTCAAATATCCCAAACAAAGGAGGGAACAAAGATCCATCAACAGAAATACATCAAGGAAATGCTCGTGAAGTATGGGATGGAACATTCAAAGCCCATTGACACTCCCATCTCACCAAATTCAAGGCTAAATGCAGATGAAACAGGTATCAGTGTGGACCAAAGGAACTATCGAGGTATGATCGGGTCCCTTCTCTACTTAACAGCTAGTAGACCTGATATCATGTTCTCCGTATGTCTTTGTGCTCGTTTTCAAGCTAACCCTAAGGAATCACACCTGAAAGAGGTGAAGAGAATTTTCAGGTATCTCAAAGGGAACAATAACTTGTGCCTTTGGTATCCAAGGAACAGTTCCCTTGAGCTCATTGCATACACAGATGCTGACTTTGCAGGGCACTTGGTTGACAGAAAGAGCACTTCAGGAATGGCCCAGTTCCTAGGGTCTTGCTTAGTTTCGTGGGGATCTAAAAAGCAAAACTCAGTGGCACTCTCCACAGCTGAAGCTGAATATGTGGCTGCCGCATCATGCTGTTCCCAGGTTCTATGGCTTAAGTCACAACTCCAGGATTACGGTATGTCTTTTGGCCCAGTTCCCATACTCTGTGATAACACTAGTGCCATAAACATTTCCAAAAATCCTGTGCATCATTCTAGAACTAAGCATATTGATATAAGGAATCACTTTCTACGTGACAATGTTGAGAATGGGAACATTTCGATGGAACACTGTAGAACTGAAGAGCAAATTGCGGATATTCTTACCAAAGCTTTAGACAGACGTCCCTACCAGCGTTTTCGAATGCTTCTAGGGATGATAACTCTAAACTAAACAAGTCCCTGTTTGTCTCTCTCTCAATGCCTGACTAGTTTATATAAGATTGCATGATAGGGAACTTGGATTTATTGCTTTCACTATGCCATGATTACTAGTCTAGAGAAAAATGTGTGCAAAGGAACTCTATTTCTTTTGGCCCAAAATGATCAACCAGAGTTCCCTTTATCCCTCATTACAAGCCACCATGATGGTTGATCATATGACCCACCCTAAGCTAGGGACCAGACAAATACTTCTCATGAGCCAAAACATTTCCTTTATCGAGTTGCAAATTGTCTGGTTCCCTTTGAGTTCCCTAGCCCCACCAAAAGATGAGTGTGAAGTTCCCTCAACCACTTCACTCTCCCTGACCTTGAAAAGATCATGGGAACTGCTGCATCTACAAAGGGAACACTGACTAATCTTCAAAGAAAAACCGTCACTTGGGAAGCGGACTTTCGTGTCAGAAGCTCTGAAGCGTTACAGGCCAAGTATTCAAAATTTGAAAAGGACTTCCCAAGAGATTGTGACGCGTGTCCAGAAGCGTGCTTGAGAAGTTGAAACGGCGCCCCACGTTCATTGGGCAAAGGTTATCGAGGTTATTCCACTTCCCTTTCTACCCTTCACCTCCTCTCTCCTTTAAAACCCCTCTTTGCCATTTTTAGGCCCTTTACTCCATCTTACACCCCTGTCATTCGTCTTCCCCAAATCCTTTTCACTCTCATTTCAAGAAACCTCCAAAGCCTCCCAAATTCTTACAAAAATGGCCCCTCAACACACATTCGCACAAATCAAAGAGTGGATACTTGCCAATCCTCGCACTCTCTTCATCACTCAACTGAACGAGATCGAGCAAGAACAAGACCCAACCATGAAGGATGTCCTCATTCAAGGGCTATACAATCAAGTAAGCCCCTTCTTGCCCCCTCCTCCTCCTCAGGTCGACGAAACCGTCTCCTGGACCTCTTCCTCCTCCGAATCTCTTCCTCTTCCACCTCCAACCACCAACACCTCCTCCGGAGTTGTCATCGTTGACAACTTCGGAGATGCTCGCCCCTCCATCAATGAAAAACCCCATAAATCCAAACATCGCCACTCATCCAAACATCGCCACTCATCACAAGATCCCTCAAAATCCAAAAAATCCAAACACTCCCACGACCCCTCCAAATCCAAAAAGCGTAAACACTCTGAGCCTCTGAATTCTCGGAGCCCAGAAAGAAGGCTTTCTTCCGATTTGAGGACTACCTGAACTGCTCCAAGGAGAGTTCTTGTGCTCCCAAACCTCCCTACCCTTTTCCTTCCGACGATGGGAACTCCGAACCCTAGAGTCTACTTCCCTCTTCCTCCTCCATCCCTCCTCTTCAAATCGAGGGACCTCCTCCGCCACCTCCTCCAGTTCCCGCCACGATGGGAACTCCAACATCCCAACCTCCTTCACTTCCTCTCGTTCCCATCCTTACGGGATCTCCAACTCCACCTTCACCTCACAAAACGCCTTCTCCTTCCTCACCAAAACACATTTCCACCACTTCCATCTCCGCTTCGGGGATCTCTCCTCCACAGGACCGCAGATCCCTTCCTCCTCCTTCCACTCAACTCACAACCCCTATTCCTTCTTCTCCTCTCCCCTCTTCCATCACGTCTCCCACCACCACCAAACTCCCCTCTCCCTCACCATCCAAAAGTACCGTCGCCCTCTCCTCAGACGACGACGATCTTCCTCTTTCTGTGGTCATCGGCAAAATGACCAAGGACCCTCCTCCGATCATCATGGGAACTTTGTAGGAGGAAGCCCAGCTCAAGGCCATCGAGGAAGAACTCAACAGGGGTCCCTCTGAGCACACAGTCTCCCAAGGGACAAAGTCCCCAGAAAAGGTTGCCCCTCAAGAGCCCACAGAGACAAGGGACCTCGCACCAGCTGGAGGTGCTGAGGCAACAACAAGTCATCCTGGAGATGACGCGGAGGGCTCCGGTTCGAGCTCCTCCGAGGAAGAAGGGACCTCCCATGATGAGGTCGAAGAAGAAGAAGAAGCTCCAGCTACAAAGGAGCCAGCACGTATGCCTACACCTGGACACCAAATGGTGGTGTCCGCGAGTTCCCCACCACCAAGGGACCGCGTGCTTATGATCGAAGCGGCTGCACCCCCTCAGCAGAAAGGACCTCGCACGGTCTCTAGGGGGAACAAATCCAAAAGCAAGTCAAGGAAGGGAAAGGGGACCACCAAGCATCATGTCAATGAGCGCCGAAAACTTCTCCCTCACCTCATTGTTTCCAAAGAGGTGCTAACTGAAAATGGTCTAGAGGAACTGTGGGAACTGATCAAGGCCCAAGGCTGGGAGAGACTCTGCCAAGAAACTGTGAGAGTAGATCCCTCACAAGTGCGTCAATTCTACAACAACTTCACTATCACCAACGACGGCACTTAGGGAACTCTCTCCCACGAAGGCGACGAGTTCATTTTTACAACGTCTACGATCCGCCTTCAACTCCAGGTCCCTGGTCAAGGGCTTAGCGAGGTGCCCAGCAAGCTCTGGGGCGACTTCAACAGCGCCGAGGTGTACAACACAATTTTTGAGGGTCGGGTTCCCTCTAAGGTCCTCTCGACGCATCATCTGTCCTTGGTCGCCAAGCTCGCTCACCAATTCATCATCAACGTGGTGATCCCACGCCAAGAAAAGCGCCTGGTCGTCAACATCCCCGATGCCATCATCCTCTACCACTTCCTCCTCAAGAAGCCCATAAATCTTCCCCGAATTATCCTTGGGCACATGGAAAAGTGCATGGCCTCCAAGTCCCACTCCCTTCCCTACTCCGGGCTGATCAAGAAGCTCCTACAAAAAGAGGGTCTCTACGATGCCTCTAAAGACGAAATCGAGCTTGGAAGGGAACTGGACATTACAGTTGCCCAGAAGATGAGGCACTCGGAGCCTGTAGAGGAGGCGGCTCCCCTAGAGTCTGGTACACAAGAGGGGAACTCTTCAGTGTTGCTCCGCATCGCCAACACCCTCGATCAGATTGCTAGGGACCAGGCAGTGTTGGCCAGAGGACAAGAAAAGCTTACACAAGTCCTTACGCGCCTTTGTGACGCCTTGTTCCCTCAGAGCCCATGATCTCTCCCTTCTTGTTCCCTTAATCCAACAATGACCACAAATTGTACTTGGGTTCCCATTGTACATATTCTCTTAAGTAATGAAATGGTCTTTATTTTGATTGCGTGTTCCATTCTTTCCTAATATTGCTTTGCTTAATTTTCGATGATGTCAAAAGGGGGAAAGATAAAAAATGTGAGATGAGTTAAAAGTTTAAGTTATCACAGACCACGCATAAGCTAAGGGGGAACAATTGCATAAAAAGCCCAATAGGAACTATGTGTCTCACCAGAAGTGGCTCCCTAAATCTAAATGTCTCACTAAGAGTGACTTCCCAAAATCATACTTAGGAACTCATCAGCATATCATTCATTGAAATACTTGCATTTTTGTGATGGGTTTGTCATCATCAAAAAGGGGGAAATTGTTGGGACGTTGTTGGGACCTCTGGTTCTAAGCAACGGATCAACGATTCACTTCTCTTTAAGTTTTGATAATGACAAATACCATAGGGAACTAATGTGGTTTGTTCAAGTATTTCTAAGGAACACAGGTACAACCAAGAACTCCTATGAATGACAAAGCCACTACTGGCCACAATGAAGAGTTTCCATCAAGGGAACTCTGAAGAGGAAAGTTCCCATGAAGTGGGAACTCCCAGAAACAAACAAGAAAACACAAGCTTACAACGATGAAGAGTTTCCATCAAGGGAACTCTGAAGAAGTCAGTTCCCATGGAATGGGAACTCACATGTGAAGACAACGACCGTTCAGCGCAGATCGCGGGATTCTGTCTCAGACAGCCAGAGGGAACAGTCTGAGGATCAGACTGTCACGCTTCATCCAACGGTCCGATTGATTCAAGAAGTTGACCTAGTTCAAACCAAAGTCACATGTGAAGAAAGTACAACTTGGGCATCAAGCAAAGGGCATTTTGGACACAAACGAAAGATGCGACTGCCCAAGACAAATGGACTATAAAGCCAAATGAATAGTACTCGGTCTGAGTACTTCTCCCAGAACTTACAAACACCCACATCAGAGAAAAGAAAGAAAAGGAAGAGAAGTCCCCGCCAGCGAGTGTGTGATCTCGACGACGGTGAAGCTGAAGTTCCCTGGAGCAAGGGAACTGAGAAGTCAGCGTAAGGTCTGAGTTACTTGTGTTTTGCTGTTGTGAGCTTAGGAACTCAGTTGAGAGGATTTACTAGTGTTGCTAGAGTTAGGAAGAACTTGTAGGAACAGAGAAGTGTAAATCCGGCTGTGTAACTAAGGAACAAAGCAATCAATATAAGTAAGTCATTCAAAATCCTCCAAGCGGAGGTAAAGGTTTACCCATACAACTAGTTGGTTGTAGTGGGGTTCCTCTATAAAGGAACTGTGCCTTTCACTGTTTTTATTACTTGCGATTATTTACTTCCGCTGCCTTGGGAACAGCTTAATTGCCAGTTCCCAAGCTCACTGCTAACCGATTACGATCCAACAATGACTCAACTAATACATATGTGAGAGGATATGGGACAAAAGAGACTTGTTTACAAAAGCGTCAAAAGGATAAGATAAGCGTAAGAGACTCATGTGTGAGAGTTACTACGTGTACTTAGACAAGTTGATGTGGTTCAAACCTTAGGAGCACCACGATTCCTTAGTACATGAATGTGATGATCACAAGGTGTAAATTCAAGTCTACGGACATTTACACTTATACATAGATTCTGTTTATTAAAATTCGAGTCTTGATGACATGGCTCAAATGGGGAAGGAATGTTGGTGATTTGTGTCAAGTCATCAAATCCCTAGTAGAGCATGTTGAGGTTTAGAGTCATATTGGGAATGTCGACATGGTGTGTTGACATATATGACTTTCCATGATCAATTGTTATCATAAGATCCAATAGGAAAAACGCACACCACATCCGAGACGAGGAACCTCGTGTGCACCGTTGCATGGCAAAGGCGCGCCTTGGCGTAGGCGTCGCTCGGTGCAACGGCGTGGGGCAAGCGCGGGGCTCGGCTTGGACCTCGGTTTTGAGGTTCAAGGCTCGACATTGTGTGGGGCACGCCTATGAGTGAACTTGAGGTTCATCTCAAGGCTGCAAGGGCGCGCCTAGGTGGTGCGATGGCATGGTGGAGCTAGGGACTCGGTTGCGAGGCTGCCATGGAGCTCTCGGCGCGCCTATGGCACGTGTCCGAGGCTTCGAGCATGAATTGTGAGGCTAAGGTATGGTTTTGAGCTTATACATTGAGTCTTATAACTTTGTGCATGTTCTAAGATGAAATAGGAAGCTTCTCTAAGCTTGGTAGATGCTTTGAGCAATAACCAAAGCTTGAGTTTAGCTTGGCACATAGTTAAATATGCTAGAAAGAAGTTTACAAGCTTCATACTAGCTTAGAGTGAACTCTAGGAGCTTCGACAAGCTCAAGACTCATTGTACATGCTTTATAAGAAGCTCATGTAGCTAGGAAGTAGCTCATGGAAGCTCAATGTAGCTCACACTAGCTCAAGTTAGCTCAACTAGCTAGAAATTCAGCTCAACCTAGCTCACACTAGCTCACGCCAGCTCAACTCACTATAAGCTAGCTCATGGAGCTAAGGGGTAGTGACATTCCTAGGTGACCTAGCTGGGCACCTAGCTATGCTAGATAGGTGGTGGGGTTGGTGGGCCGGCCCAAGGGGCGCGCCTGGTGGGCTGGTGGGCCGCGCATGCACGCGCATGGCATGGGCTGTTGGCCTTGCCATTTGGGCCGTGTACATGGGCCTTTTGGATTGGATTTTTGGGCTTCATCTTTGGGCCTTTATAGGCTGGATTTAAAGATGATTTGGAGTCCAAGGGGGGATGCACTTGGACGCCCCATTTGATGACAAGGAGAGAGGGAAGGGAAGTTGTAACTAACTCCCTTAATTCACTCTCGGCCGCACATGTGGACAACCGATGGTAACCACCTCTCATGGCAGTTTTGGGGCAAGTTGTCACGCCTATTTAAAGATGATTTGGCAGTTTTGGCCTAGCATTCCCTGAACATCGACGTCGCCATTCGCCCCGTGGTGCAGCGTCGAAGAAAAATGAACGAAGAAAGAGCGACCGCCACAAACGAAGAGGTGGCCAAGCTGTTGGCCGCAGATTTCATCCGCGAGGTCCAATATCCGAGGTGGCTGTCCAATGTCGTATTGGTCAAAAAGGCCAGCGGCAAGTGGCGGATGTGTGTGGATTTCAAGGACCTCAACAAAGCATGCCCCAAAGACAGCTACCCTCTACCCTCGATTGACGCGCTCGTAGATTCAACTGCGGGGCACGAGGTCTTGAGTTTCCTCGACGCTTATTCGGGATACAACCAGATCTCCATGAATCCGCGTGACGAGGAGGATACGTCCTTTATCACCCAACGGGGAACATACTGTTACAAGGTCATGCCATTTGGCCTTAAAAACGTCGGGGCCACATTCCAACGCCTCATTAATCGGGTCTTCAAAGACCACCTAGACAAGAATGTATCCTCTTACGTCGATGACATCATGGTACGAAGCAAGAGCCCCGAGGAACACCTGGCCGATCTCGCCGAGGTCTTCACAACCCTCAGGCATCACCGGCTCAGCCTGAACCCCGAGAAATGCGTTTTCGGCGTATCATCGGGGAAGTTTTTGGGATTCATGATCAGCGAGCGCGGGATCGACGTCAACCGCGCCAAAATAGAATCGATCCTCGCGATGAGGTCTCCCAGATCACGAACCGAGGTGCAACGACTCAATGGCGCTGTAAATTACTTGGGGCGATTTTGCTCCCGTTTAGCGGACAAACCTCTCTCTTTCTTTGCCTCCCTCAAAAAGAATGACAAGTTCGTCTGGGACGAGAGACTCGAGACTGCCTTCTCCGAGTTAAAGATCTTCCTCACCAAGCTCCCCACCTTGTCACCTCCGCATGCGGGCGAAGACCTGCAGCTGTATGTAGCGGTGAGCCCCGAGACAGTCAGCGCGGTGCTCACTAGAGAAGCCATGCACCCGGTGTACTTTGTGAGTCGCGTGCTCCAGCCTGCGGAGCAGCGATACTCTCCAGCAGAGAAAATGGCGCTAGCCGTAGTGACCGCCGCAAGGCGTCTACGCCCGTACTTCCATGCACATCCCATCCAGGTCCTCTCGGACCTCCCACTCCGTCAAATCCTGCATCAGCCCGCCCTCTCCGGGCGTATGACGAAGTGGGTCGTCGAGCTCTCTGAGTTTGACATCAGTTATCTCCCGAGGACCGCAATGAAGGGACAGGCCCTCGCCGACTTTATGGTAGAGGTCACCTTCCCCGAAACCGATACAAGCTCGGACGAATGGAAGGTGTTCGTTGATGGCTCGCGATGTGACGCCGGTGGCGGGGCCGGCGTATTCCTCGCTGGCCCCTCAATCGAGACGGAGTATGCTCTCAACTTCTCCTTTGATGCCACCAACAACGACGCCGAGTACGAATCCATGATCGTCGGGATCGAGATGGGACTACTTAGCGGAGCCCCCAAGATAAGGGTCTACATAGATTCCGAATTGGTGGCACGACAACTCAACGACCAATACGACACCAGGACAGGTTTTCTGCCCGCCTACCGAGCAAAGGTAAAGGCCTTGGTCTCATGCCTGGAGACCTTCGCGGTAGAGTCAATCCCACGAGCCTCAAACACAAAGGCGGATGCCCTCGCCAGATTAGGCTCCGCACTTCCCTTGGATGTGAGGGAACCGCGTGATGGTAGAGAGAAAGCTCTCACGAAGTGTTGATAGTGAGATCCTGTCCATAAGGACCGAGGATTGGAGGTTCCCAGTGATGCGGTATATACAAAGCGGTGGCCTCCCAAAGGACCCCGCGCTGGACAGGAAACTAAAAATGCAAGCTGCCCGCTACTGCGTCATCGGTGACCAGCTTTACCGTCGAGGCTACGCTGAACCCAACTTGCTATGCATACCGCCCGAGGCCACGAACCACGTCCTCTACGAGGCCCACGAGGGAGTTTGTGGAGGACACCCGGGGTGGAGGTCTTTGGCACACAAGATCGTCCACTTTGGGTACTTCTGGCCCACTCTCCGACAAGATGTAAAGGCTTACGTCCAAAGATGCGTCGGATGCCAGAAACACGGGAACCTCCAACACACCCCGACGGTCCCCCTCCGCAGCATCCACGCACCGTGCCCATTCGCGATGTGGGGAATGGACATTTTAGGTCCTTTCCCCAAAACAGCTGGCCAGGTGCAATACATTTTGGTCATTGTCGACTACTTCACGAAGTGGATCGAAGCACAGGCCATGGCAAAAATCACCGGGGCGAAGGTCTGCGAATTCCTATGGAAGAACCTCGTTTTCCGTTTTGGTGTCCCCATGACAATCATGACCGATCATGGCCCCCAATTCGACTGCGAAGAGACTCGGGCTTTCTGCTCTGAGTTGGGCATCGACCTCAAATTTTCCTCCGTGGCCCATCCCCAATACAATGGATAGGTTGAAAACGTCAACGCCCGCATCTTGACAGACCTAAAGAAGCGTCTGGGCGTGGCACAAGGCCGCTGGGCCGAGTTACTCCCACTCGTCCTCTGGACGTATCGCACGACATCGCGTCGCGCAACGGGCGAAACACCCTTCGCTCTAACTTACGGGGCGGAGGCACTCGTTCCCGTAGAAACCCTGATCCCATCGGCAAGGGTGTACAACTTCGACGAAAAAGAAAATGAATCCAACCTCAGGGTTGAACTGCAATTCCGGGACGAAGTCCGCGAGGTGGCAGACCTACGCTCTAGAGAATACAAGCGACGTGTCGCCGTATACCATGACAAGAAGGTCAAACCTTGTCTCTTGGCCACAGGATACCTCTTTCTGAGACGCACCGAAGGAGCCAAATTGGACCCTAACTGGGAAGGACCCTACCTCCTCGGGGAAGAAGTCGCGCCCGGGGCTTTTAAGCTCAGGGACGGCGAGGGGTGTACACTGAGCAAGACATGGAACGTCGCGCGACTTAAAAAATATTACATGTAAAATCTCGAAACCCCGTTGTTCCTCCTAGTTTTAATGAATAAAGGATTGCAGGCTTTTAAAAAAAAATCTCCCTCGAAAATCCACCCCTCGCTTGACGCTAGGGGTTGGAGAATCTCGTTAAAGTCCACCCCTCGCTTCCCGCTTGGGGTTGGAGAATCTCGTTTGGTCCACCCCTCGCTTCCCGCTTGGGGTTGGAGAATCTCGTTAAGTCCACCCCTCGCTTCCCGCTTGGGATTGGAGAATCTCATTAAGTCCACCCCTCGCTTCCCGCTTGGGGTTGGAGAATCTCGTTTGGTCCACCCCTCACTTCCCGCTTGGGGTTGGAGAATCTCGTTAAGTCCACCCCTCGCTTCCCGCTTGGGGTTGGAGAACCTCGTTTGGTCCACCCCTCGCTTCCCGCTTGGGGTTGGAGAATCTCGTTTGGTCCACCCCTCGCTTCCCGCTTGGGGTTGGAGAACCTCGTTTGGTCCACCCCTCGCTTCTCGCTTGGGGTTGGAGAATCTTGTTAAGTCCACCCCTCGCTTCCCGCTTGGGGTTGGAGAACCTCGTTTGGTCCACCCCTCGCTTCCCGCTTGGGGTTGGAGAATCTCGTTAAAGTCCACCCCTCGCTTCCCGCTTGGGGTTGGAGAACCTCGTTTGCTCCACCCCTCGCTTCCTGCTTGGGGTTGGAGAATCTCGTTAAGTCCACCCCTCGCTTCCCGCTTGGGGTTGGAGAACCTCGTTTGGTCCATCCCTCGCTTCCCGCTTGGGGTTGGAGAATCTCGTTAAGTCCACCCCTCGCTTCACCCTTGGGGTTGGAGAATCTTGTTAAGTCCACCCCTCGCTTCCCGCTTGGGGTTGGAGGACCTCGTTAGAATCCACCCCTCGCTTCCCGCTTGGGGTACGAACGAGGTTCGTGGACCCCCTAAGAGGGCAGGATTCGCTGACAGTTATTTTAGGATGGTACGAATTTCCGGAATCTTGGCATAACAATTGTTTTAGGTTGGAACGAACTTCCGGAACAGCGAAGCCGAATTTAGTGAAAGGCGAGGTCCGACAGAAGCTCATAACCTCGATGCGGAACTAAAACGCCCAATGTGGCCCGAGTTCCACAAAAGATGTGGCACTCGAACCATGGGGTTGGATGGATAAAGATAGACGTATGCAAGAAAGACTAAGGCAAACAAACAAACAAGCATTGGAAAAGAAAGTGACATAAGGCATAAAGATAAAAAGGCCACGTGGACCACGATGTTCGATTACAGACCTCGTAGGGCCACCCAAACAAAAAAAAAGATGTTTTAATTACAGACCCCGTAGGGCCACCAAGGAAAAAAATGGTTTTCACTTCTTCAGAGTTTCGGCGTCTGGATCGGTGAGGTCGACAGTTTCACTCTTGGAAGCTTCAGCGGGGGTAGCGGAGGGCTGCGGCGCGGGCGCATTGGCCGCAGGCTGAGGTCCCATGGAGATCAACTCCGGGTTTCCTCTGGTGAGATCCGCCTCGCGGGGAGCCTCGTTGGACACTGTCCCATCCTCGTTGAGGAAAAACTCACATTCCCCCTCGGGATCCTCCGATCCCAACTCCCCCATGGTCTCAGCGTAATTAGGGTTGAAGAAGACGATCTGGGGGTCGAGGTGCCTATACTTGGTCACCGCCTTCTTAACGTCCATACAGACGGCCTGGTGGAACATCTTCCTCACGCTCTCCACCAGCACCGCTTGGTACTCCTCCGAGTCCACATACTTGGGACCCGCGGCCTCGACCTCCTCGTTGAGCTCAGCAATACGTCCTTCAAGACGCCTGATTTCCTCCTCGGACCTCAAAACCTCCGCCTCCTTCTCCTTAAAAAACTTGTGTTCGGCGGAGAGCTTACCCCGAAGCTCCTCGTTCTCACTCCTCAAGACCTCGACCTCATCCTTCGCCTTTTTCTCCCCCTCCTTCGCTGACAGCGTCGCCTTTGCCTCCTCCTTCGCCGAGGTCTTTACGGCCTCGACCCGCTTCTTAGCCGCAGCCTCCGCGGCCTTGGACCTTTCCGCAACCTCGACCAGTTCCTTGGCTTGTCGCTCACATACCTCGTTGCGAGCTTGAAGCGCCGCCTCCATCTTGTCTATCCTCGCATGAGCAAGGTCGATGCGGCTCCGGTTATAATTATCAAAAAAGGTGTGCTGCAAATTTACAGTAAGGTGAGAAAAGAAACAAAAAAGAGACAGAAATTAAATGCACAAAAGCGGAAGCTTACCATGGCCGAGTACCGAGCAACCTCATCGTCAAGTGCCGCATCGATGAGGTTATTGGCCCACGCGATCTCCTCCTTATAATCCCCCCGGGTCCACTCCAACGGGCCCCCCTAATCGGTCCAGGACAGTGAAACCTGGCGGGATGGGGGCCTGCGACCTCGCGACCTCGCCCCTCGAAGTCGAAAGCGGGGATGATGTCCAAAACCCGCGAGCCTCTTTGGTGGTCGCCCGTCCGGGATTTCTTCTTTTTCTCCCTAGGAGGAGACTCCGTGTCCTTTCTTTTGCGCCCGGCCTTGTCGTCGGACCCCCGAGGAGGATGGGAGGATGCCTTCGGGACGACCCCTTTCAGAGGGACCGCCTCAGACCTTTTGTCCCTTTGGGGCGGCCCCGCGACGTCCCATTGAGACGCCCTCGCGACATTCCCCTTGGGCGAGACCCCCCCGGCCGCGATCGTCGGCGGAACAGGTTTAGGTTGCGCTGTACCCATCCTCGCCTACGAGCTCGGCTCGTTGATGCTTATCCCCTTTGGAGCCCGGGGAGCCGGAACTTTGGAACTAGAAGACAGAGGCTGTTTCGCCTTCGACTTCGTGGTAAGAGCGTGCAGAAGATCCACTGTCATCAGAAAAAGCATAAAAGAGAAAGAAGCAAGTTAAGAAGAAGTCAGAAACAAATATAACGAGGTTTATAACCTCGTAACCTTTCAAAGAAAAGAAGAGCAATCAGAAAGAGAATAAAATACCCTCTCCACCCTCGTGGGGAGGGAAACTGAGGCTCAGCCCAACCCGCTCAAGCCGGTCCTGAGAAAGGTATATCTCATATGGCGCCTGGTACGCTGTAGCGTATCGAGCCTTGAGTGCCTGGAACTCGACGACCTTGTACGGGAACACGCACCTCTCGAAGGCACCCGACGCCACAGGGAAATTGAGATATCTCCCGCTGAGATCTCGAGCCAAAAACCACTTAGGTTTCCACGTCCCGACGTTCGACTGGGTCGTGGTGATCTTGACGTTCGGCGTGCTGAGATTGACGAGGGAACACCGAGGTTCCCTCCTCGCTAAAACTAACGCCGACAAATCATCGCGGTTCGGTTTGTCCATGAGCTCGCGACTTCGAATCGTGTAGGCACACAACAGCCGCCAGGCATTCGGAAACAGCTGGGCAGGACAGACACCCATAGCCCACAGGAAATCCACGATGTGCTGGGCCAAAGGCAGCCTGAAGCCCGCTTGAAGACTGAAGAGGTGCACGATCGCGCACCCCTCATAGGACGCCAAGGGCCGTCCCTCCTCCTCTGGGAGTGCCAGCTCGACTCCCTCGGGCCAGGGGAAGTCCTTAGCTATCTTCGCGAGGTCGTCCAGCTCAAGGTCGGTGGCCATCCCCTCGAACAGATAAGCCTCGGGGGTGCTCGAGCTCATGGGAATCCGTTCTTCGAGGACAACAGGAACGCCAGACACGGCGTCAGTAATATAGGCCTCAGGAAAGCTCGAGGGCACGTACGCAGCCGAAGCTGAAGCAATTGCCGCGTCCAACCCCGCCTCAACCTCGGCGGCGATCACATCAGGAGAAGAAGAGGAGGCCATTTCAACACCAGAATAAACGCGAAGATGGAGAAAGAGTGAATTGATCGAAGCAGCGGAGTCGCTAGACGAAGGCTCGCTGAAGACCAACGAAGAGGAACTTGGGTTCTGAGAATCACTAGGCTCTACACTTCCTACAGATTCGGAGACCTCCTGGTAGAAATTCTCTTGAACGTTGAAAACAAAACCGGGCGGTGGGCTCGCAGAAGTTCTCCTAGGCATGAAAGGGCAACGTCCCGACCGCGAAAAGCTAGCACCTGGAAAAGAAACGGTCAGTAAGACACTAGGGGCAAGGTAACCAAAGAAAAAAGCACGAGGTCATAACCTCGGAAGGAAAGAAGTGCGAGATCATCACCTCGGAAAGAAAAAAGCACGAGGTCATAACCTCGGAAGGAAATAAGCGCGAGATCATAACCTCAAAAAGAAAAAAGCACGAGGTCATAACCTCGGAAGGAAAGAAGCGCGAGATCATAACCTCGGAAGGAAAAAAGCACGTTATCATAACCTTAGAAGGAAAGAAGCGCGAGATCGTAACCTCGGAAGGAAAAAAGCACGAGGTCGTAACCTCGGGAGGACAGAAGCACGAGATCATAACCTCGGAGAGAGAGGCTACGCGAAGTCATAAGGGGGAAAAGCCACGTGGCACCCTAGAAGCTACTCTGAGAAGATAGGACGGCAAAGAAGAATTTGAAGCGCCAAAAGAAAGGAAAGAGAAAGAAGGCCAACCAACGGTGGAAGCCCAAACGCCCCGTCAGTCAGACATCATGACGTTTGGGCTCCCTAGGGTTTCGAAATTCAAAAAGTGGTGGGCGGAGAAGCAGAAGTTTAACCGCCACCCCAAACGAGCAATAAACCCAAAAAACACAGCGGTAACCTCACGGTGGTGACTGCCCCTCACCACCGTCCCACCGCCACAGCGCCGGCGAGGGACACCCAGCAAAACACCGTCACCCAAAAAGGAGAGAAAAGAAAGAAAAAACACAACGAACAAACGAAGAGAAAAACGAAAAAAACGCTAGACGACGCACAGAAACACCCGCTCCCTCACCACCACCGCTCCGCCACCGTGACACCGGCGCGAAACGCCAGGCGACACACCGTCGCCCAACCGAAGCACGAAACAAAAAACAGGCAAAGAAGAATTTGAAGCAAAAAACACCAGAAAACGAGAGAAAGAGAGTCGGGAACTTACTTGTTTAGAGTCGGCGTGGAAGGAGCGTTGACACGGTTGGAAAGCGGTGGAATTTCATCGGAAACCGTCTCGGGAACCGTTCGCAGAAGACTGAGAAGACGAAGAGAAAGAAAGCGAAAAGATTGAAGGAGAAGATGAAGGGGAAGCGTGTGAGATACGCCCTTATAAAGAGAAGGTTTGGGCCTCACCTCACTCGCAAAAGGCTTATTGGGCCTACCCTACCAAAATGGCCCATTAGTCTAAAGCACGAAGAACAGGCCCGGGAAGATCCCCCCGTGCGAGCGGAAGAGAAACCTAAAGTGCGAGGCCTCGCAAAGAAAGAAACCTCGCAAAGGAAGAAACCTCGCAAAGAAAGAAACCTCGCAATGGAAGAAACCTCGCAAAGGAAGAAACCTCGCAAGATCCCCTCCTCGTACCCCGTGGCCCCAAGGAACTTATGGCCAGCGAACCTCATAGCGAGGTCCCCAGGCCATGGGGTTGTGATGATTTCCAAAACAGTAAAACAAGAAGTGGGCCCGGGGTACCAAGAGCAAGTAGACCCGGAGGGATTCCCAAGGGCAATTTAGGGACCCACGTCCATACCCTTCGTTTATTTAAAACAAAATTCCTACCCTCGTAAGGTCTCCCAACTCCCCAGGACGAGGTCTCGACCTCGTCACCGACTCTACTAACGCACCCGCCCACACAGACCAATCACAAGCGACCTCATCCCCAAACCAATCACAAGCGACCTCATCCCCGAGCCAATCACAAGCGGCCTTGTCCCCGGACCAATCAAAAACTCCTATTCCGGGCGTCCCACATCGGACCTTGGCCTAAACTCGGCTACCCAATTCACTATAAATAGAGGAGAACCTCGTAGGAAGAAGGGGTCGAAAAACCACTTGAACTCAAGAACTCTCTTGCTTGTTGAAGATCGACGTGATAGAAACATCGTCAAAAGACCTCGCTATAGACAGGAGAAGTCCACAAAAAGACTAAGTCATACAAAGACCTCGCCCACACTAAAGACCTCGCTACAAAATCTCACAAAGCTCTCCACACCACGAACCCAAATCTACCTCGCCCTAGAGTCAACCTCGCAACATTTAGGTTTGATCTCAAAACTTCGTAGGAGGTCTAGGTGTAATTCTCAGAATTGTTCATCAGCCTCGTAGGTTTGTAACCTCGTTATTGGGAGAAAATCATAAATAAAGGAGCAAGTGTTTGCACTCAAATATAATAATCTTGTTCCTTGTCTCGTAGCGTAGCTGTTATTCGGGTTTCATCAGGATTGAGTCTATCTATCCATATATTGGTGTTTTCAAAGCATTCACTCACATCCTCTTGGTGTTTGAAGATTTGAATCTTAGTTATGTCAAGTTGTAGGAGGATTTATCCTCATTCTGATAGTTTGGGTGCTTGAGACTCGATTCTCTTGTGTCTAGCTTGAGTACGATAGCTTATTCTTCACCTTTCTAACTTAGTTTTTGTTCTTCTTGTTGCGTCTTCTTCCTTTGTTTGTTGATTAATTTGTGTCGTGTTCTTGGTGTTGTTGGCCGAGATGCTGGAAGATCGGGACAATCCCCGTATCAAATTGGTATCAGAGCTTTGGTTTACCAACACCATCATCAACTCGTTCTTCATCTTTGCCACCATTAGAGTCATCTACAAAATCCAAAAAGAAGAGTCAAGCCAAGCAAATTCCTTGGCTAGGTATTTCATTCTCGTTTTTCTTGCTGAAATTTGTGATTTCCGACCAAACACCACCTTTCCACCACCACATAAAAGTTGTCGCTACCATTTTGAGAATCAAAACCTTCACCTTTGCTAGTTGTGCTGAAACTAGGCTAAGCTTAACCAAACACACCCTAACCATCCTTAACGTCCTCCAAGTAACCACCATCTCCACTACTTCAGAAAAACCATCCACCACCCTTCAGAAATAAGTCGGCCATGTTTCATTTAAATTAAGGGAGGAGAAAGAAAATTCAAAATACCATATATCTCTCCTTATTAATAGCTGACTAATTCAAACCTCCAACAAACTCCATTTCAGCCAAGAAAGATCCACGACCCCACCCCTACTTTCACTTAACCACTCCTATTTTCACTCCAACATATCTTTTCCTTTCAACCACTTCTAACACATCTTCATTTAGTGTATTTCTATAATTTTCACACCATAGATTATTTATTTGATATTTCTGGTATATTTCTACAAAAAATAGCGTCAAAAACAAAAACGAAAAAAAAAACAGAAGAAAGAAAATATCAAAAACTGCATATGCACTATCGTATTGTTTGTAAAGGTGTAATCCATTGTTGATACATTTGTTAAGTGTGGAGATCTCTCATTCACTCTCGTTTAACCTAAAGCCATGCCCTTTCCTTCTGAAATCACAATTGAAGCTAGCAATTGCTTGGCTTAAATCAGCGAGAGTGCAATTCTCGAGTCTCTTAGGATTGTCAACAATTTCTTTCTTGCATCTTTCTTACATTCGAGTACATATTTCAAGCATAGTAGTTTGTTTCCAAACTTGTTTTAATTTCGCCCAAGAACCTTGATAATTATCTTGATTTGGTTGTTGTGTGTTGCTAGAATTACTAAGATCCCATTGGAATTTGGCATACTCAACATAGATTGAAATAAAGGGCTCAATTTCATTGACAAGAGAGGATAAACACTTGGGCTTTAAACACGTGGGAAGCTGAGTTTTGGTTTTGATTTATACTAGCCTCACAAGTTTGTTTAGTGTGTTACTATGTCTCGATCAGTTTCACAAGATCGTATCCCCAGAAGTGTTCAAGATGCTCAATGCTATGAATGCCAACATCACATGTTTGATGGAACGAGTGGTGGCCTTGAAGAGCAACCCTTCCAGCTCCAACCGAGCTCCACCCATTGCCAACCAACCCTTATCGCCGGAACAAGATGGAACCTGCCATCAAAGAGAAGAATCTATCCTTCAACCCCTTGGAATTTTTGCTCAAAATTTACCTCTTAATGAACTCCCCTCTCCACGAGAGAGGCGAGAAATAACTAATGAGTTTCATGGATTTCAGGGACAAGGGAGGAATCCGAGGCATGAGCAATATGACGCATATGAGGAGGAATTTGGAGATGGTGAATGGGAACGAGGATCCTATCGTGGGAACATACAAAGGAGGCCATGTGAAGAGGATGTCATTGGCAAGATTAAAGTCAAGATTCCAACTTTTGAAAGAAAGTGTAAACCGGATGCTTACATGGAGTGGGAGACTAAGGTTGAACAAATTTGGAGTTGCCATAATTTTCCCGAGGCCAAGAAAGTTCAATTGACTTCCCTTGAATTCACTGGTTATGCCCTCATTTGGTGGGATAACTTGGTGAAGAGAGGAGGAGGAATCTAGATCCAGCCGTGCTATAATGGGCTCAAATGAGGGCCTTGATGAGGACAAGATTTGTGCCTCAACATCACTCTCATGAGCTAAGACAAAGGCAGGAAAATTTGAGGCAAAACTCCATGAGTGTTGAAGAGACATTCAATGCCATGCACATGGCAATGGTAAGAGCCAATGTGATGGAAGATGATGAATCCACAATGGCTAGGTTCCTTTGAGTTCTTCATCCTAACATAGCTAATGAGATTGATCTTTATCCATATAATACTATGACCGAATTGCTTCATTTAGCTATCAAGGTGGAGAAGAAGACCAAAGCTAGGAATCAAGGTGGAAAATACATGGGAAATCAATCCCATACGAGGAAGACCAGTCGTGGTGTCTCATCTTTTGGAAGGGACTCTACGCAAGCTAAGGAGAAGGGGAACACAACTGTTTCACAAAGTGAGCAAGGAGGCCAAGGCAATGCGCCAATGGAAAGCTCACCATCATCCACAAGGGCACCAAATGGGGTTTCCGAAGCCCTTAAGGGAAGTAATTCTAACATCTCTACTAGAGCTAGGGACATTGTATGCTTTAAATGTCAAGGTAGGGGTCATATGATGAAGGATTGCCCTAATAAAAAAAACACTCTTGATTAATCACTTGGGTCAATATGAATCTGAAGATGAATGTGATGATCATGATGATTGTGTGAATGATGTGAATTTGGTTGCTTATAATGAAAATGATAAGGATGAAATAGAGTATGAGCATGGAGAGACATTAATAGCTAGGAGAACTTTGCATGCTAAACCGGCTCCATGTGATCATAATCAAAGGGAAATAGAGTATGAGCATGGAGAGACATTAATAGCTAGGAGAACCTTGCATGCTAAACCGGCTCCATGTGATGATAATCAAAGGGAAAATTTGTTTCATACTCGTTGTTTAATAAAAGGAAAAGTGTGCAATGTGATTATTGATAGTGGAAGTTGTTGCAATATAGCTAGTATGGAAATAGTTCAAAAACTACAACTTTCCACATTCTATCACCCTAAGCCTAATAAGCTGCATTGGATGAATGATTGTGGTGCATTAAAAGTGAGTAAGCAAGTTAAGGTATCTATCAAGTTAGGACTTTATGAAGATGATGTGCTATGTGATGTTGTGCATATGCAAGCTTGTCACTTACTTTTGGGTTGTCCTTGGCAATTTGATAGAAAAATTGTTCATGATGGTTTCACTAACCGACATTCTTTTGTGCTTAATGGAAAGAACATTGTCCTCAAACCTATGACACCTACACAGGTTTCGGACGAGTATGAGAAGAAGAAGGTAAGTGAAGGTGAGGAGGAAAACGGGAAGAAAAGGAAGGCTCAATCGAGTCAGCCTACAAACCCACATTACTCTAATGTTCTTTTAGCTTCGAAGAGGTAGCTTGAGAATGAATATTTCGATGGGGACACAACAACACTCATGCTCTTCTGTAAGGAGCTTAGTTTGATGGGTGATGAGCTTAAAGCTACATTAGCCCCATGTGTACAAGGGTTGGTTGAGGAGTACGATGATGTATTTCCCAAAGACGTACCCCTTGGCCTACCCCCAATTAGAGGAATTGAGCATCAAATTGACCTTCCCGGAGATTCATTACCAAATAGGCTAGCCTATAGAATGAACTCTAAGGAGACTCATGAAGTCCAAGAGTTGTTGGACAAGGGATACATTAGGAAAAGCTAAGTCCTTGCGCTGTCCCGGTGTTATTAGTGCCTAAGAAAGATAACACATGGAAAATGTGTGTCGATTGTAGGGCTATTAATGATAGGCCAAATCTTGTCCCGCAAGTGTACGGGATCGGTTGTAATACCAAGGTGTCGAACTCTGGGACTATGTAGTATTAATTGTAATCAAATCAGTAGACTAAGCCGTAAAATAAGAAAAGATTGAATTGTGATTTTAACTATCAAACTAATTATAAGCAAGCAAACAAGTAAATGTGGGCAAATCAATGAGAGGAAAGCTTCTAAGATCAGGGATCACCACAATAATGCGTCGGTAGACTATAAAAGATGATTGCACAATCTTAATTATGACTTTGTTTGAAGGCAATTGTGTAATGTATCTACTCAATTCTTTCAAATGTTAATAGACGTATCTAAATCAATTAAACATCCACTTTCATGGCTTGCAAATTATAATCTAGACCTTTAAGCACTTAGAATTTAAGATTAAATTGAATAAACATCCGCTTTCGCGACTTGCTAACTCAAACCAACCTTAAGATTTCTATGACAATTGTTATTCCACAAGAGAATTCAAAATACTTTCATAATAGAGAAAACTCAGGTTCAAATCCTAGGGTTTCAATAGGAAAAAGTACCTTTCAGTCTCAATTCCTTGTTTGAATACTTATCAAAGCTTTCACCTTTCAGTCTCAAACTTTGGCAAGTTCCCATTCAAATAAATTACTAGGGCATAGAGCATCTAGGATTGAAACAAACAAAGCTTCAAACAATGGATTGTGCAATTTAATAGATTAGTCTACCTAAACATCATTGGGTTCACCCCAATCTTAGAATTTGGAGTTTAGCTAGACATGAAAATAGAAGAAATCAATTCAATAACGAGATTAAACATACCAGATTGATGAAACAAGCAAACTTGATTAATATCCAGCAAATCCAAACTCAAGATCAAAACAAAGTCTTCAAATTCTCCACAATCTCTCTCAACTTGTCTCTCAAGGAATAAAACTAGGTTAAAAAGTCGAACCCCTAATATCAAAACAAAGTAAAGTATTTATACTAAGGATAGGGTGGAAGAGGCGGCCCAAAAATCCGATCTAGAGGGGCGCACGATCAACGACGCGCGTCGTGCGCCGAGGCGCGCGACCACGCACCCAAACGCACGACCCCCTTGAGAACGACGCACGATCGTGCGCCCAAACGCACGACCCTAGCCGAGGGTACCGCACGACCTGTGCCGACACACGGGAGACGCCTAGACAACGCACGAGGGACCTGTGCCGACACACGGGGGACACCTTTCTCTGAACCTAGACGCACGATCGTGTACTTATGTCGCACGATCCGAAGATTTCTTAACACCGCCTGCACGACCGCGTACTAAGGTGCACGACCTTGGCCTTGCTCGTGTGCTTCCTTCCTTTCGGCTCTTGAATCGTTCTTTTCTGGTCCCGATGCCTCCTAGACTGAAGTCTTGATTCCGCCAAGTATCCAGACGCGTTCCAATGAAGCTCAAACTTCTCAAAAGTACCTGAAAAGTATACAAATACGCGTGTAGACATCTATAACGGAAACTAAACTAAAAGTACTAGAAAACACAAGACGAATGCAAGAAAACATACTAAACTAAGAACTAAATGCATGTTCTAATATGCTCTAAAATGCAAGTTATCAAACTCCCCCAAACTTGAACTTTGCTTGTCCTCAAGCAAGAAATAAACTCGACACCCCACAAGACAATGCAATCGAAGTATCCACCTCAAATGAAGTAAAGCATTAATCGATAAACTTGTAGTTCACAAATTTAAATCATTGCACATACTTTACAAAATCAAAAAGATCAAGAGAATGCATCCATTCTAGACCTCACTAGGATAAATGTGTTTGTCTCTTCACTCAAGTGTTTAGGGGTATAGTGTTTCGCTCAATTCTCAACTAAGACCGCTGAACTACCATATGCTTGCATCACTGTTCTAAATCTCCACCGCTATGGACATTTCATACAACAAAAATCAAGAGGTCTTTTAATGTGTTGTAATGTGGCCAAGGTGAGAAGATTAAGGCATGGAATATATTTGGCTATGTGGTGCTAAAACTAGAAAATAGAAATTAAGCTTCATCAACACCAATAACCCTTTTTATCTTACTTTCTTTCCAAACCTTTATTCACTTCAACTTCTTTCTTTTCCTTCTCACACTTCTTTTGATATTTCCTTCAACCCATTTTTCATGGTTTTTGAGACTTCTTTTTCATATGCACAATATTATCAAGCTCAAACCATTCTTCATTCTCAACCTTTATTCCCTTTACTTCACATTTTTTTCTTTCTTTCAACTCATCCACCATTCTCATTCTTCTTCTTAACTCCCCAACTCACCAAAACTTCGCAAAACAATTCAAGCATAAATTCCTATTCTCCAGAAGGGTCAGGCTTATTAGGCTCGGGATTTAATTTTGTGGAGCTCAAAAAGATAGGCTATCAAGGCTAACAAGGGCTTCAAAATGAAGGATTAATGTGCAGGGTGGATAGGGAAAATATAGGCTAATGAAAAATAATGCCTCTATCACTTTAATGTCATATGCAAGACTCATGTAAGCAGCCTCAAAATAGATATTTAACGCAAGTTCTAGAGTAGCAAATTATAGTGAGACACTCAAGAAATAAAGAGAGAACAATTAGTCCTAGAAAGGCTAAAAATATGATCTCACAAGGCTAAACATGTCTAGAACTTCAGCATAATCTCAAATCTCAAAAGATAACATATGCTCATTCAATTACATGCAAAACATACAAATCCAAAATCATGCTAATATGTAGAGGTTTCAACAATTTCAAGCATGTCAAGGGGTTTAGAGTTATGCAAAGAATAATTAAGGATAAGGGGTTTTCCATTTAAAAGGGATTCAATAACATCTAAAATGCATGTATTTTTTTTATTTTTCTGAATTTTTTATGCAAAGACAAATGCAAAAAACTTAAACATGAAAAATGCAATCTAGCATGAAACTATATGCAATCTAAACTAACAAGAAACTTGTTTCCCTCCCCCAAACTTAAAATCTACATTGTCCCCAATGTAGAAAATAAAAGAAAGAGAAGAAAACACTAACCTTGGGTTGCCTCCCAAGCAACGCTTGTTTAAAGTCATTAGCTTGACCTTCCATCTTCTTTCACGCATTCAGGTCAGGAGGGTCTTTGGTACCCACCCTAACCGGATTAGGATCAACTACAAGCTTCAGTCTATGCCTTTGTACTTTGAATTTTCCCGAGTTTTTATGCCAAAGCTCAGCTCCACCTCCATGTAAAACTCGAGTCACAATGTATGGCCCAGACCATCTTGTTCCTTTGCTGCCTCGAAACATGTTGGATCTTTCATGAAAAAGCATCACCTTGTCTCCAATCTTGACCTCAACTTCTGCTTGATCCTTCTTCTTTTTCTTTTGGACTCTACCCTTCATCTCCTTAGCATCATCAGCAACTATGAGGCTTTTAGCTGCCACAACTTGTTGAGAATGTTGAGCAACATCAGCAAGTAGCTCTCCTTTCTCCACCTGGTCCTTAGTAGCGGGTACATTAAGCTCTAATGGGTCCTTAGAGACCACAAACATCAAAGATCCATGAACTTCCCTGTCTATGACATCTATCTTGCAATCATCATTCTCACAAGAAGGTTGTTTAATAGCTTTTGAAAAGCTAAATTCAATTTTCTCATCACCTATTGTGAAGGAGAGGACCCCCTGCTTAACATCAATCAAGGTACCTACAGTAGCTAAAAAGGGTCTTCCCAAGATGATTGGGACAGGCATATCAGCATCAATATCCAGCACAATAAAATCCACAGGAATAAAAAACTTACCTATACGAATAGGTACATCCTCAATGATTCTTATGGGGCGAACCGATGATCTATCCGCCATATAAGTGTCATCCCTATAGGTCTAGGCTTTCCCAAATCCAATTCTTTACAGACGGATAAGGGAATAATACTAACACTAGCTCCAAGATCACATAAAGCTTCATAAGTAGTATTTCCAAAGACAATAGGGACAGAAAAGTTACTTGGATCTCCAAGTTTTGGAGGGAGCTTGTTTTGGATGAGGGCACTACACTCCTTGCTTAAAGACACGGATTGGCATTCATCAATCTTCCTCTTATTGGATAGGATTTCTTTCAAGAACTTCACATAAGAGGGCATTTGCTTCAAGGCATCCGTGAAAGGAATGTTGATGCAGAGCTTCTTTAACATATCCACAAATTTTCTAAATTGTGGATCCAATTGGGTTTCAGCTCTTCTTTGAGGGAATGGTAGAGGTGGCTTGTATGGTGGTGGAGGAACATATGGAGGATCCTTCTCATCTTCTTTTGGCTCTTCAGGAACCTCTTTCTCTTGTAGTTCATCCCCCTTCACCTTCTGAGTCATTGGTGGAGTCTCAAGCACTCTTCCACTTCTTAGAGATATAACATTCACTTGGCCTTTTGGATTAGCTTCAGGTTGACTGGGCAATTGATCACTCGACCTGAGCCAATTGTTGCTCAAACAACTTCTGCTGCTTTTTCATCTCTTGTAGCTCTGAGATCACCTCCTGTTGAAAGGATTGACTTGCCTTTTGACCAGCCACAAGTTGCTCAAGTAGAAGCTCCATAGTTGATTGTTGAGGTTGTGGCACAGGAGGAGCAATTTGTGGTTGAGGAGCTTTTGGTTGAAACCCAGGTGGTTGTCTTTGTTGTGCTTGACTATTTCCATAGGAGAAGTTTGGGTGATTCCTCCAACCGGGGTTGTAAGTATTGGAGTATGGATCATTCCTTGCATCCCGATTGTAGTTATTCATGTAGCTCACTTCTCCTACCTGTGGCTCACGTTCAGAAGCATACAACTGACAAGTTGATATTGTGTGATCACGTGCTCCACAAAACTGACAATTTACCACTGAGCTTGATGGTGTAGAACCAACGGGCTTTCCTACTACTGCAGCTGTTTCCAACTGCTTTACCTTCTGAGTAAGAAAATCAACCTGAGCCCTCAATTGAGCTTGATGGGAAGTATTTGTTCAAGAAGGCTGAGGCTAACTCATCCCATGTTCTGATGGAGTTATGAGGAAGAGTCTTGAACCATATCTTGGCCTTGTCCCTTAAAGAGAATGAGAAGGCTCTCATCCTTAGTGCGTCATCTGGGGCATCATGGATTTTAACAGTTTCCATGAGCTCAATAAAAGTAGTGAGGTGCTGATGAGGATTTTCAGATGGAAGACCTCCAAATTGATTTTGATGGACCATGTTGATCAAGGAGGGCTTCAATTCAATGTAACGAGCTTGCACCTCAAGATAGACAACACCAGAAATAGGCCCACGTTGAGCAGGCCTCATATATTCAGCAAGAGTCTGTGGGTGTTGTTCTTCCCCTTGGACCGCTTGGTTTTGTTCCAACTCAGCCAATCGATTGTTGGCAGCCGCTATTTGGGTTTCTAGATCAGCAACATAGGCTCTATGCAAAACCTGAGCATCTTCTTCTTGATCACCCATAGCTTGGATGCACGTTGCTCACTTAGTCTTCTACGGAAAGTACGCTCAATTTCAGGATCAAAGTTATTGAGTGGTTAAGCGTTCAGGCTTTTTTGCATGAACTAGAGAACAATCTGAAAACACAAACAGAAGAAACAAAATTTAAAAAAGAAAAACAGACCTAATCTACCGGTTGTGAGAAACAACCAATACTAACTATATTCCCCGGCAACGGCGCCAAAAACTTGATAGGCAAAATCCTACCCCACAAGTGTACGGGATCGGTTGTAATACCAAGGTTTCGAACTCTGGGACTATGTAGTATTAATTGTAATCAAATCAGTAGACTAAACGGTAAAATAAGAAAAGATTGAATTGTGATTTTAACTATCAAACTAATTATAAGCAAGCAAACAAGTAAATGTGGGCAAATCAATGAGAGGAAAGCTTCTAAGATCAGGGATCACCACAATAATGCGTCGGATCACCACAATAATGCGTCGGTAGACTATAAAAGATGATTGCACAATCTTAATTATGACTTTGTTTGAAGGCAATTATCTAATGTATCTACTAAATTCTTTCAAATGTTAACAGACGTATCTAAATCAAATAAACATCCACTTTCGTGGCTTGCAAATTATAATCTAGACCTTTAAGCACTTAGAATTTAAGATTAAATTGAATAAACATCCGCTTTCGCGACTTGCTAACTCAAACCAACCTTAAGATTTCTATGACAATTGTTATTCCACAAGAGAATTCAAAATACTTTCATAATAGAGAAAACTCAAGTTCAAATCCTAGGGTTCCAATAGGAAAAAGTACCTTTCAGTCTCAATTCCCTGTCTGAATACTTATCAAAGCTTTCACCTTTCAGTCTCAAACTTTGGCAAGTTCCCATTCAAATAAATTACTAGGGCATAGAGCATCTAGGATTGAATCAAACAAAGCTTCAAACAATGGATTGTGCAATTTAATAGATTAGTCTACTTAAACATCATTGGGTTCACCCCTATCTTAGAATTTGGAGTTTAGCTAGACATGAAAATAGAAGAAATCAATTCAATAACGAGATTAAACATACCGGATTGAAGAAACAAACAAACTTGATTAATATCCAGCAAATCCAAACTCAAGATCAAAACAAAGTCTTCAAATTCTCCACAATCTCTCTCAACTTGTCTCTCAAGTAATAAAACTAGGTTAAAAAGTCGAACGCCTAATCTTAAAACAAAGTAAAGTATTTATACTAAGGATAGGGTGGAAGGCGGCCCAAAAACCCGATCTAGAGGGGTGCACGATCAATGACGCGCATCGTGCGCCGAGGCGCGCGACCACGCACCCAAACGCACGACCACGCACCCAAACGCACGACCCCCTTGAGAACGACGCACGATCGTGCGCCCAAACGCACGACCCTAGCCTAGGGTACCGCACGACCTGTGCCGACACACGGGAGACGCCTAGACAACGCACGAGGGACTCCTTGTCAGCGCACGACTGTGCGTTTGGAACGCACGGGGGACACCTTTCTCTGAACCTAGACGCACGATCGTGTACTTATGTCGCACGATCCGAAGATTTCTTAACACCGCCTGCACGACCGTGCACTAAGGTGCACGACCTTGGCCTTGCTCGTGTGCTTCCTTCCTTTCGGCTCTTGAATCGTTCTTTTCTAGTCCCGATGCCTCCTAGACTGAAGGCTTGATTCCGCCAAGTATCCAGACGCGTTCCAATGAAGCTCAAACTTGTACCTGAAAAGTATACAAATACGCGTGTAGACATCTATAACGGAAACTAAACTAAAAGTACTAGAAAACACAAGACTAATGCAAGAAAACATACTAAACTAAGAACTAAATGCATGTCCTAATATGCTCTAAAATGCAAGTTATCAATTACTAACATCACGGTCAAGTATAGGCATCCCATTTCTCGTTTAGATGATATGCTAGATGAATTGCATGGAGCCCCCATCTTTTCTAAGATAGATTCGAAAAGTGGCTACCATCAAATAAGGATGAAGGAAGGGAATGATTGGAAGACAACATTCAAGATCAAGTTTGGTCTATATGAATGGCTAGTCATGCCATTTGGGCTCACGAACGCATCGAGTACTTTCATACGTTTCATGAACCACGTTGAGGAGCACTTTTATGTCATGGTAAAAACGTTGTCAAAGAAAAATCCTAACTTTTAAACCTAAGTATAGTGAAAGCAAGGGTCGTACCCATAGAGACTCAGATTTCTTGTGTTTAATTAATATTTCTAAAGTAATTAAAAGGGGATTTTGAGATTTCAAACTATTAATCCAAGAAACCAAAGCAAAACAAGTAAAATAATTGAGTTTTCAAATAGAAAGAAAGCGTCCAACTAGTTTCGCATCCATTGCATACATGAGTATTGATCCTCGATAATTCTTATTTCAATTCCCTTGACTAATCTATTGTGAATTCATTGAATTCAAGCTCAAAGTGGTTATTAATATGCACCGTCTTTAATAACCTTGTAACCAATTAACCTAAAAAACCTTCTATATCAAATTGATCATACAAATTAGTTCAAAGCATTCAAGAGAAACATATTTCATAAATTCCACCGTCTATTCATAAAGTTTTGTGATTGAATTCTCTTCCTTTGATTATCCTTATTCCACCGTATATAAGTTTAATCAAAGGATTCATCCTTGAATAACCGAATTCCACTGTATATTAAGTTACTCTAGTTGTAATTCAAGCTAGAAATAGAATAGATGATCAAGCTATTGAAATCCTAGGTGAATCTAATCGATTAAGTATGGAGAAATTCAATCTAGTCAAGGGAAATTAAAATAATTCAAATCTCACGAACAATCATGCATACAATTTCAACTAGCTAGTTGGATATGAGAATTTAGGTAGAAAACGACATTAAAGAAGAAATTAAACTTACAAGAGTTAGGTTTCTCTTCAATTGTGCAATCTAGGGTTTCTTCCCAAGAGTTCTCTCTAGCGTGAAATTTAACGTAGAAAAGTAAAGCATAAGTTCCCAAATAAAGCCCTAAAAGAGTATTTATATCCTATCCAAAAACATCCTAAAATAATAAAGTCGGCTAAAAATAACACGGAAGCCTGGAAGTCACCGTCGCACCAACGCGCCAGAGCGCGATCAATCCTCACCAGAGCGCGGTCAATCCTCATCAGAGCGCGGTCGCGCTCCACCCCATTTTGCCCGCGCCCAGGCCTCAGAATCTTTTTCCTCTCGGCGCTGGCATATGTCTCCAGAGTGCGGTTTGTTTCTCCTTCTTGAGTTCTGCTTTTCCCTTTGTTTCTTCACTTCAATGCTCTCCACTCATTCCTAACTCCGGTCCTTAGCTTGATATCCACCACGGATCACCTTCCAACCTGTAATGAAGCACAAAAGAGCGTAGATTACGAACTAAACTAAAACAAAACTAAACTACGAATTAAAACAATACTCTAGCTAGAAATGCAAGAAAAGAGAATAAAAATATGCTCTAAAACCAATAACTATATGCTCTATCAAATTCCCCCATGTTTGAACCTTGCTTGTTCTTAAGTAGGACATAAAATCAATCACACCACGCACAAGCAAGCTATGATTTCCATTCATATTCGAGAAACTCAAACTCAACTATGAAATCGTCGCATACATCAAATGAAAGCTTCAAACCAAGTCATTAATCCATTCTAACCCTCACCAAGGTATATGTGTTTGCACTCAACGCTCAAGCGTTTAAAAAGGTAAGTGTTTTCGCTCAAAAATTATCTTTGAATGCCAACTACCATATGCTTGCATCAGTGTACTAAATCTTCACCACAGATGTTTAAATGAAAAACATAAATCATGACGTCTTTTTCAAGGTTTTAATGGGGCCAAGGTATAAACAAGTACGTGAGGATCATATTCGACCATGTGGTGCTAAATCTTGGAACTAGAATCAACTAAACCCAAATTACAACATCACTCACTCTCAAAGCACCTTACCAACTTACTTTCCCTTTCTTCCATTACTTACTTTCAACACTTATTTCTTTTTGCTCATCTTTTGTTTTTCTTTCCACAAAACCCCATTTGAGATTCACTTTTTTCATTCTTCTCTCACAAGAAATTTTTTGAAAATTTTACACAAAATTCTTCTCAATCAACCATTCATTCCAAACTTTCTCTCAAGAGATTTTCAATGACAATTCCAAATATCCTTAACTTTCTTATTAACCTTTCACATTCTCATCAATTACACCTTTTTCCAACTTCATTACAAACCGCAAATTACATCATATAACCCACAAAACTCCCATAGTCAAATCCTAATTCCTGGATATTATGTGTCAAGCTTATTCGGCTAGGGACAAATTTTGTGAAGCTAATAATCAAGGCTAAGGCTCAAAACAATGGGGCTACAAAAACAAAGGTATAACGTAGGGTAGATAAGGATACAAATGAGCTTAAGAAAATTGCCTCAATCACTTTTACATCATGCATTCAAATCATATAATGTGGCCTCGAAAAAGAATCTAAACGTAAGTTCTAGAGTTTAAACAATCAAAGAGATACACTCAAGGATTTTCATGCATTTATAGCATATAAAAGGCTCAAACAATCTCACAAGGCATCAATTGGTTAGAATTTCATAAATAACTCAAATTTCCACTTTCATGCATACTCCTTCATAATCAAACAATTCTTTTTAGAACTTTTATCAATAACCGACAAGTCATGGGATATGAAATCATGCTTACTCAATAAACAAGCGGTTCCAAGGGGAAAAATGAATCCTATAATGCAATCAAATTTTTTTTTGTAATTTTTTTGAATTTTTATTAGATTTTCAAGATTTTTAATCAATGCATAAAAATAAAGTAAACATGCAAATGCAACTACATGAACTAACTACAACTAAGCACTTATGACAAAACAAAGAATCTCATTCCCCCATGCTTAAACTTTACTTTGTCCCCAAAGTAAAAGAAAAGTAAAGAGAAAAAAAACTAACCTCGTCATAAGAGCTGGCACGCTCTAGAATCTACTCTTCAGGTGGTGGTGGTGGATATCCCGGGTATAGATTTGCTGGGTTTGGATATCCGAGATATGGTTGATAGACATAAGGTGGGAAGCCTTGTGGTGGAGTGTGCATGTCCATCCTTTGATGAAGAAAGCGCGTCTGCTCATCAACATAATCAAAGCGACTCGTCGCATAACCCCTAAAGTGGTTGAAATCAGCCGCTAAACCATCCATACGAGTAGACAAGCTACTCACTTGAGTGGAAAGGCTACCCATCAACTCTACCAAATGATTGTATTGGGTTGTCGACATGTAGCTACCTTGTTCTTGTTGATCAAAGCCATGCTCATGAAGTGGTGCTTCCTTTGTGTCTTCATTAGCACCCTCTTCATCATCTTCCTCTTCATCCTCCATGGCCTCTAAATCCGCCTCAGCTGCATACTCATCATCATCCTCTTCTTCATCATCCAAGTCCATTGAAGTGCTAGTCTCCTCAACTTTCATCTTCGTTAGTTTCCTCTTCTTCGTCCCTCCCAACACTCCTTAACCAAAACGTCCTCACCGGATTGTGGATTAATAAGCCACGTGTTAGAATTCTCCAATCCAAACTTCAATTCCGCTCTTTGAGGATTGGGCAACCTCATGGCATAAGAGCTATTACCGAGCACTGATGAGGTATTTTTCAATGGTCGTTATACCTATCAAAGAAACCTTAGCTCTACCAACTCAGTAGAGCGGCAAGTAAGGGTCGATCCCACAAGGACTTGTGTATTTGTGTTATTACTTGTATGCCAAGTAACCAAAGGGGGTTTAATGATTGAATATCTAATTCTAATATGCAAATTAAAAACGAATTATAAATGCAAGTATTATTGAGTTTAACAAATATGAGAAAAGCGTGTTCAACTAGTTACACGCATCATAGATATGCTTATTGATCATTGATTCTCTTGATTCTCAATTCCCTTGAATAATCTATCGTGGATTATTATCCAAAACTTTATATTTAGTTGAAAGAGCTAATAGTTTGAATAACCCTAATTATCTATCAACCTAGAACAACGTCTAGATTCAATTAAACGACAACTTTAAGTTCAAAGTATCGATAGAAACAAATACTCAACGCAAGCAGCTAATCAAGTTATATGTGGTTTATTCCCTTCTACAACTAAAAAGCCCGAACGGGTCTAAACAATTATAGTTTCTACTTTATCTAATCAATCCCGAACGGGACTTGATCAAATTAGTTGTAAATTAACCTAGAAATTCTATTAGGTGATCAATCTAACAAAACCCTAGAATAATTCTGATTAAATTAAGCATAGGGAATAAAACCTATTCAAGTTATTGAGAATCAATCAAACCTCACAATATTATGCAATCTATGATTTCAATAACAAGTCAAAAACAAAAGATTTAGCAATGCATAATTAAATTGAAAACAAACTTACAAGAAGGCACGAAATCAGGGGTGGGCTGGGGTTTGCTACAACCTACCCCAAAAAATTTAATTATGTATATACTTTAGTAGAGTAAATGGAACTTGTGAAAGTACAGTGTGATGAAACCCGAAATAACGGCTACGCTACGAGACAAGAAACAAGATTATTATATTTGAGTGCAAATACTTGCTCCTTTATTTATGATTTTTCCGTGGTAGCGAGATTACAAACCTACGAGGTTGATGTACAACTTTGAGAATCACACCTAGACCTCCTACAAGGTTCCGAGATCGCACCTAAATGTTGCGAGGTCGATTCTAGGACGAGGTAGATTTGAGGGTATGATGTAGAGAATTTTGTTAGTTTCTGTAGTGAGGTTTTAGGCGTGAACGAGGTCCCTGTGCGACTTTGGGGTCTTTTTGTGGGTTTCTCCTGTCTGTAGCGAGGTCTTTTGACGATGTTCCTATCACGTCGATCTTTAAAAAGCAAGAGAGTTCTTGAGTGCAAGTGGTTTTTCGACCCCTTCTTCCTACGAGGTTTTCCTCTATTTATAGAGAATCGGGGGCCGAATTTAGGCCAATGTTCGATGTGGGATGCCCGAAATAAGGGTTTTTGATTGGTCCGAGAATGAGGTCACTTGTGATTGGTTTGGGAGTGAGGTCGTTGGTGATTGGTTCGGGAGTGAGGTCGTTTGTGATTGGTTCGAGTGGGCGGGTGGGTTAGTAGAGTCGGCGACGAGGTCGAGACCTCGTCCCGGATTTGTTGAGAGACTTCGTGAGGGCGAGAGTTTTGTTTTAAATAATCGGAGGACATGGACGTGGGTCCCTAAACTGCCTGTGGGGGTCCCTCTGGGCCCACTTTCTGCTTTTACTGTTTTGGACATCATCACAACCCCATGGCCTGGGGGCCTCGCCCCGAGGGCAGCAGGGCATAAGTTCCCCGGATCCGCGAGATGCGGGGCGTTTTTAAAGGTTATGAAGTTCTCGAGGTTGGGAGGGCACTTTGCGAGGTGTGAGGCTCTGTACTTGGGTGTTCTTCCTGTTCTGCACGGATGAAGATTCTTGGGACTTTTCGCCATACCTTGCTTAGTGGGTCGTCCAGGTGAGACAGGCTCAAAAAGCCTTTCGGGAGTGAGGGAGGCCCAAATCTGCTCTTTATAAGGGCGTATTTCACACGCCTCCCCCTCATCTTCTCTTTCCAACATTTTCGCTCCTTCTCTCTCTTCATCTCTTTGGTTTCTTCTGAGCGGTTTCTCCAGACGGTTTCCGACGAGATTTTCGCCATTTGCCAGTTGCGCCACCGCCTCTCGTTTGCTGACTTTTAAACAAGTAAGTTCTTGATCTTCTTCCTCCTGTCTTTCGGTATTTTTTGCCTTCGATTCTTCCTTCGTTCGCTTTTTGCCCCGTGTTTTGTAAAGGCGACGGTGTGTCGCCTGGTGTTTCGTGTCTCGCTTTTTGTGCCGATGTCACGGTGGCGAAGCGGCGGTGGCAGGGTTGTGTTTTTTTTTTGGCGTTTGCCCTTGTCATTTTTCTTTGTTCTTTCCTTGTTTCGTTTTGCATCTGGGTGGGTGTTGGTGACTTCTGGGTGCTTCTTTGTTGGCGGCGCGGCGGTGTTGAGGGTGGTTCTTGCTCTGTAGTGTCCTTGTTTCCTCTTGGTTATTTCTTCTCCTCCCTTTTCTTTTCGTTTTGCTTTTCTTTTTTGTTTTACGCTTCGGGAGGCGGTGGTCGTTTCCTGGTGTATTTTGCTAGTGCTGTGGTGGTGAGACGGTGGTGAGGGGCGGTCGCCGCCGTGAGGGTCCCGCTGGGTTTTTGGTTTTGTTGCTGTTCTTGGGGTGGCGGTTAAACTTCCGCTTCTCCGCCCACCACTTTTCGAATTTCGAAAACCCTCGGGAGCCCAAACGTCATGATGTTTGATTGACGGGACGTTTGGGATTCCACCTCTGGCTTTGTTGGCCTTCTTTCTCTTTCCTTTCTTTTGGTGCTTCAAATTCTTCTTTGCCGTCCTATCCTGTCAGAGTAGCTCGTAGGATGCCACGTGGCCTTTTCCTCTATGACCTCGCGTTGCTTTTTTCCCCGAGGTTGCGATCTCGTGCCCATTTCCTCCCGAGGTTATGATCTCGTGCTTTTTCCTTTTCGAGGTTATGATCTCGTGCTTTTTTCTTTTCGAGGTTATGATCTTGTGCTTTGATCTCGGGCTTGACCTCGTTCTTCCTTCTTTCCCGGGGTCATGATCTCGTTCTTCGATCTCGGGCTTGACCTCGTTCTTCCTTCTTTCCGAAGTTACGACCTCGTGTTTTTTCTCTTTGGTTGCCTAGCCCTTGGTGTCTTACTGACCTTTTCTTTTCCAGGTGCTAGCTTTTCGCGGCCTGGTCGTTGTCTTTTCATGCCTAGGAGAGCCTCTGCGAGCCCACCGCCCGGCTTTGTCTTTAATTTTCAAGAGAATTTCTATCAGGAGGCCTCCGAATCTGTAGGAAGTGTAGAGCCTAGTGATTCTCAGAACCCAAGTTCCCCTTCGCTGTTTTGATCAATTCGTACTTTCCCCGTCTGCGCATATATTCTGGTGTTGAAATGGCTTCCTCTTCTTCTCCTGATGTGATCGCCGCCGAGGTCGAGGCGAGGTTGGACGCGACAATTGCCTCAGCCTCGACTGCGTACGTGCTATCGAGCTTCCTCGAGGCCTATATTACCGACGCCGTGTCCGGCACTCCTGTCGTCCTCGAAGAACGGATTCCAATGAGCTCGAGCACTCCCGAGGCCTATCTGTCCGGGGGGTGGCCATCGATCTAAAGCTGGACAACCTCGCGGACATAGCTAAGGACTTCCCCTGGCCCGAGGGAGTCGAGCTGGCATTGCCAGAGGAGGAGGGGCGACCTCTGGCGTCCTATGAGGGGTGTGCGGTTGTGCACCTCGTCAGTCTCCAAGCGGGCTTTAGGCTGCCCTTGGCCCAGCATATCGTTGATTTCTTGTGGGCCATGGGCGTCTGTCCCGCCCAGTTGTTCCCGAACGCCTGGCGGTTGTTGTGTGCCTACACAATTCGAAGCCGTGAGCTTCTGGACGAGCCGAACCTCAATGATTTGTCGGCGTTAGTCTTGGCGAGGAGAGAACCTCGATGTTCCCTGGTTAACCTCAGCACGCCAAATGTCAAAATCATCACGACCCAGTCGAACGTCGGGACGTGGAAACCTAAATGGTTTTTGGTCTGAGACCTCAGCGGGAGATACCTTAATTTCCCTGTGGCACCGGGTAACTACGAGAGATGCGTGTGCCCGTACAAGGTCGCTGAGTTCCAGACACTCAAGGCTCGGTACGCCACAGCGTACCAGGCGCCATACGAGCGCTACCTTTCTTAGGACCGGCTTGAGCGGGCCGGGCTGAGCCTCAGTTTCCCTCCTCGCGAGGGCGGAGAGGGTATTTTATTATCATTATTTCTCTGATTGCTTTCTTTTTCCTCGCGAGGGCCGAGGTTGCGGGCCGGGCTGAGCCTAAATGGTTTTTGGTCTGAGACCTCAGCGAGGTGTGCGGGCGACAGGCCAAAGAGCTGGCCGAGATTGCGGAGAGGTCCAAGGCCGCGGAGGCTGCGGCCCAGAAGCGGGTTGAGGCCGCGGAGGCCGCGGCGAGGGAGGAGGTAAAGGCGGCGAAGGACGAGGTGAAAAGGGCGAAGGAAGAGGCCTCGGTTATGCGGGGCGAGGTTGAGGGGCTTCGGGGCAAGCTCTCCGCCGAACATGAATTCTTCAAGGCGAAGGAAGCGGAGTTTCTGAGGGCCGAGGAGGAGATCCGGCGCCTCGAGGGGCATATTGTTGAGCTCAACGAGGAGATTGTTAACGCGGGTCCTAGGTATGTGGACTCGGAGGAGTACAAGGCGGAACGGTGGAGAGTGTGAGGAAAATGTTCCACCAGGCGGTCCGCATGGGCGTCAAACAGGCGGTGGCCAAGTATGGGCACCTCGACCCCCAGATTGTCTTTTTCAACCCCAACTATAATGAAACCATGGGGGAGCTGGGGTCGGAGGATCTCGAGGGGGAATGCGAGTTCTTCCTTAACGAGGACGGGACCGTGTCCAGCACCGCGCCCCCCGAGGTGGAGCTTACTAGAGAGAAACCGGAGTTGACCTCCACGGAACCTCAGCCCGTGACCGAAGCGCCCGCGCCTCTTGCCTCCGCCGCCCCTGTTGAAGCCTCCGCTGCCCCTGCTGAAACCTCCAAGGGCGGAACCATTGATCTTACCGGTCCTGAGGCTGAAAACTCGAAGAAATGAAGACCTCTTCTTTTTTTTGGTGGCCCCACGGGGTCTGTAATTAAAACATCTCTTTCTTTTTTTTTTTGTTTGGGTGACCCTACGGGGTCTGTAATCAAAACATCCTCTTCTTTATGTTCTGTTTTTCTTTTCCTATGCTTGTTCGTTTGTTTGTTTGATTTTCTTGCGTACCGTCCAACCCCATGGTTCGAGTGTCACATCTTTTGTGGGGCTCGGACCACACCGGGCGTTGTAGTCCTGCAACGAGGTCGTGAGCCTCTGGCCCTCTGCAAGACCTCAATTATTCATAAACTCTTTACAAATTTAGGGTTGTTTTCTAAAAAATTTATAAAGTGTTCAAATCTTATATATTTTTAAGATCCGAGTTTTACAATTCGATTCATGAAAACTTGTAACTAAATATTTTTTTAAGATCATGAAAAGAAGATAGTGTAAATCTAATGTAATGATGACAAGTCTTATTTTTTTCCGTTCAGTGTATTAATAGACTGAGATTCTTCTCCTCAGACTTAAACTCATCTCTTCTTTACAGACTCCAGAGTTAAAATTCCAGAGATATTTCATAGTGACATAGTGTATCTGCCCTTATATAAACTCAACTCCAATTTGGCGTTTGGAGTCTCCAAACAAGTTAACACTTAGAAGTAGTATGGAGATAACTTATTACACGTATTTTGATCAAAATTCATCTGTTTGTGATTCCGATGTCAGTGAGATCTGGGCGTTCGTTCGAACCTAAAAATAGCCGTCCGCGAATCCTGGCGTCTTAGGGGGTCCACGAACCTCGTTCGTATCCCAAGCGGAAAGCGAGGGGTGGAATTTCTTTCAAGCGATATTCTCCAACCCCAAGAGGGGAGCGAGGGGTGGAACTTTTCAACGAGATTCTCCAACCCCAAGCGAGAAGCGAGGGGTGGAACTTCTCAACGAGATTCTCCAACACCAAGCGGAAAGCGAGGGGTGGAACTTCTTTCAACGAGATTCTCCAACCCCAAGCGGGAAGGGAGGGGTGGACCTTTTCAACGAGATTCTCCAACCCCAATCGGGAAGCGAGGGGTGGACCTTTTCAACGAGATTCTCCAACCCCAAGCGGGAAGCGAGGGGTGGAACTTTTCAACGAGATTCTCCAACCCCAAGCGAGAAGCGAGGGGTGGAACTTCTCAACCAGATTCTCCAACCCCAAGCGGGAAGCGAGGGGTGGAACTTCTTTCAATGAGATTCTCCAAACCCAAGCGGGAAGCGAGGGGTGGACCTTTTCAACGAGATTCTCCAACCCCAAGCGGGAAGCGAGGGGTGAACCTTTTCAACGAGATTCTCCTACCCCAAGCGGGAAGCGAGGGGTGGAACTTTTCAACGAGACTCTCCAACCCCAAGCGAGAAGCGAGGGGTGGAACTTCTCAACGAGATTCTCCAACCCAAAGCGGGAAGCGAGGGGTGGAACTTCTTTGAACGAGATTCTCCAACCCCAAGCGGGAAGAGAGGGGTGGACCTTTTCAACGAGATTCTCCAACCCCAAGCGGGAAGCGAGGGGTGGACCTTTTCAACGAGATTCTCCAACCCCAAGCGGGAAGCGAGGGGTGAACCTTTTCAACGATATTTTCCAACCCCAAGCGGGAAGCGAGGGGTGGACCTTTTCAACGAGATTCTCCAACCCCAAGCGGGAAGCGAGGGGTGGAACTTTTCAACGAGATTCTCCAACCTCAAGCGAGAAGCGAGGGATGGAACTTCTCAACAAGATTCTCCAACCCCAAGCGGGAAGCGAGGGGTGGAACTTCTTTCAACGAGATTCTCCAACCCCAAGCGGGAAGCGAGGGGTGGACCTTTTCAACGAGATTCTCCAACCCCAAGCGGGAAGCGAGGGGTGAACCTTTTCAACGAGATTCTCCTACCCTAAGCGGGAAGCGAGGGGTGGAACTTTTCAACAAGATTCTCCAACCCCAAGCGAGAAGCGAGGGGTGGAACTTCTCAACGAGATTCTCCAACCCCAAGCGGGAAGCGAGGGGTGGAACTTCTTTCAACGAGATTCTCCAACCCCAAGCGGGAAGCGAGGGGTGGAACTTCTCAACGAGATTCTCCAACCCCAAGCGGGAAGCGAGGGGTGGAACTTCTTTCAACGAGATTCTCCAACCCCAAGCGGGAAGCGAGGGGTGGACCTTTTCAACGAGATTCTCCAACCCCAAGCGGGAAGCGAGGGGTGAACCTTTTCAACGATATTTTCCAACCCCAAGCGGGAAGCGAGGGGTGGACCTTTTCAACGAGATTCTCCAACCCCAAGCGGGAAGCGAGGGGTGGAACTTTTCAACGAGATTCTCCAACCTCAAGCGAGAAGCGAGGGATGGAACTTCTCAACAAGATTCTCCAACCCCAAGCGGGAAGCGAGGGGTGGAACTTCTTTCAACGAGATTCTCCAACCCCAAGCGGGAAGCGAGGGGTGGACCTTCTCAACGAGATTCTCCAACCCCAAGCGGGAAGCGAGGGGTGGAACTTCTTTCAACGAGATTCTCCAACCCCAAGCGGGAAGCGAGGGGTGGAACTTCTCAACGAGATTCTCCAACCCCAAGCGGGAAGCGAGGGGTGGAACTTCTTTCAACGAGATTCTCCAACCCCAAGCGGGAAGCGAGGGGTGGACCTTTTCAACGAGATTCTCCAACCCCAAGCGGGAAGCGAGGGGTGGACCTTTTCAACGAGATTCTCCAAACCCAAGCGGGAAGTGAGGGGTGGACCTTTTCAACGAGATTCTCCAACCCCAAGCGGGAAGCGAGGGGTGGACCTTCTCAACGAGATTCTCCAACCCCAAGCGGGAAGCAAGGGGTGGGACTTTTCAGGGAGGGAGCGTTTTTAGAAAAGCCTGTAATCCTTTATTTACCAACTGTGAGGAACACCGAGGTTTCGAGTTTTTACATGTAATATTTTTTGAGTCGCGCGACGTTCCACGTTTTGCTCAGTGTGCGCCCCTCGTCGTCCCTGAGTACACTGGGTCATTATTATTGTTGTTGTTGTTGTTGTTGTTGTTGTTGTTGTTGTTGTTGTTGTTGTTGTTGTTGTTGTTGTTGTTGTTGTTGTTGTTGTTGTTGTTGTTGTTGTTGTTGTTGTTGTTGTTGTTGTTGTTGTTGTTGTTGTTGTTGTTGTTGTTGTTGTTGTTGTTGTTGTTGTTGTTGTTGTTGTTGTTGTTGTTGTTGTTGTTGTTGTTGTTGTTGTTGTTGTTGTTGTTGTTGTTGTTGTTGTTGTTGTTGTTGTTGTTGTTGTTGTTGTTGTTGTTGTTGTTGTTGTTGTTGTTGTTGTTGTTGTTGTTGTTGTTGTTGTTGTTGTTGTTGTTGTTGTTGTTGTTGTTGTTGTTGTTGTTGTTGTTGTTGTTGTTGTTGTTGTTGTTGTTGTTGTTGTTGTTGTTGTTGTTGTTGTTGTTGTTGTTGTTGTTGTTGTTGTTGTTGTTGTTGTTGTTGTTGTTGTTGTTGTTGTTGTTGTTGTTGTTGTTGTTGTTGTTGTTGTTGTTGTTGTTGTTGTTGTTGTTCTCCGAGGATGTAGGGTCCTTCCCAGTTAGGGTCCAATTTGCCACCTTCGGTGCGTCTTAGCACGAGGTTTCCCGTGGCCAAGATGCGAGGTCTGACCTTCTTGTCGTGATACACGGCGACACGCCGCTTGTATTCTCTAGAGCGCAGGTCCGCCACCTCGCGGATTTCATCTCGGAACTGCAGTTAGACCTTGAGGTTGGCCTCGTTTTCTTTTTCGTCGAAGATGTACACCCTTGCCGATGGCGTGAACGAGGTCCCTGCGCGACTTTGGGGTCTTTTTGTGGGTTTCTCTTGTCTGTAGCGAGGTCTTTTGACGATGTTCCTATCACGTTGATCTTTAACAAGCAAGAGAGTTCTTGAGTTCAAGTGGTTTTTCGACCTTGAGGTTGGCCTCGTTTTCTTTTTCGTCGAAGTTGTACACCCTTGCCGATGGAATCAGGGTTTCTACGGGAACGAGGGCTTCCGCCCCTTAGGTAAGAGCGAAGGGGGTCTCGCCCGTTGCGCGGCACGAGGTCGTGCGATACGTCCAGAGGACGAGTGGGAGTAATTCGGCCCAGCGGCCTTGTGCCATGCCTAGGCGCTTTTTGAGGTCTGTCAGGATGCGGGCATTAACGTTTTCTACCTGGCCATTGGACTGGGGATGAGCCACAAAGGAAAATTTAAGGTCGATGCCCAGTTCAGAGCAGAAAGTCCGAGTCTCTTCGCAATCGAATTGGGGGCCATGGTCGGTCATTATTGTCATGGGGACACCGAAACGACAAACGAGGTTCTTCCATAGGAATTCGCAGACCTTTGCCCTGGTGATTTTTGCCATTGCCTGTGCTTCGATCCACTTCGTGAAGTAGTCTACGATGACCAAAATGTATTGCACTTGGCCAGCAGCTTTAGGGAAAGGGACTAAAATATCCATTCCCCATATCGCGAATGGGCATGGTGCGTGAATGTTGCGGAGGGGAGTCGTCGGGGTGTGCTGGACGTTCCCGTGTTTCTGGCATCCGACGCATCTTTGGACGTAAGCCTTTGCATCTTGTCGAAGAGTGGGCCAGAAGTATCCCAAATGGACGATTTTGTGTGCCAAAGACCTCCACCCCGGGTGCCCTCCACAAACTCCCTCGTGGGCCTCGTAGAGGACGTGGTCCGTGGTCTCGGGTGGTATGCACAGCAGGATGGGTTCAGCGTAGCCCCGACGATAAAGTTGGTCGTCGACGATGCAGTAGCGGGCAGCTTGCATTTTTAGTTTTTACATGTAATATTTTTTGAGTCGTGCGACGTTCCACGTTTTTCTCAGTGTGCGCCCCTCGTCGTCCCTGAGTTTGAAAGCCCCGGGCGCGACTTCTTCTCCGAGGATGTAGGGTCCTTCCCAGTTAGGGTCCAATTTGCCCCCTTCGGTGCATCTTAGCACGAGGTTTCCCGTGGCCAATATGCGAGGTCTGACCTTCTTGTCGTGATACACGGCAACACGCCGCTTGTATTCTCTAGAGCGCAGGTCCGCCACCTCGCGGATTTCATCTCGGAACTGCAGTTCGACCTTGAGGTTGGCCTCGTTTTCTTTTTCGTCGAAGTTGTACATCCTTGCCGATGGAATCAAGGTTTATACGGGAACGAGGGCTTCCGCCCCGTAGGTAAGAGCGAAGGGGGTCTCGCCCGTGGCGCGGCGCGAGGTCGTGCGATACGTCCAGAGGACGAGTGGGAGTAATTCGGCCCAACGGCCTCGTGCCATGCCTAGGCGCTTTTTGAGGTCTGTCAGGATGCGGGCATTAACGTTTTCTACCTGGCCATTGGACTGGGGATGAGCCACAGAGGAAAATTTAAGGTCGATGCCCAGTTCAGAGCAGAAAGTCCGAGTCTCTTCGCAATCGAATTGGGGCCCATGGTCGGTCATGATTGTCATGGGGACACCGAAACGGCAAACGAGGTTCTTCCATAGGAATTCACAGACCTTTGCCCCGATGATTTTTTGCCATTGCCTGTGCTTCGATCCACTTTATGAAGTAGTCTACGATGACCAAAATGTATTGCACTTGGCCAACAGCTTTAGGGAAAGGACCTAAAATATCCCAAATGGACGATTTTGTGTGCCAAAGACCTCCACCTCGGGTGCCCTCCACAAACTCCCTCGTGGGCCTCGTAGAGGACGTGGTCCGTGGTCTCGGGTAGTATGCACAGCAGGTTGGGTTCAGCATAGCCCCGGCGATAAAGCTGGTCGCCGACGACGCAGTAGTGGGCAACTTGCATTTTTAGTTTCCTGGCCAGCTCGGGGTCCTCTGGGAGGATGCCGCTTTGTATATACCTCGTTATCGGGACCCTCCAGTCCTCGGTCCTTATGGACATGACCTCGCTATTGAGGCTTCGTGAGAGCTTTCTCTCCACCATCACACGGTTCCCCACATCCAAGGGAAGCGCGGAGCCTAACCTGGCGAGGGCATCTGCTTTTGTGTTTGAGGCCCGCGGGATTGACTCCACTGCGAAGGTTTCTAGGCATGAGACCAAGGCCTTTAGTTTTGCTCGGTAGGCGGGCAGAAAACCTGTCCTGGTGTCGTATTGGCCGTTGAGTTGTCGTGCCACCAATTCGGAATCTGTGTAGACCTTGATTTTGCGGGCTCCGTTAAGTAGCGCCATCTCGATCCCGGCGATCATGGCCTCATACTCGGCGTCGTTGTTGGTGGCATCAAAGGCGAAGTTGAGAGCATGCTCCGTCTCGTTGATGGCTCACATCGTGAGCCATCAACGAACACTTTCCATTCGTCTGAGCTTGTGTCTGTCTCGGGGAAGGTGACCTCCACCATAAATTCGGCGAGGGCTTGTCCCTTCATCGCGGTTCTCGGGAGGTAATTGATGTCGAACTCGGAGGGCTCGACGGCCCACTTGGTCATACGTCCGGAGAGAGAGCGCTGATGCAGAATTTGACGGAGTGGGAGGTCTGAGAGAACCTGGATGGGATGTGCGTGGAAGTATGGGCGTAGGCGCCTTGCGGCGGTCACTACAGCTAGCGCCATCTTTTCTGCCGGGGAGTATCTCTGCTCCGCAGGCTGGAGCACGCGACTTGCAAAGTATACCGGGTGTGTGGCTTCTCTTGTGAGCACCGCGCTGACGGTCTCGGGACTAACCGCCACATATAGTTGCAAGTCTTCGCCCGCATGTGGAGGTGACAAGGTGGGGAGCTTGGTGAGGAAGATCTTTAACTTGGAGAAAGCAGTCTCGAGTCTCTCGTCCCAGACGAACTTGTCATTCTTTTTGAGGGCGGCAAAGAATGGGAGGGACTTGTCCGCTAGGCGGGAGCAAAACCTCCCCAAGTAATTTACAGCGCCGTTGAGTCTTTGTACCTCGGTACGAGATCGGGGAGACCTCATTGCGAGGATAGATTCTATTTTGGCGGGGTTGACGTCGATCCCGCGTTCGCTGATCATGAATCCCAAAAACTTCCCCGAGGGCACGCCAAAAACGCACTTCTCGGGGTTCAGGCTGAGCTGGTGGTGTCCGAGGGTGGTGAAAACCTCGGCGAGGTCAGCCAGGTGCTCCTCGGGGCCCTTGCTCCGTACCACGATGTCGTCAACGTAGGCGGATACGTTCCTGTCCAGGTGGTCTTTGAAAACCCGATCGATGAGGCGTTGGAATGTGGCCTCAGCGTTCTTGAGGCCAAACGGCATGACCTTGTAACAGTATGTCCCCCGCTGGGTGATAAAGGACGTCTCCTCCTCGTCACGAGAATTCATCGAGATCTGGTTGTACCCCGAGTAGGCGTCGAGGAAACTCAGGACCTCATGCCCAGCAGTCGAATCTACAAGTGCATCGATCGAGGGCAGTGGGTAGCTGTCTTTGGGGCATGCCTTGTTGAGGTCCTTGAAGTCTACACACATCCGCCACTTGCCGCTGGCCTTTTTGACCAATACGACATTGGACAGCCACTTCGGATACTGGACTTCGCGTATGAAATCTGCGGCTAGCAGCTTGGCCACCTCTTCATTTGCGGCGGTTGCCCTTTCTTCGTTCATTTTTCTTTGACGCTGCACCACAGGGCGAATGGCGACGTCGATGTTTAGGGAGTGCTGGGCTAGTGTCCGAGGCACACCTCGGAGATCTTTTGCAGTCCAGGCGAACACGTCGCGGGACCCAGCAAGCAGGGCCTCTAGTGACGCTGCTGCATCCCCAATGAGGCAACCCCCGAGGTAGATCTTCTCTGATTTGTTTTCGAAGGGGGTAATCACCCTTTTTTCTGTCTCGGGAGTGGGTATTGTGAAATCCCGGACCTCGAGGTCTGCTTCGCCTGAAGTCTCTACCATGAACACATAGCTTTTTTGTTTAGCCGAGGTCATGTAGCAGACGCGGCCCTCTTCTTGGTTGCCCTTCACCTCTCCGACACCTCCGCTGGTGGGGAACTTCATTTTAAGGTGGTAGATAGAGACCACTGCCTGGAATTTCATCAAGGAGACTCTCCCGATGATTGCATTGTAGGCCGAGGGCAGGTGCACCACCGTAAACTCTATCACCTCGGTTCTCGTTGTCGAGCCAGTTCCGAGGGTCATCCACAAGTCTATGAGACCAACGATATCGACCTCGTTTCCCGAGAAGGAGGTGAGCTTCCCAGCGTAGGGCCTCAAGGATGTGGCGGAGATCCCCAGCTGCTCGAAAGCGCCAAAATACATGATGTCCACGGAGGAACCCGTGTCCACCAGTATCCGCTTCACTATCTTCGAGCCCAATTGAGCGTGTATCACCAGGGGGTCGGAGTGGGGCATATGGAGTCCCTCGGCGTCCTCGGAGGTGAAGGCCATACCCGCGTGGGACCGTGAGGTTTGTGTCACGCTGTATACCGAGGGCTCATGGTGACTTGCCCTCGCGTATCTTTTTCTTTCCGTCTGGCTCGAACCCGCCAGCGAGGGTCCACCCGAGATGGTGTTGATGTACCCATCGGGCGCCGCGGCTTGTCCGGAGCGCGACGGTCTCGGCGGAGCTTGCTGCTCTGCGTTGCTTGGTCGGGACTGGGTTGGTTCCTACTGCACGAGGTTGGCCCCGGACGCGGGGTTGGCGCGTTTTTTCTCGTTTGGGTTGTAGGCGGGGCCACCTTTGCCTCTGTAACCTCGTGGCTTCCCGCCGAAGCAGCTCCAACCCCCACCGCCACGATTGTCGCAGCGGTTGTTGTTTCTATTGTCGTTGTTGCCTCTGTTATTGTTGTTGCTTTTGTTGTTGTTGTTGCTTTTCTAATCGGCACGCCAGTCGTGAGTTTGTGTCATGTACGCGTCCCTCGCGGCCGACGCAGCCACTTTAGCTTTTCCCTTAGCCTCGGTCACGATTTCCTTGTCGGTCCTCGGTCGCGAGCTCTGGTTGGCAGCGTCCTCGGCGTAGACCTGTGCCGTGATCCGAGCACACAGGCTCTCATATGTGGTCGGATTTTTGAGAAAAATGCGACATTTGAAATCCCCCTGGCGAAGGTTGCCTATGAGGATGTCGCGTACCGAGGCCTCGTCGATTTGCGCGATCTCAGCGACCGCGGTGGTGAACCTTGTAAAAAAGGTACCCAGCTTCTCGTTCTCTCCCTGCTCAATGCCACGAAGATCGCGCATGTTCTTCTTGCGCTTTCTTGAGCCGTTGAAGTGCCCGACGAAGGACTCGCATAGCTGGGAAAACGAGGCTATCGACTCGACCTTAAGGCTGGTGAACCACGTCATTGCCTCCTTGTCCAGAGTGGTCGGAAAGATTCGACAGAAAATGGCGTCATTGTAGGAGTTGACGTTCATCTGGACGGCGTAGTGTTTTATGTGGTCTTCGGGGTCGGTCGTGCCGTCGTAATTCCGGCCAATGGAAACCTTTGGGCATGTGTGCCTCTTGGATCTCGGGCACGAAGGGATTCTTGTATCCACTCTCGACGGATGGGCGAGCAGACTTCGACTTTGACCTTGCCAAAGGGCGTGGCGCGCTTGCCGCTGTTTCTGACAACTCCATGTCACGCCTTTCTGCACGTCGCGAACGGGATCGCGAGATCTGCATCGGATCTCGGGAGGGTCTCTCTGTGGTGGATCCGTTCGTGGGCGCCTCCTGCCCTGGCATCTAGCCCGGGACATACGTGGGCACGTATTCGGAGTGAGGTTGCCCCTGGGAGGGGATCGGGAAATATGGGGGAGCTTGGCCCTGTTGGTACTGCTCGTACCCCGGGTAGGGATACTGGTTGAAAGGAGCGCCACCCTGTTCATACCCTTGGAACGGGTATGGGTTTTGTGGGACGTTGTACGTCCAGCCTGGCGGGACCACAAAAGGGTATCCTGACGGACCTGTGGTCGTCCATGGAGGGGTCTCAGCCATATTGTCGGGATGTTGAGGGAAGAAATTGTTTGGGCAAGCCATTTTGAGGGGCTTTTAAGGAATCAAGGTTTGCACTGAAGATGGGAAGCTGCTTAGGATGAAGAGGTTCCCACAGACGGCGCCAGTGATGAAACCCGAAATAACGGCTACGCTGCGAGACAAGAAACAAGATTATTATATTTGAGTGCAAACACTTGCTCCTTTATTTATGATTTTTCCGTGGTAGCGAGGTTACAAACCTACGAGGTTGATGTACAACTTTGAGAATCACACCTAGACCTCCTACAAGGTTCCGAGATTGCACCTAAATGTTGCGAGGTCGATTCTAGGGCGAGGTAGATTTGAGGGTATGATGTAGAGAATTTTGTGAGTTTCTGTAGTGAGGTTTTAGGCGTGAACGAGGTCCCTGCGCGACTTTGGGGTCTTTTTGTGGGTTTCTCCTGTCTGTAGCGAGGTCTTTTGACGATGTTCCTATCACGTCGATCTTTAACAAGCAAGAGAGTTCTTTTGGATTCTCCTGTCGGCGACGAGGTCGAGACCTCGTCCCGGATTTGTTGAGAGACTTCGCGAGGGCGAGAGTTTTGTTTAAATAATCGGAGGACATGGACGTGGGTCCCTAAACTGCCTGTGGGGGTCCCTCTGGGCCCACTTTCTGCTTTTACTGTTTTGGACATCATCACAATGTAATTGGTACGCAAGGCTACGCAAGGCTAGGTGAAACTCCAATTTCCCGTGTTCGATCCTCAACTACAACACAATGATTTTAATTTTCTTTTGGATTTTTTCCTTTCTACCCCATGCCCCATCTCCACTATAACTTGTCATTTTTATGATTTTAACTTTTTTTTTATTTTTACCTTTCTACCCAGGCCCAATCTCCCCTACCACTTGTCATTTTTTATTTTAAAACGTATTAAAGTATATTTTTAGTTGGATAGTTAATTAGTTATGCATATATGTACATATTAAGTAGTATATGCTATAAAATATTTAGTATTTTGTATGCATATAATTAATTATTGTGGAAAATTAGTTAAGGATTAGAATTTGAATATAATAATATTTATTATTTCTTCAAATAAAAGCTTTACAATAATATGGACTCTTTTAAAAATGAATTAGATTAATATATAAGATAAATCCAGCCCACCCAGACTTTATGTCCTGGTTCCGTCCCTGCTTACAAGAGTTTAAAAGTTGCTCTCTTGAGAGAAAAACCTAGCCTCCAAAAGTCTGATAAAATTTCTAAGTTATGAAAAAGATAGATCTAACGATAGTTTAAATATCTCTTAAAAACAATCCTTAAAAACCCTAAACACAAGCACCTCTTCGGACACATAATCAAACAACCTCAAAAAGCAAAGACCAAAAGTCGGCCCAAGTCTCTGTGTGAAATTCCAAATTGTGCGGGTTTCCATTGGATTGCGCCGCCGCAGCATGCTAACCCGCGCAATTGCCTCGGTTCAGCACTCAAGTGACACTTCAGAGGTTGTTTTTACCCCCTTCGAGTTGGAATTTGGAATCGGAGTAAGAATATTAATTGTAGATCTTCGAGTTATCTTTCCAGTGATACCAAATTGAGCTTCATCCAGGCACTATATCTCCCAAACCAAGCATTAAAAGATAGAGGTGTCAAAAAAGAACTCCAATGCATAGCCCGGGTTTAAGCGTTCTTTTCACACAAGCACTTGGGCCTTAACTCTTCTAATCTTCACTTGTATCACTCTAAGATTAATCAAACTCCACCATAGTCCACTAAACTTCATCCCGTCCATGCTTGTTTACCTAAAGATCTGCAAAACCGAACAAAACAATCACAAAACCTGAATTCCCTAGAAAACCTAAAAACCTAAGAACTAGAATAAACTAAGCTAAAACCAAGCAAAATAAACACAAATATGCATCCTAAACACTACCTATATGCAAGCTATCAAGCACCCAATAAAACTGACCGTTCTTCACATACAGAACCTTCATCTCGTTGAAGAACGGGAAGTTCATTGGGAGAGCATCCACCTTACCCACACATTGCTCCACATCAATCCCAAAATACTAGGCAAGCCTAGTGATTATGCTACCCACGGTAATCTTTCCTGCATTCTTCTTAGCCATTCGAGCCATGTTGTGCATCATGGCTCCACCAATATCCATCGGATGTCCCTCCAAAATACCGCGAAGAAAAAAAGATATCCTTCTTAGGGCAATTATTCTCCCCCTCTCCTATCCTAGTGATAGAATGAGCAAAGAATCATTGAAGCATGCTAATCACTGGATGAGATATCCCAGAAGCTTTTGTCCTAGACGCCAAGTAGATGCTACTCCCCAAAAGTCGGGCCCGTTGCACATTATTCATCCAATTGGCTCTAGACTCCCACCAAGCAACATTATAATGAATCGTGGGAAGCTAAAAAGCGTGTTGATCTCAGCCACAGTCATACACCGTTGCACTCCTCCCAATTGGAAAGTGCATCTACCTTCATTCATAAATCGTCCCTCCAATATATGAGCATCCAAAGTGCTCATGAATTGCAAAATCAAGCTACTATAAGCCGACAATCTCATATTCAACAATCCTATAACGCCCTTAGCTTTCTCAGTTTTCCTCAATTCGCTAGTCAAACCCAAAGCCTCCATTAAGTCCCAATCAATATACCTAGGAGGTTGGATTTCACGTTTCTTCAGCTGGTTAAAGTGGTCTAAGTGCTTCATGTCACTAAACTGAATTCCCAAAGATGCCGAGGTGATATTTCTTCCCGTTGAAGGAGATTGAGGCAGGGGCTTGAGGACGAGATGAAGAAGGCACAATAGTTTGAGCTATAGATGGGGTTGCTCGGGTCACTCTTTGTGTACGTCTCGGTCCCATAAGAGTGGTAGATTGAGCCTTAGTATGACCCATAGCCTAAATTACCTACACAATGCACAAACATCAAAAACAAGCAAAATTCGATTGCCCCAACAAGAGCAATCCACCAAACAAGCAATAATAAGCAATAATATCACTCAAAACACTCTTCTTCCTCCACTAACCTAGAATTAATTACCATAAAATAAGCACAATTTTGAAATAGTCAAATTAAGTCAATCTAACCATGAAACTAACTCATAATCATGCTAATAATCAAGAATATAAATTCAAATAGAGAAATTTTGACCTAAAAACCCCTTATATTGAGTTTTTTAGGCAAAACCTAACTTGAGGGATTTAGGGTGAAAACTCTATTTTTGACTAGAGATTCAAAGGAAGAGTGAAGAATCTTACTTGTTTGATGAAGAGGACCGCAATTTCGGCCTTAATTCGAAGAAATTGGCTCCAATGGAAGCTTGGAAGCTTGGGCTTCAATGGAGGAAGGAGAGGAATAGTGGGCGGCGCGGTGTGGAATGAAGGAGAAAGAAGGAAGCCGAACGCGCCGCTGGGCACGGTTTGGTCCATCAGGAGCGCAGTCGCGCTCTCGGCGCTTTGATCGCGTTGAGGCACTAGAATCTTCCCAGCCTTGAGCACGGTTTCGCCTCCTGGAGCGCGGTCGCGCTCCGACTATTTTACCCCGCGTTTCGCCTCATCGACTATCTGCTGGCTCTACGCGGGCAGGAGCTTTGGAGTGCGAGGGCACCCTGACCATCTTGGATCGCGTACACCTGTTTCTCGACTTTACCTAAAACCTAAAAAAAACGAACCAAAAACAAACAAAAAACAAACCGAAAACAATACTTATTCTAGAAAGCAAAGAAAAACTACACTTAAAACTTAGGTTGCCTCCCAAAAAGCACTTGTTTAACGTCATTGGCTTGACGCATTACCGCTCATAGATTAGGCTCGTCCAAAACCGTTTCTTCAAGAATAGCATTGCTAAATCCTTCAAAATACGGTTTCAAGCGATGTCCATTCACTCTTTGCATTGAATGAGTGGATCCATCATAGATGTCCCCCGCTCCATGAGGATATGTTTTAGCTACTACGAACGGTCCCATCCATCTCGACCTTAGCTTTCCTAGAAAAAGTTTAAGTCTAGATTGATATAATAAAACCTTGTCACCTACCTTAAAACTCTTTCTCCATATTTTCTTGTCATGCTTCTCCTTGTATATGGTTGCATTGTCATAAGCTTCTCGCCGTAATTCCTAAAGCTCTTGCAATTGAAGCTTCCTCAATTCTCCGGCCTCATCCATCTGCAAGCTACAATTCTTCATGGCCCAATAAGCTCGGTGTTGGATCTCCACCGGAAGATGACAAGCTTTACCAAACACCAAATGGAAGGGTGACATTCCAATCGTTTTTTTGTAAGCCATCCTACAGGCCCATAAAACATCGTCTAAACGAATGCTCCAATCCTTCCGGTTTGGCGACACCGTCTTCTCAAGTATGGCCTTGATCACCCGGTTAGATACCTCCGCTTGTCCATTCATTGTGGGTGATAGGCCGTAGAAATCCTATGTGTGATATGGTATTTCTTCAAGAGTGCACTCACTGTTTTGTTGCAAAAATGGGATCCCTTGTCACTAATAAAAGCTCGAGGAATCCCAAACCTTGAGAATATGTGCACCTTTAAAAAATCTTCCATAACTCGGGAATCATCAGCCCGGGTGGCCTTTGTTTCCACCCATTTGGAAACGTAGTCCATCGCTAATAAAATATAAACATTTCCATAAGAACTAGGAAATGGTCTCATAAAGTCTATACCACAAACATCAAATGCCTCACAAAAGATAATTGATGTTTCAGGCATTTCATCCCTTTGGGGACATATTCCCAACTCTTTGGCATCGGTCACAGGATTTGAAATGGCATACGCATCCCGAAAGATAGTAGGCCAAAAGAATCCTGCGTTCAACACTTTCCTAGCGGTCTTTCTAGCACTAAAGTGCCCCCACATGCATAAGAGTGACAAAAAGACAAAACCGAAGTAACCTCATTATCTGGGAGACAACGACAGATTACTTGATCGGAACAGTGCTTCCAAAGACATGGATCGTCCCACACATAGTATCGCGCTTCACACTTTATCTTATCCCTTTGAGCCTTGCTAAAGATGGGAGGGAACACACTCGAAACAAGAAAATTGGCCAAATGAGCATACCAAGGTTGTAGTACACGTACCGAAAACAAAGTGTCATATGGAAACTCTTCTCGAATAGATGTGACTTTTAAACAACTTTTCTCCTCATGAACCAAGCGACTAAGATGATCGGACACCATGTTTTCCGCCCCCTTCTTGTTCTTGATCTCAATGTTGAATTCACTCAACAACAAGATCCATCTATTTAACTGGCGCTTTTCTTCCTTCTTCGTCAACAAGTAACGAAGGGCTACATGATCCGTGTAGACAATCACCTTTGTACCTAGCAAATAAGATCGAAACTTTTCCAAAGTAAACACCAAAACCAAGAGCTCCTTTTTGGTGGTATAATAATTTTTATGTGCTTCATTTAAAGTCATAGAAGCATAATGGATTACATGAGAAGCCTTACCAATCTTTTGACCCAAGACTGCTCCTACCGCATAGTCACTTGCATCTCACATTAGAGTCAAATGTAACAGTGGTGAGGAGAGACTTCAACTCATCAAAAGCTCTTTTACAAGCTTCATTAAAGTCAAATGTAACATCCTTCTTGAGCAACTCACAAAGGGGTGAAGCAATCTTTGAGAAGTCCTTAATGAACCTACGGTAAAAACCTGCATGACCAAGAAAAAAGCGTACTTCACGAACATTGGTAGGATAAGGCAAGGATTGAATTACTTCAACCTTTGCCTTATCGAACTCAATCCCTTTAGATGACACTATATGACCTAACACTATGCCTTGCTCTACCATAAAATGACATTTTTCTGAATTTAGACCAAGGTTAGTATCCTTGCATCGTTTTAGCACAAGTCTCAAGTTAATTAAAAAAGATTCAAAATCGTTCCCATGAACGGTAAAATCATCCATAAAAACTTCAATGAAGTTCTCAATGTACTCTGAGAATATACTAACCATACACCGTTGAAAGGTTGCGGGCGCATTACATAGACCAAATGGCATTCTTCGGTAGCGAATGTGCCAAATGGGCAAGTAAATGTCATCTTCTCTTGATCCTCAGGCGCGATTGCTATTTGGAAATAACCTGAATACCCATCCAAGAAACAATAGAAGGAACGACCCACAAGTAGCTCAAACATTTGGTCAATAAAGGGTAAAGGAAAGTGATCTTTACGGGTTATCGTGTTAAGCTTTCGGTAATCGATGCAGACACACCACCCGATTTGGATTCTTGTTGGAATGAGCTCACCTTCTTGATTCTCCTTTACTGTGATTCCACCTTTCTTGGGAACAAGCTGAGTAGGACTAACCCATTTGCTAGCGGATATTGGAAAAATCATACTTGATTGAAGAACTTTGAGGACCTCCTTCTTCACAACTTCCATCATGGGTGGGTTTAACCTCCTTTATGGTTTTCTTGAGGGCCTTGCGTCATCCTCCAATAGGATTCTATGCATACATGTAGAGGGGCTTATTCCTCTAATGTCGGCAATGGTCCATCCTATAGTGGATTTATGCTCTCTTAACACATCCAACAACCGGTGTTCTTGATCTTCCGCCAGCTTGTTTGAGATTATCACCAACAAGGTTTCTCCATCACCTAGAAAAGCGTACTTAAGATGGTCCGGTAGTTGCTTGAGCTCCACTTTTGGGGCATGCACAATAGAAGGAACAAGCTTCTCGCTTGGCAATGTCACTGGTATGGGCTTAGAGCCCGGTAGCAAGAGTGGTCGCTCATAATGAGCGTTCAACTCGGCTACAACTTCTTGCATATCATCGTTTAACATAAAATCCACTTCATCATTATTAACCACAGAGTTTTCAAGAGTATATTTCAATTCATCAATATCATTACTATCAAAGAAATCTTGGACAAGAGTATTTAAAACATCAATAGAGCATAAAGAATTGTCATCTTAGGGAAATTTCATGGCATCATAAATATTATACTCAACCCTTTCCCCATCAAATTCCGTGGTTAATGAGCCACTACACACATCAATTTTTGTTTTGGCCGTTTTAAAAATGGTCTACCTAAGAGAATTGGGGATGCATGTTTGTCATGTTCCATCTCAACTACATAAAAATCAGCGGGAAATATCAACTTATCAACCAAAACAAGCACATCTTCTACAAGCCTCTTGGGGTAAACATTAGATCTATCGACCAATTGAATTACTACACTTGTTGCATGCAATGGTTCAAGCTCAAGAGATTCATAAATGGAATAAGGCAGGACATTTATAGAAGCACCCAAGTCTAGCATAGCCTTATCAAACTTAGTTTCACCTATAATGCAAGGGATAGTGAACAGACCTGGGTCTCCAAATTCTTTGGCATTCGTCTTTGGAAGACCACTGAGATTTGCTCGCTAACCTTGATCTTTTGCTTCCCCTTAAGCTTCTGATTTCGCTTGATCGTAATTCGTAAACTTAGTTTCACCTATAATACAAGGGATAGTGAACATACCTGGGTCTCCAACTTCTTTGGCATTCGTCTTTGGAAGACCGCTGAGATTTTCTCGCTAACCTTGATCTTTTGCTTCCCCTTAAGCTTTTGATTCCGCTTGACCGCGCATAGCTCCTTCAAGAATTTAGCATAGCGAGGATGCTCTTCATAAGTTTGAGAAGTGGAATGTTCACCTCGCATTTGCTAAATGTCTCGAAGATCCCTTTTTCATTCTCGATCTTACAAGTTTCCTTTAATGCATCGGGAAATGGTGGAAGAGGTTTGGGAGCCAAGGTCGAAGGATTAGATGAGTCCTCGCACATAACCTTAGGTGCGGTCGCGAGGTCGAGCTCCCGCTATTTTTTTCCCGCGCTCAGCATGTCTGAGTTTTTGGTGCCTGGGCGCGGGTTGGGGCTCGAGGGCGTGGTCGCGCTCTCTCCGCCTTGACTGTGTTCGGGCACCTGTACAAATCCCGAAATTTCATCCTCCTTGTCCTATTTCTCATGCAAAGTTGGTTGCTTTTCGGCTTTGTTTTCCAATACTTTACCACTCTGAAGCGAGATTGCATTTACATTTTGCTTAGGATTGAGCTCCGTTTGAGAAGGTAATCTATTGGAATCTTTAGTTTCAGGTTTTCTCATCGTCTTTGCAAGTTGGCTCATTTGATTATCCAAGTTGGTGATGCTTGACTTGGTTTCTTGCTGAAATTGCCCCATGGATTGTTGCATAGTAGTCATGCTTTGGGCAAGAGTGCGGATCATGTCATCCGTGGACAAAGACGGGCCTTGATTTAGTGCTTGAGGCCGAGGTTGAAAGGCAGGTCTTGAGGGCCGTTTGGAGGTTCATATTGTTGATTCTGGTTCCCATACCTCAAATTAGGATGATCATTCCAGCCCGGATTGTGCGTGTTCGAATAAGGATCATGCCTTGGACTTTGTGCCCAATAGCCTCCAAGCGCATTAACTTCTTCCTCTTGAGTACAAAGGGTAGGACAATCATTTGTCTTGTGAGTGATGTCGGAGCAAAAACCGCAAGCTTTGACGTGTTGTTGTCCTCCTATTATGAATTGCTTAAACATTGTCTTCAACTCACTTACTTCCTCATGTAAAGCACTATCAACAATAGAATGGACAGCTCTCATTGTATCTCTCTTTTGTTGAATTGACGAGAGCCTTCAGATAGTTCATGGAAAAGCTCAAATGCTTCAGCATGAGTCTTATTCAGGATGTTTCCTCCACAAGCAGCGTTGACATGTTGTCGTTCTTCATCCAATAAGCCTTCATGGAGGTACATAACAAGATCCATCTGAGAGTAACCATGATAAGGGAAGCTTGAGATTAGCTTCTTGAACCTCTCATAATACTCATAATGTGATTCATTCAGGAGTTGTTCAATATTGCTAATACTCTTCTTCAGACTTGAAAGCTTTGTGGCAGAAAAATATTTCTCAAGAAAAGCCTTCTTCATTTGCTCCTAAGTCTCAATAGTTCTAGGAGCCAAGTAATAGAGCCAATCACTAGCTCTCTCTTTCAAGGAAAAGAGAAAGCTCTAAGCTTGACTTGTACATCAGTTACGCCCTTCGGTGTCATGTTAGAGCAAACAACATGAAATTCATCCAAATGTTTGTTGGGATCCTCACCCTCCTTCCCATGGATTTGAGGAAGGAAATGAATCAACCCCGATGTAAGTTCAAATTGGACACCGTCAGAGAGCTCATGTAGCTTCACCGCCAATGGTTGTTGAGCCAAATCATGTGCAGTCAACTGTCTCAGTATCCGTTGAGCCATCTCCTCAATTTCAAGAATGCCTTCAGATTCAGAATCAGATGTGGAAGAATCCAGGTTTAACGGTAACTCATGAAAGAAATCACGAACTTCCCGGTGCAACCTAGAGATTGTCCTTTTTATTTTTGGATCAAAAGCAACAAGAGATGGATTAGAACCATGCAAGTGGTTCACACCCTAAAAAAATAGTAAACCTAAATAAACACAAAGAAATAGCCGAGTCCCCGGCAATGGCGGCAAATTTGACGAGCACTTTTATGTCGTGATAAAAGCATTGTCAAAGAAAAGTCCTAACTTTCAAACCTAAGTATAGTGAAGGCAAGGGTCGTACCCACATAGACTCAGATTTCTTGTGTTTAATTAATATTACTAAAGTAATTAAAAGGGGATTTTAAGATTTCAAACTATTAATCTAAGAAAACAAAGCAAAACAAGTAAAATAATTTAGTTTTCGAATAGAAAGAAAGCGTCTAACTAGTTCCGTATCCATTGCATACATGAGTATTGATCCTCGATAATTCTTATTTCAATTCCCTTGACTAATCTATTGTGAATTCATTGAATTCAAGCTCAATGTGGTTATCAATATGCACTGTCTTTAATAACCTTGTAACCAATTAACCTAGAAAACCTTATATGTCAAATTAATCATGCAAATTAGTTCAAAGCATTCAATAGAAACATATTTCATTAATTCCACCGTCTATTCATGAAGTTTTGTGATTGAATTCTCTTCCATTGATTATCCTTATTTCACCGTATATAAGTTTAATCAAAGGATTCATCCATGAATAACTGAATTCCACCGTATATTAAGTTACTCTAGTTGTAATTCAACCTAGAAATAGAATAAATGATCATGCTATTGAAATCCTAGGCGAATCTAATCGATTAAGTATGGAGAAATTCAATCTAGTCAAGGGAATTAAAATAATCCAAATCTCACAAACAATCATGCATACAATTCCAACCAACTAGTTGTACATGAGAATTTAGCTAGAAAACGACATTAAAGAAGAAATTAAACTTACAAGAGTTAGGTTTCTCTTCAATTGTGCAATCTAGGGTTTCTTCCCAAGAGTTCTCTCTAGCGTGAAATATAATGTAGAAAAGTAAAGCATAAGTCCCCAAATAAAATCCTAAAAGAGTATTTATATCTTATCCAAAAACAACCTAAAATAATAAAGTCGGCTAAAGATAACACGGAAGCCTCGAAGTCACTGTCGCACCAACGCGCCAGAGCGCGGTCAATCCTCACCAGAGCATGGTCGCGCTCCACCTTATTCTACCCGCGCCCCGGCCTCAAAATCTTTATCCTCTCGGCGCTGGCACCAACGCGCTAGAGCGCGGTCAATCCTCACCAGAGTTGTGTTTTTCCCTTTGTTTCTTCACTTCAATGCTCTCCACTCATTCCTAAATCCGGTGCTTAGCTTGATATCCACCATAAATCACCTTCCAACCTATAATGAAGAACAAAAGAGCGTAGATTCTGAACTAAACAAAACAAAACTAAACTACGAATTAAAATAATACTCTAGCTAGAAATGCAAGAAAAGAGAATAAAAATATGCTCTAAAACCTATAACAATATGCTCTATCCATTTTGAGGCATTATATATGGAAGTTTGTTGTTGTTTATTTTGATGATATACTTGTATACAACAGGTCCCTAGATGATCATGAGGCACACTTAAGGGAAGGATTACAAGTGGACGAAGGCAAGATAAAACAAATTCAAGAATGGTCGACGCCCACTTCCATAGGACAAGTGCGTAGCTTCCATGGACTAGCCAACTTCTATCGACGCTTCGTCAAGGATTTCAGCACCATTGTTGCCCCTTTTACTGAGATTACCAAGAAGAGGAGCGATTTCAAGTGGGACAAGGAGCAAGAGAGGGCCTTCAACACCCTCATACTCAGATTGACATAAGCCCCTTCGCTAGTTTTGTCAAACTTCAATCGGCCTTTCGAGGTGGAATGTGATGCAAGCAACATTGGCATCGGTGACGTCCTCATGCAAGAAGGTAAGCACATTGCCTATTTTTTTGAAAAATTGAAAGGAGCATGCTTAAACTATTATACCTATTATAAAGAGATGTATGCATTGTTTAGAGTACTTAAGACATGGCAACACTACTTACGGCCTAGAGAATTTGTTTTGAAAACTGATCATGAATCTCTAAAACATTTTAAGAGTCAATACAAATTGGATAGGAGGCATGGTAGATGGATTGAATTGATTGAAACATTTCCATATGTTATCAAAAATAAGAAGGGAAAAGAAAATGTTGTTGTTGATGCCCTTTCTAGGAGACATGTTCTATTAACCACATTAAACTCCAAAGTGCTAAGATTTGTTTATATTAAGGAGTTATATATGAATGATGTTGATTTTGGTGAAGTGTATAAAGCATGTGTTAAGAAGGGTGCTTTTAACATGTTTTATTTCCATGATGGATTCCTTTTCAAAGTTGATAAAGTGTGTATTCCTAGGTGTTCCTTGCGATTATTGCTTGTAGAAGAAGCCCATAAGGGCACTTTAATGGGACACTTTGGTAGGGATGAAACATATCAAATGTTATCTACTCATTTCTTTTGGCCTCAAATACTTAGAGACGTCGAGCATCATATAAAACATTGCTTAGAATGTTTAAAGGCCAAGTCTAGGTTAAAGCCACACGGTTTGTACAACGATTATTGTTTGTAGAAGAAGCCCATAAGGGCACTTTAATGGGACACTTTGGTAGGGATAAAACATATCATATGCTATCTACTCATTTCTTTTGGCCTCATATGCTTAGAGATGTCGAGCATCATATAAAACATTGCTTGGAATGTTAAAAAGCCAAGTCTAGGTTAAAGACACACAGTTTGTACAACCCTTTGCCCATTCCCAATGCCCCTTGGGAAGACATTAGCATGGATTTTATAGTTGGCTTACCTAGGACAAGAAGGGATAGAGATTCAATCTTTGTTGTAGTTCATCGTTTTTCTAAAATGCCACACTTTATAGCTTGTCATAAGACCGATGATGCTTGTAATGTGGCTGAATTGTTCTTTAGAGAGGTCGCGAGGTTTCATGGTGTACCTAGGACTATAGTGAGTGATAGGGATGTCAAGTTCTTAAGCTGATTTTGGAGGACACTTTGCAACAAGCTAGGAGCGAAGTTTCTATTTTCTACCTCTAGTCACCCTCAAACCGATGGGAAAACTGAGGTTACTAATAGGACTTTGACTACAATCCTTAGAGCTATCATTATGAAAAACTTGAAACTATGGGAAGATGCTTTGCCACATGTAGAATTTGCATACAATAGGGCCTTGCATTCATCGACAAGTTTAAACCCCTTTGAGTGAACTAACCCACTAACCCCTTTAGATCTTACCCCATATCCTATGAGGGAGAGAGAGAGAGAGAGTTTTGATGCAGGAAAGCAGGTTGTTGAGTTCATTAAGGAGTTGGATAGAAGAACAAAGGCACGACTTATGCAAAAGGCCGACTACAACACAACAAGAAAAAACCAGGGGGGCAAACAAATCATTTCCCAACCCGATGACTTAGTGTGGGCATATCTAAGGAAGGAACGATTTCCCAATTAGCACAAATCCAGGTTGTCTCCAAGAGGAGATGGCCCATTCAAAGTGTTGCATAGGATTGGAGATAATGCTCACAAGCTCGAGTTACCCGGGGAGTATGAGGTGAGTGCCACCTTCAATATGGCCCACTTGACGCCTTACTTAGCTGTTGAGGATGACATCAGTTCGTGGTCGAATCTTACTCAAGAAGGGGAGGATGATGAGGGATCGTCTAGCAAGGATGTGTAAATGTCGATCATAGAAGACGGATACATGACTCGATCTAGAGCCAAGAAGTTACAAGCTGATTTGGTCGGGTTAGTATTTCATTGTAAGGCACTTTTTAAGACTCCTACATCTTCTCACCCGCCTTTAGTGATGATTCAAGCTGAGAGTGATGAGCCATAGCAAAGCTGGCCATGGTAGAGTCGGACTTCACGAGCGGCGCACCTCGCAGCGCCGATGCTCCTTATCTACGGACCGCCTTGACATGTCTAAGCGTGTTGCCTATTTAGTTGCATTTTACGTTATTTCTCTTAAAGACAAAGGTAGTTTGTTTTTATGTAGTTTTCAACCCTTTTAGGAGTTAGTATTTTAAGGGAGAAACCACCTTGTTTTTAGACAGCTTGATCATTTATTGAGAATAGAACTCTTTGCATTCGAGAGCTCCTTGGGAGGGTTTCGAGTAGATCATTGTAATTGTAGCCTGTTTTGTGTTGGATTATGTCTATATATCCATAGATTTGGTGTTGTCCAAGCATTCACATGCATCTTCTTGGTGTTCGAAGACTTCGATCTTAGTTATGTCAAGTTATAGGAAGATTGGTCCTCATTTTGATAGTTTGGGTACTTGAGACTCGATTCTCTTGTGTCTAGCTTGAGCTTGATAAGTTATTCTTCATCTTTCTATTAAATTAGTTGTTGTTCTTCTTGTTGCGTCTTCTTCCTTTGTTTGTTGATTAATTTGTGTCGTGTTCTTGTTGTTGTTGGCCAAAGTGTTGGAAGATCGGGACAATCCACGTATCAATGTACTTGATGAATAGGATGTACAATGAAAGAATGGTGATTGACGATGGACAATAGCTAAGTGCCACTCATCGAAAGTTCTTGCTCCGCTAATGACACACAATTGAGGATTTCTAATTTCACAAATGGAGCTTCAAGCTTCAATTTGTATGAGAAGAATGACATCTATCAAGCCAATTACATTTAAGGGGAAACCTAGTAAAAGCTGTAAATTTAAAAAACGAAGGGGAAATTTGGTAAAAGTGGACAATTTAGTGGGAAAGCTAACAAAGTAGACTACTGGGTGGTCATCCGCAACGAAATTACATTTAATGGGTGTGTCAAATTAATAATGGGTGGTTTCTTGCAAAGTCAACCATTTAACGAGTGATTTAAAACAAGATCCTCATTTTATAAACTCGTATTCAAATGCAAATTAATAACGCCTATTTTATACATGCTAGGTCATGTATTTTAGGTCTTACATTAGGACAATTCATGTATCTTTTGTGTTCTTTATAGTATTACTTGAGTTATTTCCGTTTTGGATGTCTACAAGCTAGTTGTGCATGATTTCAAGTACATTGGAGACAAATTAAGCTTTACATATGTATGCAAAATATTAGAGATGTTCATATATCTTTTATGGGATGTGTAAGCTAGTTTTGAAGAACATCAAACCCCCAAAAGGTTATGGGAAAAAATGCTTAAACCAAGGCTATACATTGAAGTTGTGGTTTGACATTTCTATCTTGCTATGCTTTTTTGGGGAGTTAAGGTTGTCGTTTTGAGGTTATTTTGGTATCATTGGAAAGCTGACTCGACGAGCTACATTTTATATTTCTGAGTCTAAATTCTCACTCTAAGGGGTGGGGGTTAGAGCTATGCAACCAAGAAAGATGAGCTACGCGATCGGACACGCAACCAAGAAAGATGTAATGCGCTTGGGTGCATGATCCTACATCACAATTTTGTTATCCCCTTAGTTCGTGTGCCTATACTGCACAATTTTCCAATTCATTCGTAACACCTCCGATTTTCGACGGAGATGGTACATGCCAATGACCTCAGATTTACCATCTAAAACCACCCAAGGCTTTACAATACCAAAAACATAAATACAAAAGCTTTAATAAATAAGGAATTATTATAACATAATACCAACCATTGTTTTACATAAAACAACCATTGAATTCAAGTGTGGAGGTAATGATTAATTACGGAAAACGTTTGTTGGTCCTTACATCCCAAGGATAGTAGCCATTATTTGATAAAATAAATACGAGAAACAAAAAGATTGAAAACCTTGCTTCTTGTAGAGAAAAGCTCAAAGTCATTAGTGTATACTTTGTATGCACCAAAAGCTTGCAGCTTGATGTTTCATATAGGGACGGTTGACACCAATCGGTCATGCAAAGAAAGAAAACAGTCAGGTTAGTCTTGTGACAGACTAAGCAAGCGGGATTTTTTAGACGGTTGTTATGGTCATATCTAATAACTATTGACATTGAATTTTGAATGAGAGTTGATCAATTATTTAGTAACTAGAATACTTCAATTGAAAGGAAAATGAAGCATGCATAGAACAAGATGGGATGCCACAAGACTTGTGGTTCCTTAAGAAAGTATGAGTTTATTGGGAACGTTTTTACTTATCACACATTAATTTTGAAAAGTGTCCATTGACTAATTGGTTCCATGACCAACCTCACCATATATGTGTTTCATGAATTCAGATTGGAAAGAAGACCGTCCTTAGCCGGAAGCAAGAATAGTTTTCCAATTTGTACTGACCATCTTGGTTATTGATTATGTGCATTGCTACACTTATCTTATTTAGTTATAAAACATTCCACATTGCTTTAAGGGCTCTTAACATCTTCTCTACCTTGTTGAGGCACAAACTCTTACAACAACAACAACAACAACAACAACAACAACAACAACAACAACAACAACAACAACAACAACATTGACCTAGTTAGGTTCCGCTACAACAGAATCTGAGGGTCAAGATGGAGGTACCCCATCCCAAGGGAAGGGGGTACGCCCGAAAGACCCACGATGAGACAAACCCGCAACATCATAGAAAGTTAGAAAAAGACACGAAATAGTAAAACACACAAAAAAATCAAAACAGCAAATGAAAACAACAAACAAACACGCCCCAATGATACGTGCCATCCTGTCCTGTCTTAGCGGCTAGCTGTCTACCATTTTGACCTTAGAGGCACCGACTCTTACATTTCTGAAATTTCTAAAAGTACTAGCTAGTTGTGGCACCCCTCATATTCGGATGAGACGAGCAAGATCATGACCAACACTAGGAGTTTAGGTCTATCCTAATACAATGTTATAAAGAGATGTCTAGAGTAATCGAGTCTCAAACCCCTAGTCTCTACGCTAAGTACACATCAAGTCTCAAATGAGATGATAAACACACAATGTCACAATCATTAAGACCTAAGTCCAAGTCTAGCACAACCTAACAATAGAAATGAACCTAATGATGATAACAAGGTCATTATTTCTAAAAATTATACAACAACCTAAGTTCATTATAAATTCACACAATTGTTGCCAACTAGGGTATTGAACATGAAAAGAAATTCATGATTCAACAATAATGCAAGTGAACCAACCCCTTGCCTTAAATGAAGGCAAATGAATGAGAAGTCTAATGAAGATGAAAGTTTAATGTTGAGCTGGTGTTAGGAACTCACGTTCATTAACACTAGAACAACGTCCTCAGTTTTGATAATGACAAACATCATGGGAACTAACGCCAATTGCCAAGTATTTTAGCTAAAAAGGTTGCATGTCGTCGTAAAAGCACAGATTAAGGAGTACCCACACCATGGGAACTAATGCAACGACGAAAAAGAGAACGACCAACCTCAAAAGAGAAAAGGTTGCATGTCGCATAGTAAAGCACAATGTAACAAGTTCCCACACCATGGGAATTAATGCAACGAAGAAAAGAAAACGACCACAGAAGTCAAGAAGAGTTCCTAGGAGAAGGGAACCGAGAAGACGAGAGTTCCCTTTGGATGGGAACTGGCGCATGCGTGAAAGCGACATCTAAGCACATTTTCAGGGATCTTGTTTGTTTCGGACATAGAGGCGTCTCAGACCATCAGAGCCTCAGCACAGAGACGACGACCATCCAACGGTCCGGATTGATTCAAGAGTTGACAATCAAATTCAAATCAAAGTCACATGTCAACCTTAAGGAATCTTACTTGGAGAGTAAGGCAAAAAGGGTATTTAGGACAAATACCTCAAGTGGATAAGGGTTTGTCATCATGCTTATTTAAACCCTTCAACAGTCACCTTGCTACTCACTTTTCACATTTATCAAATCCAAACACCGAGAGAGAAGAGTGGAAAGAGCCACTTAAGTGAAGATCATAAAGTTAGTGAAAAGTCCCCGACGCCGAGCTATTCTCGACGACGATGAAGAGAGAGAGAGAGAGAGAGAGAGAGAGAGAGAGAGAGAGAGAGAGAGAGAGAGTTCCTAGGTCTACTCTAAAGAAGATACAGAGAGAGAAAGAGGTTTGGGTTTCACTTTTTCTTTGATTGTGAGCGTTCACCGAGTTAGGGATGAGAGAGTACATTAGTGTTGCCTAGGGAGAGAGTCCTAGTAGGAACATAGAAGTTTATAATCTGCCTTGTAACCTGAAGGAAACTAAGTAGTAAAGAAAAGGTAACTCATTCGAAATTCCTCCGAGAGGGAGGTAGAGGTTTACTCACGCGATTAGTTGATCGCTGTGGGGTTCCTCTATAAGGGAATCGTCTCTAGTATCTTTATTTATCTGCATACTTGTTTATTCCGCTGTGTGTGGGAACTATTCGATGTAGTTCCCATAACTGATTTCGACTAACTTATGATCCAATAATTGGTATCAAAGCAGGCGCTCTAGATCTTGGTAAGTCTTTTCAGGTACTTAGGAAAATGGCTCAAGAACTTACGAAGATCGGACATGGGAACAACAAGCCTCCCGGACTCATCGCTGGACGCTTCGAAAATTGGCAGATCTAGATGAGAGACTCTGTGAGGATTCATGACTACTAAGCATGGTGTGTCATAGAGCATGGGAACTTCGAAGTCAATGAAAATATTCGAAACGACCTGTCTAAATGGGGTCCAACCGAATGGCAATGCATGGAGGCCAACTACAAGGCCAAGATGTACCTCAACAACGCGACGGGCGAGCAAGACAATGATAAAGTGGTTAACTTGGAGACAGCCAAGGAAATGTGGGAAGCCATTCAACAAATGCCCATCAGAAGTTCCGATTTGAGGGAAGATCACCAAATGAACGCTAGAAGGGAGTTCTTCAACTTCAAAATGACAATGGGTGAATCGATTGATAGCTATCAATCACGTTTCGAGTCCCTCTGCTCAAAGCTGGCAGCCCTGGGTATCACCAAGCAAGAAATCTCCGACAAAATGAAGGTGCAACAACTGTACAATGGGCTAGCAACAGAATGGGCGAACGAAAGAACCATGTTCAAGGAGAATCATGAGAATAGAAAATTGATGCTTCATCAAGTGTTTGGTAAGCTCATTGGTCATGAGAAAAGAAAGCAAGAAGACAAGCAACAAGAGTTGGAAATGAAAGGCATAACACTTAAACTAGAGAAGATCCTCAAGTTTGTCCTAGAACAACATGAAGAATCCGAGGAAGACGAAGATGAGGACCTAGTGCTAGTTACAAAAGCGTTAAGGAACTTCTATAAGAAAGGAAAGTTCAAAGGGAACTCCAGTAGAGAAAGAAGGAACTACGAGGAAAGCAATCGATACAAAGGCGTTGATGATGCCAAGTGCTACGGGTGCCATAAGAAAGGGCACTTCGCCAAAGATTGCCCTCAAGGGACTAATGAGCAGAGCCTTGAGGATGGCAAAAGGAGGGCGTACATCACAGCCTGGAACGACTCTGATGATGATGAGGAAATCAAACCGTGGATGACATCAAAAACCTGCGCAATGGCCACAAAGGAGACCACTAGGGAACAACCGAGTGAGGTAAATCCTGAGACTCTTCTCAGCTCTTTGTCTCAATTTGAAAAACCTAAATTGCTAAATTTGTTGACTAAGATGCTAGATGAAAACATTAAAATGAGAAATCAACTTGATCAATCAGAGTATTTGCTCTCAAAAAAATTGGAAACTAGTTCCAAGTATGATGAGATCTCTGTTAAGTTGAATTCCTATGGCAATCAAGTTACTCTTCTTAAAAGGGAACTTAGCTATGTCAAAGGTGAAAGAGAGAAGTTGTATAAAACCTTATTTGAAACTGAAGATTGCCTGGATAAATCTGTTCTCCAAGCTAAGATCTTGAAAGAAAATGAAAGCCTTAGGAGAGAGAACTTCAATCAAAGAATGTTGTTCAGCGAAGAGCTAAAGTCCAAGATAGTTGAGAGAAACCTAGCTAGGTGTATGTGTGTTCTATATGATAAGGTCATACCAATAGAATGGACAACAAAATCTCATGAAATCCTTCCTAAAGTTAATCATGTTCCCTCTGGTCTCAAAGTGGAGTGTGAAGAGGGATCATAAGAGTATGGAAACTTCTGTCCCTTAGAAAAGGAGAAAAATGAGTGTAGGGACCATGAGCTTCAAAGCCAAACGCTTAGCATTGCTCTTTTAGAGGAAAGAGTCAGAGCACTTGAAAAGAGAGAGAATGGAAACAATAAGTACCGAACTAGGATGGCTAGATATAAAAGGAGCTTCAAGATAGGAAAGGGAAATGAGTCTAGAATCCACACAACCCAGTGGAAACGCATAATTCTTGGGAACTGCGTTTTCAAAAGACAAACTCATCATTCTCACACTCGGGAAAAGGGAGTCCTCAAGGAACAATGGAAAGCCCCCACCAATAGGAACTCCTTGTCTAGCCCTAGGAACCCCGCTCTTATCTAGGACCTGGTAAAAATGTTGGACAATATTAATCTAGAAGCTTGCTTTGACCGAGGCGAAAGAAACATTGTCTGGGTCCCAAATCTAATTGATCTTGCAGGTTGTAGTGTGGGGGAACATCAAGTGGATCATTGCTAGTTCCCAACCACTTGATCAAGAAGAAGAAAAGTAACCCCACCTCACTACATACAAAAAGTCTATGGAGATCACTCATTCCTCGACTAAAAGGACAAGGGAACTGTACATCGCAACTTTTGTCAAGAGAAATTACCCAAGATAAATCTAGAAAAGACATGACGAAATCAAAATAGTGACTCTTGGGAACAAAAGGTCACAACTTAGGTATGACAATCAACTAATCTTCCCCTTAAAACCTTCTTGAAGTGAAAATCCCATAGTTCCCTCGGTGGAAATCTTGTGAAATCATGAGGGACTGAAAAGTAGACTGTGGATACTCCTTATATGCATGGGATAGACATATCATCGAGCAGCTTGAATGCTCTTAGAGACAATGGATTTAAACCAAACAAGTCCCTGTTTATTATTCCCCTTATGATTGACTAGCTTGGCCTTGGCATGACTAGGGAACTGCATGCTTTAGCATCCTTCATTTTAAATAATTACTCTGTACATGAAGCACGTTTATTATCTTACGCGGGAACTACTTCTTAAGGTTAAAGTTTCTTTTGGCCCAAAATGATCAACCAAATCTTTGTTGTCCCTCATCATAAGCCAAAATGATGGTTGATCATATGACCTGTCCTTGAAACAGAATCTAGATCAACGTTTCCTATGAGCCCTTTAGTTGTTGAAAACCTTTTGAACGGGATTCAATAAATTGGATGACAAAATCTCGTGACCTGCCCACTCTTGTTTGGATACCTCTGTTTGTCATGTTTTCACAAAAAGCCCAATATGTATCAAAACCTAGCCTTTTATCACTTGTTCATGGAAGTGAGGATGGAGAAGAAAGGAACTTCTCAGTATCTCAAGGGAACAACAAGCACATTTTGCCTCAAACAACTCAAATCTGTATTATTGGAAAGAGAAGCAGCTTTCGAAACCAGGCAGTTGACAAAATTTGTGATGGAAGACAATCCGCCTGGTCAGATTATGAAGAAATTGGATCCGACTTCCAAGGAAACTCTGGTTCGCCTTCCCTCACCCTTTCACCTTCTTTCACCCTTTTTAAACCGCCTCCTTATTTCCCTTTCTTCATCTTCTCCAAAGCCTTCTCTCACAATCTACGTCTTTGTCCTCTTTGCAAACCCTAGCTCTAACTTTCCCTTTCCTTCTCCGATCCCACAAATGGCAAGCCAAGGATAACAAATCAACAAAATCCAATACCCCACTCTCCATCCAAACTCTCTCATTGAACATCTCCTACAAAATGATCCTGAATATCTCAAAAGGATGCTTGTTCAAGGCCTTGACTTTGAGATACATGACCCAAATTACATATATGATATCAAGGAGCGCCTCTACTCACTCTTGAGAAAGACGCTTCCACTTCCTTTGCCGAACACCACACCAAGATCTATAACTGCCTCAGCCCTAAATGTCTTGTGTCAAATCCCTCCAATTTCACATATGAAAATTCCTACACCATTCAACTCCAATCTACCAAAGAACCAGCCTCTCAACAAAAGAAAACTGATCATATTCCTACTCCGTAACATAAAGATCTCTCCACCTTCCTCCTTGATCAAACCCTCTCACAATTCGAGAGAGAAGAGTTCCCACCGGCTGAGGGAACTTCCACCCAACTCAAAGATCCTCTTACCTCAATTCCCACCGGCCACAAATCCGGAAAAAGGAAGCATAGAATCATAGGAGACGAGGAAGAACAACTTGAAGAGGACCTTGCCCATCTTGCCACTGAACAACTCCACGCAGACAAGCTTGTAATTAACGTGGACGAAGATGAGGATGAAAGAGAGGAGCACAGAAGACTTCCTCTCCGAAATGGCCACACCGAATCAACCTCCGAACGACCCTCTACTCGAAGCTCTAAGAAACAGGGGAGCAAGAAGCAGAAAGTCGAAGCTGCTAAGGACAAAAAGAAGAAGGGAACTGCCGATTTTGGGGATAGGAAGCTGGTGGTTCCATTGGTCATCACCCAAGAGTTCCTGTTGGAAAATGATTTCAAGGAACTACAAGAGCTGATCCACTTCCAACAATGGGATACTCTCTGCTCGAAACCTGCTAAAGTGGATGATCCCTCACAAGTTAAGCTCTTCTACTCGAATTTTGCATTAACAGAGGGAACTGATCTAAATCCAGTGATTCGGTGCATCTTCGGGGATAATGAATTCACTTCACTTGTGCTGCCATCAATAAAATTCTTCAAGTACCAAGTGAAGGCTTCACAATTCTTCCTCAGAAACCATGGCAGAACTCAAATGGAATAATTTTCAAAAGGATGCTAGGGCATGTTCCCGCTCAAGGAAAGGATATCCTGACCCACGGATTGAGCCAATTTTTCAAAAGGTTGCATGTCGCATAGTAAAGCACAAAGTAACAAGTTACCACACCATGAGAACTAATGCAATGACGAAAAGAAAGCGACCAACCTCATAAGAGAATAGAGTTGCCACACAATGGGAACTGGACATGAGGAACAAGAATCCCACATAAGTCAATAAGAGTTCCCAAGAGAAGGGAACCGAGAAGACGAGAGTTCACTTTGGATGGGAACTGGCGCAAGCGTGAAAGCGACATCTCAACGCATTTTCAAGGATCCTGTTTGTTCTAGACACAGAGGCGTCTCAAACCATCAAAGCCTCATCACAGAGATGACGACCATCCAACAGTCCGGATTGATTCAGGAGTTGACAATTCAAATTCAAATCAAAGTCACATGTCAACCTTAAGGAATCGTACTTGGAGAGAAAGGCAAAAAGGGTATTTAGGAAAAATACCTCAAGTGGATAAGGGTTTCTCATCACACCTATTTAAACCTTTCAACAGTCACCTTGTTGCTCACTTTTCACATCTAGCAAATCCAAACACTGAGAGAGAAGAGCTGAAAGAGCCACTCAAGTCAAGATCATAAAGTTAGTGAAAAATCCTCAGCACCGAGCTAATCTCGACGATGGTGAAGAGAGAAAGAGTTCCTAGATCTAGGGAAACTCTAGAGAGAGAGGGAGAGAAAGAGAGAAAGAGGTTTGGGTTTCGCTTTGTCTTTGATTGTGAGCGTTCACCGAGTTAGGGTTGAGAGAGTACAGTAGTGTTGCCTAGGGAGAGAGTCCTAGTAGGAAGAGAGAAGTTTGTACTCTGCCTTGTAACCTGAAGGGAACTAAACAATAAAGAAAATGTAACTCATTTGAAAATCCTCCGAAAGGGAGGTAGAGGTTTAATCACGCGATTAGTTGATCGTTGTGCGGTTCCTCTATAAGGGAACAGTCTCTGGTATCTTTATTTACCTGCATACTTGTTTTCTTTCTTGTTTCATCCATAGAACAAAATAAAATGTAATCAATTTATTTTGTTCTATTCCTCTTGACATTCATCTAACTAAGATGAATCTCGACTAAGTTTATAAACTTATAGTTTATGCATTAATAGAATTCTAATTATTAGTGTAAAAATATTGTGTTGTAAAATTGGTCAACTTTATACATAATAGCCTAATATGCATATAAATAAATATTTATGTGCATAAAACAATTCATTTTATGTAAATAATTCATATTTAGGAGGGGTGCTGCACCTAGAAACAATTGAAGCACCCACATGTTTTTTTAACTGAGAAACATGGAATATTGGGTGAATTTCTAAGGATGTAGTAAGTTCTAACTTGTAGGCCACTTTACCACATCTATGAAGTACTTTGTAAGGACCATAATACTTTGGGACAAGCTTTTGATAAACTTGATAAATCACACTATTGTACTTTTAAGGTTGAAGCTTCACATACACCAAATCTCCTAGCTCAAATGCACAATCAATTTTTTGTGTTTGTTTGCAATTTTCTCCATTATGTGTTATGCCCTCATCAAATGGAACTTCAACACTTGAATCATTTGCTCATGTTCTTGTAAGCTTCGTGCCACCATATCAACTTTTGACACCCTAGGCAAATAAGGTAAATGCAAAGGAGAGGATTATTATTCCTTATCTTATTCGAATCTCTAAAAAATATGCATACTAGTATGAGTTAAAGGAAAAAGTCGAATGATGGCTGGATAAAAATCAATATTGCCGCATGAGTTAAAGGAAGAGAATGTGGAATTGGAGTTGTTGGCAGGAAGAACGATGTAAGTGTGGTGTTTGTCAGGGCTCGAAGAATTCAAAATGGAATGGTTGTGGATGTGGCGAAAGCTGAAGCTGCTCGTTGGGGCATTCAAGCAGGAATCCAGCTAGGTTACGAGCGTGTTATACTGGATTCTAATTGTAGCAAGCTGGTGAAAACGGATAGAGGAGGTTCAATTTCGGATATTGTCTTTGGTGAAGTCATTACTAGGGCGCTCGTTGAGATTGCTCACTTCTTGTTTTGTAAATGGAGTCTATGCAATAGGAAGGAAATTAGGGTGGCGGACTGGCTGCGCAAATGGTAACCTTCAAGTTCATTCTTTGTCTTTGATCATTTACATTCCCCTTTAGAATTTTATGGTGCACTTGAGGATGATTTGATTTCTAGTTAATGCATTTAGTTTAGCTTCAAAAAAAAAAGTCATGCCTAACCACCTCTATATTATTTTGAAACTTCTCGTTCTTGGAACAATTTTTTTTTAGTTTTCAAAGACGACGATAATTAGGGTTGTCCATAAAAAATCAAAACTGAAAACCCGGTTATTTTTTAGGTTAATCAAACCAACTTTTTTTGAAATTTCGGTTTGGTTAATCGAACCGAAAATATTTTCGGTTTATCGGTTCGGTTTTGGTTCACGACTTTACATATAATAGTTAACCGAAAAACCGAAAATATGTTAATATTATTTTCAATATTAGGTATCTTTGCTTTGTTTAGTGGTCAAACTCTATGACCTTCAAGGTGTTGATCTAGTTTGAGTCTTTCATTATCCAATTTTAACAATTTACACACTATTTTTTCACTTCTCATTGATATAAGAGTCGCTTATTAAATTTGATGGGATAAAAAAATAATTATTGTGTATAATTTCACACTCTATAGTATATAGTCTCGATATTTGTTTACAACCAAAACGATATGGTATAGATACATATTTAAAATAAAAGTCAAACTGAATCACTTTTTTATTCAAATTTTATTATTTTAGTTTTAATTATTTAAGATAAAGTTGCATAAATAGTTATCGGTTAACAGAGAAAACCGAATCGAAATTTTTTATAGAGATTCATGATTCGGTTACGGTTCATGATTTTAACTGATCAAAATTAAGATTAACCAACCTTTAATTAATCAAAATATCGGTTAATCTGGTTTGTAACCTACCTATAATAGCCTCATAGAAAGGGAGAAATAGCTTGACATCGTCATTTTTACTATAATAAAATGAGCTGGGGCCAAGACGTAACGCTTTAGATTTCCTTAATTTCATACGGCATATATTATATGCTATTATGCTCTCTTTCACATCCCACTCTCTCCCCATTGTTTTCATCAATTATCAATTAAATAAAAAAAAAAGACTCCATTTTCTCAAAAGTAGCTTTAGTTCTTTGAGAAAGGGGAGGACTTTCTTCCTTGAAGGGAATATGCAATGGATGCAAATTCCACTTTTGAAGCACTCAATGCTAAACTTTACCTCTTCTGCTCACCAAGTGTTTGTGAATATTCCTCTGAGAAGACCTTTTTTCAATCCAGCCACGCCCTCTTCCTTTTCTTTTCATCATCTTCATCTTAAGTCAAATCCATCCATTAATTGAATTAGGATGGCATATGGGCTCAACAGCACCAACGCCCAAGAAATCTCTAGTCTGCCCACCATCCCCTGTTTGATTATGCTGCTGCTGATAATAAATATTAATTTGCTCACTGCTCTGCACTAATCTCCTACGCTTGGCAGCTGCTGAGTACATCTCCATCTGGGCATTGTTGTTATTCATTGTGGTGCTCTCCACATCACTCCCTACAAAATTTGTGGTTGTAGCATTATCGTTCTTTAGCCCTCCAATGAAAAATGGATCACTTGTGGTTGCACCAATTTGAGCAGCCTTCTGTAAGAGGGCGGTCGCGGACATATGTGTTGCTGATGAGGATATTTGGTGTTGGTTGCTGTACAAACAAGGCACACTTCTAATAACAAGCTCTTGATCCCTACTACTAGAGCTTAAACTTTGTGGAAGTGAAGTACTTGCTAATTGGCCTTCCCCATTAGGACTGTTCGAGGTTTCGCACACTTTGTTGGAATTCCCAAACGCCCAATTCAAATTTTGGTAATTCTCAGGTGCTTGTAATTGTTGCTCTTGAAGAGAATTCAAACCATAGAAGGAGTTGATATTAGAACCCGGTCCGAGTTCTTGTTGATGAGCTTGGTGGGGAACTTGTCCCATAATCCACAAAGGAATTGAGGCCTTTTGAGTGGGATGATGATGATGATGGTCAATGTTGCTTATTGTTGTTGATTCATGGTCTTGTTTGTTTGGGATAGCTTTGAAGAGAGTGAAGTGTTGTTGTTGCTGTTGTTGTTGTTGTTGTTGTTGTTGTTGTTGATGTTGTTGTTGTTGTTGTTGTTGTTGTTGTGGGGCGATGAAGTTGTAGTTTAGGTTGTCCTTGGCTGCTGCTAAGCTGAAATGGGAAGCTGCATTTACTCTGGCAGTTTCTTCTGCTAGTGCATCACAAAAGGCTCTATGGGTTATGAAACTATCCCTCCTGATAAAACAAAAATAAATGGGTCATTAGAAAAAAATCCGTGAAGTCGGTCATACATATATTTCTTAAAATGTCTATTACACATCTGAAACTTGGGACTTAACTGGACTAGTATATAACTCATCAGATTATGCCTTCTATATATTGCCAATTGGTTTTAGGATGGAACCCAATGGTCTAATAATATTAGATGAACAACCAAATTTTCATAGGGCTCTACTTGAAGATCGAATCCGATAATCTGCCATAGACAGCTGAGCGCGAGGATTTTTTTCCTTTTATCTGTCCCTTAGACCACTAGTGCCCATGTGAGCAATGCAACTTGATCAAGAAGCTAGGAAACAAATCTGGTGTCTTTTGAATGAAATAATGAGACTGGAAAAAGACAGCAAATAGGTTTGATTTTGAGATGTATGTGGGTTACCCTCCATGTGCCCCTAGAGATTTGTTTTCTACAATGATGAAGGGGATGATGAGTTTGATTGCTAGTTCATATAGCTTTTATACTAGCTCAAACCCCATTACATTTGTCTTCATTTGGGTCCTTTTTACTGCTCTTTTAAGTAGACAAAGATTCTTCTACTCCATATATCTAACCATCTATAATTCCTTTACCATCCATCACTCACCTACCAACAATTCCTTTTCTTTAGCTAGATTCCTCTTTCTCATGTCAAAAACCTCTTCAAACCCAAAATGTATAATTCATGTAATTGTACAAGTTATTCTTCCAAATTATAGATAAATCAAATATCATTAACATGTCAGCCAAAAAGTTATGCATGTATCAGCTACTAATGTAACTTGTACTTAATATAAGATGAGTTGAATGAATAGATTAGATAACGTAGGTACCTTGAGAAAATGGTTCCACAGTCACACTTGTATTCCTTAGTACCACAGGCTTTAGAGTGAGCCTTGCAATCAGACTGCACAGCATAGCTCTTGGAACACTTTTGACACTTCCACTTCTTCTCACCATGCTTCCTACAAAAGTGTTTCTTGATTCCTGTTAGGTCTCCGAGCGCCCTCGAAGGGTGGTTGTGGAGGCAGCTCTTCTCGGGGCAGACGTACACTCGCTTTCTCGGCTCCTTGCCGCTCCTCTGCTTCAACTTCCATGGAAGATTGTGGCCTCGTCGGTGGAGTTGAAGGTTTTGGTCTCTTTGGAACCCTTTTCCACAAATCTCACACAAGAATCTGTTGGTTGCCATTAGAGTTTTTGGGGATAGGGCTATCACTTCTGCTTCGGGATCTATTCATTTGATTATATTTCTTGGACAAGTTAAGAGCTTGTGTGATTTCATGTAGATTATTAATTATTGATATTTTTATTATTAATTATAATACCCTAGCTAAGGGTTTGGAGAAAGGATGACTTGCCTGGATTGCCAGGGAGATTTCGTTTCTTCTTAGGAGGAGGAGGATCGATATTGTTGTTGCTGCTGTTGTTGTTATCGTCGTCGTTGTTGTTGGATCCAACAAGTGGGGTTTGGATGATCAAGCCAGTTGGGATTGAGATTGAATCTTCTTGAGACATCTTATCTCTTTCTACTTAACTCCAACAACAATGGTACGTACGTCAAGAGGAAAAAGAAAAAAAAAAAAACAGAAGGAAGAGATCTTGAATTCTGAGAACAAAAAGAGAGTAAGAAGTTATACAGTGAGACTACAAGATAATGATTCGAACATGATGAAAAATGGATCTACCTTTTTTTGTTTCTTCTTGCTTTGCTAGAGTTAGATTTGTAGAGTAGAGCAAATAGGATCCAAATCTGAAAATTGCTAGCTAGCTATATGAAGACTATATCAATCATAGAAGTGGACTCTCTCTCTTTCTCTCTCTCTCAATGCTCTAGCCTTTTCATATGATGGAGGAGTAAAAAGGAAGGTTAATTAAAAACGGAACTAAGAGAAAACCCAGAAGCATCTTATAATTGTATTACATACGAACTGGAGTAGTGCGTATGTATAACAGTGTACTAATTTAGGAGCTAGAGGTTCAATAAAAGAAGATTAGAATTAAAATTAATTAAGGGGTCTTGAGCTTCTCTAGCTAGCTAGGTGGACAAACATATGGCTGCAGACCTTTTTGGTCGGAATCGATTAATCGATCGAATAGTAGTATATTTCCTTCTCTCTTTACTTTTCTTGAATTTCTTGTGTGGCGGTGAAAAGTTAAAGTTTGAGATAGAAAGAGCAGGGAACAAAGGTGCATGATGACTCGTATGATAAGGGTCTCTAAGAAAGCTAGCTTTTATCCCTTTCTATTTTGGAATGAGTACCCCATAATTTCAATTTTTATTGTCATTTTTTTTTATCTCTCGCACGGTTCGATTAGCCGGGGCCAATCTACGTCCGAACCGCACACCGCCAGGTTGATTCGAACTTCGACCTCCCTGAACAAACGCTTAAGAAGCCTAACACCTCATCACATTAAACTAATTGATTATTAGTATCTTTATTGCCATTTTGCTGCTATATACTGTACTACATATTGTCTGTTGTTGAGTTGGACTTTAATTTGTTACATTTGTTGCTAATTTTTTACTCATAGTCACTGCAGTAAAAATAAATCAATTATTTTTTTTGGTGGAAATCATTACTTATTTTTTTATTAGTATCATATTAATAATTATATTATATCCATCAAAATGAATTGAGAATTGAAATAGTGTTTAGTTCGAAACTGAAATGGGATAGACGATTTGTACCTCGTTCTTCCGATCCGTTTATCTTAATTTGTTATCTTGTATCAAGTGTACGTTACTTAATATAAGTATGTGGTTACTTAATTAACACTCTCTATCTTTTTGACATGTTGATGATATAATCAAGAATATAGCTTTTATCTCTAGAAGATGATTCAAACTTAACTGAATAAATGTATGAGTATGTGGTTAGGTCATATTTGGGATACAAAGATTAGATTAATTAAGAGATTCACATTCGTGGGGTTGTGGGCGCTCCCACTTCTCCACCCACAAAAATGTCAATTTGTACTATTTTGTGTGTGTGTGTATGATTTATTTCAAGTAGTAAGCATGCAAGAAGCTACTTTTCCCAACTACGCTAATATACATAATGGATTATTTTCAAACCAAGAGTTATGGTTCTTGTCAATCTATTCAGCTAATGATAGTGGCACAATAACGTACATGAGCTAAAAACCAAGAGGTTTAAGGGTATGTTTGCATCTCCTCATTTGATGTATGAATTTTTTTTTTTAATGAATGAACGATGTTATTTATGCATTAGTAAGGGATAATGGTTTATATGAGACTTTTTTTTTTTGGTCCAAAAAGGTTTATATGAGACTTAAGCACGCCTAGGTGTTACATTGTTTCTTCTAATTTTTAATTAGGGTGACAATCTATTCTCTCGGATGTGTTTTTAATTGCTCTAGCTATTTCACACGCAGTCAATGGCTAACATGGTATTGATTACAAGTGAAGGGCATTCATGGGATGAATTGAGGAATCCTGATGCAATTTTAAATTCCTGCAATACCAAATGAAGTATATATATCGTTGCACAAATGAATTCTATACAACTTAATCATGGATTATATCGGGAAGTCCGAGCGTTATTTTAGAGTTATCATGGCCTAATGTCCAAGTATATTTAGAAAGGGAGTTCAAACTATATGTAAACTTGTATACCCATTTAATTTGTTGAAATTTAACATATAACTCGAAACAAATATAATATTTCGGTGTTCATACTTAAATGAATGAATGTTTGAGTATATTGTATGCCCATAACACACATTAATAATACCAATTTTTTTAATATTAATTTTAGTTCTTTTCCTAGAATTTAGCCCATATAAGGATGACTAATTTGAAACCAATTAAGTATATATTTCCACCCTCGGAGATAACTCAATCAAAAGGTGAAAAGAAAACTCTTGTGATATTCCATAAAAAATTAAATGAAGCAAGGGTGCATCATGTACATCCTATTGAGGGTGACTTCCCATCCATGGCCATCCAATCAAAACCAACTCTCATTTTAAGCAAAAACACCTTTTGAATTTTCACTATTTAGTCAAAAGTTCTTGCTACATTCCAAACCAATAATTGACAAATTTAATCGTTTTGATGTATTATATACTTATTTTATACATTGGTTTTTTTTTTGTATAGATAGAGGTTAACAATCTTGATTTGAAAATTAAATTATTATAAATTAAAATGATAAGTCTTAATACCTCTGTTCAAAAATAAATGTGGTTTTAGAATTTGTCTCGAAATTTAAGAAATCATATGATTTTATCTAAATACCCACAATTTTAAATAGATCTTTCACGTACGTACATTCTATTATATACTATTTATGTAATTAAATTTAATTAATGAGGGTAATATCGGAAATAAGGATGTGAAAATATGTTAAGTGACAAGTATTATTGAACAAAACAATCAGTCTAGAACGACATGTATTTATGAACGGAGGGGAGAAGTATAAAAAAAAGTATAAATAAATATATCTATTTTTTAAGAAAATAAGGATTCTTGACCTTAGAAAAAGTAATGTAGTACAATTTCTTTCATATATAAAAAATATCAGGGGAAAAGATCAAATGTTCATCTTTATGGAATGAAAATAAGCATGTTGTTACAACAAATCACACATGTATGATGTATCTATACATATGTAGAATATAAGTGATTAAGATATATAGTAAGCATGAAAAGTATATCCTCCTTGTTGTATTCCCAGTCTGCGCAGATCGAGTTTCCACCATTTTGCTCATACATCGATCCGTTAGTTTCTATCTCAAGTTAAAGTTAGGTCATTCAAATTTAATTTAGAAGATTTTTTTTTTGGGTAGAAGAATTTAGAAGAAATTAAGTAAACCTTGAACTCATGATTCATGAAGGCAGTTTACTAAATCTAAATCACTACCCCTTTTTTTTCTGTACTAATTTAATAAATGTTATTGCTAAAACTTGGAGTATAAAGCAAGGATGAATATTAATCATAGTCTAATGATGGTCTTTGCTGTTCAAACTTTGTATTGTTTAGTGTTTAATCTTTGGAATGTAGCTGTTGGAGTCTCCTGCCCTGCAGAATATTCTCTCTTCTTTCAACACGTACAGCCTCTCTTTCTCAACCCTTCAGTAGTTCTGCTTTCAAGGACTTGTGAGATTTATCAAGATTCCTACATGTATCTGTATAATTAATTACACTACTTACTTACGGAGTATAATATTGATCGCAATTTAAAGAAGATTTAATTGGAGATTAGTGTGCCTGGGTGAAATTCAAGACCTGGGTTTGATTGCTAAGTTACAAACTGTAAGATTCATATTTGAATTTGGGAAAAAGCAAACTGTTGTCATCAAGGGGCATGTTTGTTTCCCTTCCTTGTCTTTTACTTTGAAATGTATTCAATTCTTCTCCATCTTTTGTTTTTATTTTCAAAATGACCAATACGCTATTGTTTACTATAATTCATAGTTGGATATGAACATTCATACAAGTAATTAAACATTGGTTCACTCAGTTCTTCACGATATGATCGAGCTAAACTGATCATCAGGGATACAAAACAAAAGAGGTTAAGAAAATGTTTGAATTGGATGTAGGAATCTAATAGATCGAGAAAGGGTGAAACTTTGTTTCACTTGTTACACGAACGAGTTAAAGGGCAAATGATGTCGGCAAAATTACGTCATGATTTCATATGTTTTTATATTTACCATTTTTCTTCATAACTAAGCTAGCTAGAACTTAGAACCCAAAAGGTTAATTAGATTGTTTTTCTTAAAGAAAAAAAAAAGGCTAGGTAATAAACAGCAGAGATTTGGATCTACGAATCTGATAGGAAAATGCACCTGCTTTTGCTAGCTTATCAAAATTAAAGGGGAAGAATATATGCCTCTTTTCAATTAAAGCCCACACCTTTTGCAAATCGTTTCTTTCGCATCGTATTTGCTATAATTATTTGTTTATTCCTTTGTGGAAAGCCTATTTCGCTGCTAGGGTTTGCATGTATGAATATACATTTGGATATGTACTATGAGCTTTAGGTATTAGTTTATTCCTTGCAAAAAGCCCCTTTATATATGACTAATTAGGGTTTTATTGATTGATTTTGGTATTGAGTTTCCCTCTCGTTTAGTTTCAATATAAAATTTAATTTCAGGAAACTTAATTTTTTCATAGGATAAAGTGCTTATAGTAATCCATGTCCCAAAAAAAATTACTAATGACAAAAATACCTTTATTTTCAAATTCGTCCAAAATAAATAGGAAAATAGGCCCGTACGAAACACACGTAAACAAAGACTTATTTAATATCATAAGATTCATACGCACTACTAATATCTAATGTTATAGCTTTATTTTAAAATTTTAATTTAACACTTTAAGTTACTAATTTTTGTTATTATTTGTTTATCAACGTATAATAAAAATTCTAACATATAAATTCTTATTAATGAAGATAAAATATTCATTTCCCAAAAAATCTTATTTAATAGGTAAATCCGTACATGAGTTGATTTTATCTAGGTTCATTATTTTTTTTCTCAGTATTTCACCTCACAAACAGTCTATGGTTCCTAACCGAAGTCTTAGAACAATGATTGTTCCATGGTTTCTCTTAGTTTTGATGATAACAAACTTAGTTGGTATAACTTGCTTCTACATGTAAGTGTTTTAGTAAAATAGGTACATAGTCACAAGTAAGGGTGTCCAAACCCGGTTAACCGAGATTTCGGTTAACCGAAGTTCTGTTAACCATGATTTCGGTTAGATAAAACCATTAACCGTAATCGAATCGTGAATCCCGGTCAACCATAGTTCAGTTAACCAATATTTTTGTTCGGTTTTCTCGGTTAATCGATAACTGTTTATCTAATTTTACCTTAAATAATTAAAACTAAATAATAAAATTTGAATTAAAAAAGTAATCAAGCTAAAATTTTATTTTAAAAACGTACTTATACCATATTGTTTTGGTTGTTGTAAACTAATATCTAGAATATATACTATATTATGTGAAATCAAATATTGTGTGTATTATTTTTTATCCCATCAAATTTAATAAGCGAGCTTATATCAATGAGAAGTGGAAAAATATTGTGTAAATTGATAAAATTGGAGAAAGAAACACTCAAACTAGATTAACACCTTGAAAATTATAGACTTTAACCACTAAATAAAGCAAAGATAATTAAAATCTAATAAAATATTAATATATTTTCGGCTTTTCTGTTAACCATTATATGTAAAGTCATGAACCAAAACCGAATTGATAAACCGAAAATATTTTCGGTTCGGTTAACCAAACCGAAATTTCAAAAAAAATCGGCTTGGTTAACCTAAAAAATAACCGGTTTTTCGGTTTCGGTTTTTTATGGACACCCCTAGTCACAAGTGACGGAACATTGTGAGGAATGAGTGACAGATTTAGGAAGCGCGTCTCGTAAGGAACGTGGCTTTCTATTAATGGCAAGTTGCTAGATCTTCTACGAGCAATCTTCGACGAAGTTACGACAGCTGTAGGCGGTTACTTAAAGAGATCAATATCAATTTGAAAAGTGAAAATTCTTCAGAAATTGCGAATACTAATTTGGTACTTTTCCGGGCCGGAATCGATAAGATAAATACAAGATCAAAGTTTACACGATCTTATCTAAGAAATCCGAGATCGTTCGGTTTTGGCAAGAATCGGCATTGTTGAGGATCCTACTCACAAACAATACTTTCTCTTTTTTGTGTGGGATTTGTTAAGTGGAAAATTTGCGTAATTAGGCAAGAATTACGTATGAGATTAGACTTGACATTTCTTTATAAATTGCTAGGGTTTAAGTGTGGTTGTTGACGACGAAGAACTTCAAGGCACAGATGCTGCTAAACAATGCCTTGGGTGCTGAAGATCTACTAAGGGTGGTGAACTACAAAACTGCCAAAGATGCATGGGAAGCTATTGAACAAATGCATATTGGTAGTACAGATTTGAAGGAAAGTCACCAAAAGAAGGCCAAGAAGGAATTCTATAACTTCAAGATGAAAGATGGTGAAACCATTGCCACTTACCAATATCGGTTTGAGGCTTTGGTGAATCGCATAAATCATATTGGTATAGAAAAGTCAATCACTCATGCAGAGAAATTCTCTACGATTGCTGATGGTCTTGGTCCCAAGTACGTTGTTACCAGAGGTTTGCTCATAGAAATCCAATCACGAAGTCTTGCAAACTTCATGAGATCTTTGGAAAGCTGACAGACTATAAGCGCTATGAGAATAACAACAGTGGTACCTCAAGCTCTAACAAGGGCATTGCTCTCAAGGTGGAGAAGGCGATCGAGAACATCACTATCGGGAAGGAAGTTTATATGTTGGTCCCAAGTACGGGAAGGAAGTTTATATGTTGGAAGAGGACTCTGAGAAGGTCAACTCTGAGAGGAAGGAGATCAAGGATGTTACCTGCTTCAACTGTCAAGAAAAGGGTCACTATGCTAAGAGTTGTCCCAAAGGTAACGAGTCTGGGAATGAGAAGAAAAAGGCCTACATCGATCCATGGGATCTTGACTCAGATGATGAATTTGAATCAAAGATATGTGCAATGACTCTGAAGATTGAAGATGTCGACCAAGAGGTAACTCCTGAACAATTCCATGCTGGTTTAGAAAATGCTAAACAATCCGATCTTATCATTCTTGTTAAAAAGCTTTTTGAAGATAATTTGAAAATGCAAGATGAAATAGAAGCTGTTGATGAAAATGTCTTAATCTTGAAGAAAAACTATTAGAATCAATTGTTACTAATGTTCTTCCTTGTACTGAGTGTAAAGAGCTAAAAGAAGATATTAAGACTCTCACTGAAACCAATAACGAACATAGAACATATTTTCTTATCTTTAAACGTAAAAGGGAGGAATTAGAGAATGAGCTTGATAAAAGAACTCACATTGTGTTTAATCCGGCTAGGTGTGGTATTGGTTATGGTAAAGATAAATCTGAGTATTCTGTAGATGACCTTAGTTTGAAGAAAAGATGGAAAGGAAAGCTAGGGAACTTCAATCTGCTAGAGATAAAGTTACTCATCTAGAGGGTAGGGTTAAGATTCTTGAGAGTGGCTTAAATGACATCTCAGAGTGGTATTCTGGCAAAATGGCTCATAAGATATATCTAAAATAGTCTCAAGGGAACCAACACAGACTTCCTTCCAAGGAACGTGCGAAGGAACGAACCCTCCGAAAACTACATCCTAAATGCTATCTTGGCGAATATTATAGGGTGTGCTATCAATGTGGTAAAGGAGGTCATGTTCAAAAGGACTGTAAGGTTAGAATAGAAGTGTCTAACAAAAAAGTTCAAAACCAGAATATGGGGAACAACAAAAAGTAGTGGTTTGGTAAGAAAAATCAAGGGTATGACAAATCTCATCAAAACAAAAAGAAACTAGCTCACCCACCACAAAAGAAGCAAGATTCTAAAACTGATTAAGGGAAAAACCGTGTTGAGCCCTCAAATGTTGCTTCTAGTTCCAAGTGTCCACAAAATGTTACGTTAGTTCAATCTCAAATTTATCATTATGTGAGCTCTGCTAACCGACCTGGGAAGGCTAAGCAGGCCTGGGTCGTTAAAACGTGATTTCTTTCTTGCAGGTTGAAGTGAGTGGGAACATTCGCTGGATCCTTGACTACGGGTGTTCATGTTACATGACAGGGTACGAGAGTATTCTATCCTCACTTCAGATCAATGCTAGAGGAAACATTTCCTTTGGTAACAACAATCAAGGAAAAATCATTGGAACAAGTGAAGTCAAGCTAAATGATAAGACCAGCGTTAAAGACGTGAGCTTGGTGAAAGGTCTTGGTTACAATCTGTTGAGTATTGCTCAGCTTTGTGACCAAGGGAACAATGAGGTATCGTTTACCTCATATGGTTGTATGATGAAGAACAAAAATTCTAGTCATGTGGTCCTAAAGGGAAAAAGGCGCAACAATGTGTACTTTGTAGACTACTTTGTAGACTCAAGTTTCCAACCACAAGAAGAGTTATGCTTTTTTACGATTGTCGATAAGACCGATCTCTGGCATAGGAAGTTTGGTCACGCAAATCATCGAGGAATTCACAAACACTACTCACAAAACCTGTTGATAGGACTTCCCAAAGTTCTTGCGGAAAAGGAAAGGTTGTGTGAAGAATGTGTGAAAGGGAAACAAAGCAAATCCTCCTTTTAGCCAAACATGTCGATCAACACTTCTCATCCCCTTGAAATGATACACATGCATTTGTATAGTCCCATGTGGGTGAAAAGTCATGGATGTAGCAGGTACATTTTTGTTATCGTTGATGATTTTACTAGATATACATGGAATATCTTTCTAGGTTCCAAAGATGAGACGTTCATGGCATTCAAAAGCTGGATCAAGAAGCTAGAAGCATCAACATGACAAAAATTAAAGGCTATCAGGTCGAATAACGGAACCGAATTCAAGAACTCCATGTTTCATAGCTACTGTGATGAACATGAAGTGTCTCAGAAATTCTCTGTGTCGAGGACTCCTAAACAATACGGCATAGCAAAAAGAAAGAATGGAACACTTCAATACGTGGCTCGTACTATGATGGTGGTTAGTAACTTGCCTCGGTCCTTTTGGGCTGAGGCAGTCGGTACCGCTTGCTACATCATTAATCGAGCTACCATACGTTCCAATTTTTATAAAACTCCATATGAACTAATCAGGGGAAGAAAGACAAATATTTCCCACTTGAAAGTCTTTGGATGTAGGTGCTTTGTTCACAACAACAGATAAGATGAACTAGACAAGTTTGATCCAAGGAGTGACAAAGGCATCTTTCTAGGCTACACATCCAACAACAAGGCTTACAAGGTGTTCAATAAAAGGGCAAAGAAGTTTGAAGAAAGCATTCATGTTGTCTTCGACGAGTCCAAAAATGGAGGGAACTTGTCAGGTAACGAGGACGTACTGAAGGTTCTAAACACAGTCTCTGATGATGAAGTTGATCCAGATTCAAGTACACAAGCTCCAAATGAAGAAGTCACTCCTCCTAGTCCCGACTTGGATGGAGATGACCCAGGAGGTACTTTGAATCCCAAAGATGATACTCCACAAAATGAAGATCAAGTGCAAGTAACATCTCCTGGAACGATAGATCAACAGGAACAAGAAGAGTCAAGAATAGATCCCACTCAGATTGAAGTCAGAAATTATCATCAAAAGAGGGATCATCTTGTTGATAACATCATCACTCCATACGAAAAAGGTGTGCTTAATCGTTCCTCTATTAAGAATTTTTGTGCTTTCAATGCGTTTATCTCTCTTGCAGAGCCGAAGAATGTGAAGGAAGCATTAAAAGATCCTGACTGGATAGTTGCTATGCAAGAGGAACTACACCAGTTTGAGAGGAACAAAGTATGGGGATTAGTTCCCAAGCAAAAATACAAAATGGCTATATGAACAAAGTGGGTATTCAAAAACAAACATGATGACACCGGCGCTGTCACAAGGAACAAAGTGAGGCTTGTAGCAAAAGGGTACAATCAATAAGAAGGGATTGACTATGATGAAACGTACGCTCCTGTTGCAGAATAGAAGCCATTCGTCTTCTAATCGCCTATGCTGCTCACAAAGGATTCAAATTATATCAAATGGATGTGAAGACAGCATTCCTGAATGGGTACCTACAAGAGGAGGTTTATGTGTTGCAGCCTCCAAGATTTGAACATGTTGATCACCCTGACCATGTCTAAGTGCTACATAAAGTGCTCTATGGTCTTAAACAAGCGCCTCATTCTTGGTATGATAGATTCTCGCAGTTTCTATTGTCAAATGGATATAGATGTGGTGTGATCGACAAAACGTTGTTCCTAAGGGAACAAGACGGTGAGGTTTTAGTAGTTCAAGTTTATGTTGATGATATTATATTTGGTTCTACTAACCCGAAACTTGTAGAAAGCTTCAAGAATCTAATGAGCAGTCAGTTTGAGATGACCATGATCAGTGAATTCACTTTCTTTCTTGGTCTACAAGTGGTACAAAGTGATGAGGGAACGAAGGTACATCAACAAAAGTACATCAAGGAGCTATTGAAGAAGTATGGTATGGATTCTATGAAACCTTTTGATACTCCTATTTCTCCTAATACTCACATTGATGTTGACCTTAATGGTATTGATGTTGATCAAACAATGTACCAAGGCATGATTGGTTCCCTATTGTACCTAACGACCACCTGGCCAGATATTATGTTCAGTGTGTGTCTTTGTGCTGGATTCCAAGCTAATCCTAAAGAAACACATATGAAAAAAGTGAAGAGAATTCTGCGCTACTTGAAAGGGAACGATGGGTTGTGTCTATGGTATCCAAGACATAACTCGTTTAACCTTGTTGGATTCTCGGATGCAGATTTTGCAGGTCACTTGGTAGACATGAAGAGCAAATCAGGCATTGCCCAATTTCTTGGCCCTTGCTTGGTATCTTGGGGATCGAAGAAGCAAAATTCAGTTGCTCTTTCCACGGCTGAAGCGGAGTATGTCGCAGCAGCCGCCTGTTGTACCCAGGTTTTGTGGTTAAAACAACAACTGGTGGATTTTGATATGTCTCTTGATACCATTCCTATCTTATGTGATAATACAAGTGCCATCAATATCTCCAAGAATCCGGTACATCATTATAGAACCAAACATATAGATATTCGACATCATTTCTTACGAGATAATGTTGAGGAAGGTTTTATCAAGGTGGATCATTGTAGGACTGAAAATCAAGTGGCAGATATTTTCACCAAGTCTTTGGACAGAAAACCCTATGAGCATCTGAGGATGTTGCTAGGAATGATTTCCTCGGAGTAAACAAGTGTCGGTCCTCTATTCCCTCAGTGCTTGGCTAAAGATGTAACTTATCAGGGAACTACGCATCATTTGACATATTTTCTAATGGCTTATATCTTTCCTCTATGCATTGATGTTATATACTTTAGAAATTGTTAAGTGTTGCATGCTAAAAGGAACTAAAACTGAAATGTCAATATCCAAGATTTTCTTTTGGCCCAAAATAACCAACTTGATCTTTTCTATCCCTCATTACAAGCCGAAATGACGGTTGGTTATAAGTTGTTCTCTAGCCTGGTCCAAACAAACGTTCCCTATGAACCCCTTTGATTACCTTTAATCGGGGAATAATTGTTTGGATGGTAAAAATATTCCAAGCCCACACAAAGTTTGAATGGAACATCCCTTGTCCCTTGTCTGTTCAAACAAGCCTTTTTATCCACTCATGGTAACGAGGTATGGAACTAGTGGTTTGGAGATTGCAATTTTTGAAGGAACGTCTTTAATTAAAATTGAAGATTTTTCTGGAAAGGAACAATCGTCAATTATTTGAGATGGGACACAATGAGCGAGCCGTTGTGACTGCGAGTTTGAAAATCCAGCCGTTGCACATTACTTTTGCAGGGAACGATAGGACATCTTGCGCAGTCTTGAATTAATGGCAGTGTAAAAAATCATCATTATGGAAATTATTAGCAGTTAAGATATGGATAGAAGATCTTGGGAAGATTATGATCTTTATCAACAATGAAAGAAGTGTGTTTTATTATTCCTTCTCTCGCTCATTTATTTTTACCGCATCTGTTTTTTTACCTTCCAAAACCTTAATCTTCCTCAAGCTTCAAACTTTCTTCTCTTTCTCATCAATGGCGTCCTCTTCAAAAAACCCTGCCCTAAACTTTGATGGCCTCGACGCCTCTAAGATCGAAGTTCTTCAAGCTCGACTCAAATCCCTCAAAGAGGCCAAACTTTCCTCTCCTCTCGACTTAAATTTGTTCATTTGCTCTACGTTTTTCTTGATGATTGTTGACCTTTTGATGATGTCAAAATGGGGATGTTAGGAAAAATGTAGAGATGCGTTTTATTCAAGAAATACAGAGGGAACTTTGGGTAAGGGGGAATATTTTGTTACCTCTGATGAGTAGGAACAACTGTGCATCTGTTAAGGGGGAACCACAAGAAATTTTTATTTTCAAACATCCATATTCTTGCTGGTTTCTAGACATGCATTTTTATATATGTTTGGCATCATCAAAAAGGGGGGAAATTGTTGGAACAATGGTTGTTCCATGGTTTCTCTTAGTTTTGATGATAACAAACTTAGTTGGTATAACTTACTTCTACATGTAAGTGTTTGAGGAAAACACGTACATAGTTACAAGTTACGGAATATTGTGAGGAGCGATGGAGGGAACGAGTGACAGATTTAGAAAGCGCGTCTCGGAAGGAACACGACTTTCTATTAATGGCAAGTTACCAAATCTTCTACGAGTAATCTTCTACGAAGATACAATAGCCGTTGGCGGTTGCTTGAGGAGAACAAAGGAAGGATAAGATCAAAGTTTACACGATCTTATCTAAGAAATACGAGATCATTCGGTTTTGGCAAAAATCGGCATGGTTGAGGATCCAAATCACAAACAATACTTTCTTCTTTTTGTGTGGGAATTGTTAAGTGGAAAATCTGCGTAATTAGGCAAGAATTATGTATGAGATTAGACTTGACATTTCTTTATAAATTGCTAGGTTATAGCTAGGGTTTAAGTGTGGTTGTTGACGGCGAACTTGGAAAGAAAGCTTTTCAAGTGTACGAGTGTGTGGCTTTTTCCGGTGAAGATTCCACAAGTAAGTCAGTAGTTTACTTTCTCTTAGGTTTACGTTTAGGGTTGTAGAAGTCTAGTTGGTTGAACTTTGGTTGGTGCCTTAGTTATCAGGGAACTTGACTTACCTTGTAACCGTTAAAACTTAATAAAAGTATTCTATTGAAAATCCTCTGAGAAGGAGTCTTAGGGGTAGAGGTTTTTCTTTCTACGACTTGTTAGTCGGACATAAAATTTTCCTCTCTAAATTTTGTATTCTTATTGTTTATTTCCGCTGCCCAGAGAACATTTCTAGTTCCTTAACTTGTTACTAACGCGTCACGATCCAACAATTGGTATCAGAGCAAGTCTCCTCTAGATTGTGTGTTAGTGCAAGAACACAGGATAAGTACCAACAACACTCACAACGTCGGAATTGGAAATAACAAGCATCCACTACTTGGTGTTGGAGAGTATGACCACTGGAAGATCCTCTTCGCGACTTGCTCAAGAGCAATGACTACCAAGCCTGGTTAGTCATTGAAGATGGAGACTATTTCATTCCTGTGGACAAGAAGAAGAAAAAAGTCTGAGTGGGGTCCAACTAAATGGACAAGAATGGAGAAGAACTTCAAGGCACAAATGCTGCTAAACAATGCCTTGGGTGCTCAAGATCTACTAAGGGTGGTGAACTGCAAAACTGCCAAAGATGCATGGGAAGCTATTGAACAAATGCATATTGGTAGTACAGATTTGAAGGAAAGTCACCAAAAGGAGGCCAATAAGGAATTCTATAACTTCAAGATGAAAGATGGTCAAACCATTGCCACTTACCAATCTCGGTTTGAGGCTTTGGGGAATCGCATAAATCATCTAGGTATAGAAAAGGACATCACTCATGCAGAGAAATTCTCTACGATTGTTGATGGTATTGGTCCCAAGTACGTTGTTACCGGAGGTTTTCGCAGAGAAAATCCAATCACGAAGTCTTGCAAACTTCATGAGATCTTTGGAAAGATGACAGACTATGAGCGCTATGAGAATAACAACAGTGGTACCTCAAGCTCTAACAAGGGAATTGCTCTCAAGGTGGAGAAGGTCATCGAGAACATCACTGCCAGGAAGGAAGTTTATATGTTGTTAGAGGACTCTGATGTAGCTCTCATAACCAAGACAATGAGGGCATTTTACTTAAGAGAGGCAAGAAGCAAGGAGCCGTGAAGGAAAAAGATAAGGTCAACTCTGAGAGGAAGGAGATCAAGGATGTTACCTGCTTCAACTGTCAAGAAAAGAGTCACTATGCTAAGAGTTATCCCAAAGGTAACGAGTTTGGGAATGAGAAGAAAAAGGCCTACATCGATGCATGGGATCTTGACTTAGATGATGAATCTAAATCAAAGATATGTGCAATGACTCTGAAGATTGAAGATGTCGACCAAGAGGTAACTCTTGAACAATTCCTTGCTGGTTTAGAAAATGCTACACAATCTGATCTTATCATTCTTGTTAAAAAGCTTTTTGAAGATAATTTGAAAATGCAAGATGAAATAGAAGGTGCTGATGAGAAATGTCTTAATCTTGAAGAAAAACTATCAGAATCAATTGTTACTAATGTTCTTCCTTAGACTGAGTGTAAGGAGCTAAAAGAAGATATTAAGACTCTCAATGAAACCAAAAATGTGTACTTTGTAGACTACTTTGTAGACTCAAGTTTCCAACCACAAGAAGAGTTATGCTTTGTTACGGTTGTCGATAAGACCGATCTCTGGCATAGGAGGTTTGGTTACGCAAATCATCGAGGAATTCACAAACTCTACTCACAAAATCTGTTGATAGGACTTCCCAAAGTTCTTGCAGAAAAGGAAAGGTTGTGTGAAAGGGAAACAAAGCAAATCCTCCTTTTAGCCAAACATGTCGATCAACACTTCTCATCTCCTTGAAGTGGTACACATGGATTTGTATGGTCCCATGTGGGTGAAAAGTCATGGAGGTAGCAGGTACATTTTTGTTATTGTTGATGATTTTACTAGATATACATGGACTCTCTTTCTAGGTTAAAAAGATGAGATGTTCAAGGCATTCAAAAGATGGATCAAGAAGCTTGAAGCATCAACAAGACAAAAATTGAAGGCTATCAGGTCGGATAACAGAACCGAATTCAAGAACTCCATGTTTCATAGCTACTGTGATGAACATGAAGTGTCTTAGAAATTCTTTGTGCCGAGGACTCCTCAACAAAATGGCATAGCAAAAAGAAAGAATGGAAATCTGCAAAACGTGGCTCGTACTAGGATGTTGTCAAGTAGCTTGTCGCGATCCGTTTGGGTGGAGGCAGTCGGTACCGCTTGCTACATCATTAATCGAGCTACTATACATTCCAATTTTTATAAAACTCCATATGAACTAATCAGGGGAGGAAAGACAAATATTTCCCACTTGAAATTCTTTGGATGCATGTGCTTTGTTCATAACAATGGAAAAGACGAACTAGGCAAGTTTGATCCAAGGAGTGAGAAAGGCATCTTTCTAGGCTACGCATCCAACAACAAGGCTTACAAGATGTTCAATAAAAGGGCAAAGAAGTTTGAAGAAAGCATTCATGTTGTCTTTGACGAGTCCAAAAGAGGAGGGACCTTGTCATATAACGAGGACGTACTGAAGGTTCTAAACACAGACTCTAATGATGAAGTTGATCCAGATGCAAGTACACAAGCTCCAAATGAAGAAGTCACTCCTCCCAGTCCTGACTTGGATGGAGATGACGCAGGAGGTACTTCGAATCCCGTAACATCATCACTCCAGACGAAAAAGGTGTGCTTACTCGTTCCTCTATTAAGAATATTTGTGCTTTCAATGCGTTTTTCTCTCTAACAGAGCCGAAGAATGTGAAGGAAGCATTAAAAGATCCTGACTGGACAGTTGCTATGCTAGAGGAACTACACCAGTTTGAGAGGTACAAAGTATGGGGATTAGATCCCAAGACAAAATACAAAATGGCTATATGAACAAAGTGGGTATTCAGAAACAAACTTGATGACACCGGCGCTATCACAAGGAACAAAGTGAGGTTTGTAGCAAAAGGGTACAATCAACAAGAAGGGATTGACTACAATGAAACGTATGCTCCTGTTGCAAGAATAGAAGCCATTCGTCTTCTAATCGCCTATGCATCTCACAAAGGATCCAAATTATATCAAATGGATGTGAAGACAACATTCCTGAATGGGTACCTACAAGAGGAGGTTTATGTGTTGCAGCCTCCAAGATTTGAAGATGTTAATCACCCTGACCATGTCTAAGTGCTAGATAAAGCGCTCTGTGGTCTTAAATAGGCGCCTCGTGCTTGGTATGATAAATTCACGCAGTTTCTATTGTCAAATGGATATAGACGTGGTGTGATCGACAAAACGTTGTTCCTAAGGGAACAAGACGGTGAGGTTTTAGTATTTCAAGTTTATGTTGATGATATTATATTTTGTTCTACTAACCCGAAACTTGTAGAAAGCTTCAAGAATCTAATGAGCAGTCAGTTTGAGATAAGCATGATCGGTGAATTCACTTTCTTTCTTGGTCTACAAGTGGTACAAAGTGATGAGAAAACGAAGGTACATCAACAAAATTACATCAAGGAGCTATTGAAGAATTATGGTTTGGATTCTATGAAACCATTTGATACTCCTATTTCTCCTAATACTCACCTTGATGCTGACCTTAAGGGTATTGATGTTGATGAAACGATGTACCGAGGCATGATTGGTTCCATATTGTACCTAACGGCCAGCTGGCCAGATATTATGTTCAGTGTGTGTCTTTGTGCTAGATTCCAAGCTAATCCTAAAGAAACACATATGAAAAAAATGAAGAGAATTATGCGCTACTTAAAAGGGAATGATGGGTTGTGTCTTTGGTATCCAAGACATAACTCATTCAATCTTGTTGGATTCATGGATGTAGATTTTTCAAGTCACTTGGTAGACAGGATGAGCACATCAAGCATGGCCCAATTTCTTGGCCCTTGCTTGGTATCTTGGGGATCGAAGAAACAAAATTCGGTTGCTCTTTCCACGGCTGAAGAGGAGTATGTCGCAACAGCCGCCTGTTGTTCCCAGGTTTTGTGGTTAAAATAACAACTGGTGGATTTTGATATGTCTCTTAATACCATTCCTATCTTATGTGATAATACAAGTTCCATCAATATCTCCAAGAATCTGGTACATCATTCTAGAACCAAACATATAGATATTCGATATCCTTTCTTATGAGATAATGTTGAGAAAGGTTTTATCAAGATGGATCATTGTAGGACTGAAAATCAAGTGGCAGATATTTTCACCAAGGCTTTGGACAGAAAACCCTATGAGCATCTGAGGATGTTGCTATGAATGATTTCCTCGGAGTAAACAAGTGTCGTTCCTCTATTCCCATACTGAAAGGAACTAAAACAGAAATGTCAATATGACTCGGCTAAAGTCGTCGTGCAAAGATAAAAAATAAATAACCTTATTCTACTAACTAGTATAGTAAGCAAGCAAGGGGTCGAACCCAAGAGAATCAGATTTATGACTAATCAACAAAGAACAAAGATAGGGGTTTGGGAGTTCAGGCAAACAAATAAACAAGCAAACATTGTTGGGATTAAATCAATTGGAAGAAAGCAGAGTTTATTCAACCAATTCCACCTTTTTAATCATTCGATCATCAATTTAACAACTTTTCTATTAATTCCTAGTCTAATTCCAATCCTTATAAAAGATTTTCGCTTGTCCACGGTCCATGCAGAATTATGATATGAACAAGAACGCTTAATTCAAATCATGCAATACATTAAAGAAAGAAGGATATTAATTCATGCAATCAAACTACAGTGTCATGCATAAAATATCAATCAAATACTCTTTCTCAATTCTAGTCCAGGGTCCTAGAAAAGAGTTGTTTCAACGATAAATAAGATTGCACAGACAACAATCGAACCTAATCCAAACAATAGATCTAAGTCAATCAAACAAGTTGATCAGGCTCATCAAATCAAACATAGATCATATAAATAAAACCAAGAGTTTTGATATTAACCAAGGGATAGAAATGTTACCAGAATCTCACGAATTACATAAAAAGGCTTTTCTTGATCAAACAAACTCCAAAGGAAATTAGCTCTCCATAGTAAAACTAAAAACTGGAATAATCTGTTAAAGTATGCTAGAATGTCTAACTCTTAAGTGAAAACGAAACAAAGTTTAAATAGTATAAAATAAATCCGAAACCCTAAAGGTATAATAATAATAAGAGATAAAATAAGCGAAACAGAGTCGGCGCTAAAACCCCGAAATCCGCGGGCGCGGAAATAATCCGCGGGTGCGGATTGACTCGTACTCCTCGGCCGCGGATGCTCAATGAACCGCGAGCGCGGTTTGAATGCGCGGGCGCGGATCTTCTGACAGCTCACTGGTGTCAACTTCGGAGGTGGTTTTGACCCACTTAGAGTTGGAATTTGAACTCGCCGTAAAAACGTAAATTGTATCTCTTCGAGTTAGCTTTCCAATGATTCCAAATTAAGCTTCATCCAATCACCGTAGCTCCCGAACGATGCGTCACAAGAAAATGGCGTCAAAACAACTCCAAATCAACACTTGTCTTCAAAACTCTTGCAATTCTTCAAATCGTGTCTTCGGACTTTATATAACAATTATGCTCAAAACTAACCTAAACACACTCAAATCATAACCAAAATACAAGAGTTAACCATACTAAATAGAACATATCACAATATCCAATATTTTCTTTTGGCCCAAAATAACCAACTTGATCTTTTCTACCCCTCATTATAAGCCGAAATGACAGTTGGTTATAAGTTGTTCCCTAGCGTGGTCCAAACAAACGTTCCCTATGAACCCATTTGATTACCTTTAAACGGGGAATAATTGTTTGGATGTTAAAAATATTCCTAGCCCACATAAAGTTTGAATGGAACATCTCTTGTCCCTTGTCTATTCAAACAAGCCTTTTTATCCACTCATGGTAACGACGTATGGAACTAGTTGCTTGGAGATTGCAATTTGAAGGAACGTCTTTGATTAAAATTGAAGATTTTTGGGAAAAGGAACAATCGTCAATTAGCTGAGATGGGACACAGTGAGCGAGCCGTTGTGACTGCGAGTTTGAAAATCCAACCGTTGCACATTACTTTTGCAGGGAACGATAAGACATCTTGCGCAGGCTTGAATTAATGGCAGTGTAAAAAATCATCATTATGGAAATTCTTAGCCGTTAAGATATGGATAGAAGATCTTGGGAAGATTATAATCTTTATCAACAACAAAAGAAGTGTGTTTTATAATCCCTTCTCTCGGTCATTTTTTTACCGCTTCTTTTTTTTTTACCTTCCAAAACCTTAATCTTTTTCAAGCTTCAAACTTTCTTCTCTTTCTCATCAATGGCGTCCTCTTCAAACACCCCTTCCCTAAACTTTCATGGCCTTGACGCCTCTGAGATCGAAGCTCTTCAAGCTCGACTCAAATCCCTCAAAAAGACCAAACTTTCCTCTCCCTTTCCCGTTTGTAAGCTCGAAACCCAGCTTGATGTTGTAGCCAACATTGGAGCAGAGGCAAATGCTAAGGTCTCAAGTGAGAAGGAGACTCTGCCTGAGGAGTCTAAAAAGGATCCATCCATAGTTCCTTCAGAAAACTCTTCCGAAAAGCCTGCTGAAATAGTGGAATAAAGGAGGGCCATGGTGAGTCGGAAAAGGAAGAGGTGAACTCGCCTCCTAAGGAAACCACCAACGAACCAGAAAAGGTGGAAGCTTTTCCGGTGAATCAGCGACCATAATGGGTCAAGCCGACAAGCCAAGGCAAGCGAAAGGCCAAAGGAAGGTTCCTCCCCATCCTTCTCTGATGCTTCATATCTCTGAGTCGGAACGAACTCCTTCCCCTGCCACTACCTCAAAGAAAATGGTGGTTGAGGAGTTTTCTAACGAAGAAGAGGAGGAGGTGGAAGAAGAGGTTGAGAAGGACCTCAAGTATGCTAAGGTAAGGGGAAAGTTGCCAATGGAACCGGAGAGTGTTTCTAAGAAGGTTTTAAAGAGAGTCGTCGCGCCTCTGGTGATCGACAAGAAATTTATGAAAGAGAATGACTTGGAGGAGTTTTGGGAACTTCTTAAGTTCCCATGCTGGGACAAGATTTGTGCTTCAAAGGTCAAGGTAGATATGTCTTTTCTTGCTAATTTCTTTTCGACCTATCAACTGGCTGATCTTGTGACTGGTCCCTTGGGGTTCTCTACTGTTGGTACCCACAAAATCTCTTTCTCCCTGGGGTCTATTGCAAAAATTCTGAAGGTTCCTAGTGAAGGATATGGTGAGTTGCATACTTCAAGTAACTGGGCAAGGAACAAGACTCAGCTTATCAAGCGCATAATGGGAAAGGGGTGTACTATTGGTCCTTAATCAACTGGTGATCTGGGATACACTACAAGTATTGCACACCAATTTCTGATCAAGGTTGTTGTTCCTAGGCTGGAGAAAAGGAACACGCTCACCATCAGTGACATGATTCTATTGGATAAGTTTCTGAGGAGGGAGCGCATCAGTCTTCCTATGATCGTGATGAGACACATGGCCAAGAGCACATGGAAGAATCATGGTTTGCCTTATGCACAATTTGTGAAGGCAATCCTGAAGGAAAACTGCAAAGAAGACTGACCAGATGGATTTTGGGAGCTCTTCGAAGAGTGAAGGAGTTAGTGCCAAGATGTTGATCGAGCTTCAAAAGATTTCCTCTCAGCTGATTACCGTCATTGGTTACCTAGCTAAGAGAGACATTGACACTGTTGCTGCTGATTCCACCTCCTCTGATTTATGATGTAGACCCTTTCTGGTTCCCTAACCTATCTATTCCCACTTTAAAAGTTTTTGTTGTTTCTTTTGGATGTTAAAACTTTTTATGGGTTATGTTTTTCTGGCTGTGATTTTCGCGACAATTATCTATGAATAATAACTATCTTTTGCTTATGAATTGTTTGAGTTTCAATTAAATTTGTTCATTTGCTCTACATTTTGCTTGATGATTGTTGACCTTTTGATGATGTCAAAGGGGGAAGTTAGAAAAAATGCAGAGATGCATTCTATTCAAGAAATACAGAGGGAACTTTGGGTGAGAAGGAATATGTTGTTACCTCTGATGAGTAGGAACAACTGTGCATCTGTTAAGGGAGGACCACAAGAAATTTTTATTTTCAAACATCCATATTCTTGTTGGTTTCTAGACATGCATTTTTATATAGGTTTGTCATCATCAAAAAGGGGGAAATTGTTGGAACAATGGTTGTTCCATGGTTTCTCTTAGTTTTGATGATAACAAACTTAGTTGGTATAACTTGCTTCTACATGTAAGTGTTTCAGGAAAACAGGTACATAGTTACAAGTTATGGAATATTGTGAGGAGCGATTGAGGGAACGAGTGACAGATTTAGGAAGCGCGTCTCGGAAGGAACGTGACTTTCTATTAATGGCAAGTTATCAGATCTTCTACGAGGAATCTTCTACGAAGATACAATAGCCGTAGGCGGTTTCTTGAGGAGATCAAAGGAAGGATAAGATCAAAGTTTACACGATCTTATATAATAAATCCGAGATCATTCGGTTTTGGCAAGAATCAGCATGGTTGAGGATCGAAATCACAAACCATACTTTCTCCTTTTTGTGTGAGATTTGTTAAGTGGAAAATCAGCGTAATTAGGCGAGAATTACGTATGAGATCAGACTTGACATATCTTATAAATAGCTAGGGTTTATGTGTGGTTGTTGACGGCGAACTTGGAGAGAGAGCTTTTCAAGTGTACGAGTGTGTGGCTTTTTTCTGGTGAAGAATCCACAAGTAAGTCAGTAGTTTACTTTCTCTTAGGTTTACGTTTAGGGTTGTAGAAGACTTGTTGGTTGAATTTTGGTTGGTCTCTTAGTTACCAGGGAACTTGACTTGCCTTGTAACCGTTGAAACTTAATAAAAGTATTCTATTGAAAAACCTCTGAGAAGGAGACTTAAGGGTAGAGGTTTTTCTTTCTACGACTTGTTGGTCGGACATAATGTTTTCCTCTCTAAATTTTGTGTTCTTATTGTTTATTTCCGCTACCCAGGGAACATTGCTAGGTTTCTGGCTTGTTACTAACACGTCACGATCCAACATGTAGTGAGCAATTGATTTCTTGGCACAAACTATAACTTCATGATGGATTCAAGTCAACGCATAGGCGCTAAACGAGATCCTTTTCGCATTGCTAGCTGCTACCTCAGGTGGTGTTATCTGTGATGTTAATGACGCTTGGCTAAGTGGGTTTGTTAATAATATTGTTGTTTCTTTTGTCCCCCATGTAGGAGTTATGGGGTATTTTCATGGCCTTCAAGTTTCCTGGGATCTTGGCTACCGACGTCTCTTACTCGAGTCGGATTTGAAGTTGGTCGTTGGACTCTTGGGCAAACATCTTCGATCATTTCTCTCATCCCCTTACAAGCCTGGTAACTGCTTGGTAGAGCTTCTTTTGTAGAGATTTGGTTGTCCAACTTCGACACGTTTACCGTGAAACTAACAATGTTGCGGATCATTTGGTTTCTGTTGCTTTCGATTTCCCTATTGGGTTCCATGTTATTTCTAAACCTTGTATTAGTGTTCTTCCCTTTTTGTTGAATGATGTACATGGTGCTAGACCCCCTCGTTTGACTCCTTGTAATGTTTCTTCTTAATTTAGTTTTTGAGACCAAAGTCTCGCTCTCTAGACCAAAAAAAATCTTGCCATTTATTTTAGCAGGGAACAAAATTATAAAAATTATTTTTATTTAAATTAAAATACATTTTATAATGTGAAACTTATTCATTTTACTTGCATGGTCTTAATAAAATTTAAGGCAAATTTATTTTAAATTACAAATACAGAATAGTCCACAACATTTTTAAAATTATAAAAATATAATGTTTCAAGTATTTATTATAGTAGCAAAATCCTACTTTTCGTCCATAAATAAAATAATCAATGAGAAAAATTATACTTAATAAAAATATCTTTTAGTTGCATTCTTTTTTAAATACTGCATAGAAAATATATTATCAAAAAATAATCATATGTGCACATCCTTAGAAGTTAGAATATCCTTTTCTTTGTTGATCATGTCTAGAATATTTTACTTCTATGTAAAATAAGATGATAATGACTCTATCGTGAGGCGAACCAAGTAGCGGATGACCTAAATCTTTAATTACCCTTTGTTTTCATGTACTACTTGCCCCACCAGATGTTGGGTCTATCTTTTTTAGGCCCAAAGATGAACAACTCTTATTCAGCCCAACTAGCGCAAGTGCCCAAGCATCCGGGAATCTCGACCCAATCACAACTAACATCCGAAGATCCAAGGAAGACTACAATCATTGGACTAAATAAAGAACGACAGGCATTAACATCAAAGAAGGTGGGCTCCGAGGCGGTTGCAACAACCATTTTTCCACCTCCGGCAATGTGGGTAGTGGGTGACGGTTATGGGGACACCAGCGAGGAAACGAACGTGGCGCTAGAGTGGAAAAACACGTAAATTAGGGATAGAAAAGTAGAGGATAATCAATTGTAAAGAATACGCACGAACGATAGAAAAAAGAAACTAGAAGAATTGTAATCTCAACTTTTAAGAGCATTTTCAATTAGAAAACACAAGATCAATGTTTCTTTTAAAAGCTTGATCAAACTTCATCCGATAATTTCAATTGGAAGGGTTAGGCTACAATTGGAAGGGTTTTTAACACCAGATTCATTACAACAACCGTTACCATGAACAAAAAGAGGAGACTCACGAACAGCATGACGACGTCGAAGAATTGGAACGCCGCGAGGAATCGACGACAATGGACTACCAAGCTAATTTGGTGGAGTTCGCCCAGAGGCTTCGCAACCTTGAAAAAGAGTTGTCTGATCAATGTTCTTGCAACGAAAAAGCACAAAACAAGCATCGAGCGCCTCACCTCCGACAACGAAGTTTTATGGTTGCAGTTGTGGTCGGGTTCCTAGGTTGGCCCACGTGCCAGAACTACAAGAGATACTGGAGGGGTATCCACTCAACTGTGAATCAGTGGTGGAGAGGGGATGATGCGTTCCTTGTCGCTAAGGTGAATTGGATCGCTAAAACAAAGGACCAAAGCGTCATGTTGGAATCCCGATCTCAGTCTAGGGCTGGAAAGGAGCGTAAGGGGATTGAACTCGTCAACACTAGTAGTACCGAACGATGTAGCTGGTGCGGCTGGCATAGCAAGGGCACGCGAGCAGCGGCTGGTAGAGGAGCGAGGCTCATGAAAGGGTGACCAAAGCGAGCAGTGATGAAGCGAAACAAGAGGGTCGAACGACATGACACTGATATGGCAATGGCACGGGTCAACAGCATGTCAAATGCGAAGTGGCATCGAAGATCAAAACCTTAGTAAATTAGGGCGAATGGAAGATAGGGTTAGAAAATGTTGACGCTTGAAGGCATGAGGAAGAGGACTATCAATTCACAGAGGCAATATCAATTTCATTCAAATGTAATAATCAAAGAGCGTTCTAGGTATATTACTAGTCTAAACCCTAGAAAGCTAAGTTGAGTTGGGCCCGAACATGCAAGTCCAACCCAACCCATTATAATAAAAAAATAATGAAATTATAATCCCTACTAAATATGGAAAGGTGTTTGTTATGTTAAGTTCAACATAAACGGAAAGTACGGAACCCGAAGAAACCAAGACATGTGCCAATGGCTTGGAACCATCGGCGTCATGGCCATGGCCGTCCCAAAGTTTTTAGAGGCTCTGTTTGAAAACTTATATGGGCTCTAATAATATACTCAATAAAAGTGTTATAAGTCCCATAATTGAAATTGTGGTTAGTTATTTTCCGCTTATTAAATTTATTAGATCTAAATTTTATTATAGATATAAAAAATACTTGATCAGGCGAATTTATTATTATTTTTCATTAATCACTAACTTTTTTTTATCCAAATACTATCCATTTCATAACACTAATTTGGAAAGATAATTACATAGATATATAAATTGATAATAGTACAATAAATTTGAGTTTTTAATTTTGAAATCTTTGACAAAACTATAAAGAATTTAAAAAAATGATATCAACAAATATAACCACATGAATACAAAATTGAGTAAAATGTGTCTTTCGAATGCAAACGCACGTAGCAAAGTTGAATAAAGTGGTCGCGGAAGAGAATGAATTCAATGTATGTGCTAGATGATCTAAGGAAAAAATAGAGATTAATTTCTCTTATATTTCTATCAATCTCTTAGAGCCAAGAAGGCTGAGATTAATTCTCAATTTAGCAATCCATGACCGCGGAAGCCGGATTGATTATAATGCTTTATACATACGATGAACTTGGGAGAATTTCATGGCTTCTTGCTTTTGCCTTGCTTTGGACCAATTTGATTTAGTCATTCGGTTTATGCCTTTAAATGGATAAAAAAACTCTTTTATTTGCTGGTGTTTCTTTGTTTTTGTGATGTTTTTTGATTCAAGTTGTTGTTGCTGTTTAGGTGTATTGTTGGGTGGAGTTTGGACTGTTTGTTTCTTCTGTGTGTTCATATCGAAGAACTCAAGAGAGAGTTTGATCTTGCCCTTGATCTCTCCTTGTCGGTTCTTGATCGCGGGTTCCGGCCGTGTGTTTTGCAAAGTTCTTCGACCTTGATCTTGCTAGCCTTTGTAGATGTGGGCGTTTTTCCTTGTTTTGTTTCTATTGGTGGGCATTTTTTTACGTGGCTTTTGATCTTCAACCTTGACTTTTATTGTGTTCGGTAGACGTGGACTACCATTGTTGCACTTTGAGCTTGAAAGAACTTAATCCCACCTTTTTGTGGGCTTGAGCCTTTGTTTGGCCTTTTCCTACTTGTTTTCTTTATTGGGCTTCCAAGCCCATTTGCCTTTTTTTTGTTTTTGTTTTTGTTTTGTTGGCAAGTTTCCATTGTCCGAGTTTGTGGGTTTTCTCGTTGGGTCAATTTGTGATTCCGATTAGAGTTTGATCGAGTGGATCTTATCTTGCTATCCAACGACACTACACGCCTTAGTTTCTAACCCGTGAAAGTGTCATATTCTCCCTTCAAACTTTCCCATAGATTTGTGATGTTCACATGGTTTCCTTGGCCTTGTTTGTAGTCTTTTGTTTTGTTGTATGTTTGTTGTTTTCATTTGTGGCTCTTTTGGCTTTTGTGCCTCACCTAGTCGGTTTCGGCCGTCGTCTTCAAACGGCCTCTCGGTACACCGAGCCTATCCGGTCTACTGAATCTTAACCTATTCAAAAAAAATTGAAATATTGCACCATAAAATTAAAAAAATTAATGGATTAAAAAAACGGAGCGCATTTGCACAAAAGTATCGAACTCGAGACTTTCGAGTCTCAAAGATGTGTGCAAATTAATCAACTGGGCAAAGCAAACGAATGTAATAGTTAATCTACTATATAATTATATAGAGGTACTTGAAAAAATTGGGCCCTATGCAATTGGGCTCCTAGCACACCATCATCTACGGGCTTGGTCATGGAACAAGGGAACGCGACCTTGCACATGGGAAACGCGGTCGCGTCTCAGTGTCCTTGGCCCGCGCCTTAATTTTTGAACATTCTGTCGAGATGGTGTGGGCTGAGATGCCTATGGCGCGGTCACGCCATGGAGGAGCATGGTCACAAGCCTAAATTTGAAATCCGGTTATCACCAAATCCGCATGAAGGAGGGAGACGAATGGAAAACCGCTTTCAAGACCAAATTTGGTCTCTAAGAGTGGTCGGTGATGCCCTTTGGCCTCACCAATGCGCCGAGCACCTTCATGAGATTGATGAATCACGTCGTCCGTGATTTTATTGGTACGTTCATTGTGGTATATTTTGATGACATGTTAATTTTTTCTAAGACTTTGATTGACCACGTGGACCATTTAAGGCTCGTAATGGCGCGCTTGCGTTATGAGACACTTTATGCCAATTTGGCTAAGTGTACCTTTTATAACCCTCCACTATATTTCTTGGATTTTTTGTGTCTTCTGGTGGATTGCAGGTGGACGCAACTAAGATTCAAGCCATCACCGAGTGGCCTACTCCTCCCATAGCCACGCAAGTGCGCTCTTTCTTGGGCATGATCGGATTTTACTACCGATTTGTATGCAATTACTCTTCTATAGCGGCCCCCTACATGCCTTGACCAAAAAGGGCATCGTTATAGAATGGAAAAGACACCATGAGAGAGTGTTCCAAGACTTGAAGGACACCTTGAGCCACACCCCATTGCTTTAATTGTCGGACTTCTCTTGGCCATTCGAGGTGGAATGTGATGCCTCCAACACCGGAATTGGTGGCGTCCTACATCAAGAGAAGAAGCCAATTGCCTATTTTAGTGAGAAGCTAATCGAGATGCAACTCAACTATCCTACCTATGCAACTCAAATATCCTACCTATGACAAAGACACCATAGGACGCTTTCCTACCTCAAGAACCAAGCATATTTGAATAGAAAACATGCTCGATGGGTGGAATTCTTGGAGACATTCACTTATGTTGTCCAACACAAGAAGGGTAAAGAGAATGTGGTAGCCGACACTCTTTCTCACAGGTGTGTGCTCTTAACTTCTTTACAAACTCGTCTTCTTGGCTTCTCTTTGATTAAGGAGCTTTATGCTTTGGACCCCTTCTTTGGTCCTATCTTTGAGAAGTGCTTGGCTCATCATGAGTCGGACATTTTTGGATGAGGGGTACTTATACAAGGATGGAAAACTTTGTATTCCATACTCTTCTATAAGGCTCCTCTTGATTAAAGAGGCTCACGATGGACAGGGCCATTTCCGGGTGAACAAAACACTTGCAGCATTGCGTGAACACTTCTTCTAGCCTAGCTTGGTCACCCAAGTCACACAATTTTGCACGATTTGTGTCTCATGCCGGAAGGCCAAGTCAAATACATCACTAGATGGTCTTTACTCTCCTTTACCGGTGCCTAACGCCCTTGGGAAGACCTTTATATAGACTTCATAATGGGCTTGCCTATGTTAAGGAGAGACAGAGATTGCACATTTGTTGTTGCGTGCCGATTCTCTAAGATGTCTCACTTTATTGCTTTTAAAAGCACAAATAATGCAACATAAGTGGCATGTTTGTTCTTTGACAACATAGTAAAGTATCATGGTGTGCCGAGAACTATTATTAGTGATTAGGACACCAAGTTTGTGGGCCATTTTTGGAGAACATTATGGGGGAAACTTGACACCAAGCTCTTATTTCCACAAGTTACCACCCCCAAATTTATGGACAAACAAAGGTCACAAACCAAAACTTGGGTTCTCTCCTTCGAGTGATACTCAAGTCAAACCCACGCCGGTGGGAGGACTTACTTTCTACCCTTGAGTTTTGTTATAACTGGTCCAAACACTCGGCATATCTTTGACTTTGTTTGTGGTGGTTTATGGGCGCAATCCTATAACGCCCTTGGATTTAGTCCCACCATAATGAAGCAAGGAGAACATGTTGATGTTGCCTATAGAGCTGAGCAAATTCAGATGCTTCATGCTCGGACCAAGCCTCAACTTGAGAGGTGCTCACTCCAATACTCGGTGCAGCACAACTGTGGCCGCATTCGTATGATCTTTGAAACCAGCGACCCCGTTTGGCTACATTACGCAAGGAATGGTTCCCAGTAGCCCGGAAGACAAATCTCCATAAACGAGGTGATAGGCCATTCCGCATCCTTGAGCGAATTGGTCCCAACACGTACAAGCTTGACCTCCCGGACTACTACAACAATGTGCATGCTAAGGTCAATGTGTCAGACTTGTCGCCCTCTATTGAGCCCGAGTTTGATCTTGAGGAAGCGGGGACGCTTCCCACTCAATAAGGGGGGTCGATGTGATCCCTTTCATGACCACCACCAATGAAGAAGAAGCCATGGAAGTGCGCTCCTAGGAGCCCTTGATGCGCACCCGCTCTAAGGCCATAGCTAGGGCCACGACATCCTTCATTGGTCGGGTTACTTATGCCATGAATATGGTTCAAGACTCGACATCCACCATTGTGCTTACTTATTTGGTCCAAGACAAGACTCCAAGCCAACTAGAGGACCTAGAGGAGTCAAAGGCCGATTTCCTCCAAGACGCGCCCTTCCCCAGCCAACACGCGCCCGCGCCTTACCCCTCCAAGCCGTGTCTTACTGATAGAATGTTCTGTTTTCAAGACGTGGGAAAAGACCACAAAGAAGTGGCCGCATCCCTGGAGCCAGACTGCGTCTTCCTGTGGGCCCACATATCGACGTTGCCGATCCTTCGACACTTATCATAGCTTGCACTTACTATTTGTGTTGAATTTATACTAGCACCTTTCTATTATTAGTAGGTACTATAATTGTATTATTTAGATTATTATAAGAGTGTGTGTTGGACATGCATGTTTGGCCCAACTCCTTTATGTCAACTAGGGTTTAGAAGCCATAGAATATAAAAGAGACAAGACACTCTAGTACTTCTCACGTTTGATAGAAATTAAATTTTCCTTTGAGAATTGAGTTCCTCTTCCCTAGTCCTATCAAACGCCTCTTTCTCTATCCCTTACTTTCCCATCTCCGTCCAATTCTAAGGCCTAGAGCCACTCTTGACGCCACCCAGCAAGACGCACCACGTCGTGCCATCGTCAGACTCGGCGTGACCAACTGCTGTCGTCGCCAAACCTTCTACCACTCCTTAACCTAAATCGACATCAAATTCAATAGACGAGACTTCGCTCCTTGTTAAGGCGATCCAATCCTCAATCGAGAGAAGGGAACACATTAGTCCTAGATCCAATTTAGTTATCCTTCTAGAAATGAATGGTATACCTGTCACACACCTGCCATATGAGCCTGAAAACAAGGGATGTGAAGGCTCATGAGTTTGGACCATTGCCAAGATGTATTTCATTTTTGTCCTTTTTTGGGGTGCATAGTTAATCTCCTCGGCCTTTGTGATCCCCAGTCCCCCATGGTGGGGAGGCCTACAAATTGAATTCAAGCTTATCAGTGGTTGATAATTGTAATCCTTATTACAGAAGAAGTTTTTATTTTTTTTGTCTAGTTCTTTAAGTGTTGCATCTGTTAGGAAAAATGATTGCATCAGGTAGTTTGGTTGTTGAGAGATTTGCTTTAATGAGGGTTTATTGTCCTTTCTAAAAGAGTGAATTAGCTTTTTATTTAGACAATTGATCTCTTGTTTTAGGGGTGGGTGGTTTAAAAGTGTTTTTTATAACTCTTTTATTGATTATGGGGCGCCCTAGATATTTATCCATCGCAGATGTGTTAATGATTCGGAGGATTTGTTTAAGTTGTGTTTTTTGTTTATTATTAATATTTTTAGTAACATGTAAAGCATATTTATGAATGTTAACCTTTTCACCAGATGTTTGACAAAAATCGTCAATTATGTTTTTTTTATTTTATGACATGTTTGGTTATTTTCTTATGAATGATAATATCATTTGCGAATGCCAAGAACGAGAGTTTTGTTCCTCCCCTTGAAATTTGAATACTAGTTCCACTATTGAGCGTAGCGCAAGAAGCTTGAAGTTGTCTTTCAAGAACATCAACTACAAGGATAATAGGTAGAGAGATAAGGGTTTGCCATGTCTCAATCCATGTCGAGCAAATTAGTTTGTGGGCCCATTATTTACAAGCATTTAGAATGTTACGGTTACAACACATTCTCAAATCTCGTTGATGAATTTCTGGTCAAAATTAAATATGTCGATAGTATGGAAAAGCAATTCCCAATTAATCCAGTCATATGCCTTTTCCATACCAAATTGTATGGTTATCCACCCTTCCGTTCCTTTTTTGTTCCAGAATGAGTGGAAGATGCCGTGTGCTAGAGAGTATTATTGTGGATACTATGTTTGTTAATAAAATCACCTTGAAGTGGGTGAATGAGTTTCCCCATTGCTTTTTTGAGTCTGTTGAGAGTATTTTGGATAAGATTTTATAAATCTTATTGCAAATGCTTATGGGTCTGTAGTGATTAGTTGAGTTTGAATTCTCACATTTTAGAAGAAGAGTTATAAATGTATGATTAATTTGTTTGAGGATTTTTTTAGTGAAAGAAGCTTTTGACAGCTGATGTTCGCATTTTTAGTATAGTTTTTGATAGGTTTTCTTTGCTTATTAGGTTTAGTTAGGCCTGTCAAAACTTGAACCGAACCGAGAAATCCGACCTGACCCGTCCGATCCGACAACCGATCGACACCGAAAAGAACAAATAAATATATTTATCCAAGACCGACCCAACCCAAACCGATTCAACCCGAAGTTACAAACGAACCGAAACCGAAAATGACCCGAATCCGAATATATCCGATTGGATTAATTTATATGGACCCGAAATTGATATGAACAGACTCGAAATCATTCGAAAACTCAAAATCAACTGACCCGAAATTTCCGAAAACTTAAGATTAACGACCCGAAATCATCTGATAATAATCATCATAAAACGATAATTAATATAAATCAATCTTCTTAATTTTAGTATTTAACTTAAGTCAATATGAAAAGAAGGAGAGCAAATACGTACATGGTATAGTAAGAGTTGGTACCGGAAGTAGTAAAAGTGAAAGTTGGTATTATTTTGAGTAAATGAGTAAAAGTTGGGATTATGCTAAGTAATTTTTCATTAAAACAATCGGCAATTTTTGTTCATATTCACATAAGAAATTATAAAAATCAATATTTTAAAAACTAATTTATTTTAAAATATATCACTTACATTTAATAAATCCGTACATGGTACGAGTATATATACTAGTTCTAAAAACTAAACAAAGTCCACAACGTTTTTAGTTTGAATCTTTTATAAGATTATTAAAAGCATTTTTTAAAAATAATTAATATATTAAATTATGTTTTTATCGACATAATTTAAGGCACTCAAAGAACCCCTCTTGTTAATATAGCATATGCTATATTAGCATTATGTATATAGCCTAACATGCGTCAAAACGATTTAATAAATATAGATAGTCCTTTTAATTTTGTTTTTAGGTTTTAAATGTTACATGAAACTTTAAACTTAAGAATTAAAACTTAATCCAAAATATATTGTACCACTAAAACTTGTTTTTAGGTTTTTAGGTTTTAAATTACAACCCAAGATCTTATTTAGACCGAAATCCGACCCAATTGAAATTAGAAATAACCAACCGAACTTGACCCGATACTTCGACTTAATCCGATAAAATGAATATTCAAACCGACCCGAACCGCTCTGATCACATTTGATTTGTCACAATATCCGACTTAGATCCGAATCCAAATTGATCCGAAGCCGAAACAACCCGACCCGAACCCGATCTGTTTCAACCGATTGACAGGCCTAGGTTTAGTTTTGTTTAGTTTAGGTTTAGTTTTGAGTATTTTTAGTTAGTTTTGCATAATTCTGTGAAAAGAGTGGAATCTACGCTATTTTGTGAATTTTGCAGGTTTTAGCGAGGAAAGGAGCTAAATGGAGCTGAATTTGGAGCATTGCAACAAGAGACGGAGGAGTGCAAGATTGAAGAAGTCGAAGCTCGAGAGTACAAGAAGAAGTGTCGAAGAAAACAAATCTCAGGCTCGTTAACGAGGCCACGAAAAGAAAGATTTCGAGTATTATTTTTATTATTAACCGATCCTGAGCGGGAATTTATTTCCGTGTCGGTTGAGTATCTTTTTAGAATCTTTTGGGGTTGTTAGAATATGTATTTTAGGGCTTAATATCTTTTTAAAATTTATTTCTATCTTTTAAAGATTGTTTCTATCTTTTTAGGAAAGTTTATATCTTTTAGCCTTTTTAGTTTTTAGTTTTTTTTAGTATAAATACCCTTCTATCTAGCATAGAAAAAGGGGGGGCTTGATTTTGGAGAAGTTTTTAGGAAGTTTTTATGGAAGAGATTTGAGGAGGACCGAAGGAGAGAAATCGGATCGGAAGAAGGTCACGAGGTTCGGTCGACGACGGTTGTCGAGTGTTCATTGATCGTGATTTTGGTTCGGTGTATGTTTTCAGGTTTCTTCTGAATCACTGTAAGACGATATTTTTCTTATTAATTTGAGTTTGAGTTTTGTTTCAATGTTTCTTTTTATTGAAGTTTTTAGTTTCTTAGTCATGATTAGCGAGTAGTTTATTTTTCTAGGGTCGGGGTTAAGACCGGCATAGTTGAGCATGTTTGATGAGTAATATTGTGTGTTGAATGCCTTTTATCTTTTATTGAGATTGTTTGTTGTGCTTAATACCAAGACAAAAGTTGAGGTAATTTGAGTTTTAACTTGATTGAGAGAGAAAGTTAGTAACTTGAAGGTTGATATTGTTTGAAAACGAAAGTTTCAAGCTTTAGATCCAAAACAAGCAATTGAGTGAGTTAGTTTATGAAAGTAGATTAATTTACTTGTTAAGTCAACGAAAGTTGATGACTCTATCTATTTAAAGGCATGATCTTATCTTCTTACGGAATTCTTATGCTTGGCTATGTTGTGGTGTCCCTTGTCCTAGATTTTTGCTTTATTTGAATTATTTCTGGTGAATCTTCGTTGCTGAGTACTTGCCTCGGTATCGAATTTTAATTAGAATTTAATTAGGTCGTTAGTTAATATTTTTGTGTTCGGTGGCTCGGTAACGATCCTGACATCATCGTTAACGAGGCATCTCGTGAGTGTTTTGTTTGATTTTGTTTGATTTTTGTTAGATTGATAGACAAACAACCTTGCTTCCTGTGGAACGATCCTGACTCCCCTGTACTCAGCGGGGTCTTGACTTACAAATTTATTTGTTGGCCGAGAAACCCTCTCAACAACAGCTTTAATGACATCAAGGCCAACAATGTGCCAATATTTTTTTATAAAGCTAGCTGGCATTTCGTCAGGGTCAGGGGATTTATCATTGCCGATGTCAAATACGTCACTTTTTATTTCGGCATTTGATATAGGTTTTGTGAGTTGGATGTTATCCTCCTTTGTTATTTCCTTTTGCATTGTTTTGGTGTTGACTATCAATTTGGTACGGTTGATTTCTTGGTGTTGGAACCTTTTTTGGAAGTCCCTTTGGAATTCACATTTAATGTTATCAAGACCTGTTATTTGAGTGCCCTCACTAGTGGTGATCAAGTCTCAATTTATATCCTTAATCAAACGGGCTCAGTTTGAAGGGAAACCTGCTGAGTGCCCTATGAAGCATATTAGAAATTTTCTTGATTTATGTGACACCATAACTGCTGAAGGTGTCTCGTTAGAATATGTTCTGTTAAAAGCTTTTAGATGGTCACTCACTGGAAAGGCCCTGAACTGGTTAGAGAGCCTACCTTCTAAGTCTATCAGGACTTGGAAAGCTTTGTATGATCAATTTCTTACAAAGTTTTTCCCTCCTGCTAAGACAACGGAGTTAAGGAAACGCATCACCTCTTATCACCAGTTGCCTAATGAAACATTTGTTGAAACATGGGAAAGATTCAAAGAAATGCTAAGACAGTGCCCGACTCATGGGCAACCTTTATATGTATTGCAAGAAATCTTTTTCCAGGGTATCAACGCGGAGACCAAGAACCGCATCAACACGCATATTGCGTGCGGTTTTATAGAGATGAACCCGACAGAGGCGTGGGAACTGTTGGACAAGCTGGCGAATTACGATGCTATGTACAGAACCCAGCAGGCTCCACAAACTCAAAAACGTCTCTATGTGCCTAACCGAGATGAAGTTGACCCCGATGTTAAAAATCAATTCTTACAAGATGAGGTCAACCGTCTGAGGAAACAGGTAAGTTTTCTGAAATCCTCTCAATCATGTCAAGAATGTGGTTCTTCTGCGCATAGTACTTCTGCTTGCACTAACATTGAGCAGGTTAGAACCGCTGAAACAATAGCTGAGATGAATTACATGAGAGGACCCTACAAGAACCAGCCTAATTATAATGACAGGTCAAACAACTATCAACCATGGGGCAATCAGAATACGAATCAAAATTACGCAGGGCCCTCACAAGATAGACGACCTGCACCATATCGACCTCCAGGCCATCAAGACACACCATCATGGGTTCAGGAGATTAAAAAGAGCATCAACGGAGTGAACAACAAGGTTGATGACGTTCAAGCCAAGCTGAACCGACAAGATAAAAGATGGGGAGAGTTCGATATTTGGAAGAGGAGCGTTGATTCCCAACTAGGAGACCTTGCTGCACGGATTCCAAGACCACAAGGACAACTCCCGGGCCGTCCCGAGGAGAACCCTAGAGGCCAAATAGCAGCAGTACAGCTCAGAAGTGGGAAGACACTACCGGAAAGAATTCAAGCTGAAGAGAAGGAGGAAAAGGACCTCGCCAACCAGCTCGTTAACGAGCCAACGAGAGCTAGTACCGAGCCTACGAGCCAAAATGACGAGGCTCAGAGGATTCCTGACGATCCTACCCCAGGTAAGTTCTCTAAACCGAGCCTTCCTCTCAATCCCAGGGTAGATAACGACCCCATCAGGGTCGGTAACGACCCACCGAGGACATCAATCGACCCCAGTGTCGACCCGGTACTCTCACCTCTCGAGCCTAACTTGGTTCCGAGATTGGTAAAAACTCTTCCATTTCCAACTAAGAAATCTATTGACTCTACTGAGAGTAAGTTCAAGCGTTTCGTTAAAATTCTTCAGGGCATTAATATTTCCATCCCATTCGCTGAGGCCCTAAGCAAAATGCCGGCTTACACAAAATTTTTGAAAGATATTCTTAGCAGGAAAAGGTCCATTACAGAGCTGCAGGATGAAGTCAGATCGATAGCTCTACCAGAAAAGCTTGGAGATCCCGGGAGGTTTGCAATCACAATCGGCATAGGCAACCACAAGTTCAAAGCTTTATGCGATCTTGGTGCCAGTGCTAGTCTTGCTCCGCTCTCAATCTGGTCTAAAGCCAATATGGGACCACTAGAGCCGGTAGACATGAATCTGTACATGGCAGATGGGTCAAGTGTCAAAGCAACACGAGTGGTGGATGATTACCGTATTCAAGTCGGGAAATTCTTTATACCGAATGATTTTATCGTTCTTGATATGCCTGAAGACCCTCATGTCCCCATAATTCTCGGGCGACCATTCTTAGCCACGGCAGGAGCAATAGTTGATGTGCGGAAGGGACTCCTCACTTTTGATATAGGAGAAGAACGGGTGGAATTCAACTTGGATCAAAAAGCCAACGACCCAATTGGAGTGGCACAAATAGAGTTGACTCAACCCGAACTCGACACAACAGTCCCTACCGAGCCACATTTGCCGATCACCGAGTCTCACGTGCATGAGTTCAACCAAGGCCCTACTACAGAGGTTACAGAAAAATCCAAACCACCTTGGCTTTTGGACTACACTAACAATCCAGGGATATCGAGCTTGCTGATAGAAGAAGAAGGTCCTAATTTAGCCATTCAAGCGCACAGAGGCAGTAAGGCTACAAGCAGGGTATCTCAAGACCCCAACATAGCCAGACATGAACCACCATGAGACTAGCAAGGGATCTCGTCGGGCTAACGACGTTAAACATAGCGCTTACGGGAGGCAACCCGCTTTTTTGAAAAGGTCTAGTTTATTTTATTTTTCTCTTTTTCTTTTTAGATTATTTCTTAGCTTTCTTTTATTTTTCTTTTTAGTTTTAATTAGGATAGAAATTAGATTTTTGAGCTAAGAAGATTTCAGGAAAAAAGGGGTCGAAAAATCACTCAAGAAGGCCACGGTGGCTCGTTAACGACCCACCCAGGCTCGTTAACGACCCGGTTCGGAAGACCCGATTCGTCACAATACGGGACAGGTAAGTAAATCTAACCTAGTCTATTTTTTTAACCCTAGCCGCCGCCCCCTTCTACCCTTACCACTCCTATATAAACCCTTCTACCCCTCCCAAAATTCTACCACAATCCCTTAAAAATTCACTCTCAAACCCAAAACTCTCTCAATCCTTCTCCTTTCTCTCCCACCGAGTCGGAATTCCCACGCTAACGACCACCGGAGACGCCATCGTTACCGGAGTTCGGAAGCCACCCACCGTCGAAGCCGTGCTCGTTAACTACCCCGATTCCGACCCTTGTTCTTTAAATTCTCGGTTCTCCGGTATGATTTCTAAACCCTTGCTTGAAATTGCATGATTGATTATCTATAGGGTTGAATTTCATATCTTGAATCATGATTCTTAGGGAGATCAATGAGCATGCTTAAATTCCGTTCTAAAAATTCTTGATTGTGCTTAGTTGTTCATGTTTTAGGAAAGATTATTCATGTTAGATTAGCTATTGTAACCCCTTAGTTAGGAAAGCATGAATTTTTCTTGTTCTAGATCTAAAAGTTCGAACTTTGCATGTCAAAATTCCGAGAAAAATTTTAGCATGTTCGGGATGGGTAATTGAGTAAGTATGGGGTGCTTATACCCGATAGGGGATTCGTGGAAAATAATAGAAGATTGCATGCTTGATTTGTGCTGAATTAGAGGTAGATAAATTTCGGAAAATACTGGTTTTGCTCTCGGCAGGTCGTTAACGACCCACCCAGGCTCGTTAACGACCCTGTACTTCATCATTGATCGATCCGAGCCCGGAATCGTGAACGACCCAATTGGGCAGTTTACGAATAATTCCGAGGTTAATTTTGAGACCAAGTATGGGGTCTCGTACCTATTATTTTTGAGTGGATCTTATCTTGGAAAATTTTCGATTATTTTGTAGGATCCATGGCTAGTTCAAGCAGACCCGCTACCCGAGCCCAAAATAAGAGGAGGAACCACAGGTCTCCATCTCCACCCCGGGTGGATGATGTGATTTTGAGCAGTCAGAGCCAAGTACGGCGCTACCATGATTTTTTGGAGAAGGACCATTACACCCGATGGTTCTCGAAGTCTAGCGCCGTCTCTACGGGCATCTACACGGATGTCAAGGACGCCTTCATCATCCTTGGGGCCGCCCACTTGTTGAAGCAAGAGAGCTTGCCACATTACCCGGCCCTCACATCCGAGTTCTTGGCCACTTTGGAGACCAACTTCTCGTCGAAGACCTCGGCGGGACGTATTCGGTTCCGACTCGGTAACGAGGACCGTGACTTCACCATGACGGAGTTCAATGCAATCTTGGAGCTCCCAAACCCGTCAAGAGAGTATAGCTTGAAGGACTACCGAGTGACCCGCACTTGGAGCTACATCACCGGAGAGGTCCAATCCTCCACCGCGGCGCTATCCGGGGCAAACATAGTCAACCCCATCTTCCGGATTATCTTGAGAGTCCTCGCCGCAACATTTTGGCCGAAGAGAGAGTTGAACCAGCCTACAAGAACGGAAGTCGCTTGCTTCCGTACCATTCTCTTTGAGGAGCCCGGCCCCTTGAATATGGGGTACGAATGGCTCTACTACGTCGAGAAGTCCACCAAGTCCAAGGAGGTGTGGTGTGGCAATTTGGTTAGCCTCTTGGCTAAGAATCTTGGAGTTGATCTCACCCGCTACACACCGGCCCACGCCCAACTCCTCAACAAGAACTATTGGTATAATTCCGGGATTTTCGCACAAGCCGAGGGAGGCTACAAGGTGAAGGTGCAAGATCGACTAGTCATACCTTCCCTCGACATGTACGAGCTACTCTATGTACCGAATTGGTACGAGGTGTGGACGGGACACCCCTATCCTTTGGAGCCAAAACCGGAGGACGAGCTCTCGCTTAGGCCATGTGAAACCCGGTTTGAGCAGGACGACGTGGATGAATATGAAGAAGAAGATGAGCAAGAAGATACCGAGGTAGTAGGCAATGACACCGAAGAAGCCGACACCGAGGGAGGCACTGAGGAGCTCAACTTTGATTAAGAAGACATGGACACAGAGGTGTTAGGCGGCCACATCTTCGTTGACGAGCCCACCAGGGTCGTTAACGACCACTTCCAGCCACCACCCAACACTGTTAACGAGGCACCCAGCTTAGTTAACGAGGTGCCGAGAGCCCCTGTCGACCCACCACCAGCTCCTGTCGACCCTCATGCTTATGGCTTAATGCCTTACAACCCGGTGATGTACCAAGATCATTTCCAGCCTCACTACCCACCACCTCCTCAGCCCGAGTACGCAGGATCGAGTATACCACCACCATGGGCCGAGGATCTTTCTGCACGGATGCAGCAGCTTCACCTCTAGACAGATCACATTCATCGGAGGATGGATAGATGGGAAACCGTCTATTCCGCTCGCATGTCGATGGAGGACGAGAGGCAGCATCAGAGAGAGGCGGATGATGCTGAGCGTTGGAGGACGATGTACGACTTCATGGGGAACTTTGAGCACTATTTTCCTCCACCGAACCGTTGATTCAAGCTCAAGATGAAGTTTCCTTTCCTTGTTTCCACTTTTGTAAGTTTTATGTTTTTCTTATTATTTTTCTTTTTAATTTTTTGTTTTCTTTTCTATTTCTTTTCCCTCTTCTTCTTATTTTCCTTATAGTGGGGACATAGGTGTTTTTTATGTTCTATGTAGTTGTTATTTCCAAAAAAAAATCGAAAAACAAAAAAATTGAAAAAATTGAAAAATCCAAAAAGAGTTTAGAATTGATAGATATCCCTTCTTAAGTTCTATGATAGCAATCACTAGCTTAACCATATAATTCCTTGCAAACATGTCTTTAAAAGTATAGCCGGATTCTCAAAAATTGAAATTATTGTTTTTAGGAGAATAGTATTTGATGAAATTGAGCACATATACTTTATAGCATAGATGATGCAATCCAACAAAAATCTACCTTGTAAGATATTTTTGGCCTTATAGGGAGAACATTTATAAATCCCTCTTCTTTTCTTATGTGATTTACTCTCTTTATGCATATTATCTCTTGGAATTGTGATGGTTATCTATTTCTTGAGACCCTTATAAGATTTTTAGTTCATTACTTGTGAAAATCATATGATAGAGAACTTATTTTTATGAGCCCTATTATTCCCTATCTACCTTTACATTATTCTTTCTTTTTGATAACCAATTCTGGCCTGAAACCTTTTATTTGTAGCTCCACAAAAATTATTCCCTAGCCGAGATAAGCTTGACCCTATCCGGGAATTAGGACTTAGATTGGAGAGGTATAGTTTTGTGTGTTGTTAAAAAGAAAAGAGTTTATGTTTGCTTGAATTGAAAGGTATTTGGGAAGGGTAGATTGGAAGTCTCTTGTTATTACATGTAAGAAAGGTCTCTTGATAAGAAGATGCACACAATAAAGTTTTGATGGATCTAGTGAATAAAAAGAAAAGGATGTATACGGTGGATCGTTAACGACTCTGATGTAGGTTCGTTAACGAGGCAGCGAATGAATAAAAATAAAGAAAAATAAAGAAAAAAAAAGAAGAAAGAAGGAATAAGTTGAAGTGCATTTGTGTTTATAGATAATATCGAAAGATTCTTTTATTTTGGTTATGAGACTTTCTAGGATGATAAAGGGTGAGTGAAAATGAGTGTGCGTAATGAAGAGTGAGTTTGGTATGTTTTATGAGAGTTTTTGGTGAGATGTGTGAGTTTTTAGTAGTCTTTGATTCCCGGATATTATTAGCACCACATAGCCAGAAATTTTCCATGCCCTATTGTTATTACCAAGCCCCATTACAACCCGGCCGAATGGAAGCTTCTATGAAGTTTTTCATTGAGCCTAAGTTCTCTTGATGATTTTTTGCTTGTTTTGACAAATCTTGGGTGGAGAGTATTGGTGATATAAGTTCCAATTTCTATGAGCTTTTGTATATAAGATGAGTTGAGAGATTGAATTTATAAGCCTAAGCACTTGAGAGTTGAGTGAAACACATTATATCCCTTGAGAGGTTGGATTGTATTATTTTATGTCTATTTAAGTACATATATGTGTGAGGATGTTAATAGTCTTTTGCTATAATTTTCTTATGTATAGATATTGTTTTATTAGAAGATGGCTATGTCTTGATGAGCATGATTTGTTTTGGTTTTGGTTAGAGTCTTGTTTATTGTTTGAGGACAAGCAAGTCTAAGTATGGGGTATTTTGATGTTCGCATTTTTAGTATAGTTTTTGATAGGTTTTCTTTGCTTATTAGGTTTAGTTTTGTTTAGTTTAGGTTTAGTTTTGAGTATTTTTAGTTAGTTTTGCATAATTCTGTGAAAAGAGTGGAATCTACGCTATTTTGTGAATTTTGTAGGTTTTAGCGAGGAAAGGAGCTAAATGGAGCTGAATTTGGAGCATTGCAGCAAGAGACGGAGGAATGCAAGATTGAAGAAGTCGAAGCTCGAGAGTACAAGAAGAAGTGTCGAAGAAAACAAATCCCAGGCTCGTTAACGAGGCTGTGAAGGGTCGTTAACGAGGCCACGAAAAGAAAGATTTCGAGTATTATTTTTATTATTAACCGATCCTGAGTGGGAATTTATTTCCGTGTCGGTTGAGTATCTTTTTAGAATCTTTTGGGGTTGTTAGAATATGTATTTTAGGGCTTAATATCTTTTTAGATTTTATTTCTATCTTTTAGAGATTGTTTCTATCTTTTTAGGAAAGTTTATATCTTTTAGCCTTTTTAGTTTTTAGTTTTTTTTAGTATAAATACCCTTCTATCTAGCATAGAAAAAGGGGGGGCTTGATTTTGGAGAAGTTTTTAGGGAAGAGATTTGAGGAGGACCGAAGGAGAGAAATCGGATCGGAAGAAGGTCACGAGGTTCGGTCGACGACGGTTGTCGAGTGTTCATTGATCGTGATTTTGGTTCGGTGTATGTTTTTCGGGTTTCTTCTGAATCTGTGTAAGACGATATTTTTCTTATTAATTTGAGTTTGAGTTTTGTTTCAATGTTTCTTTTTATTGATGTTTTTAGTTTCTTAGTCATGATTAGCGAGTAGTTTATTTTTCTAGGGTCGGGGTTAAGCCCGGCATAGTTGAGCATGTTTGATGAGTAAGATTGTGTGTTGAATGCCTTTTATCTTTTATTGAGATTGTTTGTTGTGCTTAATACCAAGACGAAAGTTGAGGTAATTTGAGTTTTAACTTGATTGAGAGAGAAAGTTAGTAACTTGAAGGTTGATATTGTTTGAAAACGAAAGTTTCAAGCTTTAGATCCAAAACAAGCAATTGAGTGAGTTAGTTTATGAAAGTAGATTAATTTACTTGTTAAGTCAACGAAAGTTGATGACTCTATCTATTTAAAGGCATGATCTTATCTTCTTACGGAATTCTTATGCTTGGCTATGTTGTGGTGTCCCTTGTCCTAGATTTTTGCTTTATTTGAATTATTTCTGGTGAATCTTCGTTGCTGAGTACTTGCCTCGGTATCAAATTTTAATTAGAATTTAATTAGGTCGTTAGTTAATATTTTTGTGTTCGGTGGCTCGGTAACGATCCTGACAACATCGTTAACGAGGCATCTCGTGAGTGTTTTGTTTGATTTTGTTTGATTTTTGTTAGATTGATAGACAAACAACCTTGTTTCCTGTGGAACGATCCTGACTCCCCTGTACTCAACGGGGTCTTGACTTACAAATTTATTTGTTGGCCGAGAAACCCTCTCAACAACAGCTTTAATGACATCAAGGCCAACAATGTGCCAATATTTTTTTATAAAGCTAGCTGGCATTTCGTCAGGGTCAGGGGATTTATCATTGCCGATGTCAAATACGTCACTTTTTATTTCGGCATTTGATATAGGTTTTGTGAGTTGGATGTTATCCTCCTTTGTTATTTCCTTTTGCATTGTTTTGGTGTTGACTATCAATTTGGTACGGTTGATTTCTTGGTGTTGGAACCTTTTTTGGAAGTCCCTTTGGAATTCACATTTAATGTTATCAAGACCTGTTATTTTAGTGCCCTCACTAGTGGTGATTTCCTTGATGTATGTTCTACTATCTACCATTTGTGATTCTGTGAAAATAATTGGTATTTCAGTTGTTTAGCTTAATGTGAGTATATTTTTCTCTTTGTTTTAAAAAGGTTTGATGAAATTGAATTAGATAGGCCCATTTTTTTTTTCAAGTGTTCTTGGTTTTGTATTAGTCAAAGATTGTTTTGTTCAATAATTTCTCTATGAAGTTTAAGGATATCCTCCTCAACTTTTTCAATTTGGTGAAAGATGTTACCGAATATTGTTTTATTCTATGCTTCTACCTTATCCTTTAGGAGTTGGACTTTTTTTTATGAGTTTAAACATATGAGACCCCTTGGGGTTCTGCCTCCATGCTTGTTTAATGACATCTTGGAAATCATGTTTAAATGTCCGTGTCATTTCAAATTTGAAAGGTTGTGATTATAAAATGCCACTCGTTCATAAATCACAAGATTTTAGGTAATGGTGTGATGATGAGCAAGAGTGATTTTTAGTACAAATGGACGTATACCATTGAATAATTTGTTCACTCACTAGGATTCTATCTAGTGTTTCATATGTATTGCCGTGCATGATTCTAGACTTTCTCCATATGAATTTTTTCGCTGTAGTTGGGATATCGTAGAGGTCGCATTCACTTTCAAAGTTGATAAGTCATTCAAGTTGGGAATGATGGGGTGTTGCACCTCCTTGATTTTCGTTTCGGTGTTGGATTTCATTAAGATCACCTAGAAAAATGCATGGTGAGTTCATGGTTGTGATGATTAATTTTAGTTTTGACTAGAACAAATCTTTATCTAGAGCCCTTAGCGGGGCATAGGCAAATATGAGTGTTGGAACAAATGTGTCAATTATACAAACATTGTTCCTGTGGCAGCAGAACCCTATGGGATTGTATACTAGGCTTGGAAATTGGTCATGTCTCCCCCATAACAAGTGATATCAAAGTCGATGGTTCGGCTTGGGGACTCATAGGGTTTGCCGTTCGGGCTTGCGAGGGATTAACAAGTGAGGGGGAGATTGTTGAGCTAGTATATAATGTCATGGGCCACTCCTCCTATCACTAATTGATTTTGGGATGGAACTCTATGGGCTTGTATACTAGGCTTGGCAATTGAGTCCATCTCCCCCGTAACAATGAGGATTTGTTGATGGTGTGTTTAGAGATTTGAATATCGAAATGCAATAAATCTATCATCTTTATTGTTTTTTTAGTAGGTAAGATTTCGGTTTATCGAACAGGCCCGATGAAATCGAGAGGCCGAATAAACGGATAGAATAGACATAATCAAACAAAACACGTAAAGTAAGTACAAATGTAGAAAAAGAAGGTGCTAGAATGAAAAGGGTAGTGGAAAAAGTGAGGCGCTAAAGAACAATGCCTTTAGCATTCGGGTAAAAAACGGACAAATCATGTATGATAAAATGGACTACTAACGTTGCCTCCACCGGAATGAAGGATCTTCAGCAGCCTCGTAAACGTCCTAGTGATCGCGCCAATCACAAACAATCCACACCCAAATCTAGAGCGAAATCTCATAGTTATACAAACCGTGTTCAAGTAAAACTTGCAAAGGCGAGCAGGCAACAACCAAAACAACAAACTAGCATACACAAGAAACAAACCACAAACACACAATAAAAGGGCCAAGCCCAAAAAGCGAACCAAAAGCAAACATAAAAGACAAGGGCCCAAGCCCAAAACCTTGCAAACAAGATCTTATATAACATAAAACATAACTGAAGCCATGAAACGTGGCAAAACAAATGCCAACAATCAAGCATCACATTGTCTCATCAAAGCCTAAAAGCCACAAAGTCACGTATCAAGAAAATCAAATCAGGAGCAAAAGTGGCCACGTATAGCACCGAGTGCATCACACAAATGAGCAATAAACTCGAAGCCGACAACAAACCAAATAAAAGGGCACAAGGCTGACGGTGACTAAAAAGCCATCACCACCAACCGGTGAGGCAAGTGCAGGCTGTCGCCAGCAGACGTATCATTGATCAGGGAATAACAAACACCACGAACGGGTCGGAGAAGAAAGACACATTTGGCCAAAACAACAAATCCAAGGAGAGCAACAAAGATGAAATGACAAAGACAAGTCCGCATTAGATCAAAGACTCAATAGAATGTTAGGACTAAAATTCCAACTTTTCCAAGCAAAAACAAGCCCGAAAAATTTATGTCAAGGAATCAAAACTCCAGATTATAGTGGATAGGATGATAAACTTATAATATCATAACCACAAATATCTTTCCTCACAAACATTAAAAAACTTATGCAACCTCAAATTTCTTGAAGATCTTTTCTCACAAACGCAAACTATTATGCAATGGATCAAAAAAACCATCTTCAGTTTCCTCAACTGATTAAGATGGGGAGAATCGAGACCAAACATAGGCTTCCACAACATTTGATGTTTGGAAATTGGAAAGATTTCTATGAAGGATAGAAAAATTTATGTAAGAAATCTCATATCTGATAGTCTATATTTCTAAAATTGGTACTTTGGAATTTCAAAGAGAAGGTGGAGACCTTCTCTCTAAAACTCCTTTCCCTGATTTAGGATCTTATCATCATTATGAATGGTTGTACGTGATTCGTTTAGGAGTTGGTGTCCTTTCTCAAGACACATATATTTTCAGAGAGGCCTCTTGTTGGGGAGAATTTGATCGAAATGCAATAAATATCTTTCTTGTTTGAAGTTCGTTGTGTATTTACTCTTTTGTCAATTAATCCGACTATCATTTATTCCGGACATTAATTTCGGTCTAGTAGATTTACCATTTTTTCCGTTTAAAATTTGGTCAAGCTAGCTAGTCATCGTTACTCGTTCCTACTACAAATATGCAAGAAAAAAAAAGGGGAAAAACTTACTAAAATAAAATCACATATAGCCATGTATGGATTAATGCAATATGCAAAAAAAAGTTCTAGAAAGAGGTGCTTTCCCCTCTCTCTAGAACTTTTATGTTTTTTGGCTGAGAAAGCCTTTGTTCTTGGCTGAGAAAGCCTCCGTTCACCGGCCGAGAAAGCCATCATTGCCTCTGATCTTGACAATTAATAATTCAATTTGTTTCATAAAGTAATTTGGTTGTTTTTCTTATTTGAACATCTCTCTCTAGATTTTCCTTTGGTCTCCGGTTAAGGAAGCCGACTATTCAAATGATTTTTGATTTGAGCTATAAGATATTGACTAATTTCAACATTATATTTGTAGAGGATAGTACATGTGATGATAGGCCCGATCCTTGGGTGTTTGTTCAAATTCATGTCGTTCATATTGGTTGCTAGTTTATATTTCGATTGAAACCTCATAAACTTCTTGAAATTGCCTTTCTCCTGAATTTTTCTAGGTGAGACACTAAGACTGAGACTCGTTGGTGTTGCTTGCATCTTGAACTATTTTTTTGGTGTTGTTGAGCAATCGATAATTTCTTCGATTTGGTGGTGAACTTCTGGATTTTGTTCAGCCTACGTTGCTAGTTTTCCATCAGAATTTTTTTTCCTTAATAGATGTGGCCGTTTTTGGTATTTTGTTGTTTTTGGATATTTTGCCCTTTTGTGACATCTATCTTAAGGCAATTTGAAAGAACTTGTGAATGATAAGCCTGCATGTCATCTTTTTCTTGGAACTCAATACCACCTTTTTGTGGGCTTGGCCTTTGTTTGGCTTTTTCCTACTTGTTTTCTTTATATGGGCTTCCAACCCCATTTGCCTTTTGTTTTTGTTTCTTTGGTGTGTTGGCAGGTTTTCATGGTTCGAGTTTGTGGGTGTTTTCGTTGGGTCGAGTTGTGGTTCCGGATTAGAGTTTGATTGAGTGGACCTTATCCTGCTATCCGGCAGCACTATACGCTTGGTTTCTAACCCGCGGAAATGTCATACTCTCCCTTCATCTTTCCCATAGATTCGTGATGTTCACGTGGATTCCTTGGTCTTGTTTGTAGTTTTTGTTTAGTTGTTTTTTCGGAAATTTTGCGTGGTAACCTCGAGGTTTGACGTTATTCATGAGTTGTACCAAAGTTTGACATAATTCACACGGTAACCCTAAGGTTCATATAAAATTTGCATAATAACCTTCAGATTTGTACGAAATTCATCAAATGCACAAAAAGGTTAAAATTAACATTAATCATTCATTTTGTTTATAAAACATTGATTTTTTAACAATCTTAAAAATATAATCTTATTCACTACTTTAATATCAACTAATTATTTTATTTAATTTCTTCTAACATTTGTTACTATATTATTATTTATAAATTAATCAACTAAAAAGCTATTAAAATAAACATTTTTCTCATTTATCAAAGTTAAGATGGTTTTTAAAAAGTTTATCAAATAGTTTAATTATTTATTATTTAATAAATGAGGATCAAATAATGTAATTTTAAAAAGAAAATCTTCAAAATATAAATAATTCAAACTTTAAATTTTGATTAATTGTATTCGTTAATAATTTTTTTTGCATAGATATTTTTAAATAAAATAATCCAAATTTGTAAATAATATAAATTTTGATCCTTTAAATTTTAAGAAATTTTTTTTTACGTTTCTTAATTTTTAATTTTTTTTTATCTTTTTATTGTTTATATTTTAGTTATATTTTTTTTCATTTTTTCAAAATTTTATTTTTTTAAAATTTTATTTTTTTTGAATTTATAAAAAATATTATATTTTTAACACTTTTAACTTTTTTTAAAAAATTTAATTTTTTTTAAATTTTATAAAATTTTTAAAATTGTAAAAATTTATAAAAAATATTATATTTTTAAAAAATTTAACTTTTTTTTAAATTTTTTATTTTTTAAATTTTTTAAAAAAATTTAAAATTTTTTTATTTTTTTTAAATTTTTTTAACTTTTTTAAAAATTTTTAATTTTTTAATTTTTTTTTTAAAAAAATTTTTTAAAATTTATTTTAAAATTTTTAAAATTTTTTGTAAATTTTTTTAATTTTTTAATTTTTTTAAATTTTTAAATTTTTTATTTTTTTTATTTTTTTTAAATTTTTTAGTTTTATTAAAGAAAGTTAAAATTATTAATTAATGTTCATTTTAATTTTTTGGTTATGTGACAAATTTAGTTTGAACCACAAGGTTATTTTGTGAATTTTGACTATACCTCAAGGTTACCGCATAAATTATGTCAAACTTTAGTACACCTCATGAATAATGTCATACCTTAGGGTTACCATGTGGAATTTCCGTTGTTTTTTTCTTGTTTTCTCGTGTGGCTCTTTTGACTTTTGTACCTCACCTAGTCGGTTTTGGCTGCCGTATTCGGACGGCCTCTCGATACACCGGGCCTGTTCAGTCTAACGAATCTTTTTCTATTTAAAAAAATATATGCATTAATTTACCAACATATAGTTCCGGCCAAAAATTTTTTTTACTAATATATAGTACGTCCAATTGAGGAGTTTATTAGACGAACAGAGAAGCCAACCCGGTCGACCATACACATGGTCCGGATCTTCTATGATATAGTACTTCTGTATATAACAACAGACATCAGGGGCGGAGCTATTTGGGGGAGGGTGGGGGCCATGGCCCCCCAGTCCAATTTTTTTTCCATATATATGTTCCTCTTGTTTATAGCTTTGATTTGATATATTATATGCTCAATTCGGACATTTGAGCAAAAAGTTATGACTGTTTGAAGATTGAACATATACAAACAACTTCTAACAAGTCATTTACTTAGCTAAAATGCTTTTATCTTTTGCTAAACTTCCCACTTTCATAATGTGATTGAACACGAAAACTTTAAAACAATAAGTTATTATTGGGATGTCTCGAATCATATAATTCATTATTAGCGAGAGGGCTTTAGTTTGAGTTTTATTTTTTAGTTACGAGCTTTTAATATTTATAGATTCAATTAATTTGTATTCTGAAACATTATTGTTTTCTTAACTTAAATGTATTTGTCATTATAAACTCTTGTTTTCTTAATGTAATTGTATTTTTGAAATATTTTAGTCTCTTCTCTATAAAATATGTTCTTTTCTTCTCTAAATTCATATTTCTACACCTTTCTGAAAACGTACATTAGCTATGTTGAAATTTTTTTTTGGCCCCTACAATGAGAATTTTCTGGCTACGCCCCTGACAATAGTATAAGAGAGTATTGGAAGCGCAGCAGAAGATCTATACTACAACATTTAGATCAATAAACATAGAAATCAAAACGTACAAAAAGAGAAAAATGGGAAATATTTATAATGGACCGGCCAAAAGACAAATATTGTTTGATCAGAGCCAAAGAGCACCGGCTTGCTTTAGAAGAAAAGTAAGTTCCCCAGTAAGATGGGTGGTCATTATTCTCTCCAAACCCCCAACTAACTTCCCCCCTATGAACACCGCCGGCAGCTGCACCGTCTTCAGCTGCTCGGCAACGCTCCTCTCCTCCGCCTCTTCCACCTCGTAGATCGCCGGATTCGCCCCCATCGACAACAACAGCCCTCTTGCCACGTGCCCCATGCAGCACCCTCATCTCGCTACCACCGTCACCGCCTTCTCCGCCACCGCCCTTCCGTAGCTGCTCCCAAGGAACAGCTTCTTGCATGATTGATTGGTTAGTGGACACTAGACAGAGTTGACAAGTTAATTGGTTTGAATTGTGGATTGTTGGTGGGTGGGACTTGGGGAGCAACAATATCAATATATATACACTATCATAATGCCTCAATAATTAACTGATCCGTATGCATTAAAATTAGTTAATTACATACATGATAACTTGATAAGCCTTTACAACTATTCCATGGTGCTATATCCTATGCTTATTTGACGTGAGATCACCACTAAATTATTAAAAATATATAGTGAGTTTCATACTGGTACAATAATCGTATTTCATTTCAAGACTTAGATCTATTTTTTTTGGGAAATTTTTTTTAGTGTCCTCGAAGTTTTGACTTTTCCTTTTAATGCCCAAAAAAAAAGTTATTCCTTTTAGTATCCCTCTATTTTACATAAAACTTATCCCGTAGCGAAATTCAACCAAAAACTCATTTTCCATCCATTTTTATTATTTCCGTTAAAAAATTAAAAATAAAATAATAATTCAACATTTTCTCCAATTTCTTACCAAACTTACCCTGCCCCCCTCTTTCACTCTGTGAGAGACTTCTCTCTCTCGATACATTCGCAAAGGCCATAACCAGGGAGAACCACGACACGCCATTGAGGTCAGGGGTTGGCAGCAACGTCGGAGAAAAACAAGGGCGACGAGTGTAGCTGCTGCGGCCAGTGAGGCGTAGGTTCCAGAGTCCGGCGAACCCGAGTCCGGCGAGCCCATGTACGAACCCGAATCCGAGTCCGTCAGTTCTAGAGTCCAAAAGAAATATGTTTTAGTTTCAATTTACGGTTGAATTTGATTAATTAGAGTTTTAATTTGGAGAATTTTTTAATTTAAGGTTAATTTGGGGGAAGTGTAAAATTAGGGTTTAAGCAAGTACGAATTTGACATTGGAATTTGATAGTGAGGATGATTAGCATTTAGCAGTACCAATAGCAACTGATAAATAAGGCCTATAATTATTGAATCTTGAATTTTGGTTAGTGGCTACTTCAAAATCAACTTCTGTTTGGCTTCTGGCGCAAGTGAAAAATTTGGAACCAAACTTGTTAGCTATTTTGGTTGTTGTCACTTTTGACCTTCCATTAATATTGCTAGACAAGCTTCATCCCATCGTTTGCGTTTGACAAGTTGGGTCGGAGTCGGATCCGCCGTCCGTAGACTCTTACCTTCCTCGTCGCCATAGTGTCGCCGGCAGCATCCGACCTCACCGACATCGTGGTTCTTGGCCCCGACCTGACCGGCACTGCGGCTATTGCTCCTTATTTGCTTGTATTAAGTATCGAGAGACATATTGAGAAAGAAAGATGGGATAAAATGTTAGGTACCCCTGTGGCCTGATTGGTCAAAAAAAGATCACAAATTTCAACGGAGAAGAAGGGTGAAATAAATTTTTTTTATTTTTAAATAAGATTTAACAGAAAAGTTAACCTTTTTAGCAATTAGGATACGGTTTAAACTTTATATAAATTATAGGGGTATCAAAAGGATTAATTTTATTTTTTGGGTACCAAAAGGAAATGTCAAAAGTACAATGGTATCAAAAGGAATTTTCCAATTTTTTTTTAGTTTAATCGCCTCAAAAAATTCAAACGAAGATATCCCCTATGCATTTTCCTACAACATGATTATTTGATTTATTTTTAACTCAAATAAAAAATATATATACCATATTTCTAACAAGGTTATAGACTAATAAAGGTGAAAATATTTTGTTTGAGTTAATTTATTTAGAGTTATTTTTTTATAGTTTTTTTTTTGGGGAGGGGGGTTAGTTTCTAAAATTAATATTTTTAACCTAATTCTAAAAAAAATTAACCTATATCCTTAAAATTGGCAAGCTCACAAGCCTAATAAATTAGGAGTTGAACCCTAAATAAACTAGGCCTGCTTTAATAATATACTTAAGTTAGATGAGTCAATTAACAATGAATTTTATACCTTAAGATCGAACGACAAGGCAAATGATCGAATTAGATCAAATCATACTCTAGATCTTATAAATGAACCCGGATTTAGATCCACGCCAGAATATGATACCATCATAAGTCAGGGCTGATAAAAAAAATACACAAATATTTCAACACATATTTTTTGGTAGGAATAAACTTCAACACATTAATAATACAGAGTACTCCCTCCGTTCTATTCTACTTGTCTATAAAGACCTAATACACATATATTAAGGCATGATATAATCTTACCAAATTACCCTTATTAATTATACCTTTCTCTTTTTTTAAGAGACTTTTTCCAAGTGTATTAATTATAAACAAGGGTACAAATGAAAAATCTTGTACAAATATATCTTCAAGGATAAACAGAACTGAAAAAAAGTTTAAGGCTTTATGGACAAGTAGAATAGAACGGAGGGAGTATTAAAACTAATGATCAATTGAAAACAATAGTCGCCAACCTAAACCTTATAGGTTAACTACTATCTCAACACTATTTATTACTCCTGTGAATATAGCTAGATGCTTACAAGAGTAATTGACATAATGGAACTTTTCGTGGAATTCCAGGATTATCCATCAACCAAATCATGTAGTGGTCGGGGAAAACGACGGTGCTTACATAGGCATTCGTCTCTAAATGACGACATTAAGTGATCGATATCATGGATTAGTGTGACTGCATTAATAAAGAGTTTTTTTAAACAACAATATTCACCATAGAAAAATGTCACATATCATGTCACCAGCAGCCCCATGACGTCATGTCGAAAGGATCGGGCCAGAGTGATAAAATCTGGTGGCCCGAAAAACTAGAAATCTGAAATTGTCCGTAATCTACAAATAAAGGCCATAAACATACCTTCGTACCAAAAGCGTACAAATACCTAGGCGACACAAAAGATTGTTCGGAAAATAGACAAATTACATCATTCATCCGACACAACATTGGCATCCTTTTCCTCTTGTCCGCCTTGACCTCGGGGAGCACCTCTTCAGCATCTATCACCGCGACGACTTTGTTGAGGGAATCAGATGGGTATGCGAGATAACTACAATTGCATGTCCTTGAAAAGTTTGTAGGCCCCAAGAGTGACCTGAAGGCTCTGAATCCAAAGGTGTCAACACCTTAAATCGCAGAAACACGATAGGCCAACAAAGAAGTAAAGATGTGAAACACGAGAAATATCTGCCATTAGGTTGCCATTGCTTCCCCAAAAATCACTACCATGGACAATTGGTCAACTCTCTCACGAGGTCCCATTGTACCACACGAAGTGGATATATTGCTTCGAGACACTTCTCTACCAATTGGTCCAACGCTAGGCTAGGGGTTGATCCATGCTTAGATGAAGTATTCCCTTTTCAAGGGATGGATGACGACTTAGGAGGACGAGAAATGGTCATAGAAGTTGTTGTAAGGGTTTCTTGACAAACAAATAAATGAGTATAGCAGAGTCAAGTTCGTCCACGCGGGAGAGAGTCAGTATCAAGTTTCGCTTTACTTAGGGCGCAAGTAATAGCAAATGTTTGGATTTTTATCAATATGAGAAGGAATTCTAAGGTCTACGTATCACCACAATGACAATCATGTATGCCAATGCCAATGAAACACAAAGATCATGCTTTTATCACATAAATTTGTCAACTTTTGGCAACCATGCAAGTAAATCAATTAAATTTCGTTAAATTAATAAACTTTACTATCTCTTCTCAAACCTTAACTAGGATTTATTCAACTTTCGTTTCAAAACCCTAATCAACAATTCTAATTCATAGTTTGTCTCTTTTGATTCAAACTAAGAACGTGAAGATCCTTTTCCAGTTTTGTTTCAAGGATTTAGGAACAAGAGATGAGATTTATGGATAGAAACAATTAAATCATGATCAAAGGCAAGTACACATAACCATTGTTGGGTTAACCCCATCCTTAGTAAGATGAGAACTACTCACAAGTCATCATGAAAAACAATTAAATTCAATTAAAATAAAACTCACAATCAAATCCAAAACAATTGTTCTTCCAACCAAACTCGTCTCTTCTCTCTAACTTGAATGCTAAAAAATGTGGTACTAAAAACAAAGCTAAGACAAGAATATTTATGTTAAAAGCTACTCCTACTCCTATTGAAATAAATCTTATAAAGATAAATCTCCTAAGGAAACTATCTAAAAGGGATAAAAATATGATTAATTAAAAGCGTCGACTCAGCGTAACTCCTACCGACACGGAGTGCCTTGGTACCGAGCCCATATGGGTCGGTAGGCTTTCTTCGAAATTTCCTCCAACTTTGCCCTCCCTGTATACATCGGTATCGACCCTAGGCACCTCGGTACCGACCTCCACTGCTTCGTTAACAGGCTCGTAACTGAGAACATACTTTGGTAGGGGGTCGTTACACCTTGCTTTTGGCTCGATTCTTCATCGTAAGGGTCAGTAACGATGCTCGATCTATAGTTCATACTTGGCTTGAACTTGATTCTTTTTCTCTATTCCTTGCATTATTCCGTCTTCACTCCTTAAGTGCTTTTCCTCGGCTTTCCTCTTCTCTTAAAAAACGCTCCAAATAGCTTCTAAAACCTACAAAAACACCACCAAAGCTTATGTAAACTTCGTATCTTAAAAAAATATGAAAACCTACAGAAACGAATCCTAACAAAACACAAAACCAAAGAAAAGGACTCAAACACATAAAAACACGACTAAAAGGCGGACATCAGAAGTTTTCATTATGGAAGGGTGTCGGTTTTCCTCTTTTTTCTTAGCCTTAACATGTTCTAGAGTTAACATAGGGACGACACTAGATCTCGTTGTCCTAGAACCTGCCGATATTCAAGAAATGTGTGAAGAACAAAAAAGTGAAAAGATGGAGAAAAGAACCAACAAATGGTTAGCCACTCACTAGACATATTAGAGTATTCTAGAGAATCAGCGTGCAGCTCGAAAATTTCAAGGTAGGATCTTTCTCTTGAAGGAAGGGCTTGAAGGCATGTGATGGATTGTGAAGAAGTGTCTAGAGGGGTCAGAGTTGCAACGCTGATATCCACTGTACAACTCTGACATCCATTGTACAAAACATAAAAATGATCAACACATTAATAATCTGGACAGTCGTTGAAATTCAATTATAGACAACACGTTACCTGAAGTTTGCCAATAAGGTTTAAGAAAATCACAATCAAAGCTTAAAGACAACAACTTTACAAAGAAAAACTTGCTTGCCCACCCGTGGTCATTTTTTGACACATCCAAAAACAAATCAAATATGCCTCTACGAGATTTAAGGGTATAGTGACCCGCACCACCCTTCGAAAAATCGATATTAAAGAGGTCTTTTGTGCAAATCTGGATCCCATGAGCCGAGCAAAGGAAGTTGTCGACTAGGAGGATTCTCCAGAGTTGAGGAAGTAACTAACGATGGGATAAATATAGGGTTTATGGAAATCAACTACTAGAGAAGACAAGGGGAAACGGGGACCATCATGGAAAAGGTATTCATAAAAGCATACCCAGTCTTCGCAGTAGGAATCGATCAATTCGCCTCGCTTAGGCGTGTAAATAACAGATGAAGAAGGGAAACCTACGGACAGGGTGATAGATGTTGGGTCAATAGAACTGCTGATTTTGTGTTAAGGAGAAGGGAGCTAGAATTCGGATTGGAATGAAGGCATGAGGATCATCAGGCTCATAGCATCGAAGAATCGAACCAGAAGATGGATTAGATTCACTCTTCGACGACAAAGGAAGATAAACACCAAAGAAGAAAAGAAAGAGGAAGAGATCAAAAAGGGGAAAATTGTATATGAGAGAAGAAGATTCGAGATCAAGGGAGTGAAACGTCTCCGCTCAGAAGCGTCATAAATAGAAGGGAGTGATTGATGGGACAGTTGCACTTGGCGAGTTCCAAGACGAATTTCAAACCTGTTTGGAAATCTTTTGGAGGGAAATTTTAGTGGGCTTGAGGAGGTATTGTTGGGCTTCAGATTTTGAGGTTGAATTCTTAAGTTGGGCCTAGCTTCAGAAATAAGAAAATGCGGACGTAACGACTTTCATTCAAATACAAGAGAGGTGGATAGAGACATTGAGGGGGCATTAATGGAGAGGGCGAGATTTTCGAAAGATGGTTAATAGGCTAAATGGCTAGATTGGTAAAGGATATAAAAAGAGGAATTCGGAGGGGAGAAGACACACAAGATCGAAAGCAAAAGGCTACCATTATTATCCTCCAAATCTCAATTATGTCCATTAATAAACTGTTTGATCGATCTACGTTCAACGGATTACATAATCTATTGTACTCCCGCATCGTGTTGTAATCATACATAGCAAAGAACACTGCATTGTTCATTTCTAATTACAGTTTGTTTTCCTTTATATCGCATTATTCGTGTATTATCTTAATGTGTTTACGTGTGTAATTTGGTGTGTGACTAAGGTTCCCTCAATTTAACGAATAACGTGTTAACGTGTTAATTCACCCAAAATAAGGGCATGTTGAGAATAAACTTTATCCCACATGTGAAATCTAAACAAAATCAGCCTCGTATATATATATATATATATAAAATAGCGCTCGTGAGGAACAAGGTATTAGTGAGAAACGGGGGAAGAGTTAATATACGTTGATGTTAAAATAATGGACGGATTATATTTAAGAATAAAATGTACAAATTAAGGTGGATACGCGAGATGCACCAGATTATATCACAAGCCCGCCCAATATTTTCTCTCTTTCCATATCTTTCAATAATGATTTTTCGTATTCCAAGAAACGATTCTGCTAATTTCCTTTTCTCTCTCTATCGTCTACTCAAACCGTCTAATCCATTGCTATCTCTCTCTCTCGTTTAATCGAACCGTCAATTTGCTCCATTCCATCTACAACAGGAACAACGATTCAAGTTCTTGAAGAATTTATCCGCTAATTGATTTATAACTCAATGTTTTTGCTTTGTTTGAAGATTATCAATCATCTGGCCGATTTGCATTTTCAAAATCGTGCAAACATAGTGATTTGTTGATGGTGTATGGGATTAACGATTTTAACATAAAATTGTGAGTAAGTTGACAGATTTTTCAGATTATTAAGTTTATCGGTTTGGGGTTTTATCGATGTCGGTTTGGGTCTAGGATTTTGTTTTATCGATGTCGGTTTGGGGTTTAGGGTTTTGTCTACAAATTTGATATGCGTGGTATTGATAAATTGGTCAGAAATAAATTGGATTCAAGTTCTTGAAGAATTTATCCGCTAATTGATTTATAACTCAATGTTTTTGCTTTGTTTGAAGATTATCAATCATCTGGCCGATTTGCATTTTCAAAATCGTGCAAACATAGTGATTTGTTGATGGTGTATGGGATTAACGATTTTAACATAAAATTGTGAGTAAGTTGACAGATTTTTCAGATTATTAAGTTTATCGATTTGGGGTTTTATCGATGTCGGTTTGGGTCTAGGGTTTTGTTTTATCGATGTCGGTTTGGGGTTTAGGGTTTTGTCTACAAATTTGATATGCGTGGTATTGATAAATTGGTCAGAAATAATTTGTTTTGTCCATAGTCTGATTATGCATGTGTGAATGGAGTTGAATGTTTATATTATGTTAGTTTATGATATGAAGTTGAATTTCACTAGATATGAGGAACATGAAGAGTTTATCTCCTAAATCAAGAAGCAAGAACAAGCGTTCTCTTGAAAAAGGTATATTGTATTTTAAATTATTCAATTATTTGGGATAGGTTATTCAAGAATATTAATGATCTGTTGGCATATAACATAGATGGTGAGAATGAAGCTTTAGAAGCCGGGACTTCCGTCAAAAGGTCAAAGCATAGAGTGCAAATTGAGGATGAAGATGCTGATGTGATTCAGATAAATGCATAAAGCAATGCTGGAACTGATGATATTGGCTTTAACGAGGATGATGCAGCCCCAATTAAGGAAAAAACAGCTAAGATTAATAAATGTGTTGCAAAAAACAAGGGTAATTTAACATTAGATTTGAGTTTTGGAGTATGTATAAATTTTATTGAATTTTTACTTATTTGATTGTTTTATGAATATTTAAAGGTAAATCAATTCAAACAAGTGAAGATGAATTTGAAGATACTCCAATAAGTAAGAGATTTTTGATGAAGAAACAGAAAGTCAAGAAAAAGGATGTGATGCTAACAAAGAAAGGAAAGAAGAAGGAAGCTGCAAATGAGAATGAGGAAGTAGTTGATATGGGTTTTAGCAAGAAGAGGGTGAAACACCCGAGCATTAAACACAGAGGTCAACCTGCATTGTTTGTTGATGCATTGAAGGAAATAAAGGATGATTTCAAATTCCAGGCAATTAAGGATATTGGTTTTGGGAAGTTACTGGATATTCCACCAATAGACATCCCAAGGTATGTAATAGACATCCCAAGTTACTGGTTCTTTGTGAACTGGATATGTATTTTGTTGTGAAATATAAAATGCAGGTTGAATAACTCCTCACATAGTTATGAAAAATATCAGTTATGTCATTTTTTAATTGATGAATAACAATTATTATACTGTTGAATAACTGTTTTCATATGCATGAATAACAATTATGACATACAAGATGCTAGTTAGATAGTTATTATCAAGATGTTGTTGATAAATATTTTGAATAATATTGAGTTGTATGTTGAATAACGAAATTTGAAAGTTTGAATAATATGAAATCAGTTATAGAATAAATATTAAATGCAGGTTGAATAACTCCTCACATAGGTATGAAAAATGTCAATTATGTAATGTCTTAATTGATGAATAACAATTATCATAATGTTGAATAACTGTTTTAATATACATTAATAACAATGATCACATACATAATATGATCTAACATGTTAATAATTAGTCACTAAATTATGCTAGTTAGCTAGTTATTATCAAGATGTTGTTGATAAATATTTTGAATAATTTTGAGTTGAATGTTGAATAACGCCATATGTAAGTTAGAATAATATGAAATCAGATGTACAATATGAGATTATTCAAGAATTCAAGTCAAATTATTTATTAATATCAATATATATGTAAAATGCATTATTTACTAAAAAAATTTCTAGATAAGTATAACTTCCTCGTGTGCATGTGGCTTATAGATAAGTACAAATATTATCATTCTTGTGTTAATATAAATATTATAAAATTAATACATTTTACATCAATTGCAGGAAACTTGCGCATTGGTTGGTCAATAACTATGATGCAAGGAGGGGCATCCTAGTTTTGGCTTATGGCCAAACTATTGATGTGACAGAAGAGGATGTGGAGTTATGTTTTGGGGTTCCACATGGTTCAGTCTTTCTTGAGTCTGCTAAGCCACATGACAACAAGGAAGTTGTAGCTAAGTGGAGAGAACATCTAAACCTTGACAAGTATAAGGACAAGAATGATTTTCACATAAGGAACAGTGATGTTCAATAGGGTTTGTTGTATACAATGGATGTCAATATGTTTATAAGGGATTTCATCGTGCTATTCTTCTCTTGCATCATTGAACCGACACAAAGTGGTGTTTGCAATCAAAATTTGGTGATGACTGATCGCCAACTGAAGATGATAGGAAAGTACAATTGGTGTGCCTTATTTCTAAGGACTTTGAACAATGCCAAGGAAAAATGGAGCTTGAATCCTAATTCCCAATTCATTGGACCTCTTACTTTCCTAACAGTAAGTGATTAATTATGTTAAATTTTTTTGATTTATTTCAGTTATGTTTATTTAATATATACACATATTTGCACACAGGATGTGTTCCAGCTTTTGTATGTGGACCGCGTTGTGAATTACCGTCATCGTGATGTTCCAAGGGTGTTGCCAGTTTTCAGGGGATGGAATGATGAACTTGTTTCTGCTCGAGAGTCATTTGAAATTAAAAGAGGTGGTTTTGGGAAGGGTTTGGTTGACCTCAGTCCCAAAATATTACTTGTCGATGTTGTGAAGGAGAAATCCAATTCAGAGGCACCAATGAGAGGAGATGGAGCAAAACTTACTAGTAATCAGGTAGCATGAATGAATGAACTTTATCATATACATTCAATATCATTATTCTTTTTGACATACTGAATTATTCAAGTGGTTGTGTGATAAATTAAAGTTGTTTTATTATTGGTTGTAGGGTAAATATTGGTTGTAGGGTAAATACACAAAAGCTGACACTCTGGTTGGAGATTATCAACAAATGAAAACCAGTCAGGTATTTTTCATTAGGGTAATAACTGTACATTAATTTGAAATATTACATATTTGATGTATGGTTAATTTACTTTCAAAGGATTACACTACCACACTTGGAAATCATTTGAGAGACTTGGCCAAAATCATAGTATTGATTGCGGACGCTACCAGCTCAGTTCCATAAGAATGCAAGTCTGATAATGTGTACAAGTCACTCGTCCAAACAACCAAGTCATTTCTTGGGGATCATATTGCAGTCAACAACCAGGTATGTCATAACATGCATAATTTTGTGTAATAGGTTTTTTAGTGACTCAAGAACCAATCTGTAACTCATTGTACTTGGTATTTTTGTTGATGTGATATGCTTCCAGGATTCCAATGAGTTAGGAACTAATGTTGGTAGGTGTGTCACACAATCTCAAGATCCATTATGGACTGATGAAGAACTTGTAAAAGTGATGGAGGAATTTGAGGCAGCAATGAAAAAGAGGAAGGACATCATGTCAACTGGCTATGACACATTCATAAATGCTTTTGCTCAAGATCTTACCCCTCTCAATGTCGGTTTAGGATTGAATGATTATGTTAGCATTAACAGAACTACTGATGAGGTAATAGATTATTATTCCTAATTTACCTGGATTAAATAGTGTATATATATGTAACTCATGTATTGTGTTGTTAAGTTGGATCAGGAAAATATTATATTTCAGCAACCTGTTGAACTGGGAGATCTTAATGTTGTTAACATTACTGCCAAACAAGTAAGATTCTTGACTTATGGTTATATAGTTCATCTCTTTCCAAATTTAATATTAAGTTATACATTGATCATTATAATATCTGTGAAAGTTTTTATAAGATACATAAACTGTTAACCAATTATATCAAAATTGGCAGTAAGGTTTATAGTTAAGTTTTATATATTGATTTGTTAAATTTCAGGATTTGGTGTTTGAGGGGACTAATAATGGAGGAAAAAATTTCGCCACCATTGTGAGTGAGGTATAATGTTTAAATATTTTGTTGGGAAATAATTCATATAGTAGTAATAGTTCATAGTTATTATCATACGTGATGAAGTGTAATCTTATATTTCAGTTATTCTAAAGTATAAGTGTTTTTATTCATAAATGAATTGCATTGTTATTCATAAAAAGCTACATAGTTATTCATTAACATGTATTCTCATCAATTTTCTTCAATATATTATTCACACATAGTAGACAACATTATTCATTATTATGTGAGCTATTATTATCATTTTTACATAGATAAGTTTTTTATCTTTATTTGTTGAATTTCAGGGTTTGGTGACTGAGGGGACTAATAATGTTGGAAACAATGACGTCCCCAATGTGAGTGAGGTATATTGTTTAAATATTTTGTTGGTAAATAATTCATATAGTAGTAGTTCATAGATATTATCATAAGTGATGAAGTATATTCATACACTTCAGTTATTCTAAAGTATAAGTATTTTTATTCATAAATGAAATGCATTGTTATTCATACATAGCTACATAGTTATTCATAAATATGTGTTATTATCAATTTCCCTCAATATATTATTCACACATACAAGGTAACATTATTCATGATTAGCCGAACTATTATTCTAATTTTTACACAGTAATTTTTTTTAACCAAATAATCACCAAGATTATTCCCATTTAGTTTTGTAGTTATTAATGACAGATTGTTAATGCTTAATAATATTAGTTATTTTTAAAGTTGTGGACAATTATTCAACGATCAGTGTAATTTTATTCATATTGAACAACGTATTCTTAGTTAATTATGTTTTATGTGCAGGAAATGAACCCAGCCAAGATTGTGTCGGTTGTTGTAGATGATATTAGTTTGATGGTGCCTCTTAATGAGACTAAGGGGGATGTAGATGCAGCTGCAGAACAAGGTCAAAGGTTGAAGCAAAAGAAAGCAATTGTTGATGTTCAGACTAAGAAGAAAATATCCAAGACTGTGGTAAGTGTTAGGAGGAGTGGACGTGTCAAGCGTCCTCGTGTTATATAAATTGTATGTTGATTTTAACAAATATGTTATGTCATTAACTAGGAAAACAACAACATATCGTCAGTATTTTTGTCAATGCTATACTGATTTGATATAAATCTAGGCATGTAATTTTGATAATGCATGTAAGTTGACCAATATGTTGGTCTTTTAATATGTAATATGTATAAGATCGTACTCGATGGATATATTTATTTTTGGCTAAGTTATTCATCATCGATAACAATGATATTCAATAGCTCGTTGTTTGTATGACACCCCTTTTGTATGTTGCTCTTATTTTATATATGCGTATATGTTACATTCATATAATTTCTATAAGTTGTACAAAATTATTCAGGGAAATGTTCGTGCCGAAGGAGACGAAGTTTTGGCGACTCCTAAAATAAATTTGAAAACTTTACCAAAAAGAAGCATCAAGGTTTCAGATACTCAAAAAAGCCCATGGCTTGTTAGAGCAATGAGTACAACGGTCAAGCTAACTGTAGAGCAGAAGTTGTTGTACAATTATGTTACGAATCATATGGATGACGAGTATGTATCTTCACGCATATTATCAATACATTTTTTGTATCAACTAACTAATATCTAAAAATTTGTGCGCAGTGAGATTGTATTCACTCATAAAGGTGGTATTTTAGATGCGGCTGATTTCAAAAGTCTTGAAGAAGGGATACTTGTGTCAATAAACATTATTGATATATGGTGTCTCTATGTTAACCAACGTGAGTGTGTAAGGAGTCCATCATCCCCAAAACGTATCTTCGTAAATCCTTCAGTAACGGTACGTTATTAATTAGTAATCTTCCCGTTTATAAAATTTAAATGAGCAATTACGTAATGTTTTATATTATTGCTCTTAAATTTTTGCACAGTTGTGTTCAATTGTTAATGGAGGTTCCAAGATGTCTTATGATGAAAAATTCAATTTGTTCACAAATGGTATGGATCTTGTAGTTGATGCATGCACACACACATCACTCGATGATGCATATCTGGTAATATTTTTATTAATTATTCACTTATGTTAATGCATGTTATTCCATTATAGTATTTAAATTATTCATATGTATATCGCAGGTGTTTTTCCCAATTCTAGCTCATTCGCATTTTTATGCAATTTGCTTTAATTTTGTTAAGCATTCTATTGAGATCATTGATAATTCATCTTCCGGGGACAAAGACATGCAAGGAAAATATGGAACCATCGTTGTGAAATTGGTAATGTCATACAACATTTATCATATACAATGTTATTAGAATCCCGATCCGATTCTACGATTCTAGCGATCCTACGATCCATAACACGTGAAACGATCCACGATCCCAAGTAGAATCTTATTGGAGTAGGATCTTAAATGATTTAGAATACAATCTCAATCCGATCCCGATTTTACACACGATTTTAACGATCCTATAAACGATTCTAACGATCCTACAAACGATTCTAACGATCCTACAAACGATTCTAACGATCCTATAAAATGACAATTTTAACTATATATTATTAATAATTTCACGGTTAACGTATCATTTCCATTAAAATAGTTGACTAGTCCATCTTATACCACTGTTAATAATCAAATTAATAATGTTTATCATTTTTTACATCATATATAACAAAATATACAATGGATTAGGTTATTCTTGCATATTTTTAAATATAATGTAGGATCTTACGATTCAGCGATCCGATCCTTCGATCCGATCCAAAAAACCCTCAACGATCCAACCTAGAATCCCGATTCTGATAACCTTGATCATATAGGTTTACATTTTTTAAATTATATGGATTAATTTTAAGGTATTATTGTGCAGTTGAAAATGTTTACTCAATACATGGAGTCCAAGAGATTGAGGAATCGTTGTAGTCGATTTGACATAAAGAAGGTGAAGGTACTAAAGATGGATTGGCGTGATGACAAGAATATAGTTGATTGTGGAATATATGTGATGCGGCACATGGAAACATATATGGGTCAGGACGTTAAACAGTGGGATTCTGGATTTAAAGTTGGGTCGGTCAAAGTTATAAATCTTCTCCGGGTTAAATACCTACACTATTTATTATACTCGGCTTTTAATGAGATCTCCGAAGATTTCAAGTTCAGAGCTACTAATGCTATGCAAGAGATTGCAAAGAAGGACAGTGAGGATGGAGATATAAGTTCTTAATTATATCTTTTAGTTTTCTTATTCTAGATGGTTGACACTTACTGTTTCTAGTTTACATTAGCATTTCCTTAATTTATTGAACTAATCGGTTTCTTATTCATTATCATATAATTTGAACTTTGTTGACATTGTTTTTGCAATGTGTTAAACTTAATGTTTTTGGTTTAGATTATGTATGTTTTATGGATAAGGAAGCAAATCATGAAACAAACGTATATACACATATGAATAACATTCATAATACCTTTGGAAAAATACGGACCAACAAGAAAACCTTGTCAATCATTACTGCATAACAAGATAATAAATTGAGAATAATATACATAGCGTAGTTGAATAAAATAATATTATTCAACATTGCAATTCATATTATTCATTATTTTTTGTACACAGTAATACATATTCTTGAATAACTGTTTTAACAGTGTTGAATAATCAATTTGTGTCTTATTGAATATCACGACAAGAATAATACAAATTACATATTATATGTTCATAAATACATTTTGAAAATTTTAATTTAGTTTGCTCCATATGGTGGTACTGGTAATTAGTCCATAGTAGCAATATGAATAATAACAAGCCAATACAATAGAATATTAATAATTGAATATTAAATAACACAAAACCAGTAATCATACTTTTTAATTACGTAACAAGTCACTACAGTAGGTCCAACTGAAATAAAAAAACCGTTACTACCATAAAATAATATGTAAACTTGATATTCAACACCATTATTTTCGGTTTCCTTTAAGTGGCACCTCGGTGCAGTTTCGGCTATCATGACCCTTATATTGACCACAATTTTTACATTTCCTTTTGCCTTTGTTTGCGTCCTTTAGTTGCTTAGCAATGGATTTCTCCTTACCACCTTTTATCCTCTTTCCACTTCCTTTGTTCTTGGCCTGAGCTGGAGGGTGGACAACAATTTCTTCAGGTACATTTATCCCTATGTACTCTTCCATGTCGTCTCTAGCTGTATTTTTCCTTTTGTTGGCTTCATCTTGGTCCTCTAACTCATTTTTCAGATTCTTCAAACTACATTGCAAAATATCCAGCTTCGCTTCATTGCCTTGTGCAATCCCGACACATGCATATATATCAGACCATACCTCACTCAACTTTGATTGTCTTCTTTCAATATCAGCACTATGATTGAACACATCATTCAAATCTGCGTTGTTTATGCTATGACTGGCTCCTTTTTTCCAACGTGGCATAATCATTGATTCAGGAATATTCTTACACCCATAAGATTTCCAAGCACTGAACATGTGACAACAAGGCAAGCCAATCCTATTGAACATCATGCAATTACAAGTTGTGATCCCATTTTGTACCATGTACCTCACTTCAAATACATCTTCACCATCCTGCTTTATCTTGTAATCCATGAATGCATCGCCTACAAGGAATAAATGAAGTCAGATTGTGGTTTATAACATATTATTCTATAACTGTAGTCATATTATTCAAGTATATATGTTCATGTTCAAAAATATTGACATACCTGATGTATCATTTGTGACACTACAATATATCAACATTATAATAAAATGACACAATAATGTATAAAAAATAATAAATTGATAATAACATAGATTCAGATTGTGTTTACACCATATTATTCCATCCGTATGGTAATATTATTCAAATAAATACATAGAAATATTCTAACATTTTTGATTTACCTGATGTCTCACTTGTGACACAACAATAGAAGCATGCATCCCTGATTTCTTCCTGTAATTGTGAAAATATGCTCAAAGTGTAAACATCAGATGCGTGCTTCTCAATATCAAGGGGGGTCTTCAACTCATATGCCTTAGTATTGGAATTCACATCATTAATTGAATGATGGTACCTCTGTTTATTCAATGCATTTTCATAATGCATGATTAATTCTACAAGGCTGAAGTGCTTGTCTGAATACTTACCAAAGAAACTGTTTTGAGATTCTGAAATCGATGTAGTTTTGATAAGGCCACCCATCACAATATCCCTAAAGAAAGCGGGAACCCAATTTGAATGAATCTTGTACATATCTTTAAACCAATTGACATCTTGCACATCATAGTTGTTTACAAACAACTCTCATCCTTCTTCAAATTGAGTTGTTGTGATTTGATCCCTCCAAACAAGTTGACCCAACTTTGTCCTAAATCCAGGTTTATTAATCTTTTCTGCAGTAACCTTTGATGGTACCTTATCCATAATGTGCCACATGCACAAACGATGTCGTGTATGCTCAAATACATGCTCAAATGCAATTTTCATAGCAGGATCTTGATCCGTCACCAAAACAATAGGTTCTTTACACATTGCTTTCTTGAATTGTTCGAATAACCACGTGTATGACTCAACATCTTCCTTCACTAACAAACCGCATCCAAAAGTAACACATCTTTTGTGGTTATCCAACCCTGTGAATGGAGCAAATACCATGCAATATCTGTAATAATAATAATAATCATGTATTAGATACAAGAATAATATCATCTCAAGTATTTATAAATAATACAGAAAATTGAATAACAAAACAAGTACAAGATTACCCATGCACCTATCTCATAAGTATGTATTGTAACTAACCAATTACGTGTTAATAAAAAGAAACTAAAGTTGAACATCGATGAACTAATATATGAATACAAGATTTCCCATGCACCTATTAACGACAGTCTGTATATTCTTTTATGAAAATAAATTTTATACAAGGGTTCAAGTACTAATAAAATAAATATAGGAAAAATATAGAAATTTTGTATATTACCTATTCGTGCCATATGTTGCGTCAAATGATACATTAGCTCCAAAAGCAGCATAGTCCCTCTGTGAGATAGGATCACTCCAAAACATCTTGGTGAGTTGATTTTCTTCGTTCACTGTATACTCGAAGAAAAATGAACTGCACATTTCTTTGTTCATTTTGAATTTGTTGATTGCCATTTGTGCATCAGCTTCAGTAATATGGGCCATCAAGTCCCTCTTGTAGTTTCTAAAATCCCTTGCAGTTGCACGCATGTTCATAAACCCTCCAACTATTTGTTCCAATACTTTATGTGAACTAACTGGACCCAAATTTGCCCTTGCACAACTCAACATAAATTTCTTGTGTCCACTTTCCAGTTTCCTATTACTCTTGAGCATATGTCGTGCATTTGTTGGTATCATCTTATGCGTGTGTTCCTCAACAAATTTATCAACTGCATAGCGACCTTTATTGTATTTCAACACCATTTTTGCATTACAAGCAACTCGATCACACAGTGTTTTGCGCTTTCCTGTGCTTTTCCCCGTATTTTTGTATCCCTCTTTGTTGCAACGGAAATACTTTCTTGATATGACTTCTGATCTTGCAAAGGTGTGTTGGGTACTTGCTTTTGCATCAAATCCAACAGTTGATGCATATGCACGGTAAAATACACCTCCGGCCTCAATGGACTCAAACATCATACCAATGGCCGGCTTCAATTCAACCGGACAATGTGGAATCCAATGTTTCATATTTGGATCAGTGTCATTGATTATGCAATCCGAACCGTACGAGAATGCGACATCATGATTGACATTGTCATCTGCTTCACATGTTTCCATTTCACATTCTGTATTCTCCACTTCGTCAAAGACATAGGCATTCCACTTACTGGTTCCAACTATATTTGTGGGAAAAAATGAACACACGTTAAAATTCATAAATCATATATCGAAGTTCAAGATTAAAAATTATACAATTTAGAAAACATAAAGTGAACAATATTAATATTACGTTTGAATAACCTTGTCTCGTAACAATAAGAACTTTGTATTTGTGAATAACGACATATTATTCAATAATGCAAGTCAAATTATTCATCATATGAGTTACATAAAATATGAATAATACATAGGTTTTCGTTGAATAATAATGGTAAAAGAAATGAATATTTGTACTCCAACAGTCGAATAAATTTCTTTTAAAGCACGCACAAAGTTCACATAACAATAAGAAACTAGTATTTGTGAATAACACATACACTACTGTTGAATAATTGTATAGTTATTTATAATAAGAGCAATTGAGAATAATATTGTTTTCAATGTTGCATAACACCATATTACAATAAGAATAATACATAAACCGTTCGACAACGACAAATTATTCAATAATGCAAGTCAAATTATTCATTTATATGACTTACATAAAATTTGAATAATACATAGCTTTTCGTTGAATAATAATGGTAATAGAAATGAATATTTGTACACAAACAGTCGAATAAATTTCTTTTAAAGCACGCACCAAGTTCACGTAACAATAAGAACTTAGTATTTGTGAATAACACATCCACTACTGTTGAATAATTGTATTGTAATTTATAATAAAAGCAATTGAGAATAATATTGATTTCAATGTTGCATAACACCTTATTACATTAAGAATAATACATAAACCGTTCGACAACGACATATTATTCAATAATGCAAGTCAAATTATTCATTTATATGAATTACAAAAAATATGAATAATACAAATGATTTCGTTGAATAATAATGGTAATAGAAATGAATATTTGTACACAAACAGTCGAATAAATTTCTTTTAACACACGCACAAAGTTCAACAATTGCAGTAATTACAAAAATTTATATACGATGTTGATCTATGGTTGACTACATCACAATTGTATAATGGTCGTTCGTCTTATGCATTGATTTATAGATTCGGAAAAAATTATTTGACATAAAACAAACACACAACCTATAAAATGCAGTTATATATTGTTCAAAGAATAAAATGAATTAACGATGGAGATATAGAACAAAAACTTGCATACCTCTTTCCATGGTGTGTTGGTTGATATACATAGACAAACGAAAATGGATCTGAAGAGTTGTGAATAATCTGCGATGTTTACCGGTTTTAGGGTTAACTATTGCTGGTATTTTCGAAACTGAATTTTGTGCCTAATTCTGTATTTGCGTTGAATATTTTACAGAATGGATACGGAAGTTTTATCCATGATCTACCATGATCCCTTGATTTTCGGTAAATCCCATATTTAAAATAATCTGGTTATTCTCCTATATTTAAATAAAAAAACAGAAATTGTTCCCCCCGTTTAAAAATGTTCCCCCCCATTTCTCCCTCTTTATTAACCATTGATTTAATCTAATCTAACGAGTTACAATTGTTCCCCCCGTTTCTTCTTAATTTCCGTTTCTCCTGAGTGTCCCCCTATATATATATAGGGGAGGGTTCAAGAGAAACTGGAGTTGATTGTGATTGTGATAAATAACGGCCAAGATCTTGCGTACATATTAATAATGTGGCCTGAATATACCCACACATCTTCCATTAGTAACAAATATGGAAATAGCCGAAAATATTGGGATTTGATTGTGATTGTGATAAATAAAAAAATAATTACCATATATTGATATATTGATTGATTAATGTGAGATCTAATTTTGATCGTGTATGCATTTGAATTTTTTTAATAAATATTAAATATTATTTTACGATTTATGAGTGCAATCATGAACATGTTTACAATATATATGAATATTAGGTTTACACTTTATAGTATATATGAATATGTATACAATATATCTAAATATTAAGTACAAAATCTCGAACATCTATACAAAAGATCAGAATATTAACTTCAAAACACTTTACAGTATATCTGAATATGTACACAATATATCTGAATATTAAGTACGAAATCTCGAACATGTATAAAAAATATCAGAATATTAATTATGTACATATGCACAAAAGAACTCGAATATTTTATATGAATATTAAGTACACAATCTCGAACATAAACACAATATATATGAATTTTAACTTCAGAGTTTTAAACATGTGTACAAAAGAACACGAATGTGTATACAATACATATATGAATATTAAGTACAAAATCTTGAACATGTACACAATATATATGAATATTAACTTCACAATTTAGAACATGTGTACAAAAAAACTCGAATTTGTATAAAATATATCAGAATATTAAGTATGTTATCTCGAACATGTATATAAAAAACTCGAATATGTAGAAAAATAACTGCTGGAATGCCCAAGATGTCGTTGACTTCGTACGCGACCAAGGCATCGATCGAACATAAGCCTCCTCCCATTGTTTTGCTTTCGATCTCCAATTTCGATCACGCGGGTCCAACATCCGATAAGCCCCCAATTTCACAATTTCAATTCTTTAGCCAATCAGTAGTACAAATACAATGTGGATTCAATAATTAATTACCATAATATCAATATATAGCATCATCAAAAGTTAAATCATGTTTTGATTTTAAATACAAAAAGGCTTGAAATTGAAGCAATGGAATAATGCTTCTTTTAATTACAAATTAGCAATTTCTTTTTGTGCTTTTCAACTGCGTGTCTTTAAAGTTCTATCACTAAAAAATTAGAAAATCCACTATGAAAAAAACATCAAACATAACCAACGGGCAACGGATCACCATACCATGAATGAAATAAAGTTCGAATCGATTGGCAATTGCAATCGACGGCAAAAAGGGTAACATGGACGTACACCATGGCAGCGGCGGACAAATAACCCGTGAAAATTAAAGGTCGTGGAACAGTGCTTTGTTTTAAATAAAGAACATTGAATATTGTGATAATGAAATTTGGCAACTTTATTCCATCAAAACTCTCTAATGGAGATCCTGAGATAATGTGCCTATTAATTTGGAGAAGACCACGATTTTGGAATATATGGAGAGAGAAGGTGGTCAAAAATGATTTTTGAAATTAAATTTTCAAAATTAAATTGCGAGATTTACTCAATCTGGATTTATTCCAGTGTATTAAACATATATCACTTACTTTGCACCTCTTTTCAATTAATCTCGGCCATCTAAATAATCTGATCTAACAACTCTTAATACTTCCCCCGTTTCTCTAGAGCAAGAGGTTTCTCTAGAGCCCTTTACTATATATATATATCCTTAGATTATTCCTTCTGGCCTTAGAATCGAACCTTGGACATATATCCTATACCTACGCATGTATGCTTATATAAACACATTTTCAATCTACATATCTATCTGCCCACGGATTTTCTTCAGTCAGAAAGAGAGCGCAAAATCTCAATGTAGAATTTCTATACAAGAAAATTAAGTGAAGTGTTTCTAGCAAAAACATATATAACTCAAAATTCAAAGACACGTTGAATTTGAAATAAGCATGACCTAGTTAGTGTTTTGGGCAGATTAACTGTGTCAATGTGTTACATGCTAAAATGAGGGAATCCTAACCAAGACGTAATCACAACGCGTTACAAACTACAAGCAAGGCATAAAGTAAAATGAAAGATTAGGGATTAAGAATAAATAATGAGAATGAGAGCATGGAAATTGTAATATTTGTGTTGTTATTAAGATTGCGGATGAATATCATGCTGATACAAACGAGCTTTTGAATAGAGAGATTGAGAAAGAATGTAGTGAGGTTTTAGCAAATGATTTCTGGTGTTCAGTTTCACATATCCCTTCTTCCTCTGCCTCGTCTTTATTTTATAGTCTTCTTCGTTTGAGCCGTTGGTGAAACGTCTAGAGTATCCCGGAAATCTCGCCACCGGTGTGAAGGAGGTAGCCGTTGAAGAGGTTAATCGTGAAGTCCGAGATTCTGGTCATGCTTTGGTTGCTTCTTTGACTTTTCTCCATAATATTCAACTTGGGCCTATTTGTCTAGGGTTGGCAACGCGCTTTTGGGCTAGATTTGGGTGAGGCCCAACAATACCCCCTCAAAAACCCGGGAAAATTCCCTCTAGCGCTTTTCTAGGGTTTTTTGATTTTTTCACCCTGTAAGTTGTAGCATGTCCCATCAATCCCTATATATAGCGATCATGATGATTTCTTGAGACTTAAACTACGCTAGCCGGTGTCCAAGTATGTTTCCCTCCTCTTCATCTTTCATCTTCTCCCTTTTTTCTTAGTTATGGCGACTTCAAGCTCTTCCCCAAAACCCTCTCTTTACTGTCTCGAACCCGCCATTCCTCCTTCTCTAACTTCTTCCAGAATCCTCACCCCTTACCATCAAAGAGATAGTTCCTCGGAAGATCCTCATATCTTTGCTTTCTCCGCTGGCTTTCCTTCGTCCGCAGAGGTATTCTCTCCTCCTCCCGGAATCTGGGCCGATTTCTATGCTGACGACTGGGTGTGCTTGTACGAGTACCCATTTTGTATCGGCCACCGTTTCCCTTTTTCCCCACTTTTTGTCAACTTCCTTACTACTCTCAATGTGTCTCCTGGGCAATTACTTCCTCAAGTTTGGAGGCTTCTATTGTCCGTTGACCTTTTGTGCTCCTCTCACGGCCTCCCTTTCAAAGTTGTCGGCTTTTTCCTCAATTACCGCCTTTCCAAAGTGGCCCTGGCCGTTTAACTTTAAAAACCTTCACAAACAGATCTGACCTAGTTTTTAACATATCGAAGTCTGACCGGGGTTGGGCTGATAAGTTCTTCTTCGTAAGGCTATCTTCTTTGGGAGTTGATACGTCCTTTCTGAAAACTCGATGGCGTCCAACAGGTAGTGTTTCTCTTTTTACTCATTATGCTTTGTTCAATTTTAACCATCGGCTGTCTTTTGTGCAGAGAATCTTGTAACCCCTCAACCTCGCTAGGTGTCATCCCAAGTCATTTCCCATATAGGTTCTCTCGTTGGAAGAAAGATCCTACTCCAGACTGGTAAAAGCGTGCTTCGCAGACCCCGAAGATACCGAAATGTCGAGTAAGTTTTCTTCTTACTTTACTCCTTGTTTTGATGCCTTTGCTATCCATTACCCTCGTTACCTACATGTTGCCACGTTCAAGAACTACCAGATCCACTGCTGCATTATCCACCTTGGAAAGAGTTGAGGACAGGAAGAAAAGGAAAGCGGAGACAACTTCCACCGCAGATACTTCTTTGGTAGTGGCTCTTCCTCCGAAAACTGCAGGTGATGCTTCCAAGGTTTCTTCATCGAAGAAAGGCACTCCTTCTCGCATGACCGACCTCCCCAGCACCTTGATGTCCCTGGACATGGATGTAGAGAAGTGCCTGAGGTCGCTGATGCCTCTTCACATGCATTGTCTTCATGATTCAGGACACCACTCCACCCTGCCAGAATTCTTGGGCGAGATGCTAGCGGCTCAATGGCAGGTATTTTGGTTAACAACTTGCTTTTCAAATCTGTATTACTTCAATGCATCTTGGTTCGTGACAGCTTGCTACTTGCTTTCTAGGGTCTTCAACTCGCTCTATCGGCTTTTGACACCTTCAAGGATTACCCCGACCAATTGGCTCAAAGCAAGATCAGCCTGCAACTCGAGAAGGACAGAGCGTTCATCTTAAGACAAGAGAAGAAGATTCTGGAGAAAAAGGTCGTTGATCTGCAAGATGCTCTTGAGAAAGTCATTGGAGAGTCCAAAGAGTGGGAGGACAAGTTCAATGTTGTGTCAAAGAAAAGCGCCGCTCATGCTCAAGAGATTGAAGATACGGCTGATTACTGGTCGCTTAGAGCTCGTGCCGAGACAATAGAGGAATTTGTTGTTGGGAAGCATTCTTCCTGGGACGCCATGAAGGAGAGGGGGCAATTTGAAAATTTGTTCCCTGATGAGGCAAACACGTCTAAGAAGTCCTCTCTGGTTGATGATATCTCTCAAGTCGCCAAGGAAGTAGCTCAAGTGGAGATGGAGAACCAGAAGTCTGTCGAAGAAGTTTCTAAAAAATGATCTTGTTTCCTTTCACCCTCTAAACTCTGAACGTTTCTCTACCCCTAGTGTGTTGGGGTTTAAACACTTTATTTTGTATGGCCGCTTGTTTTAGGGCCTTAGTGTGGACAATTTTTTACCCCCTGCCGGTTTTTTAGGGGTTATATTATGTTTATGAATGTTGCCTTAGTATTTGTATGGTTTTGGATCTTGTTTTTTGTCTTTTTTGTAGGTGATACAAGTTTGCTACTATGGAAGGAAGATCAACACGTTCTAAGAAGTTGTGACTTGATTACAAACATCTCGTGAAACTCCTCTTGTTCCAGAGTTTACTTTAACTATTCTCATCTCTTGCATATTTTGACTAGTCGTTGTGTGCACAACGTTGCCTTATTGTAAGGCGAGGGCCTATGTTTTGGTCTATAACGTCACAAGGCGTCCCTTGTTAGTTTTTGTAAGATAGTTGTAGCTTTATGTGTGTAAGATGATGTTTTAATGTAATGTAAAAAAGAATGAAGTACGTGATATTTACCTTATTGCGACTTGTTTAAAAATGGTACATCTTTAAATTCATCGTGTTCTAGCTTCTCGGGACTGTCTTCCCATCGCGTGACACCAACTTGTAGGCCCCTTGTCCCACTATCTTCGTAATCTGGTAAGATCCTTCCCAGTTGGCTCCTAGCTTGCCAGCATTCAACTCTTGCGTGTTTTCAAAGACTTTCCTTAATACCCAATTTTCTACTTGGAACACCTTTGCATTAACACGTTTGTTGTAACTCCGAGCTACCCCCTGTCTATATGCCGCCATGCGAACTGATGCTTCATCTCATAACTCGTCAACTGTGTCTAGATGATGTAACAAGTTAGGTAGATTTGACTCCTCAATAGTAAGTCCATATCGAATTGTAGGCTAAGTTACTTCTACTGGTAACATGGTTTCGCATCCATAGACTAAGGAGAAAGGTGTATGCCCTGTAGAAGTCTTGGGGGTTGTTCGATCTGACCACGGAATAAGGGGTAACTCACCTGCCCATCTTCCCTTAGCCTCCTTGAGTCATTTCTTCAAGTTGTTGATGATTACTTTGTTGCTTGCTTCTGCCTGACCATTGGCTTGAGGATAACGTGGTGTTGTCATCACCAACTAAATGTTGTATTGCTGGCAAAATGATCTCATTTTGTCACTGATGAATTGAGATCCGTTGTCGCATACGATGGTGGATGGTATTCCAAATCTACTTAGGATATTCCTTTTATGAAGGAAATAACCTGGGTATCTTTGACTTCTTTGAAGGCTTCGGCTTTAATCCATTTAGAGAAGTAGTCGGTCATTGCTAAGATGTAAACGCGTTGTCCTGAAGCTGGAGGAAGTTTTAATACAATATCCATTCCCCATTTTAAAAATGGCCAAGGGGAGGTTATGGGATGTAGTAACTCCGATGGTTGATGTGGTATAGGTCCATGACGCTAGCACGCGTCACACTTGCGGGCGAACTCCACTGCGTCTTTGTTCATGGTGGGCCAGTAATAACTCATCCTGCTCGCCTTCATCGCCAAATTGTGACCCCTGTATGATTTTCACATTCTCCATCGCGTATATCCCTAACGACATCCACTTAAACAGAATGTTATTCTTAATAGAGAAAGTGGAAGCTTTTACCTTAAGTCGTCGAGCCCCTTCCTTGTCGTCTGGTAAGATTCCATCTCGTAACCATCTTACGTAAGGAGTTACCCATGAAGCGTCTTCATCAGGATCTCGGATCTCAAACATATCTGCTTCTTTGATTATAGAAGGTGCATCAAGGTACACGAAGGGTATCTTATCATACTCTCTTGGGTCAATTGCAGATCCGAGGTTGGCTAAGGCATTTACTTGCGTGTTAGCATCCCGAGGAACTTGCTTTATTTAAAAATGCTTGAAGTGTTTAATGATTTCTTGGACTTTTTCTAAGTACGCCTTCATCTTTGAATCCCTGGCAACATATGAGTTCGTAACTTGATTCACAATAAGTAACGAATCACAAATTACCTCAATTTCTTGCACGTTCAAGTCCTTAGCAATAAGTAACCCTTCTATAAGCGCCTCTTACTCTGCTTCATTTTTGGTGGCTTTGAACGTACATCGAACAGCCTGGGCTATCCTATCCCCCTTGTGGTGACTTCAGGACTACCTCTAGTCCTACGCCTATCTGATTCGATGCTCCGTCCGTATGCATTAGCCACTTGCTTCCACCACATGAACCTGTTACATGTAACACATCTTGACTTTCTTCTTCCAAAGTGGTAGGAGTGAATTCGACCACAAAATCCGCCAAGGCTTGAGATTTCATTGTTGTTCGTGTCTCATAAGCAATGCGGTAGCCATTAAGGTGGATCAACCACCTCATTAACCGACCTGATGATGTTTATGTTTTTGGTATAGTTTTTGATAGGGTTTTCTTAGTTTATTAGGATTAGTTTTGATAAGTTTAGGGTTAGTTTTGTGTGTTTTTGGATAGTTTTGCATATTTTGTGAAAAGAATGGAAGCTACTCTGTTTTGTTTATTTTTGTAGGTTTTAGCAAGGAAAAAGTGCTATTTGGAGCTCAATTTGGAGTTCCATGATGAAGGACGGAGGAATGTAAGATGATGAAGTCGAAATCTAAGTTTTTGAAGAAGAAGTGTTGAAGAAGCCAAGCCCAGGCTCGTTAACGAGGCTGTGAGGGCTCGTTAACGAGGTTACGAGATAGAGTTTTCGAGAGTCTGATTTTATGACTTACCGATCCTGTGCGGAAATTTATTCCGTGTCGGCAGAGTGTTTTTAATGAATTTTAGGGTTATTGTATTATTTATTCTATGTCTTGTTATCCTTCTAGATTTTATTTTTATCTTTTTAGAATAGATTTCTATCTTTTAGGAAAGTTTTTATCTTCTAGCCTATTTTAATTTATAGCCTTATTAGTATAAATACCCTTATATCTAGCCTAGAAAAAAAAGGAGGGGAAACAAGCAAGTAGTGGAGGAAGAGCCGAGAGAGAGAGAAAGACGAGTCGGAAGGTCGAGGTTGAGAGCTACGGTGGACGAAAGTTTCCGAGGTCGTTAATCACGGGGTTTTGATTCGGTGTTTTGTATTTTTCGGTTACTTCTGAATTCTGTAAGACAATATTTTATTTTTAATTTGAAGTAGTTGTTTTGTTTTCAATGTTTTCTCTTGTTGAAGTCATTTGTTTCTTAGTCATGAATAGTGAGTAGTTTTCTTATCTAGGGTCGGGGTTGAAACGCGGCATAGTTGTGCATGGTTGATGAGTGAGATGATGTGTTGAATGCCTTTTATCTATTTTTGAGATTGCTTGATGTGTTTATACCTAGATGAAAGTCAAGGTAATTTGATTCTTAACTTGATTGAGAGAGAAAGTTATAAACTTGAAGGTTGATATTGGCTGAATACGAAAGTTTCAAGCTTTAGATCCAAAACAAGCAATTGAGTGAATTAGTTTATGAAAGTAGATTAATTTACTTGCTAAGTCAATGAAAGTTGATGCATCTATCTATTTAAAGGCATGATATTTATCTTCTTACGAGTGTGTGTGCATGACTATGTTGTGGTAACCCTTATCCTAGATCTTGTTTTTATTTGAATTCTCCTAGGTTATATTCGTTACTGAGTTCGTGGCCTCGTTACCGAACCTGTTTAGTTCGTTATTTTTAGTCATTTGTTTACGGTGGTTCGTTAACGACCCTGACAATGTCGTTAACGAGGCTGATCGTAAGTGTTTGCTTGTTTTTGTTTGATTTTTAGTAGTCGATAGATAAACAAACCTTGCTTCTCGTGGAACAATCCTGACTCCCCTATACTCAGCGGGGTCTTGACTTATAAATTTATTTGTTTTCCAGAGTAAAGGCCCGTCAACAAATTGGCACCGTTGCCGGGGAAGCAATGAGTTTGTTTGTTTATCTGTGGGTCTGGGAATAGCCCGACCCCATTTTTGTTTTTAATTTTTGTTTTCTTTGTCTGTTTTCTCAGCGCATGTCAGTAGGACGTCGAAGGCTTGAATTTGACAACGCTGGTTATTATTCAAAACCTGAACGTTCCCTGCATCGTAGACGCCGAGAGAACCGAGCCATGGCCAGACCTGAAGAGCTTGCTCGTCAGTTGGAAGTCCTCCGAAATCAGATGGAGGCATTGAAAACTGAGAAGGAAGACGTTGTTGCCGAGGCTGAGCGTCAACGGACTACCAATGCTCGTCTACAGGAAGAGTTGAATGCCTATCCGAGGAATGCCAAACAATACATGCATCCAGAACTAAGGGTGCCAGAATCACCATTTTTGTTTTCTTTTCTATCTCTTTTCCTTCTTCTTATTTTTCTTACAGTGGGGACACTGTAATTTTAAGTATGGGGTGGGAGAAAATAGAAAATTTGTTGTTTTAAGTGTTTATGTGTTTTAGTTAGTATTTTATTTTGAAAATTGAAAAACGAAAAAAATAAATAAAAAATCAAAAAATTTGTAAAAAATCTAAAAAGAGTTTTAGAATTGATAGATATCCCTTTCTTAGGTTCTATGATAGTAGTTGCTAGCTTAATCATATAATTCCTTGCAAGCATGTCTTTAATAGTATAGCCGGATTCTTAACTTGAAATTGTTTGTTTTTTGAAGAAGATAACATTTGATGAAATTGAGCACATATACTTTATAGCATAAGTGATGCGATCCAACAAAATTATTACCTAGTGAGGAATTTTTGGCCTTATAGGGAAAACATCAAAAAATCCCTCTTCTTTTTTGTGTGATTTACTCTCTATATGCATATTATCTCTTGGAATTGCGATGGTTATCTATTTCTTAAGACCCTTATGGGATTTATAGTTCATTACTTTTGAAAATCATATGATGGAGAACTTAATTTTTATAAGCCCTATTATTCCTTATCCGCCTTTACATGATCCTTCTTTTCACAACCAATTCTAGCCTGAAGCCTTTATTTTTAAGCTCCACAAAATTTTCCCTAGCCGAGATAAGCTTGACCCTATCCGGGGATTAGGACTTAGATTGGAGAGGTATTTTTTGTTGAGTGTTTAAAAAAGGGGAGCGATATATAATGTTTGCTTTGATTGAAGGATTATTGGGAAGGGTAGATTGGAAGTCTCTTGTTCTAATATTATGTAAAAGAAAGATCTCTTGATAAGTAAAAGATGCACAAAATAAAGTTATTTGTTGGAGGTAATGAGAAAGAAATAAAGGAAGAATACATGCAGAAGCTCGTTAACGACCCTGAAGTTGGCTCGTTAACGAGGCAGCGAGAAAGAATAGAAAAAAAAGGGAAAGAAAAAAAAAGAAGTGAAGAGTTGGAGTGCATGTGTATTTATAGATAATATCAGAGATTCTTTTATTTCTTATGAGACTTTCTAGGATGATAATGGGTGAGTGAAATTTGAGTGTGCATAATGAGAGAGTGGATTTGGTTTATGTTATGAGAATTTTATTTATGTGTGAGTTTTTAGGAGTCTTTTGATTCCCGGATATTATTAGCACCTCATGACCAAATATTTTCCACGCCTTATTGTCTTTACCAAGCCCCATTACAACCCGGCCGAATGGAAGCTTCTATGAAGTTTTTCATTGAGCCATCTAAGTTCTCTTGATGGTTTTTGCTTGTTTTGACAAATCTTGGGTGGAGAGTATTGGTGATATAAGTTCCAATTTCTATGAGTTTGTGTATATAAGATGAGTTGAGAGATTGAATTTATGAGCCTAAACACTTGAGAGTTGAGTGAAACACATTATATCCCTTGTGAAGTTGGATTGTATTTTCTTATGTCTATCTAGTGCATGTATGTGTAATGACATTAATAGTCTTTTGCTATATTTTTCTCATGTGTAGAAATTGCTTTTTAGATGATGGCTATGTCTTGATAAGTATGTTTGTTTGGTTTTGGTTAGTGTTTAGTGATTGCTTGAGGACAAGCAAGTTTAAGTATGGGGTATTTTGATGTTCGCATTTTTAGTATAGTTTTTAGTAGGTTTTCTTTTTTTATTAGGATTAGTTTTGATTAGTTTAGGTTCAGTTTTGTGTGTTTTTGGATAGTTTTGCATATTTCTGTGGAAAGTATGGAAGCTACTCTATTTTGTTTATTTTGCAGGTTTTAGCCAGGAAAAGGAGCTATATGGAGCTGAATTTGGAGTACTATAGTGAAAGACGGAGGAATACGAGTTTGAAGAAGTCAGAGTTCAAGATTTACGAGATAAAGTGTGGAAAAAAAAAACCCAGGCTCGTTAGCAAGGTTGTGAGGGCTCGTTAACGAGGTTACGAGATAGAAATTCGAGGGTTGACTTTGTGACTCACCAATCCTGTGCGGGAAATTGTTTCCGTGTCGGTAGAGTATCTTTTTATGATTTTTTAGGGTTATTATATTATGTATTTTAGGTCTTGTTATCTTCTTAGATTTTATTTCTATCTTTTAGGTTTTATTTCTATCTTTTTAGGAAAGTTTATATCTTCTAGCCTTTTTAGTTTTTAGGTTTTTAGTATAAATACCCTTCTATCTAGCATAGAAGGGAGAGACTTCTTTTTATAGATTTTGGAGAGGAGGAAGAACCGAAGAGGAGAGAGAGGATCGGAGTCGAGTTCGGAGGTCGGTGAACGAGAGTTACCAAGTTCGTTGATCGAGATTTTGGTTCGGTGTTTTGTATTTTTCGGTTTCTTCTGAATTTCTATAAGACAGATTTTTCTATTGAATTTGAGTAGTAATTTGTTTTCAATGTTTTCTTTTATTGAATTTATTTGTTTCATAGTTATGATTAGTGAGTAGTCTTCTTTTCAAGGATCGGGGTTAAGCCCGGCATAGTTGAGCATGTTTGATAAGTGAGATTGTGTGTTGAATGTCTTTTATCTATTATTGAGATTGTTTGTTGTGCTTATACCAAGATGAAAGTTGAGGTAATTTGAGTTTTTAACTTGATTGAAATAGAAAGTTAGTAACTTGAAGGTTGATATTATTTGACAACGAAAGTTTCAAGCTTTAGATCCAAAGCAAACAATTAAGTGAATTGGGTAACGAAAGTAGGTTAATTTATTTGATAGTCAACGAAATTTGATGACTCTATCTATTTAAAGGCATGATCTTATCTTCTTACGAGTTTATATGCTTGGCTATGTTGTGGTGTCCCTAGTCCTAGATCTTTTTTTTATTTGAATTATCTTAAGTGATATTCGTTGCTGAGTTACTTGGCTCGGTACCGAATTTATTTAGGTCGTTAGATTGAGTCTTTTGTTTACGGTGGTTCGTTAACGACCCTGACAACGTCGTTAACGAGGCTACTTGTGAGTGTTTTTGCTTGATTTTGTTTGTTCTTTTTAGTAGTTGATAAACGAACAACCTTGCTTCCTATGGAACGATCCTGACTCTGCCATACTCAGCAGGGTCTTGACTTATAAATTTATTTGTTGTCAAGAAACCCTCTCAACAAATTGTCGCCGTTGCCGGGGAAGCAACGAGTTTGTTTGTTTATCTGTGGGTTCGAGAATAGCCCGACCCCGTTAGTTACTGTTTTCTTTGTCTGTTTTCTCAGCGTATGCCGGTAGGACGACGAAGGATTGAGTTTGATAACACTGGTTATTACTCAGAACCTGAACGTTCCCTACAACGTAGATGCCGAGAGAACCGAGCCATGGCCACACCAGAAGAGATGGCTCATCAAATGGAAACACTCCGAAATCAGATGGAGGCGCTGAAGACTGAGAAAGAAGGCGCTGCTGCTGACGCTGAGCGTCAACGAGCTGCTAATGCTCGTCTACAGGAGGAGCTTAATGCCTATCCGAGGAATGCCAAACAATACATGCATCCGGAACTGAGGGTGCCAGAGTCTCCAATTGTGCTTCCCGAGATAGAGAAACCCTTTGAGATCAAATCTCAATTCATATCCTTGATTAAACGGGCTCAGTTTGAAGAGAAACCTACTGAGTGCCCTATGGAGCATATTAGAAATTTTCTTGATTTATGTGACACCATTGTTGTTGAAGGTGTCTCACTTGAATATGTTCTGTTAAAAGCTTTTAGGTGGTCTCTTACTGGAAAGGCCCTGAGTTGGTTGGAGAGCCTACCTTCTAAGTCTATCAGGACTTGGAAAGCTTTGTACGATCAATTTCTTACAAAGTTCTTCCCTCCTGCTAAGATGACGGAGTTGAGGAAACACATCACCTCCTATCACCAGCTGCCTAATGAAACATTCGTTGAAACATGGGAAAGATTTAAAGAGATGCTTAGACAATGCCCCACTCATGGGCAACCTTTATATGTTTTCCAAGAAATCTTTTTCCAGGATATCAACGCAGAGACCAAGAACCGCATCAACACGCATACTGCGTGCGGTTTTATAGAGATGAATCCGACAAAGGCATGGGAACTGTTGGATAAGCTGTCCAATTATGATGAAATGTATGGAACCCAGCAGACTCCACAACCCCAGAAACGTCTCCACCTACCTAACCGAGACGAAGTTGACCCGGATGTTAAAAATCAATTTTTACAAGATGAGGTCAACCGTTTGAAGAAGCAGGTAAGTTTTCTGAAATCCTCTCAATCATGTCAAGAATGTGGTTCTTCTGCACATAGTACTTCTGCTTGCACTAACATAGAGCAGGTTAGAGCCGCTGAGATAATTGTTGAGATGAATTATATGAGAGGACCATACAGGAACCAGCCTAGTTATCATGACAGGTCAAACAACTATCAGGCATGGGGCAATCAGAATACAAGTCAAAACTATGGAGTGCCTCCACCAGATAGACGACCTGCACCCTATCGACCTCCAGACCATCAAGAGCCGCCATCATGGGTTCAAGGATTACAGGAAAGCATTAACGGAGTAACCAACAAGGTTTGATATATGGAAGAAGAGTGTTGATTCCCATCTAGGGAACCTCACTGCCCAAATTCCGAGACCACAAGGGCAACTCCTGGGCCGCCCCGAGGAGAACCCTAGGGGACAAATAGCAGCGGTGCACCTTAGGAGCGGGAAGACATTGCCGGAGCGAGTTCAAGCTGAGGACAAGAAGGAAGAGGACGTCACCAAACAGCTCGTTAACGAGCCAGCGAGGGCAAATAACGAGCCCATATACAAGGATGACGAGGCTCCGAGGGTTCCTGACGACCCTACCACAGGTAAGTTTTCTAGACCGAGCCTTCCTCTCAAACCCAGGGTAGTTAACGACCCCACCAGGGTCGGTAACGACCCGCCGATGCCAACAAACGACCCTAGTGTCGACCCGGTACTCTCACCTCTCGAGCCTAACTTGGTTCCGAGAATGGTGAAATCTCTTCCATTTCCAACTAAGAAATCTATGGACTCTACTGAGAGTAAGTTCAAGCATTTCGTAAAGATTCTTCAGGGCATTAATATTTCCATCCCATTCGCTGAGGCCCTAACCGAAATGCCGACTTACATAAAGTTTTTGAAAGACATTCTTAGTAGGAAAAGATCCATTACAGAGCTGCAGGATGAAGTCAGATCAATAGCTCTACCGGAAAAGATAGGCGACCCAGGGAGATTTGCAATAACGATCGGCATAGGCAACCACAAGTTCAAGGCTTTATGTGATCTGGGCGCCACTGCTAGTTTAGTTCCTCTCTCAATCTGGTCTAAAGCTAATATGGGACCACTAGAGCCCATCAACATGCGGCTTTACATTGCAGACGGATCCTGTATCAGACCAACAAGGATAATAGAAGATTTTCCAGTTCAAGTGGGCAAATTCTTGGTTCCTAACGACTTCATCGTTATGACAATGCCCGAAGATCCGGTGGTGGCTATTATTTTGGGAAGACCGTTCCTCGCCACAGCTGGAGCCATAATCGATGTTAGGAGGGGACTCCTAACTTTCGAAATTGGGGATGAGGTGACGGAATTCCGATTCAAACAATCAAATAAGGAGACCGAAAGAGCCGAAGTCAAGATGCTCTACACCCACAAAGAGATCATTGAATGTGGAGAACCTATAGGAAGATCAACATCAAGCGATGAAATTTCAGGTCAAAGATGGGCAGAAATAACTACTGTAGTTTCAGTAACGAGCTCTCCAGCCACGTTACCGAATCTCCTGGCAGAAGAAGCAGGCTCGTTAACGACCCCACCAGCATCGGTAACGACCCTGACAAACGACAATGATATTTCAGCCTTTGAATATCTTGAGGAGGTGTTGAAGACGGAGCCAGAAGAGCCAATTTTAATCCCTGCTGAACCGTTCCCAACACTTAAACCCCTGCCAGACTGCCTTAGGTATGAATTCCTTGGTCCTAATTCTACTTTGCCTATCATCATTAATTCTAAATTGAAAGATGAGGAAGTAGGAAAACTCTTGAATATTCTTAGGATGCATAGGAAAGCCATAGGCTACCCCCTAGATGATATAACTGGCATTTCCCCTTCCCTTTGCATGCATAGGATATACATGGAGGACAATCATAAATCCACCATAGAGCATCAACGTAGGTTAAATCCTAACATGAAGGATGTAGTTGAAAAGGAAATTATTAAATTACTTGATGTTGGGATCATATTTCCTATATCGGATAGCCAATGGGTGAGTCCGGTCCATGTAGTCCCAAAGAAAGGGGGGATGGCTGTGTTAGAAAATGAGAAGGGAGAGCTTATTCCGACTAGAACCACCACTAGTTGGAGGATGTGCATTGATTATAGGAAGCTTAATAGTGCTACTAGAATAGATCATTTCCCACTTCCTTTCATTGATCAAGTGTTAGAACGCTTAGCCAAACATGATTATTTTTGTTATTTAGATGGCTATAACGGGTTTTGGCAAATTCCTATTCACCCTGATGATCAGGAGAAAACAACCTTTACATGTCCCTATGGAACCTTTGCTTATAAAAGAATGCCATTTGGGCTTTGCAATGCCCCTACTACCTTCCAAAGATGTATGATGGCTATTTTTTCGGATATGATAGAGGATATTGTAGAGGTTTTCATGGATGACTTTTCTGTTTATGGTTCTTCATTTGATTCTTGTCTTGCTAACCTTGCACGAGTGCTTAAAAGATGTGAAGAAACCAATCTTGTGCTAAATTGGGAAAAATGTCATTTCATGGTTCAAGAGGGGATAGTACTAGGACACCTTGTCTATAAAAGAGGGATAGAAGTAGATAGAGCAAAAATTGAGCTTATTGAAAAACTACCTCCTTCTTCTTCTGTAAGAGACATTAGGAGTTTTCTAAGGCATGCTGGCTTTTACAGACGATTTATTCAAGATTTTTCTAAGATAGCTAAACCTTTGACTAACCTACTAATGAAAGATGTAGTGTTTGAGCTGTCTCCAGAATGTCTTGAAGCATTTTACAGGTTAAGAGCTGCCCTTGTATCTGCACCCATTATGCAGTCCCCAGATTGGACATTACCCTTTGAGATTATATGTGATGCCAATGACTATGCAGTAGGCACAGTCTTAGGGCAACGGAAGGACAAAAAACTCCACGCCATCTATTACGCTAGTAAGACGCTGGATGAGGCGCAGAGTAAGTATACCACAACGGAGAAGGAGTTCCTTGTTGTGGTATTTGCCTTTGAAAAATTCCGGTCCTATCTTGTTGGATCCAAAGTGATTGTTTATACTGACCATGAGGTTGTTAGATACTTAATGGCTAAAAAAGATGCCAAACCTAGATTGCTTCGTTGGATGCTCATACTGCAGGAATTTGACCATGAAATAAGAGACAAAAAGGGAGCAGAAAATCTAGTGGCGGATCACTTATCCAGATTGCCAGTAGGGCATATCACCGAGTCCAACAATGAGGTGCTAATAAACGATTCCAGACATGACGAACACCTCCTGCTGAACGAGGTCGAACTCCACAAGACCCTCGTCACCGACCCCTTTAGGGTCGTTAACGAGGTGCCGAGGCTGGAAGGCACAAATTACAAGGATAAACTTTCAGAATGGGTCGGCATGACAGTCAATCAAGTCGTTACTGAGCCACGGGAGGTCGTTACCGAGGATAAAATAATGACTCCAAGCTCGTTAACGACCCATCCAAGTAAGATTTCTGAAACCAAACTAGCTCAAATCAATTCCATTCCTTCTCCTACTTCTACTTCTTCTTCCTCAATATCAATCCATGCTGTTTGAGGGGCAAAAGCCCCTTGGTTTGCGGATTTCGCTAACTATCTTGTAGGAGGCGTGATTCCCGAGGGCCTTACCCCACAAAAGAAGAAGAAATTTCTCCATGATGTGAAACAGTACTATTGGGATGATCCCTACTTGTTTAAGCAAGGGAGTGATCACCTCTTTAGGCGTTGTGTTCCAGAAGAGGAGATCGAGAATGTGACCCGTCAATGTTACACACTTCCAACTTGAGGGCATTCAAAAGGATTCAAAACTACGACGAAGATTCTTCAAAGTGGTCTCTATTGGCCAACCATGTTCAAGGATGTGCAAGCTTATGTGACGGCATGTGATGGATGTCAACACTCAGGCAACATCACTTGGAGACATGAAAATCCACTAACTGGGATATTAGAGGTTGAGCTATTTGATGTATGGGGCATAGACTTCATGGGATCGTTTCCTGCATCAGGCCCCTACAAGTACATCCTAGTTGCGGTCGACTATGTCTCTAAGTGGGTGGAAGTTGTTGCTACAAGGACTAACGACGCAAGAATGTGGCTAAATTCATCAAGACCAACATTTTCCCCAGGTTCGGCGTTCCAAGGGTCCTTATCAGTGATGGTGGTTCATTTCATTGAGCGGAGTTTTGAAGCACTTTTGGCTAAGTATGGGGTATCCCATCGGGTGGCAACACCCTATCATCCCCAAACTAGTGGCCAAGTTGAAGTCTCAAACAGGCAAATAAAGAGCATATTGGAGAAGACAGTTTCCCGTTCTAGGAAGGATTGGTCCTCCAAATTGGATGACGCTCTGTGGGCATATAGGACAGCATACAAGACACCTCTACGCACCACTCCTTATAATCTAGTGTACGGCAAGGCATGTCATTTACCGGTCGAGATGGAGCATAAAGCATTATGGGCTCTAAAAGAGCTCAACATGAACCTCGACGCGACGGGAGCAAAAAGATTCATGGACTTGCAAGCATTAGAAGAACTGAGGTTGAAGGCGTATGAAAATGCTGAAAGTTACAAAGAGCGCACTAAAAGGTGGCATGATCGGAAATTGGTGCCCAAAACTTATTTTGTCGGTGACAAGGTGATTCTTTTCAACTCTAGACTCTGATTATTCCCAAGGAAGCTCAGGACACGATGGAGTGGCCATTCGTGGTTCATCACATATATCCTCACGGAGCGGTGTAGTTGATCGATAACCGAGGCGTAATCTTCAAAGTTAATGGACACCGGCTGAAGAAGTTCCATGAGCAAACCGACCCGGACGAAGAGGTCAGAGTCACCATGGCTCTCACAAAATCGGACTAGTCAAAGGAGCACGTCGGGCTAACGACGTTAAAAATAGCGCTTACGGGAGGCAACCCGCTTTTAGTGTAGAATTAGATTCTTCTTTTTCTTTTTTTTAGATTATTTCTTAGATTTCTTTTGAGTTCTTTTTAGTAATTTTTAGGATAGAAATTAGGGTAAATTTTTAGCTAACAAGATGCAGGAGAAGGGATCGAAAATCACTCCAAGAGGCTACGGTGGCTCGTTAACGACCCGCCCAAGGTCGTTAACGACCCGGGTCGAACGACCCGACTCGGCAAACGGGCAGGTAAGTTTTTTTAACCTAATTTATCTTTTTACCTACCCATTGTCGCCCCCCCCCCCCCCTCTTCCTTGTTCCTATCCCTTCCCTCTCCTATAAAACCCTCTTACCCCTTCCAAAAATCCACCCTCAATTCCAACCTTCTCAAAAAAAAATCAACCAAAGATCTTGAAGACCCCCTCCCACCGATCGGAATCCCGAAATAACCACCACCGAGCAACCGTCGTTACCGAAGCCCGAAAACCCTTCCCTCCACCGTCGAAGATCCGAAGCTTTCGATAACCCTCACCGAGCTCGTTACTCGCCCAATTCCCGACCCCTTGTTCTTCAAATTTCTCGATTCTCCGGTATGTTTTCTAAACCCTAACTCGAAAATGCATGATTTATGGTTTTTAGGGTAGAAATTTCATGTCTAGAATTGAGTTCATATAGAGGGTCGATGTTCATAATTGGAATTTTTGCCAAAATTTGATTTTGCTTCGTAATTCTAGATCTATAGAAGGATATTCATGTTAGATGTTCCATTGTGAAAAGATGATTGTGAAAAGCATGAATTTTTCTTGTTATAGTATCAAGTTTTAAACTTAGCATGTCAAAATTTCGGGTAAATTTAGCATGTTCGAGATGGGTAATCAAGCAAGTATGGGGTGCGTATATCCGATTGTGTGACTAGTGAAGAAGCATAGAGGATTGCATGCTTGATTTTTTGCTTGAATTCTAAGGTAGATTAAACTCGGAAATTCTGTGATTTGGCTCTCGGCAGCTCGTTAACGACCCACCCAGGCTCGTTAACGACCCTGCAAAGCTTCAAAACTCAATACCAATCCAGAATCGTAAACGACCTAATTGGGTAGTTAACGAATAATTCCGAGGCTGTTTCGAGACCAAGTATGGGGTCTCTTACCTATCTAATTTGAGTGGATCTTATCTTGGAAAATTCTTGACTGTTTTGTAGGATCTCATGGCAAGTTCAAGCAGACCCGCTACCCGAGCTCAGAAGAAGACAAGGAACCAGAGGTCCCCATCTCCACCTCGTGTGGACGACGTGATTTTGAGCACTCAGGGCCAAGTGCGTCGCTACCGTGCCATTCTAGAGAAAGATCACTACACCCGTTGGTTCTCGAAGTCCAGTGTTGTAAACACGGGGATCTACACGGACGTCAAGGAGGCCTTTGTTATTCTTGGTGCCGCTCATCTCCTGAAGCAGGAGAATCTACCACACTATCCGGCCCTCACATCTGAGTTTTTGACCACCTTAGAGACTAGCTTCTCGTCGAAGACTTCGGCGGGACGAATCCGGTTTCGGCTCGGCAATGTGAGCCGTGAGTTCACCATGGCAGAGTTCAACGCAAGTTTAGAGCTTCCGAACCCGTCTCGAGACTACAACTTGAAAGATTACAGATTGACTCGTACTTGGAGCTACATCACCGGGGAGGTCCAATCCTCCACATCGACATTATCTGGGGCAAACATCATCAACCCCATCTTCAGGATTATTCTCTGAGTCCTAGCTGCTATGTTTTGGCCGAAGAGAGAGTTGAACAAGCCAACGAGGACGGAAGTTGCTTGTCTCCACACCATCCTTTTCGAGGAGCCCGGCCCCTTGAATTTGGGGTACGAATGGCTCTACTACATTGAGAAATCAACCAAGTCCAAGGAGGTTTGGTGTGGACACTTGGTTAGCCTTTTGGCTAAGAACCTTGGAGTTGACCTCACTCATTACACACCAGCCCACGCCCAACTCCTCAACAACTATTGGTATAGCTCCAGTGTCTTCATTCAAGCCGAGGGAGGATTCAAGGTGAAAGTACAAGATCGCATCGTTACACCGACCCTCGATAAATTGGAGCTTCTCTACGTACCGAATTGGTACGAGGCGTGGACGGGGCATGCTTATCCATTGGAACCCAAGCCGGAGGACGAGCTCTTACTTAGGCCGTGTGAGTCCCGGTTTGAGCGAGAGGAAGATGCAATGGATGAAGATGAAGATGAAGAAGAGGATACCGAGGTAGTAGGCGACGACACTAAAGAGGCTGACACCGAGGGTGGAACTGAGGAGCTAAACCTCGAGGATGAAGACCTCGACACGGAAGTATTGGGCAGCAACGTCCTCGTTGACGAGCCCACCAGGCTCGCTCACGACCATTTCTAACCTCCTTCATACGCTGCTAACGAGGCACCCAGCTTCGTTAACGAGGCGCCGAGAGCTTCTGTCGACCCACCACTAGCTCCTACCGACCCTCAGTCTTATGGACTCATGCCTTACAACCCGGTGATGTATCAAGATCATTTCCAGCCTCACTATCCACCACCTCCTCAGCCCGAGTACACAGGATCGAGTATGCCACCACCATGGGCCGAGGATCTTTCTGCACGGATGCAACAGCCTCACCTCCAGTAGGATCATATTCGTAGGAGGATGGATAGATGGGAATCCGTCTATTCTGCTCGCATGTCGATGGAGGATGAGAGGCATCGTCAGAGAGAGGCGGATGATGTTGAGCGTTGGAGGACGATGTACGACTTCATGGGGAACTTTGAGCACTACTTTCCTCCACCAAACCGTTGATTCAGCATGAAGATGAAGTTTTTCCTTGTTTCCCACTTTTGAAACTTTGTAAGTTTTTATGTTTTTCTTTTTCTTATTTTTATCTTTATTTGTTTTCTTTTCTATCTCTTTTCCTTCTTCTTATTTTTCTTACAGTGGGGACACTGTAATTTTAAGTATGGGGTGGGAGAAAATAGAAAATTTGTTGTTTTAAGTGTTTATGTGTTTTAGTTTGTATTTTATTATGAAAATTGAAAAACGAAAAAAAATAAAAAAAAATAAAAATTTGAAAAAAATCTAAAAAGAGTTTTAGAATTGATAGATATCCCTTTCTTAGATTCTATGATAGTAGTTGCTAGCTTAATCATATAATTCCTTGCAAGCATGTCTTTAATAGTATAGCCGGATTCTAAACTTGAAATTGTTTGTTTTTAGAAGAAGATAGCATTTGATGAAGTTGAGCACATATACTTTATAGCATAAGTGATGCAATCCAACAAAATTATTACCTAGTGAGGAATTTTTGGCCTTATAGGGAAAACATCAAAAAATCCCTCTTCTTTTTTGTGTGATTTACTCTCTATATGCATATTATCTCTTGGAATTGTGATGGTTATCTATTTCTTGAGACCCATATGAGATTTATAGTTCATTACCTGTGAAAATCATATGATGGAGAACTTAATTTTTATAAGCCCTATTATTCCTTATCCGCCTTTACATGATCCTTCTTTTGACAACCAATTCTAGCCTAAAGCCTTTATTTTTAAGCTCCACAAAATTTTCCCTAGCCGAGATAAGCTTGACCCTATCCGGGGATTAGGACTTAGATTGGAGAGGTATTTTTTGTTGAGTGTTTAAAAAAGGGGAGCGATATATAATGTTTGCTTTGATTGAAGGATTATTGGGAAGGGTAGATTGGAAGTATCTTGTTCTAATATTATGTAAAAGAAAGATCTCTTGATAAGTAAAAGATGCACAAAATAAAGTTATTTGTTGGAGTTAATGAGAAAGAAATAAAGGAAGAATACATACGGAAGCTCGTTAACGACCCTGAACTTGGCTCGTTAACGAGGCAACGAGAAAGAATAAAAAAAAGGGAAAGAAAAAAAAGAAGTGAAGAGTTGGAGTGCATGTGTATTTATAGATAATATCAGAGATTCTTTTATTTCTTATGAGACTTTCTAGGATGATAATGGGTGAGTGAAAATGAGTGTGCATAATGAGAGAGTGGATTTGGTTTATGTTATGAGAATTTTGTTTATGTGTGAGTTTTTAGGAGTGTTTTGATTCCCGGATATTATTAGCACCACATGACCAAATATTTTCCACGCCTTATTGTCTTTACCAAGCCCCATTACAACCCGGCCGAATGGAAGCTTCTATGAAGTTTTTCCTTGAGCCCTCTAAGTTCTCTTGATGGTTTTTGCTTGTTTTGACAAATCTTGGGTGGAGAGTATTGGTAATATAAGTTCCAATTTCTATGAGTTTGTGTATATAATATGAGTTGAGAGATTGAATTTATGAGCCTAAACACTTGAGAGTTCAGTGAAACACATTATATCCCTTGTGAGGTTGGATTGTATTTTCTTATGTCTATCTAGTGCATGTATGTGTAATGACATTAATAGTCTTTTGCTATATTTTTCTCATGTGTAGAAATTGCTTTTTAGATGATGGCTATGTCTTGATAAGTATGTTTGTTTGGTTTTGGTTAGTGTTTAGTGATTGCTTGAGGACAAGCAAGTTTAAGTATGGGTTTTCTTTGTTTATTAGGATTAGTTTTGGTTTGTTTGGTATTTTGATGTTCGCATTTTTAGTATAGTTTTTAATAGGTTTTCTTTGTTTATTAGGATTAGTTTTGATTAGTTTAGGTTCAGTTTTGTGTGTTTATGGATAGTTTTGCATATTTCTGTGGAAAGTATGGAAGCTACTCTATTTTGTGTATTTTGCAGGTTTTAGCAAGGAAAAGGAGCTATATGGAGCTTAATTTGGAGTACTATAGTGAAAGACGGAGGAATACGAGTTTGAAGAAGTCAGAGTTCAAGATTTATGAGATAAAGTGTGGAAAAAAAACCTAACCCAGGATCGTTAACGAGGCTATGAGGGCTCGTTAACGAGGTCACGAGATAGAAATTCGAGGGTTGACTTTGTGACTCACCGATCCTGTGCGGGAAATTGTTTCCGTGTCGGTAAAGTATCTTTTTATGATTTTTTAGGGTTATTATATTATGTATTTTAGGTCTTGTTATCTTCTTAGATTTTATTTCTATCTTTTAGGTTTTATTTCTATCTTTTTAGGAAAGTTTATATCTTCTAGCCTTTTTAGTTTTTAGGTTTTTAGTATAAATACCCTTCTATCTAGCATAGAAGGGAGAGACTTCTTTTTAGAGATTTTGGAGAGGAGGAAGAACCGAAGAGGAGAGAGAGGATCGGAGTCGAGTTCGGAGGTCGGTGAACGAGAGTTACCGAGTTCGTTGATCGAGATTTTGGTTCGGTGTTTTGTATTTTTCGGTTTCTTCTGAATTTCTGTAAGACAGATTGTTCTATTGAATTTGAGTAGTAATTTGTTTTCAATGTTTTCTTTCATTGAATTTATTTGTTTCATAGTTATGATTAGTGAGTAGTCTTCTTTTCTAGGATCAGGGTTAAGCCCGACATAGTTGAGCATGTTTGATAAGTGAGATTGTGTGTTGAATGCCTTTTATCTATTATTGAGATTGTTTGTTGTGCTTATACCAAGATGCAAATTGAGGTAATTTGAGTTTTTAACTTGATTGAAAGAGAAAGTTAGTAACTTGAAGGTTGATATTGTTTGACAACGAAAGTTTCAAGCTTTAGATCCAAAGCAAACAATTAAGTGAATTGGGTTACGAAAGTAGGTTAAATTATTTGATAGTCAACGAAAGTTGATGACTCTATCTATTTAAAGGCATGATCTTATCTTCTTATGAGTTTATATGCTTGGCTATGTTGTGGTGTCCCTAGTCCTAGATCTTTTTTTTTATTTGAATTATCTTAAGTGATATTCGTTGCTGAGTTACTTGGCTCGGTACCGAATTTATTTAGGTCGTTAGATTGAGTCTTTTGTTTACGGTGGTTCGTTAACGACCCTGACAACGTCTTTAACGAGGCTTCTTGTGAGTGTTTTTGCTTGATTTTGTTTGTTCTTTTTAGTAGTTGATAAACGAACAACCTTGCTTCCTGTGGAACGATCCTGACTCTGCTATACTCAACGGAGTCTTGACTTATAAATTTATTTTTTGTCAAGAAACCCTCTCAACGATATATTCTGTTAAAAGCTTTCAGGTGGTCTCTTGCTGGAAAGGCCCTAAGCTGGTTGGAGAGCTTACCTCCTAAGTCTATCAGGAATTGGAAGAACTTGTATGATCAATTTCTTATAAAATTCTTCCCGCCTGCCAAGACAACGGAATTGAGAAAAAGCATCACCTCCTATCACCAACTGCCTAATGAGACTTTTGTTGAAACATGGGAAAGATTTAAAGAAATGCTTAGACAATGCCCCACTCATGGGCAACCTTTATATGTTCTTCAAGAAATCTTTTTCTAGGGTATCAACGCAGAGACCAAGAACCGCATCAACACACATACTGCGTGCGGTTTTACAGAGATGGACCCTACGGCTACATGGGAATTGCTGGATAAGCTGTCCAATTATGATGCCATGTATGGAACCCAGCAACTTCACAGCCCCAGAAACGTCTCTACGTGCCTAATCGAGAAGAAGTTGACCCGGATGTTAAAACTCAATTTCTACAAGACGAGGTCAACCGCCTGAAGAAGCAGGTAAGTTTTTTGAAATCCTCTCAATCTTGTCAAGAGTGTGGTTCTTCTGCCCATAGTAATTCTGCTTGCACTAACATAGAGCAGGTAAGAGCCGCTGAGACGATTGCTGAAATGAATTACATGAGAGGCCCATACAGGAACCAGCCTAGCAATTTTGAAAGGTCAAACAACTATCAAGTGTGGGGCAATCAGAATCCAAATCCAAACTATGCAGCACCTCCACCGGATAGACGACCTGCGCCTTATCGACCTCCAGGACATCAGGAGCCACCATCTTGGGTATAAGGGTTACAAGAAAGCATCAATGGAGTCCACAACAAGGTTAATGAAGTTCAAGCCAACCTTAACCACCAAAATAAAAGATGGGGAGAGTTCGATGTATGGAAGAAGAATGTTGATTCCCAACTAGGGAACCTTGCTGCACAGATTCCGAGGCCTCAAGGGCAACTTCCGGGCCGTCCCAAAGTGAACCCTAAAGGACAAATAGCAGCGGTACACCTTAGGAGTGGAAAGACATTACCGGAGCGTGCCCAGGCTAAGGAAAAGACGGAAGAGGATGCCACGGTTCAGCTCGGTAACGAGCCAACGAGGGCAAGTACCGAACCAGCATACCATGGTGACGAGGCTCCGAGGGTACCTAACGACCCTAATCCAGGTAAGTTTTCTAATCCGATCCCTCCTCTCCATCCCAGGGTAGTTAACGATCCCATCAAGGTCTGTAACGACCCGCCGAGCGTACCTCACGACCCTAGTGTCGACCCGGTAACTCCACCTCTCGAGCCTAACTTGGATCCGAGAATGGTGAAATCTCTTCCATTTCCCACTTAGAAATCTATGGACTCTACTGAGAGTAAGTTCAAGCGTTTCGTAAAGATTCTTCAAGGCATTAATATTTCCATCCCATTCGCTGAGGCCCTAAGCAAAATGCCGGCTTACACGAAATTTTTGAAGGATATTCTTAGCAGGAAAAGATCCATCACAGAGTTGCAGGATGAAGTCAGATCTATTGCTCTACCAGAAAAGTTAGGAGACCCAGGGAGATTTGCAATAACGATCGGCATAGGCGACCACAAGTTCAAAGCCTTATGTGATTTGGGAGCCAGTGCTAGTTTGTTTTCTCTCTCAATCTGGTCTAAAGCCAACATGGGACCGCTAGAGCCTGTAGAAATGAACCTCTTCATCGTCCTCGATATGCCTGAAGATTCTCATGTCCCCATTATCCTATGCAGACCATTCCTAGCTATAGCGAGTGCCAAAGTAGATGTGCAAAAATGACTTCTCACTTTTGATATTGGAGAGAAACAAGTGGAATTCAACTTAGATCAAAACGCCAATGACCCAACAGCGGTCGCACAAATCGAGTTGACCCAACAAGAACTCGATATAGCTGGTACTACCAAACTTCCTCCAACTTTAAAAGAGGACGAGATTCTCACACAAGTCCCTGCCGAACTTCATGAGCCCATTGACGAGTCCCACATGCAAGAGTATAATCAAGGTGAGTGATCTTCTTCTTACTTTATCCCTACACCATGCCCCACGGTATATGCTACGGAGGAATCTAGACGACCCTGGTTTTCGGATGTCACTAACCCGTATGTAGGAATACCGGGCATACTTATAGAAGACACAGGACCAAGTCTAGTGACTCAAGCGAATAATGCCTACAAGGATAAGTATGGGGTAACTCAGGACCCCAACATAGAGCCACCTTGAGCCAAGGTAAGTACGTCGGGCTAACGACGTTAAAAATAGCGCTTACGGGAGGCAACCCGCTTCTAGTATAGATTAGATTTTTCTTTTCTTTTTAGAATTGATAGATATCCCTTTCTTATGGTTCTATGATAGTAGTTGCTAACATGATCATATAATTCCTTGCAAGCATATCTTTGATAGTATAGCCGGATTCTTGGTTATGAAGTTGTTTTTTAGGAAGGAATAGCATTTGATGAAATTGAGCACATATACTTTATAGCATAAGTAATGCAATCTAACAAATTTTGCTACCTTGTGAGTTATTTTTGGCCTTATAGGGAGAATATCAAAAATCCCTCTTCTTTTATTGTGTGATTAGGACTTAGTTTTGAGAGGTATGTTTTGTTGAGTGTAAAAAAAAAGAGTGAAATGATTATGTTTGGTTTGAATTTAAAGGATTGTTGGGAAGAGTAGATTGGAAGTCTCTTGTTTTTATTTTGTGTAAAAAGAAAGATCTCTTGGTATAAAAGAAAAGCACGAAATAAGATTGATGGTTGAAAGGAAGTTGTTAAGAAAGAGGAGTGCACAATGAAGTTCGTTAACGACCCTGAAGTTGTTCGCTAACGAGGCAGCGAAGGAAAAAAAAAAAGGAAGAAGTTTGAAGTGCATGTATATTTGATAAATAAACCGGAGATTCTTTTGAGTTATTTTTATGAGACTTTCTAGGATATATTGGGTGAGTAAGAGTGCATAATATGTTTGAGTGAGTTTGGTATAATCTTTTAATGAGTGTTTTGGTGAGATGTGTGAGTTTTTAGGAGTCTTTGATTCCCGAATATTATTAGCACCACATGACCAAAATATTTCCACGCCTATTTGTTTTTACCAAGCCCCATTACAACCCGGCCGAATGAAAGCTTCTATGAAGTTTTTCATTGAGCCCCTGAGTTCTCTTGATGATTTTTGCTTGTTTTGACACATCTTGGGTGGAGAGTTTGGTGATATAAGTTCCAATTTCTATGAGTTTTTGTATATAAGTGATATACACAATTATATTGTGTATTTAGGAGGAGTTTTAGCATGAGTTAATGGTGTTTTTAGGTATTTTATATGCTATCTACAGCGAGGAAGAAGAAGACCCGAAGATGCATATTATTGGAGTTTTAGAGCTGGATTGAAGAGAAGACGAAGATCAGCGTTTTGCTGCTGGCGGCAACCGCCGCCCCTGCCAATGCGGAGATCTATTGAGCGACACGTGTTTTATTTCTATTGGTTCTTCCTATGTCAACTTTAATCCGAGATATATGTATTTTTTGATAGACTTTTTAGACCTAGTTTGATATATTAGGTATTAGAGAGTTGCATCTCTCATTCAGACATTATTATCGTATTTTCTACTCAGAGTTTTTAGCTTTTCATGGAGAACTAAGCCCTTTTGCTTAGTCAGACAGTTTGAAGCTTCGTTTTTACTTTCAGTTGTGAGATTTCTACTCTTTATCTATTGCATGAAATTATTTTACTCTCTTGTTTGAATTGTTTATGTGATTGATTTCAGCAATTTCTAGGGTTGTTGATATTGAATCTCAATTGCTAGATCTAGAGAAATTACTGGTTGAGTTTCTCTATTTTATAGTAGCAAACTACGTTGTACTAGTAACTGGTTGTGTTAGTCTATTGTAGAAGAGAGTTTAATTGCATTCTGGTATAAAAGCTGGTTGTTTTATGCTAGAATTGTATCCTGATTATATTCCTATTCTTAATGCTGCTTTTGAATTGAATCTTGATAGTTTCAGGGTTATTCAATTAGTTAGGATTGATAGTATCTGGTTGTGCTATTAATTATTTTAGAAAAGGAATTGGAATTCCATATGCATGCGATATTGAGTGAATCGATGATCAACTTGTCATACGAATGTGGATCTCTGGTTAACTAAGTGTTTTCCCTAATATGATAAAAACTCCGACTTTATTTGCTTTGATAGTTTTTGCATTCTCAATAGTTAGTTTAATTCTAAAAATCCCTTTTACTTTAATTGACATAAAATTCACATAAAAAGATAAATCTCCTCCCTGTGGATTCGACCCTTACTTCCCTAAGACTACAGTCTTTAGGATTGTTAGGACTCTTTTGCATAGATGTGATTTGCACGACCATTTCACGCCTATCAAATTGGCGCCGTTGCCGGGGAGGCAATAATTGTCTTTTGTGTAATTTTTGTGCCAATTTTGGTGTGAACCTATCTTATGGTTCACACCCGTGCTACTAATAATTCACCACTTGTTTTTGATTCAGAAATTGAATGGACTCTTTTCAGAACTCGTCGAGCTGTTCGTGCACTACTGCAAGGAATCCGAACAATGGGTGAGCGAGTTACTCTTGAGAGCTTGACAGCTCCTAATCTGAATCAGCCTACACGTGCAGTGCAATTCTCAGCCCTTGGTGATGGGGTGAAGTTTGAGCTCAAGACAGGAGTAGTCCATTTACTCCCAAAATTCAACGGAACTCCACTTGAGGATCCCATTCAACATCTTGATGAGTTCCTTGATGTTTGCACCAGCATGTGTCCCTCTGATATTACTGAAGAACAGATGAGGCTGAGAGCGTTTTCTTTTTCTCTGAAGGAATCTGCTAAAGACTGGTATCATGCTCTACCCCCTGGAAGCGTTACTACTTGGGTGAACCTGAAGAAGTTATTTCTGGACAAATACTTCCCTTCAATCAAGTCCAATCAAATCAAGAAGCAGATCTGTAACATAGAGCAATTCCCCAACGAGTCGCTTTATGAATATTTTGAGCGCTTCAGGAAGCTGGTAAAGAGTTGTCCCTACCATGGTTATGCTAATCATGATCTTATTCTCTATCTCCATGGAGGACTCTGTGAGGAAGACAGGCGATTGGTCAATTCCTCTTGTGGTGGAAACATCATGAAAAGAACCTATGATGAGGCTCTAGACATCTTTTCTACGTTGGCTGATGATTCTAGGCAATACACTGGAAGAAGTTCTAAAAACTTGTCAGCCGCCAACTCTCACTCTAAAATCGATCAAGCTGACTTTGATGTGCTGAAAGAAGAAGTGAGGCGGTTGAAGCTAAAGGGTACTACTCAACAGGCTAAGGCGTGTGGAATCTGTAATGACGCCTTTCATCCGACTAATTCATGTCCTACACTACAAGAGGAAGTGAATGCAGTTGGAGGGTATCAAATGAATCCAAGAAATGACCCCTATTCAAACACCTACAACCCTGGCTGGAAAGATCATCAGAAATTCAGGTGGAGAGAGCCTGAGTCAAAGCAGCAACTAGATCAGTTTCAACAAGTTAAGCCATATGTGCCAAGGCCTTAAGGACAGAATCACAATGTCGCTACTTCTTTGGACGACATGATGAAGATGTTGGTGCAAAGTAATCTCACTCTTCAAAATAATATGGCTCAACATCAAAATAGTATGGCTCAACTGACTCAAAATCAAACGAAGTTCCAAGATATTACATTAGCCAGCATTCACAACCTGGAACGACAGATGAGTCAAATCTCTGAAGTTGTAAGCAAACTGGAAGCAAGAGATTCGGGTAAACTTCCTTCTCAAACAGAAGTCAACCCGAATATCCGTAATGTCAGTGTCAAAGACGACAACGGCGACCGCCGCCAGGATAGTGGCACCCGCCGCCAAAGGGAGCTTAGCTACGGCAATTTGGAATTAATTAGCGGCGACCAAAAATTAATTGGCGGCACCCGCCGCCAGGACAGCGGCACCCGCCGCCAAGACGGCGGCGCCCGCCGCCACGGTGATGATCCGCCGCCAACTTTTTCCGAAACAAGCGGCGACCGCCGCCCTTCTGATGGCAGCCACCACCTATCTGTTGAAGCCTCCAATGAAGAAAGATCTCAACCTCTCCCTAAATGGAAGCCAGTTGCCCCGTTTCCATCTGCATTAAAGCGTACAAAGCCCCTGATGCAGGACAAAGACATGTTCGAGATGTTCAGAAACGTTGAGGTCAACATTCCTCTCCTTAACTTGATCAAGTCAGTCCCACGCTATGCAAAGTTCTTGAAGCAGATGTGCACTACGAAGCGGATTCAAGACAAAAACAGCAAAAAGAAGGTGAAGGTAAGCGAGCATGTTTCAGCTGTGTTCCAAAAACGCTTACCTAAGAAGTGCGGGGATCCAGGTATGTTTACTATCCCTATTACAATTGGAGGTACTAAAGTTGAATAAGCCATGCTAGATTTGGGTGCTTCCATCAATGTAATGCCTTCTACTCTCTGTGAATCTCTGAAACTTGGACCTATGCATGCCACTAATATCTCTATTCAACTAGCTGATAGGTCTAATGTTCGTCCCATAGGTTTTGTAGAGGACGTTTTGGTTATGGTTGATGATCTCACTTTTCCTGTTGATTTCTATGTACTTAAATGGAACATGATGATCATGCAATTCCTATTCTATTAGGGAGACCTTTTCTGAAAACAGCCAATACTAAAATCAATGTGAGCACTGGCTCTTTAACTATGGAATTTGATGGTCAAATCATTAATTATAATATTTATGAAGCCATGAAATATCCTTCTGATGATTACTTTGTCTATGCTATTGATATGCTTGAGCATGTGCTACAAGATGTCTTTGATGAAAATCAACTAGATGATGTGCAATCTATTATTGTTGATTCTAGTTTGGATTTTACTCTATAAACTGATATACAGGAGATTGTAAACGAGATGGATGCTTATTACAAGCTTCCTCTTGAGCCACTTGGAAAAACTCCTTTACCATTAACCCTGCCTAGGGAAAAGCTGTTACCCTCTGTTGTGCAGGCTCCGGTGATTGAGTTGAAGCAACTCCCAGACCACCTCAAGTATGTATTTCTTGGAGACAAGGAAACATTACCAGTGATCATCTCCAACAAGCTCACAAAAGATCAAGAATGCAAGCTAGTGGCGGTTCTAAAATAGTACAAGACAGCAATTGGTTGGACCATTGCTGACATCAAGGGAATCAGCCTCACCACTTGCATGCATCGTATACTGTTGGAAGGAGAAGAGAAGCCATCTAGGCAACCACAGAGGCGTCTAAATCCACCTATGATGGAGGTGGTGAAGAAAGAAGTTTTGAAACTCTTGCAAGCAGGTATGATTTTTCCTATCTCTGACAGCAAATGGGTTAGCCCCACACAGGTTGTACCAAAGAAAGGGGGAATTACAGTGGTGGAGAATCAGCAAGGAGAATTGTTCCCTACAAGACTGCAGACAGGTTATAAAGTTTGCATTGACTACCGCAAGCTGAATGCAGCCACTAGGAAGGATCACTTCCCCCTTCCTTTCATTGATCAGATGCTTGAGAGATTGGCAGGCAGAGCATTTTATTGCTTTCTAGATGGGTACTCAGGCTACTTTCAGATAGCCATTGCCCCTGAAGATCAAGCAAAGACAACTTTCACTTGCCCGTTTGGCACTTTTGCCTACCGTCGGATGCCATTTGGGTTGTGCAATGCCCCTGGGACCTTCTAAAGGTGTATGGTAAGCATCTTTTCTGAGTACATTGAGAATTTCATTGAGGTATTCATGGATGATTTTACTGTACATGGGGATAATTTGATGCATGCCTAAATCACTTAACTTTGGTACTTGCTAGATGTGTTGACACTAATTTAGTGCTTAATTCTGAAAAGTGTCACTTCATGGTAGAACAGGGTATTGTGCTTGGTCATATAGTTTCCGCTAGGGGTATTGAGGTCGATAAGGCAAAGGTTGAAACAATTCAATCTTTGCCCTATCCTACTAATGTGCTCGAAGTTCGTTCTTTTTTAGGCCATGTAGGTTTTTACCGCAGGTTTATTAAAGACTTCTCCAAGATTTCAGCACCCCTGTGTAAATTGTTGAAGAAAGACATGTTGTTTGAGTTCACAACTGAGTGTCAGGCAGCCTTTGATGATCTTAAGGCTCGCTTGACAAGTACCCCTATTATTCAAGCTCCTGATTGGTCTAAGCCTTTTGAAATAATGTGTGATGCTAGTGATTATGCGGTGGGGGTTGTGCTAGGCCAAAAGGAAGCCAAAGCTTCTCATGTGATTCAATATGCATCAATGACCCTGAATGGTGCACAGAGGAACTACTCTACTACAGAAAAGGAGATGCTTGCAGTGGTATTTGCACTTGAGAAGTTCAGACCTTACCTCCTTGGAACAAAAAGGTCATCATATATACTGATCATGTTGCCCTGAGATACCTACTGACAAAGAAGGAAGCAAAGCCAAGATTAATTCGATGGGTCCTATTGCTCAGTGAATTTGATATTGAGATCAAGGACAAAAAGGGTGATGAAAACCTGGTGGCTGATCATCTCAGCAGAGTTGTTCAAGTAGAGAGCACCCCTCAAAATCAGATTCAAGCAAGCTTTCCGGATGAGTCCTTGTTCAAGATGAGCACCATAGAACCATGGTATGCAGACTTGGTGAACTTCCTCAGCACAAGTGAATTCCCTCAATCTTTCAACAAAGCTCAGAGGGATATACTACGAAGTACAGCTAGATTTTTTGTCTGGGACGACCCCTATCTTTGGAAGCACTACTCTGACCAGGTAATCCGCCGTTGCATTCCAGAAAATGAGGTAAATTCTCTCCTTACACTTTGTCATTCTAGAGCATGTGGGGGACATTTTGGGGTTCAAAGAACTGCTAGGAAAGTACTTGATGCAGGATTTTGGTGGCCTACCATCTTTAAAGATGCACACAACTACTGTAAATCCTGTGATAGGTGCCAAAGAGTTGGAAATATGTCCAGTAGGGATGAAATGCCCCAAACTGGTTTAATTTTTTGTGAAATATTTGATGTTTGGGGTATTGATTTTATGGGACCTTTTCCAAACTCTAGTGGGAATATTTATATTTTGCTTGCGGTGGACTACGTTTCCAAATGGGTGGAAGCGAAGGCCACCAGGACTGATGATTCTAGAGTTGTTGCAGATTTCTTGAAGTCCCATATGTTCAACAGGTTTGGAATTCCCAAAGCTCTCATAAGTGATAGGGGAACTCACTTTTGTAATAGGACAATTACTGCCTTGTTAAAGAAGTATCATGTCAATCAAAGAGTTTCTACTGCCTATCATCCTCAAACGAATGGCCAAGTTGAAGTATCAAACAGGGAGATTAAATCTATTCTGGAGAAGACGGTGTCTCCCAGCAGAAAAGATTGGAGCCAGAGGCTTGATGATGCATTATAGGCCTACAGGATAGCTTAGAAAACACCTATTGGTATGTCACCTTTTAGGTTGGTTTTTGGTAAGGCATGTCACCTCCTAGTTGAGTTGGAACACAAGGCCTATTGGGCCATCAAAAAGTGCAATTTACAACTGGAAGAAGCTGGGGAGCTCAGAAAGCTCCAATTACAGGAGTTGGAGGAGGCCAGGATTGAAGCTTATGATAATGTTATTCACTACAAGGAGCGAACTAAGGCTTGGCATGACAAAAATATATTGAGAAAGGATTTTACAGCTGGTGACAAAGTTCTTCTATTTCAGTCCCGCCTTAGACTCTTTCCAGGCAAGCTAAGATCCCGTTGGGCAGGGCCTTATGTGATTGCTCAAGTTTTTCCCCATGGTGCAATTGAGCTTTATGATTCCAAAACTCATGCTTTATTCAAAGTGAATGGTCAAAGAGTGAAGAAGTATTATGAGGGATTTACCAAGGAGACAATTGAGGAGGCTGTCCTAACAAAGCCCGACGCTGAGGACTGATGAATTGGCACTACATCGAGCCACGACGTTAAATAAGGCACTTGTCGGGAGGCAACCCGGCCTAGGTACTTTCTTTCATTTTTGTTTTCTAGCTTAGTTGGTTTTTTTCGGTTTTCGTTATTTTGTGTGGACTAACCTGCAGGACGGAGCAAAGGAGGACAACGTAATTGGCGGCGACCGCCGTAAGCACGGCGGCACCCGCCGCCATTTATTTTTTGAGGATTTTAGCTACGAAGTGGCAGCAGCGACCGCCGCCACTCCAGCGGCGACCGTCGTAAGCACGGCGGCACCCGTCGCCTCTTCCGTACACGTATATCCATCTCTTCCTTTTAAAAAATTAAAAATTAAAAAAATAGAAAAATCGAAAATAAAAAATAAAAAAAAGGGAGTGCTGGTGAGTTAAAAAACAGATAGAGGCTTGAGTGCTCATAAAAAAATCATCAAGAGTGGAAAAAGAGAGCTTATTGAAAGAAAAAAAGAGAGGAGAGGAAGAAAACCTTCAAGTTCAGATCCACTCCAAATCCGGCAAGATCCAAGCACACCTCCGTCGTTTTTGAGACCTCCAGCCTCGCCGCCCTCCTTCGCATCACTCACGCAGCAACCGCCGTAGATCCGGCGACTTTTTTGAAAATATTCGAGGCGACACCCGCCGCCAAGAACAGCGGCACCCGCCGCCAAGAACAGCAGCACCCGCCGCTAGGAACTTCGAACTCGCCGCCAATTTTCCAGCCCGCCTCTCCTATTTCCGAGTATTTTCGACTGATTTGCTCCTGTTTTTTGTCTATTAAGAGTTCATATTGAGCATTATGAGTTCTAGGAAGCGTGCTATGAGTTCTAGATCCGCCACCTCCGAGATCCATGAGGCTCGTAGGAAGATTATTGAGGGACGGGAGATCGTATCTACTCTATTTTTGATCCCGTTACTATGAGGCAGTTAGGATTGGAGAGTTGTACTAGGCAGATGTTGACCCATGCTGGATTGGGTAATTTTTTCTTTAAGAGTGCTCCCACATTCCCGGCCTAGACTAGGGAGTTTCTGATTACTTTAGAGGATGACCATGAGAATGGGAGGATTTCTTTTCAGCTAGGAGGTTCAGTACATGTATTGACTTATGCTAGCCTTGAGGAGGCATTTGGTATTACTCAGCAGCCTTCTATTTCTGATCTTTGGGATGCTTCTAGTGAGGAGTTGAATTTTTGGTATCAAACTACTGGTTTTCATTCATTTGATCCCAAGGCAGGAGAAAAGAATTACAAATGGTCCCATCCTTGTTTACGGATTGCTCATAAGGTGATTAGGATGGCTTGGTATGGCCACACTGAGGCAAACAAGGTCTCTTACACTGATTTAGAGACTATGTGGAGCTTGACACCCCAGTGCACGCTTATTAGAGATTGGAGAGCTCAGTTTCTTACTTGCTGCAAGAAGTGTAGGGGCCAGACCAAGTGTAAGATTGCTATTGGTGGTATGATTTCTATTTGGGGGGAATTTTTGAACATTCCTTTTCCCCCAGCATCTCAAAGAGTGTCTTCCACTTTCACTTGTGACATTAGGCATTTGAGGCATGCTGGATATATTACTGAGGCTAGAGGTCGATTTTCCTACTCATTTGGTCCTCCTACGGGTACTTTTAAGATTCCTCTACCCATTGCTAACTTACCTTATGGACCTGAGTATCATCACTTTGATCTCCGACAGTTGTCAGTTCCTACTAGAGCTCCCGGCTCTACTTCTGATGCTCCACAGGCTGTTCCTCCATCTACTTCACAGCCTATTCCAGAGACTATTCCTCAGGGCGACACAGTTATGCATGAAGATGTCCCGGGGTCAGATTTTCCTAGTACTTCTGGAGTTGACACTGGTCTGAGCTGGCAGGATGATATGATGTGCCAAATGCGTCAGCTTTCAGTCCGTCAGGATGAGATGTTTACTCAGCAGTCTGTTTTGTCTACTTCTATAGACCGGATCCATCAGTTCCACCAGGATCAGTCTCAGTTCCTTCAGCAGCAGACTAGCTATTTCCAGCAGCAGGCTCAGTTTTTCCAGGGCGTGTGGCCCAATTATCCTTCATATCCTGACTATCCACAGTATCCACCATATCCACCACCATCTGATCAGTAGTGGTATTATTCTCTACTTCCCCTTTATTTTATTTTTTCTTTACTACATTGAGGACAATGTGTGTTCTAAGTGTGGGGGAGTTGGAATTATACTACTATTGATATGCTATAAATAAATACAAAATTAAAAAATTAAAAAAATAAAAAAAGAGCCATAAAATTGAAAAAAGGCATAATGAAATCTTGGGATAAACTGAAAACCTGAAAGGGCGGTCTAGGTAATAAGCAGGTAATCTGGCAGGCACTAGGCCTTGGCAAAAATAGATTTCGAGTGGTGTGAGTTGGTGAGTCCATTATTGAAAAATGAAAAGAGAGTGTTAGGTGAAAACCTGAAAAGGCGCCTAAGCAAAATGAGTGAAAAAAAAGAGTGTTTTAGGACTATCTTTTTACCGGCGCAGGAGACATAAGAAGTGAAGTATAGGAGTGTTTTGGATAGGTTTTCACTTGGAGGTATAAGGTGTAGATTTATGGAGATTTTCACTCTCTTTATTGGTGTTTTTGATGGACTTATTAATGGTTAGTTTTTGGTGGGTTGATGTTTGATGTTTTGATAGATATTGAGGATTGTTTGGTGGTTTGAGTTGAGCATGATGTTGATTTGATGTTGATGATGATTTGCTCATTTATGTTGATGTTGAGTATGGTGGGGTAGTTAGAGCTTATTTTCTATATGTGTTGTTGTGTAGGTTGGGTGTTTAGCTTGCATGAGAATGCTTTTATTCCTCTTTGTAAGCTTCCTTGCATTTTGATGATCCGGGGGTTATAGTTTTTATGAGTGATAGTTTTCTGAGTCACTTAGGGACGAGTGGGATTCCAGTGTGGGGGAGTTTGATATACACAATTATATTGTGTATTTAGGAGGAGTTTTAGCATGAGTTTATGGTGTTTTTAGGTATTTTATATGCTATCTACAGCTAGGAAGAAGAAGACCCGAAGATGCATATTATTGGAGTTTTAGAGCTGGATTGAAGAGAAGACGAAGATCAGCGTTTTGCTGCTGGCGGCACCCGCCGCCCCTGCCAACGCCGAGATCTATTGAGCGACACCTGTTTTATTTCTATTGGTTTTTCCTATGTCAGCTTTAATCCGAGATATATGTATTTTTGGATAGACTTTTTAGACCTAGTTTGATATATTAGGTTTTAGAGAGTTGCATCTCTCATTCAGACATTATTATCGTATTTTCTATTCAGAGTTTTTAGCTTTTCATGGAGAACTAAGCCCTTTTGCTTAGTCAGACAGTTTGAAGCTTCGTTTTGACTTTCAGTAGTGAGATTTCTACTCTTTATCTATTGCATGGAATTATTTTACTCTCTTGTTTGAATTGTTTATGTGATTGATTTCAGCAATTTCTAGGGTTTTTGATATTGAATCTCAGTTGCTAGATCTAGAGAAATTACTGGTTGAGTTTCTCCATTTCATAGTAGCAAACTACATTGTACTAGTAACTGGTTGTGCTAGTCTATTGTAGAAGAGAGTTTAATTGCATTCTAGTATAAAAGCTGGTTGTTTTATGCTAGAATTGTATCCTGATTATATTCCTATTCTTAATGCTGCTTTTGAATTGAATCTTGATAGTTTCAGGGTTATTCAATTAGTTAGGATTGATAGTATCTGGTTGTGCTATTAATTATTTTAGAAAAGGAATTGGAATTCCATATGCATGCGATATTGAGTGAATCGATGATCAACTTGTCATACGAATGTGGATCTCTGGTTGACTAAGTGTTTTCCCTAATTTGATAAAAACTCCGACTTTATTTGCTTTGATAGTTTTTGCATTCTCAATAGTTAGTTTAATTCTAAAAATCCCTTTTACTTTAATTGACATAAAATTCACATAAAAAGATAAATCTCCTCCCTGTGGATTCGACCCTTACTTCCCTAAGACTACGGTCTTTAGGATTGTTAGGACTCTTTTGCATAGCCGTGATTTGCACGACCATTTCACGCCTATCAATAAGGTAAGTTGAGAGATATATTTATAAGCCTAAACACTTGAGAGTTGAGAGAAACACATCATTATCCCTTGTGAGGTTGGATTGTATTTGCTTTTGTCTATTTGGTGCATATGTGTGTGATGACATTAATAGTCATTTGCTATTTTTCTTCTAGAAGTTTTGATGTTGCTTTTTAGATGATGGATATAGTTTGATGAGTATGTTTGTTTGGTTGATTATTGTTTAGTGATTGCTTGAGGACAAGCAAGTCTAAGTATGGGGTATTTTGATGTTCGTGTTTTTGATATAGTTTATGATAGGGTTTTCTTAGTTTTTTAGGATTAGTTTTCATAAGTTTAGGTTAGTTTTGTGTGTTTTTGGATAGTTTTGCATATTTTGTGAAAAGTATGGATGTTACTCCGTTTTGTGTATTTTTGTAGGTTTTAGCAAGGAAAAGGTGCTATTTGGAGCTGAATTTGGAGTGCTATGATGAAGGACGGAGGAATGCAAGATGATGAAGTCGAAGTCTAAGTTGTTGAAGATGAAGTGTTGAAGAAGCCAAGCCCAGGCTCGTTAACGAGGCTGTGAGGGCTCGTTAACGAGGTTACGAGATAGAGTTTTCGAGAGTCTGATTTTGTGACTTACCGATTCTGTGCGGGAATTTATTCCGTGTCGGTAGAGTGTTTTTAATGAATTTTAGGGTTATTATATTATTTATTCTATTTCTTGTTATCCTTCTAGATTTTATTTCTATCTTTTTAGAGTAGATTTCTATCTTTTAGGAAAGTTTTTATCTTCTAGCCTATTTTATTTAATAGCCTTATAAGTATAAATACCCTTCTATCTAGCCTAGAAAAAAAAAAGAAGGGAAGCAAGCAAGTAGTGAACGAGGAAGAGCCGAGAGAGAGAGAGAGAGAGAGAGAGAGAGAAAGACGAGTCGGAAGGTCGAGGTTGAGAGCCACGGTGGACGAAAGTTTCCGGGATCGTTAATCACGGGGTTTTGATTCGGTGTTTTGTATTTTTCGGTTACTTCTGAATTTTGTAAGACAATATTTTATTCTTAATTTGAAGTAGTTGTTTTGTTTTCAATATTTTTTCTTGTTGAAGTCATTTGTTTCTTAGTCATGAATAGTGAGTAGTTTTCTTATCTAGGGTCGGGGTTGAAACGCGTCATAGTTGTGCATGGTTGATGAGTGAGATGATGTGTTGAATGCCTTTTATCTATTTTTTAGATTGCTTGCTGTGTTTATACCTAGATGAAAGTCAAGGTAATTTGAGTCTTAACTTGATTGAGAGAGAAAGTTATAAACTTGAAGGTTGATATTGTTTGAATACGAAAGTTTCAAGCTTTAGATCCAAAACAAGCAATTGAGTGAATTAGTTTATGAAAGTAGATTAATTTACTTGCTAAGTCAATGAAAGTTGATGCATCTATCTATTTAAAGGCATGATATTTATCTTCTTACGAGTTTGTGTGCATGACTATGTTGTGGTAACCCTTATCCTAGATCTTGTTTTTATTTGAATTCTCCTAGGTTATATTCGTTACTGAGTTCGTAGCCTCGATACCGAACCTGTTTAGTTCGTTATTTTTAGTCATTTGTTTACGGTGGTTTGTTAACGACCCTGACAACGTCGTTAACGAGGTTGATCGTGAGTGTTTGCTTGTTTTTGTTTGATTTTTAGTAGTTGATAGATAAACAAACCTTGCTTCTCGTGGAACGATCCTGACTCCCCTATACTCAGCGGGGTCTTGACTTCTAAATTTATTTGTTGTCTAAAGTAAAGGCCTGTCAACACCTGACAATTCTGGTTTCGACATGATACTCTTCATTGGATAGTTAGTCCTCACGATAATAGAATGACTCTCAAAATAAGGGCGAAACTTTATCGAAGCCATTACCAAAGACAATACAAGTTTCTCTACGGGTGAATACCTGGTTTCCGCATCAATCAAGGTTTTACTTACGTAGTAAATGGGCAACTAGTCTCCATTCGCCTCCCTCATCAAGACGACACTTATAGCTACTTTGGTTACAGCTAAGTATACATACAGCTTCTCGTCTGGCTTGGATTTGGAAAGCACCTGCGGGTTAGATAAATAAATTTTCAATCCTTTGAAAGCTTCTTCATGTGCTTTCGTCCACTCAAAGAACTTTTTCTTCTTCAAGATATCATAGAACAACTTGTTTCTGTCCCAAGATCGAGATATGAATCGGTTTAATTCTGCCACTCGCCCTGTCAACTTCTGGACGTCTTTGACGCACTTTGGTGGCTGTAACTCCATTATCGCTTTGATCTAGTCCGGACTCGCCTCGATTCCTCTTTGTGTCACTATGTATCCGAGGAACTTCCCTGATGTAACTTCGAAAGAGCATTTGGTTGGATTCAGCTTCATTTTGTAGCTTCGTAAGATCTGGAACGCGTCCTTCCAGTGGTTAATGTGGTCCTCCGCCTTCAGTGACTTGACTAGCATGTCGTCAATATACACCTCCATCGTATCCCCTAGTTTTTTCTAAAACATCTTATTAACCAATCTCTGATAAGTAGCACTTGCGTTTTTTAATCCGATGCATAACTTTGTAACAATAAGCTCCTTGATTGGTCACGAATGCAGTTTTTTCTTGATCGTTGGGATGCATCGTTATTTGATGATATCCACTAAATGCATCCATGAAAGATAAAAGATCATGCCCTGTCGTTCCGTCCACTATTGCATCGGTATGAGGCAAAGGGAACGAATCTTTAGGGCATGCTTTATTTAGATCAGTAAAGTCTACACAAACGCGCCACTTTCCGTTTTTCTTTTTTACAACCACCACATTTGCAAGGCAATCAGGATATTTTACCTCTCTAATTTTACCTCGTCATTGATTACCTAATTCCGTTTGGGTGCAAACTTACGCCTGGGTTGGTCGGTAAAGATATTTCTCCTAACGTCTTGCGTGATTCGCCACTGAAACCTACTAAAGTCGTAGATTTTTTAACAATGTCGTCCATCCCAAGGCCTAAGCTATACAAAGCATCCAACATGAGCAAGTTAGTGGAACTCCCATTATCAACTAATATTCTTTTAACAAGGAAGTTTGCTATTGCCAGAGAAATTATTAAGCAATCATGGCGAACTTCCTCTTCTTCGACATCATCGAAGGTAATAGGCATCACATCGTGACCAGTTCGTAGAGGAACTCTGGGACACTCTCTCCTAGTATCCCTTGCGATTCTCTTTGCTGCAGAGTACGTTATACCACAGATTTCAAATCCCCCGGTGATGACGTTGATCACTCCAGTATGCTTCGAAGGTGGAGGAGGGCTAGCTTTCCCTTTGTTGTGCTCTAACTACTCCTTTGCTTTTTCTGATATCAAATCTTTGAGGTACCCCCTGCGTAATAGTTCGCTTACCTCCTTTTGCAACGCGATATATTCATCCGTTCGGTGACCATGATCAAAGTGGAAATCACACCATTTGAACTTGTCTTTTTTATGCGAAGGTACATTACTCTTTCGGGGCCATTTGACAGTAACCCACATGCTGTTGAGAGTCTGAACAACCTCCGTTGCATCTACACAGAAGTTGTAATGGGAAAGTCTAGGAGGTAGCCTGGGATTTTCATATCTTTCGCCTTGCCTAGCAAATGTCGTATTAACGGTTGTCTTGGAAGGGGATGACGTGGAATATGGGGCATATCTAGGTTCTCGCCTTCCTTGCCTTCATTCTGGACGGTGAGGGCTAATTGCTTTTTCAGCGAAGTGATCATCCTCTTCCAATCGCACATGTGCTAACGCCTTCACCTGCACTTCATCAAAGTTTGAACAAGGGTACTTAGTTAATTCACGATATAATTCAGGGTTACAAATCGAGATGCCCCTTCGGAATGCTTCCACGGCTGTAGCGGCGTCGCATCCTTCTATAGTAACCAGCTCCTCGTTGTAACGGTTAAGGAAGGCTTTCAAGGATTCACCAAGTTTTTGAACCATACGGTATAAATCGCTTGATCGTTTTCTTGCGTGTTGACTGCTCGCAAACCTTACCCTGAACTTGTCAATCAACTCAGCAAAATATGAAATACTTCCAAGAGGTAAATGAGAATACCAATTGAGTGTGGGTCCGGATAACGTGTTCCCGAACCAACAAAACATAACAATCTCCTTCATATCAAAAGGGACTGTTCTAATGTTCATAGCTTTCTTGAATGCAGCTGTATGTTGATCAGGATCTGTAACCCCTTCATACTTAGGTACATCGGGGACGTGATACTTTCGGGAGATGTCGATCCTTGCGATAGCGGGTACGAAGGGAGAGTCTGTGTAATCGTCCCTCCTTTCCATTGCTATCGGTTGGGGTGTTCCTGGGACCTGAGTAATTCGGTCCTCTAGAGCTTTGAGGCGTTCCCATAATTGGGAAACCTCAGCATCTTCCCGTACAGCCCTTAGTGAATTACCATATACCTGATACCCAGTTACTGGTTTGACGACGTCAGGCGTTATGAGACTTGGATCATCCATATCTAATCGTCTGGCGACACCTTCTACTGCGTCCGTTCCACGCGGACGGGTGGGAGCTGATTGTACCTGAAATCGAAGTAAATTTCGTTAATTAGTTAAGTTTTAATTTGTTTTTCATATACCTCGGTGAATTTAGCATAAGCCTCCTTTTGGTTTTCCAAATCTTTCTGGAGGGCGATCATCGTTGCGCGGAGCTCCATGATGACGTCAGAATCGCCCCCTCCTCCTCCCCGTTCCGCGGAAGTGGTGGGGTTGCCATTTGCATTTTCGGAGTCCTGTTCAACTCATTCTACATTCCTGACTCCGTCAATGTTTCCAGTTTGTCGGTTGTCATTTTCTTGATTGATCTCGTGGTTCTCAGGATCTCCCACGTGACTGTAAGTAGTATGTACTCCATCCATCTTGTTGATAGAACTTGTAGCTCCCTATAGCGTGACTTCTTTTTGGCTAGGGCCCCACGGTGGGCGCCAATTGTTTGGGGCAGATTAACCGTGCCAACGCGTTACCTACTAAAATGAGGGAGTCCTGACCAAGAAGTAATCACAACGCGTTACAAACTACAAGCAAGGCGTAAAGCAAAATGAAAGATTAGGGATTAAGAATAAATAATGAGAATGAGAGCATGCAAATTGTAATATTTGTGTTGTTATTAAGATTGCGGATGAATATCTTACTGATACAAACGAGCTTTTGAATAGAGAGATTGAGAAAGAATGGAGTGAGGTTTTAGCAAATGATTTCTGGTGTTCAGTTTCACATATCCCTTCTTCCTCTGCCTCGTCTCTATTTTATAGTCTTCTTCATTTGAGCCGTTGGTGAAACGTCTAGCGTATCCCGAAAATCTCGCCACCGGTGTGAAGGAGGTAGCCGTTGAAGAGGTTGATCGTGAAGTCTGAGATTCTCGCCGTCCTTTAATTGCTTCTTTGACTGTTCTCCATAATATTCAACTTGGGCCTATTTGTCTAGGGCTGGCAACGCGCTTTTGGGCCAGATTTGGGTGAGGCCCAACAGTTAGGAGGACAAATTCGTGACTCTGAAGGGCCCACGTGGTGGGTTATGATGGCCATCTCTTAATAATTCTGACTTTGCTTGGTTTCCAACTTTAGTGGCTCTCAAGTGAGATGGTGGTATTCATCATGCTCAATTTTGCATGCATAAGAACTTCTTAAGCTTTTTATAAATAAGAATGCACAAGGATTTCTTATGCTTTTTTCATTTAAGATAATTAGATGTTGAGGCTTACCTGTTACTCACTTGATCAGTACTTGCATGTTTATGTGTTTCATATATTAGATAAGCTTGCCCAGAAGATGGATCATCTCCACTTATGAAAAGCAACGGTACTTGAGAATTATTTATAAGTATGGTGGTAGTTCAACCCATCTGTCAATTTTTTATACTAGCAGGATGGCCCATGCTTCGCATGGGGTATATTCTGAGAAGGCCCAAAATTGTTAATGGGCCTGTCCAAATGTGGGGTGATAAATAGGGTCTAGAGTATTTTCTTGTGTTCTATTTATTGACGCTGCTGTGATGAAGACACAAAATAATAACAAAGCATTGTGATGAACTAATGAATGATAAGACTTTTGAAGGAACAGGATCATAACTCACACCCTGGTTTTAATCTTCAGCCCAAAATTTTGTCATGATTAATACGGCAAAAGGAAGGGTCGGATTGTCCAGTGAAATTCAACAGAAAGTACTGCTCCGAGAATGACGCCACATTGTTGTCTATGTTCATGACTTTCTGGAAGCCAGGCAATCGTCCTTCGTCGTATGAGTTTTTAGATTTTGTGTTTCCAAAGGATGGCAGTTTCGGATATAAGCTTGATGAAACCGAACTGAACATGTCCAGATATGTAACCAGATCTCACTGCTCAATCATCACGTTTCCGCTGTTTTGAGCAGCAAAAAGAAATGAGTTTCCCCTTGAAAAAGGGCTTCACTTCCTACTCAATCTGAGATAATATCAATTTCAAATCATCGTGGCAAGCAATATATTTTGTTCATGGATCAGTTGATAATCATTGTAAAAGTAAAGCTAAATTGGGTTTCCAAAACTTTCCCTGTGATGAGAAATTATATAGCGCATTAGCACATGTGAGAAAAACTGTTGGAAAAGAATTAATTACAACACACCTTCCTTCCCATATATATACACACATAACAACATACAAAATTCTGGGAAGCTTGCGCTACAGAGCTGCAACCTATTGCAGTTATTGATCAACCACTATTTCATCCTACTACCAAAATTCGCGGATTACCGCCTATCCGCATTATAGATCACACAAAGTACAGGACCAACCTACCCATAACTCCCTGCTCTTCAAACCGTACGAGTACTACATTATTACACAAGTACAGTATTACACAAGTGCTGATAACCTAGGACCTGCTTCTGCAAAGAGATCTCTATTCTCGCGAGATGTACCTGAGCTCCCATTTAAGTTTCCCGTCCTCGAGTTTTCTCTCAACTGGACTAAAGATGAGGGGAATCCTCGTGTTCTTCACTGACTGCGCAACAGCTGCAACAAAAGAGGCCTTCTCCTATATGAGGACCGCACAAAAGCCGATTAGTGTTACGGAGAAATACACTACTCGTTCCCACGGGAACATAGAGTGCATTATAACAAAGGTACTTTTATTTGCAACTTATCGAAGGCTCATATACCTCTTGAGGCATGTTATGGAACTCAAGAGCCTGGACACCTAAGAGTCTCTCCGCAGTTCTTGGTTGGGCCTGGAAACTGCACTTGTGTTCGCCTTCAGCAACAGTAAAGTCAACGAACATCCTGGATTTAACAGAAAGCCAGACATCCGACGTGTGGGTATTATATTTTTTGATAGAACGTGTGAGTATTATATGTGTACTCGTGTTCAGTAATAACAAATGATGTTTCTATTTAGCGACCCTAATATCCGTAACTAAAGAAAATGTGTGATAAATAATTTGATGGATTCAAGTAAAAAAAGGCAAGCTAACTTACTTTGTTGAACACAGAACAGGCTCTGTACATACTTCGCAGAGTTGTGTATATGTGGCAAGCTTGGCAGCTGCAAGGAAAAAAACGCCCAAATAAAAATCACAAAAAAATATACAGCGAACAAGGTGATAGGAAATAAATTCACAAACACTGTCTCGCTTTCTAAAACCCGAAGCCACAACAACTGAAATCAGGCATGCTAATTTACCAAAGAATAGGTCGGTGTATGAATATATAGACAACTGATATTTACCAAAACTCATTCCTGACTGCATATATTTTAGAAGTATAAATCATCTTTAAGTTACATCAGCAAGAACAAGTAATCACTGAAAAGTCTCAACTATGTCGCCGAAACCATGGAAAATACATTATTCACCTGAAGTACATATATTATATCTATACTATAATTTACGTGTCAACCAACTACTAAATAAGCAGGATGGATTACGCCATCGTGTGAAGACGGAATCTGATCGTCATTAAACAATCACACCAGGTCAACAAAACACCGGTAGATGGTCCTTTCGAGCGGAAAAGGGTATAGCATAAATCAAAAAATATTTTTTCAAAGAAAAAAATACCTGATTTTACAGTAATGTGAACCAAAGCCATTCTATTATATGCAAATCACCCCCATCAAACTCAAAATTACCAAGTGCCAATTGAACCACCTATCTTTAGGCAAAAAAATTAAGACTCAAGTGACATGTTATTTTATAAACCTTAATCAACAGAGTTTTAACAACTCAACTCACTAAAAAAAAAAGCCAAAAAAAAAAAAAAACATATCATGTCAATTCAAGCAACTACAGCAACACATGTTAATGATCATCTCATTTAATAAAGTTTGAAAACATGATGCATATCTTTCTGGTTTTATTGATGCATGTAACTTTCAATCACATGTTAATGATTATCTCATTTAGTTAAGTATCACAAACATTGATGACCAAATAATTCACTACTAAATAACCAGTTGAGTTTCGTGTAAATTGAACCTTGACCAAATTAGTAATCATTGCAACAGATTTTTCCTATCAAATAAGTAGAGAAAGATAGCTAGAATACTCATTCATCAAGATAAAGCAACCCCCTAAAATGAATGAGCTCGCCAAGTAAAACATTAGAACTTTATCAGCTGACATAGAAGTTTCACTAAAAAGGAAAATGTAAATTCACAATTAAGACATACAAGTTAGAGACGAGTGCCATATTGTTATCCAGGATAATCCTTCATAGAAAACACCTAGATTAACTTATCCCAAACTTTCCTAATATACAAACTCTATCCCCTGGAACTCTCTTACATGACTAAGCAAATAATTCCTTTTCAAATGCATGCCTTATAAGACCTATTTACAATAGCTATAAACAAATGGCTAAGAATTTGAAGCCAACTTGTTTTGTCTTTAGTTTATAAGATCGAGTTGCAACAACAATATAGATAGCATGAACAAAAAATACATGGTGATGCATGATGGGCCAATTTAATTCAAAAAAATTTGGGCCAATTTCCCTACCCAACCCTTAAGCGACAACAAGCCTGCAAAGACAACCAAGATGACTCTAGCATCAAGTAAATTCATTCATTTTAGAACAAAATTCTTTCTAGTTCTAACATAAACAACCACGATTCAGATTTTGCATATTCATTCATACCCTAATGAAACCCTGACTAAAAAAAAACAGATCCATAAAGGTGAAGAACAAAAGTACAACATAAATCAAAAACACTACTGCCAAAGTACGATTGAGAGCATGAATGCCTCGAAATTACCTAGACAAAGCTCGAATTGAAGAATATGGAGTTGGAGTATGCAAGCAAGGGAGAGCCAAATCGAGACCTCCTCCGATCCGTAAACACTCCGGAACAACGAGACGGGAAAGCAAAGAACCTAGCAGCTGAATCGAAACTGAGATGCAGAAAAGAGTTAACCTAATCACGGTAATTTCCGAACGGATTATGCCGGATTACGGTGTCGGTGCAAGGATTACGGTGGCGGTGAAATCGGTTAGCAGTAGATTACGGAGTTTGGTGGAGAGAGATGAGATCAAAACTGTTAAAGGGTTTTGCAGTAGATGACGAGCACAGAGAAGAGGATGAGATCGGGGGAGAAGCGGTGAGAGAGCAGGAGGTGGAACGATCCTTTCAAAATAGCAGCCCAAAAGTAAAGCAAATATGAGGAAGCCAAAAAATAAATAAAAAATCAGAATAAACCCTAACCGGACGATAACACAAGCGGGATTTTATAAGAACTAACGCTCAGATTTCAAAGCTATGTTTGCATTTATAGTAGTGTGGATGTGGATTAAATAGACACTTTAGAATTTTGATTCGAATTTGCATTTGAATATGAATAGCTGCAACTTTTGGAAGTAGAACATAAAAGGAATTGTCAATTTGTCATTATCCATTTATTTATTAAAACCTAATAAAAAGTACTTTTCGTTCTGATACTTGAAGTTAAAACCCGATTTATTCTCGACTACTTTTTGCAAATCATGTTGTGTTGCGTAAACTGAACTTGTAATCTAAGAGCATGATGCACATACAAAACAAACGAGCTCGACACTTTAAAACACTTTGATTATCATCGCATCCACTTTTCCCTTTCAAGTATACACGAAGGAAAGGCAAAAATAGTTGATCATGATGATGCAGGCCTGCCAGGCGGCAGAATACATAAACAGCCCCCTGTACTTGGACCAATTGGTCACTTGACCCCTTGTACTTTAGCCCTAACCGTTTGACCCCTTATAGTTGCACATTGCGACCTATTGAACCCCTATTAAGTCATTTATCCCATCTTCTTTAGGAGTGTAGTGCATGCGCGATGATGTGTTATATTATGTTACCACAATGGCGATGACATGGATGTCATTGTGGCAACACAATATAACGCATCATGTCATCGCCATGTCATCCATGTCCTCCATGGCATCTATATCATCACCATTGTGACAATAAAATATAACACATCATCGTGTGCGCACCACACTCCTAAAAAAAGTTGGGATAATTGGCTCAATAGGGGTTCAATAGGTCGGAATCTGCAACTATAGAGGGCCAAACGGTTAGGGCTAAAGTACAGGGGGGCAAGTGACCAATTGGCCCAAGTACAAGGGGTCGTTTATGTATTCTGCCCATGCCAGGCATACTTACTTTGTCATGTGACTAAATTGACATGATAACCTGGATTCATAACCTTCATGCTTTCTTTTCATCCCTTGATCGCAGATACTCTCATCATGAGATGAACAAGTTAATCTGAATTCGCAAGATGTAAATACCAAAATCAAAAAACAAGGAACATCACTGATCTTGCCATTGAGTTTATACGTGTTACAGTATCACTATTATGCTCTTCAAACTTTACTACTGATTCAAGAAAAGAAAATGGAAATGCTACAACATTGATGTGAGTGAGTAGAAGGATTGCCAGGCAAGTGAAGATACATGTGACTGCCAAGCCTCCTTCCAATACAAACAAGTCCTTGGAACCATTTTAAATTAGAGAGATGACTTTCCTCCGTGCAATGGAAAGCCCTGTGTTATGGTTGTGTTTTCGAATACTCCAGTTCCTACAATACGAGTAAGATTGAGATCAACCTTGTACCTGGAAATTAAGTGCATTGATGGCTCCATACTTGGAAAGAAGTCCAGCTTCAGTAATTACTCTGCCATGAAAACAGAGTTAGCTTTATCACCATGAAAACTGATACTGCTTAGCTGTTTGTTTGATATGAACCAAATTGAAGATGGGAAGTTGGTTTCTTTGGAGGATTTTAATAGACCATATGCACTCTTAACAAATTCTCTCACAACGTCACTTGGCCAAAGAGAGGAGAGGAGGCTACTATGACAAATTCCCAGTTAAGTGTAAATCCATCAAATTCCGTTGAAAGCCATCATAAACATACAGTAAATCAACGATGAGGGCCATGAGGCTACTCCACCTTTTTCTATCAGTTTACTTGGATTATAAATCAGTGTACAGCATAACCTATCTCAGCTAATTTGATAGAAATAAAAACACCATCCAAAACCAATATTTACCAACAACATTTTTCAGGGTTTATCACTAATCGCACATTCACACCCTATCCTATACATTCCTAATTATAAACACCCAGTGTGTCAGTTATTTAAAGTGTGAAGAAATATACTATTAGTAGACAGGGATCTAGTTTGAACAATCTAGACCGTTAAATAAAAAATCAACAATTGATAATAGATTCTTCTCTTCTTATAGAAGTATCAAATGATAGATAACCAGTTGGAATAGTTAGAAAGACGATTCAAATTCTTCATCCGGAGAAAGACAAATCAAATTCATATAGATTAAATTAAACAGGCAACAAAATAGGAATTATGTATAAAATTACCCAACCACTAGAACTAGGTTGAGTCCCGCTGGACCTGGGCCGATTCCGATTGAACTCAGCCGGATCCAAAACTCCCCTCCTCCCCATCACCATCTCATAACCACTTCCTGATTTCGGCCTCCCATCCTCCCCATACTGAGCCGCCGCCGATCCAATTCCGCTGCCGCCCGGCCGGAAACCGGCTGCGGACGGCGGCTCCTTCTTCGCAACAAACCCTGGGCGGAGATGCGGCGGAACGAACTTATCGCTCTTGGAGGTCACGGACTCCTTATTCGCCTTTTCGAGGCCCGTAAACTGATGATTAGACTGAGGAGAAGATAGCAACGGGCCCGAGCCGGTTTTGCCGAGCGGGCGGAGGGAAATCGAGTCCGATTCAAATCGGGCTTGGTGATCCGTTGAGGGAGGCGGTGTTGGGGTGGCCGAATAGATCGGCGGAGGCTGAGATTGGATTTTGGGGGAAGGGCGGGAGAGGACGAGCATGCCATGGGAACGAGAGGAGGTTGAGGGGGAGAAGGTATGCTTTCCGGCGCCGGAGGCGGAGTTGGTATTGAGCTTCTTGTCGTAGATGTCGTTGAAGTTAACGGAGGCGTATTTGTTGGTCCTTGCCATCCACCGCCAAACAGAGTAAAAAATTGAAGATAAAAAAGGAGGATCCAGGGGACAAGCAGGTTCGGATTCTGGATCTTCTTCTTTCTACTTCAATGGTGGATTTGGCGATGGAAAGCCTCAAAGTATCAAACACACCAGGAAAAGACGCGTAGCAGGGGTCAAACGATGCGTTTTGTTTCCCTGAAACGATGCGCTTAGATGTTGCTCTCAAACGATGCGTTCGGATTTTATTTTATTTTTGTCGTCTCACCCTGCCCTTTAAGCGTGTAACAAATTTATCATGCGCAGATCTCGTTAAATATAAGTATTTTAGTGATGAATCAATCTATTATATTGTTTTCATTTTTATTCTATTTCAATTTTTTTTAAAAATTTTTATTTTAATATTTATAAAATTTATAAAATTTGTCATATTTATTACGAGTAAAATCTAAGAAACATTTATATTAATATTTTTAGTATTTACATAATATTAATAAATTAATTTTAACAAAATATTTTTAAATTGTATTATGCTTATAGGATATCCTACTCTAATTATTATTATTATTATCATTATAAAAGCTAAGCATTTTATGTATTTTTGTGTCTCAACCCAAAAAAACTATTTAAAAATATTCAATTCAAGTAAAATTAATATTTTAATAATTTCAATCTAAATTTGGGGTAAAATCTCAACAAATATATGAACACTGGAAAATAATTTATTAACACTAACACGTATTTTATGAACACTTATGTTTATTTATATGATATACAAACTATGGAAAATAAATGTTATTTTTAACAAAAATAAGTATGAACCTTTAGAAAAACCTTTTTTTTATGGAAAACAAATATATTAACTCAAAAGACAGTGTTGCTCAAGAACATTATAAAACTTTAGCGGAAAATGAAAACTACTAGAAACAAAGAGTCTCAACGCCCGCTTTAAATATAAGTATTTTAGTGATGAATCAATCTATTATATTGTATTTGAAAAAGAGTCTCAACGCCCGCGTGTACCCGGGCCGTTCGATCGTATCACACGGACGGTTGAGATTGCTCATATTTTTAAAAAAATGTAAAAATAAGAACACGCTCCACGCTGGGAGTTCAAGACACGCGATGTTTATAAAGTCCATCGTCTTTTCTTTCTCGCCATCTCTCTCTCTCTCTCTCTCTCTCTCACACACACACACACACACTTTTACAATTTCCGAAGCGGTCTCAAACAATTCAAGCGTGAAATTGTTCAATCGAAGCTATTTCGGAGTGATTTCGAGCCTATTCTTACCATTAAAGCCATTAAAAAGCTCAATCCAGTTCCATATGGAGAAATCTGAAAGTTCATCTCAAGAGAATCAAGGTCTTTATCTCTCGTTTTAAATTTACTTAAACCCTAGGTTTTTCTTTAGTTATTTGTGTTTGTCGAGTGCATATATACTAAATGTTTGATCGATTGTGTGTATTTTAGTGTTTATTTGAGTTGTTTGAAGTTGATATTGCCGATTTTGGTGATTTGTGCTTTTGTGAATAAAAAATGTATGAATCGTCACTTTTTTTACTCGAGTTTTGGTCGTACCACTTGAATAAAATACAAATTGTATGTGCATGTGCGTATTTGTTGTTTTTATCCAGTTTTTTGATGTTGATTTTTGCAATAGGTGATTGTGGCTTTGTTAGTTGTATGAAATGATTTGGTATACGTGCGTGGGGGGAAGTGTTAGTGATCTTGTGTTGAATTTGTTCATTTGTTCATTCATTTGTTCATATTTGTTCATTAAAACTAGAATAGCATTTGTTTATCAGAAACTGGCATTTGTTCATAAGAAACTTGTATTTGTTCATCAGGAACTAACATTTGTTTACCAGAAACTAGCATTTGTTCATCAATAAAATCAAACATTGTGGTGGATACATGTGTGAATTTGTGCTTTGTATTTCTTGTTTATCTAGGGAATAAACATTCAGGATCTATTAAACAACGTTCTGCAAATAAAAAACAAGTAAAACATCTAAGGTTTGGGACAATGACAATAGGAGAAGATGAAATCTGTGCTATTCGAAGAGGTTTTCCATTTTTTATTTTGTATGGTTGTGTGATATGTTTTTTTTTGTGTTTTTAAAATATGTGTTTACAATGTCTTTTATCCCTTTTTTGTAATAGAAATCAGGAGCAAATCTAGAAGTGATGTTTCTTCTATGGGCGAAAAGAATGTGAGAAGAAAATCAATAGTTAAAAAGGTTGTTTCAAAAGCTAATAAGTTGTTCAAGGATACTGAAGTGCCTGTTTGAGGCAAAGGTCGGCTGTTGAGTCGTCTCCATCAAAGAAGAAACCTCGGTTGGACAAGGGCAAAAGGTTGCATCTGATGAATGTTCCGATGATGTCTTACTTATTGACATGATCCCTAGAAAGGGAGTAACGATAAATGAACCATCTGAGAGGAAAATGGATAGTGTTGTGGCTGAATTACAAGTTGTTGGAAAGAAAAGGAAAGTGGATATTGTTGTCGGTAAAGAACAAGGTGTTGGGAAAAAGGTTGTAGGTGGAAACAAGTCAAAAGTGAAGGCGCCATTTAGAGCTTTGAAGCGTGAGCATTTTTCGTTGAATCACATGAACTCTCTAAAGTTGATTTGTGATGTAATTGCTGATTTTGAAGGTGAAAGCAAGTTTGCTGCTCTTAAAGAGATGGGGTTTGAGTACCTCATACAATGGAATGTGACTAATATACCTAGTAAGTTGTGCTACCATGTCGCTAGTTGTTTCGACTCTGCATCATGCACATTGAAGATTGGTGGTGGACAAGGTGTTAGAATAACAACTGAACTTGTGCAATTTTACCTTGGTCTACCTCGTGGTGCAAGGACAATTTCTGCCCCGAAGACTGTCAAGCATTCAAATTTGTACAATAGATTTAGAGAACAATTTTTGTTGGCTGAAATTGATGATGTGACAAGGAAGAATAAACTGATGGATTTTGAGAAGATCAAAATAGGGAATTTGAGTACAGTGATCAATGAGGCTAAGAACGGTGGTGCTTGGTTTAGGAGGAACTTTATTATATTGTTCTACACCCTCTGTATAGAGAGCATTCAAAATGGTGGTGTAAACTTACAGTTCTTGGATCATTTGGTAGACTTGAACAAGATCAGTGAGTACGATTGGTGTGCTCATCTTGTTGAGAAGTTGGTTGAGAATGCGGATTCATGGAGGAAAACAAATAATGGGTTTTTCAGAGGACCTATTATATTGTTGTTGGTATGATTTTTAATTTGTTCATTACTACCATCAATTTGTTCATTGTTTTATGCATATTTCTTCATTAATAAGATTAATTTGTTCATTTGTATATCCATATTTGTTCATTAACATATTAGTATTTGTTTATGATAGATTGTCTATTGCGATTGTATGCTCATCAACCATCATCTTGAAACTCCAAGATCCTTCTCAGTGATCAAGCATTTTAATCATGATTACTTTGTTGAGAGAGCTTCGAGATTCGAAGGGTGGTTTTGGAAAAGAGTATTTTAGAGGTTTGCCTGAGTTTGTTTACCCTGGTGGTGATGCTGACAAGAATGAAGGGAAAGTCCCTGCTTCTGATCATTTTGAAGAAGGAATTGATCTTGGTGATGGCGGTGACGTATGTGTATTTGATTTTATTGCAAAATATTTTTTATTTTTGCATGTTGTTGTCTATTTTTTCACATGATGGTGGTGATGTATGTTTATTTGTTCATAAGAAACTAGCATTTGTTCATCAAAAACTAGCATTTGTTCATAGTATGTTGTGTCTTTTTTTTTTATCTTTGTACTTATATAGATTACTTCTTGTGCAATCATTTCTAAAAGAACATCTTGGGATTTCAATGGAGCTTGCATCAACTTTGAAGAGATATCTCGATCATGTGCAAAGAGCTCCAACTGAAATTGCCAGTCACGGACTTTTCACCAAGATCAATGAAGCTTTTGAGAAGCTATTGGGGTTGAAGGGTTTCATCATCATCCCAATCTAGCACCCAAGAAGATTCTGAGTCGCCAAGCCAAAATTCATTCTGGGAGGAAGCTACAAAGATTTTGGATGAAATTGAGGCCGCAATGAAGGCAAAGAAGCGTTTTGAATTACCTTCTTTTGACCTGGGCGTGTCTCCATTGAGGGATGATTGGGCTGGTGTTGCAGATATCGGTAGGGAAAGTGTTATTATGCAAGAAGATGAGTTCAGGAAGGTTGATGCGACAAGGAAGAAGGAACTAAATGTTTCTTTTGTTTGCAAGGGATTAACTGATGAACAAATTAGAAAAAAGATTGAGGAGGAGGAAGCTTCAAGGAAAAAGGTTGAGGAAGACAGGAGAAAGATTGAAGAAGAAGAGAAGTTGAAAAGGGATGAAGAGGACAAGAGAAGAAGAGAAGAAGAAGAAAAGAGGAAGCATGAAGAGGAAGAGTTGGAAGCCATAAGGAGGGAGAATGCATTAATACAAGAGGAGGAGAAGAGAAAGAAAGAGGAGGAAGAGAAGAGGAAAACAGAAGAGGAAGAGAAGAAGAAGTGGGAAGAGGAGGCAGAGAAAAAGAGAAAAGCAACTGAGGAGGGAGAGAAGAGACAAAGAGAAGACGAAGAGAAGAAAAAGCGGGAAGAGGAAGAAGAGAAAAGGAGACAACTAGCTGAGGAGGAAGAGAAGAGAAAGCGGGAAGAGGAGGAAGAGAAAAGGAGACAACTAGATGAGGAAGAGAAGAAGAGAAACATTGAAGAGGAAGAGAAGAAGAGAGAAGCAGAGGAGAAAGAGAAGAAGAGGATAGAGGAGGTTGAACAACATAGAATGCAAGAGGAGGTGAAGAGGAGGCAAGAGGAAAGGAAGAAGAGGAAGAAGGATTATGCTGATGCGAAAAAGAAGATTGATGAAGAGAAGAGAAAGGAAGAGGAGAAAAAGAAGAAGAAACAAGAAAGAGATGCAGAATTGATGAGAATTGGAATGGAGTTGAAGAAGAAACAAGAGGAGTTAGATAAGATGAAGGAGGATAAAGCAAATAAGAAACTTGAAGAGGAGTTGAACAAGATTCAGGAGGTTTGTTCATTGATATTCTGATTTGTTCATTGATTTTTTCTTATTTGTTCATAAGTTATAGGAAATTTATTCATTGATTTTGTATGTAGTTTGTTCATGAATAATATGTGTTTTTACATTTGTAGATGAAGAATGAGGCGCATGAGGTTGGTTCTAGTTCGATTGACACTCACGTTGGTGTTAAACTTACTGGTGGGGATGTACTTGATAAAAGAATATCTAAGCCTTCTTATTATGTGAAGTCACCTTACATGGGAAAGAGTGTCGTTTTGACAGAAAAAGTATCTCTTGCGGCCAAGAAATTGTTCGATTGGCTTATTGAAGACATTCTTGATCAAAGAGGGTAACAATGCGTAGAATAGTATTTTTTCTTTACATATTGCTCTTTTTATATTTTCAAGTTGATTTTATAATTAAAATTGATCATTTTTTGTTTTTATGTTTCTGATTTTGTGTAGTATTGAAATCTTTAAAATGATGCATGTTTTCGCCATGAAAAAGGATTGTGTTTCAATGGCGGTAAAATCTGAAGTGAAAACAAATATAATCGGGCTTTGGAGCTGTTATCTCAATATACAAGAGCAGTGGAAAAGCGACTCAAAACTCTTAAGGTTTTTTATGGCTCTTGAGGATTTGGTAAGAAAAAGGTTTTTTATATTCACATTGTCTTATTTAATGACTTTTTGATATTCTCAATCTAATCTATACTTATATATATATATATATATATATATTTCAGTTATTTCCACTGAAAAAGGATTTTAGTGATGAGGATTCCATAGAGTTTTTCATTAATGTTGTTCATGGCACTCTTGAAAAATTCAAGTGGATTAATATGCACAAGATTGGCCTGGTATGCATTTTTGTTCATTGATATTCTTCTATTTGTTCATCAGTACTACATAATTGTTCAGAGGCATTAGCTATTTGTTCATTAGAAAGATTGACTCTTCACTATGTTGTTTTTAATCAATATAAGGTTTTTTCATGCTTGTTTTCCTCTGCGTTTTTACAGTTTGTGTTTCCTATCTGTACTTCATCGCATTACTATTGTATTGCTTTGAATGTGAGAGTGCCACGTTTCCATATAATTGATAACTCAATGGCGGATGTGCCCTTGGAAGCAAAGTATGAGCACGTACCTGCTAAATTGGTGAGTTTTATTTTGTTTTTGTAATAGTTTGCTTTTCATCATTGACACGTGTGTTTAATATTGAATGAGTTATGTTTGTTTCTTGTTGTTATTTTTTTAGAGAATGCTCTTTGTCAAGCTTATGAAGACGCTCAAGATGGATGCGAGGGCTACTTTGTTCGAGGATGTGGTTAGGGTTCCATATGAACGTCTTGAGATGAAATGGAGAGATAACAGAAACAAGACTGATTGTGGAATTTTTATGATGCGGCACATGGAAACGTACTTCGGCAGCGGCTTGTCTGGTTGGGCATGTGGTCTCAATAAACACGATCAGCATCAACTTATGACTTGAGGATAAGGTACTGTAATGAGTTGTTGTTGAATCCATTGAATGAACACAAGGCAACAACGGAAAAGCTTGTTCAAGAATTTGTCACGCGTAAATCGACAATCGCATCTCGTGCTCCTCTTACAAGGAAGTCAAAGAATAAGAAGCGATGTACAATGATATGTGTTGGTTGGAAAACAATTTCGAATGGGTTTGTTTTTTTGTATGGTTTGTTTAGAATACAGTTTATGGTGGTGTATGGCTTGAATGCTGCAGACATTTGGTTTTTCTTTTTTTATAGTGTGGTATATGGCTTTTGAATGGAGTTTTTGTGGATGATGGTTATTGAACATGTTTTTTGTGTTAGTGTGACATTTGATTCAGAAAACATGATTTATCGTAAATTGTTCTTCAACACCTTAGATTTCTTCATCGATACCTTAGATTTATTCATCAATACCTTCGATTTGTTCATTGATTGAGAATGTGTGTTCATAATTTGTTCATCAATACCTTATATTTGTTCATCCATAACTTAGATTTGTTCATTAACATCTTTGATTTGTTCATCGATACCTTACGTTTTTTATCCATACCTTAGGTTTTGTTCATCATTAATGTATGATTTGTTCATGGAAAATATCTACATGTACATGGAAATATATTTATTGAAGAATGAAAGGGTTTTGTTCATTACTAACTGCTAATTATTCATCGAAACCAGAAATTTGTTCATTGATAATGCAACAATTATGAATACTATGTATTTCATCCTAATGCAACAATTATGTATCAAGAAATCAAAGATTAATGAGAGAACTAATTTGAAACATTGGTGCATGTCCTGCTGTTATGGCCAAGCTTCTTGCATTTTGCACAAGCCCTTTGCTCTTTTCTTTCTTTCTTCATTACTTTCTCTTTACCTCCCATAATACGTCCTTCTTTCTTCCTACCTTTTGTCACTGCTCGTTCAGGAGGGTGTACCTCAATAACACTCGGTTTGTTCCCCAAGAATGTTTGAATTGAACTTTGCCTTGTTGATGTAGACGATTCCCCTCCCAATAAGCTTAGATAGGTTTCCTTTTTTTTTCCTTCAAGAAACATATCAGCTCTTTGTGGTGTTCTATGTTGTCCCTTATAACATTAATACAAGAATGTACATCGCTCAATAAATCAGCAATCAACCACTTCTTCTCATTCATCACATCATATTAGTCAACTGTTGAACCTTCTATCTCAAAACTAGGAGTCAGATTTGATTTCTTTATCCATCTATTCTTGATGTATTTAGTTGGCACCTTCCTCAAGCCAATGTTTTTGAATACGAAAAACATATGGCAGCATGGAATCTCGATATTGATGAACTTATTGCATGAGCAAATTAACTCTTCGTTTTATAGCTCATGTTTCACAACTTGTACCTTCCCAAACTACCCGTTGATGTGATACTCGTGGATGTTGTCTTCCTTGAACAAACTTCTTAGACCACATTCAAATAAAAAAGCAACAACTTCTGTCTGGACGTCATAGAAGACGTTTATGGTGTAAGTAGATGCACAATGTTTCTCTAAATCCAATTGTGTCATTAGAGTGGGGGAGCTTGTTGAAGATTCAAAGTCTAACCTCTGCTGATTGTGCCTTTGTAAATCAATTTCACTCTCAAACTGCATCATGAAAATAACTAGAGAATATGTGGATCCAATGAAATGCGAGAAGAAGTTATGGCTCTCAGGCCTTGAAGTTGTTCTAATAAGTCCACCCATATTTACATCATTGAAGTACACAGGGATCCATAAGTGACGTAGCTCAAACATCAACGGCAACCAAGTGTTTGACTCAAGTCCAAATTCAGCAATAATGGAATGCCAAGTCTCCTCAAAATCTTACCGGCTAATTTCATTGCTCCAAACAAGCTTGTTGAACTTGCTTTTGAAATGATCATTGTTATACACATCATTTGTAACCTTTGATGGTATCTTGAACATGATATGTCACATGCAAAAACGATGCACAACCTTGTCAAAAACTTTTTAAATTGCAGCTCTTACTGCAGGATCTTGATAAGTGAGAATGACAAATGGTTCATGCTCCCTCATTACATTTTTGAAGTTTTGGAATAGCCAGACATAAGATTCGATATCTTCTTTTAGAAGCAACCCAAAGACAAAAGTAATGCTCTTCTTGTTGTTGTCAACCTCTGTGAATGGTACAAACACCATTTCATACCTGAAGACAAAGAATTAAATTTGTTCATTAGTATGTGTGATTTGTTCATCAATATATACGATTTGTTCATCAATATATACGATTTGTTCATCAATAGAATTAATTTGTTCATTGTAAATTTCTGAAGGCAAGTATTAATTTTGTTAATCAATACATATGATTAGTTCATTAAAAAGAATCAATTTGTTCATCAAAATTAAGCCTTTTTTCATACCTGTTTGATTTGTATGTTGCATCAGCTGAGACAACATCTCCAAAATATGAGAAGTTCTTCCTTGCAATAAGATCAGACTTGAATAATTTGGTTAATTGATGTTGTTCATCAACATCATATTCAAAGAAAAATGTGTCACATCTTTTTTTTCTTGAACAAGTTGTCAATAACCATTTGAGCATCACACCCAAGCATGAAGGAGTTCACATCTATTTTAAAATTCTTGAAATCAATTATAGTTGCACCAATTTTTGCATATGAACCAACAAAATCCTTTTAGACCTTATATGATTTGCTTGTACCAACGTTTGCTCGGATGCAATTCATGATGAAATCTTCATAGAAGGATGTTAGTTTCCTATTACTCTTTGCAAAGTGTTTTTGCCCATCTTCAAACATAAAATGGGTGTAAAGCTCTTCAAATTTCTTAACAATATATCCCTTTCTTCTAGAAGTCTCATAGCCATTTTAGCAATGCAACCACACCTTTTGCTTACTCTTTTTCACTTTTTCACTTTTCCTTGTTGCCCTTCTTCTTCATGATTCTCTTCATCATCTTCTTCATCATCATCTTCGTCATCTTCTTTTTCTTCTTCTTTACTAGATGTAGTATATTCAGGTTTTCAAGTTGAGTTTTTAAATCCTACCCGATTACACATGTATTTCCAAACTGTAGTGTTAACTCCATTCGAAGACTTTGTAATGGTGCCAGCACGTGCTTGGAAACCACATGCATCTGCGTATGCCTTGTAGAAATTTGCTCCTTGTTCCCAGCTTCTAAACACCATCCCCTCTTTAGGTCTTAAGTTGTCATCACGATCTTTAATTCCTTTTTATCTTCTATTTTTCCTTCATTATAGGGAAAAGAAACATGTAAATACGCATCAGTATCCACTACACGTACAATTTGTTATTTATTTTTTCAACAATAGGTAATACTGATGAGGTATTTTCAATGGTCGTTAATACCTATAAAAGAAACTTTAGCTTTACCAACTCAGTAGAGCGGCAAGTAAGGGTCAATCCCACAAGGACTTGTGTATTTGTGCTTTTACTTATATGCCAAGTAACCAAAAGGGGGTTTATTGATTAATTTATCTAATCTAATATGCAAAAATAAAAGTAAGTATGAATGCGAATATGATTTAAATATATAAAGGACAAGCGTGTTCAACTAGTTAAATCCATCATAGATATGCTTATTGATCATTGATTCTCTTGACTCTCAATTCACTTGAATAATCTACCGTGGATTATTATCCAAGACTTTATATTTAGTTGAAAGAGCTAACAGTCTGAACAACCCTAATATCTAACAACCTAGAACAACGTCTAGATTCAATTAAACGACAACTTTAAGTTCAAAGTAGTGATAGAAACAAATACTCAACGCAAACAGCTAATCAAGTTACATGTGGTTTATTCCCTTCTACAATTGAATAGCCCGAACGGGTCTAAACAATTATAGTTGCTACTTTATCTAACCAATCCCGAATGGGACTTGATCAGATTAGTTGTAAATTAATCTAGAGATTCTATTAGGTGGCCAATCTAACAAAACCCTAGAATAATTCTGATTCAATTAAGCATAGGGAATAAAACCTATTCAAGTTATGGGAATCAATCAAACCTCACAATATTATGCAATCTATGATTTCAATAACTAGTCAAACACAAAGGAATTTAGCAATGCATAATTAAATTAAAAACAAACTTACAAGAGTTTCAAAGTTTCTCTCTTGAGAGAAAAACCTAACCTCCAAAAGTATGATAAAAGTTCATAAAAATAAACTAATATAAGGTTTATATATGTTTTCCAAATAACCCTAAAAAAGATCTATCTTTAAGCATACTTGGATAACCTAGCCCAAAAACCAAGAGCTCAGCCCAAAACTTTGGCCCAAATGATGTCCGCGTACAAGTCCCGATTGCACGAGTTGGAGTTGCATTGCGCGGCCGCGCTTTTGACAACCCGCGCAATTACCTTCAGTTGGGATTGCTCGGCCAGAATGCTCGGCTTGCATCCAGCGTAATTGCTCCTTCTTTGATCTTCACTTCTACTTCTTCAATCTTCGTTGCACCACCTCCTAGCTCTCTTTAACTCATCTACCACCACCATGATCCGCTAAGACTCGTCCCGTTGTTGCTCATAAACCTAAAAACCTGCAAAACCGAGCAAACAAGCGCAAACTCCCCGACAACACAAAAACCTAAAAAATACATAAAAACCAAACTAAAACTAGTTAAAACATATATAAAACATGCATCTAAACTACTCCTATATGCAAGCTATCAAATACCAATGAACAAATGTGTACTACCTGTGCACAAATGCATGATATCTATGAACAAATGTGCGATATCTATGAACAAATATTTGATGAATAAATATAGGATGAACAAATGTGCAATATGTATAAACAAATGCGTGATATCTATGAACAAATGTGTGTTACCTATGAACACATTTGTAAAAAAATTTACACATTTGTTCATACTAATGGTTTTCTTCCCAAATAAATAATAGCAATGTCCCTCCAAACCATAAAATGGAGTTTCCTATTGCTAATGCGTAAACATAAATAAATTTTGACGATATATGCGATGAAAAACTTTCAAAATCGAGTTGTATTAACTTTAGTCAGGGAAAAAATCGTTTATTACTTGGTTCCATTAATCATAATGAGTCAGATCTTCGTTGTAACTTTGAGGAAATCGTAAATCTGAACAAAGCTCCTTCGAAAAGGTATAGTTTTCTCTCTGAAAAGAGAAAATCCAGTTAAATCGAAGCATTAAATGATGAATGTGCACTCATATAGCAAGATTAGAGTAGAAAATTAGAACATATATACCGAATCGTAAATCTTTGTGTTTCAATCCAGTTTAGAAGCTTTATTTTTGGTTTTGATTTGGAAAGAGGATCAAAAATTGCCTTTTTTGGGGGGTTTGCTTGCGTGACAAGTACCTTCTAGTAGCTCTTGACGTACACGCACGCTCTTTTTTTCTGAATTATGCGCGTCCAAATAATTCAAGCTAGATCGATGACGGAGATCCGTTCTGTTTTTGTACCGAGACGCCCGTCCGCACGTGAACAACCCTCATTGTATTCATTTTTATTCGATTTCATTTTTTTACAAATTTTTTATATTAATATTTTTAATAATTATAAACTTTGTCTTATTTATTACGGAGTAAAATCTAAGAAATATTTATATTAATATTTTTTAGTATTTACATAATATTAATAAATTAATTTTAACAAAATATTTCTAAATTGTATTATGCTTTCAGGATATCCTTCCCTAGGATTAGTATCTAGAGAAACCACTACTTATAGAGAAACTAGAGCCGAAAGGATTGTCATTGGATCTGGTTTTATGGATGGCTCAGATTTAATTTAAAATGGTATAGGAAAAGAGGATGCACATTTACACACACGATATGATCTCTAGATATCAAAGATGTCCCCAATATCCGTTAAAATCTTGCTATTCTCTCTCTCTCTCTCTCTCTCTCTCTCTCTCTCTCTTCCTAATTTACGTAATATATTGTTTACTCTAGAATCTCAAATTGCCATCTTCCTCGTCTCCACGATCTGCTTCGTCTTCCCTCCCGATTTCTTCTTCTACATTCAACCATCAATGGATTTGTTCGTTCATTAAATCTCAGATCATTGAATTTTTAACATATCAAGAATTTCGAAGAATTTTAGGGCACGATGACTGAGGCGTTCGAGGGCTACAAGCATCAGTACTGTCAAACTTCCGCCAATCTCTCCAAAAAGTGCAGTTCTACTGCTCTTCTCGATGGAGGTAAATGGGAGAGATACAATTGATATAGATTTTTGCCCCATTTATGTCGATTAAGGATTAATTTGTATCATGTTGCTTGGTCGAAGATTAATACCTATTGAATTATTTCATTTTAATTTTCGTTTCTTCCTTTTTTATGGAGGGGGTTTAATTAGGTGGAATTCTCACTGGTTGGACCAAATTGGAGGTTCGTGAGAAAACGAATGAATATTAAGTGTTCTACTGTTGTCGATGAGTGCAATTCGGCAACCGTTACGCATATTCAAAATTATCAAGTTAATATTCATATATATTGTGTACATGTTCCAGATTTTGTACTTAATGTTCATGTATATTGAATACAGATTCGAGTTCTTTTGTACAATTGTGAATTTAAATATTCAGATATATTGTGTATATGTTCGAGATTTTGTTCTTAATGTTCATGTATATATTGTATAAAGATTTGAGTTCTTTTGTACACATGTTCAAACCTATAAATTTTATATTCAAATATATTGTGTACATATTCGAGATTATGTACTTCATATTTAGATATATTATATACATATTCGAGATTTTTTATTTAATATTCAGATATATTATAATAGGGTAGGGTTCAAAATATCTCGAATATGTCGTTGTATACAATATATACAACGACATATTCGAGAATGTACTATGCATATTCGAGTACAGAACCTAGATATTCAATTTGTAAAATCATATATTCAGTCAAATTATTACATTAGTACTGCAGCGACATATTCGAGAATGTGATATGCATATTCGATCACAATTCATAGTATGTTCAACATGTAAGCTCACATATTTAGTCAAATTATCATATTGTAATACAACGGCATATTCGATAACGTCTTAAGCATATTCGTGTACAGAACCTACAATTCGAGAATGTAATCTTAAAATTCATTTATATATATATATATTACCTTTTTAGTTTTTAAAATTATGGAAACTATCTCCTAAATTTTACTAATAAATAAGCCTATTTAATTTTGGAAATTATGTTTGAATTTGAAAATCATGTGAACCACAAATTTGCAAACACGTTATCAGTATCTCCAATAATATTGCAGGTTAGCATTTTTTTAATTTTTTTCCATCCGAAATTTTCTTTTTGAATGATATGCTATATTCTCATTCCCATATTTCTTATAATGCTCTTACAATCAGAACCATTAATCTTGATGAATCTAACATCCTCCTTTCGACTCTTATTTCTCAATAATAGTTGTTTCTCTAGAGCCCTCCCCTCCTACCCTAATTATTATTATTATTGTCATTATAAAAGCTAAGTGCTTTATGCATTTTTGTATCTCAACCAAAAAAAATTAAAAATATTCAATTCAAGTAAAATTAGTATTTTAATAATTTCAATCTAAATTTGGGGTAAAATCTCAACAAATATATGAACAATGGCACATAATTTATAACATTAACACGTATTTTATGAACACTTATGTTTATTTATATGATATACAAACTATGGAAAATAAATGCTATTTTTAACAAAAAATAAGTATGAACCCTTAGAAAAACCTTTTTTTATGGAAAACAAATATACTAACTCAAAAGAGAGTCTTGCTCAAGTACATTATAAAACTCTCGCGGAAAGTGAAAACTAATAGAAACAAAGAAAGGCGAGAAAGGCATCCACCGACTAAGCCAGTCAACGGTTTTATTTGCATCACGTCTGCAATACCTCCATGTACACACATCGATTTGAGCAGCCATTTCCATCGTTAGGACTAGTATATCTCCAAAAGAAGTCAAAGGGATCGAAGTCGAGTTAGCCTTCTAGATAAGTCTAAGACAATCCGATTCAATCACCACCCGATGGAAGCCCATAGAGAGTGCAACACTAACCCCCACCTTGTTGCTTCAGCTTCAGCTACCTCAACCGAAGACCCAAACTGAACTCGTTTTGCACCAGCAAAGCCACCTTGCCATCGTCGAGACGCCCAATAATGCCAATACCACCATCGTTGCCCTAACCTGATGCATCAACATTAACCTTGATCCATCCTAGGTCTGGTTTTTGCCACAAATGCTCAACAGATATCTACTGAATTGGCTTATTTTTGACAATCTCCTGTGCACGTACAAATTCTTCTTGCATGGCCATACATTCTTCAATTAAAGAATCAGCTTCAACATTGCACCCTTCAAAGATCAATCTCTTACGAGCCCTTCACAAACCCCAACAAAGATAAGCCCATAAATTCTGAATATCAGCCGTAAACTCTTGAATAATCATCACCTAATTCAGAAAATCAGTGCCCCATTCACAAGATGCCTGCAGATCGGAAAATTTCTCCACACCCTAACAAGCAATCGACAATTCTTGAAAGCATGCATATTAGTATCCTTTTTTCCACAAATTTCACACCAAGGGTTTGTAACAACATGTTTTGCAAACAAATTCACCTTGCAAGGAAGCAAATTCCTTCTTGTTCGCTAAAACGAAGGATTTAACTTTTGGAGAAACCTTCATACTCCAGATTTTCCTCTAGATATTCCTCTGAATTCTATCCTCAGCAGCTTCCCCAACATTTAACTCAGCAATCCGCTTACTTTCCAGCAGCTTGTAAGCAGATCTCATTGTAAAAACACCATCCTCAGAGTAGAACCAAACAAGCTTGTCCTCAAATCCCTAATCAGTTAAATGAATAGCAAGTGTAACATCACCGACCAAAGTGCATACGTCATTCGACATTCATATAAGATTAATAGCATATGCATAGCATATTGGCATGATATATAGTGAATTTTTAAAAATAATAATTATTTTCTAATTAAGTTTATTATAGTTTAAAAAATTTTTAAATAAAAACTAATTATTAATTATTTCAGGATAAAGTTTATAATAAAGGAAATTTGAGGGTGAAAAGTGTGATTTTTCATATTTGTAGCCGACTTTCACGCACAATTTGGCTACTTGATATATATCATGTTGTTCTTAACATTTGCATATACCTTAGTATATAAGGAAACAAAACAGAGAGATTAGAGGAAAATAACGAGAGTCTAGATAAAGAGAAGAAAGAAGAAAAAAAAGAGAGGTTTTAGGGTTTTGTCTAGATCTACAATTATTTTTTATTTGAAAATTAGTCGATTTATAGTTCTCAGAAGATGTTTCTGATATTGGATTTATATTCGGAAAAAGATTTTAGGGTTTTGTCTTGTAACTATATTATGGAGACCTTTGATCAAGTTTTACAAAAAGCTTCGAACTAGAAAAATGTTCTCCTATATATATAGTTTATTGTTGTCAAGTTTTTTGGAATTATAAACAAGAAGTTATAATGCATACTGGCATTTCATTGCATTTGGGGTAAGATTTTATACGAGTAAATAGCCTAAATTTGCATTGGGTTACATATAGGAGCACAAGTCATAGGTCATGGTAAAGGACAAGGGGAAGAGAAATAGTATTTGTCTTGAACAAGTGAGTATAGACCGGAGATTCAAACATATGTGTTATATGAATATATGTGATATATATGCTATATGGATATATGTGCTATATGAGCTATATGGATATATGTGCTATATGAGCTATATGGATATATGTGCTATATGAGTTATATGGATAGATGTGATAGATCTAAACTTTCCAGAGTTGTTTGCACAGAAAGTATGTTAACAGATGGCATATGATATATGGTTAAAAGATGCACTTGATTGCATAGCATATTGTAATGAGATTTAAAGGGGCCTGTGATTGTCTTGCCCTGAACGGTAAATCAGGAAATCTACGGATTTCTTTGTTAAAGCGACCTACGGGTCATACAGGATCTTTGGATCATACAGGACCTACAGGTCAATGAGGAGATCTTCGGATTTCTTTCTTAAAGCGACCATAAGAGTCAATATTCAGGAGATCTTCGGATTTCTTTGCTAAAGGGACCATAAGAGTCCATATGTAGTAAACCCGGGGCAGATTCAGTTTGAACAGTTCACATAATAATAAATTGGATACATCAGCATTTGCATTTGCACAGCAAATTTCTATATGACATATGTATAATATGTATGTATATGTACATGGTTGAAATGTTTTACTCTGTGTGTAATAATTGATGATGGTTTATATTCACTGAGTATGCGACTCACGTAAATCGCAAAACAATTTTTCAGGCTCAGCTAGAACTTATTGGCGTGTGTCTCTTTTAGAGGTCACATTCATACAGGTCAGCCGGGCGAAGCTCAATATAACCTTCTCCTCCTCATTTTGCATCATAGACATATGGCTTGTAATATAAGTTAGAGTAATAGATGTTTTAGTATGAGAAGTAACGACATAGAACCGTGTGTGTGTGCAACCTTATATGGTTGTTAAATTATGTTTTGTGCTTATGTGGATAGTTGTTTTTTGAAGTAATTTAAAAACCCAAATATCAAAATCCAAATGTTTAATTAAACCATTTTTAATTGCTTTGAAATGAATGGCCTAATATTCAACTAAAATGAACGTGGTCAAACCATTCAATTCCACTAACTCCTCTCTACTAAATGGAGAAATTAAACTCTCAGATTAAAGCCAACCTGCATGGATGCCGATTGAATCAGTTCTCCCAAGGAAATCAACTTCTAGCCTTAAAAACAGAGATTTCCCACAAAAACAATTCCTTATGATCACGTCAACTGTACACCAACTACATATACATGACCACCCAACGTATAACAACCACCTCAATTTGCAGCCAGGGCAAAATAACAATTTGTATATCCAACAAAACTCTCCCATTTGACATAGGCGAACCACACAATACTTAATTAGGCACACCTAGTTTTTGGTATCAGAGCAGGGATATGATTCTTTAAAGCCATTCTGCATTCATAAGCATATGCAATTGATATTAGAATTGCATTCATGAGCATGATGCATAAAGGAGAGAAGGTTCAGCCGTGCCACATCAGTTTATAAGAACTTCTCACACAGCACGACATGAACATACATTTCATACACATGAACCATAAGAAGAGAAACTACAGAGGAAATGGTAAGGGTACATACAGTATATCGAGATAGTATAATATGAGTGGATACAATATAACTACCAACTGATCTGATCTTGCTATTCTTGTATGAGTTTGATGTTATTTTGGGCATGGACTGGTTATCAAGACATCATGCTAAAGTGGATTATTATACCAAAGAGGTAGTGATAGACTCGCCTGGGAAATCTAGAGTGATTTTCTATGGTGATATATAAATGGTTCCCACTTGCTTGATATCTGCAACAATGGCTTTTCGCATGATCAGAGAAGGATGTGAGGCATATCTGGCACATGTTATAGATCGTACAATTGAATGTGATGTGGTTGGAGATATTCTAGTTGTTAAAGAATTTCCTGATGTATTTCGAAAAGATCTTCCTAGATTGCCACCTGATAGAGAGATAGAGTTTACTGTGAAATTAATGCCAAGTACTGCACCGATTTCTATTTCTCCGTATCGGATGGCTCTTCTAGAGTTGCAGGAACTGAACAAACAATTACAAGATTTGTTGGACAAAGTATTCATTAGGGCCAGTGTATCTTATGACTGTGCATAGATTACAAAAAGTTGAATTAGGTGACAGTGAGAAACAAATATCCATTGCTAAGGATAGATGATTTGTTTGATCAACTTTTTAGTGCAAAATTATTTTCAAAGATAGACCTTCTATCAGAATATTATCAATTGAAGATAGGTAAAGATGACATTACCAAGACATCATTCAAGACTCGATACGGCATTATGAGTTTTTGGTAATTCCATTTGATTTGACTAATGCACCAGCAACATTTATGCCTTTGATGAATAAGGTATTTCAACATTTTCTAGACAAATTTGTGATCATCTTTATTGATAATATATTGGTATATTCACGAAGTACAGAGAAACATGCTGATCATCTGCGTATTGTGCCACAAGTCTTGAGGGAAAAACAATTATATGCTAAACTAAGTAAGTGTGAATTCTGGTTGGATCGTGTGGTATTCTTAGGACACATTGTATTTGGAAGAGTTATAGAGGTTGATCCTAAGAAGGTTGAAGCAGTGGTAAATTGGAAAGCACCAACTACAGTTACAAAAGTTCATAGTTTTCTTGGTATGATTGGATACTACAAACGATTGTTGAAGGATTATCTATTGTAACTGCACCACTCACTAAATTGTTATGAAAGAATGCTTCATTCCATTGGTATTGAGCGTTCCAACAGGGCTTTAATGAGTTAAAGCACCGACAGACTACAACAACAATACCAAGAATTCTTACAAGTACAAGAGGATTTGGTATTTATATTGATGCTTCATATCAAGGTCATGGCTATATCTTTATACTGGATGGACAATAATTGTTTATGCATCACGACAGTTGCGACCACATGAAATTTCTTATCTTGTACATGATTTGGAGTTGACAACATTAGTATTTGCCCTAAAGATTTAGCAACATTATCTATATGGAGAAACATTTCAAATATTTACAGATCATAAGAGTTTGATGTATTTGAGGAGCCAAAAGCAGTTGAACATGAGGCAATGATGCTGGATAGAACTACTGAAAGATTATGATTGTATAATCGAGTATCATTCGGAAAAGGGCAGTATTGTAGCAGATGCTTTGAGTCAAAAGTCTAATGGTATGATGGTAGATATGCACATGACTTCAGTGTTATATTTGATTGCTTTGCGAGGTGTAAATACTAGACTACAGTTTGACACAGATATTTTATTGATTGCTACTTTTGAGATTCGACCAGCCTTGAGACAGAAAATTAAAGATGCACAAGTAAGAGATCGGAAGTTGATAGAAATTATTGAACATGTTCTACAAGGTAAAGAAACGCCATTTGACATTCAGGATGGCACATTGATGTTTGACTCAGATTCATAATATTTTTCATATTAGTATGTTACGACGGTATTGATCTGATCCATCACATGTGTTAAAAGATTCAGAAGTACAATTTGTAGAAAATCTAAGCTACATAGAGTGTTGATCATGATAGTAGATTACCGTCTCAAACAGTTACAAAGGGAGATTCTAAATGTAATTTAGAGAATCATGGTATAGAGGAAACAACTTGGAAAACAGAGGATAAGATGAGAAAGTCATGTGAAGAGATAGCGAATTTTGAGGACAAAATTCTTATAGAGGGGGGGAAATGTAACATCCCCGACCAAAGTGCATACGTCATTCGACATTCATATAAGATTAAGAGCATATGCATAGTATATTGGCATGATATATAGTGAATTTTTAAAAGTAATATTTATTTTCTATTTAAGTTTATTATAGTTTAAAAAGTTTTTAAGTAAAAATTAATTATTAATTATTTCAGGGTAAAGTTTGTAGTAAAAGAAATTTGAGGGTGAAAAGTGTGATTTTTCAAATTTGTAGCCGACATTCACTCACACTTTGGCTACTTGATATACATCATGTTGTTCTTATCATTTGCATATACCTTAATATATAAGAAAACAAAACAGAGAGATTTGAGGAAAATAACGAGAGTCCAGAGAAAGAGAAGAAAGAAGAAAAAAAAAGAGAGGTTTGATTGTTTTTGCTGGATCTGGTACAAGATCTCTTCTATTGGGCTTTAATCTTAAAGTACAAGTGTGATTTGGTAAGTTTTTATCTAGTTAATAGTTTATCTGGATTTCAATGATTTTTCCAGATCTAGATCTACAGTTACTTTTTATTTGAAAATTAGTCGATTTATAGTTCTCAGAAGATGTTTTTGATATTGGATTTATATTCGGAAAAAGATTTTAGGGTTTTGTCTTGTAACTATATTATGGAGACCTTTGATCAAGTTTTACAAAAAGCTTTGAACTAGAAAAATGTTCTCCTATATATATAGTTTATTGTTGTCAAGTTTTTTGGAATTATGCACAAGAAGTTATAATGCATACTGGCATTTCATTGCATTTGGGGTTAGATTTTATAAGAGTAAATAGCCTAAATTTGAATTGGGTTACATATAGGAGCACAAGTCATAGATCGTGGTCAAGGACAAGAGTAAGAGAAATAGTATTTGTCTTGAACAAGTGAGTATAGACCGGAGATTCAACCCTATGTGTTATATGGATATATGTGATATATATGTGATATATATGTTATATGGATATATGTGCTATATGAGCTATATGGATATATGTGCTATATGGATATATGTGCTATATGAGTTATATGGATAGATGTGATAGCTCTGAAATTTCCAAAGTTGTTTGTACAGAAAGTATGTTAACAAATGGTATATGATATATGGTTACAGGATGCACTTGATTGCATAACATATTGCAATGAGATTTAAAAGGACCTGTGATTGTCTTGCCCTGAACTGTAAATCAGGAAATGTACGGATTTCTTTGTTAAAGCGACCTACGGGTCATACAGGATCTTCGGATCATACAAGACCTACGGGTCAATGAGGAGATCTTCGGCTTTCTTTCTCAAAGCGACCATAAGAGTCAATATTCAGGAGATCTTCGGATTTCTTTGCTAAAGGGACCATAAGAGTCCATATATAGTAATTAAACCCGAGGTAGATTCAGGTTTGAACAGTTCACATAATAATAAATCGGATACATCAGCATTTGCATTTGCATAGTAAATTCCTATATGACATATGTATAATATGTATGTATATGTACATGGATTAAATGTTTTACTCTTTGTGAAATAATTGATGATGATAAATATTCACTGAGTATGCGACTCACGTAAATCGCAAAACAATTTTTCAGGCTTAGCTAGAACTTATTGGTGTGTGTCTCTTTTAGAGGTCACTTTCATACAGGTCGGCATGTTGAAGCTCATTGCACCCTTCTCCTCCTCATTTTGCATCATAGACATATGGCTTGTAATAGAAGTTTGAGTAATAGATGTTTTAGTATGAGAAGTAACGACATAGAACCGTGTGTGTCTGCAACCTTATATGGTTGTTAAATTCTGCTTTGTGCTTATGTGGATAGTTGCTATACGTGAATTATCTTTTTATATACGAGATAAGTTATTACAAAGTATATGTCATAGGGTATAAGGGTGTCATAGCAAGAATAGTATCTACATCACAATCCATGAAAGACGATCGAACCAGGTTCTCATTCCAGCAATGGTTCTCCCAATCAATGAAGTCGACAACTCTAGCATCCTGGGAACTACCATGAAAATTTTCAATAGGCTTAAAAGACGTCGATCATGGAATCCACCTACTTTCACAAACTCATGCTTTCACCATTCCCAACTTTCCACAACGAACCTGCTTCCAACACATCTCGAGCTTTTAAAATGCTCCGCTAGTAAAAATTTGGACAATAACCTATGGTAACCTCAAGAAAGGAGGTTCGGGGGGAATACCTCACTTTTAAAATTCGGGCAACTAGAGATGTAGGGTCATGTATAATGTGCCAACCCTACCTTGCTAATAAAGCAAGGTTGAAGCTTTCAAGCTTATGAAACCCTAAACCTCCACAATCCTTTGGAGCACATAATTTCTTCCAATTCATCCAATGGATTTTTTGATCAAAATCCAATCCACCCCAAAGGAACTTACACATAAGTTGTTCAATCGCATTGCATAAACCCGTAGGAAGAAGGAAACACGACATTGTGCATATCGGAATTGCTTGAGCAACTGATTTTAACAATATCTCTTTTCCAGCCCTAGGAAGAGAGGTAGCTTTCCAACCCAATAATTTCTTCCAAACCCGTTCCTTGACATGAGAAAAAAATGACTTTCTTGGAACGCCCAACCATCGTTGGAAGGCCAAGATATCTTTCATGTTTGTCCACCTCCTGTACATTGAGAATACCCTGAATAGACTCTCTCTGCACTTCTCCTACATTTTTGTTACACTATAGTTCCGATTTCCAAAGATTAACTTGTTGTCCTGAAGTTGCTCCATAACGCCGGAGGATGTTTACAATTTCCAAAGCCTGTTGACAAGACGCTTGAGCAAAAAGGATACTATCATCAAAAAAAAAAATAGATGAGACACCACTGGAGCATTTATTGCAATACGAAGACCACTACATCTGCCATGTTGCTCACTTTCTCAAATAAGAGCCGAAAACCCTTCCTCTACTTGCAAGAATAAGTAAGGCGACAATTGGTCGCCTTGGCGTAATCCCCTAGTAGGAACAAACTCCCAAGAAGGACTTCCTTTCATAAGGACCGTGAAAGATACACTTGAAACACATCTCATAATCAGAGTAATCTACCTTTCATTAAAATCGATCTGGTGCATGCAATTTTCCAAGAAATCTCATTTGACCTTGTCGTATGCTTTTGCCATGTCCAGCTTCAACGCAAAATAGCCTTTATTTCATGTTCTCTTGTTCTTCATATAATGGAAAAGCTGAAAAGCAGGCAAAACATTTTTAAACCTTCCCGGTACAAAGGCACTTTGAGAACCTGAAGCCACCTTATTCAAAACTTGTTTCAACCTATTAGCCAGCACTTTTGATATAATCTTATAAATCACATTGCATAAGCTAATAGGACGTAGGTCTTTCATTTTATAAAGGTCAGTTACTTTTGGAATTACAGAGATAAAAGTATGATTGAGACGCTCAAGAAAGGGAGAACCAGCAAAAATGTTAAGGACAAAAGAAATCACTTCAGGTCTAACAATATGCAAGTGTTGTTGAAAAAACAACGCTGACATACCATCAGGACCCGGAGCTTTTGTAGGGTGCATTGAAAAAAGGGAAGATTGTACCTCTTCTCTTGTGAATGGGCGTGAGAGCATCAAGCTGTCCTCATCCGATAGAAGAGGCGAGATTCCTTGAGGAGCCGCATTTGTTTGTGTATTATGATCAGTTTTAAAGAGCTCCAAAAAGTAATCAACTCGCACGTATCGGCGGGAGATCCTAGCTCTCACGACCAGACGCTAGAGAGAAGATGGAACGCTCAAGAGAATTGCCAAGGAACAATCGTCGTGAAGCGCTCGCAGAGCCCTATGGTTTTGTTTTAGAAAAACCTTTGAATGACTATACATGAATAGTAAAATATAATATATGAAGATTGAAATATAACATGTGAGCCCACGTAATTTCTCAAAAATAAAGACTAAAAAAAATGTCTCATAAACCCCATATAATTACCATTATGCATGTTTTTGTTCATGCATGCCTCTTCTAATCATGACCATTTATTTCCCTAATCTAATGGATTATATTTTCCTAATTTTCACCCTAATAGAAATATGTACTTTGATCTTAAAAGTTATCAAAATGAGCTTCTCCCTCTTGATGTCTCTTGTATCAAACATCCCCCTAGAATCGCCATATAAAAGAGTCTCATGAAAAACGATGGTTGCTCATGGAGTTACTAGTCAAATAATTCTTATATTGGAGGAAAGCTATGTGACCAAATACAGGTTTCATTTTCAAGTCGTGTGAATAACGACCTGGTCCATTAAGCCACTCTCTCCTTTTCCTCTCAAAAAATAAGGTTCGGAAACGAGAGAAACATATCGATAAAAAAGAGAGAGAATGATAGATTGAGAGCAAAAAAGAGAGAAACACTTGAGATTGAGAAATCGAGATGGACAAGCAAAGAGATCTACCAACAAAAATGAGAGCTATTGTGAAAATACAAACAGATGGACAAGATTAATAGAGAAAAACAGAGATTGAGAGCAAATAAGAGAGAACCTTTGAGAGGAAAAATCTTGAACCAAGAAAAACGAGAGATCTGGTGAAAATACAAAAACATCAACAAATAAAGAGAGGAAAAGAGAGAACACTTGAGAGAAAAAAATCCAAATCCATGTGACAAATGAGAGATCTTGTGAAAATACAAGAGATCGAAACAAAAAAAAAAGAGCGAAACGAGAGTTTGAGAGCAAAAAATAGAGAGAACCAGATGTTTTGGGGGAATTTGAGAGAAAACAACAGATTGAGAGAAAACAAGATTTGTGAAACACGAAAAAAAACTTAGATCTTGTGAAAATTCAGAAAAAAAAAGATTCACATGCATTTCTGGAGAGATTAAGAGCAAGATTCGAGCACCACGAACAAAAACGAAGAAAGATCTTGTGAGAATCCAGAGAAATTGAAAGCTCTTGTCAAGGACGGGGAGAGTTCGAGCAATCTAGAGCAAATTAGAGCAACCCAGAGCAAGAATAGAGTAGTTTAGAGCTCAATTGAAATGTGTGATGAGATAATCTAGAACTTTCTTGAGAGATCGAGAGGGAGAAGTTTCAATCGCCTTTACGGTTACAAAGAGAGATTAGAGTTTGAGTATCGACTATGAATGAGAGCTTTAGGGTTTAAGAGAGAGATGAGAGCTTTAGGGCTATTTATAGAGTAATTTAGTAAACCCTAGAAAAATAGTTAAAGAGAAAAAAAAATTAAATATAGATTTAGTGAGAGAAAGATTTCATCTTTAACCATTAATTTTTGGAAAATTCCGCGTGGTGACCCCGAAGTTTTACAAATTCCGCGTGGTACACAAGGTTTTTCGAATTCCACATGGTGACCTCGAGGTTTTGCAAATTCCGTGTAGTAGCCTCCAATTATTATAAAAGCAAAAAGTATTCAAAATTTAGCCATATTTTCTTACTTAATTGCATAAAATCACCGCCCTTTACTTTATTTTATTTTTATAAAAACAACTAAATTTTATTACTTTTAGAAAAAAATTTAAAAAAATTAAAATTTACAAATAAACAATGACTTTAAATCAACCGTTTAGAATTTCTATCACCATTTTTATATTCCTAATTTATCTCATCCAATTTAATTTTGAAGATTTATAAAAAAAAAATTTTATGTCAAATTCCTATTTATCTAATTTGTTTAATTTTCATACATACTATTTAATTTCTCTTCTATTAAATTCCTCTTTATCTAATTATATGCAAAATAGTTTATAAAATCAAATTTACAATTAAATATTTATAAAATTATTTTTATATAATATTTTATTTTTTCTTATTTATCTATTTTTTCTTAATTTTTCTTTTTATATCCATGAATTTACTTTTGAGTGTAAATTTATTTCTTCTAAGTATTATTGTGGTATTTTAAATCTAAAAGACAATCTCATTTTTCTAAAAAAGATGTATTTACGAATATCCTATTTATAATAAAAAAAATCAGATTTAAGTCCTAGCCATGTTTGAAAAGGTTGATTTTTTTTATAAAATTGCATGGGCTTTTGATAATATATAATGGTGATAGAAATTCTAAAAGGTTGATTTTAAAAAAAAGGTGTGATTTTTTTAAATAATAATATGTAGTGACATTATTTATTTGTAAATTTTAATTATTTTTTTCTAAAAGTAATAAAATTAGGTAGTTTTTATATAAAAAAATAAAGTAAAGGTGATTTTATGCAATTAAGTAAGAAAATAGGGATAAATTTTAAATACTTTTAGCTTTTATAATAATTCGAGGCTACCATACGGAATTTGTAAAACCTCAAGATCATCATGCGGAATTCCAAAAAAACTTGTGTACCATGCGGAATCTTCAAAACTTCAGGGTCACCACGCGGAATTTCCCTTAATTTTTTATTAAAAAGTTGAGATTTTTCTAACTCTATTCATATGGTTAAATTGCAACTCTATTGGACCACAGTTAGACCTGTCAATCGGGTCGGGCGGGTCGGGTTCGGGTTTCGGTATGTCGGGTTCGGGTCAATTTCGGGTCGGGTCATTTCGGGTCACAAATTTATCGGGTTCAAATAGGTCGGGTCACTACGGGTTTGTTGCGGGTTCGGGTCGGTCAACGGGTTAAATAACCTGGGTTTTCCTATTTATTTTAACAGTTATTTGTTATTTTTTAGTTAATTTTTTTTCATTCTCGATTATTTACCTAAAAAGTTATAGTATAATCTAACTTGACCCTAAATATAAGGATTTGGATTTTGGATACAAGACGCTCAAATTTTGTATTCATTAATATTAATATTTAATTATAAAGTGGTATCTCACTATTTTAGGAACATTTTTGTATTGGCTCAAAAAAAAAGGAACATTTTTATAACCAATCATGTGTAATGACAAGTCCCAATTTCACATTCATGGTGCTTGGTGGCAGAAGAATTTCAACAAGAAATGATTGACCTCAAAGTTCAAATCGTAAGAGATTCAAAATTGATTATAAAGAAAAAATAACACATGACCTCATAGAGTTCTTGTATGCATATACTAGGAAACATATATCAATTCAGAATAGGAAAACTTACAATCCACGTATTATTAAAAAGTATGGTATTCCCCCATTTTGTATATATTTCAGCTTTGATAAAATCATAATCATTTATGTAACCTAGAACATCTTTAATCGATTGGCTATTAATAATTTTAATTGGTTACTATTAATCGTTTGCCCAAACCTTGAGAAGTATATATATACATCTTTTTCGGAGATATTAACTTATAACATCTTCAACTAATTGGTTTGTTTAATGTTAATAATCTAGAAAATTAGTTTTTCAAGCAATCAATTGGAGTCAAGTCCAACTATTGATTAGAGGAAGGAACGAGACTGCAACCAAACTTGACTTGGTGTGAATTTTTTTCACCATTCTCACTTTTTAGTTTGACCCAACGGGTTGAACCAAACCCGGTCGGGTTTGACCCAGAAATTTCTCGGGTCATCGGGTTCGGTTAAAATCGGGTTTCGGGTTATGACCCAAAAAATTTCGGACGGGTCGGGTCGGTTTTTCGGTTCGGGTCAAATTTTGCCAGGTCTAACCACAGTCCATATATTAGCGATCCAGTGTTGCCGCGTCAGGAGAAGATGGGCCCACTTGACAGTATCGTTCGGATTCGAGGTATTTGAATTGGAGAGGCCCGACCCGTTGATGTGCCATTGAAAGCCCATTTGCAAAATTGGTTTCGATTTCGATTTCGATTTTGATATCGAATGTAGACGATGACTGAAAATTCCGTCAGAGACAAAAGGTCGAACGAGTAGCCTGCATCAAATCCCAGGTTTCGATCTTCGCGCTTGTTCGTGTTGCGATGGTGTTACCACTGGTGAAGCTTGGAACCCTTTTGCTGAAGACAGCTGCCAAGCCCATCGCTGGTCGCCTCAAGAAGGAGGCTGGTCGCCACCCTAAATTTCGCCAGCTCATCATGAACATTGCTCAGGTTCATTTCTCTCACATGATCACATCTACCTCCGATCGCGTATTTCTGCTCTGCCTACGATGCTTTTCCTGCCTTAGTAATTCGTTATGATTCCCAGATTCCGGGATTTTCAGGTTCTTGATGCTTGGCAATTTAGCGTTTAGGGTTTGGATTGATAATTGAATTTCAGCTTCATTTCTGCTATAGACTGTTGCTTTCAAATGAGCTGTAAATAAGTTGTTTCCGCTGATCTAGGGTTTAAAGTATACAGGGTTTAGGTGGTTAAATAGATGCACATAAGTATAATGCAGTCTTTACCAATTGAGATCACATTTGTTTCCGAAGTGACTTCAGACTGTATCATGTTACTCAGAATCCATTCCCAAATCTTGTTTAGGGTGGCTTTTTTTTTGTTCCTGAAATCTCTAGTTGTCTGGTTGTTGTGGGAATAAAAATGCTTGCTTGTTCTACATCCAGAGTTCAATTTCTCTGAGGAATGTTTGATGGTAACTTTCCTTTGTATGTTTTATTCTTCTTTGAATAAATATTTTCTCTTACAAATCAGGCAAATCACAGATTTACTACACAAATGCAAAGGCGAGTGTATGGTCACAGTACCGATGTTGCTATTCGTCCTTTGGATGAGGAGAAAGCAGTCCAAGCTGCTGCTGATCTCTTTGGAGAAGTCTTTGTGTTCTCGGTACTTATCTGCATTCCATTATTTAATAATGTACAGAAATTCAGTCCATCAATGAATATTGCTCTCAATCAATGTTGGTCTTTAACCACATATGAGTGAGCTCTCTGCATATGGCCACAAATTTAAAAAGTCAAATTTAGTTGTGGTTATTCATGTAGAATTTTATCATGTGGAAAATTGATTTTTGTACTCTATTTTCGTCCGCTAAATCTCAAATGACAGTCATCAATGTGAGTTGTACTTACACCTCTCCTTTATTCCAAAGGTTGCTGGGGTTGCTGTTATCTTTGAGGTTCATAGAAGTGCTAAATCAGAAGCTCGAAAGGAAGAATTGCGCAGGCAAGAACTTGGGGTAGTTCTCTTTCTCTGGTTCATTTTAGAGCAGATCATTCATTCTTGCCACTGATTGTCTTGATCATTCTCAGCATAGGCTTTTATACAATGTCTTTGAGATGGATATAGCCCCTACATCAATTTTGGTGCATTTTAACTAAATTCAGTTATTATTGTCACATAGCTGAATTTCAGTTTTTCTTGGATTTGTCGGGCGATGATGATAATGTATGGGCCTTCCACATACACCCTCTTGATTTTGTGTTGAGGCAAGGGTGTGTACATCTTGGCCCCCCATACCCCGCTCGAGGCGGGTTAACACTGGATTGTTGTTGTTGTTGTATTCTCAGCATATAGGCTTTCTATTCAGTTACTTAAAATAAATGTCAGTTTTCCCTTCTTTCTTTTTTTGGGACACTTTCCACTTATTTGAAAGGATCTAAGAGTGTAGTAATCTTGTAACTGGTGATCTAAGTGTGTACTTCAAATAAATGTTGATTGATGGTGAGCTTCTTTTAAATTCTCTCTTTGTTGTTTATTTTATGGCTGGAAAAGTATATCATTTGTCAGTTGTACATAGGATTCCATTGCAGGATATGAGTGTAGTAATCTTTTAACTGGTGATTGTTTAGGCCGTTGAACAACAAACTAAGGACTTGGCCATCGAGGTTGAGCTTCTAAAGCGCAAAATAGAGGATTTGGAGCAACAAACTAAAGGGCGAGGACTCGCTGCCATTTTCACTACTAAGAATAATCAGATTGTAGCAAAGGAAGATATTAAACCTGCTTCACCTTCATGAAACTTTGTTTCATGGATGAAAGTAAGAACTGCATCTCCTACTCTTCGATTCTTCTTGTGTTCTCTATTTGGCTTAGTCTTTCTTATTCTGAACACATTCTTTCTTAATCGTTCTTCATTCAGGTTTGATGGTCCATCCACCGTAATAGAAGATCAATAAGCATTCCCTCCAAGGATAGCAAAGTGCTTCTTATAAGAGCCCGGAATCTACTATTCCAGATCAACATTTTATAGGACAGTTTTCTAGGGATTTTGTTCTCATTCATTGATCACATTTTAATTTGTGCAGCAATTGGAATGTGCTGTTGTGTGGCATGTTGTGAATGTGGTTCATACATTATTGTGACTCAGCTCACGTTTAATAGAGTCGCTTGGATTAAAATGAGATTTGCAGTTTTATACACGTCAATTGAAGATAAAACAAATTCCTACAATGAGCCACTAACTGCACTAGGAGAGAGATGTACAACTAATACATCAAAGCACTAACTAAAGTTTCAAAGCGAATCCGTGTAGTACATGGACAGAAGCCAATTTTAAGGTGTTAACTAGGAGCTTAAGCTAAAATAAATTATACTTGAATGAGGCTTGAGCTGTGGAAACAGATGCTAGAGAGGTAGGTACACTAGGCAGAGCAACATCCAGATTTCTTTACAGCAGATACATCATCCTTGCCACCAACATTAATTGTCTGCCCTGCTGGAACACACGTCGGGTCATCTCCAGCTTCAAGCGCCCGTTTGCTAACAACCCGGTAAATCTGGGTAAGAACCTCTGTGAAGGCATTTTCTACATTGAGCGACTCAAGAGCCGACGTTTCCATGAAGAAAGTACTTTCCCTCTCGGCAAACGCTGTTGCGTCTTCAGTTGAGACGGCTCGTAAGTGGCGAAGATCTGCCTTGTTCCCCACGAGCATGATCACGATGTTGGAGTCGGTGTGATCCCGGAGCTCCTTTAGCCATCTCTCTACGTTCTCAAATGTCACGCAACGAGTGACGTCGTGCACGATCAATGCACCGACTGCTCCTCGGTAGTATGCACTAGTGATTGCACGGTATCTGAAAAAAAAAAATTTGACACCAGAATCAGAATTTTATGTAGCATGTATAAACTACAAAGGACTGCCAACAATCCAGGATGAAATGAGCAAAGCTCAAGATATGTGTGTGTGAGAGCATGAAAAAGGTTATTGGAGTAGTTAGAGCTGTGTATAAATTAGTTTTACATGAGCAACCATTCTTAACCCATACCTGACAAGACACATAGAATCCAGATTTCCCACTTAGTATTATCATTCAAAAAAACATAAAATTGATTCTGGAAGAAGCAGTGCAAACAGCAAGAGTTTCCTTTTCTATGAAGTATTTAGAAATAGGAGTAGTATTTAGTGTTCACACAGTATTAAGTTCTCACAGAATCGTGCAAGCTGCCCAATTTGACCAAGACGCATATATTCACCTCATACTTTGCAGCGAAAATGGGCCAAATGTCAGAATTCTAAATTCTTGAATAAGGGATTCAAATTGCAACTAGACATTTTCTTCCAACAAAAACAACGAATTCGATTTCTTTCTGCACTAGTAAGTGGATTCAAGCATGAGGCCGCAAGTGTTAGTGGAGAAGTCACACAAGCGCATTCAATCTAAACTCGGCCGTCCTCCTAACTGACCAATCTGAACTTGAAATGCGACATTTGTAGAGTACAAGAGTTGTCGAAAGAAAAGAGAGGAAGAGGCGGACCTTTCTTGGCCGGCGGAACTATATGGGGGCGGGAGTGGGCCATGGCCCCCAATCCAAAAATATTTTTGGTATATATATTCCTCGTGTCAATAGCTTCGTTTTGATATATTATACGCTCCAATCTGACATTTGAGCAAAAAGTTATGAACGTTTTAAGATTAGACATATACAAACCACTTCTAACAAGTCATTTACATAGAATGTTTTTATCTTTTGCTAAACTTCCTACTTTCATAGTGTAATTAAACCCGAAAGCTTTGAATAAGTTATTGTTGGGATGTCTTGAATCACACAATTCATTATTAGTACGAGGATTTCATTTTTGAATTTAGTTTTTAGTTATGAGCATTTTGTGTTTATAGATTCAATCCGCTTGTATTCTGAAACATAATTGTTGTCTTTATAAAACATTATTTCCTTAATGCAGTTTTATTCTAAAATGTTTTAGACTCACCTCAATAAAATATATTCTTTTTTTTGTATACATTTATATTTTTATTTCTACATCTTTGTCAACACTATCTTATATAATAATATTTTGCTATTTTGAAAAAAATATGCGTATTTAAGTATTTATTTTAATTATGCATTAATAATTTTAAGATTTTTTAAAAATATTTTTAAATATTGTACTCCATTCGTTCAAAAATACATGTCGTTTTAAGAATTTTCTTAAAAATTATAAAACCATATGATATGACTTAAATACCGTCAATCTTCTTAAGATCTTTTCACTTGTATTTTATTTATATGTAAATATGTTTAGTTATTGAAGATAATACTGGAAAAAAGTGATAAAATATGTCAAATGACAAATATTACTAAACAAAAGAATTATGCTAAAACGACATGTATTTCTGAACAGGGGAATATTTTTTAAAATTGATAACACATTAGTTAGATTAGAAAAATTTATTGGCCCCTGCAATCGGAAGTTTCTGGTTCCGCCCCTGCCGATACTTTTAACGGTTCAACGGTTCGGATAAGATTATCATATTTTTACGAACGGTTAATCGATGAACCGATAATATTTTTATAATATATTATATATTTTTAAAAAGGGGAATTATATAACTAATTAGTTTTATTTAAAAATCAATACATTTTGATATATAACAAACTAGTTATTATAAATTTTATTTATAGTGTAATTTTTTTTAACTCTCAGTGATGCTTTCGGCTACTGGACTCTCACCATCTAGGGTGCAGTACTCCACCGCATCGCCTAGCAGCACGACGCTTGTATTGATAGTCAGTGACTTACTAACAAAGTTGTGAAAAAATTGAGGCGCTAGTATTCAGTTTGCGCAGGGGAGTGGGGACTAAAAAACCTAAAAATTTCCCAAATGGCCAAATCTTCTATCTGACCTAAAAATGTGCCGCTTATTCTGAGCCTTCTCGTCTCCACTCTTTTTCGTCCTAAGTGACGTTCACAAACTGATTCGACGACTGTCGAGTACGTTCCATTCCCTCCAGGTCTGCCAAGTGCTACTGCTGATTCGTTGATTCGTTGTGTTCCCTTCTCCGACTGCCGACAGTGTCGAGTGTTGCGTTCCCTTCTCCAAGTCACTTACACTCCTTGCAGCAGGCAACATCGCCCTAGAAAGGTTCATTCTCTTATGCTCTTTGTTTTTTTTTGTTGTAATTGTTGCTAACTTACTTTAACTATTGCAATTGATGAGCATATATACTATGCGATTTTTAGCTTTATGGTGTCTCCTTTTATGCCGTTTTTGAAGATTTCTTTATGTTTCTGAAGATTTTTTAGCATACTTGCATGTATTTGATGCGTTTTTAAAGATGATGAGTGGACTTGTTGTAAGCCTGTCTTGTTGTAAGCCTACATGCAATTTTTAGCGAGGAAAGGTCTTTGTTATTTATTTTGCCGTAAGTCTGAAACTGTTGTTGATCGACTCACTGTAAGCCTGTAACTATTAGTCTATTACTGAGTTGCTAGTTTGTTATATATCAAAATGTATTTATTTTTAAAAAAACTAGTTTATGTGTGAATTTCTTGGCTACTTGCTAGTTTATGTATGAATTCAAACAAAGAAATGTCTTCGTTTCACTAGGAGTATGTGCACTCGTGCAGTGTGATTGACTTTGTTCTTTTTTTTTTAATGAAACAGATGCTAGACTGCCCAGAAAATGTGGATGCAAATACTACTGAAAATAGGAATGAAGAAATCAATGCAACTCAGCCTATGGAATCAATTGTAGCTTCTACTAATGTTGCTTCCATTGCTGGAAGTGTTGCAAAATAAACAAAGAGGAAGCCTTCGATTCAATGGGAACATTTTGATAAACTCGATGAGGTATCAGCTAAATGCAAGTATTGTTCTGCTGCTATTCATGCTTCAACTAAAACTAGAACAAGTGGCATGAAAAATCACTTTGAAAGATGTAAAAAGAATCCAGCCAATCTAGCTATTAAGAAGCAAAATTTGATTGATTTTGAGGCTAAGTTTGTTGTTGATAATGATGGAAAGGTTCATATTATAAATGTTCTTAAGTTGTGGCAATTTAATCAAGAAGAGGCACGAGTAGGACTTGCTCGTATGATTATTATGGATGAGTTACCATTTAGTTTTGTTGAGCATGAAGGATTTCGTGAATTCTGCAAGTTGTTAAACCCTCTCTTTGTTGTCCCTTCTCGCATGATGTAATATTCGAGTTCGTTTATCCTTCTAGGCCGCAAAAATGAGTTTCTTGATTTACAAGCTATCGAGTTTCATGTTCTGCAAGTAACCTCGAGTTTAGGATTTAAATCTCTAGGTCCGTTAGTTATATACCAATACCCTTGTTTTCTTTTTATACGTACATAGATACTTACAAATTTGAATATTTATCAATAGCTAGCTAATTCAATCTTATCAACTTAACCTTATCCTAACAACCTGGAAATTCTCGTGCAAGCTCTAAACTTCCAAAAAAAAAATCCCCATTTATTTTGCTAAACCTAATCTTAGCCGATTCTTAGATCAAATCCTAATTTGAGCCTCTTTCTAAACTTGTCGTCTCCCTCAAAGAGCTCCAGCGAGAGATCTCTTCTCGTACATCTCGCACTCATCAATCCTTCCTCTCCTCTGTTCCGATTCTCCACCCTTGTTTCTTTTCAGAGGCGATTTAATTCCCTCGTTGCCTTCTTGCCTTCTCCGATAACCAAACCCAATGGTGTCCCCAACTATCCTCGCGAACAAAGATGAAGACTTCATTTCCACCGGTGTGAGGACCACGAGCCGTCGCCGTCGTTAGCTGTTCACCAATCGAGTAAATCTCAAAACGTGGATCGCCATACAGGATCGGAGGCGGCCGGGTACTGCAGGACGCTTGAAATCGACATCTTTTAATCCGGTGGGTTCTCACATCATTCCGTTTTGCTTCGTCGGAGCCGTTTTTTCGATCGACTGGTGTTGTGGGGTGCATCGGATCGCCATCACACCACCAATCCCCGCCGTGCTTGATCACCGGTAAGGCCGTTCTGTGTTTTCCTTGATCATCTACTTCCTGGTTTGTTGTGTGGACCGGTGGAGTGAGCGGGAGTAGTGGTGAGTTAGGATGAGGGGTATGTTATTTTTAGTCGGATTGTGTTAATATTAGTTAACTCTTGTTAGTAGTAGATTAGTGTGGTTAAGTTTAATGAGAGGTTAGGTTATGGTGTTAATTTATAAATTCTCGATCGGGTAGTTAAGTGGTTTTGTAGGCTATGGGTGTGATCGACTCTATGATCAGAGAAGTATCTTGCTAGAGGCCTAAGTGGAGGTTGACATATATATTTAACTAATGAATCAGTAAGTTAGTAGCTAATAGTAATCACTAGTTAGTTTGTGAACGAATTAGTTGATAGCTAGTTAGTGCGGGGAAAATTAGTTAGGGTATAGATTGTTAGAGTATATTATTGTATATTTTATTGTTCATGAGATTAGTTTTGCTTTCAGTGAGTCTAGTTGAATGATGAGTAAGTTGGGTAGTTATTTGATTCAATTAGGACTAGTTATATATATAAATACGTAGGTTGTCAAACCTTGTTATATTTAGGTGGGGGTTGAGTACAAGTTCATTAGTACTTAAATTTTGATCAAGCGAGTTAGTTGTTTAGAGTGGTTAAATGTGGGTATTGAACTGAGTACGCGTTGTAGTTAGTGGAGTACAAAGTACGTGTTAGGATTGTTCATGGATTAGAATCTGATAGTTCGTGTTTTTTTTCAGTAACCTGGTGTTAAATGTTAATCGTGGTTAGGAAATTAGTTCACTCACATAATTAATTATACTCTTTTTGTTAGGGAATCACTTCTACTTGGGTATTAAGGCTTTTCATCTTCGTTAAAATTCTCCACTCCACTCGAGGTAAGTCGTTTTTCGACTTGCTCGGTTCTATTCTCCCTTGTTAGATTGCGTATCGTTATTGTAGGACGGGTTTTGGGAACTAGTCCCGAATACCTTTTAAATTGTTTCGAACTCCTTGTGTGTTGTGTGCGTTAATGATTTTAAATGTGTTTTATCGAAAATTATTTTGGAACGTTTTCTCTGTGTTGGTACCGTTTCCGACACGGCCCATTGTAGCTGTGTTGAGGAAGAGTTGGCTACTTTGACCCGTGTGACTGGGAAAATCGTACCCCTTCAAACGAAAATTATTATCTGTGTGTTTTTGGCAAGCGCTCCAGTGGAGGCTTAGCCCGGAGTTAGAAGGGAGATTGGGAAGTGGAGTGGGAGGGCCTGCCTCTGCACTCGGCGCGGTGATGAGCGCCTTGAAAGTCGGATTGTGGAAAAAGGAGGAATTTTATGGTATGAGATTATGTTTGTGAATGCGTATGTGGCTTTGTGTGACTGATATAACTAACTTAGGTATTGGCCTTTAGAGTTATGATTGCGATTGTGGATTTGTATACTGACTTTAGAAATGATTTCAAAACGTTCAACAATTTCCGTATTCTCTCTAGCTTGGTAGATTAGACGCTGACCCTTCGGGGAATATTTTTCAGTTCCAGGTATGAACTAGGGAGCCGTGCAGGAACCGAGGCTAGATGGCGGGCCGGAGCGGTAAAGAGCGCGTGTCATAGTGGGATTGGTTTTACACTAGTTCATTTATGATAGTTAGGTTGTTGTTTTATTATTGATAAGATGAAATTAACAGTATATTTTATCTATTATTTTGGTTGATTAGTTCAGTTTCAGTAAGCGTTGCGTCGTATTTGAATATTTATAACTTTCGGGGATTCATGCATGAATACGTTTTCTAAGTTTTATTAAATAAAAGGTTGGATGTTTTATTATGTTTTTCTCGTCGTGCCCGCGTTGTAAGGTCCTACACTGTAGTTGTCAACCTAATTAATAGTACCTTGTGAGGTCTATTTCCTAGTAGCGCCTCGTCGAAAGTTGGGGTGTTACAAATTGGTATCAGAGCGAGGTTGACAACAGGGCACATGGAACTGACCAACGAGTGTACCCGAGGTCCAATTTAAAACTAAAACCGGCCGGTGTTTTCAAAATGTTTTAACTGGGGTAGGCATGTTGCATTTAGGAGGGGTAGGTGACACGTCGCGACTCCGCCACCGTCAGCTGAAGGACATGACTTTGTTTAGTTCTCTAACTTTCTAATATTAGTATAAGTGTTGGTAGAAGTCAAAACCGTTCCTATAGTTGGCATCGTTAGGGGGGGATTTTAGTGAACCCTAAGAGAAGAGTTGACATATCGGGTTGTGTATCCTCCAATGAGTACTTAATACCGGTCTGGTATGAGATCGGGTGGTTGAATTCAGTATCGAAGAAAGGACAAGTTATCGACGTAGAGAAGTTAAATTAATACTAAAGAAGATCTTACATAGGTGCTCATAATATAGAGGTGATAATTGGAAAACTTTAAATAGGAGTGATGACTGAAGGAAGTTGGTTACCCGCCTTGGACAAGCTTGAGTGCCCACCTTATCAAGACAATCCTAGAGTGAAGACTATAAATTAAAACAGAGATGCAACTATTCATGATTGACTTGACTTACTCGGAGACAGTCATAAGAAAGTGAGTTATTACGGGCAAGGCCAAGGAGCTAACGAGACTAAGCCGGGCTATGAGGATCTAGGCAGACAACGAAGTAGAACCTGCTTGAGAAAATATTTAGGTCACCTCTCATAATAGAGGTTGTAAGATCAAACAGAGAGGAGATGAGAGATGGAGGACTCGAGAAAGGGTTTAGGATGAATTATCTTCAGAACTACATTCGACAAAGCTTCGAGTAGAGGATTGAGGCAAAAGCAAAGTTGACTAGGAAATCATGTCATGCATGGAAGTTTGAAAATATGAGAATGGAGGACGTGTATGTAAAGAAAAAAAAAAGTCTTGAAATGGATCTAGTTGAGTCGATCACAAGGGCCTATAGCTATGTTTGGGACTTTTGGAAATTAGCAAGTCAATCGAGTACGAAAGGAATATTCATAGCATCTACTACATAGAATGAGATCCAAGTTCATCGCAAGTCAAGTAGTGTATACGATTTCTGAATATTTGAGTCATGTGAGCATTTGAAGATGTTTTCATGGGGAGTTGTCACGACTACAAATTCAATGAGAAGTAGATCTTGTTAGTTACTCCAAGTCATAGATTAGACTACTCAAGCCGGTTTCTCAATGCCTAGACCGAATCGTGACGTTAGAATTGAATACTGAAGTGATGGAATTATGGAGAAGGGGGTAATGCACCGAAGGCACTTCTGTGAGAGGTTCAATTGGGTTCGCAAGAAGTTGAACTTGAAGTTAGAGTTAAGAATCTGTTGTCATGAAATATTGCTCGGTTGGATTGACCATAGTGAAGTTCGCCATTCTCTAGATTTGGTTAGTTTCAATTGAGGACTTAAGAGGAGGATGTCCAAAATATAACTACATGTGATATGAGCATTGTGAAGGGTGTATCGAATGTTGTGAAGTTAACTAATGTCCAATAGGGTGTGTCAAGAGCAAGCTTCCTTCTTCGAGACTACATTGATTATTAAACAATACCATTGATATGTAAGGCTTGTGGAGTATGTTTTCGGATACACGAGGAGCATGCTGGGAACATGTGACTCAAATTGAGAAAATAAGGATTGTTCTAGAAAGAATCGAAATTATAGTATGTTAGAAGTATCTTTGAAATGGGAATGCGTCACAAAACATATGGAAGGAAAAGTTAAACTTTTGGTGGGGTGTAAGAAAGATTCCTTGTCTAAACCACCATTGACCGGATTAAGTGTAATTAAGGAAATCATTGGGAAGTTAGGGTACCAAAAGAATTGAGGCTAAATGAAGGGTAGGATGACTTGTATACTCAAACAATCTATATCACAGGGTTGTGTGAGATATGTCAATTCTAATAATGCCTCAAATCTATAAGAAGTGTGTTATGAAAGAAAAGATTGAGTAATCGCCAATGCATACAGGGAGATAAAGTCATGGGAGCCATGCGAGCAGAAACAAGATAAGGAACGGGTGACCAATTGGACATGACCGAATTCGATTTGTGTTAAGTTTGGATAGACAAACACCAACTAAAGAACGTCATCATAAAAATAAAATAAAATAAAAAATAAATTGAAGCATAAGATGCTAGGATAGCTCAAGCTCTGGAAGATCTTGACTTGGAAGATTAGTGATATCCAGAAAAGAGAATAATGAAGGAGGCATTACCAGGATGATAGTTGAAGTGTGTTGTCCATATTTAATGATGAGAGGTATTGGGTATTCTGTAATGCTAGTGAATATGACTTAGAAGCGGATGTTGTTTCACTCAAATTATTCATACTTACAGAAAAATTCGATGAAGGAACACAACCATAGAAGCGATTCAAGAGTATTATGGATAAGTCATGTAAGAGAGAATCAGTCGTTTAGTTGGAGAAAATTTACTAGCGATAAGACACATGTGGGGTTTTGGGAACCACCATTGAGGAGTTGTAAGGTAAAGGAGATTTGGAGTAGAAGTGAAAACCCGCTCAACACTATTGGAAAAAAAAAAAGAGAATGAAAAAAAAAATTACATGGAACCTGTTGAGAAGGTTTTATATAGACATATACTTGGTTATGGATTTCGTGAGAAACAACAATTAGAGTATGGATAGAGATATTTGTGGTGTCTATTTCGCTCAGAAAGGATTTAGACTAGTACCAAAGCCATCAATATGGAAGTATTGTGCAGTAATAATGTTTTAAGCAAGACTTTGACCATGATGTTTGGAGGTTCATCAATCAGGGTTGGAACTCCATTGGATTAGTTTGCTATGATTGGCAGTCGAAAACCTGGAGGTCAAGTTTGGGAATGGAACTTTGGTTGGGTGGCCATTTGTGCAAGTACAACAGGGAGGTTTAAGTTGACCTAGAAGACTTAAGGACATTAGAGAATATATGTTGAGAGGTTAGCACTCGGTCATAAGCTGTATTATTCGAACAGGGAATGCATCTAGTTGATACAAGTATAATAGGAGTCAAGTGGTGTATACGACCCTTAGTTACCTAAGTGGTGTGAGCCTCTCAGCGAGATGACTAAATTCTAACTGTTACTTGGGGTCGAGGGTCAAACTGATCAAGTGGATGTGCCTGGGCCAAATGGGGTATTGGAGTAAGGACTTGGGAGACTGACATATTGGGGTGTACATGAGTTTCCTAGCTTGAACCCTTATGTACCAATTTTGAAGAAAACAAGAAGGTTGCTTAAATTTAGATTATTGGGAGAGTTGCAACTGGGATGGTTAGTGTACCAAACCGCCATTATCGTGAGACCTTGAGGTTTACCCAAGTGATTAATAATGCCCCAACGTTTGTACATTATAGAAAGATAAGGATTAATTGTCCTGCATCTTTGGAATAAAAATACATCTCTGGTTACTGTGAGTTAAAGCTAAAGCAGCCAGGATGGCTTAAGCGCGTAGAATCACATAAGTTGGAAGTTTGTTACCTTTTGATATGGTGACTGTGATGGCTATTGGACCGACAAATGTTAGCAGTGAACTTTGAATAAAGGAATGCAATTGAGGAGATATCATGCTGAAGAATGTAGTTAGCAATACCAATTAATGTGTAGGTGGAGAAGATTCTTTAACGCTAAGAAATTCGTCAAACACTCCAAAGAATGGAAGGGAGCATTAAGGTTATCCGTCGTTATACGTGGTCTGAGGGGCAAGAAATTTAAACATACGAAACTGATCATGACTCGCAGATCGCGGCCCAATTAGAGGATGATTCAGACTTAGAGGATATGCTAAGGTCCTATGTATTAGATTGAGGAGGCCACTTAGGAGGCCAAGACTAGGAGGAGTGGGAGACTGGGAGCTATACCCAAAACGGTACCCTGGTTTAGTGGAGGTGTTCGAGTGAATGAGTTAGTAGTTAGTGAGAGTTCAGAACTAGTAGTCGGTAGTGTGTGCAGTCTGTTTTATATTGTTTGACGTTTTTATTGGTTGCTTCAATTATGCCTTCTGTGTTACTTGTCATGTTTATAATAGTGTGTTATGCATTGTGGTTTGACTTGTTAGTTCCTTATTTACGAATTAGGTTCGAGGACGAACCCCTTTTTAGGGGGAGAAGTTGTGAAACATCGGAAGTCGTTAAGGGATGTTCATGTATAACAGCTATAAAAGTTTCGGGACGAAACTTTCTTAAGAGGGGTAGTATGTAATATTCGAGTTCGTTTATCCTTCTAGGCCGCAAAAATGAGTTTCTTGATTTACAAGCTATCGAGTTTCATGTTCTGCAAGTAACCTCGAGTTTAGGATTTAAATCTCTAGGTCCGTTAGTTATATACCAATACCCTTGTTTTCTTTTTATACGTACATAGATACTTACAAATTTGAATATTTATCAATAGCTAGCTAATTCAATCTTATCAACTTAACCTTATCCTAACAACCTGGAAATTCTCGTGCAAGCTCTAAACTTCCAAAAAAAAAATCCCCATTTATTTTGCTAAACCTAATCTTAGCCGATTCTTAGATCAAATCCTAATTTGAGCCTCTTTCTAAACTCGTCGTCTCCCTCAAAGAGCTCCAGCGAGAGATCTCTTCTCGTACATCTCGCACTCATCAATCCTTCCTCTCCTCTGTTCCGATTCTCCACCCTTGTTTCTTTTCAGAGGCGATTTAATTCCCTCGTTGCCTTCTTGCCTTCTCCGATAACCAAACCCAATGGTGTCCCCAACTATCCTCGCGAACAAAGATGAAGACTTCATTTCCACCGGTGTGAGGACCACGAGCCGTCGCCGTCGTTAGCTGTTCACCAATCGAGTAAATCTCAAAACGTGGATCGCCATACAGGATCGGAGGCGGCCGGGTACTGCAGGACGCTTGAAATCGACATCTTTTAATCCGGTGGGTTCTCACATCATTCCGTTTTGCTTCGTCGGAGCCGTTTTTTCGATCGACTGGTGTTGTGGGGTGCATCGGATCGCCATCACACCACCAATCCCCGCCGTGCTTGATCACCGGTAAGGCCGTTCTGTGTTTTCCTTGATCATCTACTTCCTGGTTTGTTGTGTGGACCGGTGGAGTGAGCGGGAGTAGTGGTGAGTTAGGATGAGGGGTATGTTATTTTTAGTCGGATTGTGTTAATATTAGTTAACTCTTGTTAGTAGTAGATTAGTGTGGTTAAGTTTAATGAGAGGTTAGGTTATGGTGTTAATTTATAAATTCTCGATCGGGTAGTTAAGTGGTTTTGTAGGCTATGGGTGTGATCGACTCTATGATCAGAGAAGTATCTTGCTAGAGGCCTAAGTGGAGGTTGACATATATATTTAACTAATGAATCAGTAAGTTAGTAGCTAATAGTAATCACTAGTTAGTTTGTGAACGAATTAGTTGATAGCTAGTTAGTGCGGGGAAAATTAGTTAGGGTATAGATTGTTAGAGTATATTATTGTATATTTTATTGTTCATGAGATTAGTTTTGCTTTCAGTGAGTCTAGTTGAATGATGAGTAAGTTGGGTAGTTATTTGATTCAATTAGGACTAGTTATATATATAAATACGTAGGTTGTCAAACCTTGTTATATTTAGGTGGGGGTTGAGTACAAGTTCATTAGTACTTAAATTTTGATCAAGCGAGTTAGTTGTTTAGAGTGGTTAAATGTGGGTATTGAACTGAGTACGCGTTGTAGTTAGTGGAGTACAAAGTACGTGTTAGGATTGTTCATGGATTAGAATCTGATAGTTCGTGTTTTTTTTCAGTAACCTGGTGTTAAATGTTAATCGTGGTTAGGAAATTAGTTCACTCACATAATTAATTATACTCTTTTTGTTAGGGAATCACTTCTACTTGGGTATTAAGGCTTTTCATCTTCGTTAAAATTCTCCACTCCACTCGAGGTAAGTCGTTTTTCGACTTGCTCGGTTCTATTCTCCCTTGTTAGATTGCGTATCGTTATTGTAGGACGGGTTTTGGGAACTAGTCCCGAATACCTTTTAAATTGTTTCGAACTCCTTGTGTGTTGTGTGCGTTAATGATTTTAAATGTGTTTTATCGAAAATTATTTTGGAACGTTTTCTCTGTGTTGGTACCGTTTTCGACACGGCCCATTGTAGCTGTGTTGAGGAAGAGTTGGCTACTTTGACCCGTGTGACTGGGAAAATCGTACCCCTTCAAACGAAAATTATTATCTGTGTGTTTTTGGCAAGCGCTCCAGTGGAGGCTTAGCCCGGAGTTAGAAGGGAGATTGGGAAGTGGAGTGGGAGGGCCTGCCTCTGCACTCGGCGCGGTGATGAGCGCCTTGTAAGTCGGATTGTGGAAAGAGGAGGAATTTTATGGTATGAGATTATGTTTGTGAATGCGTATGTGGCTTTGTGTGACTGATATAACTAACTTAGGTATTGGCCTTTAGAGTTATGATTGCGATTGTGGATTTGTATACTGACTTTAGAAATGATTTCAAAGCGTTCAACAATTTCCGTATTCTCTCTAGCTTGGTAGATTAGACGCTGACCCTTCGGGGAATATTTTTCAGTTCCAGGTATGAACTAGGGAGCCGTGCAGGAACCGAGGCTAGATGGCGGGCCGGAGCGGTAAAGAGCGCGTGTCATAGTGGGATTGGTTTTACACTAGTTCATTTATGATAGTTAGGTTGTTGTTTTATTATTGATAAGATGAAATTAGCAGTATATTTTATCTATTATTTTGGTTGATTAGTTCAGTTTCAGTAAGCGTTGCGTCGTATTTGAATATTTATAACTTTCGGGGATTCATGCATGAATACGTTTTCTAAGTTTTATTAAATAAAAGGTTGGATGTTTTATTATGTTTTTCTCGTCGTGCCCGCGTTGTAAGGTCCTACACTGTATTTTTCAACCTAATTAATAGTACCTTGTGAGGTCTATTTCCTAGTAGCGCCTCGTCGAAAGTCGGGGTGTTACACAGGAGTATCACTAGAGATTGCTATGGTCTTTTTATTGAAGAGATGAAAAACATGAAAATGTTCTTTAGTAAATTGTCTTCTAGAGTCTCTCTCACTACAGATACTTGGATTTTTGGCCAAAATTTGAGCTATATGTCTTTGACTACACATTTTATAGATGATGAGTGGACTTTCCATAAAAGGATACTTAACTTTTTTCATATAGCTGGTCATTCTGGTGAGTATATTGGCAAGGCTATTGTAAAGTGTTTGCTTGAATGGGGAATTAAAAACATCATGACTCTCACTGTTGATAATGCTAGCCCTAATGATTTGGCTATTAAATATTTGAGAAGAAGACTTAATCATTGGGGTGGTAGTGTGCTGGATGGTAGATTTTTGCATATGAGGTGTGCTGCACATATCTTGAATTTGATTGTAAAAGATGGTTTAAAAGATGTGAATGTCTCTATTTTGAGAATCCACACTGCTTTGAAATATGTGAGATCGTCCCCTGCTAGGCTTTAGAACTTCCGAACTTGTGTAAAAGAGGAAGAAATAGAGTGTAAAGGCATTGTGTGTTTGGATGTTTAAACTAGGGGTGTCCATAAAAAACCGAAACCGAAAAACCAAACCAAAAAACCGAAAAACCGATAATTTTTTAGGTTAACCAAACCGACTTTTTTTGAAATCTCGGTTTGGTTAACCGAACCGAAATTTTTTTTCGGTTATCGGTTCGGTTTCGGTTCATGACTTTACATATAACGGTTAACCGAAAGACCGAAAATATATTCATATTTTATTCAAATATTAGTAGTCTTTGATTTTTTTAGTGGTTAAACTCCATGATCTTCAAAGTGTTAATGTAGTTTTAGTCTTTTCTTCTTCAATTTCAACAATTTACACACTAATTTTCCACTTCACATCGATATAAGAGTCGCTTATTAAATTTGATGAGATAAAAATTAATACACACAATGTTTGATTCCACACAATATTGTATATACTCTTGATATTTTTTTACAGCAACCAAAACAATATGATATAAGTACATATTTAAAATAAAAGTCTTACTTGATCACTTTTTTTATTCAAATTTTATTATTTTGATCTTAATTATTTAAGGTAAAATTACATAAACGGTTATCGGTTAACCGAGAAAACCGAACCGAAAAATTGGTTAACCGAATTACGGTTAACCGGGATTCATGGTTCGGTTTCGGTTATCGATTTTAACTAACCGAAATCACGGTTAACCGAACTTTGGTTAACCGAAATCTCGGTTAACCGGGTTTGGACACCCCTAGTTGAAACTAGATGGAATTCGCCAGATTTGATGCTTGATTATGCTGTCAAGTTTAGATTAGCATTTAATAACTTGGCCTCTAAAGGTGATCCATATGTTAAGGAGTTTGCTAAGTTGAGTGGTCCACCTAGTGATGAAGATTGGAGCATAGTTACTTCCTTCTTGCCATTTTTGCAAATATTTTATGATGCTACTGTGACACTCTTATACTCTATGACGTATACTTTGTAAAACGTATTTATTATATAAACAGACAATTCGGATATAACAACTATCCACGTAAGCATATAGCAGACATCAACAACCATAAAAGGTTGCAAACACACACACACACACACACACACACATCTATATCGTTACTTCTCATACTAAAACATCTGTCACTCTAACTTATATTACAACACATATGTCTATGGTGCAAAATGAGGAGGAGAAGGTTGCAGTGAGCTTCAGCCGGTCGACCTGTATGAATGTGACCTCTAAAAGAGACACACGCCAATAAGAACTAGCTGAGCCTGAAAAATTGTTTTGCGATTTGCGTGAGTCGCATACTCAGAGAATATAAACCATCATCAATTATTTCACACAGAGTCAAACATTTAGTCCATGTACATATACATACATATTATATATATCATAGAAGAATTTACTATGCAAATGCAAATGCTGATGTATCCGATTCATTATTCTGTGAACTGTTCAAGCCTGAATCTGCCCCGGGTTTCCATTACCGACTCTTTTCCATTACCAACCTTTTCTTTTCTTTTTTTCTTTTCCATTACCGACTTTTAGGCATCTTAGGCCTCATTTGCTCATATACCATTTCTTAGGCATCTTAGGCCTCATGTATGACCCGTAGGTCTCTTTTGTATACAAATTCAGGGCAAGACAATCACAGGTCATCTTAATCTCATTGCAATATGCTATGCAATCAAGTGCATCATGTAACCATATATCATATGCCATCTTTTAACATACCTTCTGTGCAAACAACTCTGGAAATTTCAGAGCTATCATATATAACACATATATCCATAAAATCCATATAACACATATATCCATATAGCTCATATAGCACATATATACATAAAGCACATATATCCATATAGCTCATATATTCGTATGGAACATATAGCACATATGGTTGAATCTCCGGTCTATACTCACATATATCCATATAGCACATATAACATATAGGGTTGAATCTCCGGTCTATACTCACATATATCCATATATCACATATATTCATGTTTCACATATAGCACATATGGTTGAATCTTCGGTATATACTCACATGTTCAAGACAGATACTATATTTCTTCCCCTTTTCCTTGACCACGATCTATGAATTGTGCTCCTATATATAATCCAAATGCAAAAACAATCTATTTACTCTTACAAACTTTAACCCCAAATGCAATGAAATGTCAGAATGCATTATAACTTCTTGTGAATAATTCCAAATCCTTTAAAACTTGACACCAATAAACAATATATATAGAAGAACATTTTTCTAGTTCAAAGCTTTCTGTAAAACTTGATCAAGGGTCTCCAAAAATCATTATAAAGAGAAACCCTAAAATCACTCTGAAATCTTTTACCGAATATAAATCCGATATCAAAAACACCCTCTGAGAACTATAAATCGACTGATTTTCAAATAAAAACCAATTGTAGATCTAGATCTGAAAAAATCAATAAAATCTAGATAAACCATAAATTAATTAAAACCCAATAAAAGAGATCTTGTACCAGATCCAAATAAAAACAACCAAAACTAAATCTTTTCTCCTCTCCTCTCTTTTTCCTCTCTTTCCTGTACTCACATTTTTTTCCCTTCGTATATCCTTAATGACAAACATATTGAATGAATACAATCATATATATCCATCAACCAGAAAAGTTGGCAAAACATTTATAAAATTGCGGTTTTCACCCTCAAATCTCCTTTACTACAAACTTTACCCTGAAATAATTAATAATTAACTTTTTCTTAAAAACTTTTTAAAATATAATAAACTTAATTAAAAAATAAATATCACTTTTAAAAACTCACTATATATCATGTCAATATGCTATGCATATGCTATTAAAATGTTGTGAATGCAAAATGACGTATGCTTTTTGGTCGGGGATGTTACAGCTACTCTACGCCTGTCCGGAAGTTTTTATGCCACCAGAAATCATTTTGTGCCTCAACTATTTGATGTGGGAGATTTAATATGTAGTCATTGTGATACAAGCTTCATTATCTTGAAGTTGTGATTGATGATATTTATGATGAAGAAAATGCCGCAGTAATGAAATCAAAAGTTCAAGCTATAATGCGTTCTTTGTTTCATATATATAATCAGTGGCGGACCCAGGAATTTCCGAAAGGGGGGGCGAGAAAATACTTTACAAAATTCGAGCCAATAAATTGTTTTAAACATATAAAAAATAACTTTATTATTAATGTTTATAAAAACGACATTTTTATATAGCATTCTACATAATCTATGAAAAATCATCATCCATCTTATTACGTTAATCAGTTTTGATAACATTGGAACTAAAATGAACAAAATTAACCCATATTAACATTGCTTTCAATAATAAAAATCGTTATCTTACTACTCCAAATAGTAAATTTATCCATAATTTCAAAATAAATTTATTTATTCTCAAAAAAATACTGGAAATAAATTCAATTAATCAAAATCAAGTTAAAAAATAATTAACTCAAAATTAATCTAAACCCTAAATTTCATATATACTACTTCACCTTTTAGTAAATGGCATCGATACAATAACAAAAAAAAATAATGACTTTAACAAATAGAGGTGAGTGGCACTAGTTCACGAAGGAAGTAGTACACTTTAGCCTTTTTAAATTGATTTTAATTGGATTTTTGTTTGAAAGGTCATTCAAAGAGTCAGAGGGGTATTTACTTTTTATTGAAACGAGGTCTAGAAGCATTAAGAAAAACAAAAAAAAAAAGAAAATAGGTTGTCTCTAACCTCTCATTCCCCCATTTTTTTTCCCAGATCTGATGGAGGGGCTGAAGACCTTCAATGGCTTCCTCCTTCTGTAAATCCGACGACTCTCCGAGGGGAAGGGTGGGCAGCCGCCCCCACAAGCCCCCTGGGGTCCGCCACTGTATATAATGTTTCCATAGTGCAACTAAAGAATTCTAGCCAACTTGGTGATTCCTCTTTAGCTCAAGAAGACAAGGGTGAAAGCAACAAAGGGTTAAGTGGCTCACATCGTTTGAAAATGAAGTTTCAACTGAAAATGGGAACATTGGGAAATATTGAATGGAGAAATGAGTTGGATAAATATTTAGAAGAAGAATCTGAACCTGTAGAAGGGGAATTTGATATCTTGCAATGGTGGAAAGATCATCAAAAGAGATACCCTATTATTGCTACGATTTCTCGAGATGTGCTTGCAAAACCAATATCAATTATTGCTTCCGAGTCTGCTTTTAGTACCGGAGGTCAAGCGCTTGATTCTTTTCGTACTTTATTGACCCCTCGAATGGTGGAAGCTTTAGTTTGCGGTCAGAATTGGATGCGCACTTGAAGCATTCGTCTTCCTGCGGAAGAGAATATACTTGAAATAGAGGTTTTGGAATAAGGTTAGTTTATTATCTTTGTACAATTCCAATTTGAGTAAACAACTTAGTTAATTAGATTTACTAACTCTATTTTGTTTCTATATTACATTTTACAGGTATGAAAAAACTTGTGTTGGAGCAACCCGTGATTGTAGTTGACGAGTCTATTTCTCTTTTGAAGATGAAGAATGCATAATGTTTTTTATTGACTTATTTGATTCATTGTCTTATTATTTATTTGATTCCTTCTCTGCTTCTGACTTGTTGCTTAATGTTTTTTAGAGCATTAGCTTAAAATAACATTAACTTGTATACGATTAATCACAATATTAAATTGTGAGGGTTTGAGGTTATTGGGAAATAAAGTTTTGATGAGCACATTTTAAGATGGTGATTTGAACATAATAATACAGCTGCAGAGAGATTGTGTTTGCGTATCCCACAACTTATTATATTTTGGCTTCTTATTGTTTCAGTTTGTTTCGTTGTTGGAGCTTAGAATGGAAGCATTTTGCTGCAACAAAAGATTTGTATTTTGTTTTGGATTTCTATTTTGCTGCCTTGGAAGATTTGTATTAAGCATTGGATAAGAGGACATGATTGGCTATTTCTATTTGGCGTATTAGTGATTTGTATTCCTGAAGGACACCACTGGACGCATATTTAAATTCAATTTTTGTTTGGACTTTTATTGTATTTGAATTCACTTCAGGTTCTGCTAAACACCTTGGAAGATTTTTGTTTTTGCTTATTAGTTAATTATTGGTTTTTGTTTTGGCTGGGAGTTATTGTGTCAAGTGTGACTTAGAAGTTTTAATTATTGAGTTATTGTATTTTGTTTTGGCCGAGAGTTTTGGCTTATTAGAAGTTTTACTTATTAATATTAATTAATAATAATTAGGCATCAATGGGATTTTATTTTGGCTGATTTTTTTTATTATGGTTAACGAATAAACCGCATCGAGTTTCACGGTAAATCGTTAACGGCTAATCGATAACGAACGGTACGGTTATGGTTATTGAAATTTACTAACCGAAGTTCCGGTTAACCAACCGTGTAGTGTGCGTCTAGCTGGATCTGGTAAGAGTGTGTGTGTATATATATATATGCACAGACTATGATGGTGAAGTTTAACCAAATTTCTTATTTTATTTTTTAAATATTCTCTTTTTTCATATCTATATCTATACATCTATATCTATACAACTATAAAAGTTGTCAAAGTGAAATAAATGTTCCACATATATATACTGATTTTCATTAATATTAAAATATAATAAGTATTTAAATATTTATTTGAAAGACATTATACACTATATACAACTAAAAAAGTTGTCCCTCTCAAGTCAAATAAATGTTCCATATTTATGTATTAATTTTCATCAATATTAAAATATAATAAGTATTTAAATATTTATTTGAAAGACATTATAAACATATTTATAAAATGACTATTTATCTCCTTTCAAAAACTTGAGATTCTTCTTTTAGAAAAAAATATAAACACTATGTATAATATAAATACATACGAAGACATAATATCATTTTTCTTAAGAAAAGACACAATATCATATATTGTTGGCTATTCACAATTTCATATTGTTGGCATTAATTTGAGTTTGAAAAAAAAATTAATTATAAAAAATAAACTTGCAAAATCGATTGTAAATTGAGAAAATAAAAATCAAAATAATACTTGAACTACCAACCAAATTTAGATGGAAAAGAAATTTATTATATCTTAAATTCCTATGTAGTGTACATCGATTAAATAATCAAATAGTTTATTTGTGTATGATTTGCAATATTTTTTTGTTTTAGTTATATGATTAGTTATGATATTTTAAAATGCAATTCAATAAACTCGAATTTAGTATACTTAATCATATCTTATAATATCCAAAAACATATACATTTGAAATAATAACAAATATAAAGACGATGAACAAATATCTAGTACATAAATCAAGCCAGATTCCTTATTTTCTTTCGAAATTTTGGTATGCTTTTTTCTGTTTGATTCAAGAGCTGCATAAACCGAGCCATTCCTACTTAATGTGTAGATTTTCGCTTAGCTAAAAGCGGTGCATGTTGATGTAAAATTATCTAGTACAAGAGAGATCTTGGCGTTCATGTATTACATTAGTGGTTCTCTTTGCGATCTGTAAACTCTTGGTAAACTAGCTGTGAGGTTTTCAACTAGTTATTGCCTTGTTCAAGTTTCCAATTGTTGGGGCGAAAAACTTTAGAGAATATTGCAATGCAATTTGCATTATGTGATGTTCGATCCAATTGACTTTAAAGAGTAGAATGAAGTTTTTCTTAAATAATTTTGTTTTATACAGTAAAAACTATGTGTTTCAATTCATAAGTTTGGTGAGATTCATGATTTTTTCGGTTGATCTACATTTGGTTATTTGTTCATGTTGCACTTTGTGATCTATATATCAACCGAAACATATGATGTGTAGCGAGCAACATCTTCTTTTTATAGTCACTAGTTATTGATGATAGGGTTGTTTGCTTGAATTTAAGAGCTTGATTTGGGCCTTGTTTCACTTTCTACCCAAAACCCCTTTCTACCCAAAAACTACTTTTAATACTCTTGAAATCCGTACAACTCTCTCTGCTTCTTACGTTTTTTAAGACACTAAAAACTACTTTTCATCTAAAAATCCCTTTACACTCACAAGTAAAACAAGGCATTGATGTAGTCTTTTAGGAATTAATAATGGACCTGGAAATTTAGACTTGATCAGCTTTGCTTAATCTCCAAATAGTAAGATAGGCAATTGGCAGTCATCTTAATCTCCAAATTGGCTTGCCCAACTGACAATACACTTTTCCTGCTACAAGCTTCATCGTAACCATTTACTCATAAAACATTAGATCACTATGGATTTTATTTAGCTTGCAAATCAGTCATTTCCCATTTTCCTGATAACTACACTTACACAATTCCAGTTTGAATGATGACTACAAACAAAGTTGTTTAGTTTTTCAAGCACGATTAATACAAATTGAGTTGCCCCTTATACTGTGCAATATAGTTTGTGAATTGAGCTCAACCGAGCAAAATATTGTGTTGTAACTTGGACATTCTATCATTTATTTAGGTGGTCCATGTGGATTATTTTTAGCTTCTAGTTGTGCAAATCACTAGTTTGCCTGCTTCACATGGTTAATGTAAGCAGGAATACTGATACTATTTTTTGTAATGTATTATGACAATTAGACTTTTACATAATGGGAAGAGATGATAACCAGAACAAGAAAGTGAATGGAGGTGAAGGTGAAGGCGAATAGCGGTCTAGAAAACAAAAGTTGAAGTCAAAAATCTCGTAGGGTGAAGATGAGAAAGTGAAGGTAAGCACTCTTGTTTTTTTATCATCAATGCCTCACACAAAAAGGACCTCATATAAATATTATATTTTCTTTTTCTTTTTTCTTTTCTCTATAGTATAACAAAATGACATATTTTTGATGGATTTTATTTTCTATATAGTATATGTACACTTGATTTTTCATTTTCTTTTCAAAAACCTTTCTCCATAGTATACAAAACAAAAGGACATGCTTTTGCTTTTTCTATTGATTTGATTATTGCTTGACATTAATTGTTAGTACAATTACTATTGTATATATTTTATGTAATAACTGCGGATTTTGAGAAATTTTTTGAATTTTTCTCGGATATCCTTTTAACCTTTTTGTTCATTTTAACGCTTAATCCAATATTTTTGTTGGAGATTAAATCCTAGAAAATTGTTGGTGATATCCTAAAATCACAAAGAAATGATTTTACGGATCGGTGTGAATTCTAGGATTTTTCAGTGGAAAAAAGAATATTTATTGGATAAGCCGTCTTTTTAATTATGTACCGGAAGGGATTTAATATACGAAACGGAAGCCTTAAAAATTGAAGGTAGCAAGATAAAATCATGGAAAATTGATTTTATTGGTCTACATAATTTACGGGACGTTTTTCGTTTAGTAAGTTTTTCCACCTGAGGTACATAATTTTACCGCTTTGACGCGAGTCCCGTTCCGAGACGAGAAATCCCTTATTTAGCCGACTTTGTTGCTTAATGTGAAAGGCAATCTGATTTGATTCTCCCAATATATGCGTTTGGATAGAATTAAACTTCTATCTTGTTTGAATCTTGGAAAAGAATTAGAGAGGAGTGCGAGAATGGTTTTCGAACGACGACAAACTCGGCGTGAATCCTCCACCGCCGGCAACCTTCTCTTCTTCTTCCACCTCCACATTCCTCCACCTCTTCTTCTTCTTCTTCATCTCCATGAGAGGGTCTTGTTGGGATTCTGGTTTGAACCAAAAATCAGTGAGGGAAATCAGGTCGGAACGTTGGCTCGGGAGAAGAATTCAATCACCGTCGGCTAGCTTCTCGCCTCGCCGTACATCGTCACCGGCGTTCTCTAGCTACTCCGACCACCAACCACCATGGGAGACGCTGTCGGGCAACGCCCAACCACCCTTGAGCTCGGGGATCGAGCCATGATCAAGCCAAATGAGCCATGGGCTCGAGTAAAGGTATATACGATCGAAGTTAATTAGCGGGCTGATTGCGGAGCCACTGTAAGGGCCTTTCGGTTCCGCTTTGCTAATTAAATATATGATTTTTATAATCTTGACGTTGATACGGTCCCACAGGTTCAAACTGCTCGTGAAACGGATGTCCGGATCTTCGTTATAGCGAATACAAGTTTTGGATACCGATTGAGAGGTAAGGGACTTCGGATAATTACTCGGGATTCGTTGTTCACCCGTTTGATCTAAAATTTGGTAACCTTTAAGAACTGTTGATGATGAACAATTTTTATTTAGAAAAGTTTTTCAAAAGTGAAGCGGATAATTAGTTATAATTCCGCCAAGATGGCTCCTTGAAGCATGATAACTAAGGATTTACTATATATCGATATTCGGAAATTAAATCGTTTATCGATTAGGAAATTGTAGGAGTTGAGAATACAACTAAGAAGTGTTTCTGTGAGCTCGTTGCTGAGAAATCCTTTTGTTATATTTGTCAGAAGGATGATAAAGATTACTGTTGGAATTGCTAGGGACGTCGAGCACGCCTTATAAGGCAAGTGGACGATTCTCTCTTGCGTTATGGTTATTAATGAGGAATTGAATTCCAGTTGATCCTCATGTTGGAAATAATTTGTATGTTGAATAAAGTTTGATAGGTTGATATTTTGTTAGAAATAACGACCATGTCGTTATTGCAGCTTTTGCGCTAGAATTGAACTTAGGACCGTTGTATGATTAGTTGTCTCATGCTGAGACATTGTTGTGAAATAAGATGGTAGAGATGGGAGTTTAGACTCCAAGACATCTCTTTAGTGGTCCTGTGCTGAAACACTGTTGCAAAATAGGTGGTCCAGGGGTAGGAGCCGAGTCTCCAATGACCTCTTTATAACAAATCTGTATTGGGGGGCGTAGCTTGCTAGCGTATCCCAATATTGGAATCATGACTCATGTCACGCTTCACGTTGAAGGAAGACAATGGTGCACTCTAGCTAAGTGCAATTGACACTCGGTTGTTGGTCGAGCATGTATAAATGATCATGGATGAAACAGGCCCTCTGATCTCGGTTGTTGGCCGAGCATATATAAATGATCATGGATGAAACAGGCCTTCTGATCTCGGTTGTTGGCCGAACTACGTAAAAACTATTAAATGGTGCGAGTGCACAGTTTGAAAGTAATGAAAGATTGGTGCGTTAGGCACATTAAAGTACCAAAATGGTTAGTCCATTTGATAACCATTCTTGCTCCTGATTAAGAATGATTCTTAATCAAATTTTGATTAAGTTAAGCTGTTTAGTCGTTGAAGACGATGGTGAATGTTGAGTGGTTAGTATAAGTTTCTACTAATCATTTATGCTTCTTAAAGAAACCACAAGCGGTGGTGTTCTATCTCTTGATTATGCGAGTCTCCTTCTTATTCTCTATAAGACTGCTAACTGTTGGATCATAATCCGAGTCTATTCGGATTTGGATGCCAATATGTTTAGTTACAACCATAAGAACCAAGTTAGTTTCTCCGATTGCTAGTCTATCATTAGACTAACCCGTCCATTTTCTTTTCTTTTATGGTTGGTTGGTGTCCACCGTTGGTTTACGACACATCAGGTTCTTCTAGGAAGTTAATTCAAGAGGCGGATTTAGATGTTTGAAGCTCCAGAAGTTGAAGAAGGGTTTTCAATGGCTATACTTGAGTGAAGATCATGATTGAACTACTTCAAAGCGAAGCTGAGTTTCAGAAAATAGAACTCAAGGAAGACTTGATGAAGATTTTGTTTAAATAGAAGGTTGTTCTATTTATTTATTCTTTTTGAATTAAGGTTTGTATAAGACCAATTGTATTTATTCCGATGTAATGTTTTTAGTTTGTTAAGTCAGTTTAAAGCCTTGGATAGCTTCGGTTTAGTCTTAATCGGGGTTACTGGCGGTAATACCTCCAGGGTAGGAAGGGGGTGTTACATTTTATGCCCAACTTAAGCTTACAATTGCAAATTTTACGACTCTTTTGTTTTGTAGATGCATTATAAGTATGAACAAAATGATTCCTTTTATGGTCGAATTAACAACAATTTGAGGCAAGCTTTTGTTCGCAAGATTGAGAACAGGCTCACTCCTATAGATTGGTAAAGGATTGTAGACGACCCATTTGGGAAAATAGTTAAGATGGTACACCAAGTTCAATTCTCATCGTAGCTTGTGCATGGAATTTTGTTTAAACAACTTGAAACGAAGAAGAAATGAGAAATATGGTATGGAGTTGGAGGTAAAGAACTCCATTTTTCAATGAAACAATACAACATCATTTGCGGTCTGGATTGTGATATATCTACAAAAGTCGATACTAAAAGAGACAAGATGGTTATGAAAAGGATTTTTAGTGCTCTCAGGTCAACAATCCAAGATCTTTTTGATAGATTCAAAGATTGTAGGGATGATAATATTTACAAATTCAAGTTGGCTCTTTTGTTGATTGTGGAGGTCTTAATCTTAGGAGGTGATAAGAATAGGAGGGTGAAAGTTGAACATGTAAAGCTCTTAGAGACCATTGATCGGTTTTCTGCATACCCATGGGGCAGGCTTGGAAATGAAGAGTATTATGAAAGTTTAACAAAAGTCGTGGGTAGAAGAATGGAGAGAGCAAAGATGGGAAAGTCACTTCCAAAGCAAACTAGAGTACCATATCCCATACGAGGAATGCATATTGTTTTCCAAGTAATATAATATGTTTTATTATTGTTGATGCCAATTTTATTTTGGTTCATTTTTGGATTGCTATAGTATAAGCAACATTTTTATCACAACAAACTAGCATCACTCTATGGTTTTTGGCCGCGAAATATGGTTTTTGGCCGCGCAATTCGGCGCTTCGTGGGAGATATTTGACAGACTATTGGGCTTCGTGTTGGGCTGATTTTATGTTATTTATGGATAGTAGGGCTTTGGGAAATTCTCTATATTTAGTTGTTTGAGATATTTAAAATCTTGGTTTTATATTTTATAGAATAACTTCAATTACAATTGGGAGACTAGGGTTTTTCTAGAGAGTTTTCTCAAGAAGAGATCTTTCAAAACAAAATTGTAAGTTTACATTGATGTAATTATATATTGCTAAATCTCTTGTGTTTGACTAGTTATTGAAATCATAGATGACATACTATTGTAAGGTTTGATTGATTCTCAACAAGCCTGAATAGAGTTTATTCCCTATGCTTAATTGAATCAAAGTTTATTTAGGTTTTTGTTAGATTATCACCTAAAAAGAGTTCTTGGTTAATTTACAACTAATCTCATTAATTCCCGTTTGGGCTATTCAGTTTGGACCTGTTTGGGCTATTCAGTTGTAGAAGGGAATAAAATCACAAATAACTTGAATGATTGTTTACTTCAAGTGTTCGTTTCTATCGATACTTGAATCATAAAGTTGTTGTTTAAATAAATCTAGAAGTTCTTCTAGGTTGTTAGACTGGTAGTTCAATCAACTAAACCTGAAGTTTAGATCATAATCCAAGATAGATTATTTAAGTGAAGTGAGAATCAATGATCAATAAACACATCTATGATGGTTTTAACTAGTTGAATATGCTTTTCTCATATTTTATCAACACAAACATATTTGCATTCTTAATTTAGTTTTAATTTTCATTCTAGATCACTAGTTACTCAAACATTCTGAAACTCCCTTCGTACTTTTACTTGTCATGCAAGTAAAAGCATAAATACAGGAGTCTTTGTGGGTTCGACCCTTGCTTACCAATCTGTCGAGTTTGGTTTGTTATAGTTTGTTTGAATGTATAACGACTGCAAAATTACCACATCAACCAACTATCTTAAAAAGTTCATATTCTAACACAAATATTGAATAGTTCACGATTAAGTAAATGGTAATTCATCTCAAAGTATTATTGATCATCTTCTAATTCACAACTTAATGAAGTTATTCCAATAACTGGAAATGCATGTTCAAATTTAAATACCTAAATATTCATAACGCAAAGAGTAATTGTTATCTTTATTGAAATTTTTTATCGGTTATTCTGACAATCAAGTTTTAATATTCATAGTAATATAACATGTTTTCAATAAAACACATTCCATATGCAAGAACAATGTAATTGTCATTCAATGTCAATTAGGTAATTATTCAAACCAACTTTCTTAATAAGTTCATATTCAATCACAAACACTGTATAATTCACATTTAATTGGATACTTATTAATATCAATTTATTATTGATCATTCTACCAATTTAACATTCCATTAAACATATTTGTACACTGCATACACAAAACCACCAATCTTAATTGTTTTTACGAATTCAAAAATCAATCAAGTTACAAAATGGATGAAAATGATCAAACACAAATAAAATTACATACATCTTTTCATTAGAATATGGTTATTTCAACACGGAAAAATGAAGTACTAAATGTGCAGATTTGAATAATTAGAAGGTGAATAAGTAGACGACGAAGATATAACCATGGCACGAGTGCGATTTATCAATGGCGATTATGCAACAAAATTTGTTTTGGCATTGAAACTTTTTTAGGGTAAATGAGAGTAAAATTCAATTATGGAGATATGGAAATTCCAGATTTTATATGGATGTTTTGGCAATGAAACTTTGTTCCCTCTTAATTAAGAAGATCGTGGATTGCCCCTATAATATAACCCTCATATTTCTTACTCTATATCCTCCTTTTTAACCATTGATTTAACTATATCTAACGACCCAAGAGATGACCCTCTTCCTCCACACCATCCGTTTATCCTGAGTGTGCCCCTATATATATATATATATATATGTCATGGAACATTATCAAGAAGAAACATCTCAACGCATGTGTACCGAGATCCATAGAAAAGGAATATAAGTAAATATCCCTTAATTACATATTTTCCTCTGACAAAAGAATAAAATGAGGGGAGAAAAAGTGATTGCTTAAATATGTTTATGATCTTCTAAAGCCATTGATGCCATTATCTTGTGAAGCCTGCTCGGAAGAGAAATTGATATTGGTAATAAATTCAATGTCATTTATTGATCATTAAGATGTACATATATGGGGTCATTTTATTGAATCCTCTTTTTATTTCCTACATCTTTGAAGATCTTTTGACAGGGTAACTAGCAAGCATGTTTATACCACAAGTACCTCTTTTGTCCCTTGTATCACGCTTCATTTTAATGTAACCATCTTCGCCCCAATTCTTACCCCAAGAATTCTTCACTATCCAATGTTTTCCGCCTTCTTCTCCATAACCCACAATTATTACTGCATGATTTAGTTTTTTACCGCAGAAGCTACTAAAGACACCACTGCCATATAACTGAAATGCATATCCATTGGCATCAATGGCAACAGATACAGGTTGTTTAGCAACTGCTTCTTGGAGGGCACTTTCATCTTTTTCACGTATTGTTCTATACCCTGTTATTTTTGCTATTCTATGTCTAGTCTTTGATTTGCTACATTCTCCATTTTTTCCTCTATAAGGGTAATCCTTTGCGCTGGCTATACCACCCCTTCTTTTAATGTATTCAAATGCTTCTTCCATGTATCCACCGCCACATCCTTGGTTTGCTCCCTTGGAATCGCAATCGACGAGTTCTTGCTCGGATAAGGAAATTAGTCTTTTTGTTTTGATCTTGTTGATGCCTTCAACAGCTGCAACTGCCGAAAAAGCCCAGCAACTTCCTGTGTAGATTATGGCTCTAGTAACATCACATTGTGCTTACATGCAATATGATGTTAGTAAAGTTGATGTCATTTTTTTCAACAACTACGATTGCTTGTAGCATGAATAACACTTGAACAATGTAATTGAAAGTTTTAATCTCAAGTTGGAATAAGTTTTGATAGCTTGGACTTTTTCTAGTGTTAGAATGCTTTTGCTAGATTTTTTATGAATATTTGGAAGCATAAAGTCTTATATTAAAACTAACAATGTTCAGCACAACCCTAACATAAAAGTTTGATGTGCTATTCCACTCTATGCCAAGTGATCTTTGGGTAGAAACTCTATTGGGCTTGTATATATATTGGCTTATTTCACAAGAGTGCATGGAAAAATGTGGATCCCTAATTTATTGATCAAACTCCATACTTTAACAAAATAATAATGTTGATAATTAAATAGTGGCATTGTGGAAGTACTTTGTGTCCTGGGAGATTGTTGACTTGTAACCTACATATACCTAGGATTTTTGTATACTGTTTTGCCTCACGAGATGAATTACCATTATATATTATCAAGAACAAGTTTGTAAGAAGAGGTAATACCGCATGATCCTTGGTTCTTGATTGGAGTTACCACTCCCCTCTTCCTCCAATCTATACTCGTCGGAATAGATGGCTTACGAAGTCTGTTGAATTCAGTGTGGTTCACACTCTTGCTTGGTGATCTCAAAGACGACGAATTCCCCAAGTAGAATTGTTTGAACTCATCATTGGTCATATCTGCAAATTGGTTATCTCTAAGTTTGAAGGACAAGTTTTGAGCATTCATGAAGTTAATGAATTGCAAGTTGGATTGGTAGACTCTGAAACGGAACATCCATTCATCTTTATCCTTGTATTGTCGCACATTACTACTTATCCAATCCTGGAACCTCTTTTCCAAGGCCTTAGGGTCATGACTCGGTCTCCCCTCTATGAGAGTGAAGTATATTCCAAGAGCACAAAGAACTGATATAAAGAATGCATTTACGTAGATGCGGGCGAATATCCGCTCACTTGACCATAGTGTAGTAGTGATCATGTGGTAAGCCTATGTGATTTGAGGTTTGCTCTAAATGAATGAAAGTGAATTTTAATTTCGAAAGAGAATACATAAGTCATGCAATATGTCTTTTGTAAATTTTGCAAACTAGTGAGCATGTTTATATTGTTTCCCTTCTTTTAAGGTATTTGAGTTTGTAAGGCTATGTTTATTTGTTCATGCATTTTGCATTATGCTGAATTCACATGGGGTAGTTTTTACTTACGTGTTTTATTTGAATAATGTGTATATTCTTCTCTATAGCCCCCTATGAAATACAACAACATTTATTTGTTAAAAGTATAATGGTGTCGACTTAACACGTACACAAATTATTTTACATTTTTAAAACGAATGTGAGAAAAACGACAGAAAAACAATAATACAATAGTAAACACTAACAATTTTCACATTAATTATTCACAAACCGGGGGCAAGGTATGTTCAAGGGTAGAAAAGAGTTCCATTTTATAGAAGATTGTATAGTACTCTTGTAACTCCTAGACTGACTGGGCTTGAAAGTAAAGCATAAATATAAACTTGTAGTTCGAACAGAAGCAAAGCCTTTATATTTAAGGCATTCCAACAACAAGGTTGGGTAAATAAAAGGCATATCTCTCTGGAGGTTGATTCACATGGAAATGGGGCTTATCATGAAAACTAAGAACAAATGAGGACCCTTGGATTTGAGAAATGGATGACTAAGTAAGATTAGAAGAGATAGGGGCAAAATGGTAATTTTGACAAAAATTTAAAAAAAATAAAAATGAAAAAATAATTTTTATTTTATTTTTCCTAGTTTCGCTTGTTTTTGCCAAAAACACGAAATTTGATTTTTTTACCTTACGTTCACATATTTTGTGCATGTGTTCATACTCTTATAAGACATGTTCACATATTATCACATTTTTCACTTCATAGATTTTATAATATGTTCAAATATATTACAAGGCTGTTCACATGTTTTATGGTCATATGTTCATGTTCGATTAAATCATAATACATGCGTTAAATGGCTTAAAAATATGACAAAAAATAAAAAAATATATGTTTTTTTTCGCTTATTTTTTCCAAAAACACGACAATTGACATTTTACGTTCTGTTCACATATTTTATACACATGTTCACATTATTACAAGGGTTGTTCACATATAACCGCATTTTAACTTTATAAAATTTAGTATACGTTCACATATAATATAGGTACGTTCACGTATTAGTATTGCATATTCATGTTTTATGGCTATACGTACATAATCGATTTATATCATTCTACATACGTAAAAAGACTTAAAAAATTAAAAAAAGAAAATAAAAAAAATTAAAATAAAAAAATAAAATTTTATTTTATTTTTATTTTTTTAATCGGATGGCCTAGATTCATTTCTAGTGTTTCAATCGGATGGTCTAGATTTATTCTTAGTTTTCATGATAAGCCCCATTTTCATGTGATTCAATCTCTATCTCTCTCTATATATTATTATTAAGGTTGAATTCCTCTATTGTGCGTGTCTCCATCTAACTATGTCATGAGAAAGAGTTTCATGTGAATGGGCGCCTAGGTGAGGAATAAGAATAAATCTCGCACGTTCCTTCCAAAAAATCAACGTCCCTGATTAGACATTCATTAAAAAAGATAAAATACGGCACGAACAAATTTTTCTTGTATTATTCGCGTATTTTTCAATAAAATACGATACAAACGAATTTTTCACGTATTTTTCAATAGGTTTATGTGAGATGCGCCCAATTTGTTCATCAAAACTAGCGATTTGTTCATCAATATTCACCAATTATTCATCAATACTAACTAATTGTGCATCGACTTTTTGATAACATTGTTCATCGATTTTGAACTTTTTTTATTTTAAATTTTATTTTTTAACATTATTTATGTGTATGAATACAATACTATCTAGTTTTTGATGCATATATAATTTTTTCGAAATACCCATATTTGTTCATTCATATACTCCTATTTGTTAATTGATATAACCTTATTTGTTTATTGGTTTATCATTTTTTTGTTCATTGATATACTCATTTTGTTCATTGGTATATCATTGTTTGTTCATTAATATACCCTATTTGTTCATGCATATAACCCTATTTGTTCATTGATATAATATTGTTTGTTCATTAATATACACTTATTTGTGAATTGATATAAACTTATGTTTGTGTGTCAATACCATCAGTTTGAGTTGCATATTCATTATTTCCCTATTATAATGTATTCATGCTTATAAAACGCATAATCATATTTTTATAATATTGTATTTTTGAAGCTTCTTAATATTTCATCTCTTTATCATGCTTATAGAGTTACATAATCATATTTTTAAGTTGCATATTCATAAAAGTGATAACACAACAGAATGAGTATGCAACTAAAAAATATGAATACAATCATACAAAATCATGCATATGCAATTCGAAATCATGAATATAAACTGGGCGCACGGTCTCACAATAAGAGTGGTTTACTTAAACTTAAATCCTATACTCATATAATTAGTTTCAATGCACACATATATTTATCTAGTTTATATTGAATATCCAATTCAACTGACTCAATTATACATGGCAGAATATCAATTAAAACGATTTGTTTATGTTTGGATTAAGTTATAAATGGGTGATAAGGTGAGCAATACAAATTGTCATGTCTACCTATATGAGCACAAAAAAATGAAGTGCTTAATATAGTACCTAAATAAGATAAGTTTGATGTAAAATCTTGAATGCAAAGGATAATAGATAAAGAATCTGATGTAGAAGCTTGCAATAATATGATGTATGCTTAGAGAACGAGCCACTTACAAACTAAAGAGAAGTGCTTGTGCCTTAGCTATGTTCGGAGCCCAAAATTAGCCACACGTTTTACAATAGCAACACTGACAAATCCAAATGAGTCAAACAAGACAATACCGAGACTAACATCAAAATAATTTCTTTTGTCTAGCTCGGATACAACTAATTATGATGCACACACATATATTAATGCATACAATTTCGATACACATTCATCCATTTTTTATGTACAAACAATAGATTTTTTATGCACAAACAATAGTTTATTTATGCACAAAATCACAGTGTTGACGAACCATTTGGGTGCGTTCTATTTCCGTTTTTTATGAACAAAATCGCAGTGTTGATGAACATATTGCATACAATTTCGATACACATTTGTCCATTTTTTATGTACAAGCAATAGATTTATGATGCACAAACAATATATAATTTATGCACAAAATCACAATGTTGATGAATAATCTGGGCGCGCGTCCTATTTCCGTTTTTCAAAAATACGCGAATAATTCGCCAAAAATTCGCTCATGCCGTTTTCCCCTTTTAAAGTGAAATGATCAGCGCTTTTGATTTTTCTTCATCCAACGACTCTTGTTCTTTCTTATTTTACACCTACGCACCCATTCTCACCTGATTATCTTTTTAATTGTTATTACTTACCATATTCAACTATTAACATATAAAGTGTATTACTAATAGGGTCCGGTTCAGGTGTGAATGGGAGCCCAAGTGCGAAACAAATAGATAAAAAAATGTTTACTTTATTTTGAATTAATTATAATCTTTTTTTAATCAAATATATTAAGATAAATTTGTCATGAAGTCATTATTTATATCACATGGCCTTTTCATTTCTAGAAACATCTCATAAATAAATGTTCAACACTAATATGAAATAAATTTTAACATTAATGATTAATGTTATTGTTTCTTATATTTTTATATAGAATCTTTATAATTTTCATATTATATATATAAACAATCCATCGTAAATATTAAAAGTTGACACATGGCATATGATATGGCTATAATATGGCATGAATATAAGGGTAAATTATAAAAGATCACCCTTTATTAAAAAAATAGAATCTTATGTGACATATAACTTATGATGTACGTGGTAAGAAAAAATTAACTTATAAAGTATAAATTGTCAAAAAATAGGTTACATTAATACTTACTATTCCTACATATTGACAAAAACTATAAAATTATTTAGTAATTTGATTTAAAAATGTATAGCATTAATCTTTAATGATTTTATTTACACGTGTCTTATGGTATGGAAAAATATAAGGACGTGTAAAATACAAAAAATTAATGACTACTATTATTTTGTACACAAAATTTATGATGTTGCGAAAAAAACTTAAATAAATTATCATAAAATAATTTGGCATTAATATTTAATATATGCTGATATAGTTTTTTTTGGACATAATCTTTTCCTAACTTAATTTATCTTATTTTTTATATTTGTCTAAAATACCATTAGCATATGTAAATTAAATTATTAAAAATACAAAATCTTATGTGGTAATATTTTAAGTGACTTATGGGAATGAGACATAGAAAAATCTTAGGTGGCGAAAGGTAATGACCTTATTCCTTATGTCTTCTATATATATACGAGATTAATTAATTAGTCGGTCATGTGAATTATGACAATATTACATCATAAAATAGTAATTTAAGGTTGTCAAATGGGTTAGCTCATATAGGAAGAAGGTGATCGACGTTGGGTTTGGTTAGGAACTATGGACACGGAAGTTGATTTTGATGTCCTCATATACTAATGAAAATATTTATATGTGATAAAAATGCTTATCTTAAATTTGATACCACATTTTTTCCATGATAAAAATAGACAACGTGTATACTAGCATATCATTATTTCATACCAATATCCATGAATCGATCAATACTCTTGCTATGCAACTATTGGGTAACTCGCCATCATAGCTATACCACAAGCGCCTTCGGCCTTGTCGGAACCCCGCTCTAACCTCATATACCCGTTTTCACCCCAAGTGGATCCCCAAGAGTTCCTTAGAATCCAATACTTACGGCCCTCCTCTTCCCCATATCCAACTGCCACCACAGCATGATCCGGCCTATGCCCACACATGCCTTTGAAAACACCTTCCGCATACAACTGAAACATGACCCCGCTCGCCTCAACAGCAACCGATACAGGTTGCTGAGCAACTGCAGCCAAAAGACTGTCCTCTGAATTCGGTTTTACCGTCTTGTGCCCTGAGATGAGGACCGCCTTTTTCTTAGGGGCGTGGCAAGACGCGTCTTCGCCCGTGTAAGGGTAGCTTTTGTCTGATGATATTCCCTTGCTTTTCTTGATGTACTTGAAAGCGTCTTCCATCAGGCCTCCTTCGCAACCTAGATTTTTGCCTCTGTCGCAGTCCACCAGCTCTTGCTCCGATAAGGAGTAGAGTTTGCCTTTCTTGATTTGGTGGATGCCTTCAACTGCTGCAATTGCTGAGAACGCCCAGCAACTTCCTGCAAAATTGTAATAAATCAGATTTTGCATTGGTGGTAAAAATTCATCTTTAAAACCCACCCATATCTAGGCCATTATTTTTTACTATTTAGCCTATAGCGTTTTGAAAGAAATAAGAATTTATTTTTTAATTTATATGAGAAAGGATAATATTTATAGCTAGTGAAAAAAATGAAAAATAAGAGGCTGATAAATAAAAATATCTAAATTTTCACCATGAAAAAATAAAAAATATAAATAATGAAAATAGAATAAAATTAGGTGTGGTTAATTGAAAAATATTAATATAAGGAGTGACTATTGACTAATGAAAGTAATATAGTAGACGGGTGAGTCCAATGGTTGGTCCCTTGGCGAAAGAACCCCGAGATCGCCGTTTCAACACCCATCAATGACGAAGGCGTTTATGGGTGCTCTAGGTTAGTCCAATCTTACCTGATAAAAAAAAAAGTAATATAGCAGACGACATATTATACCACATTGGCCCTGATTCTTTACTTGATTGACTGCTCCCTTCTCCCGCCAGTCGATGTGTGTTGGTGGAGCCTTAGGAGCTTCGGCCATTGTCGAGTTCTCATCGTCATGACTCGTCGACTGGAAGAGGATTTTCAAACGACCCACATAAAACTCCCTAAACTCATCATTGGTAAGATCCGCGAACTCGTTGTCCCCCAATTTGTATGACAAGTTTTGGGAGTTGACGTACTCGATGAAGTTGAGGTTCGCGTGGTAGATCCCAAACCGAAGCATCCATTCGTCTTTGTCCTTGTAATGCTTGTTGTGGTTCTCGAGCCACGACTTGAACCTCCTCTCCACGACTCGGTTGTCATAATTGGATCCCGCTGTGCTAAGGGAATTGACCAACGTGGAAGATACAAATGTGATGCAAAGAAAAAGAAAAGGAGATGCTTTGTTCTTAGGATTATTGGCCATTGTCATGGATTTAGGATATGTTTATTTCTTCAGCTTGTTTTTTGAGTTGTTATAGATCTACACATGCGTACGTGTATATTTAATTTGTATAGGAGGGTTGTCATTTGATATTGTTCTCTTGTACAAGTTTGAGTTTGTGGTTCTCTGTGCTCCTGCTCATGTAACTTGCATTGATCGATTTCTGAAGGAAATTGTCGTGATCTATTTAACGAAATGTCCTCTTTTTTTTTTTTTACTAGTTTAAACAAAATGATGGACCGTTACACTTAGAGTTTCCCTTGTATTAACTTATATTCCTGAAATGACGAATACAATTCAAGTACGTACATGTAAGTTCAAAGAATTGATTGCACGCATTTTCCTATGCAAAAAATGCTACTCCGTATTTACTATAGGGGACCTTGTAGCAAAATACTAGATTAGGTACAAGTTCCTATACGTCAGCTAGTTAACGCTAATTAATTACTTTATTTCTGCTTTGGATCCAAAATCGAAATGATATGGACGGTACTTTATTTGATAAACCCATGTGCTCACATGGACATGTAGCCCTTGCTCTCCTTTTAATATCAGTACATCCCAAACTCAAGTTTTGGTTATCCAATTAAGATTCCAAAATCCAGCTTTGAATAATCATATGCATAACATGACTAGATTAGTAAATGAATGTTAAATACCAGCGATGTTTGCAGCTTGAGCTCAAGGCAGGCACACCTCAGCGCGACAAATGGGGCAGTTTGATTGGCTGCTCAGCCACTTATCAATGCACTCGACATGGAAGATATGATTGCAATTAGGGAGAAGTCTTGCAATCTTCCCAGCCTCCAACACGCACAGACAAACCGCGCACTCCATACTCTTCCTGTCACTTGCTTGATCTTTTAGGACAAAGGTGGGCAATGAAGCTAACACCGTTGGATCGAGCCCTGTCTTGGGCTGGTCCATGGGCGATTGGTGAGCGTCTCTTCTGGATCGATTCCTCACTGAAACTCTTGCATATATGTAAAGGATTAACACTAGTGATATCACAAGAGATAGAGAGACTATGGCCCCAACCATGATCTTGTGGTTGAGGCTGATGTTGTACTGCTTTTTGTGCGGGAAGATGGACTCACCATCGTCTTGGTCCGCATCGATGTCCATGTCGTTCACTGGATAATCAAGAAGAAAAGATGGACAGGAGGGGAGGAAGGAGAAAAAAGTGAAGAGCTATTACTTATTAGGCACCAACTTTAATTGGAAACCAATGACGAGGTTGGCGCTACATAATGAAAGGGGATTTCCTTGGAAAAATAAAAATAACTAGATCTTCACCCCTTTCTACATAAGATTTGAATGGCGAGTGTTGTTTTGAATTAGAGTTGCTCTATAAAGAAATTGTGTTTATTTCATATTGTTTTGAATTCTTGTGTATCTATTTCTAATTTATTATTCTGTTGTGCAAGTGACTTGTCACTAGAACAATTCTCTTCACTATCAACGAGCGCTATCCAAGATGATCTATCCAAGTGGGGATCCAATAAATAGAAATGCATGGAGGCCAACTGCAAAGCTAAGATGTACTTGAACAATACCATGAGTGAGATGGATGTTTCAAGGTTGGGAACTTGGTAACAACCAAAGAGATGTGGGCCGCCATCCAGCAACGCACATAAATAGTTCCGGCCTCAAGGAGGACCATCAAATTAATGGATGCAAGGAGAGATTTCTTCAACTTCAGGATGGAACCAAGGGAACTTGTCTCATCATACCAATCTAAATTTGAGGCACTATGCACCAAGCTCATATGATTGGGAATTATCAAGCTCGAAATCAATGACAATATGATGGTGCAACAAGTGATTAATGGACTCTCTAGGAAATAGATCCGTGACCGTACAACTTTTTGAGAAACCCCAAAGAACAAGAACTTGTTACTTCACGAGATCTTTGGAAAACACAAATCCTACAAGGCCAAAAGAACTGCTAACAAGGAACTAGACGAGCCTAGCAAGGGAATAGCACTAAAGTTAGAGAAAGTGTTCAACTCTGTTCAAGAATAGTGTAAAGATTTTGATGATGAGGAGGAGGAGGATATTGTCCTAATCACAAAGCCTCTTCAGAACCTGTATAAGAAAGGGAAATTCAAAAGGAACTTTGGAGGAAACCGTTCCTCAAAGGTCTACAAAAAATCTTGTGACAAGGATCTCAAGGACGTAACCTGCTTCAAATGCTTTAAGAAGGGACACTTCGCTAAATTTTGTCCTCAGGAAACTGAAGACAAGAAGTCAATAACAAAGCATATATCGTCGCATGGAGTGATTCTGATGATGAAGATATAGAAGCATGGGAAACTCCCGTACAATGGCGATGGAGGAAAAGTCAGAGGAACAAGAAGAGGAGGTACACATTCAAACCACCTTAGATTCACTTGAAATGTATGACAAACCAAGTCTTTTACATCAAAACTTGTGAAGGATAATGTCAATTTACATAAGAACTTTGAAAAATCTGAAAAACTTTGACTTAGCTTGACATCAAACCACTGTTCATAATCATGTTCTACTTCTAATGAAATTAAAATTGAGTAAAAGTCCCTTAAAAAGTCACTTGCAATGATCTTCGAACTGATTGTTTTACTCTTACCCTTGAAAAGGAGAACTTGATGAAATAGTTGAAAAGGGGAAAGGGAAAGATGGTCACTACGTTCACAAAGACCATGAGTTTTTTTCTTTCTAGATACGGGATTGAGTGTAGTGTGAATACCCATGGGAACAATGAAAAATCATTGACCCTAAGTGGGATTAATGAGTGCAAAGCCCTCGAATTTTGATGGTATCCAACATAGGCCTAGCCGAGCCTTATTAATTTATATCATTGTATTTATTTATTTATTTATAGTATGTTGCTTTATTTAAAGAGATGTGTGATCCATGTATGCTGACATGGGCCAGTCCATTAGGTCAATTCTTAGGCTTCCTTTGGTTTTCTCTATTTAAGCACAACTCTTGTAGTGTTATTATCACATCCAATATGAATTAAGTCAAAGCTTTGAGTTGAGTTTCTCCTACCCTTTGGACCGGGCATCACCCATCTCTCAACCCTTTTTTTCTTGCCCTTGAATCTGCCTCACCCTACGCATACGAGTTAAATCGCAAATCAAGCAAGGCTTGAATCAATTCACACCACATTATATCATGCATCATAGGGTGAAACAAATTAAGCCAAAACATCCTAGTAATACTTGCTTACAAGGACAAGGACTAGATCTAGGAGTAGAATTATGCAAAAACGAACAATGTAGCGAGAATGGATAAGAACAATGTGTAAGTTAATCGGTTTAGAGCGAGTTACATGTAATGGGTCTTGATACCAATTGATAGAACTAGATCATCTTAGATGTAAGTCCTTCGACCAAGAACCAGAAGAAGCAAGGTCTTGGCACGGTAAGGTTGAATCTTCGACAGGACAACAGTACACCATGGCCTAGTGATGACACAAGGACACCTCAACAATGGCTTAAGGTTGATCGAATCAGCACCAATAGGTCGTATCCAGATTCCGCAACAAGGACTTGGGCACACATGGCACCAATAGATCGGTGTGGCATTTGTGACATTGGGTACAAGAGGACTCGACAATGACCGAGCAAGTGAAGTAGATGTCAGGTAAGGGTCAATGAGAGCGCAACAAGAGAGAGAGAGAGAGAGAGAGAGAGAGAGAGAGAGAGAGAGAGAGAGAGAGTTTTGGGACGAAAGTTAGGCTAGAAGAGTGATCTCCATTCATATAGAGAACTCCTTCCTAGACTTAAGGGGACTAGTCTCGGCATCCAAACCGAAAACACACATCCACCATACAAACATAACATAAGAAAATACATGGAATATAAATAAGTTATGCAACAATAATAATAAATAAATACGTAGGAACCGATAAGGCTTTGCTAGGCCAGGAACGGGTGCGCCTAGGCTAGGACGTCGGGCACGGTGTATTGTGCATCATATATCAAGGCTAATGAGAACATATTGAAGTGGGGATCGACATGTTGTGTGAACTGTAATCCGACTCTCATGATGACCAACGAAGTAGCACGAGCAATGGCCTTAGCCAAGGAACGAGTAATAGGACCATTGGATCAAACACTCATGGCTTGCTCCTCCTCTTAGGCAATCATAAGGGAGGTATGATGTCATCAAAGATGATGCTTTTTCCTCTTCCGATCCTTTTCTTCTTCCTCTCTTAGCAGCCTTTATGCCGATTAGGCGTTCAAGGCTATACTACATCTACATTAAACGCACTCATTGGAGTATCAAGGCTGGAAGCATCGCCTTCAATCGATACAACCCTTTATCTCTTTGAGCTCTTAGTGTCAGAGCTTTATTGAATGTAAAGATCACTCTATCTTGGCTCATTTTGGAGATGTAACCAACAATGCTCCTCGTTGAATATTTGGCATGTGGAATCAAAATAGAGTTGATGAACATTGTTTAGAACATCTTGTTGGGACTTACCACTACATTTTAAGGACAAAGATTTCTAATATTCAACTACAAACTTATCAATATGAGGATTCATTCTATTCCATTTAGGCTTACATCCCTTTTGTTTCGACGCTCTTGGTTTGCTACTTTATTCTAGTTGAAGTAGATACTAACTCGCTTCTAAAAAGCTTTGGATGTTTGCTCAATGTTTACGATGATATCTTTACTTATGTTGATCCATGCACTCACTATGCGTACTTCGTCATCTTTACTCCACACGTGGAACCAAACGAGTTCTTTCTCATTGGAAGAATCACCATGGACACGACCACGACCAACATAGGATCCATGACCACGAGAACCTTCTGTTTGTGTGCAATACATATGTTTATCTTCTAGTTGAGAGTTATGCATAGCCATATTTTCAGTTGTGCCTAAAGAAATTTGCCATGGAAGGAAATTTTGTTCATAATTTTGTGGAAATTTTGGTAGAGGGTAATTCGATTGGTAATTTGGTAGACAATAATTTGATTGGTAATTTGGTGGAAAACTTGACGATGCGCAATTTGGTATCCAAATTGGTGGAGGCTTTTCATTTGGATCCATATTGAGGAGAGGATTTGGTTAAAGAAATGATTTGTTGGAAGAGTGAGTTTTGAAATGAAAAAAATCTATATATCTCTCCAAAAATAGGGTTTTAAAAAAAATCCAAAACCATGCATCAAAAACCATGTGTGGATCCAAAACCATGGGCGGATAACAAAAACCATGGACAAAACTAAAATCGATAAATTATACATATCAGTATTCATGGGTATGTAAAAAAATATTATGACTTTTGATATAATATTTTAATTAAAAAATGAGTTATTTAAAAAAATATATAAATATGTATTTTCTTACCCTAAAACAACCCCAAAACCAATTTAAGTTTAAAATAATTCAAATATATATAAAATTGGTGTCTATGGTAGATAAAACAATTTATGATGGGATCTGGTGCATTATAAAACACTTTATGAATTTTGGTATAACTTCATTGCAAAACGAAACCCTCAAATCACTTTTAAATCTTTTATCGAATATAAATCTAATATCAAAACAACCTATGATAACGATAAATCAACTGACATCCAAATCAAAATCAATTGTAAATCCATATCTGAAAGAATCAGTAAAATTCAAATAAACCATTAAACTTACAAAATAACACTTGTATTCCAAGATTAAAATTGATTGAAGAGATATTGTACCAAAACCAACAACCAAAATTAAATCCACTAGAATCCTCATTTTATTCTTCTTCTCTCTCTTGTACCTAAGTTCTCTCTGTTTTTTGTTCTTTCACAATTTAAGGGCTTTTAAGCTTCAAATAAAATTTTACAATATAAGTCTCTTTTTAATTAATTAATACTAAAACTTGCCAAAAAAATAACATTTAAGTAATGTATTTATAGCTCCAATGTACTTATAAATACTAAAAAATGTCACCGATTGGGTAATATTATATGATTTAATCTCATACTCCCTCCGTTCTATTCTACTTGTCCATAAAGGCCTAATACACATACATTAAGGCATAGTATAATCTTACCAAATTACCCTTATTAATTACACATTTCTCCTTTTTTAGAGACTTTTCCCAAGTATATTAATTACACACAAAGGGTACAAATGAAAAATGTTGTACAAATATAGCTTTAAGGACAAATAGAACTGAAAAAAAGTTTAAAGCTTCATGGACAAGTAGAATAGAACGGAGGGAGTATTAATTTTGTACACGAAAAACAAAATCTCATCAATTCCATTTTAAGCTTGCCTTAATATATGTGCAATAATTCTAAAAACCCCTAAATTGCGAAACGGAGGGAGTATAAAGTAAGGTCGACAAACATTAATGAAGCCGACAAAAATTGTAAAAATCTTCACTTTCCACTAGAGCTGTCAAAAGCTGACCGAACCGCCCGATAATTTTAGGGTCAAAACCCGAAAAATAGAACCCGAAATCAATAGAACTCGAAACCCGTTAGGTTGAAACCCGAAACCCGTTGGGTTGACCGATTTAGTATATTTATAGAATTTTTAAAATTTATTTTGAAAATTATAATATATTTTATTATAAAAATAAATGAAAATAATATCTTATAATTAAAAAATTATTATTTAATTAAAAATTGATTTTAATAATCATAAAAAAGGATATTTTAGACTCGTGGTCAACCCGACTTGACCGAAAACCCGCTACAACCCGACCCGATTGACCCGTGATCCATAACGAAACCCGAACCTGATTTAACCCGAACCCGCCCGGCCTGACCCAATTGACAAGTCTACTTTCGACCCTTAAATCTCCTTTACTACAAGCTTTATCCTGAAATAACAATTAATTAATTTTAAGTTAAAATTTTTAAAATATAATTAACTTAATTCAAAAATAAATATTATTTTTAAAAGTTTGCTATATGTCATTCCAGTATAATATACATATTCTACTAATATGATACAAATGCAAAATGGTGTACACACTTTGGTCAGGAATGTTACACCGCTTTGGCATCTATAAGTTTCTACAATTCCATTAATACTGCCTCTAAGTGTTGCAAAGAGGACCTCCTTGATTTTTGGACCACGGGTTTCGTGCTTGGGTCCATGTTCAAATAGTAAGATGCAAGGTTTAGGTCCAAACCTGTCCTCGTAAGGACTCCAAGCAAAGAGGTTGCGATTTTGTATGAAAAATCATTTTAGAGACTCCAATTCGCTTCAAATTACTTTCTATCCAATCAGAACGCTCGTCTGTGAATGCACTTTGCAAAGCGTTCTTTGTCTTCTTGTTTGGATTGATTTCGACTTCCACTAAGTGTTTTGACCCGCTCTCGTCGTTGGTCACACCCTCCTCGCAATTCTTTTCCATCGCATACCTCTCGATTACCACATCCAGATCGATCTCTCTTGGCACGACCTCTATTGCTTTTGATGCACACCTCTCAATTGCTAGATGCCTCAACTGTCACGGTCTCGCTGCTCCACTCCCATTTTGGTCTCTCTTTTGTCACACATCATCAGCATCCACCGTTTCTTGGTGGTGTGACATCGACGTTTTGATCAAATAGGGTTTAGTTTTTCCTTCAGAAATTCCAAAATGTTAGAGCAAATCTCGATTTGGGCAGATCTTGAGCCCTCTTCAATTTGCCTCAAATCTTCTTCTCCAAGTAAACTTGCAATCAATGGAAAATGGGGTGTTCGTACACCGAATTCATCTCCGATGCTCAAGTCAGAATGTATCTTTTAAAGATACTAAGGATGTAATTATAAAAATATTTATTTATTATGATTGAAACCTTAACCCCAATGGGCTAGCTTTTTTTTCCCATCTTTCTATTTTGTTATTTCAATTTGGTATATTTACTATTTTTTATTTGCCTTTTTGTATTTTTTTTATTTGAATTGATAGTTTTTCTCTTTTTTATCTTTAATCTAATTATTATACTTCATTATACACAAATTCATTAATTTTTTTCTATTTTTGTTCAAAGTAGACAATATGTCACATACAAAATTACAATTAAATGTATACTATTATATTATAAATGTTTGTGTAAGATATTCTTTAATTAAAGTTTGGTTCAAATAAAACAAACTCTTATTCTGAAATGTGAAACAAATGTAAGAATTCACATTTAAGTGAGTACTTAGGTTGGTAGTTTAATTTCATTTAGGTTTACGATTAGGGTAGAAGAAGTCTAGTTGGTTGAACTTTAATTGATATCTTAGTTACCAAAGAACTTGACTTGCCTTGTAACCGTTGAAACTTAATGCAAAGTATTCTATTGAAATCTTTTGAGAAAGAGTCTCAATATTGTGTTCCTAATTCTCTCTAAATATTGTGTTCCTAATTCTCTCTAAATATTGTGTTCCTAATTCTCTCAATATTGACTTGACTTGTTGGTCGGTAGAGGTTTTTCTTTTTACAACTTGTTGGTCGGTCAGAAAGTTTTCTTTCTAAATATTGTGTTCCTAATTTTGTTTATTTTCGTTGTCCAGGGAACTGGCAAATATTGTGTTCCTATTTTTGTTTATTTCAGCTGCCTAGGGAACATTGCTAATTCCCTGGTTTGTTACTAGCACATCACGATCCAACACACAAAGTTTTTTTTATCGGGTAAGATTTAGGTAGCCCAAGTACTATTTGGACTAGCCTAGAGTGCCCGCAAAAAGGTGAGAACGGATTTACTAACCAATTTTTTAAGAAAGAATAACCATTGTCCAGATACTCAAACCTAAAATCTCTTATACATGAACAAGAAGTTCAACGAGTTGAGCCATACATACCTGCGCAACACATACAAAGTCCGTAAAATCTACAAGTTTAATTATTGTTTTCTTCAAAAGCATGAACGATAATTGTTATTTTCCACCAATTAATTTAGTTATTGCCAATTTTTATATTCATATTAGCCGTTGACTTTTATCCATTCGAAGTGAAGGTTGCCAGTTTGTTGATCTAATTTTTTGCCGGCCATTGCTAGCCACGACCGCTCTTCTAGTTGCCACGACCGCTCCTCTCCTTGACTCCCTCTGTCAAGGCTCATCATATTAAAACTACTACTATTTTGAATGATTAATTTCGTACAACCTGTGTCAATAATTAAAAAATAAGGTTCAAGAGCATAATTGGGGTGTAAAGTGGGGAGTGGTCATTGGATTTACGTTTACCTAAATGGCATGTTCAATATAAATTTTAACACCATTAACCATATACTTAATCACAAATCATATAATTTAACGTACGTACTATCGATATATCTTAACATAATATATTTCCTTATACTTTATTATTATACTTTTATGTTTGGATAGTATTTTGTATTAGGGTTTCTTACTTGTCATGCAATGTACTACTTGTATGAATACTCTCTTCTATTCATTAATAAGATTAAGTCTCTCTTTATACAAAACACAATCTTGTATATGATATCAGAGGCCTAAACCGATCCTTGGATCTCTTCCTTTTTCACGTCAAACACGAAGCCCTAAACCTACCATGGCACATGATTTTTTCACTTCTCTTGCCAATCATCATGAACACGTACACAAAACCTTTTACGATTGTTCACTTCATAAAGTATTCCAATTATCTCACTTGGAAAACCCAAATTCAAGCAACCCTAGAGGGCTATGATCTCTTCAAATTTTTGGATGGATCTCATCCTATCCCGAGGAGAAAATTGTTGCTCAAGAAAATGCCGCTATTACGAATTCTGCCTACTTAACCTAGAAGCGCCAAGATCGTCTCCTATATGAAGCCCTTCTCGGTACACTATCTACACCAGTGTCAATGTTGATCACTCATGCCAAAACGTGCTAATTTGTTTGGAACACTCTCAAACGGACTTATGGCACGACCTCTCGGGGCCACAAAAAGCAAGTCAAAGATAAGCTTCACTCAATCAAAAAGGGCTTATCCTCCATCTCCGACTATATGCAAGCCATGAAGTCGGCCTCAAATCTCTTAACCTCGTTGGAGTCTCCACTCTCTCAAGAAGACTTCATTGACTACATCTTGAGGGGGTTGAATTCAACTTACCAGTCCGTGATTGATGCGGTCAATATGAGGGATACTTGTATCTCCTTTGAGGAGCTCCATGAGAAACTTATACTGAAAGAACTTGAACTCAAGGCTGATTCGTCGGACACCGCTCTAGTGACGACGATGAATGCGCAAAAGCAACACAAAATTCGGTCGAAGGGCATCAACTCTTCCTTGCCCTGGCAGCCGTTGGCACCACCTCCCCCACCCCCACAACATTGGACTCCATACCCTCAAATACCCTACTCATCAAACCCTAACCCGCCTGCCTCCTTTTGCCCCTCTTGACCTAAACCAACTCCCCAAACTACAACAATTCTAACCACACCAATTCAAACAACAACTCGCCACTCTTGTCTAAGCTTTTCCTTGGTTGATGCCAATTTTGTAAAGAGGTTGGTCATGTGATCTCTCAATGCCCTAAATTCCGTCAACAATACCCCCAAGTTCAATTCCCGCCTTCCAATCATTTTCCAACCTCTCAATCGTCTCCTCAAGCCAACACTGCCTCCACGGCTTCAGGCTCTTCCAATTGGCTCGTCGACACTGGAGCCAAAAATCATCTTACCAATGACCTCACCAATTTAGCCCTCCATCAGCCATGTACTGGTCTTGACCAAGTCTATGTCGGTAATGGTCAAGGTTTGAAAATTACGCACTCTAGCGCTTTCACTCTTCCTTCTCCTTCCAAACAATTTCATCTTTCCAACGCTTTGTGTGTTCCATCGAAATCTAAAAATCTTCTGTCAGTCTCTAAATTCACTGCTGAAACTCGTTATGTTATGGTTTTCTTACACAATTGTTTTCTTGTGAAGGATATCCAAACGGGTTCTACCATTCTTAGTGGTCCTTGCATTGATGGTGTTTATTCTAGCCTACGCCCCCTCCGGTTTCTTTTTTTGCATGTCGTCAGCTTCCGACCGCCTCTTGGCATCACAAACTAGGGCATCCGTATTCAGCTATTTTTCAGTTTATTCACAAAAATTTCAAATTAGGCAGTTCTTTGTTTTCTCAATCTGATTGTACTTCATGTCATATTAATAAAAGTCAGAAGCTTCCTTTTGCTACTTCCACAATTTGCTCTAAGTATCCCCTTGAATTCATTTATTTTGATGTCTGGACTTCTTCATTCCTATCGTATGATGGCTTCAAGTATTATGTTATCTTTGTGGATCATTTCACTAAGTATATTTGGTTTTATCCTCTCAAACGAAAATCCGAAACAAAGTCTGTCTTTATCAAATTTCGATCCCTTGTTGAAAATTTCTTTTGTCATAAAATCAAGGTCCTTTACTCCGATAATGGAGGTGAATATCTCGCCCTTCGTCCATTCTTAAGTTCGATTGGCATCACTCACCTCACCTCTCCTCCTCACTCCAGAACACAATGGTTTGTTTGAGAAACATCATCGTCATATTGTCGAAACTGTCCTCTCCTTACTTACGTTCTCCGACATTCCGCTTGATCATTGGCCTTATGCCTTACTTACAGTTGTATATCTTATTAATCGTCTTCCTACACCCACTCTCAATCTCCTTTCTCCCTTTTAAAAACTCACTGGTTCTGCTCCAAATTATAGCAAACTAAAGTGTTTCGGTTGCCTTTGTTTTCCGTGGCTTCGACCCTAGGTGTCACACAAACTCGAGCCTAGGTCCATTCCGTGTGTTTTCATTGGCTATTCATCTTCTCAAAGTGTGTATCAATGCCTTGATCTGGTTACCCAACACATCTATACTTCTCGTCATGTCCACTTTATTGAGACTGAATTTCCCTATACAAAATTACCTCCCCATGAAAACCCTAATGCAACGCCGCTCGGTGATGATTGGGCCGAATTTTTCCTCCCCTTGCCACCTCAGCCTCCACCTCAGCCTCCTCCCAACCCTAGTGTCCAATCTCTCTCCAATTCTAATTTTGGTGAGCAAGATTCTATTTCCTCAAATTCCACCACACAATCTTCTAATTCCGATTCACAATCTTCACACAATATTTCCAGCAATCTTCCAAATACTATTTCCCCAAATACCACCCCACAAATATCTTTGGGCCCACCCTCCTCACATCTGTTGCCAACCACACCCACCTAGCCCCGGCACGCACCCTCACGCTCGCACACACTCTCGGCAAACCCTAACCCTAATTGTCGCGCGCCTCTTCCCACCACTAACCCTAATCCATTCCCGGGTGCGCCTTCCTCAACCGAAAACCCTAACCCTAATTCTGGCATGCCTCTCCCCGCCGCAAACCCAACCCCTCCCCCGGCGCGCTTTCCCCCACGACCAACCCTAACCTTGATCTTGCGGCCCCACCTGCAGTAAACCCTAATCCCAATCCTCCAAACCCTAATCATATTCCTGATCATGGGATTGTAACTCAGTCACAAAATAACATCTTTAAGCCTATTTAAATACTCGACCTCAACGCTCAAGTTTCCAACCCAACCGAACCCAAAACCATTACCCAAGCCCTAAAAGATCCTTTGTGGAGGGCTTCTATGCAAGTGGAGTTTGATGCTCTTCGGGTCAACAACACATGGTCTCTCGTTTCTCCCTTTCCAAATCAAAATTTGGTTGGGTGTAAATGGGTGTTTCGAATCAAGTACAAGCCGGATGGTTTGATTGACAAATACAAAGCCCGTATTGTTGCTAAGGGTTTTCATCGACGCCCATGATGGGACTATACTGAGACATTCATCCCGGTTGTCAAACCGGTCACGGTTCAACTTGTTTTCACAATAGTCGTCTCTCGTGGTTGGTCCCTTCTTCAGCTCGATGTCAATATATCGTTCTTACAAGGTACGCTTCATGAAGATGTTTTATGTCTCAGCCGCCTGGATTTATTGATAATGCGATTCCGACTCATGTGTGCAAGCTTCACATGTAAATTTAGGCTTATCTACTTCGCATTGGGTTTCGTGCGTCTCTTGTAGATGCCTCCTTGTTCATATTTTGTCATAATGGTCACATGGTTTATTTGCTGGTGTATGTCGATGACATTATTTTCACTGGCAATGATCTCTCTTTTGTCAATTAGCTCCAATTGCCTTGTTAGCCAAGCAATTCTCTTAAGGATCTTGGTGAACTCTCATATTTTCTAGGCGTTGAGGTCAATCGTTCTTTGTCTGGTCTCTTCTTATCTCAACGCAAGTATGTTCAAGATCTCTTGATTAAGATTGGCATGGAGTCGGCCAAACCAGCCTCTACGCCCCTTGATGGGCATGCTTCCCTTTATCGGTTCTCTGGGTTGCTGCTGTCGTCCCCATCTAATTATAGGATGCGTGTTGATTGTTTACAGTATTTGGGTCTTACACGTCCAAATGTGGCTTTTGCAGTCAACAAGTTATCTCAATTCATGAAATCTCTTACTACGACTCATTGGGAAGTTTTAAAAAGACTCTTACGATATCTTAGTCGCACACCTTCTCTAGGTGTGCATATTTCAACTCAGCCTTCTCTACAGTTCATGGTTTTTCGGATGCTGATTGGGCAGGTGATAAAGATGATTATGTGTCTACTATTGGTTATCTCATTTACTTTGGTACTACTCCGATTTCTTGGATCTAACGTAAGCAGAAATCTGTTTCTCGGTCTTCTACAGAATCCGAGTATCAGGCTCTTGTAGATGCTTCTTCTGAGCTTATCTGGGTTACGTTTGTATTGGCTGAAATGGGAGTTCAATTGCCTTCTCAGCCAATCATTTATTGTGATAATATCGGGGCTACTTTTCTTAGCTCGACTCTAGTTTTTCACTCAAGAATGAAACACATTGTCTTAGCCTATCATTTTGTCCGTGAGCAAGTTCAGGCCAAGTCTCTCTGGGTGTCACATGTCTCCACCAAAGATCAACTTGTTGATATTCTTACTAAACCTCTCGGAAGACCGCAATTCACTTCTTTGATCTCCAATCTTGGCCTCTCTGATCAGATGTCCAACTTTGGGGGGGGGGGATATTGATATATCTTAGCATAATATATTTCCTTATACTTTATTATTCTATCTTTTATGTTTGGATAATATTTTGTATTAGGGTTTCTTGCTTGCCATGCAATGTACTTGTATAAGTATTCTCTTCTATTCATTAATAAGATTAAGTCTCTCTTTATACAAAACACAATCTCTATATGTACTATATGTGAACTTTTATATAAACATGATTTTATTCTACCCAAATGCAATGTTTAATATGAACTATAACTATGCACTAATGATATTTATATGTATATTTTGACTATTTTGATCCACCGAAAGTTTCTTGCAAAATTACTTGAAGAATTTGATTGTGTTATAGTTACTTCGACAATAGCTCCTCTTGAAACCGTTTTGAAATTCAGTGAGCTTGGTAGAGATGCTTAACTTCTAAAAGAAGCTTTCTTATATCGAAAGTTGGTTGGTAAGTTGAAATTCTTAGTTCATACTCGTCTCGACATAGTTTTTAGTGTGCAATTTCTAAATCAGTTATTGCAAGCATCTACAATTGCACACTATAATGCAACCTTACACACTCTTAGATATTTGAAAGGCCATCTTGATCTTGGTTTGTTTTTTGTACAACTCTCCAGATGTCAAATTACTGATATATTGTGATGCTGATTAGGCATTATGCTCAAATACCAAAAGATTTGGCAGTGTGTTCTTTATATTATTTGCAGAGTGATCCTTAGGTCCATGTGTAGGATCATAGTTGAGATGTCATGGTAATCTCTATTGCTTCATGAATTGGATGTTCCGGGATTGTTGACAATTCCAATTAAACGCAATAGGCAGGCAACAAAACATATAAAATGCAATCCAAGCACATAGAATTTGATTGCCACTTCTTTCGGCATAATTGCAAGAAGGCCTTATCACAATTTCATACTTGCCATTGTTGTTCAAGTTTTTGATGTGCTCACGAAATCTCTCCTAGTGCCACGTCACAACTCTTTATTATGCAAATTGAAGTTGGTGAAACCAACTTTAATTTGAGAGGGAGGGGGTGTTAGTATTAAACAAAGCCTCGAATTGTTTGTTGTTTTGAAATTCGAGCCCTTTACTTTATTTTGTTTCTTTTCTGTAATAATCATGTGCCTTACAAATGAGACTTTTACATGGTGGCATGTTAAATTGGCTAATCTCTGTGCCAATTCATTCACAAATATTATAATTCCATTCAATCTCAATGGCATCCCCCAGTTTTTTGTCTTGGATTCTCTCAAACGCTTAAGATTAGCACTGCAACTATATTCACGGTCGTGGGAGAAGGAGACAACATCCAAGATAATGGACCAGAAAAAGGAGCTTGGCAAGACCACCAAGAGGCGGAGGCACCACAAGAGAACTTGATTAAAGAGAAATGATGTTCCATCTCATGAGGAGACACATCAACCATCTACGAGAATCAAAGCCTCTTATGACAAAGGGGTTCACGAGTCCTAGACCAAAGGTGACATAACGAGGGTATTGCTAGATTTGGTGCGTAACCCTGAAATTAAAAAAAATCCTACATGTGAAATTGAAACCGTTCGAAAGCAAATAATATCGAGATCAATGAAGAGAGAAAGAAGATTGGGGTTGAAAACAACATAAAAACAATATGAATTAGAAGAAGCAAGCGACAATGAAGAGGGTGAAGAATTGATCGAAAAATCGCTTCATGTATGCGCGTTCAAAAGAATGAAGACGACGTTGTAACAAATGTTCAAATCTAACTGGTATAAAAGCGAAAATATCCCTGATTTATATATAAAAAAAACAAGTGCATTTCTTATAATTTTTGATCTCCTAAATCCAACACATCAAATTTATTCATATTTTATACCTTAAGATTTGTTTTCATTTGATGCCAAATATGTGCTTCATCCGAAAATTTTCTGACCCATGCTTTCCTTTATCGTATCAAGGCAAATTGATTGGGATTACATTAATTTATTTCGGCTTTTCTAATATATGTCCTAAGGGCTTAGGACATATATATGTTAAATATGTTACTTTTAGGAACTAAAGCTCTAAAAGTAAATTAATAAATCTTATTGAAAAATTAATTAAACCTAAATTAATATAGGATTTTTGTAATGTATGCCGCATGGACACATATTAATATGCCCAAAAGTTAATAAGTATGATATTTACTTGTTTTTTTTATATTTTTTTTTAAAAGAGTTCGCCAATTCTATTTTAGAAAATAGCTTTAAAAAAATTCCAAAACTAAAAGAAATTTTAAAAAAAAAAATTCCAAAAGTTAATAAGTATGAGGCTCTTAAAAGGACATACGTGAGAAAAAATGGTGATTTAATTAGTTGATTTAGCTTGGCCTGATTTATCCAGATCTGGCCCTCGTTTGATTTTCACACACATTTTGGTGTGAGGCGGGGGAAATAGAGATTTGGAATGTCAAGTGCCAATATCCAATTTCTAATCTCCGCCTTTCTCTGTCTTCCCTCCACAGTTTTCTCAAATTTTCAAGCGAAAATTCGTCAAACCCTGAAACTCAAAAGCTCTCTCCCTCCACTGCGTTTCGACCCTAAAAACTCAAAATCAAATGAAATTCAAAATGAAAAGCCAGAAGAATGAAACACAAACGCCCAAATCAATCAGCCCTCCATCTTCAAGATATATACACATTTCTCCCCACCCCCTAATTCAACCCATCTCTTTCTCTCTCAACAAATCAAGCAATGGAGGCTGCAAAGTTCACACAAATTGACAACAAAGAAAACATACTTCCTACCAGTCCTCTTCTTTCTCCTCCAACGGAGAGCAACCCAGATGCGGCATCCATCAAGAAGAAGACTGTCAAATGGAGGAGAATCAGATTGCCTCTCAGAGATATAACCCATCAGTTCAATTCCACACAAGCTCAATTCAGTAGCTCATCTCTACCCAATTGCCAGTCTGCTGTTGTTGTGGCCTCAGATTCGAATCACAGAAAGAGGAAAGCTACTGAAGATGCCGATGGTGCGAATTCTCTCAAGCACCGGCATATTTCCAGGTCGCTTCGGATGGGATTCAGATAGATATATGGATTATTGTACTACTTTTTTTGTTTTGTTCTTAATCACAATTGGAGATTTGGTCATTCAATTATAATAAGTTACACAGAATATAGATCACATTACACTTCTATTTATACATTATTGCAATTTTCCCTCTTTCTTTTCCCCCTTTTTAGCTGCATATGCTGAAATGGAATGCAGTTAGTTTATTGCAATGACCAATGGTCTATATCATGGGTTGATGAATCTAACAGCTGCCAAAAGTGAAGTGACCAGTTTTGGGTCTTGTTTAGGGCCTGTTTGGTACCACACCTTCTGGTGTTTGGTTGAGCAAAACGTGTGGAAGAGAAATGCTGATCTTTGTAGGGGCTAATTTGCAATTTTTTGATCTTTGGGTCAGTTCTCAACAATTAAAAATCTAAACAATACAGTACAAAATTTCAGGAATGGTTCTACCTGATTCATTTTTGAATTCCATCTGATTCTGGATTATACCCTCAAGAGGAAATGGCTAGATATAATGAAGGACTGAAAGTTAATAATTTGAGGCGAATTTGCCTAATCTGACAAATTTCACTGATGATTAATATAGTCCATGGTGATTTGGTTCAAGACTTGAAGCAGTTGAAGTTTACTTGACTGTACTCTGTAGTAGATTTAGCCGAGCAGCTCCACTGACAATCACAAGTGCATTATTTCTGTATTCTACAATGTGTTTCTTTAGAATATAAATATATTCTGATGCAGCCCATCTTGATTCTGATAGTGACTTCCAAACGATAGAAGAGGAAAGGCAAATAGAACTTCAAATCAGCACAAGACAAGATAGGTTGTCCTTTTTTTTCCAATGAGATTGTCGACCTTTTTGGAAAAGGTTTGAAGAAAAAAAATGTAAATCAGCTATTGCTACATGATGACATTGAAAAGCAGCTATCATTCGCGTATGCTTCCTAAATTTGATTATCAGTAATGCCATGTGATGTTATGAAAACCATTGAAAAGATGGCAATTCTTGTGTTCATCGACTTGTATCTGCTAACTCCTTTTTTATAATCATTACCCGTTGAAGGTTTACTTAATATGAGCGGGTAAAAAAATCATAGCTACCATATTATTATTTTAAGGGGTCCCCGCCCCTTGTGTCCATTGTTTTGCAGGTTTCTAGGTCAAGAAATTGAAGGCGGAGCAGAAGAGGAGGAGTTCTTAATTAGTGCATTGAAGGCGAATTGAAGGCGGAGTTTTTGTGCACTAACAACTAATACGAAGAATAATAACAGGAGCTGGTCCTTGTGAAGATCCAATCTCACAAAACGGCACGCAAGCATACTGATGTAGAAAAAACCGGTGGTTCCGGGACCGAAATCGAACCGGAACCGGGGTCGTCCGGTCCCGGTCCCGCTTCCATGTTCCCTGGAATCTGTTCTCTGACGATTCTGTCAATTCCGAACCTACTGGTGCAAGATTCTGTCAATTTCCCTGGAACCTTCTAGTGGAAGATTTGTTGTTTGATGATCATAGTGTTTATGCTTTATCCTAAGCTATTTGTGTTGATCGTTTGGCATTTCAATTTGCAAAAAATATGAGTCTAAATGATTGGGTCAATAACCATTTGCAACTCACTAATAAACGAACTACTAGAAAACAATTAGGAAAAATATGCTTAAAACATATAAGATTCGTAAAAACAATTTCCTCGTTTTTTTGCTCAAAATGATATTCATAATTCTATTTGTAGTGATATTTTGAGTGATAGCTTTCAAAATCATTCATACATGGACATTAGACGTCATTTTGTTGATCAATTTCACATGCAAAAACGAGTTTTGACTTTGTGTTGGTGATTTGTGTCAAGTCATCAAATCCCTAGTAGAGCATGTTGAGTTTTAGAGTCATATTGGGAATGTCGATTGGTATATTGACATATATGACTTTCCATGGTTTAATTGTTATCATAACATCCAATAGATGAATCGCACACCACCACCGAGGCAAGGAACCTCGTGTGCATCGTTGCATGGAAAGGGCACGCCTAGTGTGTGGCGGCGCTCGGTGCAACGGCGCGGTGCAAGAGCGGGGCTCGGCTTGGACCTCGGTTTTGAAGTTCAAGGCTCGACATTGTGTGGGGCGCGCTTATGAGTGAACTTGAGGTTCATCTCAAGGCTGCAAGGGCGCGCCTAGGTGGTACGATGGCACGATGGAGCTAGGGACGCGGTTGCGAGGCTGCGGTGGAGTTCTCGGCGCGCCTATGGCACGTGTCCGAGGCTTCGAGCATGAATTGTGAGGCTAAGGTATGGTTTTGAGCTTATACATTGAGTCTTATAACTTTGTGCACGTTCTAGGATGAATTAGGAAGCTTCTCTAAGCTTGGTAGATGCTTTGAGCAAGAACCAAAGCTTGAGTTTAGCTTGGCACATAGTTAAATATGCTAGAAAGAAGTTTACAAGCTTCATACTAGCTTAGAATGAACTCTAGATGCTTCGACAAGCTCAAGACTCATTGTACATGCTTTATAAGAAGCTCATGTAGCTTGGAATTAGCTCATGGAAGCTCAATGTAGCTCACACTAGCTCAAGTTAGCTCAACTAGCTAGAAATTCAGCTCAACCTAGCTCACACTAGCTCACGCCAGCTCAACTCACTATAAGCTAGCTCATAGTAGTGACACTCCTAGGTGACCTAGCTTGGCACCTAGCTATGTTAGCTAGGTGGTGGGGCTGGTGGGCCGGCCCAAGGGGCGCGCCTGGTGGGCTGGTGGGCCGCACATGCACGCGCATGGCATGGGCTGTTGGCCTTGCTTTTGGGTCGTGTACATGGGCCTTTTTGGATTGATTTTTGGACTCCTTGATGGGCCTCTCCTTTGCTGAATTGGATAAGCATTTGGAGTCCAAGGGGGGAAGTATCTAGACGCCTCCTCTATGATGACAAGGAGAGAGGAAGGAAGTTGTAACCAACTCCCTATTTTCACTCTCGGCCACACGCTTTCACAACCGATTGTAACCGCCACTTTGGTCGGTTATGGGGCAAGTTCTCACGCCTATTTAAAGGGCATAATGTCAGCTATTTGGACATGAAACCCATGTGGAAAAACCAGACTTGATCCCAAAGAAATCGGAAGAGAGAATCGAACAAGAATCTAGGGTTTCTTGTCGAATTTGAGTGAAAACACAAGAGTGTACTCAAGTGGACGTGTGGTGGCATGGATCGAAGTTCTTCTTCAAGGAAGGAACCTCAAGTTACATGGAGTGGGCAGTATGTCAAAGTCAAGGACGAGCCCCAATCATCCATGGAAGACGACTTCATCGAAGTGAAGATCGAAGAGGAATTGATGGACTCGAACAAGGTACGCTTGTCTTCAATGGTTGTGTCTTGCCAACACTTTCATTGGTTCATTTAATTATGTTTTATCCCACAACGGTATTGCACAACCCTTGGCATGGAATAGGGGCAATATACGTTGAAGGAAAGATCGATCTAATCGTTCGACTCGTAGTCTTATATCCAAGTCAAGTTACTTAACATGATTAAGGGGTCGATGGTGATTGCCTTCGTGGCCTACACCCACGAGACTATACTTAATTGGATCTACTCGTCATGCATTGATTATCCATTGGATCTACAAAGGTCGACTTCCCTTCAACAAGATAAAGCAAACATATTAAAACGATTGCATACAAACCCTATTTGGTTAGACAACCACGAAAACCAACAATTTGTGTCAAGTCATCAAATCCCTTTAAGAGCATGTTGAGGTTAACAAGTCATATTGGTAACGTCGCTTGGGAAATCGACTTATATGATTTTCCATGATGTATTTATAAGAAGTTGTCATAGATCAAAAAGTAGATTGCTCACCAACACCGAGATGTGAAACCTCGAGTGCTACCGCCTTAGGCAAGGGCGCGCCTTGGCATAGGCGTAGCTCGGAGTCGGCGCGGTGCAACGGTACCATGCAAGGGCGTGGCATGGAAAGGACTCGATCTTGAGGATTTGAGGCTCGGTTGGTGGGGTGCGCCTAGTGGTTGAACTTGAGGTTCATGTCACGGCATATAGAGGCGTGCCTAGGGTGGTGCAATGGCACGACCAGGCTGCGGTGAGACTAGCGACGCACGTACGAGGCTGTGATGGAGCTTGCGGTGCGCCTAGGGCATTCGCCCATGGCGCCGAGCACTAGTTGTGATGCTAAGGTAAGTATTTGATCTTTGTAATTGAGTCTTATGGCTTTGTGCATATTTTAATGAAGGTAGGAAGCTTAACTTTAGCTTGAAGAATGCTTTAAGCAAGAACCAAAGATTAAGTTTAGCTTGGCACATGGCTATGTATGCTAGAAAGGAGTTTAGAAGCTTCATACTAGCTTAGAGTAAGTTCTGGGAGCTTGAACAAGCTCTAGACTCATTGTACAAGCTTTGTAAGAAGCTCATGTAGTTAGGAACTAGCTCATGGAAGCTCAATTTAGCTCACACTAGCTCAAGTTAGCTCAACGAGCTAGAAAGTCAGCTCTACTAGCTCAAACGGAGCTCAAGCCAGCTCAACTAGCTAGATGCTAGCTCATGAAGCTAAGGGGTAGTGACACTACCTAGGTGACCTAGATAGGTACCTAGCTATGCTAGCTAGGTGGTGGGCTAGGTGCCGGACCATGGGGCGCGCCTATGGGCTGTTGGGCCGCTAGCATGTGCGCATGGCATGGGCCTTGTGCCATGCGTGTTGGGCCGATTGCTTGGGTCTTTTGGATTGATTTTTGGGCTTCTCTCTTGGGCCATTATAGGCTGGAATTAAAAGGTTTTGGAGTCCAAGGGGGGATGTATTTGGACGCCTAAATGATGACAAGAAGAGAGAGAGAGAAGTTACAACCAACTTCCCTAAAATCACTCTCATCCATCCACTTGTGCAACCGATTGTAACCGCCGGTCTAGGCAGTTTTTGGACAGTTTGTGCACGCCTATTTAAGGGCAAAAGTCGGCCATTTTGGTGGCAAGAAAGACACAAGAAAATCAGTCCAATTGTTCTACACAAAATCGGTGAGAAAAACACAAGTAGTCAAGTTAGACTAGGCGGTGTTTTGAGTGGGATTTCACGAGTGATTCAAGCACGCACGTGGGCATCATGGAAGGATCTTCAAGCATGAATAGGGAACCTCAAGAGGCGTTGGAAGGGAAGTTTGTTCGAGTGAAGGACGAACCCCAAACGTCAATGGAAGATGACTTCATTCAAGTCAAGATCGAAGAGGAATCATGGGACTCGAATAAGGTACGCTTGTTCTCAATGGATGTGTCTTGCCAACACTTATATTGGTTCATTTGTTACATTTTATCTAACAAAGGTATTGCACAACCCTTGGCATGGAATAGGGGCAATATACGTTGAAGCAAAGCGGGATCTCATCCCATGACTCGTAGCCTTTATCGAAGTCGATTAACTTAAGATATAATAAGGGGTCGATGGTGATTGCCTTTAAGGCCTACACCCACGAGACTACCCTTCAATGATTCTACTCGTATTGCCTTGATTATCCTTTGGATCTACAAGGGTCGACTTTCCTTCAACTTGAACAATGTGAACATGATATTTTGATTGCATGCATACCCTAAAATACCAACAATCTTCAACGTATATATGTGTTTATTTATGCTTTCATTCGTGTATCTTCATGTATGCATTGTTATCACATGTTCCATATGATTGTTTTGAAAGGCTCATGTTAGTGTGTCATTTGTTTGGATGATAGAACTTGTTTGAGGATTTTGAAAGTCTGATTTTAGAACTTTCAAATTGACAAGTTATGGTCTAGAAAAGACTATGAGGAATATGTTGAATCCTCGAATCCAAGGAAAGTGTCAAGCGCCATAAAGGCTTAAATTTTGACAACTTTGGTTGATTAGTCTTATGGTTGGAAAACCATTGAAAGAATTAATGGATATAATGACATGGTTAATAAAAGACAAGTCTTAGCATGTGTGTAAACACTTGTGATAAGATGATTGTCATATGAGCATAATTCTTCTAGTTTTCTTGAATGAAGTTTTCTAAAGAAAGAAGAATTGAATCATCTAATGTTGTGACATGGATGGTGATCCTATGGAAACTCCCAATGAATTGGTGGTTAGGATGAATTGGAACATAAAAGTGGAATACTTTGTGTTTGAATGACCTAGAGAAAAGGAATGCCATTTGGAAGTCTTTCTAAAGACACTATATGCTTATTGCATGATATAGTATAGAAAAGTTTAGTCACTTATGTTTAGGAAGTGTCAAATGAATATATTTGGAAATGACATGATCTACTTGGTAGAAACCAAGTTATAAGGTTAAATGATAAGACCTTGTTCTTCTTTGATAAATTATGAAGCTGTCAATGTATAGAGATGAAGGTGGATTAGATTGTCTAAATCTTTGTCTTGGTTGGAATACATTGGAATGGAAATTGAATTCCATGGTTATACACATGTTTGAGAACACCTATGGTTTGATGAACACATGGTTATAAGTTAGGCGTGTCATGACTTGGGGACGCTCAAGTGGATATTAAGGTGTGGATATCTTGACATAGGCCATTTGTCAAAGATATGATTAATGCATAAGGCATTGGATGTGTATGAAACTTCCGAGGTTGGAATGTTTGCAAGCAAGTTGGATCACTCAACTTAGGAAGACCTTTAGTCGCGCGGTTTGGTCATGAATTCCTATTTGAGTGGTAGGCCGACATTCTTGGAGTTTCCAAGAGGCAATTTGCGATACTCCGACTCCTTGGTCAGAAAGTGACATCATAGTGTGAGGGAACCTTGAACTAAGGCATATTCCATACTTAGAGTCAACTCGTTTGATTTTTATTAAGCGCATAGAATTTGTTGATTTCTCCATAGAGAAGATTGGCATAAGTGTTTGTGTTAAATTCAATCGAGGGATGGGGGTAACATCCTTAAAACTCTAAGATTTGGACACCCAATCCCCCCACATCGAAAGGTGTGGGCTGAATTCAACGTGGAAAGCCAAAGTCATAGAGTTGGAGAGCATACATAATTTCCCATCAAGGTTTATGCTCTAGGCCACATGAAACCTAGTTTTGAAACAAAGTTTTTATTAATGAGTTTTGGTTGCTTATGTGGAGCATGATAGGAAACTCAACTATGCATATGTGGAAGTGTAAGGCTTCTTCCAAGTTAGAGTGTTTAAGGATGACTCGACTAAAGCATATGTGAGAGGATAAGTGTTGAAGGAGGGTTTCTTGACAACAAATAAATTTATAATCAAGACCCCGCTGAGTATAGGGAAGTCAGTATCGTTCCACAGGAAGCAAGGTTTGTTTATCTATCGACTACTAAAAAAAAAAAAAAAGCAAGCAAAACACACAAGCAGCCCCGTTAACGACGTTGTCAGCCTCGTTAACGAACAACCGAGAATAAAAATACCAAAACTAACAACCTAGACAGGTTCGGTACCGAGCCAACGAACTCAGTAATGAATATGATCTTGAAAGAAATCAAATAAAAACGAAAATATCTAGGACAAGGGTTACAACAACATAGCCATGCACACAAGCTCATAAGAAGATAAATATAATGCCTTTAAATAGATAGATGCATCAACTTTCATTGACTTAGCAAGTAAATTAATCTACTTTCATAAACTAACTCACTCCATTGCTTGTTTTGGATCTAAAGCTTGAAACTTTCGTACTCAAACAATATCAACCTTCAAGTTTATAACTTTCTCTTTCAATCAAGTCAACAACTCAAATTACCTCAACTTTCATCTCGGTATAAGCACAACAAACAATCTCAACAATAGATAAAAGGCATTCAACACATAATCTTACTCACCAAACATGCACAACTATGCCGGGTTTCAACCCCGACCCTAGATAAAAAGACTACTCACTAATCATGACTAAGAATCTAATAACTTTAATCAAAGAAAACATTGAAAACAAAACACTACTCAAATTAATAAGAAATATCGTCTTACAGAGATTAAGAAGAAACCGAAAACACCAAAAATACCGAATCAAAAACACGACTAACGACCTCGGTAACTCTTGTCCACCAAGCTCTTTGATCACGACTCCGATCCGTTTCTCTCTTTCTCGGCTCTTCCTCCTCTCTCCACTCTCTCTATCTACGATCAATCTCCCCCCTTTCTATGCTAGATAGAAGGGTATTTATACTAAAAAAATAGAAACTAAAAAAGGCTAAAAGATATAAACTTTCCTAAAAAGATAGAATCTATTCTAAAAGATAGAAATAAAATCTATAAAGATAACAAGACCTAAAATACATAATATAATAACCCTAAAATCATAAAAAGATACTCTACCGACACGGAAATAAATTCCCGCACAGGATCGGTGAGTCAAAAAGTCAACTCTCGAGCATCTTCATCTTGTGGCCTCGTTAACGAGCCCTCACAGGCTCGTTAACGAGCCTGGGTTTGGCTTCTTCAACACTTCTTTTCCAAAAACTCGAACTTCAGCTTCTTCATCTTGTATCCCTCCATCTTTTATCATAGCTCTCCAAATTCAGCTCCAAACAACACCTTTTCCTTGCTAAAACCTACAAAAAGACACAAAACGGCGTAGCTTCCATACTTTTCATAAAATATGCAAAACTATCCAAAAACTCACAAATCTAACCCTAAACTTATCAAAACTAAACCTAATAACCTAAGAAAACCTATCAAAAACTATACTAAAAACACGAACATCAAAATACCCCATACTTAGACTTGCTTGTCCTCAAGCAATCACTAAACAATAATCAAAACCAAACAACATACTCATCAAATTATAGCCATCATCTAAAAAGCAACTTCAAAACATCTAGAAGAAAAATAGCAAAGGACTATTAACGTCATCACACACATATACACCCAAAATTGACACAAGAAAATACAATCCAACCTCACAAGGGATAATGTGTTTCTCTCAACTCTCAAGTGTTTAGGCTTATAAATATATCTCTCAACTCATCTTATATACAAAAAATCATAGAAATTGGAACTTATATCACCAAACCCTCCACCTAAGATTTGTCAAAACAAACAAAAATCATCAAGAGAACTTAGGGGGCTCAATGAAAAACTTCGTAGAAGCTTCCATTCGGCCGGGTTGTAATAGGGCTTGGTAATAACGATAAGGCGTGGAAAATTTTGGCCATGTGGTGCTAATAATATCCGGGAATCAAAGACTCCTAAAAACTCACACATAACATCAAAACTCTCATAAAAATATATACCAAACTCACTCTCCATTATGCACACTTATTTTCACTCACCCATTATTATCCTAGAAAGTCTCATAAAACAAAAGAATCTCCGGCTTATCTCATAAACACTACGCACCTCTTACTTTTTCATTTTTTTTTACTTTCTTCTTTATACTTTGCCTCTCGCTTCCTCGTTAACGAGTCCCTTCAGGGTCGTTAACGATCTTCATCGTGTATTCTTCTTTCTAACAACTTCTTTTTATGCATCTTTTGTACCAAGAGACCCTTCTTTTTCACAATTAACTCAAGAGACTTCCAATCTACCCTTCCCAACAATCCTTCAATTTCAAACCAAACATAACATCTCTCTCTTTGCTTTTCTTTTCAACACTCAACAAAACAATTTCCTCTCCAAATCTAAGTCCTAATCCCCGGATAGGGTCAAGCTTATATCGGCTAGGGAACAATTTTGCGGAGCTAAGAATAAAAGGCCTTAGGCTCAAGTTGGCTGTCAAAAGAAGGATAATGTAAAAGTGGATAAGGAATAATAGGGCTCATAAAAATAAGTTCTCCATCATATGATTTTCATAAGTAATGAACTATAAATCCTATATAGGTATCAAGTAATAGATAACCATCACAATTCCAAGAGATAATATGCATATAGAGAGTAAATCACACAAGAAAAGAAGAGGGATTTATCGATGTTCTCCCTATAAGGCAAAAAATTTTTCACAAGGCTAATTTTTGTTGGATTGCATCACTTATGCTAAGAAGGTATATGTGCTCAATTTCATCAAATGCTATTCCTTCCTAAAAACAACTTCAAAATAAGAATCCGACTACATTCTCAAAGACATGATTGCAAGGAATTAAATGATCATGCTAGCAACTACTATCATAGAACATAAGAAAGGGATATCTATCAATTCTAAGACTCATTTTAGATATTTTTTCAAAACTTTTTCAATTTTTTTTTGGAATAATAAAATCTACTTAAAACAAAGCACAAAAAACAAACAAGACACAAAGGTTTCTACTTTCTCCCACCCCATACTTAAAATTACAGTGTCCCCACTGTAAGAAAAATAAGAAGAAGGAAAAAAATAGAAAAGAAAAACACAAGAAAACAAGAAAAGAGAAAACAAAAACTTACAAAGTCTCAGAAGTGGAAAACAAGGAAAACGTCTTCAAGCTAAATCAACGGTTAGGTGGAGGAAAATAGTGCTCAAAGTTCCCTATGAAGGCGTACATCGTCCTCCACCGCTCGGCATCCTCTGTCTCTCTCTGACGATGCCTCTCATCCTCAAATGTCATCTGAGCTGAATAGACAGTCTCCCATCTATCCATCCTCCTATGAATGTGGTCCTGCTGGAGGTGAAGCTGTTGCATCCGTGCAGAAAGATCCTCGGCCCATGGTGGCGGAATGCTCGATCCAGTTTACTCAGGATGAGGAGGTGGTGGGTAGTGAGGCTGAAAGTGATCATGGTGAAGCACCGGGTGATATGGCACAAGCCCATAAGAGTAGGGGTCGGTAGGTGCTTGCGGAGGGTCGGTAGCTGCCCTCGGTGGGTCGTTAACGACCCTGGGTACCTCGTTAGCAATAGATGTAGAAGGCTGGAAATGATCGTTGACGAACCTGGTGGGCTCATCAACGAGGACGTTGGTGCCTAAAACTTCTGTATCGAGGTCTTCTTCCTCGAGGTTGAGCTCCTCTGTGCCGCCTTCTGTGTTGGCCTCCTCGGTGTCTTCTCCAACTAACTCGGTATCCTCATCTTCATCTTCATCCATCGCATCTTCCTCTCTTTCAAACCTGGACACACACGACCTAAGTGATAGCTCATCCTCCGGCTTGGGCTCCAATGGGAAAGCATGTCCTGTCCATGCCTCGTACCAATTTGGTACGTATAAAAGCTCCATTTTCAGTAGGGTGGGCGGTACATCTCGGCCATGAACTTTTGCAACGAGCCCCTCCCGGACTCGAGTGAAGATTCCGGCGCTAAGCCAATAGTTTTGGTTGAGCAACTGAGCATAAGCCGGTGTGTAGCGAGTGAGGTCGACTCCAAGGTTTGTGGCCAAAAGACTGACCAAGTTACCACACCAAACTTCCTTGGACTTGGTTGATTTCTCTATGTAGTAGAGCCATTCATACCCCAAATTCAAAGGGCCGGGCTCCTCGAAAAGGATAGTGCGGAGACAAGCAACTTCCGTCCTCGTTGGCTTGTTCAACTCTCTCTTAGGCAAGAATGTAGCGGCTAGGACTCGGAGAATGATCCTGAAGATGGGGTTGATGATGCTTGCCCCAGATAATGCCGATGTGGAGGATTGAACCTTCCCAGTGATGTAGCTCCAAGTCCGAGTCACCTTGTAGTCTTTCAGGCTGTACTCTCTAGAAGGGTTTCGGAGCTCCAGAATTGCATTAAATTCCGCCATGGTAAACTCACGGCTCACATTGCCGAGCCGAAACTGGATACGTCCCGCCAAAGTCTTCGATGGAAAACTAGTCTCTAGAGTGGCCAAAAACTTGGATGTGAGGGCCGGAAAGTGTGGTAGATTCTCCTTCTTTAGTAGATGAGATGCACCGAGAATAACAAAGGCCTCCTTGACATCCGTGTAAATCCCCGTGTGTACGACACTTGACTTCGAGAACCAACGAGTGTTGTATCCCCATGTTGTGGTCCTTATCTAGAATGGCACGGTATCGATTCATACTCAAGATCACGTTATCCATGCGAGGTGGAGATGGGGACCTCTGATTCCTCCTCTTCTTCTGAGCTCGGGTAGTGGGTCTGCTTGAACTTGCCATTTGATCTACAAAACAATCATGATTTTTCCAAGATAAGATCTACTCAAAATAGATAGGCAAGAGACCCCGTACTTGGTCTCAAAATAACCTCGGAATTCTTCGTCAACTACCCAATTTGGTCCTTAAAGACTCTGGACTGGTTTAGAATCGGTGATGCTTACGCAGGGTCGTTAACGAGCCTGGGTGGGTCGTTAACGAGCTGCCGAGAGCCAGTTCACAGAATTCCGAATGTCATTAACTTTAAAAATTAGACCAAAAATCAAGTATGCATCCTCTATACTCCTCCACTAGACACACAATCGGTTTTATGCACCCCATACTTGCTCGATTACCCATCCCGAACATGCTAGAATTACCCAAAATTGTCAAGCAAAGATTGTACTTAATACTAGAACAAGAAAAATTTATGCTTTTCTAATTCGATTGTTGCAATGGAGAATCTAACATGAATAATCTTCCCTAGAACAAGAACAACTAAGCACAACCAAAAATTTTCATGAGCAAAATCCAAACATGCAAATCGATCCTCACTATAAACAAGATCCAAGACATGAAATTTCTACCCTAAGAACCATGAATCATGCAATTTAAGGGTTAGGGTTTAGAAATCATACTGGAGAATCGAGAATTTGAAGAACAAGAGATCGAAATTGGGTGGCTAACGAGCGTGGACCTCGTCGGTAGGAAAAACGGTGTTCCGGGCTTCGTTAACGACAAGGTCTACGACGGTCGGTGGAGTGAAAGATTCCGATCGATGGTTAGAGTATTCGGTGGAGGTTTGAAGGATTTGGAGTTTTGAGATTTGTGGGTAAGAATTTTGAGAGTTTGGAAGGGTTAAATAGAAGGGGGTAGAAATAGGAGGGGAGGGGTAGGTAGTGGCGGCTAGGGGGGGGGGAGAATTAGGGTAGAAGATAAAAAGATAGATTAGGGTTAGAAAAACTTACCTGCCGGAGTTGGTTCGCCAAACCGGGTCATTAACGACCCTGGGTGGGTCGTTAACGAGCCATCGTAGCCTCCTTGAGTAATTTTCGAGCCCCTTTTCCTGCATCTTGTTAGCTCTAAATTTATCCTAATTTCTATCCTAGAAAACTACTAAAAAGAAAAACTCAAAAGAAAACTAAGAAAATGAATCTAAAAAGAAAAATCTAATCTATACTAAGAGCGGGTTGTCTCCCGTAAGCCTATGTTTAACGTCGTCAGCCCGACGTACTTCCCTTGCTCAAGGTGGCTTTTCTATATCTATGTCAGGGTCTCGAGATACCCCATACTTAGCTTTGTAGGCGTTGTTTGCTTGAGTCACTAAGCTAGGTCCCTTGTCTTACATGAGTATGCCCAGTATTCCTACATATGGGTTAGTGAAATCCGAAAACCAAGGCGGTTTGGACTCCTCAATAGCATACGCCGTGGGGCATGGTGTAGGAATAAGGTAAGAAAAAGAGTACTCACCTTGATTATTTCCTTGTATGTGAGACTTGCTAGTGGTCCAAGGAAGCTCGACAGGGTCCTGTTTGTGAATCTCGTCCTCTTTCGAAGTTGGTGGAAGTTCGGTAGTATCAGCATTTGCGATTTGGTCCAGGCTGAATTCCACACGTTCTTCTCCAATCTCAAACGTAAGAAGTCCTTTCCGCACATCGACCTTGGCACTTGTTGTAGCTAGGAATGGTCTGCCTAAGATAATGGGGACATGAGGATCCTCAGGCATGTCGAGGACGACGAAATCATTTGGTATGAAGAATTTCCCAACTTGAATAGGGTAGTCATCCACGACCCTTGTGGCTTTGACGCATGATCCGTCTGCCATGAAGAGGTTCATATCCACAGGCTCTAGCGGTCCCATGTTAGCTTTTAACCAAATGGAAAGAGGTAGCAAAATGTACTGGCTCCTAGATCACATAAAGCTTTGAATTTGTGGTCGCCTATGCCAATCGTGAAGGCAAATCTCCCTAGATCTCCAAGCTTTTCTGGTAAAGCAATGGATCGGATTTCGTCCTGCAGCTCAGTGGTGGATCTTTTCCTGCTAAGAATATCTTTCAAAAATTTTGTGTAAGCCGGCATTTCGCTTAGGGCCTCAGCGAATGGGATGGAAATATTAATGCCCTGAAGAATCTTAATGAAACGCTTGAACTTACTCTCAGTAGAGTCCATAGATTTCTTAGTTGGAAATGGAAGAGATTTCACCATTCTCGGAACCAAGTTAGGCTCGAGAGGTAAAATTATCGGGTCGACATTAGGGTCGTTAGGTATCCTCGGTGGGTTGTTACCGACCCTGGTGGGGTTGTTAACTACCCTGGGATGGAGAGTAAGGCTCGGATTAGAAGACTTACCTGAATTAGGGTCGTTAGATACCCTCGGAGCCTCGTCACCATGGTATACTGGTTTGGTACTTGCCCTCGGTGGCTCGTTACCGAGCTGAACCGTGGCGTCCTCTTCCTTCTTGGCCTCAGCTTGGACTCGCTCCGACAATGTCTTCCCGCTCCTAAGGTGTACCGCTGCTATTTGTCCCCTAGGGTTTTCTTCGGGACGGCCTGGAAGTTGCCCTTGAGGCCTCGAAATCTGTGCAGCGAGGTTCCCTAGTTGGGAATCGACATTCTTCTTCCATATATCGAACTCTCCCCATCTTTTATTTTGTTGGTTCAGGTTAGCTTGAACTTCGTTGACCTTGTTAGTTACTCCGTTAAGGCTTTCCTGTAACCCTTGAACCCATGATGGTGGCTCCTGGTGGCCTGGAGGTCGATATTGTGCAGGTCGTCTATCCGGCGGAGGCGTTGTATAGTTTGGATTTGGATTTTGATTGCCCCACGCCTGATAATTGTTTGACCTGTCAAAATAGCTAGGCTGGTTCCTGTATGGGCCTCTCATATAATTCATCTCAGCAATTGTCTCAGCGGCTCTTACCTGCTCTATGTTAGTGCAAGCAGAGGTACCATGGGCAGAAGAACCATACTCTTGACAAGATTGAGAGGATTTCAGAAAACTTACCTGCTTCTTCAGCCGGTTGACCTCATCTTGTAGAAATTGAGTTTTAACATCCGGGTCAACTTCGTCTCGGTTAGGTATGTAGAGACGTTTCTGAGGCTGTGGAGTTTGCTGGGTTCCATACATGGCATCATAATTGGACAACTTATCCAGCAATTCCCGTGCAGTCGTAGGGTCCATCTCTATAAAACTGCACGTAGTATGCGTGTTGATGCGGTTCTTGGTCTCTGCGTTGATACCTTGGAAAAAGATTTCTTGTAGAACATATAAAGGTTGCCCTTGAGTGGCGCACTGTCTAAGCATCTCTTTAAATCTTTCCCATGTTTCAACAAAAGTCTCATTAGGCACCTGGTGATAGGAGGTGACGCGTTTTCTCAACTCCGTTGTCTTGGCAGGCGGGAAGAATTTTGTAAGAAATTGATCATACAAGTTCTTCCAAGTCTTGATAGACTTAGGAGGCAAGCTATCCAACCAACTCAGGGCCTTTCCAGCAAGAGACCACCTGAAAGCTTTTAACATAACATATTCAAGTGAAACACCTTCAGCAGCTATGGTGTCACATAAATCAAGAAAATTCCTAATATGTTCCATAGGGCACTCAGAAGGTTTCCCTTCAAACTGAGCCCGCTTGATCAAGGATATGAACTGAGATTTAATCTCAAAAGTTTTCTTTATCTCCGGAAGCACAATTGGAGACTCTGGCACCCTCAGTTCTGGATGCATATACTGTTTCGCATTCCTCGCATAGGCATTTAGCTCTTCCTGTAGACGAGCATTGTTAGTTTGTTGCCGCTCAGCCTCGGCATCAACGCCTTCCTTCTCGGTTTTCAACGCCTCCATCTGATTTCGGAGGACTTCCAACTAACGAGCCATCTCTTCAGGTGTGGTCATGGCTCGGTTCTCTCGGCGTCTATGGTGCAGGGAACGTTCAGGTTCTGAATAATAACCAACGTTGTCAAATTCAAGCCTCCGACGTCCTACCGGCATACGCTGAGAAAACGGACAAAGAAAACAAAAATTAAAAACAAAAACGGGGTCGGGCTATTCCCCGAAAACGACGCCAATTTGTTGAAGGAGGGTTTCTTGACAACAAATAAATTTATAATCAAGACCCCGCTGAGTATAGGGGAGTCAGGATCGTTCCACAGGAAGCAAGGTTTGTTTATCTATCGACTACTAAAATAAAATAAAACAAAAGCAAGCAAAACACACAAGCAACCTCGTTAACGACGTTGTCAGCCTCGTTCACGAACCATCGAGAATAAAAATACCAAAACTAACGACCTAGACAGGATCGATACCGAGCCAACGAACTCAGTAACGAATATGATCTTGAAAGAAATCAAATAAAAACGAAAATATCTAGGACAAGGGTTACCGCAACATAGCCATGCACACAAGCTCGTAAGAAGATAAATATAATGCCTTTAAATAGATAGATGCATCAACTTTCATTGACTTAGCAAGTAAATTAATCTAGTTTCATAAACTAACTCACTCCATTGCTTGTTTTGGATCTAAAGTTTGAAACTTTCGTACTCAAACAATATCAACCTTCAAGTTTATAACTTTCTCTTTTAATCAAGTCAACAACTCAAATTACCTCAACTTTCATCTCGGTATAAGCACAACAAACAATCTCAACAATAGATAAAAGGCATTCAACACATAATCTTACTCACCAAACATGCACAACTATGCCGGGTTTCAACCCCGACCCTAGATAAAAAGACTACTCACTAATCATACCTAAGAATCTAATAACTTTAATCAAAGAAAACATTGAAAACAAAACACTACTCAAATTAATAAGAAATATCGTCTTACAGAGATTAAGAAGAAACCGAAAACACCAAAAATACCGAATCAAAAACACGACTAACGACCCCGGTAACTCTCGTCCACCGAGCTCTTCGATCACGACTCCGATCCGTTTCTCTCTTTCTCGGCTCTTCCTCCTCTCTCCACTCTCTCTATCTACGATCGATCTCCCCCCTTTCTATGCTAAATATAAGGGTATTTATACTAAAAAACTAGAAACTAAAAACGGCTAAAAGATATAAACATTCCTAAAAAGATAAAATCTATTCTAAAAGATAGAAATAAAATCTAGAAAGATAACAAGACCTAAAATACATAATATAATAACCCTAAAATCATAAAAAGATACTCTACCGACACGGAAATAAATTCCCGCACAGGATTGGTGAGTCACAAAGTCAACTCTCGAACATCTTCATCTCGTGGCATCGTTAACAAGCTCTCACAGCCTCGTTAACGATCCTGGGTTTGGCTTCTTCAACACTTCTCTTCCAAAAACTCAAACTTCAGCTTCTTCATCTTGTATGCCTCCATCTTTTATCATAGCTCTCCAAATTCAGCTCCAAACATCACCTTTTCCTTGCTGAAACCTACAAAAAGACACAAAAGGCGTAGCTTCCATACTTTTCGCAAAATATGCAAAACTATCCAAAAACTCACAAATCTAACCCTAAACTTATCAAAACTAAACCTAATAACCTAAAAAAACCTATCAAAAACTATACTAAAAACACGAACATCAATAAGGGACGCAAGAGCTTTCTTTACAAAAGCGTCAAGTAAAAGGATAAGCGTAAGAAACTCATGTGTAAAAGTTACTACATGTACTTAGACAAGTTGATGTGGTTCAAACCTAAGGAGCACCACGATTCTTTAGTGCATGAATGTGATGATTACAAGGTATAAATTCAAGTCTACGGACATTTATATCTATACATAGAGTTTGTTTATAAACTTCGAGTTTTGATGACATGGCTCTTATGGGGGAGGAATGTTGGTGATTTGTGTCAAGTCATCAAATCCCTATAAGAGCATGTTGAGGTTAACAAGTCATATTGGTAACGTCGCTTGGGAAATCGACTTATATGATTTTCCATGATGTATTTATAAGAAGTTGTCATAGATCAAAAAGTAGATTGCTCACCAACACCGAGATGTGAAACCTCGAGTGCTACGGCCTTAGGCAAGGGCGCGCCTTGGCATAGGCGTAGCTCGGAGTCGGTGCGGTGCAACGGTACCGTGCAAGGGCGTGACACGACGAGGACTCGATCTTGAGGATTTGAGACTCGGTTGGTGGGGCGCGCCTAGTGGTTGAACTAGAGGTTCATGTCACGGCATATAGAGGTGCGCCTAGGGTGGTGCAATGGCACGACAAGGCTGCGGTGAGACTAGTGATGCACGTACGAGGCTGCGGTGGAGCTTGCGGTGCGCCTAGGGAATTGGCCCATGGCGCCGAGCACTAGTTGTGATGCTAAGGTAAGTATTTGAGCTTTGTAATTGAGTCTTATGGCTTTGTGCATATTCTAATGAAGTTAGGAAGCTTAACTTTAGTTTGGAGAATGCTTTAAGCAAGAACCAAAGCTTAAGTTTAGCTTGGCACATGGCTATGTATGTTAGAAAGGAGTTTAGAAGCTTCATACTAGCTTAGAGTAAGTTCTGGGAGCTTGAACAAGCTCTAGACTCATTGTATAAGCTTTGTAAGAAGCTCGTGTAGTTAGGAACTAGCTCATGGAACCTCAATCTAGCTCACACTATCTCAAGTTAGCTCAACGAGCTAGAAAGTCAGCGCTACTAGCTTAAAGCAGCTCAAGCCAGCTCAACTAGCTAGATGCTAGCTCATGAAGCTAAGGGGTAGTGACACTACCTAGGTGACCTAGCTAGGTACCTAGATATGCTAGATAGGTGGTGGGCTGGGTGGGCTGGCCCGTGGGGCGCGCCTATGGGCTGTTGGGCCACTAGCATGCGCTCAGGGTATGGGCCTTGTGCCATGCGTGTTGGGCCGATTGCTTGGGCCTTTTGGATTGAATTTTGGGCTTCTCTCTTGGGCCATTATAGGCTGGAATTAAAAGGCTTTTGGAGTCCAAGGGGGGATGTATTTGGACGCCTAAATGATGACAAGGAGAGAGAGAGAGAGAAGTTACAACCAACTTCCCTAAAATCACTCTCATCCATCCACTTGTGCAACCGATTGTAACCGCCGGTCTAGGCAGTTTTTGGACAGTTTGTGCACGCCTATTTAAGGGTAATAGTCGGCCATTTTGGTGGCAAGAAAGACACAAGAAAATCAGTCCATTGTTCTACACAAAATCGGTGAGAAAAACACAAGTAGTCAAGTTAGACTAGGCGGTGTTTTGAGTGGGATTTCACGAGTGATTCAAGCACGCACGTGGGCATTGTTGGACCCAGATTTTAGGCAAAGAAGCGTCAGCCCATAGTCAGGAAATCTCCAACGCATCTAGAGCAACAGAAGATCTTCGGGATCGGTTAAGTCGGTTCGAGGAGAGAAGGTCCGAGATATGTTGTTACAAGATAGATTCTTCTCAGGATTATACCCGTTAAAAGATAGAAATAAGTGAAGATTTGTTAGTTAGAGATAAAATTATATCTTTGATTAAGATAGAATATGCTCTAGGGGGCTATATAAGTCGATGTAACCCTTAGGGGTAAAGGACGCTTGATTCATACAATTTCTTGTGATTTCTACATCAATAAAAACGCACTTTCGTTCATATTCTTCTCAGTTTATTCGATCAAGGCCCGATTTAGGTCAAAGTTTTGCCTTTGGTAAATTTTGGCTCAAATAATTTGGCGCCCACCGTTGGGCCGTGATCGATACAACCATCAGAAGAATCACCATTCTACTTCCTTCCGAATCAAGGAACACGATGTCTGGAAACGGGGAACAAAGCCCTAAAACTCCGATCACCGGTGACGACCAAGACCTTGAGAACCAAGGCGTTCGGTCTCAAGAAGAGGAGATGACGGACCTCAGGCAACGCATGGAGTTTCTCCAAAAGGCGTTAAGCGACCAAAAAAGATTCTACGACGCTCATGTAGAACGCCTCACTGCTGAAAATAGCCAACTCAAACAACACTACGAGGTCTTGGCTACGGGACGTCGTTCCCTTCGTGTCGCCCGACGCACTGACGGGGTAGTGAGGAGGATAGATTTCAACGCTGGAGAAGGGACTTCCGGAAAGGGTGCAGACCCAGGCCCCCGAGGCAAGGCACCCGCTCAACGAGACACGACTCCAGAGCCCATAGGCCAAGCCCGCCGCGAGGAAGTCTTCCACGACAATAATCCTCCAAACAATCTCCGGTCAGCGGCTAACCAACGCCGAGCGCCATCTGAAGAAGTTTGGATCGAAGATGATGGCACCGATGGGGAAGATCGAGAACGGCACGAGCCAATCGATTTAGACGCAGCTATCCGAAGAAAGGTGACCGAGCAAATAAGCGTCATCACTGACCAACTCCGGATGGGAAGCCAAGGTTTCCAACCTTTGGAGCCCGAAGCACCCGACGGGTTTGACGAATCTCCATTTTCTCGTCGAATCGCCCGAGTGGAGATTCCAAAAAAGTTCTCAGTGCCTAGCATGCCCACGTACAACGGGACTACAGACCTTAACGAGCACGTGGCTGTATACAAACAAAAGATGATGACGAGTGCGGTCCCGTCCCACTCAAAAGAGGCGGTGATGTGCAAGGGGTTCAGCACAACCTTAACGGGGCCAGCCCTAACCTGGTTTATCAACCTCCCACGTGGTAGCATTAGGTCCTTCGCGGATCTCTCGGACACTTTTCGGTCTCAATTCGCGAGTAGTCGCAAATTTGAGAAGCAATCCAGCGATCTCTACCGGATCCGCCAATGGTACCAAGAAACTACCAGAGAATTCCTAAATCGCTTTAATCGCGAAAAGATCTCCATCCCATCTTGTGATGTGACGACCGCAGTGGAGGCATTTAGGCAAGGGGTCACCCCCGATGGTGGCCTATACAAGGAACTAACTAAACACCCTTGTGCTACATTTGAGGAAGTGCAAGCTAGGGCTTTGGCGCATGTCCGGCTAGAGGAAGACAGGTCCCTAAGTAAGAGGTCTTCAGAGACGGAGAAAACTGAGAGGAGGGGACCTGCCGACAACCGCCGAAGTTCAGCAGACCAAAGGAGAGACCGCTGCGCCCATCCATACTCGCGACCTGCCTCAGGGCATGTTAACGTCGCCAAGACACGATGAACGGACGACAGAGAACGAGAACCCATGCCCCCCTCACTCGACTCCTTCAAACTCAACATATCCACGGAAAAACTGCTCCGGAACATGGTGAAACAAGGAGAACTCGTGAAGTGGCCGAGAAAAGACAAAATCCCTCGCTCAGGGAAAGACACGTCCAAGTGGTGTGACTACCACGAGTATCACGGACACTAGACTCGCGATTGCCTGATGCTCCGAAAAGAATTGGCCCGCCTAGTTGCGGAGGGAAGAATAAGAGACGTTGCTGCAGATGCTCGAGTACCCAAAGCTTTGCTAGAGAACCCTCAATCCGAGCACCAAGAGAGGCGAAATCCTCCAACACCTGAAAGGGTGGTCAACATGATATCCGGAGGATCAAGCATCTATGGATTATCGTACTCAGCAGCAAAGCGCCACGCAAGAGAAAGTAGCTTCAATCGACCCCAGTCGTCAAGACACCGCGCCAGAGAATCTACAGGACAAGCCATCGTGTTTGACGACACCGATGCAGGAAACACCTCCGAATCGCATCATGATGGCCTTGTAATATCTCTACACATTGGGAACGTGCTGATGAAAAGGGTACTGATTGATACAGGAAGCTCCACGAACCTCATGACCCTAACCGCCCTGAAGGAGATGGGTTTGTCCGAAAACGACATTCATAAAAACCCAGTGCCTTTAGTGGGATTCAACGGCGAGGTCAAGCACACTGTGGGCGACATCGCCATCCCAACCATCGCCAAATGCATAAATATTCAAGTCAATTTCCTCGTGATGGACTGCCCTTCGTGCTACAACGTAATCTTGGGACGACCATGGTTACACGACATGAAAGCCGTAGCTTCCACCTACCACCAAATAGTGAAGTTTCCAACACCATGGGGAATAGACGAAATTCACGGGGATAAGAGGTTGGTTAGGGTATGCTACAAGGCAGCCCTCAAGCCGACCACCCTGAGACTTGAAGCATAGCAATTACAGAACGTCACCCCTCCGTCGGCGCGAACTGAAGATGGAGAAAAAACGGAGGAGGTGACCCTAGAGGAGGGGAAGGTTGTCAAGATCGGAGAAAATCTAGAACCATCAGTCTGAGAAGAGTTGGTACATTTTCTGAAAAATCACAAGAGCTGTTTCGAGTGGAGTCACAAGGACATGACTGGAATAGACCCTTCCATCATTACACACAAACTCAACGTAGATCCTGAGCATCCCCCAGTCAAGCAAAAAAGACGAAGGTTCGCCCTAGATCGAATAAAGGCGGTCGATGAAGAGGTCAAAAAATTGCTAGATACCGGGAAGATCAGAGAAGTGAAGTACCCCGATTGGCTAGCTAACGTAGTCGTGGTACCCAAGAAAAACGGGAAGTGGAGGGTTTGCGTGGACTTCACCGACCTCAATAAAGCCTGCCCTAAAGACTCCTTCCCTCTCCCCCACATAGATACAATAGTGGACGCAACCGCGGGTCACGAACTCCTCACCTTCATGGATGCATTGGTTATCATCAGATCCAGATGGAACCAGAAGATCAAGAGAAAACCTCCATCACAGGGCAGGGAACGTATTGCTACCGTGTAATGCCCTTCGGTTTGAGAAACGCCAGGGCCACTTACCAACGGTTAGTCAATAGGATGTTTCGCGACCATATTGGCAAGACAATGGAGGTATATATCGACGATATGGTGGTGAAAAGCACAAGTGCCTCCCTGCATAGGGGGCATCTGGAGGAAACGTTCAGAATCCTCGAAGAATACAACATGAAGCTGAACCCCCAGAAGTGCATCTTTGGGGTACAATCTGGGACTTTCTTGGGGCATGTGGTAACCAAGCGGGGGATTGAAGCCAGCCCCAACCAAGTTCGGGCAATTGCTTCCCTGAAATCCCCTCGAAGCGTGAAAGACATGCAAAAGATGACCGACATGATAGCTGCACTAAATCGGTTTATCTCCAAATCCTCAGATAAGTGCCGACTATTCTACGAAGTGCTAAAGAAGAACAAGAAATTCCAGTGGATGGAAAAACACGAAGCCGCTTTCCAAGAGCTGAAGGGATACTTCGCCAATCCCTTACTACTGGCTAAACCAACCCCGGGGGAGGTATTGTACCTCTACTTAGCCGTGTCGGACCGCGCCCTACGGAGAGTCCTGGTCAAGGAGGAAGACGGCCAACAGGTTCCGGTTTACTTCATAAGCAAAACAATGGTGTCCGCCGAGACACGCTACTCTCCAACGGAAAAACTGATCCTGGCGGTCGTAATGTGCTCAAATAAACTCCGACCATACTTCGAGTCACATACCATCATCGTCCTGACGAATTACCCTCTCCGACAGATCATGCAATAGCCAGAACTCTCAAAAAGAATGGGCGAAGTGGGCAATCCACCTAAGTGGATACGACATCAGGTACGAACCTCGAAGAGCAATCAAGTCACAAGTAATGGCCGACTTCGTTGCCGACTTCACCCCGAATCTTGAGGAAAGCGCTAAAGAGGAGGTCTTAGTCTCATCCTTTGATGAACCTCAGGAGGAATGGACACTAAACACTGATGGAGAATCAAACGCAAGAGGAGCAGGCCTCGACGTCGTGCTAAATTCGGCAAAGGGGGAAACGATAGCACAGGCAGTCAGATGCGACTTTGAAGCTACCAACAACGAGTCGGAGTATGAAGCCCTCATCTTTGGGATGGAGTTGGCTAAAGACTTGTCCATCAAGAAAATCAAGGTACGCGCCGATCATCAACCAGATTTTGGGCATTTTTGACGCCAAAGATGATAGGATGGCTAGCTACCTCAATGTGGTCAAAACACTATCCGAGAGCTTCGAGCAAATACAATTTGAGCGAATTCCGCGTGACCAAAATGCTCCGGCCGATGCCCTAGCCGGTTTGGGTTCAACTCTAGACCCCAGGGAATATGATAATATACCGTTAGTCCACTTGTTACAGTCGGCTATAACGGAAACATCGGTGACGCAAGCTGCTGAACCACCATCAGAGCAACTCGCCCCGGATAATCTCCAAGAATCCACCATTCTTGGGGTCAGTTCGGGCGACCATTGGACTAAGCCATACCTTGATTGGTTCCTGCGCGGCGAAATACCCGAAGACAAGATCGAAGCCAAAGCCTTAAGGTCAAAAGCGACGCGATTCGCCGTCTTAGATGGGATCCTCTTCCACAAATCTTCCTCAGGCTTTTTACAGCGATGCATAGAGAAGGAAGAAGCTGAGAAAATCATGTGCGAGGTGCACGATGGAGATTGTGGTAATCATACTGGGGGTCGAAGCCTCGCCAACAAGATCCTGAGGCAAGGGTGGTATTAGCCCACCATTCGCCAAGATGCCACTAAGTATGCGCAGTCATGCAAGGCATGCCAGCGGCATGCACCAGTCCCACATCAGCCTCCAGAGATTCTCCACCCATCCATCACTCCCTGGCCATTCATGCGGTGGGGGATGGACATCGTCAGCAAGCTACCCCCATCCACAGGGCAAAAGGTTTTGCTCTTCGTAATGACAAACTATTTTTCTAAGTGGATCGAAGTTGAAGCCTTTCGGGAGATCAAAGACAAGCAAGTAATCTTCTTCATCAAGCGCAACATCTTGAGCAGATTTGGGGTTCCCGCAGAGATTACTTGCGACATTGGGTCACAATTTATAAGCAAGAAGATGCGTGACTTCTGCAAGGAGTGGAACATTGACTTAGTCATGTCCACTCCGCGATACCCACAAGCCAATGGATAGGCCGAAGCTAGCAACAAGGTCATCATTAATAACCTAAAGAAGCGGCTGATAAAATCCAAAGGGAAGTGGGCTGCCCTACGTGCTCTAGGCCGATCGCACCACCCCAAAGGGAGCCATCGGACAAACCCCATTCTCACTGGTACACGGCTGCAAGGCTGTTATCCCAGCCGAGGTCCTAGTCCCAACCGCAAGATATGGACTCGCTACCTCAGAAAGCAACAAACATGAGCTCGAAGCAGATCTGGATACTATCCAGGAACTCAGAGAGGCTGCCCATGCTCGGATCACGAAGTACCAACAACAGGTGGCTAGAAGCTATAATAAGAATGTCCGAGTAAAGAGTTTTCAACTTGGAGATTGGGTGTTGCGAAAAGTTTTCCAGAACACCGCAGAACCCAACGCTAGCAAATTGGCACCTAATTGGGACGGGTCGTACAAGATCACCAAAGTTGCAGGAAACGGAGCTTACCAGCTAGAATCCAGAGATGGAAAAGCGGTACCACGAATCTGGAATGCAACCCACTTGAAAAAGTATTACTTCTAAATTAACTCATTATCATGCTTTATTCCTAGACATTTCTTAGCTCTAGATTAGAGAATCTTTAGGCAATTTTTGGCTTTTTCGAATAAACGACCCAGGGCACTTGCCCACACTGTCGAACAAAGTTTTAAAATTCCTAGTTTATCAAATTTGTTTCACACATTTTTGCATAATGATTTGCGAGAAAAATATTCTCCCATTCTTGCGCACTCACTTATTGCTCAAAAACGCAAACACACGCTAATCAAAGTTCTATACAACATGAAACGCATCCAAACATATAAACCACTGTTGAAACACAAGGTTTTACCGTCTAGAAACGACAAAGTCGTCACGAATACAACGTCGACGAAGTAACCCATAAGTTGGTTACCCCCTATCTAAGTCCGATCAACAAAACATCCGATTAGTACGGGAAGGGGAAAGAAAAGAATGTTGTAACCGGGGTGGGTGAACATATAACCCAAAATGGCCATATGTGCGGGACGCCGCGTTGACACCTACATCCTAATTTAAGGATCCATTGCCCAAGAACACGTCAATTCCTAATGACCCTTGGCAGTGGCCAAAGGTAGCCTAATCGTAACTAACTACGTACGGCCCTTTGCAGAAAACTAAAATACCCAAAATGCGAAATGTGATCCTACACGAGATTCGCAATAACTCGCTAATGTGAGGAGCACAAAAACTCCCTCTTAAAACGCTAAAACCTAACGCGTACCCCACTCGCGGGCAACAAATTCATGGAGATTTTCCAGGAATCTACCTATGCTAATGTGCTACGCAAAATTTCTAAACACAGACAGATAAGTAAACATAATGTTGCGCCATTCACAGGGCGTCAAAACGGACGCCACAAAAAGTTTTAGGCCTCCAGGCCAAGGGATTACCAAGTCTTCAAACCCATACACAACAAAAAGAAAAACAAAGTACTTCTAAAAAGTTCATCAAATAGAGATCAAAGAGAGGCACATCTAGGGCTTACTGTCCGTCAGCTGGGGTCGAGGGTTCCTCCTTGCCCGTGGCCTTCTCGCCATCTCCTTCCTTGTTAGTTGGGCACCCATCATCATCATCTTGACCCTTCTCCTTGTTCGGGGAGCTTACATAATGTTGCGCCATTTCTAATGTGCTACGCAAAATTTCTAAACACAGACAGATAAGTAAACATAATGTTGCGCCATTCACAGGGCGTCAAAACGGACGCCACAAAAAGTTTTAGGCCTCCAGGCCAAGGGATTACCAAGTCTTCAAACCCATACACAACAAAAAGAAAAACAAAGTACTTCTAAAAAGTTCATCAAATAGAGATCAAAGAGAGGCACATCTAGGGCTTACTGTCCGTCAGCTGGGGTCGAGGGTTCCTCCTTGCCCGTGGCCTTCTCGCCATCTCCTTCCTTGTTAGTTGGGCACCCATCATCATCATCTTGACCCTTCTCCTTGTTCGGGGAGCTTACATCCTCCTCCTGGTCTTCAACCACCAGATATTCTTTGCCGGGAGGAGGATGGCCAACAGGGTAGTACTCCTCCAAGATCTCCAACTGCGTCTTCAAGTCCCACTTGGCGCTCTTATCGACAGCAAAATCCTGTAGCAGCTCCACTTGAGATTTCATTGTGTAATACGCTGCCACATTCACCACCACCTGGGAAAAGCCTTCGATCTCCTTCTCTGCCTCCGACGCCTTCACCTCGAGTGATGCCTTTTCAGACTGAATATCCTCCAACTGAACCCTCAAAGAATCCACCGACGATTGGAGTTGGCGAGCCTTCCTATCCGACGAAGCGGCCAATTCCCTCTCTTGCTTCTCTTTTTCCTCCAACGCCCTCATTTCCTCCTGGCAACGACCATTAGTGGCCATTAGTTCCTGGAAGGCCTGCAAAAGTAGAAAAATGAGGATAAATTAAGCAGAAGGCAAGTGAGCGTCAAGAGAATGCCAAAGAAACGACAACGAATATCTAAGGGCTCGGGTAAGCAAACCTACCACCCTTAGCGTTGCGCCCACATGGATGAATGCGGCATCTGGGGTTAGGGTTTGGAAATCCATTTTTACATTCGGAAGCAGATGTGTCCCCGAAAGTACTAAGGAGATCTTTGGGCTCTACCTTCTTGGCAACGTGCGAGGTTGGAGAATCGTCAATTCTTTTCTGTTTCAACGGGAGAGACTTCTTAGCCTCGGAGCTAGGAGGGGGAGACGCAGGAAGTCTGGGACCACCAGATCTCAGCCGTCGGACCATTTCCGTGGCAGAGGTATCGATGCCGGCGCCTGGGGAGTTCAAAAGAAAAAAAAAGAGGGGGACGTGGATTTAAATGTAAGCTTAAGAGAATTAATCGCATGGGGAGCAGAAAAAAGAGTAAAAAACCAACCTGATTTCTTCTTAGAGGAGCTCATCATATCAGAGGACAAGGGAGTGACTTCTGTTTCGGTTTTGTCTTCGTTGGATTCTGGAGATTCTTCGTCTTCACCACTAACCACTGGGTCAGGACGGATCTTTCTCGGTTTTCGTTTTTCAGCCTTAATCTTTAGCAATCGTCGACACACGCCCGTATCCGTGCTCTTGGAATTGATTCCTACCGGAACTGCACAAACAGGTCAAACATGAAAACAGGGAAACGAGAATGTATAAAAAAGAAGAAGATTAATAAAGAAGATCAGATCGTCTTACGAGATGTGTTCCATTCATCTCGAAAGACGTCTTTCACTTCATCATCAAGATCGCCTAAAGACGCTTTCTCAACGAAGAACTAGCGGGATTGACAGCACCGGGAAGATATTTTCAGCTTAGGAATAAGGGGTTTTTTTGTGTCCCTAGCATGCAAAGTGATGCGACCTTCCCTCTGAGGAACGATTTTGTACGCCAAGAGGAGTTCTCCCATGGTCATCTCTAAACCCCTCTCTGCGGCAAGCTCATCAATTCGGGCAAGAGTGCGCCAAGTGGTCGGAAGAATTTGGCAGGGAGAAACCTTTAGGGTTTGGATGAATTCTCGAGTGAAGGGGGAGAAAGGAAATTTCAAGCCCAAGGTGAAAGGGTAGTCAAGAAAACAGATCCACCCCGGCCGAACCCAATCGATGAGTTCTACAGTCGGGGCATGGAAGCGGGTCCCCTCGGGGAAGCAACCAAAGGAGATCCAATCGGCGATCTCCTCCGGCGTCATATCACAACGATGGAGGTCTTGGGGACCCAGGGCTGAAGAAGAAGCGAAAGGCGAAATTTTGGCCATGGAAATTGAGCAGAGTAAAACTAGAGAGGAGGAAAAAGAAACGTTACCTGAGGAGTCGAGAGCAAGATTGGGAAGGAAGGGGGACGAAGGCGAAATGATGATAAAAAGAACAAAAGCCTCTCAGTTCATTAAGAGAAGGTGATAGAAGCAGATCCCGTTTTCCAAGGCGTCTCCGAAACGTCTTATCAACTTAAATGCAATTTCAAAATTTAAATATCGAAAATTGCATTTAGGGGTATTGTTGGACCCAGATTTTAGGCAAAGAAGTGTCAACCCATAGTCAGGAAATCTCCAACGCATCTAGAGCAACGGAAGATCTTCGGGATTGGTTAAGTCGGTTGGAGGAGAGAAGGTCCGAGATATGTTTGTTACAAGATAGATTCTTCTCAGGATTATACCCGTTAAAAGATAGAAATAATTGAAGATTTGTTAGTTAGAGATAAGATTATATCTTTGATTAAGATAGAATATGCTCTAGGGGGCTATATAAGTCGATGTAACCCTTAGGGGTAAACGACGCTTGATTCATACAATTTCTTGTGATTTCTACATCAATAAAAACGCATTTTCGTTCATATTCTTCTCAGTTTATTCGATCAAGGCCCGATTTAGGTCAAAGTTTTGCCTTTGGTAAATTTTGGCTCAAACAGGCATCATGGAAGGATCTTTAAGCATGAAGAGGGAACCTCAAGAGGCGTTGGAAGGGCAGTATGTTCGAGTGAAGGACGAACCCCAAACGTCAATGGGAGATGACTTCGTTCAAGTCAAGATCGAAGAGGAATCATGGGACTTGAATAAGGTACGCTTGTTCTCAATGGATGTGTCTTGCCAACACTTCTATTGGTTCGTTTGTTACGTTTTATCTCACAACGGTATTGCATAACCCTTGGCATGGAATAGGGGCAATATACATTGAAGGAAAGCGGGATCTCATCCCGTGACTCGTAGCCTTTATCCAAGTCGATTAACTTAAGATATAATAAGGGGTCGATGGTGATTGCCTTCAAGGCCTACACCCACGAGACTACCCTTCAATGGGTCTACTCGTATTGCCTTGATTATCCTTTGGATCTACAAGGGTCGACTTTCCTTCAACTTGAACAATGTGAACATGATATTTTGATTGCATGCATACCCTAAAATACCAACACTTTTTGGGAATTTGATGGGCACATACCGCTTCAAATATTTGTAACATTATACATACTACTTTAGAAGAGTATAGACTACTTCATATAGTTTGCAATATTTTATTTGATAATGCATCTAACAACATCGCTTCTATTAGTGAATCGATTCAAGTTTGTCTACCAGTTCTTGGAAACAAATATTTTCATGTACGATGTGCTTGTCATATTTTAAATTTATGTTTTCAAGATGGTTTGTGAGGTTTAATGTCATATCCTACACATATTAAATATGTTAATTATATTTGGCTAAAAAAGAAGGCTACAATGGATTGGAAGAAGTTTTGTAACGATAAGGGTGTTAATACGTTTTTCAAAAGAGGTCAGTCATCATTGAAACTCCACTTATAAATTACTCCATCAATTTTTACATTACAAAGAACTTTTCACTTCCTTTGCCGCTTAACATGTTCCGAATCTATAGCAATGGAACCCTTTTGAGACCAATGTTACAAGATCATAGAAATTTTAAAAGTTTTTAATGATGCAACATATACTTTTAGTCAAACCTATACAAGCTATACAACAAGTTCTCATATGTTTTTTTGAAGCTTTGAATGTGAAATCCATTAAGGAAGGGCTTTCATGGCCCGACCATGGCGACCTTATTGATGCCATTTTACCCATGAAGAGGAAGTGGTTGAACTATTACAAAACTATTTTCGATATTTATCCTATTGCTTGTATTTTTTTTTATCCTAGATGTAAGATACAAAGTCTGCAAGATATTTTGTATGAATATTATGAGTTATTGAATATAGAAGAAGAAGTATATGATAGAGATTGTAATGTTGATGTCATTATGAAACGTGTTAGATCTTTTGTTGATGATTTGTATAAAGTTTAAAGCTCGGTTATTTATTGAAAAATCTTATAAAAAGATCGAGATACACGAGCTCACATATGGAGTTTGATACTTATCTAACCACTACCTTTGAGTTTGTAGAAGAATTTGATATGTTAGATTGGTGGAAGCAACACAAGAAGACGTATCCAACACTATCAAAGATTTCCGCTCAAGTACTAGTCATTATCTCCTCAACGATAGCGATTGAGCAAAAGTTTAGCCAAGGTGGACACATCCTAGACAATAGGAGATCAAGATTGGTGCTTAATGCATTGAAAGAACAAGTTTGTGTTGATGATTGGAAGAGGGTGGAGCTTAGAGCACAATCGATGAAGATGAACTATAGAGAGCCATCTAATGATGTACTTGACGATGACAACACAAACCAGGCTTCTTTCACCGGTTTCGAAGGGTCGTCTTAGGTAAGTGACCAAGTAGGGTTCCGTATCGAAGCTAAGAGAACTATGAAGGCTTTGATTTCTCTATAAACCCAAGAGGATATGCAGACAACTTAATATCAAGTTCAAGCTCTTCTTTTCCCAACTTTGTTCCCTCAATTGTACAATTAAAAAGATTGTGTCTTAGACTTTTGGGGACATATCGGACCCTAGGGGTTCTGGTTTCAATCCTTCCGGGCCATTAAAAAAATCAGTGAAGAACTTGACCGAGTTCTCCATTGGATGTTTTTTAGTTAAAGGGTCAGAATTGAAGCCAAACTGAAACCAGCCCCAGAACTAGTGGGAACCGGTAAAAAACGAAATCGGGAATTGAACTGAGGAACCGGTGTTCAGTTGACCCCGATCCCGATTCCACCCTTTGGGATCGGGAACCGACGGTTCCGAATCGGACCCATGAATGTACTATTTTGTTGAAGGGTTCAGTTGTAATACCAAGGTGTCGAAGTCAAGGAATATGTTGTATCAATCGTAACTATTTGGTAAACTAAGCCATAAAAAGGAATGAATTGAAACGTAATTGTGAGTGGAGAATGTAAAATCAAACAAACAAGCTTAATAGTAGAAAATCATTGGAGAAAAGCTTCTAGGGGTAAAGTTCACTATAATAATACTTTAATAGACTTTAGAAAGATAAATATATGATCAAAGTTTGGTTTTGTTGAAGGTAGTTTTTAATGCAATGACTAAGTCCATTCGAACTATAGCAACTTGTCTAAACCCAACTAACATCCATTTTCGTGACTTGTTAACTAAAATCTAGACCCTTAAACACTTAGAATTTAAGATTAACTTGACCTAACACCCGCTTTCGCTACTACTTGCTAACCCAATCTAACCTTAAGATTTCTGTGATAGCTATTATTCCACAAGAGATAACAAGACACTTTTGCAATAATGAAATCTCATGTTCAAGTACTATGAGTCCAATAGAAAATATCACCTTTCGGTCTCAACCTCTATCTACTAACTATTAATGCTATCACCTTTTGGTCTCAAACCATAACAAGTTCCAAGTTACAAAAGTTACTATGGCATGAAACATCTACGATTGAATCAAGTAAAGATGCAAACTTCAAATCATGCAAATAATAGATAAGTCTACCTACACATTATTGGGATCACCCCAACCCTAGAATAAAGAAATTAGCTAGATATAATTAAAGGACAATAATGCATGAAAAAGGTAATTAGATTGAAGAGAAAGAAAACTTAGTCTCAAATCTAGGTGAACAATCTTACAGGGAACAATCTTTGAAAATATTGACAACTAGAGTTCTAGCTAATCTCCCAAAAATTCAACTCCCTAAAACTAGAAGACAAAAAAACTATGTATACAAAATAAGGGATAAAAGAATTAGCATATGTGGGATTTGAACCCACATCTATGTGCACATGCACATTACTCTACTATTTAAGCTAATAGGCTGTAAAATATGTTATTTCTCCAGGGTCAAATGCACATTTCTCATTTCTCACTAATACAACTAGATTTAGACAAACTTACATTGAAATTTCTCCTAAGAAGACTTAGTAGACAACTTCAACAGTGGTAATATATCATCAATCATGCCTTCTATACCAAAAGCATGTCATCAAAGAATCAATTTCACTTCTAAATTAACCATTTTTCTGAAAGCTTATGAACCACAAGTTCATAGCATCACAATACATCAATAAACAACCATTTTTCTTGAAAAATAAACACAAAGTGAGTAATAATAGCTCACCACATCAAACCATAAAAAATTACCCATAAAAACCCATAAATTCTTCCATTACTCGAAATCAAACCCTAGAATCCTAAAAAATAAAAATCAACATTAGAAAATCTTATACCTTTATGCATACATTGTTGTGTTTGCTTCTCCATAGAATTTATGAACAATCGGTGATTTCGAGAATTATGTGGGGGAGAAGATTTATGTGAGTGAATTAATTTTGAACACCGTACATCGTTCGGGAGGGGGGGATTTGTGTGAGAGAGAAGAAGAGTCAAAAGAAGAAGTGTTGAATGTTCAATATTTGGGTTGAGGTTATTTTTGTTTCATGCGTGAAATTACACTATAATTACCCATCCGTGCCATAAAAAATCAGTCCCATTTCTTTTCTTTTTATTGAATAATAATGTTATAATCTTGACCGTCCATGCGTTCAATCCGACGCTCCAAAATTGCTCACAGTTTTTACTGTAGCATTAACATTCATCCGAGCGTGACTCTATATGATAGAATAGTTTATGTATATTCACTCTTACTAGTTGTACCCGTCGTGCCATGCACGACTATGGTTCGATATTTTATAGATATTCTATAAAAATTATTTTGTGGTTCGATAAAGTAAAGATTAGATAAGATTAAATATTATATTATTCATATTTTATTACTTGCCATGTACGTAAATTTAGACATAATCAAATATTTAATATATCTATTAAATATTTTATTATCTATTTTTTAATTTTAAACATTATAAATATTTATCATTAATTTTTTACCATAAAATAAAATCAATATATATCTATAAATAAATTCATCAAAAGATATATGCTAAAAGATTTATATTTATTTTAAAATATTTAAAATATTTTATCTTTAATTTTAAATACTTGTATAAGGAAACTTTCAAACGATATTGTTATACTAAATAGATATTTGTTTGATGTTATAGATAAATTTAAATAGCTTCAAAGGAATTTAATAGAAAAAAGTTATAATAATAGATATAAAAATTAATTTTTTAAATATGAGGTGGGGCCAAAATCGTTTTGGTGGCTCGAAAAGGTACCGCTTTAATATATAGTTGTAGATATTTTTCACAAATAGTTAATTAAGGGTTATAATAACATTCAATTACCCCAATTAACCATGTTCAATGATAGTATTATACATATACTGTGTATTCTAATTCTAATTACTCTAGTCTTATGAATTCATGTACATTTAAAAGAAATCAACAAATATAAAAAAAAAAAATTTACACCGTTCAACAGACAAGTTAAACCTTCTGGTTAATATGTAAAACCAAAATCTACTATATATATATATATATATATATATATATATAAAAGAAATAAGGTTTGGAGCCTCCACGTTGCGCCACGTTGCGCCACGTGAGCTTTTGCCACATGTTGTTCTATTATTAATCCACATATGATCTTAATTAAAATTTATATATTAATTATTCTTTCCACTTCATATTCCACATGACAAATTTTTTCCACTTAATTAAAATTTATTTATTTTCCAAATTTAGATAGTATCTTAATTTTTGGTAGGAGATAATATCTTAACTAAAAAAAATTAAACTAATGGTTGAATTTTTTCATTATAAGCCAATAAAATATATATGCTTAATCTTTATAACATTTTAGTTGTTTCTTTTTCTCTCTTATATTAAAAGATAAATATACTCAATTACATATATTATTATTAAATTAATTATTATTTTTTAAAATCTCATCTCTTCCATATTTTCAAAATATATCTTTTTTGCTTTATTTTCTTCATATTTTATCTCTTTCTTTTAAATTAAACCTATTTGTGAATTATTGTCAAGGAAAATGAGCAATGTAAATTATTTTTAATAAACTATGTCCATTCTCAATTTTAAACTTAATAATCTAAATTAGTTTGTTTTATTTGATTTAAAAAAATATACATATTACGGGGCAACAAATTACTTACATTAAATTTTATATTATATTTTTATTTATTAATATCTTTTTTATAGTATATGTAAAAAAATATCGGATCATAGTTGTGCATGACACGACACGGGGACAACTAGTAGCTACTAGCTATAAATCCATTCAACCAAATCTAATCCGAGCCAAATATGTGCTTCATCCGAAAATCTTCGGCCTGATGCTTTCCTTTACTGTATCAAGGAAAGTTGATTGGGCCTAGTTGAATTTGATCAGTCCATTTAGCTTAGCCTGATTTGGCCCTCGTTTGATTTTTACACAAACAAACGCTCTTTTTCGGGTGAGGCGGGGAATTCTGTGTCTTCTTCCCTCCACCTTTTTTCAGAGGAAAATTTGTCAAACCCTCAAACTCAAAAACCCTCTCCCTCCAATGCGTTTCAACCCCAAAAACTCAAAATCAAACAAATTTGAATGAAATTAAAAATGAAAAACCAGAAGAATGAAACTCAAACCCCCAAATCCATCTTCAAATTTTCAGCCTTCAAGATATATACACATTTCTCACTCACTCCTAATTCAATTCATCTCTTTCTCTCTCAACAAATCAAGCAATGGAGGATGTAAATTTCATTGTCGCACAAAATGACAACAAAGAAAACATAATCCCTACGAGTCCTCTTCTTTCTCCCCCATTGGAGAGCAACCTAGATGCGGTCTCCATCAAGAAGAAGAAGAGTGTGAAATGGAGAAGAATCAGGTTGCCTCTCAGAGATATTACCCATCACTTCAATTCTGCACCAGCTCAAACCAGTAGCTCGTCTCTACCCAGGTACCAGTCTATTGAGTTTGTGGCCTCAGATTCAAATCTCAGAAAGAGGAAAGCTAGTGATGACGATGACGATGAAGATGATACTGGTGTGAATTCTATGAAGCACCGACACATCTCCAGGTCACTTCGGATGGGATTTAGATAGAAGTTTGGATTATTGTACTGCTAAATTTTGGTTGGTAATATGAATTGGAGATTTGGTGACTCAAAACATATGTTACACAGAATACACACTTCCATTCAGACCTTATTTCAAGTTTAGCTCTTGCTCAGGGCCTGTTTGGTACCATGCTCTCTGGTGTTTGGGTCAGTTGTATAATCTGACAATCAAAGGCTTGGTGCATTTTGACATCTTACACTGCTCATAAATAGGTATAGGAAGGGAGATCTTTCTGCTAAATTTATTTTCAGTGATGATTTAGCATCTTAAAAGATGGCATACATACTAAAATGAATTGGAATATTCTAGTCGTTGGTAATTTGGTGGGAGTTTTTGTTGGCTATTGTAGATTATGCCCAGCTGCTTAACCGCGATCAACATTTAGATCTGGGTCTCAATTATGTATGACATTTTTGGACACCAAGGCCTACAAGAAAGCACATCAGACAGAAAGTTGGGCAAAAGCAAACCCACTTATTGGGTGCAAAGTTTGTCTCTCATGGAATTGAGTAAAGAATTTTCTTTCCACTTTCATCTTCTAATGTTCAATCAACTTCACATTATAATAAGCTGCAGATACTGGTACAAGTTTTAAACCTTCCAGCTGAAAAATGGGAAGGCCAATTTTGGATCAAGAAAAGGTACAAGTACATTAATTTGTATCTACAAGTGTTTCTATTTTCTAGCCTTCTCATTTTTCTGTCATTTATAACTTCAGATTTGGATTATAATCTAAGGTTTGCTTAAATGCTTCAGTGCTCCATCCAAAAAGCTAACCTTTTTTTTTTTGAACAGTTATGTTTTGTCTGTGTATCATAAATTCATAATCCAATGAACAATCACTAATGTTTATGTTGCCTTTATCTTTTCCTCTCCAATTCCTTCCTCAACTTACATATTTTTCCCTTCCCAATATTAATTTGGATGTAGGTAAGATTCACGGTGATAATAGTCACATATAATATCTGAAAAGATGCTTGGAAAGGTACTAATGTTTGTTTTCTTGGTCACGAATTCAAAGAGTCGCCCTCTTGGGCCAGGATTAACAATAGGAGATGAAGAAGGAAGTACGTCAACACATGAAACGACTTCTCAAGCATAAATCTGATTCAGAACAAGAGGATGATCACTTGAATGTGATAGTTGAGCTGAAGAAACAGGTGAGATTGCTGCAGGCATTGTTTGAAAGAGGCGAGAAAGACTGGACCAGAATAAGCCCCGGAGGACCTGAACCACGTCACACCACTGAGTTCAGCTTCCATGTGTTTTTCTTTTTATCTTAATTTGTGAACTTATGTTTAGAGCTTTTGCTACTAAATAAAAGCAAGAGTAATGCCATTTTGCTTGTTTACTGCTGCCTTGCAAGACTGGTGAATCTGTTTGCTATAAACTCTCTGAAGTCTGAAGAGATGATTAATGGTTGCTGAAAACATGGGTTCCTTACTGATCATCTGCGTAGGTTTTCTGCAGTCAAGTTTTGTATGTTATTTTGTTGAAGTCTAAGAAAAAGCGTCACAACGTACCATTTGCTGCTATTGAAAGGAAAAGAAAGATGAAAGTTGGATTAAAATTCAAGATTCTCCTAAACCGCATCAAAAAAATTAACTGAAACGAAAGATAGTACTCTGTTATGAAATAATTGTCTTTTTAGTCCATATGCATAAATCGTTTAAAAGATAATTGTTTAAGAACAAATAGAAAGGCTAAAAATGACTATTGTTTTAAAATGGAGGGAGTAGCTTTTTTTGTGTCTTCCTATTTTTAGTCATTTACACAATAGCTTAAAAGAGTAACGCTTGCAAATCCCGAACCCTGTCTTTAGCAGGTAGAGTAACGCTTGCAAATTCGGTCCTTTCGAGCCTTCCCGTTTATGCAATGCAATCTACTCTTTTACCACGTTCAATTTGTGATGCCATTGATAAGAGTGTCAGGGGCTTTATTTGGGGTTCAACTAATGAGGCCCGGAAAATCCACCTTGTTTCATGGGACAAGATAACTCAGCCACGTCGATTGGGAGGTCTTGGAGTCCGCAACATGAGGGACTCAAATACCGCTCTCCTTAGTAAACTGTGCTGGAGAACACTGAAGGAACCCACATCTCTTTGGAGTCGGGTTATTAGGGGGAAGTACTGCAATCACAGGGCGGATATTGATATGTTTATTCGAAGGCCTCGACAATCTCACACATGGAAAGGTATAGTCCACGGTGGACAGTTGCTAGTTAAGGGCGCTCGTGCCTCTGTCGGAAATGGATCAAACACCTTATTTTGGACTCATAACTGGTTACGGGACCAACCTCTGTTAAATTTTGCATCCGATGTCTTAACGGAAGTTGACTTAGGTATGGTAGTGGCAGATTACTGGTCCGCTCATGGTTGGAAATGGGGTGCTCTGCATTCGAAACTCCCAGCCGACATATGTAAGGAACTCTCCTTAATCCGTTTAAGGGATTCCCCTGCTGCTGTTGACAATATTTTTTGGAGTCCTTCTCCATCGGGATCATTCTCGACAGCTTCGGCTAAGGAATTGCTTCGAACTCCTTGCACCATCCCACAATCACATGTTTGGACTCGTATTTGGAGGTGTCCGGTTCAACAGCGGGCGCGACAATTCCTTTATTTGGTGTATCATGATGCAATGTTATGTAATGTAGCTAGATTGAGACGTCAAATTGCTGACTCTGCCGATTGCCCACGTTGTTCCTTGCCTGAAACTGGTTTACATCTACTCAGGGACTGCGCTGAAGTGGCGGAATTGTGGAGGAAAGGAAGGTTCCGCTGTGTTGACTCTGATTTCTTCACTGGGACTGCCATTAGGGACTGGATTCAGCAAAGCATCAGCAAACCAAGTGATGACTGTTCTGTTTTTGTTACTATGCTCTGACAAATTTGGAAGAACCGCAATCGACTTGTTTTCGATGGTGTTGATGATCTGAAGCGCATAATTCCAATAGTCCAACAGTTTGTTTGTTCCTATAAAGATGCTGAAGCGGTAAGAAAACTCACCTATGGAGGATTTTCGGTGAGCCATGAACGAGTCTCAACTGGTTGGCAAAAACCACCTACGGGATCAATGAAGTTAAACACTGATGCGGTGTCAAAGGGGAACCCTGGGTTGGCTGGTGGCGGGGGCATCTTTCGTGATGACTCGGGCCATTTCGTTTAGGCCTATACTTTCACGTGCGGAGTGTGCAAAGCTCGGACGGCTGAGTTTTGGGCCATTTTCCATGGCTTTAATTTAGCGAGAACAATGAGTATTGCCAACCTCATTGTGGAAACTGATGCTTTAGAAATCTGGAAATTACTCTCCAATTCAATGCCTGAAGCTGATGCTGACTTTCACATTTTAGCGCAGTGCTATGCTCTTATCCATGACAGCAATTGGAACGTTTCAGTGCTCTACACCTCTCGCAAGAACAACCGTGTTGCTGATCGGCTGGCCAATATGTCCCTTTCACTAGACTCTAATATTACTGTTTTCTCTTCTCCTCCTAGCAGCATCCTTACTCTGCTGTCTGAAGATGTAGCTCCTATGGGGCAAGATGCTTATTTGTTCTAATAAAAGACTAAGCTACTTACGGATCACAAAAAAAAAAACAATAGCTTAAAAGATAATTATTTATGAACAAAAAATAAAGCTAAAATGACAATCATCATTACTTTATACTAAACCGGAGATTAAAAAAAATATATTAAACGACACCTGTTAATTTCACGTTGAACAACATTACCTATTTTTTTAAATCAATTTGATTGGCCCAAATTTATTTGAGATATTTTGATTGGATGATGAAATCTCATTATAGACCTTACGTATAAATATTTTATTTATATTTTAAATAATTGAATTATTTATATTTATGCAGATCTCATCTATTTTCGTAAATGGATTCTCTCATTCTTTTACATATAATAAATTCTTATTTTAGTAACAACAAAAGAGCCGAAGTCTGGTGGAATGATGATGTCTAAGAGAAAATTATGGGTAAACATTTGGGGTACAGAAAGTGGTTGGAGAGCAGCGATGGAGACAAAGAAGTGTGTTGGGCAAAATATAAAGTGGCGAAAAAGATAGCGAGGGAAACAACGACAATCGCTAAGGAAAAAGCGTACAAGGAGTTGTACAAAGCTCTGGAGGAAAAAGGAGGGGAGAGAGTGTTGTACAGATTGGCCCGGGCAAGAGAGAAAAAGAGCAGGGATTTGGATACAGTAAAGTGTGTCAAAGACGAGGAAGGAAGGGTGCTAGTGGATAATAGCCAAATAAAAGAACGTTGGCAGAGGTATTTCTGCAACTTGCTAAATGAGGGTCAGGGGTCGACAATAGTAGTAGAGGAGTCAAGAGGCCAGGTGGATTGCCTCTTCGTCAGATGCATCTCTAGAACCAAGGTGCAGGGAGTGCTTCGGAAGATGAGTAACAAGAGAGCAGTAGGTCCGGATGAGATTGATGCGACCTTGTTTAAGGATGCGCCGGATAGTTGACTTGGAACGAGTATTGTGTCTCACAAAGCGAAGCGGAAGACTTGAGATTGCTATAATCCTTATAAAAGAATCCTTGAAGGCTCGAACAAGTAACCAAAACGAACAAATGCTTGATAGATTGATAGTAACAAGATTGGCGCACTAGACTAGAAGTAAGGAGCGTCCCTCTACTTAAGTTCCAGTCTATAACGTGCGTAAATAATAAATGAGCTCGAGAGCTCCTTATAAAGAGGTGGCTCTCGAAACCCTAACAACCAACAAGGCCCAATGTCCAAAAGCCCATAAAACATAAATAGTAATATTAAATGTAGCAACAACTAAATTCGAAAAGACACAAATGGAAATATGCTAAAATAGAAAAATACATAAAATATGACTAAGTCCTATGCCAAGGGGGTCGCCATGGCCTAGGGAGTCTCAGGCTGGCTGGGATCGGGTCTGAGCCTAGGCAAGATCGCATCATTCTCCCCCGCTTAGTTTCGAAGCGTCCTCGCTTCGAGTTGGTGAAGGAAAAGTCGACCAAAATAGCAATGAAGTGGAGCTTGTCATCGACCTCGGTCTTCTCAAAACTCAATATGTATGGTGTCGATGTAGGCTCAAAGTGGCTCTTGGACTCAGACAACGAAGGTAAGGGCATGGGAAGTGGCCAATCCGGCGTCGAAGACAAGTCCAAGGAAGGTGTCAGTGCTGGCTGATTGGGCTTGGCGTCCTCGACAATGGTCATGTATGGCACGGTCACGGGTGTGACAATGGGTAGAGCTATCTCCTCGATGGCCTGGACCACGGGCACATGCGGTGCGGTGATGGGCAAGATAAGAGGCGTGGTTGGCTCCTCGGTGGCCTGGAACACGACCACGTGTGGCGCGGCCATGAGCATGCCAATAGGCTCAGCAGGTGCCTCAAAGGCCTTGATCAAGACCAATGGAGGCGGGACCGACAATGGTGTCGATGTAGCATGACCCATGTCCAATGGTGCTCGTTTTATGTCCGTCGTCGTGCCGAACTTGTACATCTCTCGTTGTTTGACCATGCGCCTTATGAGATACTCTTGAAAGGTTAGGGCGTCCACATTAGGAGCAAAGTGTTGAGCCATGTGGTACACAAGTTGGCACCATGTCTAAATTGGGGGCCGCTTCCTATACCATCGATCATCTTCCAAACGCTCAAACCAATCTCGAACGGAGCTAGTGAAGCAACCAATGGCAATGTCACATTGCTCAAATTTGTCATAGTCTCGTTGGCCGAAGAAGTTGGCCATGTGATTTGCCCAATCCAAAAATGCATCGGGGTCATCATACCCGACAAAGCATCGTCGGTGAAGTCCTGTATGAGACATGACAAGACGAGAGTAAAAGCAAACCAATGGTATAAAGACTCACAATTAATATAAGTATCCAAACAATTGAACACGCAAGGATCACGGTTGATTTGGTTTGCCGAGAGGGCAACTAGAGACAAAGTACAAAAGTATGGTGTTAAAACTAGCCACTCACGCGATCAAGATTATCAACCAACAAGTGTATACAATTGAAACACCGAGGCTATTTTTTTTAAAAACAACCGTTTTTTTTTTGATATATATAGTCGGCTAAACAAAACTAACAAGATTTATGTAACAAATAAAGAAAACAGATCAAAACTAATATGGGAATATGCGGCTAAATCAAACAGAAATATCCTACTGATATGTTAACTAAAAAAATTAATTAACAAATCAAGTAGAAGATATGAAAATTATCATGTGGAATATGGAAACATATTTTAAAATAATCAAGAATATTGCAGAATCTTGCAAGGAGCCAACATAATTAGCAAATCACGTGGATTATGGGAAACTTAATTGCCAAATAATGCTGGGAACATAGAAGATACACAGTTCGGAAAACAAGTGCACGCAAAAATATCCTACTGATATGAGTAACAAGAGAGCAGTAGGTCGGATGAGATCCCAATGGAGGTGTGGAAATTGTTGGGGATGAGAGGCATAGACTGGTTGACGTCTTTGTTCAATGTTTTTCGAACGAAAAAGATGCAAGAGGAGTGCAGGCTTAGTAGCTTGTTCCCACTGTAAAAAAAAACAGAGGGGATGTGCAACAGTATAGCAACTATAGGGGTATTAAGCTCCTCAGCCATACTATGAAATTGTGGGAGAAAGCGATTGAAGCTAGGCTAAGGAGAATAATCACCGTATCAGAAAACCAGTTCGGTTTTATGCTAAGACGGTCTTCTATCGAGGCCATTCACTTGATCAGAAGGTTGGTAGTGGCTTATAAAGAAAGGAGGAAGAATATGCACATGATTTTTATTGATTTGGAAAAGGCGTACGACAAGGTGCCTCATGAGTTGCTTTGGAGGTGTTTGGAGGAGAGAGAGGTTTCAAAGACATATATTAGAATTCTGAAGGACATGTACAAGGACTCACTGACAAGTGTGTGCACCCCGGGGGTGGGGGGAAGTTTTTCCAAGTAAAGGTCGGCTTACACCAGGGGTTGGCCTTGAGCCCTTTTCTATTTGCTACTGTTCTGGATGTTCTGACGAGGGGGATCCAGGAAGAGGTACCATGGTGCATGCTTTTCGCCGATGACATAGTGTTGGTGGACGAGTCTAAGGAGGGTGTTTGTAGAAAGCTAGAATATTGGAGAGAAAAACTCGAGACAAAGGGTTTTAAGCTAAGTCGGACCGAGGCAGAGTATGTAGAGTTTAAGTTCATCCAAGAGGTGGAGCCAGATGAGGAATTACGCTTGGGAGGAGATGTCATACCGAAAAAGGAGATGTTCAGATACCTAGGCTCAGTTGTGCAGAGTGATGGGATCATCGAGGAGGACATTAGACACCGAATTCAGAGAGGTTGGTAGACGTGGAGGGTGGTTCTGTAGTGTTATGTGACAGAAAGGTTCCACTTAAGCTCAAGGGCAAGTTTTACAAATTAGTGGTAAGACCAGCCATACTCTACGAGGCGGAGTGTTGGCCGGCTACTAAGGCGCAGGAGCAGAAGCTGATGGTAGCAGAGATGAGGATGTTGAGGTGGATGTGCGGGCATACGAGACTGGTCAGGATTAGAAATGAAGTGATTAGGAGCAAGGTGGGAGTGACAAATTTAGGAGAAAAGCTCAGAGAGTCGAGGCTCAGATGGTTCGGGCACATACAGAGGAGACCACCAAAGGCCCCAGTTCGGAGTATTGAGAGGTTGCTCGGTACCGGCTTTCGCAGGGAAATGGGCAGACCAAATAAGAGTTGGAAGGAAGTCATAAAACAAGACCTTACATTTCTGGCAATCTCAACAGATATGGCTTTGTGTAGGGACCAATGGTGTGAGAAGATTATCGTGACAAAGCGGTAGTGGGGAAGGCCCAAAGGGAGTGTTCTGATCTTGTCCTCTCTTTCCTCTCTTTGGTTTTTAGTTTCATTATCGGAGTTTTTTAGTGTTTTTTCTAGAGTTTTTCCGCTCTTTTTCGTCTCGTTTTCCTACCCCTTTATAGCTTTCTTTCTCTTTTCTCGCCCTTGTTGCTTTTTGCTTTGGGCCCTCCTTAAATACCCTTTCCACTTCAAGTCGGGGTAAGGGTGCGTACATCTCGACCCTCCGATCCCGTACATACCGGGTTCCACCTGGGTAGATGTTATTGCTGTTGTTGTTGTTTGATAAATAAATCTTAAAAGTCAAATTGCTTAAAAATAATGAAAATTGCATTATAATATCCTTTTTATATATTTATGTAAAATATTTTTTTTAATTCGAACTTTGTTAAAAAAATGATTAAAATTTACAATATCTCATAAAAGATTAATGATTAGGTACCTAAATTGATTTTTGATTAATTTTTTTTGATTTTTTGATTATATTTTGGTTCTACTTATGTAAACATAAAATTTACATTATTTTTTTTGTCTAGTCATGTAAATGTAAAAATTGTTTTCTAAAAAAATCAAATTTTAATCAATTCGTTTTCTCTCTTTATGAAAGATTTTTTAAAAAATTGAATTTTAGTAAAGATAACCTTTAAGAAAATCAAATGGTATGTTTTCATCTTGGGGAACAAGGGAGTTGGATTGGGAAGCGTCTTGAGGTTCTTCCGTGGTTGAAGGAACTTCCATTGAGTCCTGATCGGTTTGACGTGGGTTCCATTCATTATTATCAGATCACGGGACATTTTTCCCACAAGGATAGTCCTCATCTCGCTTCCTTGGCTCATCATCATCGTCATCTTCTTCTTGCCTTACTAATTTGAACAGAGTTCCCTTTCGTTTGGAGTCAGTTCCCATCTTCACAGATTGTTCATTGAATACCATATATATGCTTTCTTCAATCTTCTTGGTCCTTTTGTTGTACACTCTGTACTCCTTGCTTTGTGAGGAGTAGCCTAAGAAGATTCCTTCATCACTACTGGGATCGAACTTCACAAGATTATCTTTGCCGTTGTTGTGGATGAAGCATTTGCAACCAAAGGTTTTGAAATGGTAAATGTTGGGCTTTCTTACCTTGATCAACTCATATGAGGTCTTCAAAATCATAGGCCTAATCATAGCTCTGTTGAGAATGTAGGTTGTTCTGGAGATGGCTTTAGCCCAATAACTTTCGGAAACTCTACTCTCAAGCATCATGATTCGAGCCATGTTTTCAAGGGTTCTGTTCTTCCTCTCAACTACACCATTTTGTTGAGGAGTGCGTGGTGTTGAGAAGTTGTGGGAAACTCCATGCTTTTCACAAAAGCTTGAGGAACTCTAAGTTCTTGAACTTAGTTCCGTGATATGACCTTATGGACTTGAGTTTTAATCCCATGCTCACTTCCATTCTCTTGATGAAGGGTTCAAATTCCTTAAATGCATTTGCTTTGGACATCAAGAAAATAACCCAGGTAAATCTTGAAAAATCATCAATTAGAACATACATGTACCTTTTCCCACCATGGCTGGCTGTTCTCATGGGACCATAGAGATTCATGTGGATTAGTTCCAAAAGCCTTGTAGTGCTCACCACTTTCTTTGGTTTGAAGGAACTCCTAGTCTGTTTTCCTTTGACACATGCCTCACACATCTTGGCTCCTTCAAGGTTGATTTTGGGAAGTCCTATGGCCAGGTCTTGTAGGTACAATTTCAAGATCTGATTTACACATGCATGTCCCAGTCTTTTGTGCCAGAGTTCCGTATCATCATGGGAACTAGCAAGGCACAGTTTTCTTTGTGGCTCAAAGTTTGTATCAACTACGTAGACGTTGTTGGACCGACCTCTTTCCTTTGATAATTTTGTTTGTCTTCTTGTTGATGACCAGACATTCCTTTGAGTCCAAAGTGACCACATTATTCTCTTGGTCACATATCCGGGACACACTTAGAAGGTTGTATCCTAGATCCTTGACTAGATTGACATTGCCTATCTTGATAGACTTGTTCAGTATTACTTCTCCAATTCCTATGATTTCCCCTTTATTCTTGTTGCCAAAGGACACATGACCTCCTTCGGCTTGTGTGTGGAGTGAGGTAAGATTGTCTTTGTTCTCAGTCATATGGTTGGGGCATCCGTTGTCTATGACCCATGTGCAGTTCCCCCCTCACTATCACATGCAAAGGAAATTAGTTTTTGGCAACCTAGGCAAGATGACTATTTTATGGTTTCTGACAAGGAAACACAGTCTCAAAGTGAACATTTTTAGCAATGTTAATGTCACATGAGTTCCTAAGACGATAAGTGAAGCTCCTAGGGTGGTTCCCAAGTATGGGACGTCTAGCATGTTGATTCATGTTATGGTCTTGCTTGTTCTAAACTTTGTGACTCTTTTGAGCTTGAGCTTTTCTCTTGGGACAACTTTCCTTGCAGTGCCCATGAGCACCACAATTCCAGCAGGTTTTGTAGTACTCTCCCAAGTTTTACTTGGGATGGAGTCTTTGAATCCTATTTCTATCCATGGTTTCTTTATTGTAAACCCTTGACGCATTTCCCTTGGTGCGCTATTTGAATGTAGAGTTTGTGCCCATTGTTCTTAGTATAGTGCTCTCTTTTCCCACTTACACCACTCTCCAGGACATGAATTTTCTCTTCAAGATGGGCATTCTTTTGTTTTTCAAACTAAAGTTCTAGAGCCCTACACTCATTTATCCCCTTTTCAGTTAAAGGAGACTTCACATACACTTAGGCTTATATCTAATGTCGTATTTGGCAGGGATAAATTTGATTTGGGAACATGAGATTTCCAGGTTTAGGTTATTCTCACTCAGATTTTATAGGAATTCATTCTTTTGGGTTTCTAAAGTGGATATCTCTTCCCTAAGGACACGATTATCCGCTAGGGAAGACTGAAGCTCATCAATAAGTTTCACACAGTTGGAACAGGTTTCAAGACCAACACATTCGACAACAAGGTGTTCCAATTCATTGAGTTTCTTTTGCAGTTTAATGTTATCTTTAACAAGTCTAGCCAGAAGTTGTAAGAGTTCAGGTTTATCATACCTAGATAAGGAGTCAAGAATGGTTTCGGTAGTTACTTCACTGGGTTGTTCCCTAGTGGTTTCTCTTATAGCCATTGCACACATTTGGTGATGCCCAAGACTCAGGATCTTCGTCCTTGGTATTGCTCCAAGTAGCGATGTAACCCTTCTTGCCAGGTCTCCTGTCATCAGTTCCCCGAGCGTCATTTTTGACGAAGTGCCCCTTCTTGTAGCATTTGTAGCAAGTGATATCACCAAGGTCCTTCTCCATACGCTTGCTTTGGGAACTCTGGTTTCTTTTTTGTTTCCCATAACTTTTATTGAATTTCCCTTTTTTGTAGAAGGATCAGAGTGCCTTGGTGACGAGCACAAGTTCCTCATCTTCATCCTCTTCTGAGTCCTCGTAATGTTCTTGTACGACGGACTTGAGTATTTTCTCCAACTTTAAGACAATTCCCTTGTGTGATCTATCGTGTTCCTTATCCTCTTGCTTCATTTTCTCGTGGCCTATTCTCTAGGTTTTCCTTGATCATGGTTCTCCCGTTTGCCCATTCGGAAGTTAACCCATTGAATAGTTGTTGAACCTTCATTTTGTCAGTGATTTCTTGCTTGGTGATCCCATGTTCGGCGATTTGGGTACAAAGAGACTCGAAACGGGATTAGTAGTTGTCAACAGACTCACCCATTTCCATCCAAAAGTTGAAAAACTCCCTTCGGACATTCATCTGGTGGTCCTCCTTGAGATCGGAACTTCCTATGTGCATTTGCTGGATGGCTTCCCACATCTCCTTGGCAGTTTCCAAATTTGCTTATGTTATTGCTATCTTGCTCACACATGGAGTTGTTGAGGTTTATCTTGCCCTTGTAGTTTGCCTGCATACATTTCCATTCGTTTTGTCCCCGTTTGGAGAAGTCGTCGCGAATGGCTGGGTCAACTTCGAAGTTCCCTCTCTCAATGACGCACTAGACCAGGAAGTCATGATTCCGCATCCAGTCCTTCATCTTCACTTGATAGTTTTCAAATCTTCCAACAATAAGCCTTGGAGACTTGTTCCCATGACTGATTTGAGTTAGTTCCGAAGACATCCTGTATACCTGCGACACTTACACATAAAACTAGCGCAACACCTGCTCTGATACCGATTGTTGGATCGTGAGTGTTAATAAAGAGTGGGGAACAAATGTTGGACTGTTCCCAAGGCAGCGAAAATAAAACAAAAAATCGCAAGTAATAAAATAAGATATAAACATAGTTCCCTTATAGAGGAACCTCACTACAACCAACTAGTTGTATGGGTAAACCTCTACTTCCGCTTGGAGGATTTTGAATGACCTTCTTCTTTTACTGATAGTTCCCTAAGCTACTACAAGGCAAATCTCAAACTTCTCTGTTCCCAACAGTCACCGAACTTTAGGAACACTAATGAACTTTCTTAATCTAAGTCCTAGGACAACATATCAAATAAAACAAGAAACTCAAACCTTACACTACGCTTGTATCTTGGCTTAGTTCCCTTTCACTAGGGAACGCTGGATTCACCGACGCAGAGATCACACACTCGTCGTCGGGGACTTCTCTCTTGGTTGCTCCGTTCTTGACTTGCTCCTTTTCAGATTGCTTGAGGCTTTTTCGAGAGAAGTACTTTCAAGTACATTATTCATTTGCTTATATAGACTATTGTGGCTTGGGGCTCAATCTTCATTTTGCATTGGTCCGATGCCCTTGTCTTGCTGTCAAGTGTGTACTTTCTTCAGATATGATTTTATTTGAATTTGTCGGATCAGTTTGAGGAACAGACTACACCTCTACTTTGTCTGGAACAAGCTTTCGCGTTTTGCACTAAGTTGTCTTGTCTTCACATGTGAGTTCCCATGTCTTGAGAACTTGTCCCTTTTGAGTTCCCTTGATGGGAAACTTTTCTATTATTCAGACTTGTCGTGTTGTGTTCTTGAGTTCCCTTAGAGGAATGTCTATTTAACTTGAAGTTCCCTTGGAATACTTGGACATAACACGTTAGTTCCCATATGGTGTTTGTCTTTATTAAAATTGGAGAGATCGACCGTTGTTTCGATGTTTTGGATCGCAAGTTCCCAACACTGTCCCAACACTTAAGTACCTTGTGAGGGTTGTCTTTATCTTCAAAGCCTTCTGGTTCTCTTACATACGCATCTTCACTGCGTTCTCCATTGAGAAACACGATTTTAATATCCATATGATGAAACTCATAATTCCTTGTTGCTGCAAAAGCTAGTAGAGTCCTTATTGTCTCCACTCTTTCCACTAGAGCAAACACTTCCTCATAATCTATTCCTTGCTTTTGCACATAGCCCTTAGCAACAATTCTGGCTTTATGTTTCACTTTTCCCTTTGGATCTTTCTTTATCTTGAATATCCATCTCAAACTGATGGCTTGGTGATCCTTTGGTAACTCAAACAACTTCTAAGTCTTGTTCCTGGTTATGGAGTTAAATTCTTCTTCTAGTGCTTTCCTCCATTCTTTAGTTGTCACAACTTCTTGATTGTGCTAGGTTCATCACACGTGAGGAAACACAAACCTGCTTCATCTTCCTCTTGGAGAATTTCACATAAATAACTTGTATTGACCTGAACTTGTTTGGAGTATGATCAAACACATCACTAACTTCACTTCTTGTACCTGTTGTTAGTGAAAAATTATCTAAGTGTTGATTGTGAATCTAATCATCTTCCATTGTTAAATTAGGTTGAATAATCTGAAACTTTTTTTGAAATGTACTTGTGTGTTCTATATCATTAATGCAAATGTTGAAAGTATGTGAGTTACTTTGATGCTACTTTCCTTCCCATGCCACTCCATGCTTTCTTCTTCCTCAAATTTGATATGACGCCTAATTACAATCCTCCTTTTATCTGGGTCATATAGCCTATAGGCCTTAAAACCTTCTTCACATCCCATTAGTACCATCTTCTTTCTTCTGTCCTCCAACTTATACAGATTTGGTGTTACATTCTTTGCATGTGCTATGCATCCAAATACCATGAGATGATGAACTATAGGAGTCCTCTAATGCCATGCTTCATAAGGTGTTACATCTTTCAAAGATTTAGATGGAGCTCTGTTGAGTATATTCACACCAGTCTGTACAAACTCACCCAAAAGTTTGGTGGCACCAGTCTGTACAAACTCACCCAAAACTTTGGTGGCACCTTCTTACTCTTTAGCATACATCTAGCAGATTACATAATTGTTTGATTTATCCTCTCCACAACACCATTTTGTTGTGGAGAGTATGGAGCCATGAGATACCTTTTGAGTCCCTCTCTTTCACAATACTCCTTGAACCTGTGAGAAGTGAACTCCTCTCCCCTATCAGTCCTAAAAGCTTTGATCTTCCTCTCTTTTTCTACTTCCACACTAACTTTAAACATCATAAGTAGCTCAAGTGCCTCATCCTTGCTTTTCAAGAATTTTACCCACATAAATCGTTAAAAATCATCCACAATTAGAAGAAAATAAGTGTTACCTCCAATTATAGCCGGGTTAATAGGGATACACAACTCTGCATACACTAGCTCCAAAGGCTTCTTTACTCTAAATCAGGATTCATGTGGAAATGATGTCTTGTGATGTTTTCCAATCGTGCATCCATCACAAATCTGGTTTACTTGGATCACTTCTGGCAGCCCCTTCACCATCCTTTCTTGCTGAGTTTTCTTAGAGCATTGAAATTTAGATGTGCATACCTGGTGTGCTAGAACCAGTCCTTGTCATTGATCTTTGACAGAAGACAATCTTGTTTCACAGCCTTTAAGTGTAATGTGTAGAGTTTATTGGATTGTCTCTTCACTCGTGCAATTAGCATTCCATTTTCTGAATACAAACTCAATTCACCTTTATTTATGATTGACTTGCTACCACTTTGATCCAACTGCCCAAGGCTAATGATGTCGGTCTTCAACTTTGGTATGAAATAAACATCAGTAAGGGGAATGTGCTCACCATTCTTACTTGTGAAAAGCATATATCCTTTCCTTAATATGTTACATAGGATCCATCTCCGAATTTGATTTTTCCTTCACAAAATCTGTTAAGGGAAGAAAATACATCTTCATTACCAGTCATGTGGTTACTTGCACCATTATCCAAATACCAATGGCTATAGGATTCTTCTTCATTCTTCAAGTCATCCATTTGCAAATTCAGATTTTCATCATCACTTTTCACCATGAGCAATGCAAGCTCTTCTTCATCATGATCTTTCTTCATGAAATTAGCCTTCTCTTCCTTTTCTCTTGAGTCACATTTTGATTTAAAATGACTCATAGTACAACATGAGAAACATATGATCTTACTCTTTTCAAATTTTCTCTTTGGTTTCCCTTCACTATCATACTTTTGGTTGCTTTCCTTTCCTTTTCCATACTGAGATCTTTCCCCTTTAAAATTTGGCTTATCTTTTGGAGCCCTGTCTTTAGCCTTCTTTCTTTCCCTAGCCTTCCATTAGGCTCTAGTCAAGAGAGCAGTTTCATGGCCTTTATCACCAAAATTCTATAATCTCTCTTCATATGCCTTAAGGGATCCTATGATCTCATCTATGGTTTTTGTTTTCAGATCACAAAACTCCTATATAGTAGATTTGATCTGAATAAACTTTGACGAAGTAGATCTGTGTAATTTCTTTACTACATGAACTTCTTCTATGTTATTGCCAAGACTTTTCATTTTGTTCACAAGCACATTCATTTTTCCCGAGTACGTACTCATCAATTGTTTCATTTTCTTTCATTCTTAAGCCCTCAAATTCTCTTAAAAGGGTTTGGATTCTAACCTCTTTTATTCTGTCAACACCCTCATTCATGTTCTTCAACATGGTCCACGCCTGCTTTGCACTTTTCTTGGCACCAAGTTGCAACAAGACTTCTTCACTTATGGCTTGGTATATGGCAGCCAAAGCCATATACCAAGCTCTAATACCAAATGTAAGTCTCAATCTAATTTAGAAACATTTAAAAGCAATTAAAAATTTAGAAACTTCTTTGTGAAACAATTGCTTTATTGTAAAACAAAGTGACTTCTTGTGTTACAACTGTCTAGGAGTCAACAAAAAATTTTCAGTTTCAATAACTTATATACAAAGTTAATAACTGTCAATTAACTATTTCATATGACAGTTAATTAACCACCAATGGCACCAGTTTTACATCACTGACTTGACACACACGTTTACAACTAAATAAAATGACTTCTGTTTTTACATTACATTACAGACTGAATTAATACTAACAATATTTCTTACTGAGTGACAGACACACGACTATACACATAAATCAAGCTTATGTCCAACAGTGGATGATGTACAACGTCACAACAATGGCATGAATGCCAGCACCAACAAGGATGCCCCATCATAAGCCAAGTCCTCCCTTGTAGAAGACAAACCCTAACAACACTGATGTTGGAATCCCACATATAAAATATTCAACCAAGTTTATGTAGGTCACCACAGTTTGCAGCCCGCACCCTCTCACAATTCCTTTTAAAAACAAAAAAATGAAAAACAAAAAAAATGAAAAACCCTAACAGTTTATGTGCAGAAGACAAACCCTAACAACACTGATGTTGGAATCCCACATATAAAATATTCAACCAAGTTTATGTAGGTCACCACAGTTTGCAGCCCGCACCCTCTCACAATTCCTTTTAAAAACAAAAAAATGAAAAACAAAAAAATGAAGTTAGTCAAATTCTTTGCTCCATTAGAATGAATTAGCAATCAAATTTGTTCACTTGATGAAATGAAAAAGAACCGAATCTATATGTATGTGCACATGACACGGAGTGAGAGATCCCGACTCTAACTCGTGCGGCTCTTAGCGTTCTCGGCCCGTCCGATGGCTAAGTCAAGCCTTGCCCAATGTCGCAACTTTGGAAGCTAAGGAAGATGGCTAGGTATTTTGTGGGAAAGAGCTTTGTATTGAGTAAAGAGAGCTTTACAAGTGAGCTTTGCAAAGGCTTTGATGGCTAAAGCTTTGATGTGGTGAAGTGCTTTGCAAAATGAGTGCCATGGCCTATTTATAGGCTTGGCCTCCCTTAAAACCCAAGAAGAATCTAGAATACCTAAGCCCTAGATCGATATAGAATGCTCCCAAGGTGGAGCGCCTATGGCAAGTCCCTCTTGAAGCCTCGCGCCCTTGCTAGAAGCTTTTGGTGCTTGCAAGTGGGGCGCGCCCTGGCGCGCCTGTATGGTGCCGCTCTTCAGACGGGGCGCGCCTCCTCTGGAACCTTCCAAAAGGGGCGCGCCTGGCCCAATGCCCTTCCCCTTGGGTGCGCCGATGCTAGCGCTCTCCGGATGGGGCGCGCCTCCTCTAGAACTCTCTAGAAGGGGCGCGCCTTGGCATGTAGCCCTTCTCTTGGGCTCTCCCGTGCCTTGGCATCCCGAACTCCCCGGAGGAGTCCCGATCCCTCCGGAATCCTCTAGAATCATCGTGCCCTTGGTTCCTCCACGCCCCAGATCCCACTCGAAGCCTCCGGAAATGTGCCCGATGTCCCTAAAACTCTCCGGAATACCCTTGGCTTGATCTTGGCACATGGATCCTAGCGTCTTTTGGGTCACGGATCCGCGGTCCGTGACATTCTCCCCCACCGGTCCTAGCAACGCCCTCGTTGCTTCCGTACCGGTCGTCCCCGGGTTGTCGCCTTCGCATTGAGAGACCTTGACCCCCTCGGATGGCTTGAGTGTCTCCCCGTGAGACGGTGCCTGGTGCTCCTTTGGTCCGGTCTTCTCATGTCCCTCGGTTTCCTCGGTCTTGGAAGAATCCGTGTCCTGGCCCCGTGCCTTACGTGTCGGATCTTCCTCCCTTGGCGTTGAGCAATACCGTATCGCGCCAAGCCTAAGCATCCTCCGTCCCTGTCCCTCGGTTGACGGTGCTTCTCCCTTTGTCTTGGCATTGTCTTGGTCGGATCGCCCCTCTGTCTAGTGCGACGTCCCCTCGTCGCCTCCCGCTCTAGCACGTCGTGCTATCGCTCCCAACTGCAGCACCCCTCGCTCGGCGTCCTCCTCCCTCGAGGACAGGATAGCATTGAACTTCCCTCGGGATGTGCAGTCCCGCACAAGGTGATTCTCCCCGCAAAGGAAGCAACTCAAGGGTTTCCTCTCCCGATGCTGGCCTTTGCCTAGTTCACCTCCGGACCTCCACCTCAATCTGGATGGACGCTCGTCGTCGCTCCCTGACTCGGCGTCCCGATCGGCCCAAGATTTTCTCCTTGGCTTGCTCGTACGCTCGTCATCATCCCCTGATGACTCGTCCCTTTTGGCCTCTCCCCCACCGTTGCCCTTGTGACGGGGAAAGTCGCTTCGCCCCTTGACTGTGAACTCGATGAGCGAGTTCGCCGCAGTCATGGCGTCCCGTAGCGTCTTGGCTTCTCGTCTCTCGATCTCTTGCCTTTCCCATGGCTTTAGTCCCTTCTTGAACTGGAAAAGCCCCTCCGCTTCGCCCAGGTCATCGATTTGGAGGATGAGATCGGAGAATTGCTTCACATACTCCCGAACCGTCATCCGTTGCCTTAGTTCGGAGAGCTTGTCTCGGGCTTCGTTGTTGGCGTAGATCGGGTAGAACTCTTTGCGGAACTCTGCCTCGAACTCGGCCCAGGTTGTGATTGGGGCCCCCCCGGTCCTCTCACAAGTCCGCCGACGCCACCACAGCAAGGCATTATCGACAAGGTACATGGAAGCAGCATAGCTTGCGCCCGTCCTCCGTGATTCCCTTGGCCTGAAAGTACCGCACCATGTCCCACAAGTAGTTGTCTACGTCCTTCGCGGCTCGGCTCCCCTTGAACTCTTTAGGCTTCGGCACGTCCACTTTGACTCCAGGTGCCCCGATCAAGCCGGCCCCCATAGCCGCTTGACACGCCTCGAGCTTCCTCTTGAGTTGCTCCAGCTCCCCTCGCATGGACACCACCAAGGCCTCTAACGCCTCGTTCCTCGCAACGAGCTCCGCGTATGCCTTATTCACAGTGGCATGCAACCCATCCTGGACCTCTTCTATGGATGCCTCTAGCTTATCCACCCGATTGTTCGCCCCCCCGATGTCGCGATGGATGTCTTCTAAAGAGTCTCTTACCTCGCCGACGTCTCGTTCCGACTTCTCCAAGCGTGCGTCGAAGTTGGCCACCAAGTCCCTCAAGGTGTCCCGATTCTTTGACTGACGCTTGCCCTTTGGATCTGGAACGTTGGACACAACCCCCTCTTCGTTAGCCATGTCTCCCTTAAACCGTTGCTGTGATACCACTTGACACGGAGTGAGAGATCCCGACTCTAACTCGTGCGTCTCTTAGCGTTCTCGGCCCGTCCGATGGCTAAGTCAAGCCTTGCCCAATGTCGCAACTTTGGAAGCTAAGGAAGATGGCTAGGTATTTTGTGGGAAAGAGCTTTGTATTGAGTAAAGAGAGCTTTACAAGTGAGCTTTACAAAGGCTTTGATGGCTAAAGCTTGGATGTGGTGAAGTGCTTTGCAAAATGAGTGCCATGGCCTATTTATAGGCTTGGCCTCCCTTAAAACCCAAGAAGAATCTAGAATACCTAAGCCCTAGATCGATCTAGAATGCTCCCAAGGTGGAGCGCCTATGGCAAGTCCCTCTTGAAGCCTCGCGCCCTTGCTAGAAGTTTCTGGTGCTTGCTGGTGGGGCGCGCCCTGGCGCGCCTGTATGGTGCCGCTCTCCAGAAGGGGCGCGCCTCCTTTGGAACCTTCCAAAAGGGGCGCGCCTGGCTCAGTGCCCTTCCCCTTGGGCGTGCCGATGCTAGCGCTCTCCGGATGGGGCGCGCCTCCTCTAGAACTCTCTAGAAGGGGCGCGCCTTGGCATGTAGCCCTTCTCTTGGGCTCTCCCGTGCCTTGGCATCCCGAACTCCCCGGAGGAGTCCCGATCCCTCCGGAATCCTCTAGAACCATCGTGCCCTTGGTTCCTCCACGCCCCGGATCCCACTCGAAGCCTCCGGAAATGTGCCCGATGTCCCTAGAACTCTCCGGAATACCCTTGGCTTGATCTTGGCACATGGATCCTAGCGTCTTTTGGGTCACGGATCCGCGGTCCGTGACACACACACCTATAAGAACATATAGTAAACTATCAAGCACGAGGGAGATACAAACAAGAGAGGCCATATCGCAGAAATACAATATCACTTGTGAGTCCTTGGTGTAGAGCTGGACTATGGTTCATCTTCCAAAAAGAGAACCAAGTTGGCTAATATTGTCTCACCGACTGTAACAACAAAGTTGCTTTTACTTCTGCACGGACTCCTCCTAGGTTTCTTGCTCCTAATTAGTTCGACACCCTTGTGCTTCACGTCATGTACATCATATATATTTTAAGAATTGCATTTTGTATGTATATTGCATCAAAGAAAAATCAAACTTGCTAGCTTGATTAAGGAACAAGACGGTTATATATTTTTCTAATTTTCATTTCCCAATGTTTGGGGAACAATCATTGTTCTAACAATCTACTCAATTACGGAACAAGACGGTTATATATTCATCATTATGTTATTATATGTTTAAGATTGATCTTGTACATACCTTGCATCGCTGCGTATACCGAATAGAATTTGACCCAGTAGGCCAAGGGTAGTCATACTGCATACATAATGTTGAGAAAAATAAGGTTAATTATTCTAAGGTGTAAATATGTTAAATAGCTTTAATTTACAAGAATGTATGATATATTGACTACTGTGTACATAAATAGCTAATTTTTATGTGAATGCATACCAAAGTGAAAGAACAAAAATCTCTACCTTGGGATTATGCAGAAGTCCTGCCATGATGATAATAGCTTGAAATGACCACTATTCCAAGCTGCAAATATAAAGCATATGTTCATGTTTTCTCAATTAATTCATTCTGATTGACAAAAAAAGACCAAGATGATCAATTGTAGTTGACTCTAAAGCAAAAGTGAGTATACGAATCAGAGCATAAGCGCTGAAGGTACAACCAAGCAAAAGAAGGCTGATAATTCTATTAGTGCTCTTATAAAGAATGATGGATTGCATAAGCGCTGTTGTTCATTTACTAGCTATGATTAAACTTGACTATGCACTAAGATAAACTAACCGTTAGAAAAACTTAGTGTTGTATAAACGAAGGTAAACTCACATTTTGTTTAGTAGAATGTGTTTTGTTTTAAATAAAAATAAAAAATTGGCCCTGTTGTGCCATTTATACATCATTATTTGTTCACTGTTATTGTCCAATTTAGTTCATGCATGGTACTTTGCTTAGTTGGTTGTACTAATTTGACCACATTGGGCAGTATTGATGCAATATAAGCTTGGATTGTATGGTTAGTTAAAGGGGCATGTTTATTTAGTATGTAATAGCATTAGAAGATATGTTATGTAATGTTATTATCTGTCAAGTTAGTTACTTGGCGCCATGGGTAGTTGAAACTGGCGCCTGTTAACAGGTTATGTAAACTGTCCTTCATGACAGTTCATGACAGTTAGTGCTGTCTAGTATATAAGTGTGTTGTAACAAAGAAAAGACGTTACTTACTTCATTATCAGAAGTTCAATACAAAAGTAGAAGTGTTGGACATACATCTGTTGGCGTTTTAATTCTCTCTGGTTTGTGTTTATAACCACAATCAACAGACATTACTTCTTCAATTGGTATCAGAGCAATAGAGAGAACATGTTTGGAAGCGATACAGAATCGGGAAACATAGGGAACTTGAGAGATATAGCCAGAGGTAATGGAGATAAGATATTGTCTTTCAATTATCCTATGCTGGTTAAAGGGAATTACACGGTATGGGCAATCAAAATGGAGGTTCTTCTGACTGCACAAGGTTTGTGGGAAGCAATTGAAGGAACTCAACAAGTTGATCCAAAGAAAGACAAGTTTGCCTTGGCAGCCATATATCAGGCAATAGGAGAGGATGTTCTATTGCAGTTAGGGGCCAAGAAATCAGCCAAGGAAGCGTGGGGGATTATAAAAACCATGAATGAAGGGGCTGATAGGATTAAACAAGTTAGAATCCAAACTCTGTTAAGAGAATTTGAGGGACTAAAAATGAGAGAGAGTGAGTCCATTGATGATTTTACCAGCAAATTAAACACGAACGTGAGCAAATTGAGGAGTCTTGGTCATGGGATTGAAGAAGAATTTGTAGTTAAGAAGTTACTAAGATCTACATCTTCAAAATTCATCCAAATCGCCACAACGATCGAGGAGTTCTCTGATTTGAAATCAAAAACGGTTGATGAAATCATGGGATCATTGAAGGCTCACGAAGAAAGATTGAAAGAATTTGCAGAAAAAGGTAATGATACAACACTTCTAACCCGGGAGGAATGGAAAGCCAGGGAAAAGAAGAAAGCAAGAGAAAAATTCTCTAAAGGTGGAAAGAATCAAACTCAGAACAAAGGGAAAGGGAAGTTACAAGATGAGGGAGATTCTAAGCCTAAGAGAAAGTTTGATAAATCCAAGATTAAATGTTTTTCGTGCGGTGTTATGGGGCATTTCAAATCAGAGTGTGATTCGAAGGAAAAGGAGGAGAAGGAGAATCTGTCCATGAATAGAGAAGAAGAAGAACCTACACTTTTGATGATAAAAGATGAAGAAATTATTCACAAAAGTCTGTTATCACCAGAAATTGCACAAGGACTCACCAGATTTCAGCAAATGGTATCTGGACTCTGGAGCCAGTAACCATATGACAGGAGACTCGAGCATGTTTACTTCAATTGATAGAAGTTTTGAAGGCAGAATCAAACTTGGTGACAGTTCTTCTGTAAAGATTGCTGGTAAAGGTACTGTTCTTTTTTCTGGTGTAAATGGAGAACACATTCCTTTGACAGATGTTTATTTTATACCAAAGTTAAAGGCAAATATCATAAGCATAGGTCAGTTAGATATGAATGGTAGTAGGTCAGTGATAAAGAATGGAGAGATGTGCATCTACTCGAATCAAGGAAGGCTGATTGCTAAAGTTAAGAGGCAAGCAAATAAGTTGTACATCCTGCAATTAAAGATAGCCAAACAAGAATGCCTACTGTCAAGACTAAATGACAAGAATTGGTTGTGGCATGCACGTTTTGGTCATCTAAATTTCAATGCACTCAGGAAACTTGCAAAGAATGATATGGTAAGAGGGCTGCCGGATATTGATCTTGTGAATAAACTGTGTGATGGTTGTCTTGTTGGAAAACAACACAGAAGTCCCTTTCCACATGCATCATCTTACAGAGCCAAGAAACCATTGGAGTTAATCCATGTTGATCTATGTGGTCCAATCTCTCCCACAACAATTGGAGGTAATAAGTATTTTTTGTTGTTGGTTGATGATTTTTCCAGATATATGTGGGTCAAGTTGTTAAAAAGTAAAGATGAAGCCTTAGATAATTTTATAAAATTTAAGGCAAGTGTAGAACTTGAGAAGGAGAAGAAAATTAAGGTTGTAAGAACTGACAGGGGAGGGGAATTTACCTCTAATAAGTTTAAGGAATATTGTGAGAAGGAAGGGATTAAGAGGCACTTGACAGCGCCATACTCACCTTAACAAAACGGGGTGGTAGAGAGAAGAAATCAATCTATAGTTGAGACAGCCAAAAGTATGCTAAAGAGCAAGGGTGTGCCTTCAATATTCTGGGGAGAAGCTGTATGTACGGCTGTCTATGTGCTAAACAGATCACCTTCGAGAAGTTTGGAAGATACAACACCTTATGAAGCCTGGTATGCAAGAAAGTCAGAAGTGAAACATTTAAGGGTGTTTGGTAGCGTGGCTTATGTAAAGAATGTCACACCTCATCTCCCTAAACTCTAAGATAGAAGCTCAAGGATGATTTTTCTTGGCTATGAAGAGGGATCAAAAGCATATCAATTATTTGATCCAAGGAAAGAAAAAATTTCAGTAAGCAGGGATGTCAAGATAGTGGAAGATGAGAGTTGGCAATGGAATGAGAATGGTGTCAACAGACCTCAATACACGTCTTGTACATTCAGTATTTGCATACCTGAAGTGCTGAATTCTCATCCAGAAGTTTCAAATTCAGATATCCTGGAGAATTCAGTGGCACCAAGTTCAGAACTGAATGCAGATGCACTCCCAAATGTTGTTTCAAATCAAGCATCTCCAATGTCAACCAATTCTGATCAATCCAGTGAAGATTACTCGGATACACCTGTAAGATACAAGACTCTTCAAGACATTTATGACGCAACACAGGAAATTCAAGAGGAAGTCGGGTTGTGTTTCATGACTCAAGAAGAACCGAGTGACTTCACAAAGGCATAAGAGAATAAAGAATGGAGGATGGATATGGATCAAGAGATTGATTCAATAACAAGAAATAAAACTTGGTGTTTAGTTGATCTCCCTAAAAATCACAAGGCAATTGGCCTTAGATGGATATTCAAAGTAAAGAAAGATCCTGATGGGAAAGTCAATAAGTATAAAGCCAGGCTTGTGGCAAAGGGGTATGTGCAACGTTTTGGAGTTGATTATGAGGAGGTATTTGCTCCTGTAGCACGCCTAGAAACAATAAGATTGTTGATTGCATTTGCTGCAGCCAGGAATTTTGAGATCCATCATATGGACGTCAAGACAGCCTTCTTGAACGGAGATCTAAGAGAGGAGGTCTATGTCCAACAACCGGAAGGTTATAGAGATGAGAAACATCCAAATAAGGTACTAAGACTCTTCAAAGCTTTGTATGGCCTTAAACAGGCTCCTAGAGCTTGGAATTCAAAACTGCATAAATGTTTGAAAGCAATGCACTTCTCTAGATGCAAGAATGAACATGCATTGTATACAAGGCTCCAAGATGAAGAAGTCATGATACTGGGGGTATATGTAGATGATTTGATCATCACAGGGTCAAGCAAGGAGGTGATTATTTCATTCAAACAGGAAATGAAGAAAACGTTTGACATGAGTGACCTTGGACACTTAAGCTACTACTTGGGACTCGAGGTGAAACAGAATGAAAGAGAGATAGTCATCTGTCAGGAGGGGTTGGCCAAGAAGATAGTAGAGAAACTTGGTTTGACAGCCTGTAATCCAAGTATTATCCCAATGGAGCCTCGAATAAAGTTATGTAAGAATGAGATAGATGAAGATCTTGTTGATGAAACTGTTTATAGGAGTTTAATTGGGAGTCTAAGGTATCTCCTAAACACTCGTCCAGATCTGTCTTTCAGTGTGGGAGTCTTGAGCAGATTTATGGAGGGTCCAAAGACGTCTCATATGGAGGCATTAAAGAAAGTAATCAGGTTTGTAAAGGGCACGTCTAAGCAAGGCTGTGTTGATAAGAAAAATCCTGCATACAATTCACTTATTGGGTACACTGATAGTGATTTGGCAGGAGATTTGGATGATAGAAAAAGCACCAGTGGAGTTATATTTTTTCTTGGGAAAAATCCAGTTACTTAGACCTCTAAGAAGCAGAGAACGGTTGCATTATCATCCTATGAAGCAGAGTATACTGCAGCAACATCAGGTGCGTGTCAAGCCATTTGGTTGCAAAGTGTGCTTGAAACACTAGAAATGAAGAAGTGCCCTGTTCCAGTTCTGTACGTGGATAACAAGTCAGCTATAGCACTTGCAAAAAATCTTGTTTTTCATGATCGAAGTAAACATATTGACACTAAGGTCCACTTCATAAGGGATTGTGTGGAAAAAGGGAAGATTAATGTGGAATATGTAAGAACTAATGATCAGTTGGCAGATCTCCTAACAAAGCCGCTGGGAAAGCAAAGGTTCAGTGAGCTAAAGATCAAGACTGACATGAAGATGTGAATCCAAGCTTAAGGGGGCATATGATGCAATATAAGCTTGGATTGTATGGTTAGTTAAAGGGGCATGTTTATTTAGTATGTAATAGCATTAGAAGATATGTTATGTAATGTTATTATCTGTCAAGTTAGTTACTTGGCGCCATGGGTAGTTGAAACTGGCACCTGTCAACAGTTTATGTAAACTGTCCTTCATGACAGTTCATGACAGTTAGTGATGTCTAGTATATAAGTGTGTTGTAACAAAGAAAAAACGTTACTTACTTCATTATCAGAAGTTCAATACAAAAGTAGAAGTGTTGGACATACATCTGTTGGCGTTTTAATTCTCTCTGGTTTGTGTTTATAACCACAATCAACAGACATTACTTCTTCAAGTATCACATTCACAACGCTTGGACAATTTCTTTGTTTTTTTGGTTGAAAGGCATTTTAAAAAAATGTGTGTCAAAAAATTATTAAAATAAATGAATAATGGTGGAAAATCAACCAAAATAAATAAATAATTAAATAATACTGACAAAATTGTCCATGTGCATATACGCTAAATTGTTAGTAGATGGAATATATTACTAGAAAATTATATGTAGTAACTCGGGCGATGATATAGGCTAGGGAATAAGCAGAGAGATAGAGTTGACTGTTCAGGTTGACCACCATTACCGACGTGATAGTCTGCATGCCATATTGGAGCACATCCGCAATGGCCATGGGGACTGCTATCGTCGCCAACTTCATCAGCTCTTCAGGGTTTACTTCGGCCCAATTGGTCCGGGGTCTTCATTTGTTGATGATCTAGGAAAAAAATAATTTGAACCTGTATCGATGTTTTTGCGGGATGTTTTAATTATTTTGATAAAATTGGGCCACGTGAGTTGCGGATTAATTTGCCGCAACTACTTCGTTTTATACATGTTTTGAATTTTGGAACCGTTTTGATTTGGTCAAACGATTTTTCTCAACAGAAGAGAGATTTTAGGGTTATTGGATGAGTGGAGATCGTGGGTGGTTGAGGAGTCTGATCTATTTAACTTCCCATATGCCTCTCATCCAAGACATCCGAACATTCTCTCTTCTCTGGTTTTCCAAAATCGGAGAAATCGCATTCCTCTCTAATCTGATATGAGACTTCAATCCCATCTCTTCTTTCTCGAGTGCACCAGTTAGAGGAGAATTGTACTAACCTTGGTGGCAAGCGTCGGTATCTAACGTGCGACAATATCTTTTTCTCACAAGCGTAGGTATCTAACATTACGATGTGAATTTCAGAAAAATGGACATTCTGCGCACATAATGTGAACAGATACACTTGCATCATCCGCTTCTGAATTTTGAGTTTGACATTTTGCTATAAATGTGAACAACTAGCATTAGTTTCTAGCATTTTTTCTATTGAAGCGATTCGATCTCTTTCTAGCACTCTTTCTGTTCAAGCGAGTCTCTTTCTTCGAAAGTCTGTCTCAGCCTGAATGTTTTTCTTCAGAAAAGAATCACATGTAGGACCACAAGCTTGCCATACTTATTCAGTTTACCTTGTTAAGATATATTGTTAGAGAATGTGCAATGGAGAGGAATGTAGCTCCTCTTTGCACTCTCTCTCCTCATAGAGGAGCTTCTCATTGTTGTGAAAATGTGAAAGAGGATCCTCTTTAAAAGAGGAATGCTTGAAATCCTCCTTCTGTAGAGGATTTCATGCATTGGCCCTTGAGCCAAAGAGGATTTAAGATCCATTCACATGTTGACATGTGTCCACTTCAACATTCAACCACTATCATTTATTTCACTTCAATTTATAATTGATAAGTTTATCACTAAAAAGTTGATAAAATGTGACATTATTTTTTTAGTGAAATTTAGCCAATGTCTATAAATTTTTTTTTGTCTACAAAATAAGTCCAAATTTCCCATAGTTTACACAAATTATCTTCTTCTCCCCCCTCCCCCACCTTTCTTAGTACCATACATCAAAATAATTCAAATTATGGAAAATATTGAAATTATTTATGCTTGATTTTACTTTTAATTTATCTTTTCACAATTTACAATGTTTCTTGAAGTTATGTTAATGTTAATTTTTTTTTTCTCTCATTAGTATTTCGTTTACATTATCATTAGTCATTTGTAATTTTATTAATTTGACCAAATTAGTTATGGGGCCTAATCACTACTCCATTGCATGGATCATCACAATAATTCAAACAACTCAAACTTTTAAAATAATCCAAACACTCAATATCATCCAAATTATTTAAGTAAATACAGTTTATTATTAATTTATTTGATTAACTAACTTTGTAAAAATATTGAATGATATAAAATATGTAGTAAATATATATGTTAAAAGTAGGATAAAGGAAGTGAAAGGGGATACCCTTTGTTGTGGGGAAAAATAGAGAAAGAGGAAGAGAAAGAGGAAAGAAAAAGTGAAAAGTAATGTGGATGATAGAGAAAATGATGTGTCAAAAGGAGAGAAGGAGAGAGAAAAATAAGAGAGGATTGAAAGCCCTCACCATTGCACATGCTCTTATACATCAATTCAGACTTTTGTATTATTAAATTTCCTAGGTGAAAATGAATATAACACGACACATTGTTACAAATCTCTTCATTTGAAGAAAATCGTTACAAAATCTTTTAAAAGTTATACATGTCTATATAAATTTAAACAACCCTTTAATTTGAAATAGGGCACACTTTTGTGGTTACAAAATGCCAAGAAGTTTGAATAGAAGTAAATTCATGTACACTAACAAAACCTCCATTCGACAAAAATATACTTGTATCAATGTGTTGATAACATTCTTTGCACATATGAAGTTTCCTCAAAATCACATGGTGAGTTCTTCTTGACAATATTAGTCAAAGTTATATGCAACTATTTTATTTTGTCTAGAATTTCATGTGAACTCATACTCTTAAAAGATTGTTTTAGAAACATCTTCCTTAATTAGTGACCTTGGATGTGGTCTTCAACAAGACTTTTTAATATGCCAATAGAAATAACGCGGATTTGCAAGGGTATCTCATGTACAAAAAATGTTTACAAAAGTATCCCATATTCTAGAAAATTGCAAATCATGCATTTTTGGCAGTTATGCAATTTTATTTTTCATTATTTTATTGTTTAATTATTTGAATTTAAATTTGTAATTTTTTTAGGAATTAATTATTAAATATAAAGAATTAAAATTAGAAAACAGGAATTAAAAAATAAAAAAGTAAAAGTCATGTGAAAAGATATTTTTAAACGATATATTGGTTATGATCTTAAAGTGTATACGGAAAATAAGGAGTAAAAAAGGAAAAAAGAAAAGTCAAAGATATGGCAAATATACTAGTTGGTTGAGATTTCCGTCAAAGTCTACTCGAGCTTGATTTTGTACTGTCATGCTTGCCTATTCTACTATCATACCTGCTAGAAAGCGAAGCTTTGATTTTGATGGTTCCAAACTTGAAGGAAGTTGACAACATGGATTCTTCTATGAAGTCGTGGACATGTGAGAAGTCGCGAACATGTGAACCAAGACGGAATAGAAGAGTTGGTAGAATGTGAGCTCAACACTTTGTTAGGTCGTCAACTTACACAAGTGAGGTGGCCAACTTCGAAGTTGCAAAATAGGTCACCAACATGAGTCACGTCCCCGATCTATACAAGTCAGGTGGTCGACCTCGAGTCTATGAAATAGGTCGCCAACGTGATCCAAGTCGCCGGCGTGGGCAGGTCGTCGACGTGACATAGGTCCCCGACCTGACAGGAAGGCGGACTGAGAATGTAACACCCCCTTCCTACCCTGGAGGTATTACCGCCAGTACCCTCGATTAAGACTAAACCGAAGCTACCCAAGGCTTTAAATTGACTGAACAAACCAAAAAAAAACATTACATCGGAATAAATACAATTGGTCTTTTACAAACCTTAACCCAAAAAGATTAAATAAATAGAACAACCTTCTAGTTGAACAAAGTCTTTAAAATCTCTCCTTAAATTCTTAACTTCTTTTACACTTCGCTTTGCAGCAAGTTAACCAAGAACTTCACTTTAAGTATAGCCATTGGAAACCTTTCTTCAACTTCTCGAGCTTCAAACATCTGAATCCGCCTCTTGAATCAACTTCCAAGAAGAACCTGATGTGTCGTAAACCAACGGTGGACACCAGCCGACCATATAAAAGAAAAGAAAATGGACGGGTTAGTCTAATGATAGACTAGCAAGCGAAAAATCTAACTTGGTTCTTATGGTTGTAACTAAACATATTGGCATCCAAATCCGATTAGACTCGGATTATGATCCAACAGTTAGCAGTCTTATAGAGAATAAGAAGGAGACTTGCATAATCCAAAGAGAGAACACCACCGCTTGTGGTTTCTTTAAGAAGCATAAACAATTATTGGGAATTCATATTAATCACATAACATTTTGAAAAGCCTCCATCGACTATTCAGATTAACTTAATCAAAGTTTGATTAAGAATCATTCATAACCGAAAGCAATAATGGTTATCGAATAGACTAACCATTCGGGTACATTAATGTGCCTAACACACTTATCTTGTATTACTTTCAAAACTTTTCACAAACAAGTTGGTGGCTTTTAATCGGCCCGAACTACTGCCGAAATATTTTGGTATTGTAGAGATCATCGGAGTATTTCATCCATTGTCATCTACCATGTACCAAGATCACATGACTTAAGCTATCCTTGATCTTTCATTTTGCATATGGTGAGGTAGAGATCACAGAGGCCTATTACCATGTCGTCTAAACTACACCGTGCCGAACCTGCACTTAGTTAGAGTGCCTATCAACCCTCTCACACGAAGAGTAGGGGAAGAGAGTCATGACCCACCATTAGAATTAGGCCCCTCCTAATGTAATATTGTTTTAAAGAGAGGATATGGAACCACGTTCCCCTCCCTGAAACTACCTTAATCACAACAAAGTCTCAGCGTGAGACAACATACAAGGTCACCCATAACGGACCTAAATCTAGTTCTAGCGCAAAACTGAATAACAACATGGTCATTATTTCTAACAAATATAACAACCTATCATATTTTATTAATCATACAAGTTGTTCCCAACGCAAATATTAAATGGGATCCAATTCCTCATTTAATAACAATAATGCAAGAGGGAATCGTCCACTTGCCTTAGAAGGCGTGCTCAACGTCCTTAGCAATTCCAACAGTAATCTTTATCGTCCTTCTGACAAATATAACAAAAGGATTTCTCAGCAACGAGCTCACAGAAACACTTCTTTGTTGTATTCTCAACTCCTACAACTTCCTAATCGATAAACGATTTAATTTCTGAATATCGTTATATAATAAATCCTTAGTTATCATGCTTCAAGGAACCATCTTGGTGGAATTACAACTAATTATCCGCTTCACTTCAGAAACAATTTTCTAAATAAAAATTGTTCATTAGAAATAGTTCTTAAATATTACCAAATCTCGGATCAAACGGATTAACCACGAATCCTGAGTAATTATCCGAAGTCCTTTACCTGCCAATCGGTAACCAAAACTTGTATTCGCTATAACTGAAGATACGGACGTCCGTTTCTCGAGCGGTTTGAACCTGTGGGACCATATAAACGACAAGATTATAAAAACCATAAATTTAATTAGCAAAGCGGAACCGAAAGACCCTTACAGTGGCTCCGTAATCAACCCGCTAATTAATTTCGATCGTATATGCCTTCACTCGAGCGCATGGATCGTTTGGCTCAATGGTGGCTCAATCCCCATGTTCGAGGGTGGTCGATTATTGCCCGGAGGTAGTTCCCGTGGTGGTTGGTGGTCGGACACGCTACCGATCGACGGCGGCGTCGCTTGGCGAGGCGAAAAGATGACCGACGGTGACAAGCTCTTTCCTCTCGAGTACGTCGTCGTTCCGCCTTGATTCTTCGCTGGTTCTGGCTCCTCGTAGCAGTAGCAACATGGCAAGGAAGAAGAAGAGATGGGGTGGAAGAAGAGCTATAGGAAATTGTCGGTCGTGAAGGTGAATTCCTTCCCCGAGTCTGTTTCGTCCTTATCTTGCTCTCTCCCTCTGATTTCTCAAAAAGACCGAGCCCCCTTTTCAATCTCTATCTTATTTGATCCTTCCTCATTAAGACTAGAGAAAGAGGCGGTTTAAAACAAAAATCCGTCTCGGAACGGGTCTCGCGTTAAAGCGGTAAAATTATGTACCTCGGGTGGAAAAACTCACTAAACGAAAAACGTCCCGTAAATTATGTAGACCAATAAAATCAATTTTCCATAATTTTATAATGCTACTTTCAATTTTTAAGGGTTCCGTTTTGTATTTTAAATCCTTTCCGGTACATAATTAATAAGACGGCTTATCCAATAAATATTTTTTTTTCACTGAAAAATCCTAGAATTCACACCGATCCATAAAATCATTTCTTTGTGATTTTAGGATATCACCAAGAATTTTCTAGGATTTAATTTTCAACAAAAATATTGAATTAAGCGTTAAAACAGACAAAGAGGTTAAAAGGATATCCGAGAAAAATTCAAAAATATCCTCAAAAATCGCAGTTATTACATTAGTACCACCTTAAAAATGGTTTCGTCCTCGAAACCAAGGAGAACTCAGATCATATGGAAAGATAGCACAACAACATATGCACAACCACTACAAACCTATACAGAAGTTTGTAGTACCCCCTTAAAAAAAATATGTTGTTACTTCTGCACGAAGCACAAAACAACCACTGCTTAATTACCAAACTTCTTCCTTACAACGTTCATGAACTTTGGAAAATGACTCAGCATTTCCTGTCTAGTTTCTCAAGTCTTTTCTTTACCTCCATTTTAGACCAAATTAGCCTAACCAAAGGTTCTTTCCAGTATCTCAAAAGATTTAACATAGCGAGCATTTACGTTGTCCCGCATTTCCCAGCGGAATATGCCTTTCAAGGCGGATACCAGAACAAAAACGTTGTTCTCTACAATGAATTTAACATGTTCTCGCTTTAAAACAACACACAACTGTTGTCGCCCTTGAGCAGTTAGCACCCTTGAACGTGTTAGTGCGATATCAGCTGTTGTTCTCTTGGCCAAGTCTGGCACATGAAGAACCTTGTCAGCATTGTCATTCCAACGAATTGACAACCTACACTTCCAGCCTTACCAAGCCTCAAAAAGAGTCATTTTCTTTATCGTGAAATCAGAATTCTTGTATGTGAATTCACTCAATTTCAAACTACCATTCCAACTCGTGTGGAATCAAGAATACATGTCCTCAAGAGTTTGAATTTGTTTCTATGCATTGTTCATCACTTTGATGAGGGAAGTTAGCGCTAAAAATCAATTCACTCCATAAAGCTTGATTTCACTTCTTTCAAAACTTTGGTATGAACCACCTATCTCAATCAGAGATAAAAGTCTTTGGAGTTGTATGAAGATCAAAAACTTCATGCATGAACACCTCAGCTAACTTCTGTATTCTTTAAGTCCTCTTAAATGCATTAACAGGAACACTCTAGATGAGTTTCTTAACAACCTCCATATTGCATTTTTTCTTTCATTAAGTCTTGAACGACTAATGAAAAGAATCCATTGTAACATCTTTCCACTTTCATTCTGAAACAGGAAGAGACTATAACATTTCATCTGGTCCTCTATGATCAATCAAGACTTCCAAACAAGTCAAACATATCAAAACGAACATGGTGACATTTCGCTTCATGTCAGTCATCAAAAGTTTTATCTTAAATCCTTATACATTTACTTGTTCCAGGATGAACCAATTAAGCAAACAACTATGCTTCCTTTGAATTAAGCTTTCGAAGCTCATCAACCATAGACACACATGAACAGTCTTGAAACCAATCAATCCATGGTCTTAAATAACAATTTCTGGTGTCTTACCTTCTTGATCTTATCCATTGATCTTAAATACTATTACATTCCCATACATCTTTTCCTTGATCTGGTCAACAAATTTTGAATAAAATCCTAGGGTATTCACATAACCTTGTTGTCATCCAAGCTAAACCTTTAGTCCTTCTCAAATTAGTTTCTTTACAAGGATTACTTAAAATCCTTACTAAATTTCCTTTTTGAGATAAAATCTCAGCATTACTTTAACCAAGAATATGAAATTTATCCAACACATGACAAGATAATAACCTATCTTGTCAATCCTTTACATCCTTTTCTCCACCAAAACTCAGCTTGGCATATTGACATCCAAAAGTAGTTATCTCTCTCAACTACTTCAAATTACACTCTTACGCATTACTTTACCAACATATTGGACAATAATACCTTTAGTCCAATAATTTTCAACAAAATTATCTCCATTGACAATTTTCAGTCTTTTTCATCAAAGAACTACTTAGACATCACTTAACATTCTGACTTGTTGAGCAACTTAACTCTTAGGATTAAAAACATATCCTCACGTGTCCACTCTCTATATCCAACAACTTATCAGGCTGAGATTGAAAATCAATACTAATTTACATATCCAAACTCCAGACCCATTGGAGTTTGGCTTAAAGTCCTCACTTTACTATCTTATCTCCAAGAGATTTAAGTTTTCAAGACAACCTGAAAACAAATAACAACTAATGAAGAAATTACTAGTACATCCTTTATTCCAAAGAAAGGATTACTACAATATCATTCCTTAGAAAGGGTTCCATCCCAAGAGTCCATATCAACTTACTTTCAAGGACAATTCTGCTAAAAAGGCAATGACTTTCTTAGGTCATGATGTCAACCAAGATGAACTACTAGCAAACCCATTAATCATTAACTGAAAACAATCCCAAACATTTAGATAAGTACAGAGTTACTCCATGCTCTTCAGAGACCAACACAGATTTGTAAAAAATCTTACCAAATTTCTTTACTTATAATCGAACTGTTTTGGGAAGTTTGACCATACTCCTTAGATGGTATAGAATACCAAGAATGTACTAACTCAAAGGAGTTTTACAAGACACTAAATATAGAAATTGCTATGATGCAAAAGAAAGCTTGCATCTTTTCATCTCAAACAACTACACTTGCAAAACTTATATGATTGCCAAGTCATACTAGAAACTATTCTTTAAAACCCAAGGAATTATGTGATCTTATTCCACCATGTGATCAGGATGGGAAACAAAATTAAACATAATTCTTTATTGCATTTTCATAGGAATAAGACATGTAATCTTGCCTTACCATGTGATCAAGATGGAAGACAAATCACATTCTTACTCACCACCATGAAAACCGTAGAAAATTTTATTCATGAATTCCGTATATCAAATCAACATTTCTTTAAAAAAAATTCCTACTAGAATTCTACAAAGTCATAAGATTTTTCTCAAAAGAGAATCACAAAACATTTCAAATATCCCTTAAATCATAACAGCTTAACAGGAACTCGACATAGTCTACAATCATACATGCTTTAACTTTGAATGTCGCTGAAACAAAGATTAGCTACTTTATGAAGAAATGGGCGTGTCAAGCCAATGCATCAAATAAAATTGCTGACCTTAATTTCATGATGCTACTGACGCTTTGCCCTAGTTTAGTACTGACATTTGCACATTAGCTGGCCTTACCAACTTGACCAAAGTTTCAAATCAAAACTGAGCCTCAAAGGAGCTAAGATGCTCCAATTCACTTCTGAGCCCCACATTACTCTTAGAATGTGACACTTCATTTCCTCCTCAAGGTAGAACTTGATGACATACCTTGACTTTTTCTTACTTAGAACATACTGCCAAACTTTTCTACAATCCCAAATATTGAGGAATCTCTGCCTGATTTACTCTGTCTTAACCCATATTAACTTCACAAGTTCAATAACAGAAGTTGATCACTCCAATCCACTTACTTGCAAACCTTAGGGGAAATGTGATTCCGACATCTTCATACTCATAGCAAAGATTCTTCTTCGATCATTCTCAACTTGTATGCCTCCTTGACATACTAGTTTAAAATTATGCAAATATGATCCATTGACAAAAATTTAATACTTGCATTCATCCATTCACAAAACAACAAGCCTTCTGCAAGTTAATAGTCATTTAAATTCCGATATCCAAATCAAACTCTTTGACGATTTTAAGGACTTTCAATCCTCTTATAACTTAATCTTCCCGATATAAAAAATGAACTTTCAAACTATGCATCTAGGTGAAAACATTCAATCCATATACCTCTCTACATATAAGGAAATTCCTTTAATTTCCAATCTCTTTTAGCATAGAATGCACATGATCAAACAAGGTATTCTTAAACCTTTCTCAATTCAACATTGGTAAACAAACTAAACTTCTCCATCATTCCCTTGTCTTCTCACTTAACCATAAGGAGATTGCATATACCTTTTCATTAATTTAACTTCAAACCACATTGCAAAGGAAGAGCTTATGGTTAGGAAGCTTGCCAACAGCTTAACAGTCTCACCAGTTCCACCTTAGGCTTTGGATTTGACTGCTATAAAATCTTCAATATCCTACACAACTGAAATTATTTTTCAGCGATAAGGGCTAAACTTTATTAACCACAATATTGAATGATTGATATTTTTCTCCCAACTGTTTAAAATATCAAAGACAAATATGCTAAGATCATTCCTTGATTGATCTTCTCAAAACTGAACTTTTTCATTCCCATCCTCGAAGAAACATAAGCCAATCCCATTGGCAATTTAGAACATTTTTATTGATAATTCCATTATTGGTCAATTATAGACCTCAAGTCTCTTCTCATTATCTCAAACTAGGTATCATACAACGAAACTCCAATAATGTTGTCACATAGGTTAGTCATCTGGATATCAACAACTCATGTAATTAATTAACACTTGTGCTAAGTAGTTAATTGAGCATAAACACATTACTGATGAACTTTCACCTGTTCAATCCATTTTGACCAATCAACCTTATTCACAACAACCTTGATGATTAACCACTTGTTCACAACTTAACCTGAACCAACATTCTTCCTTCCTTTCTTACTATACTCATAAGAAATTCCCATTCCATTTAGGACACTCAATCCTCTTAACTCAAAGGATATCAACATATATGAAAATCCGAGTTTGAACACTATCAGGTTCAAAATTGAACTGCATCTTCCAATAGATTAACAATTCAAGTGATCCAACACTTGAGCAATTCAAAGCTCTTTAACTTCCAACTGACAAGGAAAAGTACAGAATACCCATGATTCTATACTATAGAGTCACAAACATAGTTGTTGAAGAAAGTTTCCAAAAACAATCCTTTTCTTTTCAGGATTCTTTTTCATCCCATAATGATCCATACTGATCTTTTTAGAGTCACTCAAGGCTCATAAGATTCTCCAAATCTCAACATTGAGGAGTAGAGATTCCAACTCCAAACTTCTATTGATACTTGAATTTCAACATTCAGAAATTTCTATAAAAATATACTCGTGAAAACTCTTACCCTTCAAAGAAACTCACTTTAAAATTTACTTTTTTATAGACAACACTTGAGCTTTCACATTTCAAGAAAAGAATTTCTTTCACATAAATTGAATCAAGATCCTTTCTAAACCAAAATTCTTAACTTGAAAACTTTCATCATACAAACTTAAAATAGGAAACCTTCAAAATAGAAAATCTTTATGAAGTAGAATACTTAACTTCAAAATCTCACAAGCAGTTTCCTAATATGGAAGAAACAACGAGGGTACACCCAATTCAGACTCTCAAGAGAGAATAGAAATTCATTGAGAACATGGTCTAGAATCGGATCAACTTTAGGAATCTTCACCTAATCTTACTTTGGATCCTTCTCAGAATCCATTCCCATCTCCATGGAATCAAATGTCCACTATGCACCTTTCTCACATAAACAATTACAAACTTATTACCTTATGTTCTCCAATTCCCTTTCCTCTTTCTATCTCCTCACGAGTCTGGCTTCCAATCTTAACCACTTTCCGTAAATGGTTCTAAGACAACACCAATATAGAATTCTCCATAATTCTATATGGAAGATGAAAGTCTTAAGCAAGACTTAGGAACTTTTAGCTCTGATACCACTTCTGTAACACCCCCTTCCTACCCTAGAGGTATTACCTTTCTTCAACTTCTCGAGCTTCAAACATCTGAATCCGCCTCTTGAATCAACTTCCAAGAAGAACCTGATGTGTCGTAAACCAACGGTGGACGCCAGCCGACCATATAAAAGAAAAGAAAATGAACGGGTTAGTCTAATGATAGACTAGCAAGCGGAGAATCTAACTTGGTTCTTATGGTTGTAACTAAACATATTGGCATCCAAATCCGATTAGACTCGGATTATGATCCAACAATTAGCAGTCTTATAGAGAATAAAAAGGAGACTTGCATAACCAAGAGAGAGAACACCACCGCTTTTGGTTTCTTTTAAGAAGCATGAACAATTGTTGGGAACTCATATTAATCACATAACATTTTGAAAAGCCTCCGTCGACTAATCAGATTAACTTAATCAAAGTTTGATTAAGAATCATTCATAACCGGAAGCAAGAATGGTTATCGAATAGACTAACCATTCGGGTACATTAATGTGCCTAACGCACTTATCTTGTATTACTTTCAAAACTTTTCACAAACAAGTTGGTGGCTTTTAATCGGCACGAACTACTGCCGAAATATTTTGGTATTGTAGAGATCATCGGAGTATTTCATCCATTGTCATCTACCATGTACCAAGATCACAGGACTTAAGCTATCCTTGATCTTTCATTTTGCATATGGTGAGGTAGAGATCACAGAGGCCCCTCCTAATGTAGATACCCACCATTAGGATTAGCCCCCTCCTAATGTAATATTGTTTTAAAGAGAGGATATGAACCACGTTCCCCTACCTGAAACTACCTTAATCACAACAAAGTCTCAGCGTGAGACAGCATACAAGGTCACCCATAACGGACCTAAATCCAGTTCTAGCGCAAAACTGAATAACAACATGGTCATTATTTCTAACAAATATAACAACCTATCATATTTTATTAATCATACAAATTGTTCCCAACGCAAATATTAAATGGGATCCAATTCCTCATTTAATAACAATAATGCAAGAGGGAATCGTCCACTTGCCTTAGAAGGCGTGCTCAACGTCCTTAGCAATTCCAACAGTAATCTTTACGGTGGCTCCGTAAACAAAACACAAAACCGAAAGGCCCTTTCGGTTCCTCTTTGCTAATTAAATTTATGGTTTTTATAATCTTAAATTTGATACGGTCCCACAGGTTTAAACCGCTCGAGAAACGGACGTCCGGATCTTCCGTTATAGCGAATACAAGTTTTGGTTACCGATTGGCAGGTAAAGGACTTCGGTTAATTACTCGGGATTCGTTGTTAATCTGTTTGATCCGATATTTGGTAACCTTTAAGAACTGTTACTGATGAACACTTTTTGTTTAGAAAGTTGTTACAAAAGTGAAGCGTATAATTAATTATAATTCCGCCAAGATGGCTCCTTGAAGCATGATAACTAAGGATTTATTATATATCGATATTCGGAAATTAAATCGTTTATCGATTAGGAAGTTATAGGAGTTGAGAATACAAATAAGGAGTGTTTCTGTGAGCTCATTGCTGAGAAATCCTTTTGTTATATTTGTCAGAAGGATGATAAAGATTACTGCTGGAATTGCTAAGGACGTTGAGCACGCCTTCTAAGGCAAGTGGACGATTCTCTCTTGCGTTATTGTTATTAAATGAGGAATTGGATCCCATTTAATATTTGCGTTGGGAACAACTTGTATGATTAATAAAATATGATAGGTTGTTATATTTGTTAGAAATAATGACCATGTTGTTATTCAGTTTTGCGCTAGAACTGGATTTAGGTCCGTTATGGGTGACCTTGTATGCTGTCTCACGCTAAGACTTTGTTGTGATTAAGGTAGTTTCAGGGAGGGGAACGTGGTTCCATATCCTCTCTTTAAAACAATATTACATTAGGAGGGGCTTAATCCTAATGGTGGGTCATGACTCTCTTCCCCTACTCTTCGTGTGAGCGGGTTGATAGGCACTCTAGCTAAGTGCACGTTCGACACGGTGCAGTGTAGACGACATGTTAATAGACCTCTGTGATCTCTACCTCACCATATGCAAAATGAAAGATCAAGGATAGCTTAAGGCCTGTGATCTTGGTACATGGTAGATGACAATGGGTGAAATACTCCGATGATTTCTACAATACCAAAATATTTCGGCAGTAGTTTGGGCCAATTAAAAGCCACCAACTTGTTTGTGAAAAGTTTTGAAAGTAATACAAGATAAGTGCGTTAGGCACATTAATGTACCCAAATGGTTAGTCTATTCGATAACCATTTTTGCTTTTGGTTATGAATGATTCTTAATCAAACTTTGATTAAGTCAATCCGATTAGTCGATGGAGGCTTTTCAAAATGTTATGTGATTAATATGAGTTCCCAACAATTGTTCATGCTTCTTAAAAGAAACCAAAAGCGGTGGTGTTCTCTCTCTTGGTTATGCAAGTCTCCTTTTTATTCTCTATAAGACTGCTAATTGTTGGATCATAATCCGAGTCTAATCGGATTTGGATGCCAATATGTTTAGTTACAACCATAAGAACCAAGTTAGATTCTCCGCTTGCTAGTCTATCATTAGACTAACCCGTTCATTTTCTTTTCTTTTATATGGTCGGCTGGTGTCCACCATTGATTTACGACACATCAGATTCTTCTTGGAAGTTGATTCAAGAGGCGGATTCAGAGGTTGGAAGCTCCAGAAGTTGAAGAAAGGTTTCCAATGGCTATACTTGAGTGAAGATCATGGTTGAACTACTTCAAAATTAAGCTGAGTTTCAGAAATAAGAACTTAAGGAATATTTGATGAAGATTTTGTTTAAATAAAAGGTTGTTCTATTTATTTACTAATTCTTTTAAGTTAAGGCTTGTATAAGACCTTTTATTCTCTTTTCTGCTGTAAAGTTTTACTTAATTTTGTTAGGTTTCAAATGGTTTCATTTAACTTGTTTTTAGTTTGTTCAGTCAGTTTAAAGCATTGGGTAGCTTCGGTTTAGTCTTAATCGGGTTACTGACGGTAATACCTCCAGGGTAGGAAGGGGGTGTTACAAAACCCTAGTATGCTAGCCTATATAATTCGTGGTTATTAGGTTAGAAAATGAGTGAGCTGATATTGCATATTAAGAGAGGAAAAACCACGAGCTCATACTACATATTTGTGAAAGAGAAAAGATAGAGCGACTCGTTCGTGGGATTCGATCGAGTGGTGAGTTTGGAGAGATGTAGGCTTGTTAGACGGGTTGAGGGTTGTGGTTACTCGGTTCACAATGAGTTCTAGAGTTCTTGGGAAGTAGGTCTAGATCCAGGGTGTTCTTGTAAACAATCCAAAAGATCAATAAAGCAAGCTAAGACTTTTAATCCTTCAAAGAGAGAAATTGGAAGGGAGTAGTTTTCACACTTGATTGATTGAGTTCATCGATCAAGTGTTTCCACTATAAAATATTGTTGTGTCAAGTAAGTCTTTTTTGGTAAATTAAATTTCCACTGTGTATACACTCAGGTTGGTGACTTTGTCTAAGTCGGCAACCTTGACTAGGTTAGCGACTTTGGCTAGGTCCATGACCTAGAAGTACTAACGATCCTACAAAACCTCTCTATGATCCTGTCATGGACTTAAAAAGGAAAAGGAATTTGCAAATGAATTAGATTTGTTGCGAAATATTTGTTTCCTTTAAATGAGAAATATAACGGATATTACAAAAATAACAATCTTAAAAGATACCAATCTTAATGGAAACAATAATAACAATTTATTCTACATAAAATTTCATTGGACCTCTGCTTAATCTTATCTTTTCATCGAGTTTTGATATACGAACAAATTGGCCATCCTAGAGTGATGATTCACATTGAGTTCTCCCATGGGTAAGTAGTATACGATTGAGTTGTTTTGATAATCCTTTATTGCTTCTAACTATTACGATTTGTGTCTTTTTAGGTCGAAGCAACATCTTACTTATGTTAATTACTAATGGTGAATGGAACGTCTTTGGAGATAAATGGTCTTATGAGGGGGGGGGGGATAAGAAGGCAATAGTACTCGTTGTATCCGATATTATAAAATTCGAATCCCTTAAGGATAAAATAGTGGAGAAACTATCCCTTGATTGTGAAAAGTACAATTTACATCTGCACTATGTGTAGCCCATAAAGGTAAATGTTGAGAGAGTTTCTTGACAACAAATAAATTTATATCAAGACCCCGCAGAGTATAGTAGAGTCAGGTTCGTCCGTAGGGAGAAAGTCAGTATCAAGTTTTGTTACTTGTTACGCAAGCAATTGATAAAATCTAGGGGAATTAACAAGAAAGAGAGAAAATCTAAGGTAAAGGTATTACCACAACAACAATCATGCATGCCAAACGCTAATGAAACATATAGATCATGCTTTTATCACATAAAGGTGCTAACTTTCGTCAACCAAAGGAAGTAAATCAATCAACTTTCGCTAAATTAATAAACTTACTATCTATCTCTTCTACTTCAACTAGGATAGATCTGCTTTCGCTTTAAAACCCTAATTTGACTATTTTGATTCAAGGTTTCTGCTTTCGCTTAAACTATGAATGAGAAATTCTCTTCAACTTTCGTTTTAAGGATTAAAAACAAGAGAATAGATTTATGCAATAAAAACAATCAAATCATGATCACAAAGAAGCATGCACAACCATTGTTGGGTTTAACCCCAACCTTAGAGAGAGAGACTACTCACTAATCATAATTAGAAGCAAAACTATATTAAATAAAAGGAAAAGCTTACAACTTTGAATCCAAACGATAGTTCTTCCCCACAATCTCGTCCCCCTCGTTGCTCCCTCTCACACATCTCCTCTCTCTCCTCCTCCTCTGACTTGAATGATTCATAAGAAAACTAAAGAGGGGACAAGTGTATTTATAGAGAAACTATTCTATCTTAAATCTATCTTTAAGGAAATATTTCTATCCTAAATCTAACTCTAAGGAAATAAATCTTTTAATAAGATATATCCCTTCTATCTATCTAATAACATAAAAAAGGAAACAAGATAGAAGCCCATTAATAGCACCGACTCTGACACGCTGCTTCTCGCGGTACCTCGTTAACGACCTTGACAACCTCGTTAACTACACTGTTCAACACTACGAACAACCTTAAGTAAAACTTGCGTAGAGGATTCGTTACAACTCCGTTTGACTCGATTCTTTTTCCTATGTTCTTGTAACGAATTTCTCTATCTCTTTCCAAGCTCAAATTTGATCTTCAATAACTTTACTTGAGCACTTAATCTTCATCTTCTCTTCATTCTTGAGTGCTATCTTTAAGTGCTTTGCTCCTTTCTTCAAAAATTGCTCCAAATAGCTTCTTAAAACCTACAAAACACCACCAAAGCTTATGTAGACTCCATATCTTATGAAAATACGAAAACCTACACAAACGACTCAAAACAAAACACAAAACTAAAGAAAAAGACTCAAAAGACACAAAAACACACCCTAAAAACATGACTAAAAAGGCGGACATCAAAATACCCCATACATAGACTTGCTTGTCCTCAAGCAATAAACAAGACATCAACCAAAACCATCAACACATATATCAATTCAATTCCCTTATCAAAAAAGCAACATCAAAGCACAAGTAGAAATAGATAGACAAGTGAATCTAACGTCATCACACATATATGAACAACCTCAAGCAAAAGCAACCAAAAATCCAACCTCACAAGAGATTTTAATGTGTTTCACTCATCTCTCATGTGTTTAGGCTATTGAATCAACTCTCATCTCAATCGTTATGCAACATCAACTTTATCATTGAGACTTATATCACCAATCTCTCTACGTAGAGAAGTCAAAACACATCAATCATCATAAGAACTTAGGCTCAATGAAATCTTCATAGAAGACTCCATTCGGCCGGGTTGTAATGGGGCTTGGTAATGACAAATAGGCGTGGAAAATATTTGGCCATGTGGTGCTAATAATATCCGGGAATCAAAGACTCCTAAAAACTCACACATTGCCAAAACTCTCATACAAGAACATATACCAAACTCACTCAAACATTATGCTCAAACTCACTTATCTCTTCAACCCTTTTAAATCCCAACTTATCTCGCTTACAAATACTAAGGAAATTTGGCTCATGCACATTATTTACTTTCAACACTTTGCTTTATTTTTCTCCCTTTTGATTTTCATTTTTTTTCATGGGAGGTTGGTACCAATCTTTTTTTCTTCTTTCTTTTTTTTCAACTCTTTTGTAAGTGCATTCAAGGAACCGAACTCCTTTTACATGAAAAACTGCAATATTTTTTTTTCACTTTTCCCAACCCATAATTACCCCACACTTGAACCAAACAATCTCACTCAACAAAATTATCACAACCAATACTAAGTCCTAATCTCCGGATAGGGTCAAGCTTATCTTGGCTAGGGAATAATTTTGTGAAGCTAAAAAAATAAAAGGCTTAAGGCTCAACTTGGCTATCAAAAAGAGGATAATGTATAGGTAGGTAAAAGAGAGGATAAAAAGTGGCTTATGAAAAATAAGTTCTTAATCATAATTAACATGCATGAACGATCTCATAACGGCTTCAATTAATAGATAACCATATCAATGACAAGAGATACATATGCATAAAGAGAGCAAATCACACAAGAAAAAGAAATTTCTCAAGACACATATGCTCAATTTCATCACAAGTCCTCACTAGGTAAAATTTTTGTTGGATTGCAACTACGTCTATTGAAGACACATATGCTCAATTTCATCACAAGTCAATTTTCATATTTGAAAGCAATTTCTCAAGACTTAGGCTATACTATCAAAATATGTCAAAGGAATTATATGATAAGCATCAAAACTAATTGTCAGCATAGGAGTACATCTAAGATGAAGCATTCTTTTATCCTAAAACAAAGAAAGAAATATTTTTGGATTTTTCGACATTTTTCAATTTTTTTTTCAAAATTTTCGTTGCCTTTTCTTTTTAAACAAAACAAGCTAACAAGAAAGCAAACAAGCAAACAAACAAAGACTCAATTATATACAGCATGTGAGGTTTCTTCTTCTCCTACCCCATACTTAAATCATGCAATGTCCTCATGCATAAAAATATGATATGACAAAGTAAAGAGATAAGAAGAAGAAACTCACAAAGAACTCTTGGAAGCTTGAAAAGGAGTGGAACTCATCATGGTTAGCCTCAATGGAGAAGGACAATTTCGGAAATGCAGGTCAGGGTCGTGCACGACCCATATGGGGTCGTGCTCGACCCCCTTGGAAGTGGTCGAATAGTTCCTTTAAACTGCTCCTTTTGTAAAGTCGTCTTTTCCCGTCTTTATGAGCTCATATTCGAACCTTAAGACCCTGCAAAACCCACAAAACTCTATTCCAAACAAAAGTATTCTATCCTAGTCTAAGGAAGGTTAGAAAAATAAAATAAAATAAAATAAAATAAAATAAAATAAAAATAATAAATCTAATCTAAAAATCGGGTTGCCTCCCGAAAGCGCTTGTTTAACGTCATTAGCTTGACGACTTATCTTAGCTCATCAGGGCGGACTCCATCCAGCTTTGTCGGGATCATGGAAACCCCATACTTAGATGGAAAAGCTTCAAAGCGTCTCTCTAGGACATTCGGTCCTCTATCATCCACAAGTATACTTGGTAATCCTACAACAGGGTTAGTAAAATCCGAAAACCAAGGAGGTTTTGACTCCTTCATATGACTAACAGTAGGATCCAATATAGAACAAGAATAGGAGAACGGATCATGACTAGAATTGATTGGATAGGAACAAGAAAACTCACCTGGATCATCTGAGAAGTGGCTTGTTACCGAGGTGTAGGGGGTCGTTAACGACCCTGCTGGATTTGGAAGTGGGATGTTGTGCTTTGATCCATCTCCCACCTTGTTTTCCTTCAAATAAGGGGCGTTACCGACCCATGGGGGGTCGGTAGGCTCGTCAATATGGCAACTAGCAACTTCGTTTACAATGGGATTGAAGCGAAACTCAACCCTCTCCTCCCCAATGTCAAATGTGAGGAGTCCCTTCTTTACATCAACTCTTGCTCCTGTGGTGGCTAAGAATGGTCTTCCAAGAATGATTGGCACCACAGGGTCTTCTGGCATATTTAGCACAATGAAGTCGTTAGGGACAAAGAATTTTCCAACTTGGATAGGGATATCGTCCACGACTCCAGTTGCTTTCACACGAGATCCATCAGCCATGTAGAGATTCATATCAATAGGCTCCAGTGGTCCCATGTTGGTCTTGGACCAAATTGAAAGTGGAAGCAAGCTTGCACTAGCACCTAGATCACACAAAGCTTTAAAACGGTAAGCTCCAATACCAATTGTAATAGCAAACTTACCGGGATCGCCTAGCTTTTCAGGAAGCTTTATGGATCGGACCTCATTATGCAACTCTGAGATTGATCGCTTCCTAGATAAAATCTCCTTCAAGAATTTAGTATAAGCAGGCATTTCATTCAAAGCCTCAGCGAAAGGAATGGAAAGATTTAAACCTTGAAGCAACTTAACAAAGCGCTTGAACTTACCTTCCGTGGAGTCTTTGGGTTTCTCAGAAGGGAAAGGAAGTACCTTAGATGGAGATGGAATGGAAAGAGAAGGGTTAGAAGACTTACCTGGCGAAGGGTGGTCGAGCTCGACCCTTGGAGGGTCGATCGCCTCTTCTTCCTCGTTAATAGCTTCCTCAATAACGACCCTTGAGGGGGTCTTGCGTGACCCTAAAAGGGTCGTGTACGGCCCTAAGGGGGTCGGTCCTGGGGCTTGTTCCTTCTCTTTTTGCTTGGTTGGCTCGGGCAAAGCTTTGCCATTCCTTAAGTGCATGGCTCGGATTTCACCATTGCTTGCTCGGCCTCTAGGATTCTCCTCAGGGCGGCCCGAGAGTTGTCCATGAGGTCTCGAGATTTGAGTCGCTAGCTGGCCAAGTTGGGAATCGACGTTCCTCCTCCATAAGTCAAATTCTCCCAACCTTGTATGAACACCATTCATTTGCGTAGTAAGCTCGGCTCGTACTCCATTGACCTCAACTCGTATTCCATTGACCTCAGCTCGGACTTCGTTGATCCCATTCTGGACTCCGTTGATCTCGGTTCGGATGCCATTGATTCCTTCTTGCAGCCCTTGCACCCATGATGGTGGCTCTTGATAACCCGGAGGACGGTAGGGAGGGGGACGTTGCTCTTGTTGGGGTTGCTTGAATTGGTCATAATTGGAATTTTCCCAAAATGGTTGAGCATTCTTCCTCCCTGCATAATTGTTTTGGTTCCTATAGGAACCTCTCATGTAGTTGGCCTCATAGGCCTCAACGGCTCTCACTTGCTGCAAGTTAGTGCAATTAGAAGTAGTATGGGTGGAAGACCCGCATTCTTGACAAGATGAAGAAGAATTAAAGTAACTTACTTGCTTTTTCAGACGATTGATTTCATCTTGCATGAATTGGACTTTCACATCCCGATCAACCACCTCGGATAGTGGTTCATACAACCTCCTCTCTGTGGACTTAGATTGTTGGGTTCCATACATGGCATCATAGTTGGTTAGCTTGTTCAATAGCGCCCATGCCTCATCTGGAGTCATCTCAATGAACCCACAATCAGTGTGAAGGTTAATGCGATCCTTGGTAGCCGCATTAATTCCTTGAAAGAAGATCTCTTGGAGAACATAGGGAGGTTGCCCATGAGTAGGGCATTGGCGTAGAAGCTCTTGAAATCATTCTCATGTCTCCACAAGCGTCTCGTTTGGAAGTTGATGGTAGGAGGTGATGCGCTTCCTAAGCTCCGTTGTTTTTGCCGATGGAAAGAACTTGGTCATGAATAAATCATGCAAAGCCTTCCACGTTGTAATTGACCTTGGTGGCAAACTCTCCAACCAACTCAAAGCTTTTCCTGCAAGAGACCACTTAAATGCCTTCAAGAGAACATATTCAAATGAGACACGGTCAGCAGCAATAGTGTCACATAAATCAGTAAAGTTCTTAATATGCTCCATTGGGCATTCAGTGGGTTTCCCCTCAAATTGAGAACGCTTTATTAAGTATATGAAGTGAGATTTAATCTCAAAAGTGCGGTCGATCTCCGGGAGCACTATCGCCGATTCGGGCACCCTCCGTTCTGGGTGCATGTATTGCTTGGCATTCCTTGGGATAGCGTTCAGTTGCTCCTGGAATCGCTGCGCATTGGCGGCCTGAGTATCTCGGTCCGCTTACAAGCGCTGCATCTGAGTGCGGAGTTCCTCCATTTGTTGAGCAAGAGTCTCAGTGTCGCCCATTGCTCGTTGTTCTCTCAAACGTCTTTGGAAGGACCTCTCAGGTTCGCTGTCGTAGTTAATCCCAAAGGTTATCAGGGAAAAACTAGATGACATACGCTGCGAACAAAAACAAAGAAAACAAAATTAAATAAAAACAAAGGGGTAAGGGCTAGTCCCAAACCCCAAATATCAACTAAACTAGGCACTATTGCTCACTCCCCAGCAACGGCGCCAATTTGTTGAGAGGGTTTCTTGACAACAAATAAATTTATATCAAGATTCCGCAGAGTATAGTAGAGTCAGGTTCGTCCGCAGGGAGAAAGTCAGTATCAAGTTTTGTTACTTGTTACGCAAGCAATAGATAAAATCTAGGGGAATTAACAAGAAAGAGAGAAAATCAAAGGTAAAGGTATCACCACAACAACAATCATGCATGCCAAACGCTAATGAAACATATAGATCATGCTTTTATCACATAAAGGTGCTAACTTTCGTCAACCAAAGCAAGTAAATCAATCAACTTTCGCTAAATTAATAAACTTACTATCTATCTCTTCTACTTCAACTAGGATAGATCTGCTTTCGCTTCAAAACCCTAATTTCACTATTCTGATTCAAGGTTTCTGCTTTCGCTTAAACTATGAATGAGAAATTCCCTTCAACTTTCGTTTTAAGGATTAAAAACAAGAGAATAGATTTATGCAATAAAAACAATCAAATCATGATCACAAACAAGCATGCACAACCATTGTTGGGTTTAACCCCAACCTTAGAGAGAGAGACAACTCACTAATCATAATTAGAAGCAAAACTATATTAAATAAAAGGGAAAGCTTACAACTTTGAATCCAAACGATAGTTCTTCCCCACAATCTCGTCCCCCCTCGTTGCTCCCTCTCACACATCTCCTCTCTCTCCTCCTCCTCTGACTTGAATAATTCATAAGAAAACTAAAGAGGAGACAAGTGTATTTATAGAGAAACTATTCTATCTTAAATCTATCTTTAAGGAAATAAATCTATCTTAAATCTAACTCTAAGGAAAAAAATCTTTTAATAAGATATATCCCTTCTATCTATCTAATAACATAAAAAAGGAAACAAGATAGAAGCCCATTAATAGCACCGACTCTGACACGCTACTTCTCGCGGTACCTCGTTAACGACCTTGACAGCCTCGTTAACGACCCTGTTCAGCACTACGAACAGCCTTAAGTAAAACTTGTGTAGAGGATTCGTTACAACTCCGTTTGACTCGATTCTTTTTCCTATGTTCTTGTAACGAATTTCTCTATCTATTTCCAAGCTCAAACTTGATATTCAATAACTTTACTTGAGCACTTAATATTCATCTTCTCTTCATTCTTGAGTGCTATCTTTAAGTGCTTTGCTCCTTTCTTCAAAAATTGCTCCAAATAGCTTCTAAAAACCTACAAAACACCACCAAAGCTTATGTAGACTCCATATCTTAAGAAAATACGAAAACCTACACAAACGACTCAAAACAAAACACAAAACTAAAGAAAAAGACTCAAAAGACACAAAAACACACCCTAAAAACATGACTAAAAAGGCGGACACAGTAAACTTTCTACCCTTTGAAGTTAATGGTGAAGATGATCTTGAAGCCTACTGATTTTTGAATTCAAAATCATCAAAAGAGGGGGTACGACCGATAGATCTGTACACAAGCATTAAAGTGAAAAAAAATAATCATTTTATGGACGAGGGCATTGACAAGAAAGTCCTTGAGTTTCAATATCCAAACTCTATGCAAGAGATGAGAGTCTCATCAAGAGATGAGAGATACAAAGAGTGATGAAAGAAATGGGAGTGAATGCAACCTACCATAAGGCGAATCGAGCACGTTTAAAAGCCCAAGAGTTAGTAAGAGGATCAACAGAGGAAAGTTACAATAAACTCTATTCTTGGATGTTCATGCTCAACCAATCAAATCCAGGCTCCCACACCGTGATCGAAAGAGATGTTAACCAACGATTCAAGTATGCATTTTGGATTATAGGTGCATGAATCAGGGCATTACCTAATTTGAGGAAGGTATCTTATATTATTATAGATTCTAAGATTAATTATTGTTGAATATCAATGCTATTGACAGGATAAATCCTAATGTTGGATCGAATACATTGACTTTAATAACATATACAATAAAGAACTTATATTTATAAGGATGTTAGTACGAAATTAGCAATATGACAGGATAATTTCTTGTTTCAATTTTAGGTGAAATCGGTGGATGGCACTCACTTAAGTTCGACATACAGGGGTGCTCTTATTTTAGAAACAACGCAAGATGCAGACAAACATATTTATCCTCTTGCATTTGGAGTGGTTGACAGTGAAAATGATGCCTCTTGGTCCTTTTTCTTCAAGGAATTGAAAGTTGTTGTACCAGACAACCATGATGTAGTGTTTGTCTCAGACCGTCACACTAGTACTTTGAGAGCATTGAGGAACAATTATGTATTTGCCAGTCTTGGGTTATTGCATCTATCACATATACCAAAACTTCAAAACCAAGTACGAAAGAGGAGACTTGTTTGAGCTATGGAATAAGGTTGCAAAGTTTTATACCATTCAAGAGTTTAATCATCATTTTCACAACTTTGCAAGGAGTCAGATCGTATTGGAAAATATGTTCAAGAGGCAAGATTTGAGAATTGGTCCAGGGCACATTTCCGTGCAAATAGATTCAACATAATGACAACCAACAATGTCGAAAGCTTGAATTCCTGCTTCAAAGAGGAACGTGGATGGCCAATTATTGCCATGTTTGATAAGATATTAGATATCATATGCAAGTGGTTTTGTGAACGGAGGGAAAAGGCTAATATATGGGACGAAGAGGTAACCGAAGAGGTTAAGAAGACGCTTGATTTCAGGAACAATCAATGTTTCCTAACACCATTAAAATTTATATTGTCGTCGTACATGTCCTAGTCAGTGAGTGTCCAAATGGAATTGTTTTTTATTTGATCATATTTGGCTTTATGTTTGCTTTGTTTATGAACTAATTTGTTTAGGTTTGTTAGAAATAGATTTGTTGCATTTTTTTGTTACTATTGATGGACTTATGGACCTTAATATTCTTTTATGGATGAAAGCATGATCTCTTTTACATTTTTAATGAATGATATGTATGCACTTGAAGTTTGTGACTATGATAGTAAAAAGGCTGAGTCAATTTAAAGCTGAAGTAAATGGTGGTATATCTAGGTTCGAAGTGAATCTCCATGCCCGAACATGTGATTGTAAGGTATTCCGAATTGATCAAATTCCTTGCACTCATGCCATAGTTGCAACAACAAATAGGGGTGTGGATCTTGCAGTATTGGTTCATCCCTTTGTGAAGAATGATAAGATGAAAGAAGTGTATGAGGAAACTCTGCATTTGGTTCCTCCGGTTGAGTGCTGGGAGATTTCTCCATCGGTTACTGCAATTACGTGCCATCCACCAAAAGTAAGAAGGGTTGTTGGAAGATCTAAGACAAATATCTTTTGTGCACATTGGGAGAAGAACTGGTCTAAACGTCGTTGTGGGAGGTGCAAAGGTTTGGGACATTACGAGTGAAATTGTACAAGGCCTCTGCCGTGATCAGATGACAATTACAACTAGTTTTTTTTAACCTATTGTTTACTTAGACCATGTTTGTTTTGCTATATTTGAAACATATATTTTCTTGATGGATTTATTTTCTTTGAACGGATTGATTCGATTATGGTTAATTTATGAACTTATTTGCTTAACTTATTGTTTCCTCAAATTCTTATGATAGGATCGTCCTTGGTTGATTCACGGTGCGAGACAATGGCTCCAAAAATCCAGGAACCTCGATTCTAAGACTTGATCACAACTCAGACGAAACTGCGAAGGGGACGGTAAGGAACGGTATAAGTTAGTACCGAGAGAAATCGAAGGAACTTTGGATGAAGAAGATGGACGGTTTTGATGAATGATTACAAGGATATGGACTCCCAAGGTCGGATATAACTCTCCGGTATTTGAGAGAACTAGGGGACTTGGATGTTACATACCAAGTGTTCTTGATAGATCGATATTATTCACAATCAAATCAAGAAGAAGACCTTCAAAGATGCATTTTTGCTTCAGCAAAAAGAGAGAGTTTTTCATCAAATTCAAGGTGAAAAAGAAACAACACAAGGAAAGACCCTTAAAACACCCAGGGCCTAAAACTAAGTATTCAATACTCGAATAAAAACAAGTGTCTTAACTTCCCAAACAAAGATGTTTATCCATACGAAAGCAACGGTTGACATTCTGAAACAGGTCGTTAATGAGGCATGTAGGTCGGTACCGATGTGGATGAATAAGCAAAGTTGAACCTGGCTCGATAACATGACCCGACATCTTGGTACCGAACCCCTAAGGGTCGGTACCGAAGATCCATGGCTTGAAAACAAGAGCATGCTGGACTTGATGGTGAAGTGCCTTCTCCTTTGAACGAGTAATATGCATCACCGACTCCTCTTGCTCTTGCTTCTCGTCCTCGGTGTTCTCCTCGACGTCCCAGCTTGGTTCAGTGAGATCTTGATGGGAAGGATTCAAATCATACTCCCCCTCGAAAGGATTCAACCTCGAATCCGGCTCGTCGTCCACATCACCGGAATCAACCACCAAGTATGGCCGAAGATCGACCACATTGAACACATCATGAACGCCCATCTCCGATGGAAGTTCCAAGCGATAGGCATTGTTGTTGACCTTTTCAAGCACTTGAAATGGTCCATCCGCCCTTGGCTTCAACTTGGAGTTTAAATGTGAGGGAATCCGTTCCTTGCGGAGGTGCACCCACACCAAGTCACCGGGCTCTAAGATCAACTCCTTATGTCCCTTTTTGTGTTGTCGCTCATATTGCGCCGTGCGCTTCTCAAGCTGCCTCCTAGTGTCCTCGTGCAACCGCTTCACATAATTCGCTAACTCCTTTCCCTCCTTGCTAAAACCATCAACAATAGGATGAGCAATAAGGTCTAAAGGAGTGAGAGGATTCTTACCATAGGCGACTTCGAATGGTGTCTTCTTTGTCGCCGAATTGGTAGTGCGGTTGTTAGCAATCTGAATATAAGGAAGACATTCTTCCCACATGCAGAGGTTAGCCTTCAAAACAACATGGAGTAAGGTGCCAAGTGACCTATTCACTACATCGGTTTGACCATCCATTTGCGGATGACAAGTAGTGGAATAAAGTAACTTGGTGCCTAACTTAGCCCACAAGGTCCTCCATAAATGTCTAAGGAATTTGACATCTCTATCTGACACTGTAGTTTTGGGAAGACCATGTAGACGAACAAAATGATTGAAAAACAAGGACGCCACGTTCGTAGCATCGTCGGTTTTGTGACATGCAATGAAGTGTGATATCTTACTAAACCAATCAACAACTACAAGAATGGAATCCCTTCCCCGTTTAGTCCTAGGAAGACCTAACACAAAATCCATGGATAAGTCTTCCCAAAGTTGTTGGGGAATGGGTAAGGGAGAATACAACCCTTAGGGGCTAGTTCTAGACTCAGCTTGAGCACAAGTAGCACAAGAGGCACAAAGCTTTTCCACGTCCCTAAGCATTCGCAGCCAATAGAAGTGCTTGTTCAAGGCTTGCAAAGTCTTAGCAACACCGAAATGATCCATAAGGCCACCACCATGTGCTTCTTGCACTAAGAGGCGTCGGATTGAACCCCCAGGGATGCATAGTTTAGAACCCTTCATTAGATAACCGTCATGAAGGAAATTTTTTTCTTTGCTTCCGAAAGTACTAAATTCCGATTAGATAACCTTGAAATCAAGGTCTACGACATACAGTTCTTTAATGAAAGAAAAGCCCAACATTCTAGCATCGAAAGTGGAGAGCAAGGCGTGCCTTCGTGACAATGCATCCGCCACAATATTGTCCTTTCCCTTTTTGTGTTTGATCACATAAAGGAAAGTTTCAATGAACTCCACCCACTTGGCATGACGTTTATTCAACTTACTCTAACCTTTGAGGAACCTAAGTGTTGAAGGGCAGATTTAACTCGACAACAAATAAATTTGTAGTCAAGACCCCACTGATTATAGGGAGGTCAGGATCGTCCACGAGAAGCAATGTTATTTGTATACTGAACTACGAAAACAAAACAAAACAAAGCAAAATAGCTACGACAGCCCTCGTTACCGACCTTGTCAGAGTTGGTAACGACGCTGGAATTCTACTAAACTAGAGCGAACAACACGATTCAACTGCAGGCTCGATACCGACATGTGTGCCTCGGTAACGAGTCTATTCGTGAATAAAAACAAAGGAAATTCAAGGGATAAAAGGTCTAGGACAAGGGTTACCACGACAAAATTTTGCAAACAAACTAGTGTGAAGGATAAAGATCATGCCTTTGTAGATAAATCTATCAACTTTCGTTGACTAAACAAGAAAATCAATCAACTTTCATAAATCAATTCACTTTTCTACTTGTTTTGAATCCAAAGCTCGAAACTTTCGTTATTGAACAATATCAACATTCAAGTTCTTCACTTTCTCTTTCAATCAAGCGATAAACTCAAATTACTTCAACTTTCATCTAAGTATAAGCACAAACAAGTAATTCAAAGGATAAAAGGCATTCAAAACATCAACACATTCATTCAAGCATGCATAACTATGTCGGGTTTCAACCCCCACCCTAGAAAAGAAAACTACTCACTCATGATTAAATCAAAACAAACATCTAAGTTAAAAGAGAACATTGAAATAAAACTTACTTGAAATTAAAAGTAATCTTTGTCTTACAATCATCCACGTCAAACTTGAAATAATGAAAGAACGAAAACAACGACCTCGATCACAATCCCCCCCCCCCCTCTCTCTCTCTCTCTCTCTCTCGATTGATCGATCGAAAAAATCAAAATCTCAATCGTCCTCCCCTCTCAGGACTTGCCAACCTCTAAAACTAGAACTAGAACAAGGTATTTATACTAGAGGAAACTATCTAATAAAGATCTAAAAGAAAAAAACTTTCCAAACTAAAAAGATTACAAGATAAAAGATATAATTTCCGAAAGTCGACGCCGCTCTACCGACACAAGTCACCTCGATAACGACCTGCACAAGGTCGGTAGACACTTGCTGAATTCCTTAGATAAAATCTCGTTGCACAGCTCCGTACCAACCCTCACAGGTTGGTAACGAGCTCTCTATTTTGGCCTTTTTTTTATCTTTCTTCATGGATTTTCTTGGACTTTTCCAGAATCTTTAAGACATATCCTTTCAGCACTTCTTTCATGTATTCCACCATGAATCACTTGGCTCCAGCTTGCCTAAAGATGCTTCATTTCGTTTCAAAAACCTACAAAAAGACACGAAACAGAGTAGCTTCCATACTTTTTACAAAATATGCAAACTTATCCAAAAACACACAAAACTAAATCTAAAACTCACTAAAACTAAACCAAACAACCTAAGAAAGAAACCTAAAGACTATACTAAAAACACGAACATCCAAATACCCCATATTTAAACTTGCTTGTCTTCAAGCAATCACTAAACATTAACCAAAACCAAACATCATGCTTATCAAGCAATAGCCTTCATCTAAAAAGTATCATCAAAACATAGTAAAAATAACAAATGACTATTAACGTCATCAAACATATATAAGCACCAATAGACATAAACAATTACAATCCAACCTCACCAAGGATAATGTGTTTCACTCAACTCTCATGTGTTCGGGCTATAAATTCATCTCTCAACTCAATCTTATATGCAAAAACTCATAGAAATTGGAACGTATATCACCAAACTCTCCACCAAAGATTTGTCAAAACAAGCAAAAAACATCAAGAGAACTTAGGCTCAATGAAAAACTTCATAGAAGTTTCCATTCGGCCGAGTTGTAATGGGCTTGGTAAAGACAATAAGGCGTGGAAAATTTTGGTCATGTGGTGCTAATAATATCCGGGAATAAAGACTCCTAAAAATTCACATCTCACCAAAAATCTCATAAAGAACTTACCAAACTCACTCAAACTTTATGCAAACTCTTCACTCACCAATTAATCCTAAAGTCTCATAAAATCATAAAGAATCTCTGGTTTTACTTTAAATACACTACACATCTTTCTCCTTCTTTCTTTTTTTTCTTTGCTCTTTTCCTTCATTTCTGCACTTTTCTCCTCTCGACTTGCCTCGTTACCGACCTGAGAGGGTCGGTAACGAGCTATACTTTTCATCTTTTCTCGATCTTTCTCTTCACAAACCATCGGTACCGAGCCCACATAGGCCTGTATCAATCCAAAACATCCCTTTTTTTCCTTTTCTTTGCGGTGCACACTTTTTAACCAAGAGATCTTTTTAACAAAATAAAACAAGAGACTTCCAATATACCCCACCAAAACCCTTATTTTGAACCAAAACATAACATTTGCACTCTACAAAAACATACCTCTCCAACTAAGTCCTAATCCCCTGATAAGGTCAAGCTTATCTCGGCTAGGGGATAATTTTGTGGAGCAAAAAATAAAAAGGAGCTCAAATTGGTTGTCAAAAGAAGGATCATGTAAGGGTGGATAGGGATTAATTGCGCTTATGAAAAATAAGTTCTCTATCATATGACTTTCACAAGAAATGAACTGAAAATCTTATGCAGGTCTTGAGAAATAGATAACCATCACAATTCCAAGAGATAATATGCATAAAGAGAGCAAATCACACACGAAAAGAAGAGGGATTTTTGATTTTCCCTATAAGGCCAAAAAATAACTCACAAGGTAGCAATTTTTGTTGGATTGCAACTACTCATGCTAACAATTATACATGCTCAATTTCATCATATGCTATTTCTCTATAGAAAACATTTTATCATAAGACTCCGGCTATACCATCAAAATCATGCTGAAAGGAAATTACATGATCATTCAAGCAATTAACTATCATAGAACCAAAAGACAAGGTATTCATCCGTTCTAAAAATCTTTTTTGAATTTTTCAAAATTTTCAATTTTTCTTTTGTGATTTTTTTTTATCAAAACAAAGACAACTAGAACAAGAAAACAGAACAAGCTAACAAAAAAACAAACAAGCAAGCAAGTTTTCTTTTCCCTCCCTATCCCATACTTAAAATTATAGTGTCCCCACTGTAATAAAGCAATTCAATAGAAAAGTAATAGGGAAAAGAAAGAAACTCACAAGATAACCAAAGAAGCAGAAGAAACATCCTTTGAAAGCTGAATCATCTCTGAGGTGGTGGTGGAAACTGGCGCTCAAAGTTGCCCATGAACTCATACGTCGTCCTTCAGCGCTCCTCATCTACCATCACCCGCTGCTCCATTGTCCTCCAATGAGCGTCCGCTTGTTGATGCCTTGCATCCTCAAGAGCCATGCGAGCTGCATACACACCCTCCCAACGCTCCATCCGTTGAGTGAACTGTGTTTGCTGCAAGTTCAACTGTTGCATCTGGAAGGATAAATCATCAGCCCAAGGATGTGGAACACTTGATCCAAAATAGGTGGGCTGTGGCGGCGGTTGGTAGTGATCTTGAGGCTGGAAGTGGTCTTGATAAATGACCGGGTTGTAGGGCACTAATTCATATGATTGTGGCTTAGTTGTCGGAGGAGAAGGCTCGTTACCGAAGCTGAATGCCTCGTTATTGACCTCAAAATACTCGTTATCGAGCCCATGTTGCTCGGTACTGAGGTCGGTGTCATCGTTGAGCTCTTCGGAAGCATCAAGTACCTCGTTATCGAGGTCATCATCCTCGTTATCGAGCTCCTCCATAGCTGCCTCATCTTCGTCCATTGCAGCTCCTTCTCTGTCATATCTCGTCTCACATTCCCTTAATGATGGCTCATCTTGAGGCTTCTTTTCCAACGGGAACGGATGAGTCGTCCAGGCTTCATAGCAGTTTCGCACATAGAGCAACTTCAGCTTGGCCCGAGTAATCGGCACATCTTGTCCGAAAACCCTGGCGGCGAATCCTCCTTGAATCCTCTGAAAGACGCCGAAAGAACACCAATACTTCGAATCCAGCTTCTGGGGAAGGTGTGGCGTGTAGCGTGTGAGGTCGACACCGAGCTTTTCTGCCAAAAGACTCACCAAGTTCTTGCACCAGACTTCTTTTGAAGAGACCCCGTACCTCTCTATATATTTCAGCCATTCATACCCCAACTTCATGGGGGCGGGGTCCTCCAAAATAATAGTGCGGAGGCATGAAACCTCCGTCCTTGTCGGCCTTGAAAGTTCCTTCTTGGGCCAAAAAGTGGCGCCCAAGACTCGGAGAATTATCTTGAAGATGGGGTTGATGATGCGCGCCCCTGGAAGTGCCGGTGCAGAAGGATTGACCTCCCGGCAATATAGCTCCAAGTGTCGGTGACCTTGAAATCGTCGGGAGCCTTGTAATTCCGAGAGTGGTGGGGGAAATCTAGGAGTTGATTGAACTAGGCCATGGTGTAGTCATGATCGGTATTGCTCAAACGGAACTTGATCATCCCTACCGATGTCTTGGATTTGAAACTCATCTAGAAGGTGGCAATAAACTCGGCGGTGAGAGCCGGATAGTGCGGGGTGTCCTCCTTCTTCAATAGATGCTGCACACCGAGGACAGCGAAGGCATGCTTGACGTCATCATAGATACCAATGGCCTTGGCACTTGATCTTGAAAACCATCTAGTGAAATGGTCCTTCTGCATGACGGAATTGAAGACCTGCGCTTGCTCCCGTGTTGACAAGATAACATCGTCCATGCGTGGAGGAGACGGAGATCTTTGAGTCCTTCTCTTCTTTCGGGCCCTAGCATTGGCTCGGCTTGTGCTTGCCATTTGGTACCTGAAAACACCACAAAAATTTCAAGGTAAAATCCATTCAAGTTATCAAGAAAACCCCATACTTGCATTCGGAAATGGTCTGGACCTACCTCGGTACCAACCCAATTGGGTCGGTAACGAGGTCTCTAGGCATTCTCAGGACGTTACTAACCCTCATAGGTCGGTAGCAAACCTGGGTGAGAACATAACGCAATCAATTCCGAATCTCAAATCTCTATTCTTTCGACTATTTTGCACAATTTTAAGCATGAATCCACATATAAACACACAATCAAGAACATGCAACCCCATACTTGCTCAAAACCCTATCTAATCATGCCAACAATTGCCAAAAATCATGCAATTCAAGAACAAGTTACTTCATGCTTTTTTTTATTATCAAATTTCAGTGCAAACTAAGCAAGAAGAACCACAATTTAATCAAGAATAATCAACAAACAAAGAAGGAATAGAAGCACGATGCAATATAGACATGTAATCCGAATTCACATAGAGATCTAGATATGAAACTACCCCAAGTTACCATGAATCTTCAAGAAAATAGTTAGGGTTTAGAAATCATATCGTAGATTTGTAGAATTTGAAGAACAAAAATCGAATTTGGATGGCTAACGAGGGCTTGAGTGCTCCGGTAACGAACACACGAAGTGTTGTGTTTCGTTATCAAGTGGGTTGCGTAGGATTGGGGGAGCGGTTTTGATAGCGGCGAGAATCCAAGTGGAGATCGGTTGAGGTTTTGAGAGTTTGGTTCCAGATTTTGATGTGGGATTTGGAGGCTTTGAGAGTGTTTTATGGAGAAGTTGGGCAAGAGGCGGCGCAAGGAAGAGGCAAGAAAAAAGTTAGATTTTTTAGGTTTTTAGAAGACTTACCTGCCCGCGCGTTGCTGAATCTACGTGTCGTCTCAGGGCGGTACTGACCCTCTCAGCTCGGTACCAGGCCTGGGCGACTCAAATTCCATTGCCTTTTCGAGCCCGACATCTATGACATGTTAGCTCAAAAATATATTCTATCTTGCAAACTTTTACACTACTAAAAAAAACTCAAAAGAAAGCTAAGAAAAAGAATTATAAAAAGAAAAGAAAACTAAACTAAAACTAAAACCCTGCTTGCCTCCCGTAAGCGCTATTTTTAACGTCGTTAGCCCGACGCACTTACCTGGTTAATCAAGGTGGTTCCTTTTCCGCTTTGTCGTGGTCGTGGAGAACCCCATACTTAGCGTTAAAGGCATTGTTGTTTCTCTTTACTAAATTTGGTCCCTTATCTTCTAAGTATGCCCAGGTATACCTACACAAGGGTTAGTGAAGTCCAAGAACCAAGGGGGTTTCGACTCCTCTATAGAATAGATAGTAGGGTATGGTGTAAGAATATGATATAAGGAAGGATCATGACCAGTGATAGTGAATCAAAAGTTAGAATACTCACCTTGATCCATTAGTGAGGGTGGTGGCACCGAGATAGTTGGGGTCGTTATCGACCAATCCGGAATAGAGCTTCCCTCGGTGTCGTGCCAAAATGTGATGCCCTCATCATATTGCTGTATGAAGGGCTCAGTACTGACCCAAGGGGGGTCGGTAGCGGTCCTTGTGGTGCTCTCGTAATCCTTATTAATTGGAAGGGAAACTTTGGGTTTAACAACGTCGTGCTCTAGCTGGGACATCTCGATCTGTGCAGCAGCGGCCATGTCATTGGCATCTTGATTAAGGCTGAACTCGACCCGTTCCTCCCCTATATCAAAGGTGAGGAGTCCTTTCCGAACATCAACCCGAGCGCCTGTTGTAGCAAGGAATGGCCTGCCTAGAATGATAGGTACTAACGGGTCTTCAGGCATATCGAGGACAATGAAATCGTTTGGTATGAAGAATTTGCCCACTTGAATGGGAAAATCATCAACGACTCCTGTAGCTTTTACACTTGATCTGTCCGCCATATACAGCTTTATATCCACAGGTTCTAGAGGTCCCATGTTGGCTTTTGACCATATTGATAAGGGAAGTAAAGTGGCACTGGCTCCCAAATCACATAATGCTTTGAATCGGTGGTCGCCTATGCCAATAGTGATAGCAAATCTCCCTTGGTCACCTAGCTTTTTTCTGGAAGGGCAATGGATCTGACCTCATCTGTTAGGTCTATTATTGATCGTCTCCTGCTAAGAATGTCCTTCAAAAATTTTGTGTAAGCCGATATTTCGCTTAGGGCTTCAACAAATGGGATAGTAATATTTAAGCCCTGAGGAATTTTAACGAAATGCTTAAACTTGCCTTCAGTTGAGTCCTTAGACTACTTACTAGGAAAGGGGAGAGACTTCACCATTCTCAGAGCCAAAGCGGGCTCGAGAGGTGGTGCTACCGGGTCGACAATAGGGTCGATCGGTGCGGCAGAAGGATCGGTACCGACCTTGGTGGGGTCGGTATCGAGCCTAGGACTAAGAGAGGGGCTCGGTGTAGAGAACTTACTTGGATTGGGGTCAGTGACGAGCTTGGGAGCATCGGTACCGAGGGGTTCAGGTTCGGTAACGACCCTCTTCTACACGTTGTCGACCTGGTTCGAGGCGTCTTCTTTAGCACCGGGGTACTCTTCTTTAGCTTTGGCATGATCTGGTAGCGTCTTTCCGCTCCTGAGATGTAGTGCCGCTATTTTTCCTCTAGGGTTCTCGTCGGGGCAGCCCGGGAGTTGCCCTTGCGGCCTCGGAATCTGTGCAGCTAGGTTCCCTAGTTGTGAGTCGACACTCTTCTTCCAAACATAGAACTCTCCCCATCTTTTCATCTAATTGTTATGGTTGGCTTGGAATCCAGTGATTTCATTCTTTACTCCATTGATCCCTTCATAGTGTCCTTGCACCCAAGATGGTGGCTCTTTATAGTCTGGAGGTTGGTACTGTGTTGGTCGTCTACCTGGAGGGGGTGCTGCACAATTCTGATTTGGATTTTGATTTGCCCAAGCCGGATAATTATTTAGCCTGTCAAAGTTACTAGGCGGGTTCCTGTATTGACCTCTTATATAGTTCATCTCAGAATATGTCTCAACAGCTCAAACCTGCTCGATGTTAGTGCAAGCAGAAGTACTAAGGGCAGAAGAGCCACACTCTTGACAAGGTTGAGAGGTTTTTAAAAAACTTACCTGTTTCTTCAGATGGTTGATCTCATCTTGTAGAAATTGATTTTTGACATCAGGATCATCAACTTTGTCTTTATTTGGCACGTAGAGACGCTTCTGTGGTTGAGGTGGCTGCTGGGCTCCATACATGGCATCGTAGTTGGTCAGCTTGTCCAGCAATTCCCATGCAACGATGGGATCCATCTCAATAAAACCGCAAGCAGTGTGCATGTGGATGCGGTTCTTCGTTTCTGCATTAATCCCCTGAAAGAAGATTTATTGGAGCACATATGGTGGTTGCCCATGGGTGGGGCACTGTCGGAACATCTCCTTGAATCTCTCCCAAGTCTTCACAAAGGTCTCGTTAGGTAGCTGGTGATAGGAGGTGTTGTGTTTTCTCAACTCCGTTGTCTTGGTAGGAGGAAAAAACTTTGTTAGAAATTGATCATACAAAGCCTTCCAAGTCCTCATAGACTTAGGAAGTAAGCTCTCCAACCAATGCAGGGCCTTTCCTGTAAGAGACCACCTGAAAGCTTTTAATAGAACATATTCTAGTGAGACATCTTCAGCGGCAATAGTGTCACATAAATCAAGGAAGTTTTTAATATATTCCATACGGCACTCAGTAGGTTTCCCTTCAAAATGAGCCCGTTTATTTAAGGATATAAATTGAGACTTTATCTCAAATATCTTCTCTATCTCTGGAAGCACGATTGCAGACTCTAGCACCCTCAGTTCTGGATGCATGTATTGCTTGTCATTCCTCGGATATGCATTAAGTTGCTCCTGTAGAGTGGTGTTCTGAATCTGTGTCGCATTGAGCTGCCTCTGGAGCTCTTCCATCCGTTGAGCCATCTTTTCAGGAGTCATCTGTTGAGCCATAGCTTGGTTTCCTCTTCTTCTGCAATGTAGGATGCGTTCAGGTTCAGAATAATTATCGATGTTATCAAACTCGAGCCTGCGACGTCCTGCTGGCATAAGATGAGAAAACAAACAAAACAAAACAAAATTAAAAACACAAACGGGGTCGGGCTATTCCCAGACCCAAAGGTAAACAAACAAACACTGTTGCCTCCCCGACAACGGTGTCAATTTGTTGAAGGGCAGATTTAACTCGACAACAAAAAAATTTGTAGTCAAGACCCCGTTGAGTATAGGGAGGTTAGGATCGTCCACGAGAAGCAACGTTATTTGTTTACCGAACTACGAAAACAAAACAAAATAAAGCAAAACAACTACGACAGCCCTCGGCACCGACCTTGTCAAGGTCGGTAACGACGCTGGAATTCTACTAAAACAGAGCGAACAACACGATTCAACTGCAGGCTCGGTACCGACTTGTGTGCCTCGGTAACGAGTCTATTCGTGAGTAAAAACAAAGGAAATTCAACAGATAAAAGGTCTAGGACAAGGGTTACCACGACAAAATTATGCAAACAAACTAGTGTGAAGGATAAAGATCATGCCTTTGAAGATAAATCTATCAACTTTCATTGACTAAATAAGCAAATCAATCAAATTTCATAAATCAATTTACTTTTCTACTTGTTTTGAATCCAAAGCTCGAAACTTTCGTTATCGAAAAATATCAACATTCAAGTTCTTCACTTTCTCTTTCAATCAAGCGATAAACTCAAATTACTTTGACTTCCGTCCATGTATAAGCACAAACAAGTAATTCAAAGGATAAAAGGCATTCAAAACATCAACACATTCATTAAATCATGCATAACTATGCTGGGTTTCAATCCCGACCCTAGAAAAGAAAACTACTCACTCATGATTAAATCAAAACAAACATTTAAGTTAAAAGAGAACATTGAAATAAAACTTACTTGAAATTAAAAGAAATCTTTGTCTTACAATCAGCCACGTCAAACTCGAAAGAATGAAAGAATGAAAACAACGACCTCGATCATTATCCTCTCTCTCTCTCTCTCTCTCTCTCTCTCTCTCTCTCTCTCGATAGAATCAAAATCTCAATCGTCCTCCTCTCTCACGACTTGCCAACCTCTAAAACTAGAACTAGAACAAGGTATTTATACTAGAGGAAACTATCTAATAAAGATCTACAAGATAAAACTTTACAAACTAAAAAGATTACAAGATAAAAGATATATTTTCCGAAAGTCGGCGCCGCTCTACCGACATAGGTCACCTCAGTAACGACCTACAAAGGGTCGGTAGATACTTGCTGAATTCCTTAGATAAAATCTCGTTGCACAGCTCGGTACCGACCCTCACAGGTCGGTAATGAGCTCTTTGTTTTGGCCTTTTTTTGAACCTTATTCATGGATTTTCTTGGACTTTTCCAGAATCTTTAGGACATATCGTTTCCGCACTTCTTTCATGTATTCCACCACGAACCACTTGGCTCCATCTGGCCTGAAAATGCTTCATTTCGCTTCAAAAACCTACAAAAAGACACAAAACCGAGTAACTTTCACACTTTTTACAAAATATGCAAACTTATCCATAAACACACAAAACTAACTCTAAAGCTCACTAAAACTAAACCAAACAACCTAAGAAAGACACCTAAAAACTATACTAAAAACACGAACATCACTAAGCGCCTCATGGTCGGAGTGAATTACAAACTCTCTAGGGAGGAGATAGTGAGACCATACCTTAAGCACCCTTACCAAAGCAAGAAGTTCCTTGTCATAAGTTGGAGCTCGACATCATTCAGCTTCTCACTAAAGTAAGCAATCGACCTCCCTCCTTGCATAAGCACGTCTCCAAGTCCTACTCCCGAAGCATCACACTCTATCTCGAAAGTCTTGGAAAAATCCGGTACGACTAGAAGAGGGGCGTGGGTGAGCTTGTACTTGATGGTAGTGAAACCTTGCTCCTGTTTTGGACCCTATTGGAAGACCAACTTCTTATTAGTAAGCTCGGTAAAGGGAGTAGCAATAGAGCTAAAATCCTTGACAAAGCGGCGGTAGAAACCAGCCAAGCCTAGGAAGCTCCTCACTTGCGTCATGGTGGTAGGAACGGGCCACTCTTCAATCGCTTTCACCTTCTCTTTATCCACTTGAATCCATTCTTTGCTCACTACAAAACCAAGAAACACCACATTATCCGAACAAAAATGACATTTCTTAAAGTTAGCAAAGAGCTTCTCCTTCCTCAAAACATCTAAAACCAACCGAACATGTCTAGTGTGCTCATGCAAGCTATGGCTATAAATTAATATGTCATCAAAATATACCACCACAAACTTGCCTAAAAATTCTCATAACACATGGTTCATCAATCTCATGAATGTGCTACGTGCATTAGTGAGGCCAAATGGCATAACCAACCATTCATAAAGACCGTACTTGGTCTTAAATGCGGTTTTCCAGTCATCACCTTCCTTCATTCGAATTGATGATAGCCACTTTTGAGGTCCATCTTGGAAAATATCCATGAACCATAGAGCTCGTCCAACATATCATCAAGTATAGGAATAAGATGCCTATACTTGACGGTAAGATTGTTTATAGCCCTACAATCTACACACATTCGCCAAGTCCCATCTTTCTTAAGAACTAAGATGACGGGGACCAAACATGGACTCAAACTTTCACGCACATAACCTTTAGAAAGAAGTTCAACAACCTAATTTCGAAGCTCCTCCGCCTCTGTTGGATTGGCTCGGTAGGCCGGCCTGTTGGGAATGAGGTGCCGGGAACAAAATCTATTTGGTGCTCTATTCCTCGGGTTAGAGGCAACCCTTCTGGCAATCTCCTCGGGAAACACATCATCAAACTCCTTCAACAACAAAGCAATAGAAGAAGGTAAGTCCTGTACATCTTTTTCATTAAGTAATACATCTTTAAATAACAAAAGAATGCAAGTATTACTCCCCTCCAAAGCGTTCCTATCCTCTCGTGCTTTGGCTAGTAAAAGATGGCTCGGTGGCGCCGTCGGTAACGAGCTGCTGGCCACTCGTTACCGGACGTTGTCTGCCTTCGGTACCGGACCTCTTGCCTCATTAGCAGTCCGGACACTGTTGCTCATATTGCAATGTGGTCAGCCCATGAATTCATGCGGCGTCATCGGGATCAAGGTGATCCTCTTACCACAGAGTTGGAAAGAGTTACTCGTTGGTAACTCCTTGGTGAATAATGCGACAATCATATTGCCACGGTCGCCCAAGTAGAATATGGCACGCTGTCATACGAAGCACATCACAAATCACCTCATCAGCATACCCCCTATAGAAAACTTGACACAACCTTGCTCATTCACATTAAGAGGCGTGTTAGAATTCAGCCAACATAAAGTATAGGGTTGTACATGAGGAATAGTTTTAAGAGCAAACCTTTTGACCACTTCTTGGTCAATGATGTTGCAACAAGACCCTCAATCGATTATAAGATTGCAAAGTTTACCTTGAATGAGGCATCTTGTATGAAAAATGGTCTCTCTTTGATTAGGTGGTGTCGGAGCTTCATTGGCGATAAGTGAGCGCTTGACCACAAAACACTCACCATTAGTCTCAGCGGCGACTTGTAGCTTCACCACCTCTTCATTGACTCCTTGTGGCTCCTCAATGTCGGCCTCCTCGTCTGAATCATACTCTCCAATGGTGTTGAGTAGGACTTGGAGCTTAGAAGAGCAATCCTGAGCCATGTGTCCACCCCCTAGGCATTTAAAGCACTTGGTCTCACTCGAGCGTTGCTCTCCTTCTCGCCTTCCTCCTTGTGGAGTCCGAGACGGCTCACGCTGTGTGGGCACGGTACCGACATCTTGCTTGTTCTCCGGATGCCGGTTAGGGGTAGCTAGAAGAGTTTCCAACTTGAGCATTCCACGCTTAGTGGTGGATGGATAACTCTTCCGTTGAGGCAAGTTTTGATAAATTTGATTGGTGATACTGCAACACCTCTCAAT